>CM076576.1:90093032-91465613 GCA_034641835.2 Pinus albicaulis
CTGGGTTGGGTTCTTTCACTGTTTTAGCTTCTTGGTTTGCTTAGTTTGCATTGATCTGCTTCTGGAGTAGTTCTCTTTTAATTTTGGCTGAGAAACTCGACTGGCGCGGTTTTTAACCCGACAGTCGCGCCAATTGGCGCATGTTGCTTTTGTTTAGCCCGCGCCAATTGCTTTCTGGCACCAATTTCATCCTTACAGTCGCACCACTCCTGTAAGGTTTTTGAGTTTCCTCATTTTTGAGCTCTCTGGATTTGGTCAGTGTTTTTCTTCTTGATTTCCCGACTGCCTGAGTGTGTTGGAGTCCTGTTTGACTGGGAATTCACCTCTGTCCTTTGGTTGTTTGCTTTTATCTACCGATTTCACGTTTTAAGCCCTAAGGCATCTAGTGGCTTAGTGTATCGAGCCCTCCTTGGGAGTTTTGGTGTTTTGATTGTCCCGTCAACTATCTGATTGATTCTCCGCATCCTCTAAGTAGTTGTTCATTGTTTTGTTGCGATTTTTGGGTGATTGTTCATTCCTTCATTCGAAATTCGTTCGGTCTTGCCTTGGACCTAGATCACACGGTCCATTGGAAGCTTTTGAGTCTTTTCTTCGTTTTGAGAGACTTTGGTCGATTTGGGGATCTGATTGCTTGTGTTGTTGAGTGAAATTTGTTTGTTTCGCTCTCTTGAATATCGTTTCTCAAGTTGTTCCATTTTGTTTTCAAGTTTGTTTAGTGCATATTAGCTATCAGACATTGAAAATTAAAAAAAAAAAAAATCTCTTTTGCTTTTGTTGATTAGTGCAAATTGTGATCTTTTCCATCTTGCTAGTGATTAGTGTTTTGAATGAAAAGTTTTCAATTTCATTAGTTGCATTAGAGATCTCATTGTTTGTCTTCCGTTCATTTCGTTTGTGTAAAAGCTCTCAACTCTTCTCTAACTAGTTTTCATCGAACGAAATGTTGCACTGTGGCATATAGCTTTGCATTTAGGAGTCTTTCGAGACACTACATACGATAGGGCCTGAAAATTGAAACCTAATTGAAGATCAACCGTAAAATTTATTCAATTAACCTAAGGCAGCATTGGAACTTAACGAAACATATTTAGAAGGTCTAGGCTAGAGACGTGTTCCGGCGTCGTTAAACCTAGCAGCTGTCGTTCGCCTGTTGGCTTTAGACAGCGCTAGTACGGACTTGCGCTCCCCGTATCGTCGCGTATATAAAGGGAGACCCCTCTAGGTTTTCAATCCTTTATCCACAGGAAGCCGAGTCTGCTGCCCTATACCCGTGATACACCGAACACAGCATTCGGGGAGACTACCTGCACGTACGGAAAGTCCTTGGTCGATTTCTGTTTCATTTTTGAAACCAAGGTGTATATTGCAGTTCACGGATATTTGGTACACCTTTTGTGCCTAGTTTTTCCTGAGCAGTCATTTGGTCTTTTCTGACTCCCTAAACTTGAAAAGACCGTCGAGCGCTTGTCCTTTCACGCTTGTATCAAATCTGAAAGAGATAGAGTCATATTTCTATTGTTTCTTGACTCTTAAAATATGAAACGATAGAGTTTCTTACTTTTCAATGTGGTAAAATTAATCACCCACGATTACACGCCCGCTTAGATATTGCTTGTTGACCGTTTGATCGTGTGCCCTTAACTCGTTTTCAGCCCGTGTGTGTGTTTGTTTCTTTTTCTCTGGTCTTTTGCCATAGTGGCGGAACCTTCGGTTTCGTCTACTGGTAGTCCTTACACGGACAATTCTTCAGAGGCTTCTTAATCCTCTGTTGAACCACAGCAGCCTGTTGTTTCCGAGTTTCCTGACGGGGGACCGGTTCTCGCTGAGCAACCCTTTGGAGGACCAGTTGAGTTCAATTGGCCCTTTGCGGACCCTGTGTCTGAATTGAGATTAGGAGCCGATTTCCTTTCTCTTACATCGGGTTCACCGTTTGTTGCTGCTGTTTTTCCTCCTAGTCCTCGCCGTCTTTTGCGTGATTTAACGGCAGGATCAACCATGAGTGATTCTGGTGAGGAAATTCCTGGTGAAGACTATCAGCGCATCCCGCGTAGATTGTTTGAGGGAGACGACTCTGAGCTGGCTACCATGTCGTCAGCCAGTCCTTCTTTACCGCAGGGATACAGATCTCTGGGTTGGATCATTTCAGCTGCAGCCTCTATGGGAATATCATCTCCTGCTTCGAGGCCAGCTGTCACTACACCCGGGGTGTCCCCTTCGACGCCCGTCACTTCTTTTCCCGTTCGGCCCACTGTTTGTGTGGCTGCCTCTTCTTCTGTTGTCTCAGCATCTGCTACCAAGGTTGGGCCAACTCCTGAAGATGTTTATCTAGCTACTGCTATACCGGAGAATATCTCTCCGGAGGAGTATCGGTTGTCTTTACAACAGCCGAACGCCGAAGCTGGACAGTTTCCCCAGGATCCTTACCGATCTTTCTTTTCGCACTATGCACAGGATGGTACTCCCGTGTATGCTTTCCCAGGTCAGTATGATGAGCACGGGGAGGTTTTGCGCCTTCCCGCTCCTGAGGCTTATTTATATGCTCAAGGCTTACCGTACAACCAGGCTTATAACCCGCAGGGACAGCCCTTCCAAGGCCAACCTGCGGGCCAACCTGGCTATCTGTATGACCCACAGGGACAGCCCATCCAGGGCTACCCTGCGGGCCAGCAAGGGCCATTGTACAATCCGCAAGGACCATATTATAGCCCTTCTGGTCAACCTGCTCAGCCTCAGCCGGGGTATCAACCGGGACCGGTCTATGGTCCTGGGGGGCAAATCCAGCCTTCTTTACCAATGCAACCGCAATATCCTGTTGTTTCTAACGTTGCATATCAGCCAGGACCATCCTATGGTTCTGCTTCAGGTCAAACCGGTTTCCAGCAAGCACCTGGTCCTGTTCCACCACCAGGCCAACCGGTTCATCCAGTACAACCCGGTGTCCCGCCTCCAGGCCAGCCGGCCCATCCGGTACAACCTGGGGCTCACTTACAACCAGGTCAACCTGCGCAACCGGCGCCACCTGTTTATCCCGGCCAGCCTGGTCATTCAGGCCAGCCCTCTCAGTCGAGTCAACCTGTTCATTCAGGGCAGCCCTCTCAGTCCGTTCACTCTGCTCAGCAGCCTGTTCATTCAATGCCACAGCCAAATCAACAGCTGCGCCCTACGTACCAGGCTCCGCAGGGTTCCACTTTTCAGCAGCCTACTCATCCTCAGGGTGGTTATTATCCTCATGGTCAGTCTCAACCGAACTATAACCACCCCAGAGGCTCTCAGTATTATCCTCCTCCACCCGGTTCTACCTACGCTCAGCAGCCAAATCCAAACGCTGCTTATACAGGGAAGACGCCTAATCAGGGCCCGAACCCTGGTTATCAAGCCCCGCACTATGGTTACCAGAATCCAAATCAGTCTGGTTATACGAACTATGCCCCCTACGGTCAAAATCCTTCGGGACAGAACCCGTGGGGGCAGGGATATTCACAACCATCATGGAGCATGGGTACCGGACCTCATCCTGGGACTGGCATGGCAGTTAACCCTCCATTGCCGTTCCTGGCTACCTTGGAACTGCCGGACGTTTCAAAGTTGACCAATGATCCGATTTTACATAATCCATATTGGCCTCCGGTTCCCACCAAGATACCAGGTGATTGTCCCAAGTTTGAGGGAAAAGCCGGCGAAGACCCCCAGGCGCATGTGATGACGTATCACCTCTGGTGTTCGTCTAACTCTTGGGTCGACGATTCGATTCGTTTACGTCTTTTCCAGCGTACTTTAACAGGAGCTGCTGCTAAATGGTACGTAGAGCTATCCCGTGGCATTTTCCAAGATTTCAACTCTTTAGCCATGGCTTTCCTCACGCACTTCCAGTTACCGGTCCGGTATGAGGCCGAGACGCACCTCCTGACTTCTCTGAAGCAGGACAAGGCCACTCACATCTCAGATCACATTCATGAGTGGCGGCGCCGTCGTCGACTGATCAAGTTTCACATACCTGATCATATTTTGACTCACTGGTTCACCACCTCCTTTGTGAATAAAATCGCTCAGGATATCGCGATGGGAGCGTGTGTGACAGAGGAACAAGCTATCGCGCGTGCCCAGTACTTGGATCTTGTTTATTCGTAGTCTGGCACGCTTTATGACATCTTGACTGATGCTCCACGGCCCGGAACCTCTAAGGCTCCGCCTACCCCAGCGGTGGATGGTGTCATTGGTTCCGTCTCTCAAAATTCGAAGAAGTCTTCGAATGGGAAGCAGAAGGCTAATTCTTCCAACAATACCTCTGCTAATCCCGCCTCATCCGATTCTGGTAAAACCGTGGAGGTGAATGCCGTCCAGGCCAATCCTGCGGACAAATCCTCCAAGGGGAAGAAAAAGGGCAAAGGCAAATCAAAATCTGATGCCCCGAAACCGGAATCTAAATCTCGAACTGAGGATGGCTCCCAACGTAAGCCGAAATTCCCTTGCCTCATCTGTGAAGGTGACCATTACACTAAGGATTGTCCACAACGGTCCGAGGTTAGTCAACTTCTTAAAGGCTCTAAAGGGACTCCGGCTGTTTTAAAAGAGCCATTTCCATCTCAGCAGACCCAGATGGTCGAACAGGCATCACCATCTGCACCGTTTGGGTCTCAGGTTTTCATGATGAAGAGTAATGCACCTATCACTGTCGCTACGCGGTCGAAGGATTACAATGAATCGCGGCAGGCACCCGGGAAGGCAGTTGCGGATGGGCCGCCTCCCCCACCTGCCTCCGGTCCATTGGAAATCGAGAAGCCGACTCTCGAACCCGTTGTGAAACCACCTCCCAAGGGTGTTCTTCGAAGATCCTCTTACAATCCAAATGCTCGTGCCGCTCAACATTACAGTATCGTTGAGGATCTGGCACAGGCGCCATGTGCCATGTCCGCACTTGAGGTTCTTCAAAGTTGTCCTTCACAACGGAAGGCTTTACTGTCTGCCATCGGTGGTATCGATCCCGCCGACTCGAGCCTTCTCACCTTTGATCTGGAGAATTTTACTCCCCGACTTCCACATCAAATTGCTTTGGTCATTCAAGTCTGGATTAACGGTCTGAACATTCATAGGGCCGTCGTAGATGAGGGTGCATCTACTTGTGTTATGTCCTCCGCCTGCTGGAAAGCCATTGGCTCTCCAGCCTTGTCGTCATCTCCCAATGCCCTCGAGGCATTTGATGGTCGGGAGTCTAAACCCCTGGGAGTTCTCGAGAGTCTTGCGATCACATTACAGGGAAAAACTGTCAACGTGGAAGTGGAAGTGGTTGATGCTAAACTCAACTACAATATACTTCTTGGCCGCAGCTGGACCCATGCCATGCTCTGCGTGCCATCTACCGTCTTTCGATTCATTAAGTTCCCTCACGAGGGCAAGATTGTCACGGTAGATCAGTTGTCATTTTTCACCTCTAGCTCTGAGAACAACGTGCCATACGTGGATCAAATTCCGAATCCCCCAGACAGTGTAGGACCTGGTCTTTTCAAAGACCCAGTCCTCATGGGTATATTCCCCGCACCGCCACCGAATACCGCTCAAGTCAACATGTTGTCCAGGACTGATGACCCCTGGCTTATTCCTACACCCGAGCAGGTATATGAGTTTGGAGAATCCATGCCTTTAACGCCAGTAGAGATCAGCTACTGTGAGATTGTTGCCGCATCGGACCCTCCACCTCCTCAGCATGCTCTGATGAGCATGGCTCTCGACGTCTACTCGCAATCCCCTTGGCTTGGTCAGGCTGATTCACCTGATCCTCTCAGAGAGACTTTTCCTTCAGATGAGGCTATCATTGAAACTATGTCTCTTGAGGAGCTGCCCTGGGGCGATGGACATCATCGCTCCTCGTTTATGCCCAGCCTGGGGGCAATGACTGATTGTCTGGAGTGTTATGCTACTCTGGTTCCTTCCCCTCCTCTTCAAACACCGATCTTAATGCACGAGGTCTTTTCGGAGGGTAATCTGAGTAACATTACTCAAACTGTTCCAATCAACATCTCCATTAAACCGGGGATTGTTGAGAACATTCATGTGGGTGTGACTTGTTCTCCCGAGGAGATTCAAGTCTATACTGAGCTTTTCAAAGAATTCAGAGATGTTTTCGCATGGTCTTACGAGGAAATGTCGGGAATTGATCCTAGTATTGTCATGCACGAGATCCCAACCTATCCAGGTGCGAAACCCGTGCGCCAACGCTTACGTCCCATGCATCCTCGGAAAGCCGCCGCTATCAAGGCAGAAGTTGAAAAACTTCTGAACGCGGGTTTTATTTATCCTATCCCCCTTACAGAATGGGTGTCCAACATCGTCCCTGTCGATAAAAAGCAGGGTACAATTCGAGTCTGTGTGGATTATCGCGACATCAATCGCGCCTGTCCAAAGGATAATTATCCCACTCCGTTTATCGACCAGATCATCGACGAATGTGCCGGGAGTGAGATCTATTCCTTAATGGATGGTTTCTCAGGTTATAACCAGATCAATATCGCACCTGAGGATCAACATAAGACCACATTCATCTGTCCGTGGGGCACTTTCGCGTACAAAAAACTCCCGTTCGGCTTAAAGAACGCTGGCGCCACGTTTCAGCGTGTGATGTCCTACTCTTTTCATGACATTCGCCATATCGTTCAGCCTTATCTGGACGACTTGCCAGCCCATTCGGGTAAGCGAGAGGACCATCCTGAGCATTTTCGCTAGATATTTCTTCGTTGCAGACGCTACAATATCAGGCTCAATCCTCATAAGTGCGTCTTCTGCGTTGATTCTGGTCGTCTTTTAGGCTTTATAGTCTCGAAAGACGGAATTCGCCTTGACCCTCTACAGGTTGAGGCTATCGTAAATCTCCCATCACCCGCCTCCCTGTATCAGCTACAGAGTCTGTAAGGGAAAGCGAATTTTCTCAGGCGCTTTATCCCGAATTATGCCGAGGTGGCCAGAGGATTCACTCGTTTGTTAAAGCAGAACGTTCCCTTTCACTGGGACGAAATTGCTCAGGAATCCTTTGAGAAGCTGAAGACATTGTTAGTCAATGCTCCATTGCTTCGTCCTCCGGACTACCACCGCGACTTCACTTTGTATCTAGCCGCCGCATTTAGCACCATCGCCATGGTCTTGGTGCAGGATGACGAGAACGGTGATGAACATGTTGTTTATTACCTGTCTCGGAACCTTCTCGACCCTGAAACGCGTTATGCACATGTCGAGAAGTTGGCCTTAGCAGCCGTACACGCCGTACAACGCTTTCGCCATTACATCCTTTTGCGTACGATAACAGTGGTTTCAGACTGCAACCCTATGACGTATATTCTTTCTAGACAATTACTAGGGGGCAAGTACTCCAAATGGATCGTCATCCTGCAGGAGTTTGACTTGGAGTTCACCACCGCCAAGTCAACTAAATCACTGGTCTTCGCGGATTTGATATGTTCTCTCCCTACAGACTCTGTTCCTTCACACTCAGAAGATCATATACCGGACGAAACGCTGTTTCTTATTGATACTCGTGATCCTTGGTACGGTGACATTATAGTGTATCTTTAGACCGCGACATTTCGGTCTGAGTTGGATAAAACTGCCCGCCGTCAGATTCGGCACCAGTCCCAACCCTACCGTATCGTAGGAGATACCTTATATCGCATTGGAGTAGATTCGGTGCTCCGACGATGCCTTACCTTGGAAGAGGCTGAGAAAGTCTTAAATGACTGTCACAGTGGCGCCTGTGGCGGACATATGTCCGGGTATGCTACTGCCCAGAAGATTCTACGGGCAGGTTATTTCTGGCCTTCCATATTCAAGGATTGTATCACTGTAGTCCGTAAATGTCATCCATGCCAGATTTTTCAGCGCAAGATGCGCGCGCCGCCGTTGCCATTGCATCCCGTTATTACCGTCGGCCCTTTTGCGAAATGGGGCGTGGATTTTATGACGTGTAACCCTCACTCGGCCGGGGGGCATGCGTATATCATTGTCGCCGTCGACTACTTCACCAAGTGGGCCGAGGCGATGCCTACACTAGCTGCTGACGGGAAAACGGCTGCTCAATTTATATTCAACCATGTTATTGCACGGTTCGGGGTTCCTCAAGCCATCGTCACTGATCACGGTACTCATTTCCGCGATTACATGATGGCGGAGCTGACTTCAACGTTGGGCTTGCGTCACGATAGCTCAACACCATACTACCCTCAAGCGAATGGTCAGGTTGAAGCGGTGAACAAGGTTTTGGTCACTATGCTTCAGCGAACAGTTGGGATTCATAAATCCACTTGGCATCTTCAACTGTTCTCAGCTCTCTGGGCGTACCGAACATCTGCTAAGAGCGCAACCGGATTCACACCATTCCAATTGGTGTACGGTCTGGAAGCTACTCTGCCGGTTGAATGTGAAATTCCTTCGCTTAAATTAGCTGTGGAGCTCTTACCGGATACCTCCCCTGAGGAAGAACGTCTTCTGTATCTCGAACGATTGGATGAAACCCGTCGACTAGCTCCTTTGATCATCGAAGCACAAAAGAAGAGGGTCAAAACTCATTTTGATCAAACTGTTTCTCCTCGTTCTTTCATTGAAGGAGACCTCGTTCTCTTGTACGATCAGGCACATGATAATCTTGGAGCCAGTAAACTCCAGCCTATGTGGCACGGTCCCTATATAGTAAAACGTGTTTTGAAAAATGGGGCCTACGAGCTTATAGATTACAAAGGAGTTCCGCTGGCGCAGCGCAGCCCAGGAATGGGCTGTACCTTAAAAAGTACTACGCCTGAATTGATTTCTTGGTGTGGTGTGTGCACATAGGTGTGTGATTGTCATTTGTGTGCATAGTGTGGTGTGCTTTGTAAACATCTTTCTGCTGATCGGGTCTTCCTGGTTGTGCAGATGTCTATTCATCCATTTGTTGGTTTCGCGGATGGTGCCTCCCGCGATACCAGGAATCTGTCTTCCGCAGCCTGGGTAATCTACGATCCTGCTGGTGAGTTGATTGACCTGCAAGGTGTGTGTCTAGGACGTACCACGAACAACATCACGGAATATAGTGCCGTGTTGGAATTATTAACCGAGGCAGTAAACCTTGGTATCCGTGAATTTCTCGTGTACCTAGATTCGCAACTTGTAGTGTTACAGCTGAACGGACACTATTCGGTAAGGAACCCGTCCATCTTACGTCTGTATTTGCGTATTCGATTACTGGAAAGGAATTTTGACTACATTACATATCATCATATACCTAGGCATTTGAATACATTAACAGATGCAGTAGCAAATTTGGTATTAGACAGACATTTGCACAATTTATAAATCATCATCACATGTAAAGAAAGACTCATCCAGAAATAGATATGTATATATATAGATATCGAAATGTTTACATAGAGTGTGTCACATAAAACTCAAAAATATACATAATCGTCTTAGTACATCCGGAGACGCTATGTCTCTCAAAAAATAGGTGTGGTATAAATCCTAAGGACTAATCCGCATGGTGCTCATGATAGCACGTGACTGCACGCACTAAGCGCCTCAGGATTCGGTGGATCCGATTCGGAACTCCCACCGTGTGGCGCTGGTATGCCATCGGTACGTCTGCTAGCCGGGCATAGTCTGGGATCCCATGGGCAATCCCCTCGAGGTTCTGGATCAGTTCATCTCCTCCGGTGCCTTCTCCCTGAATCTCAGGGGCGAGTTGTGTCCTCCGGGAGATTGGAGACATCCCAGCTGGTCTCTCAGGTCCCACATCTGCATGCATATATGATTGTGTTAGGACGAATGTGTATTAACAAAAAAAACATATAAACATAAAATCAAAATATGAGGTCTTACCCAACTCCTCGTCCCAGTCGTCTCCTTCTGGCAGTGGGAGATCTGGGTCCCCGGTAAAGTCAGTTCCTGCATAGGGCCAGTCTTCCACGACAATCAGCTGGCGCCATAACCACCTAAAAAACTCCGGCCTCCAGGACATCTGTTGGCCACCTCCAGATCTGGGCATCAATGCTGCCCAGCGAGCCATTCTTGGCTCTCATGGTATCGGACTCGCCACTGCGGCCCCTTGGCCCTGGAAGATTGGTAAACGTTCCAGAATGAACGATACCAAGATGGAACCATAACCGAACTGTTTCAGTTTCCCCTATTTGCACTTTGTGAGCTGCCTTTTCATGTTGATTGTTACTGCTTCTGCCCAGTTAAACAGTAAGGGACCCATGCATTCTGAGGCCAGCAGGAGTTGGGTCTTCGTGGCCTCGTGTAGAGCCTGTGACCCAGCAGCCCGCGTGATGGTATGGAGAACTACTCTCAATGCCAGATTAGGGATAGTGTGGATATCCACCTTCTTGCTTCCTGATCCTGTTTGTGCCCCTCGGCACACCCGTGCCATCACTTCTTCCATCTTCTCCCCAGATGGTCTGCTTCCAGTCAATACAGGGATTGGACCTCTACGGGACAATCCAGTGATGAAATAAACATCAGTGACCTCCAGTTCTAATACCTGGTCTCGTAACCTGAACACCTGTTCATGTTCGTCCCAGATACTGATTAAATACTGGAGGAGCTCGGGCTGAGCTCGTAAACATGGTGTGAGGAAGAAATTTTTCAATCCACAGTTTCTAAGTGCATTCATGCAAGCTTGACTTTGCATGGCTTGTTCATCCTCTTCCCCGTGCTCTCGTTCTTTCCATTCGATTGCCATTTTGAGTGATTACCTGCATTCATATGGTCAAAAACCCTTAGTTAGATCTTTGATGAGCTTCAAATTCCATGCAATTTGGTCTAAATGTCGAAATTTTGGGCGAATTTTGAGGTTCGGCCGCTGGCGCGGCTGTTTTGTGAACAGTCGCGCCACATGGCGCGAGCCCTTTGTAAAAAAGAGCTCATTGGCGCGGGTCCGTGCCCGATACCCGCGCCAATGGGCGCAGCCCTAAAATTTTAAAAGTGGCCACATAGAACTGATTTTTAAGGGAAAATTATTAAAAAATGAATGAAAATGAAGAGCAAAAGAGCGCCTCTTACCTGTGACAGACGAGAAGCTGAATGGTCAACTGGATTTGTCGCAACCACCGTCAGAATTTTCTGCTCCAAATGGACCACTGTTGCTTTCCACCAAGGTAAATAGTAAAAGTAATTTTATTTTTACCAATTTGACATATTTATAACTTTTTCGACGTTAAATGAGTTTTAAAAAGTTATTTTTATCGAATATTTGCATATGTTATGTCGAAAATGGATTTTACGCTTGCTTGGTATGTGCAGCAGCAGGTTTTTGCGACTTAAAAGATGGAAACGAGTTGTATTTTATACTTTTTCGGACTCGGTAAATACACGAAAAAGTCACTCTGGAGTCATCTTTCAGCTCTTTTCCGACTCTCTAAATATGAAAAGATCGCCGAGGCCCTTGTCGTTTCGATCTCGTTAAAATGGACACGAATCGACATCCACCCAGTATAAGTTTAACCCTTTTTCGGGCTGGGATGGATTGATTACGAAAAGGAATACCCTAGCCTATCGCGACTAGGAGGTTTTCCCGGATATTGTTTTCTACCTTTTCGGATCTGGGGAACTATTTACGAAAAGGGACCCGTGGAGTTTTCTTTTCCGCTGTCTTTTCAAACTCTCTAAACATGAAAAGACGCCGAGTTCTTCCTTTGTCAGACTCGTTAAACCCTGATGACATCGGATCTAGTCGAAATGACGTTCTCCGAGTTCCTCCTTCCTAGGACTCGTTAAATGCACTAGGATGGATTCGCCCGAAGGACGGACTTATATTGCAAGCATATGCTATCCCCTTCAAGCTTGTTATTAAAAATAATTGGGGTACTCGCCAGAAATGGTGGGGGAAAAATGGAACCGTCGTCGTTGTCGTCGGCAGTATGTCGCTCTTGAACATGGCACTTGTCTGCATTCGTGTCGGGTTGGGGACATCTCATCTCGTTGCTTCACTTTGCCTCCGTGGGTTTGGGTAATCTCTTTTGACCTCTCATATGTTCACTGCCTCGTCGCCATGACCTCTGATCCGTTGATGTCAAATACTGCCAAGTCCATTGTCGTGCCGTTCATGTGTTCAAGAGAAGTTGGCCTCTGCAAATATCAACCTTCCTCTGTTTCTCATACGATCCTGATTCACAACAAAAACATCATGTTCCTCCGTCTCGTGTCGATGATGTGGGAATCATTATGGCCCACCTTCGATCAAGGTCACTTCCTGTCGACTTCAACTCATTATCCGGGAAGTTGGTCTAGAGACTCCTGATGGTACCTTGGAGCCTGCATGCCTCAATGGCAGGTTCGTCGCATTCGACGTGAGGTTTACATCATTGACCTCTGATCGAGTGATTCTGCGGGTGTTCGACGTCAACTCATTTATTCGCACGCCGTAGATTGTACCTTAGTACCTTGAGGACCATTGTCATTATTGGTGGTTTCTCTTGCGTCTGTTAACAGATTTCATCATTGGCTGGTAATCAGACGATGTTCTTGCATGTTCGACTTCAACTCACATATTCGCATGCTTGAACTTGTACTTTGTTGGGTCGAGATGGAGCGCAAGACCCTGGATTGTGTCTGTTGTAATCCAGGCTGCGATTGTGGATTATTATCATTATGTACATGACTCACTGATTGGATGGCTGTGACCATACCTGAGTCTATTTGTTTGGTCCTAGTTGGATGGCTGCGCCCATACCCTGGATCCGGATTATAGCATACTCTGTTTCGGATGGCTGCGTCCATACCACATATACATCATGTACTTGAGATATCAGTTGTATCTTTCTGCGTAGGTTTTCCGACGGCGGGCCTTCAGTTGAACATGTTCTCGTAAAGTATTTCACCCCTCTCTCTCTCGGGCCTCATACTTTAGGGGGCATCTGTTACACAGTAATTTGTCACCGTCCCTACCATTCCCCGTCCCACACAATGGAGGACCCATTCTGTGACCTGTGAACATTGTCATGCCTTGAAAACATCATCAATGCATTCCTCTAAGCATGAGCTTTATTTTCCCTTGAGACATCTCCTTGCAAAATCATGAAAAACATCCCTTTTTGCATTGGCGCGGGCAGGCAGTTCAGTACTCGCGCCAATGGGGGAAATCCTGCAAAGAGGTCGCGCCAACTGGCGCTCTGTCATAGAGCAGTAGTCGCGCCACCCAATTTAGGGACTGTTTTTTAAATAAAGATGGCAGAAGTTGAGTTCCAACAAACTCACAAACCATTGCCTATCTTGAGTTGGGAGGTTTGGCTGCGGGAGTTCTATGGAAGGGAAGTGGTTTTGCCACCTCCCATGGAACCTTCTCGTTGATAGGGCCAACTCATGAATAACAGGGATCCCAACTCCCTTCCTTCCCATCTGAAAGCCCGCTCAATTCCATGGCAAGCTAGTCTTGAAGTGCCTAAGCTTTGAATCTCCATATTTCCAAGAGCCTTGTGTCAGAAAGAACCCTCTTTTTCCCTTAAGGCCGACTCAAGTAAGGAGACCATCGTCGAGAGACTCTGCAGAGGTTTTCCCTTTCCTTGGCGAGCTTTGCGAGACGTGGATGACTGGAGACCCATCTGAAGGAGACCGCGACGTCAAAACTTGGTTGTAATCTCTCTTCGTTTGTTATTTAATAGATGATTACGATTATGGTTCCACTCTGTTTTCCATCATGTTAATATGAGTAACATCCTTTCTGACTGATGTTTAGTTACGTATGCCGGTTTCTATGCTTGTATCTGTTCGTTTCTTCCATGTGCAAGTGTTCATCCGCGGAGATCATGGAGGGATTGTGATCTAAAAGGAGCTGTCTTAAGGTCCGGACCGGGTGGTTATCCCCCAATGTTGTTGCAGCGATTTTCGAGGCATCAACATGCTCATATAGTGAAAAGACCAGAAGGGAAAGACACACTGGTGAAGGATTTAGGGAAAAAATTTTGATTTTCACACACCCTGAAATTGGCTCGACTTGTACATTGACAACTAGCACCAATTGGCGTGACTTGCACACTGACAACTAGCGCCAATGGCCAATTGGCGCGGGTTGCTAACCGACAACAAGCGCCAACGCCTAAAAATGAAAAAACAAAGAATTTCTCCCAACCAGACTAGACTCACCATTTCAAGCAGAATCTCCAAGACTTAAATGAACCATGTGATCTAGGCTCAAAGCGAGACAGACACAGATCAAGCTCAGAAAGCTCAGAACTGAGAAAACCCTAGCACCTCACAGGATTGGCGCGACTGTGAGGCTGAAACTAGCGCCAGAGATGGATTGGCGCGGGTAATACACAAGCAACCTGCGCCAATGGGCACAACTGTCAAGATGAAAAGCGCGCCAGTCGAGTTTCCCAGTCAAAAATAAAAAAGAGCAATCCAGCAAGCAGACCAGTGATGATCAAGCTATCAAAGACCCAAATTCACAGAAAGAACCAGCCCAAAAGAGCTGACCAAGCAAGCAAGGCCAAGAAATTGACTGAAAAGAGAAGACAATACTCCAAGTTGTTCAGTCCGTAAACTAAACCGGAGATTGACTGAAGCAGCATTGAACTACTCCGCTAATGCAGAGCAAAAGCGTTTCGAAGGCTATCTGGCTGCACTTCAGGCTCCATCTATAGCTTACAAATCAAACAACAAGCTGATTCCCCAGCGGAGTCGCCAAATTGTTGAAGAGGTTAATCCCCTCTGCGGACAGAGGCGATCCCTACTAGCCCAGATCGGGTCTAGCAACAATCAAACACGCTACAGTGCAGGTTCCTAATTGCTGACACGCCCAGGCTTGCGATGAGGAAACACCTACGATCATGTTGTGCGTTTGTGAAAGGGTGGTGCTCTAGTTCCTTTGTACACAGCGGAATCACAATCCTCACGATCTCTGTGATCGGACACCTGCACATGCAAGAAACAACACAAACGCAAGCATAAAATCCAGTATATACAACTATATGTCAGTCGAAGAGGACATAACTCATGAACATAATCGAGAACAAGAGTGGAACCATAACCAATAGTCGCTTATCATTAAAGAGTCAAAAGAAGAATACAACCATAGCTTCGACGCTGAATTATCCTTTGGCGGGTCATCAGCAAAACATGTCTCGATAAAGCCTGTCAAGGATGGGACAAACCTCTCCCTCTAGATACTTGGCAATAGTCTCCTTTCTTGGATTTGGCCTTAAGGGAATCAAGAAGGCTCTTGCGGCATAAGGATGTGAAAGCTCTTGGGAACTTGGAGATTAGCTTGCCATGGAGAAGAGCAAGCTTTTATAGAAGGAGGAAGGGGAGTTGGGATCCCTATAATTATGGGATTGGCCCTATCATCAAGGAAGCTTCCATGAGAGGTGGCAAACCACTTCCTCTCTATGTAAATCCGTAGCCAAACCACCCAACTCAAGATAGATATCAGTCCAGGAATTTGTTAGGATGAAACTTCCGCCTTTTATTTTTTAAAAACACCTCTTAATATGGTTGGCGCGGGTGCGGCTCTATGACAGAGCGCCAATTGGCGCGCCCTCTTTGGAGGATTTGCCCCCTTGGCGCGAGGGCTGAACTGTGGAACCGCGCCAATGGAAAAAGAGCTATTTTTAGGGTTTTTTGCAGGGAGATGTCTTCAGGGCAATGAAAGCTCATCTTCAGAGGGATGCAATGAAAGTATTTTCAAGTCTTGTCTCTGCTCACAGGTCACGGAATGAGCCCTCCAACGTGCGGGATGGGGAATGGCAGGGACGGTGACAAATTGTTGTGTAACAAGGATGAACATCGTATGCTCTAAGCGTGATGACTGATGGTTTTAGTTCGGGAGACCCTAACTTGTGCCAAACATTTTCTGACATGATGCACATGGGTGCACCCTCATCAATGACACAGTGAATGGTGATATTTTGGACCAAAACTAGTATCTGAAACGTGACCATCGAAGGAAGCCTAGCGGTGGCTTTATCTAAATCAAAAGCCATTGGGTACGTATCATCAGGGTCGATAGCGCCTAACGCAGAAAGCAAGGCTTTTCGTTGTTTTGGACATGACTGCAATACTTCCAAAGCTGACATAGTAGTGGGATATTGGGCTAGATCGTCCACAATGCTATAATTATGGCCGCTTTGGAGTAGTTTCTTACTCGCCTATTTGGCCCCTTATCCATCTTTGGAAATTGTTCAATACACATTTTTGAAATGGTCAAAGGTGCAGTTGGTGCACTGGTACTAGCCCCTGACGCGTTGGTGTCTGGTGGGGTGTTGTAATTGCGATTCTGTGTTTGAAAAAACATATGTTTTCTAGTCATGTAGATTTCTTGGTTGTTTTTTCCAGAGTCGTCAGGATTTTGTTGCTGAGTGCTAATTGTACCTTGATGGGGGAAAGGTTCCTGCATCACAATTTTCTGCTGGGAAGATCCTCCTTGTCCTCGGTTACTCTGCAGCTTCTTCAGCTCAGGGAAATCGGGATAGTGGTGAGTGTAATGTTCGTACTCACAACAGATCGAACAAGAGTGGTTTGTTCGAAGAGGTGGCCTTTTGCTATGCCGTTGGGCATTGCTTGGCTCCCGGTTTTGATTTCGGTTGGAGTTTCCTCCAACCTGAGATCGTAGAGGGCGTTGTTGGTTATTGCCCCCCTATCCAGGATTCCATTTGGGCTTGTCTTTTCCTTTTTTCTTAACCACATTGGGAGGGTATTTCTCCTGGTTATATGGTTGACGTGGTTGGTTTTGGGAAGGCTGCACAAAGTTCACATGTTCATTGTTCTGCATAGTCGAGTCTTGTGCTAGGGACTGAGCATAACTTGGTCTCTGGTTTGCACATATCTGTTGGGGGGGAGCTCTTACGTTAGTATGTCTATCTGCGTAATGGGTCCCCTGAGCCAGAGGATAGGGTCCTCCATGGTGATACAACAACGCTCTACTGGTCAAATTTTTTTGAGGTATATGATGACTTTGGAAATCGGGTTGTGGTACGTTATGGGTAGAATCATACGTATAACTGGGGTTTTGACTGCTGATGCCTGGGTAACTTTGGGTCAATCACCCAATTAGACCGTCTTCAGAGCTCGACGTGCCTGGAAATTATTTATAAGTTTGCAGGCGCGACGCATTAGGCAGGATATTGTAAATATATCCTAACTGTGTATAAATAAACTCGAGTTGTTGGGCCTTGTTGATGGCGTCCTCTTCGGATATGGGCCTTTGTTGCGCCACATCCTTTGAAATCTCTGCAGTGAGATTTTTCAAGAACAGGTCTAATAATATCCGATCTTCGAGTTTGGCTTTACATAAACTATGACGCCTCCACCATTCGTGGAGATGGTCCGAGATATGGACGACGGGGGTTTGCCTAAAGTGTGTCAGTAATTCCATTCGAGAATCATGGTGGATGGGTAACTGAAAATATGTTAGGAACATAGTGGCGAGGGCGCTAAAGGTTCCATGTGTAGCAAAGGTTTGCTCCACATACCATTTTGTTGCTACTCTTGTCAGAGTGCGTTGAAATAGTGTCAATCGAATAGTGTCGTCAATGATGAGCACCACAGGTGGAAAGTCATGAGATGATTTCTGGAGTCTTTCGCTTGCTTTCCTTCGAACTTTGGAATGTCTGAAGGGATCCTTCGTGGGCATGGGAGGCCATATAGGGTTGTGTGCAATGGGGTCATTTTTCAACTTGGTTAAATCTGGTAGATTCAACGAAGTAAAAAAGGTGACTGCGAGGTTGAAGCCATTGCAACATGTGAAAACACAAAGTTCTGGTTAGGAAGAGGGTTTATCTGCGACATACCCTACTGTGTATTCAATTGGATTCCTGAATGGGTAGTACTCCTATGCCCTCTAGGGGTTGTGGGAGGAGTGGTATGTGGTGTGGCAATGGGAGACTGACCAGGGTTCCCAACTAAGGATTCCCCAATAAGGGATGAACCAATAATGGTGGAAGCATTCTGTCTTTGACGCCTAAATGGAAAAAGACTTGGAACCCCTCCTGGTAATGGGGGTAGGTCCAAAACACGCCTAGATCGACGAGGTCCTATTGGGTCCATTCTGGTGTCGACTAGGTCTGGCTTTGGAAATATTTTAGATGATAGAGATTATGATCAAAGCAAAATTCCGATCGCATACATAAAACAAAGTAAAAATAAAATTAGTTTTCCCTTTAAATTAATCCTATGTGATCCGTCAATCAAAAAATGTGGTTTTTGTTTGTTTGTGTATTATACTCAAATACTATAAGACCTAATCATCCTCACACACTCAAATGTAATTGGGCTTTGAGAATATATCTTGCGAGTGCTGACACAATGTCCTGTAAGAGCTGGCGACACCCCCAGTCAACCAAAGAAAATCCACGAAGGTAAGGGTAGAGGATCTAGTTCTTTCCTGCACCGTCACCTAAAGGGAAAGGATGCCCTAATTTTGGCCACTAAGTACCACCGTCCCACGTGAGCGTTCGAGTCTTGGGCTTCTTGGTAATTCAACTAACAGTACCAAGTATCAACTGGTTTAGGTAGCCCCAACTAATACATGCCTGCACTGCGCCTGAGCCTAACCCCCTCTGAAACAGGTCTCTGTCGCGCTTGGTTTTTATTTTCCGGGGGCTGATAGGTGGATATAAAATCTCCCTAAATAGTCAACTTCTATGTTTCAAGATGAATAATGATCAAGGAGTCTTATTGGATGCCTACCCCCTTGATCCTAACTTAGACTATAAATTCTTTTGTGGCCCCTGTGGGGAGAATTTAGTGAGTTTTGTTAAGTTAGTTTTAGGTGTCTTTGTTTTGCTTAGTGTGTGGATGTGTGTGAACAAAAAGTGAACAAACACATAGTTTGAACGTGTGGATATGCGATGATCCTTTTCAAAATCCCCTATTAAACTATGTTGTATTGTTCCTTGCTCAAAAGAAAAACATGTGCGGATATGGGCCGCTTTCTATTTTTCCTAGTTAATCTATGTGATCAACTACAAGGAGATGGTGAGTTGTGAATAGAGAGTGTTCATATGCTTGCCTAGGATCATCGAAGGGTGCAAAGGCAACAGATATTACTTGCTCTTCTATTGACAATTCGATCCTGGTCCCGAAATCCTAGTGCAAAAATAGAGCTAAAATAATTACTTTTACACTAGAAAAAAGAAACTAGCTAAGCATGTGTGGACTTGGGCCACTTACTTTGCCTAATTATCTAGTTTTTTTGGTACCTAAATTTGCAAAACATAATTTATTTTTTTCAGAATGCAAGTTAATTTACCCCCTACTTAAACTATGTGTGAACTTTGCAAAAATCAACTTGAAATAAAACTAACACCAAACCTACCAAAAATAGCTACGAGTGAGCTTTAGCAAGCTGTGGGGTAACTCAACCAGTGCTAGCAGATGTATTATGGGCTACTAGGCACTTTAAAAGCAGGAAAAGATAGAAATATGGGAGAAATTTCTCATTTGTCTTTTGCGCACGAAAGTCTGCAACAGGCGCAATGTTTGTGCGCAGGTCAACTTTGAACACGCACCTTGGGCACGCCTGTCTGAGGGAAAAGAGTGCAAATTCCTACAAAATTAATTTTTGGAGCTGTTATGCTTCAGTCTGTCACTTGGGATGAACTAGGGACTGAAGGAGAAAAAGGAGGCAATTTCTGCCCAACTCCACAGCATAGACAGAGGTCTCTGCAAAAAGGCACAACCACATAAACTTGGAAATAAATATTAGTGGAGTCGTCAATCTTGTGTTAGTGTGTTTGGTGCACGTATGTACCAAATCACACCAACTTAAGGGGTGTGGTTTACCCTCTTAAGTTATTGGTCATAGGCAGAAAAGATATGGAGTCAAGCAAGTTAGTGGAACATGCTAGAACATAAACATACTAGATAGAGAAATAGCATGCATATTCAAACATAAAAAGTAAACTAAAAACTAAAACAAATAGCACAAAATCTCTGAATAGATTCAAATAAATACAATAATCCAAATGGTGGCGCTTACGTCCCCTCTTATTGAATGCTGGTAGGAAATGAGTATGAAACTTTAAGCCACTTTCCAAGGGGCCCTTAGAACTGGGGGTTTTGAGTCCCGATGAAAGGATTTCTTTACTTCCAAGCTTGCCTCGGTGAAAATCCTCCCTCTCTCTACTATGGTGGATTGAAGCTGTTGAATGGCCAACAATTGAGTCCCCTCTATCTCTGCTCTGGATCACACACTGCCGGTATTTCTTGGGGCAGTTCTGGCCAGCATAACAATGTGCTCTCAAGTTGTTCATCTCTTGGTGGCCTTTTATAGGATAATTCAAATCCTCCTTCCCTCTCTTGGTACATTATGGATGGTGCCCCAAGAGAGGGGGATTATTCCATTGTGTGCCACATTTATTCCATTGTGTGCTCCCTTGATGTCCTAAGGAGGCTTTGGTGGCTGTCCTTAGGCGGTTTCAAGTGTGAAATCATTGTCCTGGTGTGCATTTTTCGTGGTCCCGGAAAGTGACTTCCGCCACTCCCAGGATTACGTGCTTTTCGGATCAAAAGGTGCGCAAAGGTACTCTTATTAAAGGTTTTTGCGCGCAAAATCATTTATGACTTGCTCAGATTTGATTTTTCCTCAGACCTTAGAAATTTTTAAATACTTTCCAGATTCTCTAATGTTTCTCAACCCTGTAAATCCTTATGATTGACATTAAATAATGTCGTCTTTGCTTGTACTTTTCCAATTTTAACAACATTTATTTGACATGAGATGTATATTTGATGTTTGTGTTGTGATGATGTTATACAGTGCTTGTGTTTTGTTAGATGATCATGATCACGATGATTAGATGATGTTAGAGAATTTGAACGTGTATTTTAGAATATGATGTTTGTACGATGGTTATCATGATCGTGATGTTTATTTTTAATATTAAATCATGATATTTATTAAATATTATGTATTGGTAATTGTATGTATCGTGATTGTAATTGTAATTGTTTGTATCGTGACTATAATCATAATTGTATGTAAAATTGTAAAATTGTAATTGTAATTGTAATTGTATGCAAAATTGTAAAATTGTAATTGTATGTAAAATATTTGTAAAATTGTAATTGTATTATGAAATTGTAAAATTATAATTGTAATTGTATGTATTGTCATGATTCAATTTTATTAAAATTGTAGAATTTGTAAATTTGTAAAATTGTAATTGTAATTGTATGTATCGTGATTGTAATTGTATGTAAAATTGCAAATGTAATTGTAATTGTATGTATCGTGATTGTAATTGTATGTAAAATTGTAATTGTAATTGTATGTATTGTCATGGTTCAATTTTATTAAAATTGTAAAATTTGTAAAATTGTAAAATTGTAATTTAATTGTCAATTTTGAACCCTCACTACCCTAAGTAAAATGTATAACGTACATATTGTAAAATAATAAATCTAGAATAATATCAAATTTTGTGACATAATAAATTTTAGAAAATAATGCAAATAATTTCATGTTTAGAATTATCATTATTTTATTATGATCTTACATACAAAAAATAAAAGTATACATTAATACATTTTTTTAAATTATGAAGATATCACACACACACAAATATATAGGGTGTATTAATTTAAGTAATTAGATAGTGAAAAACCATTTAAAGCAATCAAGTAGTTTTATTATTTTAGGAATTGACATAAAAAAAGAACTTCATATAGTGCATTGCTTTCGAGATCAACATAATTGCAAATTATCAAGTGAAATGATTTTAACATTAACACAATGCAAACAAATTAATTCAAAATACATATTATAATGTTTGGAAAAAAAGAGTCTTAGTTATAAGGTTAAGTCGTCTTTTTTATAGAAACCCATCTTAAATAGTACAAAAGATGAAATAAAACATGTATCATATCACCCTTTGTTCTCATGATCACCCTCATTATCTTCCAGCTTTCTTGGCATGATAACACTATTGTTCTAAAAATTATGTTTTGATCTAGGGTCATGTCTCAATACGAACCACCAATCCCTATCCAACACATATGGGTAAAAAAGCACCTGGTTGCAGTGTTTGGGGAAAACATAAGGCTCCTTAGCTTCATCCCACGTCTTTATAGATTTGATACATATTAGCCTACTATCGCGATCTTCCTTTACATTATTCCAATCAAAGGTGACACACCACTTGCACCTAAAAATAACACATTGGAAAAAAGAGAAGTACACTTCAATGATCTCTTATATCTTTCTAACGTAACTTAATGTCCCTCATACTAGGTTTTTATCACGGTGGCTAGCTCGACTAGATTGATCGAAATCGACTTCCACTCCACAATCTTGTGTCATGTGTCGCTCATCGGCATTTTATGTGCGAAAATGGTGTCCATATGCCCACATAGATGGGAACAAATGCACCTATAAAAAATTTAAAAAATCACAGCGTTATGTGTCTAATAACCCAACTGTTAAATTATAAAATATAGAGTTTACATTTCAAAGTTTCATTATTAAGTTTAAAATGTACATAAATAGATTATTACCGAGTTGCTACACCCAATCCCTACATTTAGCGCATCCTCTTCAGCACGTGGGTAACGACTGG
Organism: Pinus albicaulis; assembly: GCA_034641835.2. Taxonomy (NCBI): domain Eukaryota; kingdom Viridiplantae; phylum Streptophyta; class Pinopsida; order Pinales; family Pinaceae; genus Pinus; species Pinus albicaulis. The sequence continues at coordinate 90,115,538 of CM076576.1, forward strand.
TTGCACCGTATTTCTCTTTGGCTTGGTCAACAACTCAACTGTTAGGGCATATAATTGGCATATTTTCTTTTAAATGATCAGGATAAGGCACACTTCTACCATTTCCTCCATTTCCATCTTGTGAAGAACTATTGTTGTTGTATTCATTCCTAATTGGTGAATTTGGACGTAATGGGAATTGAATAGGTGGTTGATTCAACCATTCTTGGTATCGTTCCTCTATGATTTTCCCTCTTAATTCAGCCTTCTCTCGATTTGAAATTGTCATGGGGTGCAACGGAAGATGGTAGGAAGGTCGCTCATCATCACTAGAATCCTAATCATTTCAAAAAATATATTTGAACATGATTAGTACAAAATCGATGATATCAATTAGTAAGCCCATCAATGCATGATTAATTGGTTTGACGTTGAAATAAGTACATTATACCAAACAATTATTACCATCATTGTCCTAGGATTGTGGCTAGACGATGGCATGTTACAATTGGCAGGGTGAAGCGGATGTCTATTTTCATCTACCAACTATGCCTTGCGGTATGCTGCTCCTGATAAGAGCTTCTGAAAATTTGGAACTGTTTGAATATTTGGTGCATCTGAACTCGATTCTGAATATGCAAGAACCTGCAAATTTGTATACATTAATTTTATTCAACTAATGGACGTCAATAAAAACAAAAAATCATGAAAATATAAATAAAATCTAAAGTAATTACATATGGAGATGGATAGGGTGAACTTTGTGATTGACTTTGAGAAATATTATGGAACGAGCTGGATTTTGAAGAATTGTCCATTTGATATAATTATGAGATTTTCTCCTTACATTTGAGCAAAATCAACAATAAATTTTAGTGTACATACATAAACGTAATTTCGGTGCCTTGAAAAAGGATTATTGTTATCGGTGCTAATGTATTGTTAATTGCACCAGTGTGATTTTGTTAACGAGCGCGCCTTTGTTGTTAGTTAACAAATTCATCGAATATCGAGGAAAAAAATCGCAACTTTAGTTTTTTGAAAAAAGAAAAAAAAAACGGTAAACTGAAAAATGAGCGACAGATGATTTTCAGAAATCTAATTTCATAAAAAGTTCTTTAAATAGTAAAATCTATTCATTATTTCATTGTTTTTGCAAATATTTTCAGGGAGGGATTTGCACAAAAGACATACCTAGAGAAAGAGAGCACTGTGGAGCAACAAAATACTTTCGAACAACAACACTATTCAGAGAATCAGAATTTGAAACATCTGTGATTCACACAAAAACCTTGTAGTATAGTAAAATTGTTAAATTTCTGTGGAGCAGCAAAATACTTTCGAACAACAACACTATTCAGAGAATCAGTTTCAGTTAGATTTAATACATGCATAGTAAAAAATTTAAATTTTACTGTGATAAAATCATTTACAATCTCTATTTCTATTTAGATTTAATTTAAAAAACAAAAAACAAAACAAAACATTTTTACGTTAAACCCTTGCTTCTTCTTGTTTATGTAACCTCACAGTTAGGGCTTTTCATTTTAGATTTATAGGGTTTGTATTACTTTATATATATATAGGTGTATGACATCTAACCCGCGGGACCACTTGCAGAGTCGGATCCCAATCCATGTCGGGCCTTGCATGATTTTTTAAAAAACAACTTTTGTTAATCGATGCACACTGTTTAAAATAGCGCACATGTGCGCGAGTTTATTATAACGCACTGGACACATATTGACAAAAAAAAAATGTTTGATAAAAATATTTTTTTATTAATTTATGTTTATGTTAATCTCTGCTCTGGTATTAATATAACACATTGAGTCTCCTATTGACAAAGAGCATTGTACAATGTTTCTACTGTATTGGCGGTGCGTTTATAGAAATCTACCGCACCGCTTTTGGTGCTTAAGTTGTGAAAGTCGCACTCGGTATTTAATTTAGATAGATGCACCATTTTCGGTGCTTGATTTGCAAAAGTCGCACCCAGCATTTAATTTAGATAGACGCACCGTTTTCTTGATTTTTTTTTATATACTTGAAAAGTATGTGATTTTTCTATAAAATATATTAATGGATAGTAAAGGTTTTATATTGATAAAGAAATGGTTGACAAGAGTTCAAGTAACAAAAATACTGATGTCACATCTAGAAAAGCAAAAAAGGCAAGTTCTTTGTAATTTTTTTACAAAAATTATTATTTTTTAACTATATGTAAGTTTAACTAATATGTATTGTTTAGTGTGTATCATGCAGAGCCACAAAATGATGAAGCTCGATAAGATTCTTTCTGATCTAAGACCAGAAGAACGTAAAATCTTGATGGAAAAATTGCATAAGGATGAATCAGGTGAATGAAAAAATACTATCGATCCAATATGAGTTTTTCTTTTGAATTTTAATTAATAATATACTTAAAATATTAAATAACATGTTTCAAACAATACCCGAATGCGGGTGACAGTAGAAGCAAGCATGAAAATAGTCTCTCGCACGCTCGAGATGATGAAGATCTGCAGCACATGCTTTCACTTGAAGTGGATCCACACTCTTGCAATAATTCACATGAGGTGACAGAGACAAGGCATCATGAAGACACGCTAAGCCAGCAACATCCCCTCCGGGGTACCTCTCAGCTGCAATCTTTTGAATGATCTCATGGACGGATATGACGTTATGCCATAACTCGAAGCACATGCTTCCTCATGAAAACAGTTGCAGCATGCAGCTGCGAGGGAGGCATAATAATTCTCAACATATTTGTATATTCCACAGGCCTACAAAATTGGAGAACCTACTACACAAAGCTACTCATAGTCTTCTCCTTCTAGTTTTTTTTATTTTTGTTTTAGTTCCAGCCCTCCTGCGCGCCCAGCCTCCCCCTAGATTTGCACTATGCAGAATCCCCCTGGCTACGCACCCCCCTGAATGCGTGCCTCACCTCAGCTCCACCTGCCTTACTAGTTTCACCACCCTGTGTGCTCCAATTATCATGCTCCCCCTGTTGCACATCCTCCACTAGCGTACCTCCCTGTACAATAGCACCTTGCTATGCACTTCCCATCTCTGGTCATAGTCTCTCCTCCTCACCTCTCATACCCCCATCTACCCTATGTTTCATATGTCCATGGCTCCTAGATTGCGCCAAAGAACAATCAGAGGAGGCCAAAGAGGTATGTTCCCTGGTCGCTACTAGCGAGGGCCAGATAAATGCTTGGAGTCCTTTGAGGGCTCCTCTTCGGGCAGTCACGCTAGGGAGGTCTCCCAGAGCCTCGATATTGACCGAGAGGATGAGGCCCCCACTCATGTAATACATAGAGGCAGATGCAGACCAAGGAAATCCACCATTCCGCACCAGGAGCACCCCTTGCCCCACAAAACCGAGCCTCTTCCGGTAGAGGAGGCTGAGGGGGAAGACATCAATGTTTGGATAATGGACTCAGAAGGCACCTGGACGTGAGTCCCAGATGCAGAGTACCCGGTTGCTCCCATCCTCTGCGCACTTGCTTTCTAGACCTCCGCATCGACCCACTAATGAAGAGGAAGTCGTTGCGCAGGAGTACGCATGTCCCATCATGGAGGAAGATCCAGATGGTGAGGATGATGTAGAAGACTCATGATTGTGCAACAGCACAACTCTTCTTAGTTTTTTGTTATGCTAGTTATTATCACAGAACCTCTACTTTCACTGGTGTTATGACACACTTTGTAATCTTCTGTTTGATTATTTTTCTGGGTTGGTTTCCTCCAAGGAGGCAGCCCCATACATGCGCAACTATGAAGGCAACAAAGGTTGGGATTGGTTAAGCGCATCTTACCAACTCAGCCTATAGCATATGTATTGTTTTATATTCGAATTAATATAATTTAGCCTCAATTACCAAAAAAAAAAAAATGTTTCAAATAATCTATTAATTCATATATGTTTAATATTCTACATGGACCAACACCGAAGAAAAGGGAAAAAATAGAACATGCAAATGAAAATGAATTGCTCCTTAGCTCATTTAGAGTGGTGCTCAAGGTTAACGAAAGGGGGAAAAAAATTTACAAAACTTTGAGGAATCTACTCGAACGAATGTATAGACGTTCTTTCCACTTACAATATAAAAATCAATTCAATGATTCAAAGAACCAAATTTTATTTAAACTACAAGAAGAGTTTCGATAGAATTGGTCAATGAGACATGTCAAACTTTAATCACAAAAACGTATAACAACAAAAAAGGATTGAAAAGGTAATATTTCTTTAAATGTTTTGCTTGAATTTATGTATATATTACTACAAATCAATCATTTATAAATATCACTTTTGTTATATTTACTTTTCATATATCAGTATAAAAATTAAATAGTTTATTGTCACGATATTTTTTCAGGAAGATTATGAAAATCTCAAAGGATGAACGAGTTGATATCATAAATATGAGAGTAGGAATGTCCAAAAAGTTGTACAAGGAGATGGTCAAAGAAATGGACATAACTGCATCACACGAGGAGCCATCGCAACAACATCATGCTTAAAATGTAATATGTAATCATTAAATTTTTCGATTAGGTACAATAAATAAATAATTTAGCATTAAATATTAATTTTCAAGTATTTTCTTGCATAAAATAAAAGAAAATGGAACCCATTCAGCACATAAAACAAGACGACAAGGAAGAAAAGGGTTCATATCTAAGTTTGTGAGTAATTGTTACTTCCTTATAACAACTTAACTAGATTTCATTTTTGTACATTTTAAGTTGTTTTACAACAATCATCATTTAATGTCTTCAAACAAGTGCTAACATACAAAGAAGAACCATCAAAAGAATTGATTGACATTGGGTTAAATATGGGTTGTCAGTATATGTTGGCATATCATAAATTAATTGTGGAATTTTTAAGTATGTATCTTGTTTTACTAAGCTCCGTCTATAATTAATAGAACAAAAAAATCATTTATATTAAATCTATGATTTGTTATGGGGTATAAAACTTGCAGGAAACAAAGTATGGCACTGCGCCAACAAATGAATTGTTGAAAAAGTGCGTGAAATTTGGTTTTGAAAGGATGTGTATAGTTCACAAGTCAATTCTTGCTATGGTACATTTCTTTTCGATTTACATTGATGTATATTATTTAATATTGAAATTTTCATTATTCTCACCAATATAGATACACTCATTACACTTTATTTTTATGTTTGTAGATGGAAATTGAAGAAGAAGAAAACAATCAACACAATGAACAAAACATTCCTCCAAATAACCCAAGTCATGGAAGTAGCTCAAGTAGTGACAACAGTTCCAGCGAAGAATGATGATCAATATGTTTGGATATCAAAGCAAGGCGCTATATTTTTGGAAATATTTTTCTGTGAAATCAAACATTTTGTTTGATGTAATGGACATAGTGTCCCATTTTTTACATCAAAGGGAAAATCCAGGTAGATCAACCCTAAGGGATCAATCCGTTGGCACAACAAGCAAGTGCCTAGCCGCAAGGGCGTCGAGGAGATTTGATCCCGTGACTTCCCAATGGGCAAAGTACTTAGAAATGGGAACTCGACCAACTAAGCTATCCCTTGGGGCTACACAGTGTCCCAATTGAAAGACAAAGCAATAACAATAATTGTCCCATTTTGTATGACAAAGAGTGTCATATATATATATATATATATATATATATATATATATATATATATATATATATATATATATATATATATAGCGTTTTCCATTGTCGCTGTGAAATGTTACACCACTGATTAAATATATGGATGATTAAATATTATAATGAAGAGATGCGAAATTTGATTATATGATATAACAAATTCATCCAAACATCACATTCAAATGCACTAATAAAAATTTAATTGATATGAATAATGTTATAAGATATGTGTCGACTTTTGATAAATAATGAATTTTAAAAAATCAAAATAATTGCACTGTCACAAGTCGATGTTTATAAAAAATAGAAAATGAACATCGGTGTGTGTGTGTATGATATTGCGCACTGGTGCATTTGTATGATATTGCGCACATGTGTGTTTCTACGACCTATGAGCACCACACCAAATACCAATACCAATTAGAACGCTTGGTGCGCTTTATCAATGACTACCACCCGGGCGGATAAGCGTTGCATGCATCGGTATGGTTTGTCTTTAATGCGTCCGCGCGTTTTTATAACTTAACTGCCAGGTGCATTTTTACACCTTAACGGCCCGGTGCATTTTTACACCTTAACAGCGTCGGTGCATGCACCTTCTATCGGTCTGGCACGTATTTGTGGGTGATACGCACTGGGACGTTGCTAAACTCCCTGGGGCTTCCGAAATTTGTTTCCATCCTGGTGCTTGGTATGTTTATAATACCTGTGCATATAGGTTAAAATGCACCGGTGCATTCACACATGAAGCACGCACCAATAAGAAATACATCGGTAAAAACCTTCGGTCACCCATATTTTTTTAGTTGTGTTGAAGTTTCATTAGAAGCTTTGTCAAAACCTCCATTACCAAAAACATATGTTGTAGCAAATGTTTTTTGACAATTTTGGCCAATTTTATAACACTAAAAACCTCCTTTATAACCTCTACTAGAGGGTCTTCTCCTTGTAGTGAGAGATGACAACGACAATATCAACGATTACAACAGAAAACCCGAGAAAGAAGGAGCTCAAACAGAACAACAGTTTTTGAGGGTGACTGGACCTATTTTGCAGTGAGGGACTTGTTTTGCACCGAGGGACCTATTTTGCCAGCAAGGGAGACATTATGATGATACATATTTCTCAACCTCATTTTTGGCATGAATTTCAGCTAGTATTTTTTTTTTTTTTAAGACTTGGTGTATTTAAAAGATATTTTTCATATGCATGTACCTAGAATATTTTCATTATTATTTGGATTACTATAATTAAAGTTTAAACTATAATCTTGTGATTAGTTATTGTAATGTTTATATAAGCAAGAGATATAGAAGGAAAAAGGGTTGGTGTTTATTTGAAACATAACATCCTTGTGTAATATTTGAGCATATATTAAATATATACAATTTTTCATAAGCACTTGAAGAAATTCTCATGTCATAGTTCCATGTCTATATTCTTTGTTTTAAAACTTTCATCATGTATCGAAAGATGAGTGTGTGATATTGCGATTCATTTATGCTCTTGTTTCTTTACTTCTCTAGCATTAGTAATTGTTGTTTCATTTAACTTTAACACTGATTTCTTTTCATTTTCCCTCTCAATTATTTAAACTAACAAAGGAAATATTGCTACCTTTCTTTTGTGACTTTGCTCATCAAATCTGTAACATCACCTAATAGGATTAGACTCCATGCCCAATGGTGTATTTTCCACATAGCCCAACAAAATTTTATCATTTTTTAGACAAATCTGGCCATAGAACTTAAATGTGTAAACCTACTACTACAATGACCTAGAGTAGTTGAGTTTAACGAGAGGTCCCTCTCCATGTTGAAGGGCCAACTTTCAACCTCAAAGACGTTTGAGGTCACCTTAGATTTTTTCCCTAACATCCATGGTTTCTCTAAGAGATAACACTCACAACACTCAAAACATGATAATTCACCATCATAAACCCATGAAATACATCCACACATAATCAACACCAAACATAAGTTGAGAGAAATAATGCACCAAGCGAGCAATAAGATATTACCCAAAAAAAGCAACTTAGGAGTGCCTAGACCAACCGAAGCTGGGAACAAGAGCTAGAAATCACCTCTATGCAATGCCACTAGTTGTCAAGTGTCCCGACCTAATTAACATAGTTTGAATTAGTTCATGGAGCATCATTGTTGCCCCTGCCCCAATTTTATCGCCACCATCCTCCACCATCGAATATAACAAGTGTTATCACTCCAATAATTCTTAGGATTGTTAGTCTTTTGTTTTAAAGAATATTAGAGGTAACCACAAACCTACTTTTAAGCTTAGGATATAGCCTTCCTAATGCTTGTAGAGGGCTCTCTCTTTACGATTTAACTTTGTTGTTTTTAGTTGATTTTAGGCTAGTTTTGTAAGATTGATTGGATTTTGATTTTGGTTTGGTTTGATGGTGGAATTTCTAATTCAGATGGATAGATGCAGGTATGTTTTCCATTGGGATAATGGAGTCAATGTATCAAGCAATATAGTAGAATCAAGTTCTAAAGGAAGTGTTCACAGGGCAAGATAGTTGAGCTGATTCATATCTTTAGGCTGGATGATGAAATGGTTTCAATCGGGATGAGAGAGCAATTAAGGATTCTCATATCCGGATAATGAGGGAAATGACAAAGGTTAATTGAAACTAGGGAGCAATGAAGAATTCCCTAATTTGGATATCAGTAGAAAACATGAAAATGAAATAACAGATCAAGCCAGAGTGTTTTTAAATAAGTTATGAAATAAAATTCTTGTTATACATTTAGAATTAGAAAACATGCATGTGAAAACTTCAAAAAATAACAATTTAACAATAGAAAGATACTTCACTGAAGTGGCCCAACACATGAATCTTGTAGTATAATGCCTTTATTGCTCAATCCAGTCTGCTGACTTGAAAATGGTACAATGAACCCTCTGGTTCAGATCAATGCAACTATAGAAATGTTTAGCAATCTACAATCCACGCATAATACTTTGAATTATGAAGTATTTATACAAAAATTATTACAAAATATCCTACAACTGACTTAGGAATTATTCAAGGAATACAAAATATCTTCATGCAAGAAGATAGAGACACATATCTAACTAATGCAATTTGTCCCTGTTTTATTGATTTTGTTGTTTGTTGTTTGATCTTTTGTTGATTTCTCTCTTTTGTTGTCGCTCAAAGTTGGTTGTATTTTAGGCTATTGAGTGTCCTTTACGTTGGCTGCTTTGTCATCTCTGTTTTGACTTTAAACTCTGACTTTCATTTATACTCTTTAACCTGTCTCTATTTTCACTTTGACCTTTGACTACTCTGTTTTAATCTTTATTTGTTACTCTTGTTTTTCACTTTAAACTGCCTTGTTTACTTTTATCCTGACTGATCTGTTTTAACCTTGACTAATTTTACTCTATTTTCATTGCAACTGCTCTTTTACCTTTAAATTTTCACTGTCATAGTAGATCATTCAGTTTCTCCCAACCTTCTGCATCTGCTAATTTAATCTTTACTATTCTTCTGAATATCTCACCAGCCTATGTATATTTTGCAAAAGTAGGCTTGTTAATGAATAGATACTCTGATAGAGCACCTTCCCTGTTGGAATTCCCTTCATGGATGTATTGTTGGCTTTTTACTTTGCTACTTCTCTGATTTTCTTATCATAATCCTCATGTTTCATCAATCTGTCATTCATAACCAATGGATTTGGTAGGTCTTTTTGCCTCAAAATATCAAACTTCACCATGAATCTGGTTATGGCAAGCTTCATGTTCTGACACTTATCTTCAAGTTGTAACATTAAGTTCCTTTTAGAAATCACCTTTCTTACCTCAAGAATTGTTTCAGTTCTATCACTAATGCTAATTTCTTCCAAGTCCTGCTTATTCTTGGAATTAAGAAACTTAATGATTTTGTTGGCCTCTTCTGGATTTTTACCAAGTTCTTCCTTTACTTTCTGAATGGCTTCACCTGCTGCTTTGATAAGATCTTTCTGCTCATAAAAAACTTGAATGGATGGCCAAATATCATGGACAGATTCAATGATATTGGCCCACAGCTGATGCTTAGCTTGTGCAAGTGGTTCTTTCAATGTCAGCTCTTTCTCTAACTTCTGTAATTTCTCATTCAATCTGTTTGACTTTTGTAATTCATTTTTATGCATGATCTGAACTAGTTCCTTCTCATCCTATAGACTTTTTAACTGTTCTTTAAGTCTATTTATTTCATTAGTCTGGATGGACATTTCTTGCATTTCTTTAACTAGTTTACCTGCTTCATCACTAGGTTGTGCTACTGTTGTTGTAGAATATGTAGCTGATGTAGTTGTTGATGTAGTGGGAAGTGCTATAGTTACTGGAACTGATGTGGCTAATGAATCTGCTAAAGTAGAAGGAACTGTTGTAGTGACTGTAGGAATAACAGTGACAGGTATTGCTTCCATGCAGCCCTTTTTCTCCTGCACTAACTTATCCATCTCATTTTCCATTTATTTCAATTAGATAGTTAACTGAAGAATGAGGTCCATCATCTCATATTTTTGGATTTCATCCTATAATACTTCTTTGGCCTGTGGATGCTCAATAGGAGGTAATTTGAGTTGTTTCTTTAATGCAGCAATGTTTGCATTCTTTTTCTTTATGAGTTATTCTGCAACTTTAATGTTCTTGGGATCATATCCCACTTCTATGACCAATTCTTATAGTGATTTGATTTCGTTGTCTTTGGATTGTAATGAAGCCTTTTCAAGCTTTAGCTAACCTCTAATATTTTCTAGAGTATTTTGTAGGTTTTGGACACTCATGGCTTTATTAGTCATGGTAGAATACAACATTTCACCAGCTTTCTTATGAAATTCTATTTGGTCTATAGGATGAAGATCTTTGGCTTGAACTTCATATGATGTATTTTTATGATATGGTCATGACTTTGGATTCTTCACTGTTGGCTGCAGGAAGGTCATCTGCATCTTCCTGGTCTTGTAGTCAAATGCTGAAAGCAACCTACTTTGGTCACTAGGTGTCTGCTTCCAGTATTGGGCATGGGTATCTACTTTTAATGTCTCATTCCTAAGTTTAATCTCCTTGTATTTCTGCATGATATCCTGTTCTTTATCTGTTGGTTTACTTGATGAAGACACTTCATCACTATGCTGCTTTTGAATAATTTGAGTGTTAGATGTTGAAGGCTAGTGAGTTTCCTCTGAAACTGTTGGAGGTGCATTGTCTTTTATCACTGTATCTGTATCTATGATTTCAATTGTCTCAACTTGTTCATTTGCATGATTTAATTTGGGCTTCTTCATGTACATCAATTTGAATTTTTTTTCAGTGGTGGTTTGGGCTGAATAGGATCCTTCTTCTCTTGGCCTTTTAGAGTTTCTATCTTGTGGGGTTGGAGTCTACAAGATGGAACTAGTATCACCTTGTTTCTCTGCCTCTTTTAAAGTATTATCCAACCATTCAGACTGATTAGAGTACTTTTCAATGTCTGGCTTGGATTCATGGAAAAAAGGATTTAGCTTAAATTTGATCCTTAACTTGTTGATAACTCCTAAAGGATCATAATTCCATTTGAAACTTTCGTTGAACTTTAATTCCTGTATATACTTTTCTGCCTGTTGACCAACAGTCCTGTTATTGCAAATGAAAGGACCAATCTGGTTTTTTTATCTTAAACTGTGTTTTCTTTTTGGCTGATAAGAAATTCACTTCATCAAAGTTTAGGATCTGCCTGATATCCTCAAGTGCAAATAACCTCATTGCGAGGTATTTTGGCAGTTTATATGGGATTAGCTGACAACCATAAACTCTAATCTCAATGTGATTTTGATAAAGATACCAATATATTGTCCTACTATGTTCCGATAACTGCAAGACCTTTTTTATATCATCACTAACTCTTGATTGAATGTTGTTATTTAGCATGTTGAAAATTGGATATATGACTGAGTCAATGAAGTCTTTATATGTGAACTCTGTGGAATATTTCCTTATTAATGAAGTCCAAAAGATTACTGACTGAGGATTACCTTCAACATCCAGTTTTTGAAGGTTGATTGCAAATCTTTCAGATTGAAAGTATAGGAACGTATGGAATAAAACAGATGAATATTTCAACACTCCCTCCTCTCGTAATTTAACCAGTTGTTCATGGATTGTATCAGATAGGTACTGGGCAAAATTGAATATAGAAGTAGGAGGCTGACCAGGGGAAAAAATAGACAAAAAACCTAGGACTGAAGCATCCACATGCTCATCAGTGAAATAACCCAGAATACATGACATATGTCTGGTTCTCTCAGAGAATATACTAGTTGGATAAGGAGGATTAGTCTTGGGAGTTTCTACTGATGAGGGGATAAATGTTTGAAATATCTGGAACCTCTTGGGGAATTCCATATTTAAACACAACTCAGTGAGGATCTCAATAGACAGTGGAGCTTCATCAGGCCTAGGTTTAATTTGCAGCATCTGGTTTATTGATTCAGTTGTGATAGTGAATAAAATATCTTTACCAGGGGTCACTAAGGCTCTTTGATCAAGAAAATAACTGGTTTGACAGAGTCTGATAACCTCTGGACACAAGAAGGTGTGTGGTATAATATACTTGGGCAAATTTGACTCCCAAAGGAAAACATCATCATATTGGTCAATTGACTTATCATGGCTCCAGCAGTGGAGCTCAAGGAGGTTAAACTTAGTGACAGGGTCACTAATTTTGAAGTCTCTGTCTGCAAGGGGGGTATGTTCCACATCAACAACAGGAGGTTGCAAGGGATTGACTGTTACAATACCTTGGGAAGCCATATTTATTTAGTTTTATCAATTTATTTACTCTTCTGTGATTAAGAAATAAGCTCGGGCTCTTTAAGAATACTGTGAAAAGATCATTTGGGTTTGCAGAAAGGGTTTTAAAGGCAACACTGATTTACTATGGTCTGCAAAGCTTCAATTGATTAAAGGATTACTTTCTTTGCTTAAGAACAAGCCTTGGCACTTAGGAATACTTGGAAGGGGTACTTTATGTTTGCAGAGGAGTTCCTGGAGGCAGCGGAGGCTTTGTTGGTCTTTATATTGCTTCAAATCGGAGTTTGCAGCTGCTTTAGTAGCAAAAGGGTTGAATTCTGATGTGAAATGGCTTAAAAACGGGTCGACAGAGATTCTTTGGCTTAGAAATAGGTCGGCAGAGCTGTCTTTGCACAAATATGAAGGAAAATGGTGAAAAGACTGAAAGGGCGGTCTTATTGCTTTTTAACCAATCAGTGGTTAAACTTTAGGCACGGGGTCAAATTTCAAATGGTAGGGTGGTATTATTTGTAATGGGCTAAAGTAGCTTGGTAGTTTTTGCATCGTGAAAAGCGGGTGGGCGGTATTTTTTTGGAGGATGTGATAGAATCAGGGGCTGCCATGTAGCATGGAGCGGGGATGTGAAAACAACTTATTTCGCAAGCTCTTGGTAGTGTTAATGGTCGGGCATTCTAGCGTGTGATAGGGGCTATTAGCCATTGGATTTGATCGATCAAGATCTGACAGATGGGCAAATGGGAGGGATGTGTCGGGGATTTGATAGGCGATGGGGCCCGAGACAATGTTATGTGATGGGATATGTAAAGGGTTTAATATGTAATGGGTTTAGAAATATACAGTAAGCGGGGTTTATATAGCATAGTATGTATGTGGGGTTGGGAACTAAATATAAAGGGGAATTAATATAATACGAGATTTACGTGTATATACGAGAGTTAATACAATAATGTGGGTTAATAAGTAGAGTTGGGTTAAACTATTAGCGGGAGTTAATATATAATGGTTAACAAAGTATGGGAATGGGTTTAATCATATATATTAAACTGGGTTAAGTGAAATATGATGCGGGAATGTAAAATACACTAAGAACTAGTGTTTAAATTGATATCGGGAAAGATTTTTCAATGTGGGACTCGACATATCATTTAACCTTTAGACTTAGGATAAGTGTATTTGAGGGGGTATTTTGAAAAAAGGGAAATTAGTAAAGGGATTTTTACTTTCCAAAGGTAATATGCTTTTTTAACTAAGGAAAGGGGTTTTTGTAAAGAAAAATGAATGTAGTAAGGGGAAAAGTTAATATGAAGGGGAAGGAGTATTTTTACACAGAGAATGAGTTTAGAAGGAAGTTAATAAATATGAAATGATCAATTTCTACTATCCATGCCTCGTGAAATCTGTTTCTGCCTACCCATCATCTACCCTAACATTTTTTCTTCATTTATATGGGTGCATTTGAGCTTGCTGACCCTTTTTATTTTTCTTTTATAAGAAAAATATCTAATTCTAACCTTATGACTTCCAATGGCTCATATTAAATTGATGAGTTCATTATTATTCTCTAACTAACTACTGATCTGCCAAGATTAAACAGTTTAGCTAGATCTTTATTCTCTATCTATCAGTATGAAATTTAAAACATGAATGAGTCAAGATTAAGCTATTTGACCGTCATGGATTGTGGCATTTTTGACAAGTTGCACACAATCTTATTTTGCAAAGTAAAGTAAAAAGTAGTGGCAATTGAATTTGCATCACTTTCAGGATCTATTTTTATCTCTTTTTTGGTGGGGTTCATATTTTATATGATTTTTTGATCTTTTTCTTTTAGTCATTTGATTTTTCTTTTAGGACTTACCCTCTTTACATTTTTTAATATGGGAAAACAATTTTCAGAAAGCAAAGTATGTACAATATTACAAGATTGATCATAGTCAATTCAAAATTATGAATCCTATTATTATAGGACCCTAACAACATGAAAGGAAGACCGTTGTGGGATGAAACTGCAACAACCTCTTCGACATGCAACTCCAATTATGGAAACACCCAATTCTTACTCCATTTAGCTAGTTGACCAACACAATAACCCACCATGACCATACACCATAGATGGAAAGAAAATCCCACCAACGACGGAGGTGTAACACCCTAAAGGAAAAAAAGCCCACCTCTTTGAAGAGAAGTAGTGAAATAAAGACACTAAAATAGCTTCACCATAATGCCAAAAGAAATAGGACTTTGCATACTTCATGCACATGGTCGCCCCCCTCTTAATTACCATGGGAGTCGGTGGGGTGGAAGACACCCCCCAACTTCATTTACCAATTGACCATGTATCTCAATCTGAGATTATTTGTCAGTGTCAATAATAGGCCTTAAAGGACCTTGCCAACTTGTCATATTCTCGTTAGATCATGTTTCATTCAAAAATATATTACTATCTTGACACCCCAGATTAGCTAAGTAGTCTGCTTCCTTGCAGTTTCCAGAGTGCGTTACATGGGAGGAAAATACATAGTGAAGCTTTTTGAGCAAGGCATGGATATGAGAAACAATACATTCTAATCTCCAGCTTTTAGATTACTTTTTGTTGGTGTTCCATACAAGAGATTTGTAAAATTTGAAATAACCAACTAAGAATCACCTTCAATGTGTAGCTTTGGATACGAGGTCTCGTTTACCACCAGCAATCCATGTTTAAGAACCAAAATTCTACACAATTTCGTTGTTAGGATATCCATAATTCATCGAGAATAACTATAAAACTTTACCTTCCCAACCCTGAAAAATACCCCCATATCCATCCTGCCCAAGATTGTCTTTAGCGACTGTATCGGACTTGAGTTTAATGAAAGCCTCAAGGGGATGGGAGAAAAAATATGGTGACGAAACCACAAAATAGGGGTCTCAAAGAGCAAAGAGACTATCATAGAAGGAGAGAGATTTAGATTAGAAATGATCCCAACTTTGTAGATTTGACTAGATTATTGGAGGATGAATATAACTATTAGAATATTTAATATAAAATCTAAATGTGAGTAAAAATGATAATAAACTGTAGATGGTAAATAAATTAAATGTAAATGAAATGAAAGACAAATACCATGTAAAGGACATGTGTAATAGAGGGAAAGTTGGTTCCAACTATTTTCATCAAAAATACTAAAATATTCCCTCACGTGCTTCTAAGGTTACGGGTTATGTAGGAGGCATTCAAGAGATTTGAGGGCTATCTCTCTGAGTGTGGCATACGAAGGGTTCTAAAGAGCGTAGGAGGTTGCGTAGCCCCCTGCCAAAGCCTGCACATTTTGTAAATATTGTTTGTGGTACTGAAGAATCCACATTGTGTTAAGTGTTATGGTATTGCAACTAATTGTTGATTTATTTTCCTGTTCAGTTATGCAAAATTTTGGGTCTATTTTCAGAAACTAAATGTAATGAACATTTTTTGTTTCATACTGATGTTCATGGAGTTACTGTTGTAATATGTTGATGTTTATATCTGTAGTTGTGTTTCTGCAATTAGTTTTTGTTTTTGTTTTATTTTGTTAGCCCTCCTCGTCAAAGGCGCCAACAAAATGCACCAGCCGGGAAAGCTTGGTTTCCCTCTCTAGCCGGGTGGTAGCAGTGGTGGAGAGACCGAGTGAATGAATCTGTGGTCGAAAGTGGGTTGTGGGCCTTGGAATTGTTTTTTTTTAAGAATCTCCAAGTCCCTATCTCAAATTTTGTGGGCTCTATCGTATGTTTACGGAGGTGGAGCACATACTCTTGTTTTGGTTGGCCTGCTCAAAAATGGGGTCAGAACGTGGTTAAGGTCCATGGCCACTTGCAGTCGCATGATGATGAAACCACAAGCTACTATTCGGCCCTTGGAAAGACAGAGTGTCAAGGGGTCGCATGTCGGGCGTGATAGTTGAATCAAGGAGGGTCCAACGAATTTAGTTGAGCGCATGGAATTTTGGAGGTGTGGGTCATGTAAAGTCCAAAGACTTGGAGTCAAGGCTATGGAGCGAGGACTACATAGTGCCAAAATGGCATACACAAGACCAGGGCGATGTGGCGCAGGATCGCGCCATGGTAGAGGCAGTGGAGGTGGGCGTGAATAGTGTTGGCAAAAATCTCAAGCCCGCAATGGTGGTTATCTACTCAGACGGTTTCTCACAGTGCATGAGGATAGATATGTAAATTATGCTAGTAAAAAGCAGATGACAATGATAACCTCAAACTTATTTAACCTCCTAAGCGATGCCTCACAAATTCGCGAGACTGTTCAAACAACACTAGCCCAGCTACCACCCCAAAACCGTAATTCTTGTTCAGGTTGTGGGAAAGCCACCAAAACGGAGTTGGATCGGAGGGCATCGTAATAATAGATGTGGCCCATAACCATTGTTGCCTTGACAACAACAATTGTGGCCGATTTTATTGAAATGGTTATCGGAACAACAATAGTAACGCTAGGTATTTGGTAGAGTTTTTTCTGGATTTTGGCAACAGATTGTGCCAGGGGACGCTCCAACTTAAAATATGAAAGTACCCAGAAATTTATTCGGTGATATTTTGAATTTTTGTTATAAGCGTGGTTGTTTCATGTTATTTTCATTGCTTTGTTTTATGTTTTTTTGGCTCACTTAAAACATGTAGCACATTAAGGAAATTTGGGTAGAGTATGTGGGTAGTTTTCTTTAAGACCCCCACCAGGTGCTAATAATTGGTCTTGATCAAACCAGTTATCACGCTGTAGTTTTCAGATGCCCAGAATAAGCAACAGAATGTAGAAAAATAAGAGACAAAGTATTGTTTCCAAGGGCTTCCACCCAACAGAAGAAAAGAAACCCAACAACATTACAGTGACAGAAGACAAAGTATCTAACGAACGTGGAAGTGGAAGAAGGGAGAGCAAAAAATAGTTGCTTGCACGTTGCAGTAGATAGAATAAATTAGAGGAGGAAGGGCATGGGGTCTTGCGAGCAAGAGGCTCGGACACCCAAAGAGAAAGAAGAGGTTGGGACACCCAAAGAGAAAGAAGTGTGCAATGAAGAGTAGAGTAGGGGAGTAGCCTGCAGTACAAGATGCAAAGGAGGATTTGGGTTGCACAACAGTAGCACAAGTGAATGTGTTGTCCGCCTGTGCAAGTGAACGTGTTGTCCGCTTGCCGCTGGCTCGAGGATGAGCCAGGATTTTGTGTCCGGGGCTGTTGGAACTTTAATATAACCATTAGAATATTTAATGTACAATATGAATGTGAGTGAAAATGACAATGAACTAGACATGAGAAATAAATTAAATCTAAATTGAATGAAAGACAAATGCCATGTAAGGGATATGTGTAATGGAGGGAAAGTTGATTACAAATATTTTCATAAAAATACTAAAATACTCCCTCACATGCTTCTAGGGTTAGTGGTTATGCAGGAGGCATTTGAGAGATTTATGTCCTGCCTCTTTGAGTGCGACATTCGAGGGTTTCGAAGAGCATAAGAGGTTGCATAACCTCCCTACTTCCACGGCAGGGAGGCTTGCACAGTTTGTAAATATTGTTTGTGGTGATGAAGAATCGAGATTGTGTTAAGTGTTTCTCGTGTTGCAAATGTTTGTTGATTTATTTTTCTATTTAGTTATGCTACAATGTGGGTTTATTTTCAATAGTTAAATGTAATGAACATTTCTAGTTTCATATTGTTGTTCACGGAGTTGCTACTGTAATATGTTGATGTTTATTTCTACAACTTTGTTTTTGCAATTAGTTTTTTTTTTTTTTTGGCCCTCGTGGCTAGAGGCACAGACAGAGAGAGATTTATATTAGAGAGGATCTCAACCTCGTGAGGGGATGCCTTTCAGTGATCATGGGTCCATTATTTGTTGAGAATAGTCTCCCATATATGTTACATAACTTCCATCGAAATATATTTTGTCGTAGAGGATTTTTGCTTAAATATCCTTTTATTCCTTTCCTTCTAGAGGTTCCACAAAAAACAAAACCATGAGCTAAAGTCCAAGCTCTATTAAAGATCTTAAAGGAGTGTATTAGTTCTGTTGTGCTAAGTGTCCTTTCAGTTAATTAAACATGTACAATTTGTCTTCATGTGTTTGCTTAAGGAATGAGAGATTTAACCATGAAATATTGATGAATTAGTGAACTTCAAGCATGTAAATAAGCCTTAAAAACACTAAACAACAGTGCATAACAGAGAAAAACATTCACACATAAATTTTACACAATAGGCATGATGAAGAAGTTCACCCCTCCTAAGCTACATCTGCTGGTCCAGCTCCCAATGGCATATCTCTCTTTGTCATTAAGCTCATAATTGTAAATTACATATGGTTACAAGCCTCTAATGGTTGTTTTCTCTACACCAATAGCTCCAGAATGCTCAAATTAGTCTAGGTAGACTTTTGTTTCACCAAAATTGGTCGAAATTTGACCTCCCAATGCATTTTTCCCAATGTCAGCTATAAAATCTCCACTAACTGTGGAGAACTGGCAGTGAACTATCACTAAATTATTTAAAACCCTGAAAATAGGGTTAGCGCTAAATTTTCCGCCGTTATGGATCGTTAGAGTTTAAATGTAATGGTTAGGTGGAGTGGTCACAAGCCAACCCACGCAGTCTTAAGGTTGTTTAAACTCCGACTTGGAGTGGAACCCAATGGAACCCAATGTCGTTGGTTCCACAAACCATAGCATTAAACATTTGGAACTGCGCCCATTTGAGCGCCTGTTCTCCGTCGAGGTTTACGTTAACACAACCGTTGTAAACTCTGCATTATAAGATGGAACCAGAAGGGAGTTGTGGTTCCATAACCGTAGCAATTAATCAACCTGAAAACTGCGCGCATGTGAACACGTAGAAACACCCATCGAGGTCATGGTTTATGGTTCCAAAACCGTAACATTTGATGCCTTCTCACTGCATGTGAACAAGACTGCTGCCAACCACCAGGATTAACGTTCTTGCCGTCGGGTTAGAGTTTTATGCCACGGTTTTTTATCTGCATGTGATCGCCCATCCACAACCGTCGATTCTGTATTAATTATTAGCCTTAAGCCCTCAGTTCTTGGCACCTGGGCGCATGGGGGTGGAAGGGGGGGGCTAGCCTCCCAAACCCCCGAATGTAAATCTTATAATATATAAAATGAAGTGGCCCACTATACTTTGTAAGATCTACTGGTGGTGCAATGGTGCGCGAGCTGGCTGGTGGATAGGAGGTTGCAAGTTCGACCCCCATCGACTCCACATAATTTTATACAACTGTTATGAGGACACGTGGTAACCTGCGGGCTTGCCACGTGTCACTCAATCATTCGCCAAACCAAAAACACATACAATGGCCAAATCACTTCCGTACCCTCTTCATCCAATGGCCCACGAAGTGCCACGTGGCACCACCATATTTGGTATGAAGAAAATGGAATATTCCGCTGACTGTACCTGCAAGCTGACTGGGCATCCAGTCACCAAATTTTTGTTGTTTGGGAAAATGAACAGAATGCGATATCTTCCTCATACGACATCGGTTTTTCGAACTGTTTACAGCGTCGGAATCGCAACGACGAGACCTTTCTAGTCACTCAAGTTCAGACCTGTTTTGAGCACTTTCATTTTTTAGCATATGACTTGATCTCTTTATCACACCTCCCCACTAGGAAGCTTTTGGACCCCAAAAGCTCTCTGGACTACTGAACATGAAGATGAGGAGACTGTGTCCCCACTCTTCCAACCTTTATCCACTGAAATTTCCCTAATTTCATTAATTGGAGCTTTTCATGAAACAACAAATTTTTCCTTGATTCCATTGACCAACAATTGTTGTTTTTTACATTATCGTGTTGCACATTTTCTGAACTTGTAGTACAAAAACTTAACTTTGTAGTAAACATCCAGTTTCTACATTGGTTTATAATAAAAGGAAACTTAAAATTACTCTCACCGTGCATCATGTCCTTATGGCGATTTTTTTATGAATTTTCTTTGAACTTGTGTCGATTCCTGACCAAGTTTCTTCGCCATTGTACCATGCCTTTCTGAAACGAGCAATGAACATTACTGAATCTTATGCCATCTTTGTCAAGTTTTTTTTCCCTCTCTTGGACCTTTGCAACTTCTTGCACTGACACTTTGTTTTCAGCATCGTTCGACACCAATATCGACTGCTGCAATTGCTTGTCATCTTCTTTCAAAGACAACTTGCTTTCAAACTGAAACAACTCATTACTTATATCACCATTTACATGAAAAGGATTATGTAAAACTTTTCTTTTTTTAAGATTCATCATCAATGTCAAGTTTTGAATTGCATTGACGAGCCTCTTCATCTTCCCTACATTGACTAAAGAAGGGTCTAGTTTTTTACGATGAGCTCTCACAATGTACTCCTTGCCATCTTTGAATAAATGATATTTGTTCTCATGGAGATGGAAGATAGCTTTCCTGTCATACAAGTAAGGATTGCCCAACACCATACCTGTTATATCAAATGAAACAACATCTAATTCAACTATGTCAATGAAATGTGTATCTATTTCAAAGCGCAACATGCACTTCTTTGAAACCTATAAATTTGCATCCTTACAAATCCAACCAAGTGGATATGGTTTCGGATGTGGAATGGTCTCAAGATTAAGTTTCTTGACCAAGTCTCCAGAGATTAAATTTGCTTGTGACCCACTGTCAAACAATGTGTCAACCTTGGTATGTTTGGAAATGACCCTCACATGAAATAGTTCAATTCTCTTTTCTTCACTTGGAGCTTCTATGTGACAGTTAGAAATACTAGAACTGGGTTTATTTTCAATCTCTTTCCCCTTTATATGCTTTAGTCTTATAGCTATGATTTTTGTTTCATCTCCTGAATCTGACCCTAGGTCTTGTTCAACTATTGCAATTGTCTTGCCTTTCTCTTTGGCTTTAAAACTTTCTGGTTTCAACTTTGGATGAAGTTTCCAACGATGGTCCTCATCATGGCTAGTTTTAGAACAGTGTTTGCAAAATAATTTTCCCTTCTCTTTTCTAGTATTTGCATTTCTCTTTTTCTTCCATTTGCCTTTAAACTCACTTTCCTCATTCCCATCTAAGTTTTGTTCTCCCCTTGCCTCTAAATGTGTGGCTTGAACACAAACTTCATCTAAGCTTGTAGGGTTAAACATGAGGATTGTATGTCTTAGGTAGGTATGTAAACCTCCTATATACTTGAGCAAAGTGTCTTGGCTATGCAAATATACTCCTAGTAAAAGAGATCTTCTTCTAAATTCTTGAGTATACACTTGTACATTTCGTCCATTCAATTGTTTAAAAAATTTCCAGTGTATTATGGCTTTCTGCATGTGAGCTAATGGATAATATTGTTGTTTTATTACAGAAATGAAATCAGTCCATGATAAGGTAATGTTACCATATTTCTTGATCTCCTCCTTTGCCTTAGCTTCTCACCAAACAAGAGCTATTCCTTCCATCCTTAATGACGCTAGTTGGATTTTGGTGTCATCGTCATGAAGGTTCTGAATTCTCAAATAAACCTCCAATTGTTTAATCCAATTATCAAGATTTTATGCATTGACTTCACCGTTAAACATTGGCAATTCAAAATTACCATCAAGTTTTAGAAAATGACTTTTACCAGTGTTCTTTGACTTGTGTGACTGGTGTACTAAAGATGAAGTAGAGGATGATGATGATGAGGGCGAGGATGGTGACTTTCCACTGCCTCCATTTCCTCCATTGCCTTTCTTTGAATTGTCTTCATCATTGTGACCTCCTGATGATCCTTGACCTTCCTTGTGAATTTTGGATCCTTCTCCTTCTAGTCTTTCATTCCTTTCTTGATAAAGGACTCTCACCATTTCAGTCATGTCAAGGAATGCTTTCCTGAACACTCTTTCTTCCTCTTTGGGATCCACCTCTTCATGGGTTTATTCTTCTCTTGGAGGCATGCTTGATGTTGCTTCTGCTTCTCTTGGAGTTGAACTAGGTGGTGGAGAATGTGGCAATCTTTCCCTCCTTTGTTGTGGCTCACTTTGAGAACCTTTGGCTTCCACCAATTTGCGTTCTCCTCTCTTAAGCTTGAGCCTAGTAAGCATGAAAACCCTTCCAAACAGTTAACAAATCCTTGCGCATAAAAACCCCAGAGATAAAACTCTAGCTATGATACCAACTTGATCTGAAAGGTGTGTATTAGTTATGTTGTGCTAAGTGTCCCTTTAGTTAATTAAACATGTACAATTTGTCTTCAACACTGTTACCAATGAAATAGGTAAGCTGACCTCAAAACGGGAACTCTGGCCCAAAAATACTCAAAAAACATGAAAAAACACCCCAAAAACAAAACAAAAAAATGTATTCCAGAACGCACTTGGTTTTTTTTTAGGATCAAATTTCAATATTTTATAAAATTATGCTAAAACCAAATTGTTTTTTGAAAAAACACCCTCAAAACAAAACCAGCTGATGCTGGAATAACAAAAAAAAAGAAAAAAAGAAAAAAAAAGTGTCATATTTTTGACATTTTTAAAAATAGAAATAACATTTTTTAATTTTTAAAATTCAAACAAAAAAACCAAAAATTTAAGAAAAATAAATAAATAAATTTATATTAAAAATAATAATAATTTAAAGATTAAAATTTCAAAAAAAAAAAAAAAAAGAAAGAAAGAAGAAGAAGAAGAAGAAAAAAAAAAAAAAAATTATAAAAAATAAAATATAGAAATTAAATTTAAAAAAAAAAAAAATGTTTGTTAAATTATAAATAAATAAATTTTAAAATAAATATATATATATATATATATATATATATATATATATATATATATATATATTTAAAGAAATATATTAAATTTTAATAAATTTAAAAATAAAAAATAAAAACTGTTATTTAAATTAAAAGTTAAAAAATGAAAAAATAATTAAAAATGAAAAATACAATACAATAAAAATATTAAATTTAAAAAATATATATATATTAAAAAAAAATAAAAAAAAAATTAAATTTAAATTATAAAAAATAATATATATATATGAACTTAAATTAAAAATATATATATTAGATTTTATTAAATTTATAAAAAAAATGTTAATATTAAAATAACAAATTATATATATATATATATATATATATATATATATATATATAATTTTAATAAATAAATGAATAAACAAATAAATTTTGAAAAAAAAAAAAACAACAACAACAACATTGTTAAAATAAAAAGTTAAAAAACTTTGAAAATGAATTAAAAATGAAAAATTGAAAAAAATAAATTAAAAAATTTATATTAAATAAAAAATAAAATAAAAAATAAATTAATTTGAAAATGTTAAGTTAAAAATAAATAAATAAATTCTAATTTTAAATACACAATTTTAATTGAAATATAAAAATTTTATGTAATTTAAAAAAAAAAAATAATAATAAATAAATTAAAAAATAAAAATAAAAATTTAGAAAAGAAAAAAAATAAAAAATAAAAACAAAACAAACAAACAAAAAATGAATAAAATTTAAAAAACAAACAAAATTAAAACAAATTAAATTTCAAAAAAATAAATAAAATAAATAAATAAAATAAAATGAATTTTAAAAAATAAAAATAAAAAAGGATTTTTTGTGGGAGGCCGATTCCCGGAATCGGCCTCCGCCCATGGTTTCAATTGTCGGTAACTGGTACTCAGATCCAGTTCGTGGTGATTAATTAATTCGTTTCAGTCGGTGTTTCTTTTGCAGGCTTTAAAGTCAGGTTTCTTTTAGCTGGCCGAATCGGTGTGTTCGATTCAGGTTCACACAGATTAGTTGATGATAAACCTGTGCAAGAAGGGGAGCTCTATGTCAGGAATGGAATTCAGATTTGCTGCTTTGCGGTCGATCTGATGAATCTAGCGTGAAAGACCAACTGCTTCAGGCCAATTTCCTTCTTCTCATTTTCTTTTGCCATGAAGACCACACATGGCCAGTGATTCCTCAAGCAATCTCTTCCAGGGATGTGCAGAGAGCTATCCGAGGTCGATTCCCAATTCCCGGAATCGGCCTCCCACAAAAAATCATTTTTTAATCAAGCACAAAACCTAGCGACAGGGGTAGGGTCAATGGCCGAGTAAAGCAGCTTGTTGGAGGAGGAAATGGCCCATGAATGAGGTTGACAAGGCTAGAAAGTCATAAAGAAGGCGTAATTCATTACATATATTACAGATAGCTCCTTCCTGAACACTGATAAACTAAGAAGTAGGCATGAACACTGATAAACTAAGAAGTAGGAAAGCTGGAGAAGCAAAGGTAGAAGGAGCAGAGGCAGCAGCACCTATTTCTCTATATAAAGATCGGGACGCCAGCAACAAAGCAAGCATCATAGATAGATACAAAGGCAGCTTTCCTTCACGTAGTTCCACCAGCATCAGATCCATATTTAGACCCAGAAGTAGGGCTAGTAGAGACATACCCTATTGAAGCAGTCGATCCAGCTCGTGATCCATAAGCACCAGTAGAAGCAGAAACATATCCAGAAGCTTACCCAGTACCAACAGCAGTAGATACACACTCATATCCGCTAGTAGAGACAGAGGCATATCTACCAATGATTACAAGAGCAGTACCAATAGCATCAGTAGCATACCTTCCAGTTCCATGTCGAGAGCGGAATGAGCACAGAGGCATAGGTTTCATTTTTTCAAGCGAAATGGGGCTATTGAAAGGATTGGTACAGGTTATTATGTCTTTACCAGTTTCGCTGCTACTACTTTTGCTCGCCGAACCGGGTTTGTTCGAACAAGGACTGGGTATCGATCATGAACTGTCTCTATCTCTGTTGGCACATTGACAAGTGCAAGGTCAACTTCAACCGCAACAAATGGGACTGAAACTACTGCAACTGGCACATTCACTTCAATTGGATAAACTAGATCCGCCGCTGGTGAATCTGGAACAGAGCGAAGGTAAGCTGGTCCTGCAACGGAATATGGGTCAATGTTGGAGTTCGTAACATTTTTTTCAATTTTTAATATTTTTTAATTCGTAACCTTTTTTTAATTTAAATATTATTTATTTATTTATTTATTTCAAAAAATTAAAAATTATTTTTTTTAATTCAAATTTTTTATTTTAAATTTATTTATTTTTTTTTTTTAATAAGATCAATTATTTTTTAAAATTTGAAATTTATTTATTAAATTTTAATTTAATTTATTATTATTTTTTTTAATCTTTTAGTTTATTTAGTTTTTCATTTTTAAAATTTATAAATTGTTTCATTTAAAAAAAACAGTAAATTTATGGATATTTGTTTTTTAATTATTTGCACGTGGTTTTTTTTTTTCTTCTTTCTTTCTTTCTTTCTTTCTTTTTTTTTTTTTCCCAATTTTATATATATATATATATATATATATATATATATTAAATTTGTATTTTTTTCTTATTATTATTATTTTTTTAATTTAAATTTTTTAATTTAATTTTTTCTTTTTTGTATTTTTTTTTAATCTAAATTTTAATTATTTTTAATTTTCTATTTTAATTTTTTTTTTTTTTAATTATATGGTTTTTTTTAATAACTTAGAAAAAAATGTGTGTGTGTATTTTTTTATTTTTTTATTTTTTGGTTAATTTTTGTTTTTTCTTTAAATTATGTGTTTTTTTAAGTATCAAATCATTCGGAGAAAATCACAATGGAGAAATTTTTGTCGACGCGTTTCGAACTAGCCAGTGTGGTTCATCATCAAGACAAGATACGAAATCTAATCTAGGACTCAGCTTAAATAGAAAAAGAAGCTCCAAATAGCCATTGTACAATAACGGTTAGTTTGACCATAAAAATAAAAAAAAATAACAATAACAAAATAAAAATAATAATAAAACTATAAATAAAAATAAAAATAAAACTATAAATAAAATAAAATATGAAAAACTAAAAATTAAAAATAAACATAAATAAAATAACGACTAGTTTGACCCTAAAAAAATAAAATAAATGAATAAACAAATAAAATTAAAAATTAAAAAAAAAAAAACTAAAATAAAAAATAATAATAATAATAATAAACAATAAACAATAAAATAAAAAATAATAATAAGAAATCCAAAAAAAAATTAAAATATATATATATATAATTAAAATATAAAATAAAATTAAAATAAGAATAAAAATATTAGGAAAAGAAAAAAGTAATAAAAATAAAAATATTAATAATAATAATAATTAAATATACATTATTTGAACATAATTCAATAAATAATTTGAAACTAAATTAATTCCTTTATTTTTATTTATTTTTATTTTTATTTTATTTTATTTATTTATTTATTTTTGGAATCTAAGCTTCTGTGATCCATAATATAAATTAGTAGAAATTCTTTCGGTAATAATCACATGCAAAAGAACGTGGTCGACGCATTTCGAATCAACCAGTGTGGTTCATCATCAGGACTATGTGAGAGATCAGATCCAGACATTAAGTATAAATAGATGTAGAAAAGGCTCAACTAGCCGTTAGGATAACGGCTAGTTTGACTTAGAAAAAGTAAATAATCCATTATTTATTTATTTATTTAATTTTTATTTATTTATTTATTTATTATTATTTTAATTTATTTATAAAACTTTTAATATATTTATACAACTAATTGGTCCGAGTTATTTTCGCATCTGGTTTTCCCATTGAATAGTATGTGTTTGAGCTACTGTCCACGAGACTGAAGTTGGCGGTAAGGCACTGATAGAGAGCTGTGAAGGCGACGGACTGCCGTGTTTGCTTTCCTGGTGCACAAAGACTTTCGTTTCTCCTCTGTTCAGGTGCTTACTAATACTCTATTTCAATGGCTGGTTATATGAATGAGTTTTCTCTTCAGAAGCCCGAAGATAGAAAAATAGCCCATAAGAATCGATGGTCATTTCTGAATAAGTTTCTGAATAAATCTCAAGATGATGATGTTTTATATGATGAGAAAGTAGTTGTCCAAGAATATGAGCCTGATCCTAATTGGACATTGCTAGAGATTGATGTTGAGAAATTATATAAGATTCTTGTGTTTCAATTTAAAGCTGCTTAGTTGTTCCGTTTTACTTCTGTTAATATTCCTATTTCCACTGGTCAAGAAGTTTATCAGATTCCTCTCATAAAACCTGAAGATATTGAATGGGGGTTGAGTAAAGGCTACAGATATATCCATCTAGGTATGCTTCAGTTTGGCATAAATCCTCTTGTTCGCCCAGGCTTAAATACTTCTTGTCTGACATGTGTTCTTGATACCCGCATGAATCAGTTCCATGATGCTCTAATAGGTGGATTTCAGAGTCCTCTTAATAATGGCCCTGCTTGGTCCTCTGTCATTCCCAGATACCAAGTCTCTTTAACCGATCCATATATTAATGAATTCCTTCATGCATATATTCAGTTCCATGGTTTTGATGTAGCTCCCCAGTCCAAAATAGCATAGTTACATGCTTCCATTTGTATTTGCTTTGTTTCTTCCACCATGCCTCCATTGCATCCTAAGTTGAAAGAACGAGCCCTTAAAGAAGGTGTTGTTGTTGGTCCCGGTAACACTACACCTTTACAGATTGGATTTGCAGCATGTACTCTACCTGATGAATGGAGTAGCACTTATACTCCCCTTGCACAAAAATATCCTCAACTGCAAACATCCAAGGCTCCTCAGCACTTATCTCTTATCCAGCATTCTGATGGATCTACTGGTCTCAAATTCACTCCTTTTTCTCTTTCTAGATCTATGTCCTCTTTGACTAAATCTCCATTTTTGGGGGGAAGAGATAATACAAGATCCATTTCCCAAACATCTCCTTCAGCTATTCCCAGGAGTTTGTCTGTCAGATATCCTGCTTCTTCTATTCCAAGAGATAATCCCAAAAAGTCTACATCACATATAGGTAATGACTGCCAGTTTTGCGTTACATCTCCTTCCACCTTCCAGGTTGAGTCTCCAAAGCATGAATCTCAGGTTATGATTCCTGATATCAAAAGCTTCTCTCTTCCCAGAGCTAAACAAGACCTATCTGCCCAGATAAATGAGAGATATCTGGATACTGGTAGTTCAAGGAGAACTTTCAAAAATGGGACTATAAAGGCTGATATGCAATGGTTACATACTAAATCTGTAACAGAACCAGACCAGTTGGAATCAGAGAAGATGCACAATTACACAAACTATCAAATTGCGTGCATGTTACAGAATATTGATGACCTTGCACGGGATGTCTTAGAAGTTAAATAACATATTAAGAAGATGCATTCTGGTTATAATGAAGTCTTAGGAACTCAGAATGAACATACCCAACAGTTGAATGATATAAACTCTAATATGGGTATAATTGCAAAATCCTTAGAGCATTTAAGAGATGCTCTACCTGAACCTACTTCTCCTCCTCATTATAGAGAAGTAGGCTTATCCAGTTCAAAGTTCATATTCTCCTCCTCAGCTCCTGAAACCTCAGATTCACAAAAGAGCATTATTTTTAAGGGGGTAGAGAATATTGGTATAACAAAGCTTGAGAGAATCCAGAAGGGAATAACTTTAGCCAGAGAGAAAACAGATTTAATAAAGAATAGGCTTAAAGATTTTCCTTCAGTAGAAAGTTACAGGTTGCCTAAGAGGTACGTGAGTTTAAGAAGTTTGATTGAAAATGGTCAACCATCTGCTCAAAAAGATATACTAGCCATGTTTGGAGTTTCAGGTACAACTAGTAGAGCCCCTGGAGAACCTACACAAGGTGAACCAAGCTCTAAGAGAGACAGAAATGAGCCCTATTTCTTCTCCCATAAAGCAAATAGAGGTCATGAAGATACTACTGCCCATGAAGCTTCTACTTCCAATCCCTTTGGCCGTTATTCTGAACACTTGCAAAAATACTGCTGTAAGGTTTGAAAACCCCACTAACAAAGGGTATGGGAATACTCTACTTGTAAATATTGATTGTCTCAGTCAAGAGGAAGTAATCAATGTTTTGCATAAAAGGCAGAAACAAAAGGAAGTTGGTCTGATATAGTCACACAGATTGTATGGTCTTTTACTGGTATTGTCAAACAATGGTGGGACAAACTTTCTGATAGGGAAATGACCCAAATAGTTGAAAATGAAACAGATCCCTTGAAAGCTTTGTTTGATGCCATGAAACATGAATTTGTTGGAGTAGTACCAGAAGACTCAGCACATCATGCACAAATGTTTTTATCTCAGAGATTGTGCAATATTGATTATCTGCCACAATACTTTTGCACTATGCAAAAGTTATTGTACCAGGACCAAGACCCTCATAATGTTGCCTATCTGAGATATTATATTGCCTCTATGCCTGGAAAGATTCCTGATTTAATAAATCAGTATTTTGAAATGAATAGGGTCAATATTGAGAATTTATCCTTTGCTGCAGTACACCAGTTAATTCTCACTATTCTACAAAAGGAATGTGTGGCTGAGAAGGCCAAAAAGAATTTTAAAAAGCAGATGCATGTTAGTACCAACTTATGCAATAATTTTCCTGAAACATATGATTTTGGATGTCATAAGAAGTCTAAGCACAAAATTGTCAGAAAATCCAAAGATCATTGTTCTTGTCAAACAGGAAAATATGTTCCCAGGAGAAAGAAATACTATCCTTCTAAGAAAACTTTCAAAGGACGAAGGACAGTATTTAGAAAAATATCAAGACCTTCAAAGAAAGTAACTTGCTTTATTTGTGGCAAAGAAGGTCACTATGCAAATACATGTAGAGAAAAGAAGGATAAAAAGCAGATGAAAATCATGGATATCTTCTCTACAATCCATGATCCAAAAGAATGGGATCTCATATCTCATTCTGATGTTGAATATTTTGAGGTATCAAATTCTTCCTCTTCTTCTCATGATTCTGCAGATGATGTGCCAGATATCAGGCAATTGAATTTAGATACAGATTCTTCTGATTCAGAAGAAACTTTTATACCTGATATAAAAATGTTTCATTTCAGTCCTTCTGAAAATCTGCAAATGAAGATTGCAGCAGTCAAAGCAGAACTAGCTCAGCTTGACCCAGTACAGTTCACTGCTAGAAGAAGATTGACAGAAAAATTGGAAAGCTTAGAAAAGCAGCTGCCCTCTAAAGCTGGAAAAGAAATATTTGGAGATGAAGATTTTATTGAAAAAGAATTTGATTCAATGTTCATGCCACTCAAAATTGCAGAAAGCCCATCAGAAGGTATGGATAAAATTAGTTCTCTTCAAATAAAGATCAAAGATCTAGAATCTTCAATTCATCATACTAGGACAGAAATGGTTCAACTAGCATCCAAATTGCAAATGCTAGTTGCAGATTATGATGATTGTAATTCTAAATTGGCAAATTTACTCCTTAAAGAAGTTCCCCCTGAATATAGGGAGACAGTTCCTCCTCTCAAAGATGTCAAAATAATGGGTATTGGTGATAGAGTAGTAATTCCCATAAATATTAAGTTGCCCAAGATTAAGGAATATACTCTAGACGCCCAAATTGATTCTGGTGCCATGAGTAGTGTCTGCAAATATGGAGCCATTCCCAGTTATTATTGGCAACCTACCAAAGTAAATTTCCGGGCGATCACAAAAGATCTAATGGCAATAAATCATATAGCCCCTGATTTTCCTATCTTTTTGAATAATGTACAGGTGAAAGTCACTTTGTATAGTTTTGATTCAGGTTCAGATTTCCTGTTAGGTCAAGATTTTTTTAATAAACTTCTGCCTGTAACCTTTGGTAAAGGAACAGTCACATTCACCACTAAAGAAGGCCCAGTTGAATTACCATCTGTTAGAAAATTAAATATTACATAGCAATGAAACACATAAAATATGCGGAAAATACAAGCACACAAAACACATAAAACCAGAGAGACACAGATATACGTGGTTCACCCAGTTTGGGCTACGCCCACCCCGAATAGCCAGTCCTTCCTTTATATTATCCAACAAAAGTGAAGAGGCAAAACCTACAGCAGATCCGCTGTAATATCCTATGTTCTCTCTCACAGTCTCCCTCTCTGTTTCTCGCTCCGAGAATACACTCATAATACACAGCCGCAATACAATGCCCTCATATATACAAGGGGGTTGCCTTCTAGGGCAAAAAACCCTAATCTAAACATAACTTCTACCGTCAAATCATTTGCCTAATGAACGGCCCAGATTGACTAGAAATTACTATACTTTTACAAGGCAATTTTACATCTGTTTTTAGCTTCGGGGGCGCTGCCGCCCCTCCCTGGACCCCCCACGGCAGCGATTAATTTCGGGCGGCGTTGCCGCCCCTTTTTAAGGTACAGGGGTCCAATGCTGTGATACAAAGTAAACAAGATAATCAGGCTCCACACCCAACACCATCCTCCAGTGATTATAGAGTTAATGTGCAGCCAGCAGAAGAATTCAGAGCAGTCTGCAGGATCTCACCAAGATCAACAAAATTGTCAAGCATGCAGAACTCCATGGTCCTCAAACTCTTGAAGTAATTTCAAATAAGCTCAGAAAAGAATGTACGGCTAGCCGTCCAGATTCCTTCTGGACAAGAGAAAAGTACTTTGTGGCTCTTCCATATAAAGAAAATTATGTTCCCAGACCACAAAAATCTAGCGCTAATCATATGAGTCCTTCAGAACAGGAGCTGTGTAAGCAAGAAATCAGTCAGCTATTAGAACAAAGACTCATTGAGCCATGCAAGAGCCCTTGGGCTTGGCCAGCCTTTTATGTTAACAAGCATAGTGAACAAAAGAGAGGTAAGAAACGGCTTGTTATTAATTATAAGGCTCTTAATGATGCCTTACTTCCCATTAGGTATCCTTTACCTAATAAAGAGCTCCTACTTGCCAAAATTGCTCACGCCAATGTTTTCAACAAGTTTGATTTGAAAAGTGGATTTTGGCAAATTGGCATCATTCCTGCTAATAGATACAAAACTGCATTCACTGTTCCACATGGGCAATATCAATGGACTGTCATGCCATTTGGCTTGAAAAATGCTCCTTCTGAATTTCAAAAACGGATGGAAGACATCTTTGGTGGGGAGGAGTATATCATAGTGTATATAGACGATTTACTTGTTTTTAGCAGAGATGTAAATAGCCATAAAAAGCACTTAGAAAATTTTTATGAGTTGGTCTTCAAACATGGTTTGGTACTTTCTGATTCAGATGAAAAGTTTCAAATTGGGAAAGTTAAAATAGATTATTTAGGTCTGCATATAGAACAAGGGCATGTTAATCTGCAACCTCATGTTCTTACTCATTTATTAAAGTTTCCTGATGAAATCCCCGATGTCAGAACTTTGCAGAGATTCCTTGGATGCCTAAATTATATAAGGCAGTTTTATGAAAACCAAGCAGATGACACCAAAGTGTTACAGAAAAGATTGAAAAAGCAGGCATCAGGATGGACAGAAGAAATGACTACAGTAGTCAGGAATATTAAGAGTAAGATTAAAGAATTGCCAAAGTTGAAGCTTCCTGATACTAATCTTTCTTTTATTCTTGAAACAGATGCTTCTGATCATACATGGGCAACTGTACTTCTTCAGAAGCATTGAAGAAAAGAATTAGTTTGTGCCTATTCCTCTGGAACGTTTGATGATACTGAGAAAAAGTATCCCTCTTCTCATAAGGAGATACTTGCTGTAAAAAGAGGAATTAAGAGATTCCATCTGTTCTTGAAAAGTGTGAGATTTATTGTCAGGACAGACCTGAAGCACATGAGAAGTATTTTGGCAAACAAGAAGCTGCTAGAACAAGGGAGTACCAGGATATTGAGGTGGGCACTGTGGTTAGAAGGTTTTGATTTTGATATAGTCTACAAATCTGGTGCAGAGAATTATCTTGCAGACATGCTCACAAGAGAAGGTTCAGCAGAATTCAAAGAAATAAAGATGTTCAGACCACTTCACCAGCATGAAGCTTCTACCAGTTCTAGTCAGTCCCAGTCTAAGAGAGCCAGGGTTAGTCGAGTAGTTGTTTGTAGTCAGTGTCATTATCGGTTTTGTTGGGATTGTTTTGTGCACAAGGTCATAGAGTTACCCTTCAATCTTCGTGAAATTGTCTTACAAAAATGGTTTGACTCAGGAGAAGCCCAATGGATGTATTCTAGAGAGCTACCATATAGGTATAGGTCATGGCGAGTCTATTATGCATTGTCTAGAGGTCCAGATCCCATACATTATGCATTCATCCAGAAGACTGATTGGACTTGGCAAGATTATTTCACTATCCATCAAAAAACTCGTATATATGGGTCTGTTAGAATCATATTCTATGCTATAGATGTTGATAATTTGATTAACTGGTGGAGTCCCTGGTTTAGGTTATTTTTAGTTAGGTATATGCCAAGAGTCAATTGGATGTTAGAACATGATCATAAGTGCACTTTAGGAACAATAATTTGGGAAATGCATATAGCTGCACAGAATGACTATGTCATAGAGTTTGGCTTAGTCCATCAAGACACAGTATTGGTTCCAAATCAAGCTGAAGAATATTTCAATCTCTTTGTCAGTTTTCAAGGGAGAATTACTGTTGATGAAGTAAACAGACCACTAAATATGTTTTCATTTCCTTTTCACTGTTTCTTCCAACAAAATGATCCTCCATGGCTTTACATTCTACATGAGATAGTTGCTCCTGATACTGAAGAATTATTGGAATATTATGGAGAGAGAAATTATGATCATAGACATGATTATGATGATCGTGCCAACAGTGATTGATTGTAAAGATCACTCTATTTGAAATCTTTACAAATCTTACTTTTGTACATATTTTATCTTTTGGTTTCCGTGGGATTTGCTCCGAATAAAAATCTCCACTGTGTAATTACTTTTGTAACAGAGCCGATGTCCTAGATTCCGGCCATAGTTGTCATTTTGTGTGATTAGATTGGGTCAAATTCGGTCCCCATATGGCCTAGCCTCCAAGGGACGAGATAACAAGTGGTTGTCCCCACTTGCCCGAATCTTAGGTACATTTTCCTGTTCACTTACTTTAAGGTACACTCGTGATAAGCATCTTGCATGATGGCCTATCCGAGGACAGATTCTCTTTGTTCCAAGTATCCGGTAAAAGTTGTAACCGGATGACCTGCTAGGATATTATAAATACTAGCATTGCGTGGTCATTTGGCATTCGGGGTATGAGAGTCTGAGTCTGTATATTGAGTCTGAGCTTTGTTTCCCTACTCTGCATCTGCGCGAAACTTCGCGATCTGCTTGCATCACGGTGACTAAGTCTCAAATTCTGAGTCTGTTAGGTGACTTGGCTAGCCTGCATCATAGTGTGCTCGGCACTAAGAAGAATCTAAAGTGGCAGAGTAATTAGATTGAGTCTGTGTTTTGTAACCTCTGAGTCAGAGTCTGCAACTGGCCAGAAAGCCTCCAGTGAGCACGCTCATTCAATGAGTTGCTGTATCTGGTGAATGCCACTGCAGTCTAGCTCTGAAAAGAGATATTGTAATTTGATTTCTGGTGTAAAATTCCATATGCAAATATTAATGAAGAATTGTTCTGAGTTTTGGTCTGAGTTCTGAGCTCCTGGTTCTTGTTCTGTTGGATCTGATCTCTCACATAGTCCTGATGATGAACCACACTGGTTGGTTCGAAACGCGTCGACCACGTTCTTTTGCATGTGATTATTACCGAAAGAATTTCTACTTATTTATTTATTTTTATTAATAATAAATAATAAATAAAAAATTAAAAATAAAATATTAGGAAAAGAAAAAAGTAAAAATAATAATAATTATTATTATAATTATAATTAAATAATTAAATATACATTATTCGAACATAATTCAATAAATAATTTGAAACTAAATTAATTCCTTTATTTTTTTTATTTTTATTTTTATTTTTATTTTTTGAATTCGCTTAGATCGGTTAAGGACCCAATTTTCCCTAAGGAGG
The DNA here is from genome assembly GCA_034641835.2 of Pinus albicaulis. Lineage (NCBI taxonomy): Eukaryota > Viridiplantae > Streptophyta > Pinopsida > Pinales > Pinaceae > Pinus > Pinus albicaulis. Next base: position 90,150,887 of record CM076576.1, read on the forward strand.
GTAAGGGTGTTTACTTGATTCTGTGCTCTTGTGGGACACCTTATATTGGTGAAACTGGTCGATCTATCAGTCAAAGAATTCATGAACATGCCGCTGACCTAAAGCATAATAGATCTTGCTCCTCTGCCTTAGAAGAGCATGCTGAAAAGACAAAGCATCACATTTGCATTGAAGATGCTGAGGTCATTGCGAACGTGGACCATTTTCACCACCAAAAGTTTAGGGAGGCCCTTGAGATTGAAAAGAGGTCTGTTAACCTTAACAGAGATGATGGGTGGAGTGTGAGCAGGTGCTGGATCCCTGCCCTTCATTCGTAGCTTTTTTATTTTTGCCCTTCTGTTTGCCTGAGGTTCGTCGTTTTCTCCCCTCTTGTCTTGTTTTTCTTTTCTCCTTTCTGTTATTCTTTGTTATGTAATTAATTATTATTTTAGCATAGTTATGTGTATTATTTGTTAAAATAAATAAATAAATATAATAAATAAAAATAAAGGAATTAATTTAGTTTCAAATTATTTATTGAATTATGTTCAAATAATGTATATTTTATTATTTTATTATTATTATAATTTTTATTTTTATTTTTATTTTTACTTTTTTCTTTTCCTAATATTTTGTTTTGTTTTTATTTTATTTTATTTTTACTTTTTATTTTTTATTTATTAATTTTTATTTTTTATTAATAAAAAATAAATAAATAAATAAATAAAATAAAAATAAAGGAATTAATTTAGTTTCAAATTATTTATTGAATTATGTTCAAATAATGTATATTCAGTTATTATTATTATTATTATTTTTATTTTTATTACTTTTTTCTTTTCCTAATATTTTTATTTTTATTTTATTTTATTTTATATTTTATATTTATTTATTTATTTTTTTATATATATATATATATATATATATATATATATATATATATATATTATTTCTTATTCATATTTTTTATTTTTTATTCTTAAATTTTAAAATTAAAAAAAATAAATAAATAAATAAAATAAAATAAAATTATTTTATTGTTTATTTTTATTGATTTATTGTTTATTGTTTATTGTTTTTTTTTTTTTTTAAAGGTCAAACTAGCCGTTATTTTATTTATGTTTATTTTTAGTTTTTAGTTTTTCATATTTTATTTTTTATTTTATTTTATTTATAGTTTTATTTTTATTTTTATTTTGTTATTGTTATTTTTTATTTTTATGGTCAAACTAGCCGTTATTGTACAACGGCTATTTGGAGCTTCTTTTTCTATTTAAGCTAAGTCCTAGATCAGATTTCGTATCTTGTCCTGATGATGAACCACACTAGCTGGTTCGAAATGTAGAAATTAGCTGAATAAATCACTTATTCACTGAAGATTAACCTGGTCATATATCAATTTCGAATTGCATACATAACACATAACCTTCTTCTACAATTAATTGTCATATGCGGAAATAACAGAAGCAATCTCACATCAATTCAATCACACATTAACTCAGTATGTATGGGGAAAGCCTATAGATGAAAACCCCGCAGCTATTGTGTATATTATAATGGAGAAATCAAGTAACCAAACAAGTACAATACTCCTCACAAGTACTCAGTACTCTCTCATGAAGTTACTCACAATCTGACTCAGTTTTGAACAAGTCTGAGGTTCAAAACTCCCCGCCAATTGCCTTGCCTCTATTGCGCAATCATGGCCTGTATATGAAGAGGTTCAAGGTTCGAATCCCCTTCCCTTGATTGCGTAATTTTCATGGACAATTCCTCCAAGTGTAATGCAAAACTCATGCAAAACAAATCTACCAACTGATAGCTTTACTCACCCTTTCATCTACCTCTTCCACTGGTCTCCACTGAACTGATCATGCACCGTAGTGAACTGAAGTGTTCTTGAGTTGACTAATGAGTTAATATTTAGTAAATTAAATATTATTTAATTTACTCCACTCATATCTAGCTGATTAGTTAGTTAACTAATCCCAACTAGTTCAACTAAAACAAACAGAACACAACTCCACTATCTGTCCCGTTAACTCCTCCAAAACTCCTGCCACTGAAGTCTAACCGAAGCCAACCATGCAAGATGACATCAAACCCTAGGAACCACATGATTCCTTGTGTCAGTTGCATGAGCCACCTCCATGACTCAAACTGAAGTGCGCCAAGAGAGTAAACTGCTGTTTATAGTCAAAATATTATTAAGGGAAAATAATATTTGACTTCCATATTTTTAGGAGATCAGTCTAAAAATAGTCTGGGTCCTAAAAATAGGGTCTCATCTATTTTTACCAACATGTTGCATCCATCAAGAATCTCCAAGTAGAATTCCCAAATTATGCTCCGTATGTCTAAAAATAGACATAGTCTAAAAATAGACTTTGCGCCAGAATTTGCCTGCGGGCCCACTTAGTGAAGGCGACTTCATTTCACTAAGCTCCATCATCTTGCTGCATTCTCAACACGAAACGCGTCGACAAAAATTTCTCCATTGTGATTTTCACCGAAAGATTTGATACTTAATTTATAGATCACAGAAGTCAAATTCCTAATATGTGTTTTTTTTTTCAAATTTTGTCATTTCTTTATATATATATATATATATATATTATATATATATATATATATATATATATATATATATATATATATTTTAATCGAGTTAATATTTTTTTTTAAACATTTTTATTGTTTATATATATATATATATATATATATATATATATATATATATATATAAAATTCAAGTTTTGTGTTTTATTACCAACATGAAAATCACCACTCTAAAAAAAAAGGTTGATGCTGCATCAATACGTTTCAAAATTAGCATGAAAATCACTGCTCTAAAAAAAAAAGTTGATGCTTCATCAATACGTTTCAAAATTAACATGAAAATCATTAACATTTTAAAAAAAATATGCATACTTCATAAATAAAAATATTAGAGTGTCAAAAATGTGCACAAAAAAAAGAAGGGTGATTCTGCATCACCACTTTTCAAAATCGAGTGCTTTTTATGCTACCAAAAAAAAGTAGGTAACAGTGTGTTTACCTATTTCATCGGTAACAATGTTCTTCATGTGTTTGCTTAAGGAATGAGAGATTTAACCATGAAATATTGATGAATTAGTGAACTTTAAGCATGTAAATAAGCCCTAAAAACACTGAACAACAATGCATAACAGAGAAAAACATTCACACATAAGTTTTACACAGTAGGCATGATGAAGCAGTTCACCCCTCCTGGGCTACATCTGTTGGTCCAGCTCCCAATAGCATGTCCCTCTTTGTCATTAATCTCAAAATTGAAAATTACATATGTTTGCAGGCCTCTGCACCAATGGTTCCATGATGCTCAAATTAGTCTAGGTAGACTCTTGTTTCACCAAAATTGGTCGAAAATTGACCTCCCAATGCATTTTTCCCAATGTCAGCTAGAAAATCTCCACCAAATGTGGAGAACTGGCAGTTAGCTGTCACTAAATTAGTTAAAACCCTAAAAATAGGGTTAGCGCTAAATTTTCCACCGTTATGGACCGTTAGAGTTTAAATGTAATGGTTAGGCAGAGTGGTCACAAGCCGACCCTCTGTCGTAACCCACGCAATATAAGGTTGTTTAAACTCCGACTTGGAGTGGAACCCAATGTCGTTGGTTCCACAAACCATAGCATTAAACATTTGGAACTGCGCCCATGTGAATGCATGTTCTCCGCCAAGGTTTACGTTAACACAACCGTTGTAAACTCTGCGTTATATGATGGAATCGGAAGGGAGTTGTGGTTCCATAACCGTAGCAATTAATCAACCCAAAAACTGCGCGCATGTAAACACATAGAAACACCCGCCGAGGTCATAGTTTGTGGTTCCAAAACCGTGACATTTGATGCCTTATCACTGCATGTGAACAAGATTGTTGCCAACTGTTGGGATTAACGTTCTTGCCATTAGGTTAAAGTTTTATGCCGCGGCTATTGATCCGCATGTGATCGCCCATCCACAATCGTCGATTCTGTATTAATTGTTAGCCTTAAGCCCTATTGATTTCCAATCCCTCCATGGTTTAGATTCTTGAGATAATTTCCAAAAATCGGCTGCTGTAAGAAATTCTTATCAATAGTGAATGCTTCCATATCTCTAAGCTCAACTCAATCCCCCAATCTAAACATTTTCTACTAAGAATCCTTCCAAAAAAGAACATAAGTTCCATCCCTGATTTCCCAAAAAGCATGATGTTGGATCAAACTCTGATTACCCAAGGAAAAATTCCAAAAAGTTGATCCAAGTGGATAATCCATTGCTCGTAATTTCTCTACCAGGGTGGAGGAGTGCCAATAGTGGATATGAATGGGAATATTATTGTTTGTTGTGCTAAGATCCAATTCAGAATATAAACAAAGTGCTTGATGATTAAGAGGTAAATTGCAAGTTAAACATGAGTTTTTATGTGTTTTTATGTGAATTTCCCGAGCAAATTAATAGAAACAAAACACTGAACAACAACATCACCATAAACGGTAACACAACAACACATAATGAAGAAGTTCAACCCGCCTGAGCTATGTCTCCTTGGTCTAGCTTCTAATGGCTTGGCCCTCTTCTATTATGCTCAAAAGTGTGATTACATATGTTTACAATACTCAAACAACTCTGAAACCTATTCCACAAGCTCCAGAATGCCCAAAAATTTATGTGTAGCCTCTTTCTACATCGAATTTGGTCAAAAAATCCTCAAGTTATGACTTCCCTATTGGAACAGGGTCTCCTACAAAGTTGCGAGTCGGGTCCATTTTGTGTATTTTTTATTATACTTAGTCTAGCGCAGGGGTTTTGAGGTGGGTCAAAGCCCCTAAAGCATTGTAAATGGGTCAAGGGTAGACCAAGAGTCCGCAAACCACGATTTGTGGACTATTGGATGTGTAGGCTAAAATAATATAAGTAGTTGAACCTTTTTGAGTTGTAAGACATATTAAGATTGGAAAGAGATTGATGCTAAGTGCGAATTGATAGATCTAGTTAGGGTTTTTGGGTAAGGACTCTTGCTGCTGTGTGCGCAAAGGGCCTCTATCCTGCTGTGTGCGGACCCTATGTTGTGTGTGCAGGTTGGGTTTTGGGGTATTGTAAGTAGATCTGAAGGATTAATGAATGTGGAAGTATTATTGAATATCTAAATCCACTGGAATTATTGTGATATGAATCTATGATGTTTGGTTACTTAATATATGTTGTTGTATTATTGATTTAAGCTGCGAACATACTTGTGTTACTTATTTATGTTACGATTTGGATTTGTTCTGTTCCACTTCATGCAATAATATCTTGAATAGCCGCGTTATCATTATATGAGTTCATGATCTGTTGATTATTGTGAGTATCATTGTTGTTGTGCACGTGGATACGAAGGGGATCTGTAGATATAAGCTCTGTAATACAAGATCTGGTCACTATAAGGTTGAACGCAGCTCTGCTTGACTTACCTACCCTCTCCCAGGGTGCGGAAATCTGGTTCCAGCACCCACCCACACTACTTCGGGTGAGACTTTGGCCTGCGCGAGCAGGTCACTTCCGAAAGGGCCAATAGTATAGGGGTGTGTTGGCAAACCTTGAACATCCAAACCTGGGTCAAGACCCCGCGAGCCAACAAATGGCGTTGTTGCCAGGGACCAGGAGCATTTTGAGAGAGGGATCGGGTAATGCCAAGGCCGTACTGGAAGCCTGAGAGAAAGGGAATTGATGAATGGTTTGAACAGCAAGTTCAGGAATTTGCCGTAAAAGAAAACCGCAGTGAGAGGTTGACCACCAAAGAGTGGAAGAATAAGTACAGTTTCATAGATATCTACAAGATCTTCTTTGTAATGATTGTGATCGAGCTCCAGGAGTGGCTCGCAAGGTTGGTATAATTTCAGAAGTGTTGGAAGGACGAGCGGGTCACAGAGTGGACCCCCAAACTAATCCAGCAGTTAGAAAAGGTTGATAACACAATCACTCGCACGGTGGACCATTGGGTAGATAGTGTGTTAGGAGGATTTGTGATAGAATTTGCCATCGATCAGTTTGTCTCCTACTCTGAAGCAGAGCGAAGATTCTTCAAGGGGTTCCGAGGTAAGTTTCTGAAGACCTTACCATTGTTGATCAAGATATTATTATGCGAAAAGAGTATTATGTGTAGCCATACCGAGTGAATGAACTCTGATCTGGACGGGAGCACAACGCGAAGTAGCAAATACTACAGAACCAACCTAGAAGGAGATAGATTGGTCTATAGTCCGGTAAGAGAAGCAGCTTCGCAGAGTCCTCCAGCCACACCACTTTCAAACCAGCCTAGGGGTAAGAATTCACCTACACCTCCGCCACCGGAGGATGACATGGCTGCGCACATGAACTTTCCGACCTTTAAGGGCATGGGAGATGAAGACATGGATCAGTTATGGGTTGTCGTGGGATCGGTATGGACTGCGTAGAACGTAGCTAGTGATGCGGTGAAAAGGGCACAATTGTCCCTTTCCTTCGAAGGAAGAGCCTTGGAGTGGTACATGGGATACATCAGCCAAAACGCAAATGCAACCATTGAAGATATTAAGAACGCCCTGAAACAGCAGTTCAAGAAACCTAAGTCCTACTCTCAAATCGTGGTTGATCTAAAGGATTTCAAGCAAGGGCCTTTTGAATCTGTGTTGGAGGTCGATTAGCGACTGGAGAAGGTGATCAGAGAAGGGGGATTCCAATATGATGACAGATAGCACACATAATGGTTCATTGCTATGTTGCTACCTCACCTGCGCGTACCTATGGGGCACCAAACTTTCGACTCGCAAGAGAAAGCCTTGGAGGGTGCCATGAAGTTAGAAGTTGCGCCTCGGGACGAGACTCAGCGGGCGTCCAACAGATACAGGGACAGCTGGAAGCGATGCACATAGAGATCTAGAATCTGTGGAAGGAACGAGGGGCAGAGGCTAGCCCAGAGAGATGGTGCATACGATGTCGGGTGAATGGTCATACCAAGGATAAATGCTCTCTGTTAGCATACTATATACAGGCCGGGGGACCTAGCCCATTGCGCCCTAGAGAAGCTGTGGGACCCAGTGGGCCAGTGCTATGGTGCGATGATTTTTGCGTTGCAGGGTTGCACGATACCAACCACTGTCCCTGCCTTGCTGCGTATGTTCCAGAGGTAAAGCAGCAATGGTGTAGGTTCTGCAGATCGGTGGGACATGATGAACAGAACTGCCAGACGTACGATTTGATGATTGATCGAGGAAACTTATATAGAGTACAATCAGACCCTGCGTCGCCAAGAATCCCTGCAGGCATAGGTGGCTCCCCATCAAGGGGTAGGGGAAGAGGGCATGGTGGAAGTGCAGGTCAGGGACGAGGTCAGCTAATATGTTATAACTGTGGAGAAGCAGGACACTTTGCAAGGGACTGTCTGAACCTTATAACGCAATCCTGTCGTTATTGTAGACAACTAGACCATGCGATTGAAGATTGTCCAATCTTGATAGCAAAAATGCAGGAAAAGCAGCCGACACCTACGCAGAATGTGCAGAGAGTTAAGGTTGAGCTGCGAGACAAAGATCCAAGAGTGAATGTTGTGACACGCAGTGGGATGGCCACCAGGGGACCTGAGGAGGAGGCTGCGATGGAACCTCTGATCCGACAAGATGTTATTAAACAAGAAGGTTTGGACCTAAAAAATGGAAAAGAAACATTTATCACAGCTCGCAAGGAATTTGCTGAGGCAGAGGCAACTACTGCTCAGGCACCTGCGAACCTCAAGGCAGATGAGGAGGTCGAGCCCTTTTTGCAGGCATGTATGAAGCTACTACGCAACTCAAAGGCTGTGGAGAATCTTCAGGCATTAACAAATAGCTGCGCAGCACGACCCAATCTACCCCCAGAGGTTAAGGATGTGCACTAGCTATACAGGTATAAGAAACACACCGGGAAAGAAATGCGGTTAACTGCGCAGATTGGCGACTACGAAATGGATCAGGTTATTTTGGACCTAGGATCATATGCGAATGTGTTACCTAAATAGACTTGGAAATAAATCGGAGAGCCTAAGTTGGAATGGTCCACCATTCAGGTGCGCATGGAAAATCAGTAGAAAATCATCCCACTAGGAAGGTTGTCTAAAATTACGGTGGATATCGTAGGAGTAAAGGTCTGAGCTGACTTTGAGGTAATTAAAATTGTAGAAGATGTGGACCCCTACCCTACACTCTTAGGGTTGGACTGGGCCATAGATATGGGTGGTATCATCAACCTCAAAAAGAGAAGCATGATGTTTGAGAATAACGGTACAAGGGTGACAGTACCATTAAATACTGCAAAAGGTGAACGATACACAGAGCCAATGCACGATGAAGAGGAGGTGGATCACATTTACAAGTTGACTGTGCGGGATGAATATTGGGTCAACCCCATGGCGAAAGGAGTACTCTGCTAGGAAAATGATAGTGAATGCTTCTCCAACTCTGATGGGGAGATGGATAATTAGCAAAACCAGTTGCACGATGTCTCGGTGCTGCGATGTCTTCGAGTCACAAGCAACTTCCGCTGCATTTCTTCAGAGGTAAGAGACCTACCCTACTTTGATGGTTCTGGTAGCATTAAGGAATATTATCAAGCATTCGAAGCCGAGGTTCCCAAAGGTCAAAGGCTATGGGCCCTTAAGCTAGCCATGTGTGGAACACCTACACGCTGGTGGGAGACGCATGAGGAGGCATTCCAGGATTGGGAGGAATGTAAGGATATGATGATCCTACGATTTGAAGCCCCAACCGATGGGTGGGTCAAGACATTCCTTGGATCGAAAGATCCACGCGAATATCTGTTCGCCTGGGAAGAACAGTGGTGTGAAAGGACGACTAAAGAGTGGTTTCACCTATTAATTCATGCCCTAGGGCCACTTCCTTCTGCATGGTACTTAGATGCGAAGCTACATTGGCGCACCCGCCACTAGGGGACGTTGAAGGAAGAGTTCCTGGGAACGTTTGGGTTAGTAGGCGGGACGGAGGCACTTGATGCAGTCCTGTGGGACATTGACACTGGAGTATGGGGTGAATCGCACCTATTTATCGCACCGGAAATACCCACGTGGGAAACGCAGATACCAAGCATGGTCAACTACCGTATCCTAGCCCCAACAGAGGGTAAGGATGATCCGCGAGCTGCTTTCGACTCATAATTGGAAGCAGTGCACACGGCTACCAGGCTGCGAATGGGTAGCAATGGGACGCACCCTATGTTGGCTAAAAATGGGAATGTGAATACAAAAGGCAGAGTTATCATATATTCGGTGACTCTCACAACAAGGAAACAATTGTGTTCACTCCTCAGCCATGCAGGGTATTATAGAAAGTTTGTTTGGGAATATGCGCTACTTACAGCACCTCTGAGAGGCTTGTTTACGCAAGGGGTCTGGTTCGGTTGGAATGAGACCTGTCGGGAAAACATGTCTTTGGTTTTGCGGTACCTTAGGAGCAAGCCTGTGATGGGGGAGGATGCGCAAGAGGCGCGGGCGTTTTTTCCGAGCTCAGCAGGTACGCTGAATGTACATATGGAGCAAAAAGTGACAGTTGAAACAGTCAAATTTGGTAAAGAGGAAAAGTTATCGTTGATTGGAGTGGTCGAATGGCAATTAATGGGGCGATTCCTTCAGATATTTTACCATTTACTTGATGGTAAGTTCCGAGTGACATTTACCCTACCGTTGGACGACCATAGGCACTATAAAGTAGGACAGCTAGCTCAAACAATAGTTTTGTATCACTTCTGTAACCTGTATGTAATTTCTCTATGTTGCACAGTTCTTTGGGCCTGTAGCGTCTTGTTCATGGCAATGCAACCCACTCTCGCTGCCGATAGGCCCCCAGAATCGAAAGCCCCTTTTCCCGCTAGAATAACAGCTCCTAGTCCCCTGGAATCTTCGGTACCTACAGAGCCCGAACTTGAGGAAGTCATGATTGGGTCGGGGGACGACGAAATCAATAGGATATTTGCGCTCTGGCTCCCTGCGTGGAGGAGTGGCTTCATACCTGGAGAAAAGAGCATTGAAGGAACCTGTGCAACAGAGGTGACCCCCCTATCGACCCCAAGGAAACCATAGGACTGAGCGTGAGGGGCTCGGATGCAGCTGCGGAAAGGGACTCACAACTCCCACAAATCGCCGACAAGGACGTCAAGACCAGTCCACAGCTGGAACTGAGCGTGCAAGGGACAAATAACTGAGATACCACCTCCCTCCATAATATAAAGTGGCCAGGTGAGCCTCAAAAGGGGCCTAAAAAAAAGCAGCGCGCCCAATGCCATGAATATGATGCGACAGTCACGCTAACTGACGGAGACCTCGAGCAAATCACTGACGCAATTACACTAGCTACAAAGGATAGATGGACAGCCATAAAGGAACAACAAAGGGCTACAATTAACACCTTTCAGACCGAGCTCCCCGCCCTCCAATGTAAGGCAAATACGCTGCAGACCAGCGTAATTCAGAGACGGGGTCCCTTGGCAACCAGTGTTGAAATTTGGTTACCAGAGGACAGGTGGTTCCCTAAGGCTTTGATCTTTGGCCTAGGGAAAAGTGTCCAAAAGAATTTAATTTTTCTCCTAAAGTGACTTTATAATTTTATAAAGTCAAATCTAATTTAAAAGTGACTTTAAGTGATAAATTTACTAAAGTCTAATTTTAAAGTGACTTTAATAAAGTCAATGTAAAATTAAAAAGGAAAAGTGACTTTGGAAATAAATGACTAAGTGGGTCTTTATTAAAGTGGGGTGAATTAAAAAATATAAAGTGAGATTTAAATGAACAGTTAATCTCAGCCCTAGATCTAAATCTGTTTCAGCCATTGGATTTAGGGATTCCCCAAAAGTCACTTAGGGTTAGGTTAAAGGAGGAAAATGATGAAAAGGTCATTCATTCTTTCATGAGCAGATTGGGAGAAGGAGAGCAAGAGAGAAAGGGAGATTTCTGGGCAATGAGGAGAAAGAGGTAGCACTTTGGCACACATTCCAAAGCAGTGTTTAAGCAAGTCCGTACAGTAGAGTTAGCACACAGTGAAAGGCAGATTTTGGGCACGATTTTCTACAAAATTCATACAGCAGTTTTGGCTCAGTTTCCAAGAAGGTCGTACAGCAAGTTGGCACAAAAATCGAGGAGCAGAGAAGTTGTTTTGCTGGCACGTTTTTCAGGGGAGGCTGTACAGAAAGTGGTTGTACCATTGTACAAATTTCGAGGCAAAAATCCGTACAGCAGTTCTGCTATTTTTTCTGCACAGAAATCGAGAAAAATAGTACAGCAACATTTATGGCAGCTTGCACGCATTTCTAGACAGTCCGTACAACAACATTTAAGGCTGCAAATTTGGGCACGAAAACCAAGGAGGCTGTACAACATTTATTGATGTTCTGTTTTGTTGTTTACACGTTTTTCAAGGTGGTGGTAAAGCACAAAAAACAAGATAAGTTGTAATTTGTACTTGCTGATTTTTTCTAAGTTTTTTTCTCTCACAGTAAAAAGCATTTTCCAGAAATAAGAAGGAGCTTTCGAACTGGTTTTCCCAAAGAGTTGTAGGGGGGTTTTCCAGGGTCACCTTGACCAAAAATCTCTATGTTAAAATGTGTTGAATGGTTGTTTTGAGCTTGCTGATTTTTATTTCTGCATTTTCCAGCATTCTGTAAATTTTCCAGAATTTGTGTTTTCAGCAAAAAATATTTTTCTGTTATTGAATGTAAGGATATGGGAAAGGGCATTTAACTAAAAGGAGAAATAAGGTGAAACTAAAAACTAGGGTGGGAAAACAAGAAATTTCTACATGGTATCAGAGCTTGGGTGCTGAAAGTGCAGTTTGGGACAACAAGAAGAAAAATACAGTCTGCTGATTTTTCACTCAGAAAATTCCAACAAGCTGATTTTTCACACACAGAAATTTTATGTTTACTACAACAGTGCTATTTTTCAGTTTTTAGGACAGCATGATGTCATTGGGATTTAGGGTGGAGGATAGGTTGGATGGGCATACCAATTACAGCGTTTGGAAGGAGAGAATGCAGATTATCTTTGAGGAGGCAGAAGTCTGGGACATCATGGTGCATACCACACAGAACCCTGTTGTTGTGCCTACTGATGCTGTTCAGTTGGCAGCATATAATAAAAAGAACAATAAGGGTAAGAGACTGATTCTAGACGGAGTCAAAGACCATTTCATTCCTCATTTGAGAGGAAAGAGAAATGCTCATGAGATGTGGACAGCATTGTCCAATCTCTACCAGAGCACCAATGAGAACCGGAAAATGGTCCTGAAGGAGAAGCTGAAGACCATTAAGATGGGTAAGACTAATAGTGCAGCTGGATATCTCACAAAGATTACTAGTGTGAGAGATGAGTTGGCAGAAGTTGGAGAGGTTATTCCACCCACTAAGTTGGTGCGGATTGCAGTGAATGGCCTCCCCAATTCATGGATGAACTTTGCTGATGGGGTTTGTGCACGTGAGACCCTTCCCACATGGGAGAGGTTTTGGGATGATTGCATTCAGACAGAGATCAGGAAAGGTCAGCTTGGGGCAGCCAAGCTAGTTGAGCAGGATGAGGATGTAGCACTGTTGGCAGGAGGCAAGAAAGGCAAAGGGAAGAAGCGGGATTCCACAAGCAATGGTGGGGGCAAAGGCAAAGGTAGAGGTAAACAGGGTAACACACAGAAGGACTATTCCAAGGTGAAGTGTTGGAATTTTCAGAAGATGGGACACTATGCAGTTGTGTGTCCAGAGAAGAAGAAGAAGAAGGGGAAGAACCAGAGCATGGCAGCATCAGCAAAGGTTGAGGACTTTACAGATCGCTTTGACCGGGAGTTTGGGTTCATTGCATGTGATTCCTCTAGTGCAGGATCCCCTGCCACAGAGGTTCAGAGGGAGCATGCATTTCCCTCGACTAGCGGAGCATCTTCGGGTATCTGGTATGTGGACAGTGGGGCTTCACGTCATATGACGAGTCTGTGAGTACTTCTCAGAGCTTTCAGAGAGTGGCACTGATATAGAGGTAGTACTCGGTGATGACAGAGTTGTTAGAGCAGTCGGTGTGGGAACATTGACATTTCATAGGGAACCCAAACCTCCCTTGAAGGTGTCAGATGTTCTTTATGTGCCAGGGATGAGGAAGAACCTCATATCCGTCTCAGCTTTGGAGGATAGAGGATATGAGATACTGTTCAGGGGAGGACAGGTGCTGATATATCCCAGGGGCGCTCCAGCTGATTCAGCTAGAGTGATAGGTGTACGCCATGCAAAGGTGTACAAGTTTGCATTTTAGCCCCTTTTGGCATTGAGCAGTAGTACCGACAGCAGAGCTAGCAGTTCCGAGCTGTGTGAGATTTGGCACCGCAGGATGGGGCATATGTATCATGGAGCCTTGAGGACTTTGCGGGAGATCACTACAGGTGTGCCAGATTTCAGTACTAATCACTTTGATACTTGCAGAGGATGTGCGATGGGTAAGTTTGCCAAATCCCCTTTTCCCAGCAGTGACAGCAGAGCGACTGGGATACTTGATTTGATTCATTCCGATGTGAGCGGTCGGATGTCTCATGTTTCCTTGAGTGGATATGAGTACTATGTGTTATTCATTGATGATCACTCCAGGAGGACCTGGATTTATTTCTTGAAGACCAAGAGTGAGTTCTTCAAGCGGTTTCAGGAGTTCAGAGCTCTTGTGGAGACACAGACAGGTCGGAAGATCAAGTCCCTGAGGTCGGACAATGGGGGAGAGTACACCCTTGGAGAGTTTGTTGACTATTGTGCGGAGGTAGGCATTAGGAGGGAGTTCACTGTTCCTTACAACCCCCAGCAGAACGGGGTTGCGAAGAGGAAGAACAGATCCATCGGAGGGGCTGCCAAAGCCATGTTACATGATCAGGGGTTGCCATTGTTTTTGTGGGCAGAGACCTGCAACACTGCTGTTTATTTGCAGAACAGGAGTCCGCATCGTGCCTTGGGGCATATGACTCCGGAGGAGGTTTTTTTTGGGAAGAAGCTTGATATTGGTCATCTTCGTATCTTTGGGTGTATTACATACTCCTACATACCCAAGGAGAAGAGGACCAAACTAGAGCCCACCGCATAGAAGGGTTTCTTTATGGGCTACAGTGAGACCTCAAAGGCCTTTCGGATTTATATTCCCGCACATAGGAGAGTTGTTGTCAGGCGGGATGTGAAGTTCGAGGAGGACAGGGCCTTTAGGAGGTCACGGGAGTTAGAGTATCTGGATCAGCCAGACCCTCAGCAGCAGCTGAGTCAGTCACAGGGATCCAGTGGGCAGGGATCAGGAGGATCCGGAGGTACATCTATGATGATGTCAGGTCCGTCAGTGAGCAGTGGCTCACAGAGTCAGAGGGGTGGTGCTTCGGGCAGCATGCAGAGCAGTCCACAGAGCAATTCACTAGGGAGTCCACTGATGGACAGTTCACACGGTACCTCAACTTCTACACGTTTAGGTGCAGGCAGGAGGACAGCAGACAGGTAGTCAGGAGTTCAGGCTCCCGATGATGATGAGGAGGAGGAGTTTCATTCTCCAATGGGAGAAGTATGCTCAGGGAAGAGGAAGCCCAAGTGGCTTCAGGACACCTTGAGAGAGGCCACATCTATTGCTGGGCCTAAGAGGCCGGTCAGAGAGAGCAGACCACCTGAGAGGTTTTGTAGCTATATGGCAATGGCTACCAGCATCCTTGACTCTGAGCCTTCTAGCTATGAGGAGGCAACTAGCCAGCAGGTCTGGACAGAGGCCATGCAGGAGGAGTATTCTTCTATCATGAAGAATGATGTTTGGGAGGTGGTGTCCAGGCCTGAGGGCAAATCCGTGGTTACTTCCAGATGGCTTTACAAGGTAAAGCATGTTGCAGATTGCAGCATTGAGAAATTCAAAGCGAGGTTTGTGGCTAGAGGGTTCTCCCAGGTAGAGGCAATAGATTATGAGGAGACCTTCGCTCCTGTGGCTCGATATACTTCGATCTGCTCCATTATATCGATAGCAACAGAGATGGGTTGGAAGATCCACCAGATGGATGTGAAGACCGCATTTCTTAATGGCTTCATACAGGAGGAGGTGTACATTGAGCAGCCACAGGGCTTTGAGGTGCATGGGAAGGAGTCCCATGTGTGCAGATTGAAGAAGGCCCTTTATGGCTTGAAGCAAGCTCCCAGAGCTTGGTACTCCAGGATAGATACATACTTGCAGGAGATGGGTTTCACAAAGAGTGAGGCAGATCCGAACCTTTACTATATTGTGATAGGTGAGGAGCCTCTCATTCTGGTGCTGTATGTGGATGACTTGGTCATTACAGGTGCAGAGAGACTCATAGAGCACCGCAAGAGAGATCTTGCGGCGGAGTTTGAGATGAAGGACATCGGCTTGATGCATTACTTTTTGGGTTTGGAGGTGTGGCAGGAGGAGGGGCATTTCTTCCTGGGGCAGGGGAAGTATATTGTGGATATCCTTGGCAGATTCCACATGGAGGATTGTAAACCCATGTCGACACCGATGATTGCCAACTGGAAGAAGCTTCATGCTTCGGATTCCAAGTTGGTGGATCCCACATTGTACAGACAGCTGATTGGTTCCTTGATGTATTTGGTCAACACTGGGCCAGATATTTGTTTTGCAGTCAACACGATGAGTCAGTTTATGTGTGAGGCTAGGAAGGTTCACTGGGTGGCTGCAAAACACATTTTGCGGTACTTGCAGGGGACAGTGGATTATGGTTTGGACTATAGGCAGGGGGATGGAGTGAGATTGGCAGGTTACACTGATTCTGATTAGGCAGGTTGTGCTTCTGATAGGAAGAGTACTTCAGGGTGTTGTTTTGGGTTGGGTTCGGCAGTGGTTTCATGGTTCAGTCGAAAACAGCAGTCAGTAGCATTGAGTTCAGTGGAAGCAGAGTATATGGCAGCCAATCTAGCTAGTTGTGAGGCCATCTAGCTTCGCAAGATGTTTTTTGGCTTATTTGGTCAGCCGTTGAGACCTTCAGTGATTTACTGTGATAATCAGAGTTGCATTAAACTCACGGAGAATCCAGTATTTCATGACAGGTCAAAGCATATCGAGATCAAATATCATTTCATTAGAGACTATGTTCAGAAGGGAGCTGTGAAGCTTGAGTATATTCCCACTGATGAGCAGGTTGCAGATATTCTTACCAAAGCCTTACCACAGGGCAAGCATGTCTACTTCAGAGACAAGATGGGTGTGTTGAGGAACACCTTCCCCGGTAAGAGGGAGTGTTGAAATTTGGTTACCGAAGGACAGGTGGTTCCCTAAGGCTTTGATCTTTGGCCTAGGGAAAAGTGTCCAAAAGAATTTAATTTTTCTCCTAAAGTGACTTTATAAAGTTATAAAGTCAAATCTAATTTAAAAATGACTTTAAGTGATAAAGTTACTAAAGTCTAATTTTAAAGTGACTTTAATAAAGTCAATGTAAAATTAGAAAGGAAAAGTGACTTTGGAAATAAATGACTAAGTGGGTCTTTATTAAAGTGGAGTGAATTAAAAAATAGAAAGTGAGATTTAAATGAGCATTTAATCTCAGCCCTAGATCTAAATCTGTTTCAGCTTGCTGTGTTTTGTTTTATTTCTGCAGTTTCAGCATTCTGTAAAGTTTTCCAGAATTTGTGTTTCAGCAAAGTAATTTCTATTTCAGCAAATAAAAATTATTTTTCTGATTGTTGAATGTAAGGATATGGGAAAGGGCATTTAACTAAAAGGGGAAATAAGTGATACTGAAACCGGGGTGGGAAAACAAGAAATTTCATACATGGTATCAGAGGAACTGTCTATCAGTGGACTCCCTAGTGAACTGCTATGTGGATTGCTATGCATGCTGCCCGAAGCACCACGCCTCTGACTCTATGAGCCACTGCTCACTGACGGACCTGACATTGTCATAGATGTACCTCCGGATCCTCCTGATCCCTACCCACTGGATCCCTTTGACTGACTCAGCTGTTGCTGAGGGTCTGGCTGATCCAGATACTCTAACTTCCGTGACCTCCAGGGTGTTGTTTTGGGTTGGGTTTGGCAGTGGTGTCATGGTTCAGTCGAAAGCAACATTCAGTAGCATTGAGTTCAGCGGAAGCAGAGTATATGGAAACCAATCTAGCTAGTTGTGAGGCCATCTGGCTTCGCAAGATGTTGTTTGGCTTATTTGGTCAACCGTTGAGACCTTCAGTGATTTACTGTGATAATCAGAGTTGCATCAAACTCACGGAGAATCCAGTATTTCATGACAGGTCAAAGCATATCGGGATCAAATATCATTTCTTCAGAGACTATGTTCAGAAGGGAGCTGTGAAGCTTGAGTATATTCCCACTGATGAGCAGGTTGTAGATATTCTTACCAAAGTCTTACCACGGGGCAAGCATGTCTACGTCAGAGATAAGAGTGTGGTGAGGAACACCTTCCTCGGTAAGAGGGAGTTTTGAAATTTGGTTACCAGAGGACAGGTGGTTCTCTAAGGCTTTGATCTTTGGCCTAGGGAAAAGTTTCCAAAAGAATTTATTTTTTCTCCTAAAGTGAATTTATAATTTTATAAAGTCAAATCTAATTTAAAAGTGACTTTAAGTGATAAAGTTACTAAAGTCTAATTTTAAAGTGACTTTAATAAAGTCAATGTAAAATTAGAAAGGAAAAGTGACTTTGGAAATAAATGAATAAGTGGGTCTTTATTAAAGTGGGGTGAATTAAAAAATAGAAAGTGAGATTTAAATGAGCATTTAATCTCAGCCCTATATCTAAATCTGTTTCAGCTTGCTGTGTTTTGTTTTATTTCTGCAGTTTTAGCATTCTGTAAAGTTTTCCAGAATTTGTGTTTCAGCAAAGTAATTTGTGTTTCAGCAAAGTAATTTGTGTTTCAGCAAAGTAATTCTGTTTCAGCAAATAAAAATTATTTTTCTGATTGTTAAATGTAAGGATATGGGAAAGGGCATTTAACTAAAAGGGTAAATAAGTGATACTGAAACCGGGGTGGGAAAACAAGAAATTTCATACATGGTATCAGAGGAACTGTCCATGAGTGGACTCCCTAGTGAACTGCTCTATGGACTGCTCTGCATGCTGCCCGAAGCACCACCCCTCTGACTCTGTGAGCCACTGCTCACTAACGGACCAGACATCGTCATAGATGTACCTCCGGATCCTCCTGATCCCTGTGACTGACTCAGTTACTGCTGAGGGTTTGGCTGATCCAGATACTCTAACTCCCGTGACCTCCAGGGTGCTGTTTTGGGTTGGGTTCGACAGTGGTGACATGGTTCAGTCGAAAGCAGCAGTCAGTAGCATTGAGTTTAGCAGAAGCAGAGTATATGGCAACCAGTCTAGCTAGTTGTGAGGCCATCGGGCTTCGCAAGATGTTGTTTGGCTTATTTGGTTAGCCGTTGAGACCTTCAGTGATTTACTGTGATAATCAGAGTTGCATTAAACTCACGGAGAATCCAGTATTTCATGACAGGTCAAAGCATATCGGGATCAAATATCATTTCATCAGAGACTATGTTCAGAAAGGAGCTGTGAAGCTTGAGTATATTCCCACTGATGAGCAGGTTGCAGATATTCTTACCAAAGCCTTACCACGGGGCAAGCATGTCTACTTCAGAGACAAGAGGGGTGTGGTGAGGAACACCTTCCTCGGTAAGAGGGAGTGTTGAAATTTGGTACCGGAGGACAGGTGGTTCCCTAAGGCTTTGATCTTTGGCCTAGGGAAAAGTGTCCAAAAGAATTTAATTTTTTTCCTAAAGTGACTTTATAATTTTTATAAAGTCAAATCTAATTTAAAAGTGACTTTAAGTGATAAAGTTACTAAAGTCTAATTTTAAAGTGACTTTAATAAAGTCAATGTAAAATTAGAAAAGAAAAGTGACTTTGGAAATAAATGACTAAGTGGGTCTTTATTAAAGTGGAGTGAATTAAAAAATAGAAAGTGAGATTTAAATGAGCATTTAATCTCAGCCCTATATCTAAATCTGTTTCAGCCATTGGATTTAGGGATTCCCCAAAAGTCACTTAGGGTTAGGTTAAAGGAGGAAAAGGTCATTCATTCTTTCATGAGCATATTCGGAGAAGGAGAGCAAGAGAGCAAGGGAGATTTATGGGCAGTGAGGAGAAAGAGGCAGCACTTTGGCACACATTCCAAAGCAGTGTTTCAACAAGTCCGTACAGTAGAGTTAGCACACAGTGAAAGGCAGATTTTGGGCACGATTTTCTACAAAATTCGTATTGCAGTTTTGGCTCAGTTTCCAAGAAGGCCGTACAGCAAGTTGGCATGAAAATCGAGGAGCAGAGAAGTTGTTTTGCTGGCACGTTTTTCAAGGGAGGTCGTACAACAAGTGGATGTACCTTTGCACATATTTTGAGGCAGAAATCCGTACAGTAGTTCTGTTGTTTTTTCTGCACAGAAATCGAGAAAAACAGTACAACAGCATTTATGGCAGCTTGCACGCATTTCTAGACAGTCCGTACAGCAGCATTTAAGGCTGCAAATTTGGGCACAAAAACCAAGGAGGCTGTACACATTTATTGTTGTTTTGTATTGTTGTTTACATGTTTTTCGAGGTGGTGGTAAAGCACGAAAAACAAGATAAGTTGTAATCTGTACTTGCTGATTTTTTCTGAGTTTTTTTTCTCTCACTGTAAAAAGCATCTTCCAGAAATAAGAAGGAGCTTTCGAACTGGTTTTCCCCAAGAGTTGTAGGGGGTTTTTCCAGGGTCACCTTGACCAAAAATCTCTGTGTTAAAATGTGTTGAATGACTGTTTTGAGCTTGTTGATTTTTATTTCTGCATTTTCCAGCATTCTGTAAATTTTCCAGAATTTGTGTTTTCAGCAAAAATTATTTTTTTGTTGTTGAATGTAAGGATATGGGAAAGGGCATTTAACTAAAAGGAGAAATAAGGTGAAACTGAAAACCGGGGTGGGAAAACAAGAAATTTCTACAACCAGCAGTACAGTACTCGCTCTGAAAGAAATCCATCTATGCTCTTTGCCGAGCACTGCCCTTGTAGGAACCCAAATCCAAGTAGATACATGGATACACTTGGATCTGGCTAAGTTTCCCAACGAGGCATTACAGGGTCTCCACATCGCCGTGATCCGGGAGATCCACCATCAAGACTTGGAGGTGCATCAACAGCTCGGTGTGGCCAAGCGGACCAAGCGTGGAAAAATGCAGAGAAGTCCCTCGCTATATCGCAGTAGGTGGAGCTTGAAATAGTGATCCACCAGCTTAGCACGGAGGTTCTGGACTGGATCCTGGCCACAGCTATGCCTCGGGCCAAGGTAGAAAGTATGGTTGCAGTAGTAAAAGTGTCTCGGACATAAATGCATGTCATCAAGGCACATCTGGAGAAGAAAATCTCCAACTTACAGGCCACATTGCAGCCTACCACACCGTTGGAGGTACGAGCCCAACGCGCTACGCTAGTGACCGAAGCTATGAACACTATCATAGGGCAGATTGCTCAGGGCGCCCAGTTGCTAGAGTCATCCATGCAGCTCTGGACCACGGTCAAGTTCAATCCAGTCCTCCGAATGAACAATCAGGACTTACGACAACAGGAAGAAGCTTTCGCACAGGTCGAGGCTACATTGCCCACCTGGGTGCCTGCACAATGGTTAGCACATTTGAGAACCAGCAGCACTCTTCAGGATGAGATTGAGAAACTCTGGCGGAAGAAGCACGTCCTCGAGGAACGATTGAAGCCATGGGCTGCCACAGCCCTCCATCTCTCCCAAGATGCTGATGGCGCGATCACACAACTAAACCAGACATTAGAAAGTGTCACCGCGACATCCGAAGGACCAACATCCCAAAATTTTGTGGAACTTGCGCAGAGCGCCATTGCTCAGAGTCAAGAGGTGTTGCCTCCACTAATCGCTGCCATCACTGCACTACGCGCACGGGTGGAGAACCTACCATCGCAGTGACTCAGGACGAGTCACAAGATTGTGTTGGGGGACTATTGGAACAAGGTCTCCTACAAAGATGCGAGTCGGGTCCATTTTGTGTATTTTTTATTATATTTAGTCTAGTGTAGGGGGTTTGGGGTGGGTCAAAGCCCCTAAAGCATTGTAAATGGGTCAAGGGTAGACCAAGAGTCCGCAAACCACAGTTTTGGGACCATTGGATGTGTAGGCTAAAATAGTATAAGTAGTTGAACCTTTTTGAGTTGTAAGACAGATTAAGACTAGAAAGAGATTGATGTTAAGTGCAAATTGATAGATCTGGTTAGGGTTGTTGGGTAAGGACTCCTGTTGCTATGTGCGCGGAGGGCCTATGTCCTGCTGTGTGCGGACCCTGCTGCTATGTGTGCAGGTTGGGTTTTGGGGTATTATAAGTAGATCTGAAGGATTAATGAATGCGGAAGTATTATTGAATATCTGAATCCACTGGAATTATTGTGATATGAATCTGTGATGTTTGGTTACTTAAAATATGATGTTGTATTATTGATTTAAGTTTCGAACATACTTGTGTTACTTATTTATGCTGCGATTTGGATTTTTTATGTTCCACTTCATGCAAGAATATCTGGAATAGTTGCGTTATCGTTATATGAGTTCATGAACTGTTGATTATTGTCAGTATCATTGCTGTTGCGCACGTGGATGCGAAGGGGATCTATAGATATAAGCTCTGTAATACAAGATCTGGTCACTATAAGGTTGAACGCAACTCTGCTTGACTTACCTACCCTCTCCCAGGGTGCGGAAATCTAGTTCCAGCACCCACCCATACTACTTCGGGTGAGACTTTGGCCTACACAAGCAGGTCACTGTCGAAAGGGCCAATAATATAGGGGTTTGTTGGCAAACCTTGAACATCCAAACCTGGGTGAGGACCCCTTTAGCCAACATTCCCCTAGTTTCTCCACTATTCGCTCCACTTTTTCCACCAAATCTGGCACTCAACCTCCAAATCTGCTTGGAATTTCATCAACTGAGCACCAATTCCGCCAAATCCCGACGCAAATTGTGGGTGCCTTAATTTTTCCAATAAGGCTTAATATATGAATTTCTAACCATATGTATATGGTTAAATACATTTTTTTTTCTAAATAAAAAAATTGTGATTTTGCTAACCGTCGACCTTCGCGGCTTCGAGGACATGTGTCGTCGTGGGCATTAAACGTTAACGGTTTTGGTTTATGGTTTGTGGGGTCTTGACCATGGTCCCACCCCCGGTAGTGACCAGGGTTGGGGCTAGACCCTGGCCTCTCCCCCCAATGTGCAAAACACATTACACAAAAACTATGCAGAGACCATTGTATATTAAGTAACAAATGTGTGGTGCACTGGCAATGGCTTGTGCTCAGTACTTGGAGGCTGCGGGTTTGACCCCCGCCCACTCCACTTGGTCTATAACAAAAAAATTGGTGGCTCTCGAGCTACCACGTGGCAGCCTATGATTGGCCATCATGAAACCCAATCAAACTTAGCCATATCAAACCAACCAGATAGTGCCACTTGGCACGATCCCATTCGCCGAAGACAATTTGTTGACCAAGTCAACCTGCCACTGTGCATGCCCAGTCAGTAGTACAAACTGCTGAGTTTGTTGTCCCTGGAATTTTTTTTTTCCAAAAATTTGCTTGTTTAACAAAGTGGATAGAACGCGTTTCTAGGAGCATACGGTGTCAGTTTTTAGCGAAATGAGTTGCGTCAGATTCAGAAAGACGAGATATACGCGGTCGTTCAAGTTCCACACCATTCCAATAACTTTCATTTTTTAGCATAACTTTGAGCACCTAATCACGCCTCCCCACTGAAAGCTTTTGGACCCCAAGAACTCTTTCATTACTGAACATGTGGATGAGGATACAACCCCCTCACCCTTCTAGTCTCAATCCACTTGTTTTTGCCTGAATTCAACAATTTGATCTTTTCATGAAAACATATATTTTTCCTTGATTCTAGAGACCCTGTCTTGCTGTTGTAAATACCATCCTGTTGCAATTTCCAAAAATTTGCAGAACAATAAATTGTCTTTGAAGAAACAAACTTGTTCCCACCTTGGTCATCAATCAAACAAAATTTGAATAAATTGAAAACTTTCTCACCTCGAACACTGTCGACATGGTGATTTTTAGCTTGCTTTGCATTTTACTTGCATTGACCTTTGACCAAATGTTTTCGCCATTGCCAAGTACCATTTTTCCTCGACGCTTGTTCTTTGATTTTTGCACTATTTAGAACCGACATCTTGTTCCCATCATTGTTCAACACTGATGTGGACTGCTGCAAATCTTTCACATATTGTTTACCTCTTTTCAACCCAAGCTGACTCGTTCATGAACTAGATAGCTTGGAAACTTCGCTTCTATATTTAAAAAAAATTCCAAAAACAGCTTGGTGTGGGCATCTCACTGAGACAGAGCGCCAATGGGTGTCAAGCTCATTGTTAATTTCCTTCATTGGTGCGAGGGCATAAAGGCCTACCAACGCCAACCCAAAAGCATGTGTTTTTTATGGTCTACTCACGGAAAAGTCAACAAAGGAAATGTTGTCCTCATGGAAAGGGATGCAATGACACTCTTTGCGAGGCATGGAACTTCATATAAGTCATATAAATGGTCCTCTAATGTGTGGGATGGGGATTTCAGGGACAGTGACAAAATGTTGTGTAACAGTTGCCCCCCTAAAGCATGAGGTCCAAGAGAGAGGGAGGGTGAAATGTTTTACGAGAACGCGTTCGAACCAAACACCGTTGTCGAAAGACCTGCAAATACAAATGCAAATGACATCTATGATACATGAACATGTGGCATGGGCACAACCATCCACGGTAGAGTACATAAAAAACTGAGATCCGAGGTATGGACGCAGCCATCCAACAATAAGGATCAACAAAATAGACTCAAGTATGGTCGCAACCATCCAATCAAAAGAGTCATGCATACAGTCATGATAAACCAAAATATCTTGTAGCTTGGATCTTATTAGATAAAACTCAGGGTCTAGTGCTCCATCTCGACCCGAACAGGTAAAAATTCAAGCATGCGATTATGTGATCTGAAGTCGAACATGCAAGAAAGTCACCTGATTACCAGCCAATGTTGAAAGTTGTTAACGGGCACGAGAGAAACCACCAATAATGGCAATGGCTCTCAAGGCACAACATGTACAATGTGAACAATGATATGGAGTCGAACACCCACATAATCACTCAATCGAAGGCCAATGATGTGGACCTGTCGTCGAATACGAAGAACTTGCCATTGAGGCATGCAAGCTCCAAGGTACCAGAAATGAGTCTCTAGATCAACTCCCTGTATAATGAGATGAATTCGACAGGAAGTGACCTAGTCGAAGGAGGGCCATAATGTTTCCCACATCATCGACACGAGACAGAGAAACACGATGATAGTGAATCAGGGCTAAACAGAGGATCAGAGGGAGGTTGAAAACTGCAATCGGAAACTTCTCTTGAATATATCAGCGACACGACTCTGAATTTGGCAGTATTTGACATCAAGGGATCTGATGTCATGATGATGTGGCAAAGAGCAGATGAGAGGTCAAAAGAGATTACCTAAACCCACGGAGTCAAAAAATTACGAAATAAGATGTCCCCGACTTGACACAAATGCAGATGAGTGTCATGTTCAAGAGCGACCTACTGTCGACACGACTCATAAATGGTTCCATTTTCCCCCCACCATTGTTGGCGAGTACCCCAATTATTTTTGGAAAACAAGCTTGAAGGGGATAGCATATGCTTGTCATGTAAGTTTGTCCTTCAGACAAATCCATCCTAGTACATTTTACGAGCTCTAGGAAGGAGGAACTCGGTTACATTATGGTGATGTTTTTCGATGTCATTTAGGTTTTAACAAGTCTGACAAAGGAAGAAATCGACATATTTTCATGTTTAGAGAGTTTGAAAAGAAGCGAAAAAAAGAAACTTCAGCAATCCCTTTTCATAGATAGTCTCAGAGATACGAAAAGGTAGAAAATTGTGTCTGAGAGAACCTCTTAGTCGCGATAGGCTAATGTATTCCTTTTTCGTAAATAATCCATCCCAGCCCGAAAAAGGGGTAAACATATACTGGGTAGATATTGTTTCACAGCCATTTAACGAGTTCAAAATGACAAGAGTCTCAGCAATATTTTCATGTTTAGAGAGTCAAAAAAGAGCTGAAAGATGACTCCAATAGTGACTTTTTCGTGTTTTTACCGAGTTTGAAAAAAGTACAAAATACAACTCGTTACTTCATCGTCGTTACGTTAAAAACCTGTCGTTGCACAAGAGACAAACGTAAAACCCATTTCTCGAAATAACATAGTGAAATAATTGAAATTACGCTTTAAAACCTAATTAGGGTTCTGAAAAAATATTAATATGCGAAAATAGTAAAAAATAATTACTTTTCACTTTTAGCTCTTGTGACCAATTTGTTACCCTTTTCCACTGCGATTTTGCGGTGGCGACAGCGGGCAATCCGGAAGACCAATCTCGAATCCGCCAGTTTCAGGTAAGAGCTAACATCCTTCCTTGCATTTTGATTATAGTTTCATTACCTGCAACCCCACATGTGTGAATTTATGGGGGAATTTACAAAAACTAGGTCGTGGTGACTGGCGTGGGCATCGGGATGGACCTGTGCCAATCGTCATAAAATTTGAACTAGGGCGCGCTAGTTGGCGCGATTGTTTCCAAAACAATTGTGCCAACTGCGACAATCAATCTTATTTGTAACTATAGACAAGCAGGCCCAAATTAATGTCTCAAAATCTTGGAATTTGGCTAATGACAGTCATATGAATGTTTTTGTAGGTGTGAAGCGGCAAAATGGTGATTGAATGGAAAGAACGAGAACATAATGAAGAAGATGAACTTGCCATGGAAAATGAAAGATGCATGGAAGCCCTCAGATATTGTGGGCTTAAGAAATTCTTCATGACACCATGCCTCATAGCTCAACCGGAGCTAATTGCAGTACTTAATCAACGTTTAGGACGTTGATCAGGAAAAGTTCATTATTCATGACCAAGAACTCGAGATTGAAGTCTCAGATGTTTATTTCATAACCGGACTATCGCGGAGGGGGGAAATACCAATCCTAACCAACACCCAACCCTCAATGGAGAACATGAGTATGGTTATGGACAGGGTGTGCCCAGGGGCAAGGAAAGGATCGGGAAGCAGAAAAGTGGACATCCAAACTATTCCGGATTTGGCACTAAAGGTAGTGCTGCACACCATCACATGAGCTACAGGATCGCAGGCACCACACGAGGCCACAAAGACACACTTACTTCTTGATGTAGATTGCATGGTATCGACCCTCTACAACTGGGCAGAGGCAGTGACAATCAATCTAAAGTGCCAACTGACAAAGTGCAAGAAAAACAAGTTGAAGCAGTTCGGTTATGGGTCCATTCTAGTATCGTTCATCTTGGAACAACTACCAATATTCTAGCGTCAGGAGGTGATAGTTCTGACACCACCAGCACAGGAGCCACGGATGACCCATTGGGCAACGCTTATGCCAAGGTCAGGGGGTGGTCAACAAATGTCCTTGAGACCAGAGTTATTTGAGGGGCTCCGCCGACATCTGATTGTCATGGAGGATTGGCCCTACTTTGGCACATATTTAACTGGTGATGCAGATCTCCCCCTCCTAAAGGGAGAGGATTGGGATGAAATACTGGGTAAGACTCATTTTTTAATTTCGTGAGTATTATGATTTTTTTTGTTATGCATGTTCTAACATTAAATCCATATAATTGTAGATGTCGGCCAAGAGAGACCTGCAGGTATGTCCCCGATAGAGGGACAGATTCCTTGCGACTTTGATATTGGCCCTTATGGTGAGGGAGGCGAGGAGGAGGAAATCATACACAACTTGGAGGGAATCTCTTATGGGATCCCGGACTATGCGCAATTCCATGATGTTCCTCGTGCATACCAGAGACACACTGCAGGGGTGTCAAACCGAGTTCACCGCTTGCTGAGGCGGCTTGTACAGGTAGTGATGTGCTATCATGAGCGTCATGCCAACTGGACACCTAGGTTTTATTTCCGCATATTTTTGAGAGACATGATGTGTCAGGATGTAACCGAAAAACACACATATTTTTTGAACTTATGATGATGATGATGATGATATATATATATATATATATATATATATATATATATATATTCATATAAGGATCTTTTCATGTGATGATGATTTTTACAAATTACGCAAATCTCTATCTAATACAATGTTATCTACAGTATCAGTTAATGCATTCATTCGTCTAGGAATATGTTGATATGTAATGTAACCAAAATTTCTTTCTAGTAGATGAACAAGAGCCACGGATGACCTGTTGGGCAACGTTGATGCCAAGGTCAGGGGGTGGTCAACAGATGTCCTAGAGACCGGAGTTCTTTGAGTGGCTCCGCTGACAGTTGATTGTCGTGGAGGATTGGCCCTACTCTGGCATAGATTTCACTGGTGATGTAGATCTCCCGCTCCCAGAGGGAGAGGATTGGGATGAAGTACTGGGTAAGACTCTTTTTTTTTTTTTTCATGAGTATTATGATTTTTTTTGTCATGTATGTTATGACATTAAATCCGTATAATTGTAGATGTTGGCCTAGAGAGACATGTAGGTATGTCCCCGATAGCGAGACAAATTCCTCGCGACTTTGATATTTCCACTCATGGTGAGGGAGGCGAGGAGGAGGAAATCATACACAACTTGGAGGGAATCTCCCATGGGATCCTGGACTATGCATGATTCGATCATGTTCCTCGTGCATACCAGAGACACACTGCAAGGGTGTCAAACCGAGTTCACCGCTTGCTGAGATGGCTTGTACGGGCAGTGACGTGCTATCATGAGAGTCACGCCGAGTAGATAACTAGGTTTTATTTCCGCATATTTTTGAGAGACATGATGTCTTAGGATGTAACTGAAAAATGCACATATTTTTTGAACTTATGATGCACAGGATGCAAACATTCGATATATACATATATACATATATTTTCCTATATGGATCTTGTCATGTGATGATGATTTTTACAAATTACGCAAATGTCTATCTAATACAATGTTAGCTACTGTATCAGTTAATGCATTCATTCGTATAGGATTATGTTGATATGTAATGTAATCAAAATGTCTTTCTAGTAGACGAACACACAAATGCAACCTTAATATATAAGGGTTTCTAACAGAATAATGTCCATTAAGTTGAATAACAACAAGCTGTGAATCTAGGTTAACAATAAATGCACAAATTTCGAGGTTAATCACCTGGGTTAATAGTTCATGACAACACTATATTCAGCGACATTGTTTGTAGTTCGTCCTAGACATATACCTTGAAGATATATCAACTCACTAGCAGGATCATAAATCGCCTAGGCTGCTGAAGACATGTTTCGGGTACTGCGGGAAGCACCGTCCGTGAAACCGACATAAGGAGTAATAGACATCTGTATAATAAGCAGGAAAATGCTCGCAAAGCACACCAAGCCAAAAATGTAAAAAATGAAAAGAACACCTATGTACACAAAACATGCACAAATGACTCATGCATAGTATTTTTTAAGGTACAACTCATTTATGGGTTGATCTAGAGGATGACCTTCGTAATCAATAAGCTCATAGGCCCCATTCCGCAAAACACATTTAATAATGTAGGGCCCATGCCACATGGGTTAAAATTTTCCTGCCCCCAACTTATCGTGAGCTTGGTTGTACAGGAGGACGAGATCTCCTTATATGAAGGAATGAGGGGAAACCAACTGGTCAAAATGGGCTTTGACCCTCTTTTTCAATGCTTCAATGACCAAAGCAGCAAAGCGACAACTTTCATCCAACCTTTCTAAGTAGAGAAAACGCTCTTCTTATGGCGAAGTATTCAGCATCAATTCAACAGCTAACTTGAGCAAAGGTATTTCACATTCAATCGGAACGGTAACTTCTAGACCGTAAACAAGCTGAAATGGAGTGAATTCGGTCACATCCTTAACTGAGGTCTAGTATGCCCAAAGAGCCGAAAATAACATGAGATGCCAGTTTAATTTGTGCATCCCAATCGTACGTTGAAGCATAGTGACAAGAACTTTGTTCACGACTTCAACCTGGCTATTGGCCTGAGGATAGTATGACGTTGAGCTGTGGTGATGCAGACCCAACTTTGAAGTCAACTTTGCCACCATGTAATGCCGAAAATGGGAACCATGATCGGTAACAACGGCTTGAGGGACACCAAACCGAGAAATGACATGATTGAAT
Source organism: Pinus albicaulis (assembly GCA_034641835.2). Lineage (NCBI taxonomy): Eukaryota > Viridiplantae > Streptophyta > Pinopsida > Pinales > Pinaceae > Pinus > Pinus albicaulis. Next base: position 90,180,153 of record CM076576.1, read on the forward strand.
ATAACCTGAGCTATTGTCTTACCATCATCCATAAGTGTAGGCATTGCTTCGGCCCATTTGGTGAAGTAGTTAACGGTTACGATGATATAAGCATGCTCCCCGACCGAGTGAGGGTTACACGTCATAAAATCGATGCCCCACTTCACAAAGGGACCAACGGTAATGACAGGGAGGAGATGGGAAGGCGGCGCGTGCATCTTGCGCTGATAGATCTGGCAATCATGGCACTTATGAAGAACAATAATGTAGTCCTTGAAGATGGTGGGCCAGAAATACCCAACACGAAGGATTTTCTGTGCAGTAGCATAACCAGACATGTGACCACCACAGACGCCACTGTGACAATCATTCAAGGTTTTCTCAGTCTCCTCGAGAGTCAAACACCGACGGAGAATGGAATCAACTCCGATGCGGTAGGGTGTATCTTCGACTATACAATAGGGTTGCGATTGATGACGGATGCGACGGTGGGCATCCTTCATCAACTCAGATCAGAAGGTAGAAGTCTGAAGATATACGATGATATCACCGTACCAAGGATCGAGGGTACTAATATGGAACAAGCGTATCATCCGAAATGCGTTCCTCAAAACCAGACGGAGCGGAGTCAGAAGGGAGAGAGCAGATTAAATCGGCGAAGACTAATGAATTCTTCGACTAGGCAGTAGTGAACTCCAAATCAAACTCTTGGAGGATGAAAATCCACTTCGAGTACTTTCCCCCCAGCAATTGATGAGACAATATGTAGGTCATAGGGTTGCATTCAGAAATCACAATCACTGTACGCAACAAAATGTAGTGACAAAAACGTTGTATAGCTTGAACAGTAGCCAACTCCAACTTATCCACATGTGCATATCGTGTTTCAGTATCGAGAAGGTTACGAGACAGATAATAAATGTCATGCTCATCACCATCATCATAGTCTTGTACCCAAACCATGGCAATCGTGATGAATGCGGCGACCAAATAGAGGGAATAATCGCGATGATAATTCAGAGGGCGCAAAAGGGTAGCATTGACAAGCAACATCTTCAGTGCATCGAATTACTTCTGGGTGATCTCATCCCAAAGGAACGAGACGCCCTACTTCAGTAATCGCGTAAATCCTTTAGCCACTTCGGAAAATTAGGTATAAAACGATGTAAGAAGTTAGCCTTCCCCTGCAGACTCTGCAGCTGATGTAATGAGGATAGAGAGGGAAGATTAATGATAGCTTGAACTTTGAGCAAATCGATACAAATCTCGTCTTTGGAAACGATAAACCCTAAAAGTCTATCGAAGTCAACACAAAAGACGCGCTTATGCAGATTCAGCCGGATGTTATAGCGTCGACAGTGAAGAAAAATCTAACGGAGATGACCATGATGGTCTTTATGCTTAGCTGAATGAGTTGGGAGGTCATCTAGATAAGTTTGAATAATGTGCTTGATATCATGGAAAGAATATGACATTATTCGCTGAAATGTAGCCCCAAGCATTTTTCAGACCAAAAGGGAGCTTTTTATAAGTGAAAGTACCCCAAGGACAGATGAAGGCAGTCTTATATTGATCATTCGGGAGAATGTTAATCTGGTTGTACCCAGAAAATCTGTCCATAAGGGAAAAAATCTCACTCCCAGCACATTCATCAATGATTTGATCAATAAAGGGAGTAGGATAATTATCCTTAGGGCAAGCATGGTTAATGTCACGGTAATCAACACAGACACTAATGGTACCATGTTTCTTATCTACAAGAACGATATTAGAAACCCATTCTGTCAATGGAATGGGATAGATAAAACCAGCTTTGAGAAGTTTTTCAACTTCACCCTTAATAGCGGCAGCTTTTCTAAGGTGCACAGGACGAAGACGTTGGTGAACAAGCTTCGCACCAGGATAGGTAGGAATCTCATGCACCAATATACTTCGATCGATGTCGGACATCTCTTCGTAAAACCATGCAAAGATGTCACGAAACTCACGGAAAAGGCTAGTATAAACCTGAACTTCGTCCGAAGAATAGGTCACCCCAATATGGATGTTCTTGACAATTATCGGTTTAACAAAAATGTCGATTAGATGTGTTTGAAGCGGAGGAGAAGGAACCTGAGAAGCAAACCTCTCAATACACGTAGACATGGCCCCAAGGCGAGGCATGAACAAGGAACGATGATGACTATCGTCCCAAGGAGGATCCTCAAGAGACATAGTTTCCACGATGGCTTCATCTGAGGGAAATATCTCCTTCAAGGGATTGGGCGAATCCGAATCGCCGAGCCAAGGGGATTGAGAATAAGTATTAAGAGACATGCCCAAAGGATCATGATCAGGAGGCGGAGGTTCCGAAGCCAAAATAAGTTCACAATAGTCAATCTCAATCGAACTTAACGACATCAAATCTCCAAATGAATCAATCTGCCTAGGCGAAGAGATGATCCACGGATCGTCAGACTTGGAGATCATATTAATCTGAAGAGTTTTGGGTGGAGGAAGAGGAAAAATACCCATGAGGACAGGATCTTTGAAGAGACCCGACCCTACGCTCTCGTAAGGCGTAGGAATTTGATCTACGTATGGAACGTTGTTCTCGGAAGAAGAAGTGAAGAATGATAACTGATCGACAGTGACGATCTTTCCTTCGTGCGGAAATCGCAAAACACGAAAGAGAGTGGATGGAACGCACAGCATGGTGTGGGTTCAACTACGACAGAGGAGAAGATTGTAATTGAGCTTGGCATCAACTACTTCAGCCTCGACGTTGACCGTCTTCCCTTATAAAGTAATCAATAAACAAGCGAGAACACCAAGAGGTTTAAATTCCCTTCCATCAAATGCTTCTAGAGCATTTGGAGATGAATTCAGAGCTGGAGACCAATAGATTTCCAGCAGGAAGATGACATGACGCACGTAGATGCACCCTCGTCCATGACCGCTCATTGGATATTCAATCCATTAATGCCAAATTGTATGATAAGCGCAAGCTGGTGAGGGAGACGTGGGACAAAATTCTCCAAGTCGAAAGTGATAAGGCTTGAATCAACAGGGTCAACCCCGCTGATAGCAGATAGTAAAGCCTTCTGTTGAGACAGACAACTATGAAGTACCTCTAATGCAGACATCGCAGATCGCACCTGAGCCAAATCCTCAACAATACTATAATGTTGAGCGGCACAGGCGTTAGGATTGTAAGAAGACTTACGGAGTACACCTTTGGAAGGTGGCGGCACAACGAGCTCAGTATTGGGCCTTTCAATATGAAGAGGGCCAGAAGCAGGCCGAAGAGGAGGACCATCAGCGATCTCTTTCCCCGTTGCTTGACGCAGTTCGGTATAATCTTTCGACCGGGTAGCTATGGAAACGGCTGCAGAACTATTCATCATGAAAACCTGAGAGCCAAATGGGGCAGAATATTGAGGTTTCTCTACCAACTGAGTCTGCTGTGACGGAAATGGTTCTTTAAGAACAACCGAAGTTCCTTGGGTGCCTTTGAGCAATCGAATCACTTCCGCCCATTGAGGATAGTCCTTGGTGTATTACTCTTCATCACATATCAATCAAGGATACTTCGGTTTACACTGTGAACCATCATCAGCACGAGATTTCCGAGAATCCTGTTTCGGGGTATCATCTTTGGCCTTACCTTTACCCTTCTTTTTTTTCCCCTTGGAAGTTTTATCCGCTAGATTGGCCTGAACGGCGTTCACTTCCACAGTTTTACCAGAATTCAGGGTTGGCTGAGAAGTAGTATCATTGGAAGGAGTAGATTTTTGCTTCCGAGTGTTCGGAGGAGAATACTTCTGAGAAGTCTGAGACACGGAACCGATGTTACCGTCGACGGATGGTGTTGTCGGTGCTTTGGAAGTTTCAGGTCTAGGAGCATCTAGCAAGAGATCGTACAACATGCCAGACTGAGAGTACACAAGATCAAGGTACTGGGCATGAGAAATGGCTTGTTCCTCAGTGATGCATGCCCCCATATCAATGTCCTTATCAATAGGACTAATGAAGGAGGTAGTAAACCAATCAGTTAGAAGTTGATCAGGATTTCAAACTTGATCAAGCGACGACGACGCCTCCATTCATGAATATGATCTGATATATGGGTAGCTCGATCTTGTTTCAAGGATGTGAGGAGGTGCGTCCCAGTTTCATACCGAACTGGTAACTGAAAATGTGTGAGAAACGCCATGGCTAAATAATTGAAGTCCTGAAAGATGCCAAGAGATAACTTGATGTACCACTTGGCAGCGACACCAGTAAGATTCTGTTGGAAAAGACGGAGTCAGATAGAATCGTCAACCCAAGAGTTAGAGGAATACCAAAGATGGTATGTCATAACATGCGCTTGGGGGTCTTCTCCGAACTTGCCCTCAAACTTGGGACAATCACCAAGAAATTTGGTTGAAACTGGAGGCCAATATTGGTTATGAAGGATTGGATCATTCGTCAACTTTGACACATCTGGAAATTCCAACGTTGCTAGAAACGGTAATTGAAGATTAAAAGGCATTGGAGGTCGTTGATAAAGACCAGTGTTAGCATTCCACCCAGGTCGAGAGAAATTATGCCCCCATATGTTTTGTCTTAGAGGATTATGTCCATAGGGGTTATAAGCCTGATAGTTTTGCCCATACTGAGGTTGAGGATCGGGATACTGATTCTGAGCATACCATTGAGGTCCTTTCTTAGCAACATATGGATTTTGTTGCAGAATGTAAGCATTGCCTTGACGTGGATTATACACCATCTGGGATTAACTTTGAGGGTAATAAGTGAAACCTTGGGGCGCACTATATACTGCCTGAAATTGACCTTGAGGAGGGTAAGTAGTGCCTTGAGGTTGAGCAGGTGGTCCCTGTGGAGTAGGTTGAACTGGCTGGTGAGCAGGTTGAACAGGTTGAACCGGCTGTTGAGCAGGTTGAACCAGGTGCTGAGCAGGTTGAGCAGGTTGAATCGGCTATTGAGGCTGGGCAAGATGTCCCTGCGGAGCAGGTTGGCCTGGATATTGAGGGCCACCGGGTTTCTCTTGCGGAAAAGGTTGGCCTGATGGTTGAGATGGACCAGGTTGGCCCGGAGCAAGACCATAAGGTTGTCCTTGTTGTACAAAAGCTTGGCCTTGAGGAACGTAAGGTTGTTGTTGTTGCATAAAAGGTTGTCCCTGTGGTGTATACATTTTCCCCCCAGGAACATAAGATGCTCCTGTTTGAAACTGAGGTTGACTAGACAGACCATAGGGTTGTCCTTGTTGGACCAAAGGTTGTCCCTGTAAGGGTTGTCCTTGTGGACCGTAAGGTTGTCCCTGAGGACCAAAAGATTGTCCCTGCTGGACCAAAGGTTGTCCCTGTAAGGTTTGTCCTTGTAGGCTCGAGGGTTGTGCCTGTATCAATGGGCCTTGACGAGAAACAGCCTGATGGGGATCAACCAGAGGCAAATAAACAACTTGATGAGGATCAAATGGAGGCATATATACGGGGTTACCGTAGGCATCATAATTGATTAGGAGATCATGTCCAAGTGAAAAAAATGCTCAAAAATGGAAATGATCAAAAATGGCTGCAGTATGAACGACCGGAAAGGCCTTGTCACTGCAATTCTGGCGCCGCAAACGGGACTCAAATCCAATGTCGTATGTGAAAGTTATTGAGGTTTGAATTCGTCCAATGACCTCCAAAACAAGACTTTTTGACCAAAAGAATTTGTCATTTAAAAAAAAATTATATGGCAAAAAAATCATTTTTATAAGGTTTTTTGGTGGCCTATTAGAGGGTGCCACGTGGCCTACCTGGAGGCTTCCACGTGGCCCTAGGCCATGGATTGAAAGTGCTTTTTAAAAATTTGGTGAAGGCACGAGGGTCGAACCCTCGACCCAACTCCTCGGGTAGGGTCGACCCGAACGACACGACAGAGGAAACTGTGTTGAATTGTGCGAGTCGAGCGGAGTTCACCAACATTCGAGTCGGCTTGAACGAATGTGGGTCACTCTGAACGCATTCAAGCGATCGCTGAATGTTTGAGTCAGGTCGTGGAGAAGTTTGAATGGGCAGAGAAAGGTTTAAGCCCCCAGGGCTAAGGGTTGCAGGCCCCGTGACCACATGAAATGACCGAGGGCTAAGCCCCATTCAAACCGGCGGAACAATGGGAATTAGCACCTTAGTGCTAGCCCTTTCCTCCATGTAATCTTCAAGCAATGACCGAGGGCGCAGGTTCTTAACCTTATCCGCCAGCACTAACCGTTCAGAGTATTCGCATGTGAACGTGTTGATTTGAACTGGCAGTCAACTTTAATGCTACCCCTAAAATAGTGTGTGGTTTCACCTAATTTACATGTCCGCCTATTCTTGTGGAGTTAACTGGAGTTCCTCCAGTTTTGGAGGAGATTTTTTAGTGCCACTAGGAAAAATCTTGTTTGGGTCATAACTTTCTCATTTTTCGACCAAACAAGATTAAATTTTAGTCAATTTTCGATTTCTTCGACCTTCTGGAGTGTTTGAGATAGGTTGCAGAGCGAACAGAGGTGTTCTTCAGCCATTTTTGCTTCAGGGAAGAGGAAAGAGCCACTAGGGCCATCAAGGAGATGGAGCTGTATTGGGTTGTACTTCACTGTTTGAGGTGAAACAAAAGCCATTTTTAGATTTTTTATGTCTTCTGAAGTCAAATTCACAGCTTGTTTTGCCTGTTTAGGCATATTTCTCATTGTGTAACCATTTTTACCAAATTAATAGAGCAAGAACATACCATTGGGGAGCCTTGGACCAGCAAATGTAGCCCAGGAGGGGTGAACTGCCTCATCAATTTGTTGTGTTATGCTATTGTGAATTTTTCTTACTGTGTATTTCTGCTGTGATGTATTAAACAATAAATTTAAATAACAAAACATCACACATCAAAGTCATAAACATTACCAAAAATACTTTGTTTAACTTGCTAGTCATGGAGAACACTTTGCACATTAAATTAAATGGAAATAGATACTTTGCATAGCAGTACAAATAGTTTCATTTTTAGGTCAATAATGATGGGGAGGATTGGCAGGAGCTCGTGGTTGTTGAGAACCCTGAGGTGTGGAATTTTGCGGCTGAGAATCAGGAGAGGGAGCATACCGTCGCTGAATATCCAACAGATAGTCATCGAACGTATAAGTAGAAACCATAGGCGTGGTAGAAGTAAACAAGGTTTCCACAGCGCGAGGTTGCAATCCACTCACGGCAGGTCTAACATGCAATGTAGGATTGATAAAGATAGACCTGCGAACAACAATAGACCCTGAAGACGGAGTCGTGCTAACAACTAGTGCAATGAAGCCACACAAATGGTAGGTCATACCAGGACAGTTGTAACAGTGGTCGACCAGATGGGTGTCAAGGGCGACATTCCTAATGTAGGAAAGACCAAGCTTCCAGTGGGAGCCACTGTACTGGACTGGGTTGCGGATGCCACACCAGAAATGATCTGACCCAAAGTATGATAACCGAGTGGAAGAGACACCGATTGGGGGGGAGGTTGACTGGAGACATACGGGAAATTTTCTGGGAAAAGTTGATATTCCCCTGTAGAAACATGCAGCTCTTCACTACCAACAAGACTGGAAGAATCCATGTCTAACGAGGTCGTAAGATCGTCAAAAAGACGACAAGGACTAGGGGGTATAGCAGCAACTAACAATGGCGATCCCGAAGTGAGAGGAGGGAATTATTCCTCAACCCCAAAACCAGACCAAGCACCCTGAGGTGCCCAATTGAATTCAACCGACCCTTCAGGAGGAGACCCAGTAGCGAGAGGTAAGATACTCGGGAGAATAGGCTGCGAAAAATCGGCAGACATAGTGGACTGAGGTGTTTCCAAAGAAACGTCAAGAAAAGGACTACCACTAGGAGGCAATGAAGAAGACGACGAAACTGGTGGTTCCACCACTGTGACAATATTTCAACATAGGAATAAAAACGAGATAGCCTATTCGAGGATTCAAGATCAAACTCTAAGGAACTATAAAAACAAGCCAAGCAGAAAACTTTTAATGGGCATGTGACCGTAGGCAGTTAATTTTATGACATTGAAATGAAACTTTGTTGTTTCATGTTTTAAGAGTCGAGAAATAGGCAAAAGATGACTCTAGTCACTTTAAGATTTGAACGAGTGTGAAAGGACAAGTGCTCGATGACCTTTTCACTTTTTAAGGAGTCACGAAAAGATCGAAATGAATACTCAAGTAATGTAAGCAAGAGGGTGTACCAAGTTTCCGTGAACTACCATATACACCTTGGTGATCAAATGAAAGAGAAATGACCAAGGACTTGACGTACGTGCATGTAGTCTCCCCGAATGTTGTGTTTGGTGTATCACGGTTACAGGGTGGCTGACTCAGCTTCCTATAGATAAAGGATTTGAACCTACGAGGGTCTCTCTTTATCTATGCGACGGTACGGGGAGCACAAGTCCATACTAGCGCTGTCTAAAGCTATGTGGCAAATAACAACTACTAGGTTTAATGACGTCAGAACATGTCACTAGCCTAGGCCTCTAGAATATATACGTTAAGTTTCAATGCTTCCTTAGATTGATTGAACTGATTTTAAGGTTGATCTTGAATTAATGTTTCAGTTTCAAGGCCCTGCCAAATGTGATCTCGAATTCCTAAATGCACAATACATGCAAAAGAACACCATTTCCATTCGATGAATGCTAACTAAGAGAAGGATAGAGATCTATCAATGAAAACACAAGAGGAAGTTCACTAATACATCTAATACAACTAAACAAGAAACGAGAAACTCTTTCCTAGTTCACTAAGAGCTATTTATGCAAAAGAACTTTTCATTTTCAATCCAAACGAAAGAATGCAATTTTTTGTTTTTTAGATGAATGAAGCACACAATGCACTATTGTACTAAAAAGAAAAGCAAACACTAGTTTTGAGCACTACGAATGTAGAGATCTAAAATGAATAACTCAAAATAAATACAAACATAAAAACACACTCAAACCAATGATGCACTCTTCCAAGCAAACAAAAAGGCTTTCAAAACAATCCAAACGAGTAATGTGATCTATGCTCGGAGTGACGAAATGGAGAGTTAAACGAAAACAAAAGTGATCATTCAACAAACCGAAGACACAAAGGATCAAGAAAGACTAACACAATCGATCAACGAATTGAAATGACAAAACCCAAAGTGACTTGAATCTAGCTCAGAAGGCTTAGTGAGGAGAAGGCCGAACAAACAACACAGGGCACCTAGAAACCCTAGGGCTACAAAACTTCACTTATGAGAAAAAGGACCAACAACTGAGAAGACCGAGGCTACAGAGTCAAAACAAGCTCAAAATACCAATTACAAGGCAAAGAAACAACCTAGAGCCAAGAACTACTGACAAAAAACTCAGGAAGAAGGTCAAATCAAATCCTACAGGATTCGGCGCGACTGTCAGGTTGTAATCCACGCATAACAGGGGTTGGCGCACCTGTGACAAAAGCAACTAGCGCCAATTGGAGCAACTGTACAAAGAAAAAACGCGCCAAGCTGGAAAACTATGGGAAAAGGATAAAACCGCTGAGCAGAGGTCAGTCTTGACACTCTGGAACTGAACAGGAGGATTCAAAACATTCAAGCAAGACAAGCAACGCAGAGAAGCAATCAAACGACCGAAGTCGACTCGACAAGGAAAACTCTCCACAAACAAAGAGACGACAACCACACACTGATCCCCAACGGATTCGCCAACTTGTTGTGTAGGTAAATCCCCTCTACGGACTGAGGTGACCCCTATAGCCCTAGGGTGGGTCTAGCAGTAAGAGGACGTGATAATGTGTTGGTTCCTAGTTAACGAATGGAACGAGTTGGGATAGATTGTCCTACCTATGATCCAACGCGATCGTTGTAGCTACAGCAGAGGTCTCTCGATCCTTGTCTCGAAACGTCGCGATCCTTCAGCAATGGTATTCGGGTGCCTTCACAAAGATCAAAGGACAAAAAAAAAAATACATGATAATAATTTCATTCATAACTAGCTAATCAGTCAAGGAATATTAAACGTATTTCGTAATATAAACCACATCAACACAAGATGGGAACCAAAACAATAGTCATGCATATAATAAGAGAAAGAAAGAGATTACAACTGGAGCCTTGACGTCGTAGCCTCCTTCAGCGAGTCAAGTCGAAGCGCGTCTCGAGCATTCATCGGGGAATTTGGACGTGGTGAGGCAAAAAATAAGCTCTCTATCGACAAGGGTCTCTCTCTCTACTCTATCTCACTAGCTATGGATTGTTTCAGCAAAATGTTAAGCAATTCCTCTTCAGCTATTTAGCTAGTTGCATCAATGTGAGATAGGCTTGTTTATAGAAGGAGAGGAGGAGGTTGGGATCCCTCAAAAGGTGGAAGGGAGGCCTTATCCTTTGGGAGGTTCCCCCAAAACGTGGAAACAAGAAGCCAAAGGAAGGTATTCGTGGTTATGCAGTCGAACAACCCAAGCTGACTCGCTCACGAAGTAGTTAGCTTGGAAACTTCGCTTCTATATTTAAAAAACATTCCAAAAACGGTTTGCCGCAAGCAACTCACTAGGACAGAGCGCCAATGGGCGCGGGGCTCAATGTTAATTTCCTTCATTGGCACAAGGGCATACAGGCCTACCAGCGCCAACTTCATTGGCGCGAGGGCATAAAGGCCTGCCAGCGCCAACCCAAAAGCATGTGTTTTTGATGGTCTGCTCATGGAAAAGTCAACAGAGGAAATGTTCTCCTCATGGCAAGGGATGCAATGACACTCTTTGCATGACATGTCACTCATGTAAGTCACATAAATAGTCCTCTAATGTGCGGGATGGGGATTGCAGGGACAATGACAAAATGTTGTGTAACACTACGTATTCATAAACCAAATTGGCTTGAGAACCATTGTCAAATAGTGTGTCTATTTTGGTATGCCTCGAAACAATTCTAATATGAAAGAGTTCAGTTCTTGTATCATCATCTTGAGTTACATTAGAGCAACTTCAATAACTAGTGCTTGCTATGTTTATACCTTTAAACCCATTGCTTTAATCTTGGTTTCATCTCCTAAATCTGAACCTGAGTCATGTTCAATGATTGCAGTTGTTTTCTCCTTCTCTTTGGTTTTAATTTTGTTGGGATTCCGCTTTGGATGGAGTTGCCAACAATGGTATTCACCATGGCCATTTTTCGAACAATGTTTACATGTGAGTTTCTTTTTCTCTATTTTAATAGAACTTTTATTTATTTTTATTTATTTTCCATTAAACTTACCCTTTCCATTAATTTCATACTAAAGGAAACTATCACTTTTCTCATATCCACTTTGTTTCCATCTTGCTTCTAGATGTGTGGCTTGAACACAAACCTCATCTAAGTTTGTGGGATTGAACATGAGAATAGTATGTATAAGATAGCTATGCAAACCCCCAATATACTTTAACAAAGTGTCTTGAGAAGATAAATTGACACCCAAAACTAGTTCTCTTCTCTTAAGCTCTTGTGTATAATTTTGAACACTTTGTCCCTTTAGTTGTCTTAAATTATGCCAGTCCATAATAGCTTTCTGTATATACGCTATAGGGTAAAATTGCCTTTTAATTGCAGCAATAAAATCTTACCATGGTTTTTCATCTCTTCTTGTGTCTTAGCTTCCCACCATATTAGTGTTGCACCCTCCAGTCTCAAGGAAGCTAGATGAATCTTTGTGTCATCATCTTGAAGGTTTTGAATCCTGCAGTAGACCTCCAACCAACGAACCCAATTGTCAAGCTTCTCTGCATTCACTTCACCATTATACATATGTAACTCAAATGTAATATAAAGTTTTAACAAGTGTTTTTTACCAATTCCTTTTGAGGTGTGTTGATGAGTATAAGGGCTGTAGTAGTAGAATATGATGAAGATGAAGGTGAAGATGGTGGTGAGGATGATGGTGGAGTAGATGGTGGCTTATCACTATTTCCATTACCTCCTCCTCCTGGAGAACCCTCTTCTCTTGGAGGCCCGGAGCTTTCACCCTGCAACCTTGTATTCCTCTCTTCATAAAGGACCTTCACCATTTTTGTCATGTCAAAGAAAGCCTTCCTAAAAGCCTTATCATCCTCTGTTATGTTATCATTCCTCCTTCACGAGACATGATACTAAAGCTTCTACTGCAATTGGAGGTGAATCTTGTGCTGAAGATTATGGAAATTGTGCCCTCATTCTCCTTGCTCCAACTAAAGAACCTGCACCATCAAGTTTTCCTTCTCCTCTCTTGAGATTCAACCTTGTAAGCATTAAACACTTGCAAAAAAATTAAATCCAAAAGTAAACCTAGTGCTCTGATACCAACTTGATCTGAATGGGAATATTAGTGTTTGTTTTGCTAAGATCCAATTCATAATATAAATAAAGTGCTTGAGGATTAAGAGGTAAATTGCAAGTTAAACATGAGTTTTTATGTGAATATCTTGAGAAAAGTAACATAAAAAAAACATTGAACAACAACATCTAACAGACACAAACATCGCCATAAAAAGTAACACAACAACACAAGATGAGGGAGTTCACCCTGCCTGGGCTACGTCTCCTTGGTCCAACTTCCAATGGCTTGGCCCTCTTCTATTATGCTCAAAATTGTAATTATATATGTTTACAATGCTCAAACAACTTTGAAACCTGTTCCATCAGCTCCAAAATGCCCATGTAGCCTCTATCTGCATGAAATTTGGTCGAAAACTCCTCAAGTTATGACTTCCCCTAGGCTCTCCACAATTCGCTTCACATTTTCCACCAAATCTGACACTAAACCTACAAATCTGGCCGGAATTCCGTTAACTAAGCGCCAATTCCGCCAAATATCGGCGCAAATTGTGGGTGCCTTAATTTGTCCAATAAGGCTTAAAATCTGAATTTCTAATTACCATATGTATATGGTTAAAAAAAAATTGTGGTTTTGCTAACCGTCGGCCTTCGTGGCCTGGAGGACATGTGTCACTGGTGTGCATTAATCGTTAACAATTAAGGTTTATGGTTAGTGGGGGGGCGTGCGGGGCTAGCCTCCCGCCTGAAGATGACCAGGGCTGGGGCTAGACCCCGACCCCCTTCCCCCAATGCGCAAAACACATTACAATAAAACTATGCGGAAACCATTGTATATTAAGTAACAAATGCTTGGTGCATTGGCAATGGCTTGTGCTCGGTACTTGGAAGTCGCAGGCTCGACCCTTGCCCACTCAGTCTATAAGAAAAATTTTGGTGGCCCTCAGGCTGCCACGTAGCGGCCCCTGGCTGGGCCACATGGTAGTCTGTGATTGGCCATCAAGAAACCCAATCAAACTTCGCCATATCAAACCAACTAGACAATGCCACTTAGCACGATCTCATTCACCAAAGACAATCCATTGACCAAATCAACTTGCCACAGTGCATGGCCAATCAACAGTATGGACTACTGACTGAGCTGTCCTTGCAATTTGTTTTTTCCAAAAAATCGTGTGTTTGACAAAGTGGACAGAACACGTTTCAGGGAGCATACGAAGTCGGTTTTCCAGGAAACGAGTTGCGGTAGATTCATAACGACGAGATCTATGTGGTTGTTCAAGTTCCACACCATTCCGACAAATTTCATTTTTTAGCATAATTTTGAGCACCTGATCAATACTTTTGGTCCCAAATTTGTTTCCACAACTTTGATCCTCCCTGCAACTAACACCACCATAATTTGGGTCCTAAAATGTTGTTCAAGGTTTTTATTTCCCTCAAACCTAAACCTCCTGCTAGTTTAGGGAGACAAATGTTATCCCAAGCCACTAATGACCACTTTTGTTTTTTTTTTTGCTTCTCGCCATAGGAAATCTCTATAAATGGAGGCGATAACCTTGAAAATGGTTTTGGGCACAAGAGAGCACAAAATTGATAAACAAGCATAGCTTCCAACACTGATTTGAGGAGGATGAGGCAACATGCTTGGTTCAATGATTGAAATTCCCAACCATTGAGCTTATTAGATGACTTTTAGAGAAGACCTTGCCAATACATTGATCGTAGGGAGTTCTCCACCAAGCAGGCACCCAAGTATTTAGACAAAAGGGATCCAATTTTAAGTCCATAAGGTGGGAAAAATGGTGTTGGATTGTCACATTGGTATTAAAAAATAAATATTCGATCTATCTCCATTTATTGAGTTACTAGAAACTTCCATGAATACATTCAGGATAGATTTTAGAGCCATGGCTTCCCGTATTGTGGGAAAGACAAACAACATAATATCATCAACAAATTGTTGATGAGTGATAGGCAAGTCATTTCCATATAACTCAAACCCCTTAAGAGTTGCCCGATGGTCAAAAACTTTTAGAAGTTGCCCAAATTTTCTGCAACCAATATAAAAAGAAAAGGGGATATAAGATCTTCATGACAAGGACCCCTAAGGGAGAAATAAAAGGGAGAAGAGATTAGGCACTAAATCCAATATACCCAAGAGGAAGAGAAACCAAAGGCGTGGAAGACAAACAAGATATAATGACAGTTTAATCTATCATAGGCCTTTTAAAGGTCTAATTTAATCAACATACTGAATCTCTTCAATTTCTACAGGGAGTGAATAACCTCATGAGAAGTGAAAATCTCGTTAAGGATTTGGCGTCCTTCCACAAAACTAGTCTATTCATGAGAGATTATTTTGTTTAAGAGGGATTGCGATGATTCACGATCATAGAAGATATAATTTTGTAAACCACATTATAAAGGGTTATAGATTAGAATCCACTAGGATCCTCCTATCTACCAACATTTGGGATAAAAGTAATACAAGTGGCATTAAGACCAATGTATGAACTTATTGTCCAATTAAGGGCCAACAAGCTTGAAAGAAGTCAGAAGTAAAACCATCAAGGTTTGGGGCTTTATTCTTGGGCATTGCCATCACCACTTACTCCACTTCGACGAATGAGACCTCCCTCATCAAGGCTTCATTATGTTTCAGGAGGATGAGATTGGGAATGTGCATCGTAATGCGATGGATAATGACAAATTTATTAAGGGTAGGATCAATGAGCAAGGATTGATATAACAAGCCTAATTGGTACTCCAACTCTTCAAGTTAAACCAACCTTTATCCATCCTGGGATGAAAGGAAGAAACTTCTATTATGGTGTCGATGTTTGATCATAACCTTATGAAAGAATTCGGTGTTTCTCTCTCCTTCCTTCAACAATTACACATGGGATTTCTACTTCCATAATATTTCCTCTTGCTTTCTGTGTTGTTCCAGTTGGTTGATTAGACGCCCCTCTTCCTTTACCAAATCATCTGAATGACCATTAGAGATTATTTGTTGTTGAATCTGATTCATTTACCCCTTCAAGATCTGTTTCCCCTCAATGATGTGACCAAACTGTTTTCTATTCCATTCCTTGATTTTCTACTTTAATTCCTTAAGTTTCAATTGGAAATTATGCATTTAATTAACTCCATGGTTTTGCAACTCCTCCCACCAACATTTCACTTTGTCTAGAAAGTCAGAGTCTTGTAACTAAAAACTTTCAAATCTAAATGGTTGGTTATGAGGGGCTACCTTAAGATATAGTTCTAGTCAAATTGGCCAATGGTTAGAGCCCAAACTATGAAGAATAGAAGCTTTGACATATATATTTCTTCCCATAAGAGCTTAAGAGACAAGGATCCCTTACTCTAATAGACTGGAAATCTAGTGTCTCTCACCTTGCCTATTGTTCCAATTGTAGGTCCCAATAGTGGTGTTAAGGTCCACTACTTGTAGATCTTAGGTCGACTCCACAATCTGTCGTGCTTTTAAATTAAGTCTCCTCATGCTCCCCCCCCTTTTTTTCCCTTCCGGGGATTTGATTAAATTAAAGTCACCTCCTATAAAATAAAGCTCATCTTTATGGATAAAGTGAATTTCTCGAAGATTTGACGAAAAAAATTGATTTCTTTAAAGGTATATACGACCCATAGATAGTTGTAAGACATCCCATCTATTTCAATATGAGATAATGGAAGAGGCTAGATATTATGTGAGGCAAAGCTATCCATTCCTAGGAAGAGATTTCCTTAGGATTTAAGAGAATAACAATGCCCTTGACACTTCCTTTAGCATCCAAATCTATTTCTGTGCACCCCTTCCAACATCTATAAGTTATTTTCTATACCATTTCACTATAAATTTTTATTTCTTGAAGAATGAAGATATAAGGCTTTTCCTTGCTTATTATGTCTCTAAGATACCTTTATTTACCCTGACTATTGAGGCCATAGATATTCCAGGAAATTATCTTCATGGGAGGAGGTGCTCGAGGGAGGAAAACACTTCCGACAACATTGTTACCTCATCAGAATTAACCATGTGTTCTCTGATTGCTTGGATCGATGCTTGGGTTGAACGTCTTCCCCTTTTCTTGAATTCCTTATGCACATGTCCTTTACCCTTAACTCCTTGAGTTTGGACTCCAAATCCCTTGGTTGATGATGCAACTTCTCCTTAATTTTCTTCTTTATGATGCTTCAATCTAATACAAGTTTTATGGAAATGAATTACTTGTCATTTAGGGATGGTAGTGAGATCTTTACTTTTCCATTCTTTCAAAATACTGGCCAACATTTGTTCGTCATAGCTCAGGGTCTTGGTTTCCTCACTGACCTCCATATCAACCATTTCCTACATAGGAACATCCTCCATGGTCGACATTTCAAGGGGATTTTCGGGATTTTTGCGCTTTGAATTTACTTGAGGCTAAGTTTGACTCTCATGCGTGTCTAGATTCATGATATCATTAGACAATTCAATATCCTCATCAGAGTTTGACAGAGGTTTAAACTAATTTTGATATGGAGCTAGCAATGGAGTCATATTCATAGCCTTTGTGGGTCCCTGTTGATTTCCAAGGTTTTGTCTTTTAGCGAGCACTGTTTGAAATCCATGAGAGTTGACTTTTTGGTATTCATCTTGCTGCTCCACTCAGTGAATTGGGCAATCCTTGAATAAGTGTTTGTACTCATGGCACCAATGACACTATAATGACACATGATCATAGCCTAAGGGCCGACTCCATGTTTCATCTTGAAAGGAAAGTTGAATAGACTGTGGGAGGGATTGGGAAATATTCATATACACACATATTCTAGCATATGAAATATATCCACCTTGCTTGGTTACTTCAGAGATTTTCACAAAAGAGCCTATAGTGTTCCCAATGCCTTCAAGAATCGGCGACTCCCAAAATTCTTCAGAAAGTGAGAACAATCTTACCCATATCAAAGCTACCAAAAACTATTCTTTCCCTGGATATGCCTACAAGAAACAGATGAAAAAGGTCAACGTTGGTTATAGAAACAGGGGTTGTTTTTTAACACCCTAGTTTGATCTTCTAGGTAGGAAAAAATCACTATAAAGAATCATTTGGCTCCCAGCTTCAAGTCAATCTGGCCTTTTGGCTACCATTTGATTTATATTGATCCAGGTGGATATTGGTGGCCACCCGCCTATTCCACTTGGGGCCCCACCATTGCCTCTTTCAGTTTTTCAGTTTCGACACAACTTACTATTTTTAGCAGTTTTTCAGTCCTGAACTTCCGGAGTCGTTTTGAGGCCCTAAACGACGTTTTTTGGGCATCGTTTGACCGACGAATATGATTCCATTTCGGATTCCATTTCAGAATTGATATTCACAATATAAGTTGTAGTCCTTGGATAGATATTTCTAACGATATATCATACGTGTCAAACGGAGATCGTATGTCGAAGTTACGTCCCCAGGAAGTTGAAACACCAATTTACCCAAACGGGGCCCATAGTTTTGGCGCTTCATCTCCTAGGGTTAGGTTTTTGGACGTTTAGAGTTCTCCACTGTTTCTCAATAATAAATAGGCCCTCGAGCCTCATTGTAACTCAGTTCAGAGGCCTGTAGCCGCCACATCTCTTCTCAGAGATAGCTACCAGTGCCCTAGCTAGTTTTATTTCCATTCTGTCTGTAAGCAAATTTTAGTTCTTCGATATTAATGAAATGAAGTGTTATTTTCGCTGTATATTTGTATTTATGGTTATACGTGTATTTTGTTGCGTTCCTGCATAAATCCGGATTAGTGGTATCAGAGCGGTCTGTTTTTTCTTGATCCTTCTTTGCATTTCCCCAACAAGGTCAGGGTATAAGGAGTTAGGGCTCGATCTGGTGGAACCTTTGCAAGATCAGCCTCGCAAACCCCGACAGACGCCCATGGGGAACGAAAAGAAAGATGAGGGAGCAGGAGATCCTATCAAAATATTGCTCGAGGAGGCCCTCGAAAAACAAAGGAATGCGATGATGGATAACTTTGCCCAGATCCTTCAACGACTGCCCACCAGCGGCGCATCTGCATCCAGCAGCCACTCTGGAGGCGCGACTCCCTTTAAGGTACAAGTAAACTTTGAAATTCCCATATTTGAGGGTCAAATAGATGCAGATGATGTAGATAGATGGTTGAATCTATTAGAAGGATATTTCTTAGTTCATGACTTTTCCGACCGGGAGAAGATTATTTTTGCACTCCTCAAAGCTACCCCCCATGTCAAGGACTGGTGGGAAACCTACTGTGAGAAAAAGGAGGAGACAAAACCCTCTCTGTTCTCAGCCGTACCCACTTGGAATTCTTTCCTAGATGCCATCAAGGAACAATACTATCCCATGGGGAGCTATGAGGACGAGTACATACAATGGACCACGCTGCGACAACAAAGGGATCAAGATGTGCATGAGCTGACGAATTTGTTCCATACCTTGCACAGAAAGTTGGGTATCAAAGGTTCAGAGAAACATTTGGTGCTAAAGTATCATGGTTGTCTACACAAATACATTCAGGAGGAAATGGAGTTCCTCGACATCTCCTCACTTGGTACTACATACCGTTATGCTGCCAAGATTGAGCAGAAATTCAAACAGAAGAAGCGAGACTTTGGATCTATGAATCAAAAGCAAGGGAAAGGTGCCCCCAAACCGCAAACCAAAGGAAAAAGCCAAGGCATGGTGGCCCAAGACAACCTGCCAAAGCCACAAGAAAAGAACAACACCGCGAAGCCAAAGAAGGACATGGGAAAGTGGTGTGAGTTCCATAAGAGCTCCACTCACAACACAAATGGGTGTCGAGCCAAGCAGTCGTTGGTGACCGAGATGAGGGCTTTTGAATTAGATGCATGCTCCGACTCTGAATCAGAACTTGACAAGGGGAATGACAAAGGGAAGCAGATTATTGATGCGGAGCCCAACGCCACTGTTGCCACTACGAAGATCCAGAAGGAGGAACCAGAAGATCCAGAGGAGGCAGAGTGTCTCTTCCACTCCTAGATGTGGGTAAAGGGTTCCCCGCTATAGTTCATTGTCGACAATGGGAGCCAAAATAACCTCATTTCAGCATATGTCGTGAAGAGGTTGGGCTTGCCGACCACAACGCACCCACAACCATACACCATTGGGTGGCTTCACCAAGGACGGGATCTCCGTGTCAGCCAACAATGTCGCCTTCCCTATAGCATCAAGCCCTTCACGGATGAGGTATTGTGTGACATTGCTCCTATTGATGTTTTTGATGTATTGTTAGGCCAACCATACTTGTGGAAGCGACATGCTGTGTATAAGTCCCGGCCTCGCGCCGTTATTGTTACTTTGGGAAATAAGTTGTACAGAATACCAGAGGTACCACCACCTCCCACTATCTCTTTGGTTACTACAAAACAATGCAGTAAGCTCATTTCCCAAACCAAGAAATTTGTTTTCCTGATGAACCGCCCCCAGGGCAAGAAGAAGATTGTGGCCATGACTTCCAGACATGGCTCCTCTGCACGACAAAAACAAATGGACAAGGTTGTGGAGGAGTATAGGGACATCTTCACCTCACCCACAGGGGTGCCTCTACACTGTCAAGTCAAGCACCCCATTGACCTGACCCCAGGTGCGCCGCTACCCAATGGACTGATCTATAGGCGCTCTGTTCTAGAGAATGATGAAATCAAGAGGCAGATTCAGGAGCTACTGCAGAAAGGTCACATTCGACCAAGTTCATCTCCCTGTGGCAGCCTAATCGTGTTGGTACATAAGAAGGATGGGACTTAGAGACTTTGTATTGACTATCGGGCATTGAACAAGATCACTGTATGGAATAGGTACCCGATCCCACAGATTGATGAACTTCTGGACCAACTCAAAGAGGCAAAATATTTCAGCAAGATCGACTTGAAGTCTGGGTATCACCAGGTACCAATCGAACCCTCGGATGTGTGGAAGACTGCCTTCAAAGCCAAGGAGGGCCTTTTCGAATGGCTCGTCATGCCTTTCGGGTTGACGAATGCTCCCGCAACATTCATGAGGCTGATGGATGACATCTTGCATCCATTCACCAACTCATTTGTAGTGGTGTACTTGGATGACATTCTGATCTTCAACCAGACTTGGGAAGAGCACCTCCACCACATATGAGAAGTCCTCCAAACACTATGGCAACACAAGTTGTTTGCCAATTTGGAGAAGTGCACTTTTGGCATGACCCAGGTTCAATATTTGGGATACATTATTGATGAAAGGGGGGTGCATGTGGATCTAGCCAAGATCCAAGTCATTCAGGATTGACTAGCCCCAACCACTCTAACAGAGCTTCGCAGCTTTCTGGGTCTTGCTAATTTCTACCGTAGGTTTGTGTTGGGATTCTCTCATATCACTTGGCCCTTGAGTCAAGTCACCAAGGGAGGAGTGAAAGCAAAATTCTTTTGGTCGGAATCTCAACAGAAGGCATTCGTAGAATTGAAACATCGCCTCTGTTCTGCCCCAGTCCTCACATTACCAGACTTGCAACAACCATTTGAGATCGAGACAGATGTCTCTGACTATGCTATTGGGGTAGTTCTTACTCAACAGGGGCATCCAGTGGCATATCACAGTGAGACATTGTCTAACACAGTTCGAAAGTATCCCACTTATGACAAAGAAATGTAATCCATTATGCAGGCTTGTCGATAATGGAAGCATTACATTTTGGGAAAGGAAACAATCATCCACACAGACCACCAACCCATGCAATTCATACAGATACAAGGGAAGTGGCAGAACGATCGCCATCAGAAGTGGTCCACATATCTACAACAATTTCATTTGAACATCAAGTACAAGAAGGGTAGCACCAATAATGTTGCCGACTGCCTTAGCCGACCACCGATCGTGGCCATAACCACAGTTCTCAACTCTTGTGGGCATGAGACTTCTGATTGGCCACTTCTCTACAAGAGCAATCCAGAATTCAACCACACATACAAGGCACTCTTGGGGGGCATGCAAGTTCCAAATTTTTACCTCCAAGATGCACTGTTATGTCACCTGGGACACATTTGTGTTCCTTCAAGCGAGCGTGCTAAGATGATATGGGAAGCACACTACAGTCGCTTCGCTGGGCATTTTGGGGTCGAGAAAACAGTGGCAGTACTGCAGAAGTATTTCTATTGGCCAAACCTTCAACAAGATGTCGGGAAGTACATCAGATCCTGCACTGCTTGCGCTTTTGCCAAACTAACCATCAAGAAGCAAGGGCTCTATACTCCGCTACCTACCCCTAATCGACCTTGGGAATCCATCTTCATGGATTACATGTCAGGCCTTCCTTCTACTAAGCATGGAAACGACTGTGTTTTCGTGGTCATCGACAGATTCTCAAAGATGGCCATTATGGTGGCTTGCAAGAAGAGTATCATAGCAGAAGCCACTGCTAAACTCTTCTTTGAACGAGTGTGGGTTCACTTTGGGATCCCACATTCTATCATATCAGATCGTGACAATAGGTTCCTCAGCACATTTTGGTCCAGCCTCTGGTCAATGTTGGACACCAAGCTCACCAAGTCCACAGCTTTCCATCCCCAAATTGATGGCCAGAGAGAGGTCGTCAACATGATGATTGTACACATTCTGCGCATGTACAATTCAAAGCATCCATGCACATGGGATGAGAGCCTCCCCTATGTACAACATAGTTATAACCGGGCTCTCCACGGCTCAAATGGCCATAGCCCCTTTGAGGTTGGCTTGAGATTCCAACCACTATGTCCCATTGACGTAGCCATGCCATTTGCGGCTACTTCGGCCGATTCGGCTCATGTCCAGTCTAAAGCTAACAAAGCGAACAACTTCATCGAGTGCATTCAGAACATCCACAAATAGGTTCATGACATATTGGATAGAGCCAATGCTAAGTACATGCAATGACATGATCAACATCAGGTGCCACACAACTTCTAGGTGGGTGACAAAGTGTGGCTACATTTGCAGAAGGAGCGCCTCACTGGACCCCACCGCAAGCTTCGCTCGCTCCGATATGGGCTGTACACTATCACTAAGGTTGTAGGGAACAATGCCTTCGAGCTCAGTATTCCACCATTCCTTGGTTTGCACCCAGTATTCAATGTAGACTGCCTTCGTCCTTAATTCCCACCTCTATTGGACACCTCTGACATTGCAGAAGAACTCACACCAAAAGAGTTAAACCTAGACTGCATGGAACAGGTCACCACAGATTGTATCATGGACATGCAAATCAAAAACACGCGCCAACGGAAGATCCAACTTTATCGGGTTGTCAAAGCTGGCCAACTCCTGCACCAAGGCAAGTGGTTGACCAGGGACCAAGTTCAGTAGAAGTTTCCTCATCTCATGGAGAAACTCAACGCAATGGGGACCATTGCTTCCTAAGGGGGGAGGAATGATCCGAGTGGATATTGGTGGCCACTCGCCTATTCCACTTGGGGCCCCACAATTGTCTTTTTCAGTTTTTCAGTTTCGGCACAACTTACTATTTTTAGCAGTTTTTCGGTCCTGAACTTCCAGAGCCGTTTTGAGGCCCTAAATGACGTTTTTTGGACATCGTTTGTCCGACGAATATGATTCCATTCCAAAATTGATATTCACGACAGCAGTTATAGTCCTTGGATAGATCTTTCTAACGATGTATCATACGCATCAAATGAAGATTGTATGCCGAAGTTACGTCTCTGGGAAGTTGAAACACTAATTTACCCAAACGGGGCCCATAGTTTTGGCGCTTCATCTCCTAGGGTTAGGTTTTTGGAAGTTTAGAGTTCTCCACTGTTTCTCAATAATAAATAGGCCCTCGAGCCTCATTGTAACACAATTCAGAGGTATGTAGTTGCCACATCTCTTTTCAGAGATTCGCTACCAGCACCCTAGCTAGTTTATTTCCTTTCTGTATGTAAGCAAATTTTAGTTCTTCGATATTAATGAAATGAAGTGTTATTTCTGCTGCATCTTTGTATTTATGGTTATATGTGTATTTTGTTGCGTTCCTGCATAAATTCAGATCATGTATCCACTTCACTAAACTTTTCTCTGTGGGCCAAATCCCAACAGATTTGTAGACGAGGGCACGATCTTTCATAAACAGAATATGGATACCTATTTTATCATACTGAATCTCATATTTAGGATTAGTTGTTGCTCGTAACAAGCACCTGCTTCTGAACCAAGATTGCCATTAAGCTCCCAATACAACATTCTCCCGAGGAATATCTTTAGTAAGCATTGCTCCTGATACGTTGGCATTGAAATGGTTTTCCTTAATTATTTGTAGAAGGGGTTTGCACTCCTCCCCACAAAGAAGTTCATGAAAAAATCAATAGTAATAAAAGAAAAAATTATCAAATGAGATAGAAAAGTGCACTAAATATGCAATATCACTGTAAAATCAAATTTGCAGAAAATTTTGCTAAATCCAAACCTTAACCCAAAAATTTTTTACATTACCAAAAAAAAACACATCACTTTAAATGACATAAACTTAAAATAAATAAAAAATAAATAACTATTTACCTATATTAATAATATGCATTATTTTTTCAATCTCAATTTATACCTTTGATTATAAGGTAATACATATTTATTTCTGGTATGTTTTGTCACATTTCACCTAATTATAAGCGAATACATTATTATTAAAAAAAAAATTAAAAAAAATCTATGTGTACCTACTAAAACCAACATAGACACGGCAGCCGCTTACGCATAATCACGTGACCATCTTTTAACCTCAACAGATAAGTTGTGTTTTTTTAAGCCCTTCATCCAAAACCTGATAAACCCTACGAAATACAACCCTTTTAGCAAAGATATTCAAGCTCTCTGATCTCCATCACTCTTTTGATCGTTACCCTTTTTCGCTGGCCCCGAAACGCTCTGCTAAATGTCTTATTTTTCTCAACCCAAAATATCAACGTTTTCACTAAAATCCTGTACACCCTGAATAGCTGTTTATAACTGCAAACCTTGAATCTCTGGAAATATTACTCTTTTTCCTTGAACCCTAAGATCCTTGCGTAATATGGCGTTATAGCTGCTTCCATCGACGCAGAGCGAGCCATCCGTTTTCTTCTTCCGTATTCACAATGGGAAAAGCCAAGGGAAAGCACCGGCTTGATAAATTTTATCACCTTGCTAAAGAGCAGGGTTACAGATCCAGAGCAGCTTTCAAAATAGTCCAATTAGATGCGAAGTTCAGGTTTTTCTCTTCGGCCAGGTCCCTTCTGGATCTCTGTGCAGCCCCTGGCGGGTGGATGCAAGTGGCGGTGAAGCATATGCCCGTTGGAAGTCTCATAATGGGCGTTGATTTGGTACCCATTCGTCCTATTAGAGGGGCTTTCTCTCTACAGGAGGACATAACTACCCCCAAGTGCAAGGCTTCCATTCGGAAATTAATGAAGGAAAATGGATGTAATATGTTGGATGTTGTGCTGCATGATGGGTCTCCTAACGTGGGAGGTGCTTGGTCTAAGGAAGCCACTTCGCAGGCTTCCCTGGTTGTAGATGCATTGAAGCTGGCTGTTGAATTCATGGCACCCAAGGGAACTTTTGTCTCCAAGGTATGGAATTTGCTATTTTTAAGTCTCTCTCTCACACTCTCTCTCTTATATATATATATATATATAAAATCAGCATGCCACGATTCCTTATTTCAAGAGACAATATCTTATTGAGTAAATCCCGTCCCGCTGAAACCTGTATTGATAGATCATATTTGAACCCCGTCAAGCCTGTGAAATGGATTCTCCATGAAAAGAAGCATGAAATTGCCCTTTCCACAAGAAAGAAATAGGAGTTAATCTATTGGTGGCCGAGAAGTTTATTCCTGCTTGCGTAATCATCTATCTGTCTGCAAAATTGGTCCCTCTACAATAGAGAAGGGCAACAGAGAAATTGTGATGCTCATTCACCTATCACGATCTCAAGGGACTCTTCAGGATCATTGGAGAGGTCAACCTCAACACAAATCATGCGAGTCTGGGGAAGAAAGGTCTACATTGCTCAAAAGCAAATAAACTTACCGAACAGGGCCTACTATTCCATCCACAAAATATCATAGCGGTGGGGAAGACTAGGGGATCTCACCATACGAGACATGATAATTTATCAACAACTCGTGCATGGTCTACTTGGGAATGGGAAAATGCTCGGATGTCTTGCATTTTGAAAAGTGCTCATATATTATATTTTCCATTTCCGGGCATACAAATATAGCATGCATCTACATGTAAATTACCTTTCTTACATAGATAAAGGATGCCAGCATATCTACCTTGGTTCTGATTTCAAGATAGACAACATCATTTCTGAAGGATTCTATCTTTAGCTTAAAAGTGTATTGATATAAGATTTGGACTTCGTGCAGTGTGAATTCGAACATGTGGAATGGGTTAGATTCTCCATTTAAAAGCAGGCAGCCGTTGCCTTTTCCATGAGAAGGGAATACCAGTTTTATGGTGTTAAAGGTGTTCTACCTGCCTTCCCAATCACAGTCTCCAAAAATGATCCCTTTTCGATGAAAAGGGACAATGGACAGATTTGACTTTCAACCTCTCGTTTAATCAAATGTAATTTTTTTCAAAGTTTAAAATAATGCATATGTACCTCGTTACTGCAGATAAAACAATACATCAGAAATTAGCATGTGGATTATCCTTCACTGCACAGATAAGGAGTGCGAATCTGCTTTCAAGAGTTTCAATATGTTATGTGAATAAACCTATCCTAGCTGAAACGTATTGATAGATCAGATATGAACCCTGCAAATTGAAACACGTGAAATCGGTTGGATTCACCATTAAAGGTAGCTTGACATTGCCTTTTGCATGAAAAGGAAATGCCTGTCGATCATATGGTGACCGAGATGTTTCTACCTGCCTGCCTGCCTGCCTAATTGTTCATCTCAGAAAATGGCCCCCTTTGCAATGAAGAAGGGCAATGGACAGGTTGTGACACCATGTGGAAACCTAGTTGCAGAAGGATTGACCTATTATGCACTCTTCTTTTATTTAAAAGGTCATAGTCATAATGACTGTGATGTAGTCATTGCACCAACTTTCATATTTGGGAACTGTTTCTTGTTTCCGTAATAAATGGCTAGGGATTGAACTTGTAGCCATCTGTCCAGCTATCAGCTATTGTTATGCTCAGGTAATGTGTTTTCAGGTGTAGGGGACTTCATTTAGATTTTAGTCCCTTATTTGTAAAATGCAACGTACTACTAAAGTATTCAACAGGAATTCCAAATTTTATAGGGTTATGTTCTTAGATGTAGGCTGAATTACTGGTTTTCTCTGCTAAGCTCAATAAAGAAAAGGCGGTTCTATGAGAAGGGCACATTAGCAAAACTGTTTTGATATGATGAATGTCTGTAGAGAATTACCTTTTATATCAAAGATTTCCTAGTGGAATGTCCAAATGTGTAATAGTTGCAACAACAAAATTGTTTTGTTTATATATATATGTAAATATAAGAAATATAGTCGAAGAGCCCTACTCCCTTTGTTTCCTAAGATAATCGAAGTGTTTGAAGGTTATTGATGTTGTCTCTATATACGTGAAAGTTCTACTGAAAGGTTTCATGAAGAACTTAAGCAGAGTATTTTTATTAATTTTAATGAAGAATTTGATGCAAAGAGCTGTAACTTATGAAGTCAGTTACTTTTACAAGTGCGATTTTTTGAGATGACACTTGTGTAATGTTTCAGGTATTTCGATCGCAAGATTACAATGCAATACTGTATTGCTTCAAACAGGTAGGTTGGTCATAAATCAAGTTTATGATCTTTTTTTTTTTGAATTATATTATAGGCCATGGGGTTCTGTATCCTATTTTCGTCCATTTGATATTCAATATGTGGATGGCAGTTGTTTGAAAAAGTAGAAGTGACAAAGCCAGTTGCTAGTCGGTCGACATCCGCGGAAATATATGTTGTTGGTTTGAGATATAAAGCACCTGCTAAGATTGATCCACGCCTCCTTGATGTTAAACATCTTTTCCAACAAGTTGTTGATCCACCAAAGGTAAGACTGATCAGTTTTTAATGTGGCGTATTGACATTAGAAGATACTGAATACTTTTACTGACACTATCATTTCTAGTTGTTGCATAGTATAAGTGTTCTTTAAAATTTAGGGGTTTGACATTAGTTAATACTTAGTAGTATTTACCAACTCTCACATTACTAGTGGGCACATGATACATGTGTTCACTAAAATGGTTCGAGTTCACTTTTTGCTCCTCCAACAGCTTGTATCTTACTAAAACGATAAATGAAGAGGAGACAGCCAAGTGACAACTAAAATTGTTCTAAATTTACAAAAATTACAAATTACATGCTCACTTCAAATTGGGATTGGCTTCAAATTTGGACCAAAGCTCATTTTCCTTACCAAAAACAGTATCTCTTATGAGAGAGCATGGTGCATCATTTCGACTCGAGGTAGGATAAAATAAGATAATTATATCAATGTCTAACAAATGACTAGAGAGCCGAGAGAAGTCAATGGAACTATTAAGTACAATTGTGCATAATACAAAGTGGGAGTGCAAATGCCACTCTTATAAAAGCATGATAAAAGCATGTCTAATCTATGCTAAATGAGACCTATAGTCAAAAATCAAGGAGTATCAATGTCTAACAAATGACTAGAGAGTCAAGACAAGTCAATGGAACTATTAAGTACAATTGCGCATATACAAAAGTGGGAGTGCAAATGCCACTCTTATAAAAGCATGATAAAAACATGTCTAATCTATGCTAAATGAGACCTATAGTCTAAAATCAAGGAGTAGAAACAAATTTGTGTCATATGTGCATGCAAGCTGTACGAGAACCAAAATTTCCTAGAGGATAACTCACATGACATATAGTGGAGGGCTCAACACCCCTCAATGCTATCTCTTGGAGATGAAGGGTTGGCGGGGGGGGGTAAACAACTTCCCTCTCTCAAGCTAAAGGCTTCATATTGTGTCTCCTCTAACTTTTGAGGCCATACTACGTAGGGTAGAAGCTCTTGATAGTTGATTGATTAGAGGACCTAGAAATGTTGGTTTGAGATGTGTTGCATTGCCTAGATGATATAATTTTTGTGAAGATTTGAAGGAAATAACTTTTAGTTGTTGGTGCTGTGTGAATTGTCTTGGGGTTTGGGGCCACATATTTGTATGGGTCTAATTTTCCAAACATAGATGGTCTCCTAGGGTTCCATAGTCATAATAGTTGATGTGGTGCTATTATTCACCTGTGTCTTGGTGCCTCAATTTGCTAGGAGCTCCACAAAAAAGAAGTAATTAGCATAGTGGTATTTGGTCTAGGTAGTGGGTGGCCAAAGTGTCCTATGATGTCACAATAGATGGATCTTCATCTTGGTCTTCTAAAGATGGTAGACTATGAATTCCTCGTGTGATATGATGGTTGGTTTTGACTCGAAGTTGATGAGAGCTAACTTGAAATTACTACGAAGGATCCTAAGAGCATGCATTCAGGGAACATATAAGGAGGTTGGATAATAAGGACGCCTCTTATTTCCATGAAATGCTTTACATAGAAGTCCATCTAGGGGTTTAACTCTCATGGTGGGTTGATCCAAGTAACTTGAATATATTGCTATATATATCCTCTAATAATTCTATTCAACTCATGCTTGGTCGACAATAGTTGACTAAGTGCCTTTAGACGAGATAATATAAGATAAATGTATTAACATCCAAGAAATGATCACTGAAGTAGGTCAATGTGACTGTTCCAGGTACAAAGATATCTAGAGAATATCTAAATGGAGGGAGGCAACACATCTAGATACTAACAGATTGAAGTAAACAGGTGGCCTTGACAAACCAATAGTGGGCATGATCAGATGTACTGGTAGTGGTAATGGCTTTTGAGGAGATGAATGCAAGACACCAATAATGTTCATTATCAATTGATGAGTTGACAAAGCATTGAATCAGTGTAGAAGGGAAACTGGTGTGAAGATGGTTTCAACCTCAAAGGGGTAGGCCACAAACTTTGCTTGAATAATGTGTCAGGGAATTATCCTCTTGCTCCTAATGATACAACAATGCACGGGGACATGAATTGTATTATATCATGACTCAGTGTGGCGTAAGTGAGCTAGGCCCCCACACATTAGAGTTGTGGATAATTATGGGTTTGAGGTTGTGTATTAGGTTGTAAATTTTTGTAGATGTTCTATGCTTGATGCAACTTTACTTTTATTACAGCAATCACCCAAACAGTTAAGTAAAATGCTGATAGAACATACCAGTGGATCTGTAGAAGACAAACCAGAAACAGGAAAAATGTGATGGTGCGTTACGGCGGTCAACAGGATGCTTCAACCAACAAAGTCTTCTTGATCAGCCAACCCAGAATGTGTCACAACAATCCTCAAATCAGTCAACACAAGTCAACTGTAGAAAAGTCAACGCAGGGCAGCAACATAAAAGTCAACGCAGCTCCAACTTCGGTCAACCTTTTGACCTCGGTTCTTGTGCCAAAGTGTACGACCTGCTAAAATCGAAGTCTCCACAAATTTTGGGCCTCTTTGGACCATGCGTTGACCAAAGTCAACGCTAGTCAAACTTCCTAGGAAACCCTAGCTGCAGCAAACTGCGTCCTTCTTCTTGGCTGTAGTAGCTTGTCCTTTTTCCCACGTGTGAGCTGAATTCGTCCTCCAAGAAGCTCGTACTAAATCAGAGAAAAAGAAGATGTGATGAGATGAGATGAGTGAAATGCTCTCCAACTTTGACTGTATTTATATCCATCATTGAGGTGTGTGACACATCTGCTGGGGGTGCAAAACATTAAGGCCGCCTGCACATATAATTTATTATAAATAATAAATTCAAAATAAATGTTCTGCTCATCGGATTAAGATATATTTTATATGGATTTTACACCTCTCCGAAAGAGGAATCCAACAAAAATATCAGTATCTTAATCTGAGCATCACAACATGGAGTTTGGACCTAGTTGTCCAATTTTAACATAGGTCTATCTTGAGCAAAGCATCTTAAGAATATTTTAGGAAGCATTGTCACTCGAGGAGAGTGAGGGAGCCACAACCTTTGTTGATTTGGGATTGGAGAGTTTTCTTCAAACCAATTCTAGTCTAAGTCATCTGACATGTAGGACACAGATACAAGTATTAAACACGTGACATGATGACCCCCAGAACAAGACACAAAGGACACATTATATATTATATATCAAAAAATATAATACATATTAAAAAGTATAAAGCAAAGTAACAAAAATCGCGATTTTTTCGGGCTGCCGATTTTATCGGCGATTTTTTCAACGATTTTTTTGAAAAAATCGTTATCGCGAAAAAATCGCGATTTTTACGAAAAAATCGCGATTATTTTGGTAAAAATCGTGGGCCCATCAAATAGAAACCCTATAAGTTCAAAAATCGATTTTTTTTTGGTCATTTTTGCAGCCCTCTCATTTTCCTGACACACCCTGTTGGCAGTTCATGGTAATGTTAAATTCTTAAAGTAAAAGTGATATTTCCTTTATTTTTCATTTTCATCCTTTTACTTAAATTTTTAACATTACCATGAAATGACTCAGGATGTTTAAGAGTGGTTTCGACCTCACTGGATTTCATATGGAGAAACTAGAATTTTAGATTTCACTCAAAATTCAGCAGACTTAATGGTTTTCAGGGTTTCATGGTTTGGGGATTTGCATTGTTTCCATTTGATTCTATTATGTGTAAGGGTATGAGATTGGCATTTGATCAAGAGTATGAAGTCCTTTAAGAACCTTGATGTTGGTGGCATTGATTGTTGAACTTTGTTGAGTATGAAGTCCTTTAAGAACCTTGATGTTGGTGGCATTGATTGTTGAACTTTGTTGATGTTGGTGGTATTGATTGTTGAACTCCCCTACTGTGGCCTTAACAAGAATGTACCTTTCACTCAAAGGAAAACAACTGGTTAGGCATGTTAATCTTTTTCTACCGCATTTTAAGGTTGAGCAATCCAAGTCTGAAGACTTTGAGCTAGATGATGTTTATGTATCTCTTGTTGATGATCCCATTTCTAGTAGTGATGAATCAATGATGAGTTCCATGAGGAGGAGGAGGAGGAGCAACAATAGGAGGAGGAGGTGACACCACCTACCCCTGCTACTGGTAGAGGATGTGGTCTACCTCCTTTAGCTCCTAGTGCTTCAGGATCTGGAGCACAATAGAGTCCATTGCCAGCCCCGCCAACTTCTTCGTCTAGAGGGAAAGCTGTTACATTTTCTCGCAAGAGGGGCAGAGGAAATCAGTGGTATAGGTTATTTGGTGCATTCCTTTGTATATAACATTATGACTCATGATATGAGATACATTATTATATTTTTTGTTGATATTTTGAGGTTGAGTTGAGACTCGGGACTTAGTATTCAGGACAGGATTCAGTTTTATGTGTGATGTAGCACTAGACATGATATTACACATCTTATATATTAGTTTTTTTTTCATATTTATGTGTCAATGCATTTATTTTATGCTGTAGATGCTTTATATATTAAAAAAATTGAAAAAAAATGAATATTTTTGTATGTGCCGATTTTTTCCCGATCGCGATTTTTGTTACTTTGGTATAAAGTGAATTACACATAAAATATGAAATATATAAAACATTTAGATGACGATGATACAAATTCAATACACAAGTAATGCATATAACCAAAATAAAATTGAGTGCAAATGCAATCCATCTTTGAACCAAAAATACATCAACAAAGAGGCTCTAAATGCTCCGTCTAGGCCAAAAAAATCATACTACAAAAAATAACTAGTACTATATATCATCAAAATAATTGCCTATATTGGGATCCTCATCATCAACATCACCCTCTAAGCATTAAAATAAAATAGGAAAAGCTTAACATGTCAAATCAAGATTCTATTTGAGTGCATTTTTAGTATGGCCATGATAGAGGAGTTCAACAATCAATGCCACCAACATCAAGGTACATAGAGGGCTTGGTCCTCTTAATTAAATGCTAGTTCCATACCCTCATACATGACAAATTACAATGGAAACATTGTAATCCCCCCAATCTTGAAATCTTGAAAACTGTTAAGTCTGCTGGATTTTGAGTGGGATCTAAAATTCTACTTTCTCCATATGAAATCTGATGAGGTTGAAACTACTCTCAAACATCCTAAGTCATTTCATGGTAATGTTAAAAATTCAAGTAAAAAGATGAAAATGAAATATAAAGGAGATTGTCACTTTTACTTAAAGAATTTAACAATACCATTAATAACATCAGTAGGGCCTAGACAAATCCGCTTCCCAACATTTGGAATCCCTTCTAACATTGCTTAATTGCCATTAGCTGCACTTCAAAACCTTTGAGAGCTCCAAAATTGTGACTGAATTGCATGAGAATGAGGCAATAAATCGATTTCAAGGTGTTTTTTTCACAAGACACGTGACTGAATTTGGGGACACCAATAGGGCTTGTGTCCAACACCAGTCAAACTCATGTCGGACACTTGTCAGGCTTGAATCGTGTCAGACATGTAGGATTCATGACGCGTGGGGGGGAGGGACGTGTTTGGTGAATTAGATTCTAGTCCTTGAGAACTCTACTCCCGAGGAAGTGCAAGTAGCGCTGATCTTGATCTCCACAATGCAGTGGTACTTTGGGAGTATGTTCTTCAACCTGTTGAAGATTAAGACCTTGGTTTTGCCACAGGTGACTATCTATTGATTAAGATTCCAAAAATTGCTAAGCCATCATGTTGTCTTTGTAATCCTTTCGGCACAGAGGCTAAGATGACCACATTGTTTGCCAAAAGGAGGATGGAAATCAAGACCTAGTGAAGGAAAAACCCATTCCTTAGGTTGCATATGATTTTGGGGAAAAGTCTCCAACTCATATATAAATATCCCAAATGATGTAGGGGGAAGGGGACATCCTTGTTTCACCCTAATGGACCATGGTGCTCATGAGAAAGTCAGATGCTCTATTGTGTGTAGTTTGCCAATAATGGATTTGTTACCATGCAATCTAGTAGGCCCTAAGGAGGGAAAGCCTATAGGAGTAAGAGCTAGACCAAGTGATAACAATGGGGCAATGGCGCACTGTCACCACAGTTAGTGTCCCCTGCTTTTTACGAACTTTCATCGATGGGAGGAGTCCCGGTAGATAGATAATCACCCTTGATTGATATTCTAGGTTTATGGTACTATGTGATAAGGTAAGATCTCTCAAAAGAAGCTCTATGTGATGTTTTGAGTCCTGACACTTCTAAAGGCTTTTTGCTCTCTCTAAGAGATATAAAAAGAGCTTGGTCAAGACCTAGGGTTTTGTGATTTATTGTGGTTGGAGGTACTCTCGAGATCAATGAAGGGGAAGAAAGGGGAAGTTCCCAAGTCACAAGAATGTAAGCTAGGGTTACCCTTTTTGGGCACACCTAAGGCAAGAGTTTTTATGGATGAAAACGAAAGGGATTCTTGTCAAACTTTGAGGTCTTGTAGATAAGACCTAAAGCTTGAATTCTATGCTACTAGAATCCACCTTTTCATTCTCTAAAGAATTTTGCCCTACGCCCTAGCCTAGTCATCCAAGAAGAGGGGACTGAAATTTTGGAAGGAGAAATTATGGAGAGAAAGAGGCTTGATCACCAAATGGCTTGGACCAATGCCTTGTCTTTTGGGCATATGGAGTCCTATATGCTTTAGATTTTCCAAAATCATCCTTAAGGAGGTCAAAGATTGATGCCCTAGCTACCAACCCTTAACATTTACCCACTTAAGAATTATGGAGCTTTATGGAGGAAAAAACAAAATTTCATCCACTAGGAACATTCATCATTTGCCATACAGTGAATAACATATGCAATTGTCAACAAAATAGCCTTCAAAATTATCTTCAACAAATTAAGGCACAATAACATTAATCTAGTTGCAACAATTCCATATATTAGATATATTTCAAGAGCATAACTTCAATAAAGAGCACTTACAAGATGACAAAATGATATATCCATCCACAATTCATGAGATAGTCACAAAGAAGATCAAAATTTCAGCTCCAAATATCGAAATGCATCCAAGATCATTCAATAGCCAACCATAGAAAAAGTGCGAATTTGCCAAGAAGGCCAAAATTCCCCAAGTGTGATGATGATCCAATACAAATGAAGTTGAGTTCTATTTATATGAGTCCTACTAGGTCGAATTTAGCCTATAAGCCCCCAAACATTATAAAATTGGGCAAGATACATCCCTTGGTCACAAGCTGACCAAGTACTTTTGCAAATTATGAATTAACCATCCAAATGCTAGCCGAATTGATGACATCATGCTGATGTAGGGCCATTGGAGGGTCATGTTGCGTTCTCTTGGTGCCAAAATGTGTGAGAGGGCTCCATAAATCACGAACTAGGGGAGGGCCCCTAACTCTCCATACAAGTCATCGTGTGGGTCCCCAAATTCGGTTTGGGGCACAAAAGTTGGTCTCATGGGTCTCGTGATGATGGAATAACCTATAATACTCCAATAATGAGGGCTCTGACGATGGTGCTTTCACTCCCATGTCTCAAGGGGTGAGAGAAACATTCTCTGGGCCTTGGATCAGCTGCTGAACCATGTGATCACTGCTAAGCCGACTAGGGCACACTGGTCCAAGTGCATCATCTCGTGAATAAAGTGGGGCAATGCGCAAATTGCTAAAGGTGTTGAGGGTGCCCGTGGCATGAAATGATGTGCTACACATGATGGGAGTCCCATGGCTCTC
The DNA here is from genome assembly GCA_034641835.2 of Pinus albicaulis. NCBI lineage: Eukaryota > Viridiplantae > Streptophyta > Pinopsida > Pinales > Pinaceae > Pinus > Pinus albicaulis. Next base: position 90,215,205 of record CM076576.1, read on the forward strand.
AACGCTTCACCCGGGGGTGTTAGTATGATCCTCTGGTATACTTGGGCCTCAATTAAGTTGCCCAACTCATGATGAGACCACCTGCCAATTACATATAATGTTCAGTGCTCCATCCTCACCATTAGGTACAATAATTCATTAGTGCATCTAAATGAATCAAACTTGTTAATCAAGGGTACATTGAGATTTCATATTGAGATTTCCTTCCAAATTTGGGGCTTCAAGCTCATAATAACGTTATCTCCCTAGGTAGGAGTGGTTAATAAATTACCCTATTAGTTGTTCCCAACCCCCAAGGGGAAATATAATTCCTTGGTACATCATTCAATGGGTAGGTGGCATGTGAATGATGATGAATGGATTGGGACACAAGGGTCTCAAGGCCAAATGCCATGGGTTCAAGGGTGGCAATGATGAGGGATGTCCACATATTGGGTGTGTAGATGTAGGAGGGAGCAATCGTGTATACATTAGTTACCTTGGCCTTTGTTTTGCCACCCTTATTTATTTTCCTTTTGCTTTTTCTTTGTATTATTGCTCAGGGCTCCTGGAAATGAGAGCATGCTATGTATGTGAAGTGAACCCTTTAAAACGAAAGGCAGAAGTGTAACCGACGCTCAATTTGGACGGGCTCAAGCACGGTTGTGACAGGCACTAGGTCGTCGTAGGCCGAGGAGCAAGATCAACGTGGGTTGGAAGGACAAACGATAACGACTCTGCGGTGAATTTGAACGTCAACCTCTGTAATGGTCTGCGTATTTAGATGTTTGATTAGGATTGGATGACGGGCGTTGATGTGGATAGGGTCGTAGAGGGGACAGGTAATGATAGCGGAAATTGTTGCCGCAGACGCAACAAAATACGATGGCAACAGATCATGACGACGGGTCGTGACGAGGGGATGGTATGGTAAGTTAGTAGCGTGAAGACTGTGTTTTGGAATAGCGGCAGTGCATGTTGTACCAAGTATCATGTAATCAATGTAGCGTGGAGGGCAGGAGAACGACGTGGCCGTGGACAGTCGTGAGACGGTGTGGCAGGAGCGAGTCACAGTAGGGTATTCTGAACGTAGCGGCAGGGGTTCATCAGAACGAGAACATCGGACAGCGGAGGTGGGGGTCGGATGGGCTGACAGTGCACAGATGGTAGTGCGGATTGCGTGGACTGGTTGGCAGAGTGGACGGCGAGGAATTTAACGCAGAAACGCAGGTGTTTGTGATTGATGGTAGCCAACAGGGGTGGCGTAGGGTGTTTCTTCCAGGCGAGAAGATCGCCGCTCTGATACCAAATGGAGTATATAAACTCTTTTAAAAAAAATATCTTTATGGGATCTCCTTTGACTTATCTTAAACCACTTATTTATTTTGATTTTTAATTAATATCTATTTTTCCTTTTCATTGTTTCCCTTCACCTCTTACTATATTCCTTTTTATAAATTGAGACTATAAAAATGTATTCTATCTTTATATTTTCTTTTCTTTTCTAAATATCCCTTTTTATATTCTCTTAAATTAACACTTTATAACTCCACTGATCTAATTTAAAACTCTTAGTCCCTTAAAGTTCAACCTTCCTTTTAGCCTAATTTGGACTAATTATATTTTCCCTAATTATTGATATGATCCACTAGACTATATCATGATTTGAGCTACCCTTTTAAAATGGATTAATTGAAATACTTGGGAATTAATATTTGTTATGAGAAGTTTTGATGGAAATGGGTAGGAACAGTGGTAACGTTTCAACAACGTAGCTAACTAAGCCAAATTTAAATTTTTGTACTGCACATATAGAAGGGATGGCGTATATGTGCGACAATAGATTATGAATTATTTGTCCAGCGATTAAGTTAGATTGGAGCAGTCGTTCTTTTTTTTTTTTTTTTTTTGTCCTTTTGTTGAAATGGCCAAGAGCCTTTGACGAAATCAACAAACGGAGAAACTCCAAAAGTGTAGCGAAACGCTTCAACGACAACAAAGGTGACGAATTTTCGATGGCCACGGGCCTGGATAGGAGAGCGTGGCTCTGCGCCGCTGTGAGCGGCTAAGAGATCGAACTGCTCTGATACCAAATGAAGTGAACAAAGCTCCTTCTCAAGTTAAATACTCCAGAAGACTTGGAATATAAAAATATCCATGAGGATACAAATATTATTATATAAAATGTATGATGAATGATTGATTGAATGTTACAAATGAGCCTTGCTTATATACCTAGATAGGTGCCTCTTCACGAAAGGTCATGTCTCATCAGACATGCCCTTTCAACCTAATTACTAATTAACTAATTAATCATTATTTATATTATTTTATTTATTACAATATGATGTAAGCAATTATTGTCCCCTCAGGGCGGGGCAGTTCATTTCCCACCAGGGGTTAGGACATGCATGGGTTCCATAATGATGTAGGGACACTCATTGGGCCCTAGGAACCAGGCTGATGGCCATAATAAGGGGTAGAGCTCATGCTTGGATTTTGCTCACTTGCTATATTAATGTCCAGACCATCTTTTTCATTTTATAATATTCTTTTCTTTTGTTTCTTGCTTGTGGCCATGATATGCTTTTAACATTCTTTTAACTGCATCAACCTCCAAGGCAAAATCTTTAGGCTTGACCAAAGCATGTGGACAAGGGGAGGGAAATGCCAGTGCTTTGTGGACTTGAAGAAGGAAAACGATGAAAATGGGCTTGTAATGTGTGAAGGGGAGTGAAAAATGTGGAACATGAAAATGAGACCACACCACCAAAATTGGGGTTTTCCAAGTAGTGCCCTTCCTAAAGCCATAGGCCAATAGGGGAGATCCCACGGCACTAGGATTGAGGATTAACCTCCCATTTAAGGTGAGAGAACAAAACCATGTTCAAAACCATTCTTCCAAGTTACCCAATAATCCATGACCAATATGCCCAAGAAAAACAAGCATAAGCACACGATTGCACAATGAAAAGCATACCATTTGGGTTGGATTGCCCATATTTTAACATATGCTCTCGACAGATGGGTGAGGGAACATATGACTGATGTAGGGAGCAAAAGTCAAATGGCACAATGCATCAGTTACATTGGTTGCCTATCAGGGGCTGTTAGGTGCTCGCTGAAGAGAGATCTCGGAGAAAAAATTCTCCTATAGGGTCACCCACTTTTGGTGGGTAACAAGACTCATAGAGATGCATGACAACTGTGGTAAGGATCTCTAAGATGCTATTGTCTCTAAGTCTTTGGAACATGGTCTCCCTCAAGACAAAGTCAAATGACTTTCAATAGTCAACAAAGCAACACAAGTTTTTCTAAGAGCAGTGCCATGCCTCCTCAATGATGGCTTAGAGTGCAAGGTTGTGATAGATGATTTGGTGTTGATTTTTAATTTACCTTGGACAAGTGGTTTCCCATGGGTTAGTCTCTCTACCTAGGGAAAAGTGTCCAAAATAATTCTTTTCCTAAGTGTGACTTTATAAAGTGAAAGTGACTTTATAAGTGGTAAAGTCAATATTAAATTATAAAGTGAAAAGTGATTTTAGACATAAAGTACAATGTGGGTACTTTATTTAATGGGCGAGTTAAAAAATAGAAAGTGAGAATTAAATGCATATTTATTCTCATCCCTTGATCTAAATGAATTTGAGCCATTGGATCCATAGTATTAAAAACGGGAACTGGTGACCGGACCGGTGGACCTAATGAACCGATAACCGGACCGGAACCGGTCTAACCGGTACTGGTTAGGTCTAAACGAACCAGTTTTAAAAAAAATACATTAAATAATTATTTTTTAATAAACAAACTATTTTTAAGATTTGCAACCATGATTCCAAGCCAATAGAGACAAAATATGCAAAGTTTTCTCATTTATATACCATGCAAAGGTGAATATATCAAAATGGCACCGAGTGCAATACATATCATCGAAAAATACATAAGCAATGAGGCTCCAAATGGCCCATAAAGTCCAAAAACAATGCTACAAGCTATGAGGCCATTGGCCTAATACAAGACTACACATGAATCACGATCAATCATCAAATTCATCACCGCTACTAGACACAGGATCAACATTGGCAGCTGCATAGACATCATTTGGATCAGAGTCTGAGGATGCCTTAGCCTCAGGCTCATTTGCAACCTCAATACCATTGCCACCAATAACAATAGAAGTGGACCTAATGGAAGCACGAGTTACTCGAGCTGCATGACTAGTGCCTTCCATTGTTTGTTTGCCTTTCCTTGATGCAACTACCAATCCTGGGTCTCCGTTTGATGGCGCCACCAAATCTGCTTCAAATTCACCCCTCGCTAATGCTGCATCAAAATCAAAATCTGCCTCAAACACTAGATCTTCAGTCTCCTCCACCCATTCTGATGTTGGATCAATATCATCCAACACAATGGGATCTAGATCAAGTGTTTTGTTCATCAGTTGGTTCCGCCTCAAGCGAAGGTTGTATTGCGCAAACACAAGATCATTTAACCGTTTCTGTTCCAAACAATTTCTCTTCTTTGTGTGTATGCGCTCAAAAACAGACCAATTGCACTCACAACCTGAAGCATTGCAAGTTTGGCTGAGGATTCTAATTGCAAACTTTTGCAATTGAGGACATTGGCTGCCAAATGACTCCCACCAATGTGCTGCAAATAAAAAGACATTCATTAGTAACATAGTTCATTTCATTACTTATTTACAAACAATTTAACTTGAAAAGAAAAACAAATTGGAATTGCTTACTTGGTTGATCCACAGCTCTTGCCTTTTTCGCCAAGTTCTTTCCAAAGGTACCAGCTGCCATACTGAAAAGAGTAAGTTGTTTATGTGTTTCCAAAAGGTCTGCACGGATGGGGACCATGCACTCCAAGCAATCAATCAATCCAGATCTGACCTCCCCATCCTGCTGATCTCCTAGCCGAGCTTTATAATGATACTTTGGGTTCAAAAAATACCCAGCTGCATGTATAGGATGATGGAGTTGATTGTACCATCTGTTATCAATGATCTCCCATATCCGGCCATATTTAGCTAACTTGTCCCTGTAAACTGCCCGTATCTGCTCCTTTGCCTGATCCATAGCCTCATAAATGTATCCCATTGCCATATTTTCTCCATCCACCATCCTTAGCACCTTAATAAGGGGCTCAGTAATTTTTACCAGCTCTGAAGACCTTTTCCAAAAATAATTGTCAAAGACTTTCTTTTTGGTGTCTTTTCCATCTTGCCTACGAGCCCATCGAGATTCAGTCCAATCATCAGAAGAAAACATTTTTTGCAGGTTTTTCTGTTGAGAATTGAGACATTGCAACGTGAGGAAGTGAGTTGCAAATCTCGTAATGGAAGGCCTAACAAGCTCTTTGCCCCTAGTGTTTTTCCTCATTAGGCTCAATACCCATGAGTGGTTGTAAATGTATTTTGTAATGCACTTGCCATGCTCTACAGTGTTTTTTACCCAATACTTTGCCTATGTCCTCAAGCATGAGGTCTATGCAATGTGCAGCACATGGAGTCCAAAATATCGTATTATACTTGGACTCGAGCATCTTTCCAGCAAGAAAATAGTTTGAGGCATTATCTGTGATGACCTGCACAACATTCTGCTCCCCCACTTCATGAATAATCTCATCCAAAAGCTCAAATAGAAGGGTTGCATCCTTCACCTTATCGGATGCATCAACTGATCTCAAAAATTTTGTTCCTCGAGGGCAAGAAACAAAGAAGTTAATGATAGTGCGGTTCTTTCCATCAGTCCATCCATCTGACATGATGGAACAACCTGTTTTGAGCCATGAATCAATATTACAAATCTCTTGTTGCAAAAAAGATCCCCTCAAGTGATGCACAGTAGGGCCTTTGAAGCCCTTTCCTGTAGCTAAAACAGATTCCCACATAGCTTGGTAATAAGGTGAGTGAGCAACATTAAATGGGATATCTGAATCATACCACCATCTAGCAATGTACTGATAAGAAGTTTCTTTGCATTGTTTTTTCCAATGTTGATCCAAAGTGGGTTGACGACTTGGCTGGGAGGAAGTGGCTGTGAGATTAGCAGTGGATGAGAAATAACTCTGGAGGTTGGGTCTCTTTGTTGGTTTTGATTTTTGGCCAACAGGAGGAACATAGTGAAAGGGGTCATTGGTGGAAGGGATAGAAGTGGAGTCTTGAATCTCATAATCATCATACCCACTCTGTCTCAGGGTTTCTATTAGTTCCCTCTTCCTTGCAATTTCATCTTGGATGGCCTTCTCCCTAGCCTTAGTCTCCTCAAAATTTTCAAACTTGGCAAAGTATTCTGCCCTAACCGGACCTATCACTTCATTAGGTGCATCACATGGCTTTACTTGGCCTCTTATCCCAGCCAAGTGTTGTTTCAATCTAAGAATACCCCCAACTCCAATACATTTTTCACAAAATTTGCATATCATCTTTCCATCAACCACATCACAATGGGCCCATGCAATGTCCTTGGTTTTTGGAGCCATCTTGACTTGAAATAATTGAAATTTGGAAATAAATCTGCCATTTAAAAAAAATTGCAGCTAAGATAAATGGACAACTAAGGCTAAATTTACAAAACAAAATGCACATTCAAACATACAAAATTTGATAGCATAGGACTAGAGATTTGAGAGCAATAGCATAAAACACATGAGAAAATAAATACATGAACAACAATGAAATGATGGATTTTTCAAGTGAAAATCCTTACCTAACAATGCAAACTAGCTTCCTTAGCGTCCTTTTGAAGATGCCAACTCTACTGACGGCTCCAAACTATCTTCGAGATAGCTCCAACTCCAACTCCAAGCCTCCAAGATCACTGCCTCGGCAAATGCTCAACACTATCCAAGGTCTCAATCAAACTCACAAACTGCAAATGAGATGGTGCGAGACAAAGGAGAGGCTGCCCCTGCTTATAAAAGATTGGGGAGGGTGTTTTTGGAGGGAAACAACCCTCCCCTTCCCTCCATATCTGCTCTAAACCTCCTTGCTGGCCGTGCGTGGGTCCCCGCAGCAAAAGAGGTGTTGACCGACCGGTTAAGGATGGAACCAGTTAACTGGGCTTTTCAGGTGACAGGGAGGGTATAACCGGGTTTTCCAACCGGTTTGGACCGACTATCCTTCTGACCGGCCGGTTTGACCGGTTTTCGGTTCAAACCAACATTTTTTTAATACTATGATTGGATCTTAGGGTTTCCCAAAAGTCATTTAGGGAAACAAAAGGGGGAAAAGAAAAGAGAGATTGCTTTCATTCATTCTTCATGAGCAAATTGGAGAAAGGAGGCTGAGGGCTGGAGAAAAGTTCTGAAAGAGAAATTTGTTGCAGCAAGCTGAAGGAGTGATTTCTGGGCAAAGCTGGGCATGGAAATCAAGGCATAGAAGACAGCAGAAAGTACAGTTCGAACAACATTTAATGCTGAGCTGAACACAGTGCGAGGGTTGTTTTTGAGCAATTTTTATTTTTTTTTGTTCTTCTTTATAATTATTTTGAAAAAATTCCTTACAGTTCGTACTGCGGTACAAAAATCCATATAGTTCGTACGGAATCCGTATAGTCGGCTCACTAGACTGGGGGGCAGAGGACGAGGTTTCCTATGGGGAAGCTTCTTCAGGGAAGAGGAGGCCCAAGTGGCTTCAAGACACCTTGAAGGAAGCGGAGTTCGTTGGTCCTTCGAAGAGGGTGAACAGGGGGAGTGTGCTACCTGAGTGGTTTTGCAGTTATGTAGCCAAGGCTATCAGCATTGTTGACTCTAAGCCTACTAGTTATGAGGAGTATGCCTCTATCATTAAGAACAATGTTTGCAAGGTGGTGCCTAGGCCTGAGGGCAAAGTCTGTTGTGACTTCCAGGTGGCTCTACAAGATCAATCTTGCTGCGGATGGCAGCATTGAGAAGTTCAAGGCGAGTTTTGTGGCTAGAGGGTCTTCACAGATAGCGGGAGTTGATTGCAATGAGACCTTCGCTCCCGTAGCTCGGTACACTTCTATCCGGTCCCTTATTTCTATTGCTACAGAAATGGGTTGGCAAATCCATCAGATGGATGTGAAGACCGCAATTTTGAATGGAGTTATAGAGGAGAAGGTGTATGTTGAGCAGCCACAGGGCTTTGAGGTATTGGGGCGGGAGACCCATGTATGCTGGTTGAGGTGAGCACTCTACAGACTTAAGTAAGCTCTGAGAGCTTGGTATTCGAGGATTGGTACTTACTTGCAGCAGATCGGTTTCATGAAGAGTGATGCAGATCCAAACTTATACTACATTGTTGTAGGGGATGATCCACTCATTCTTGTGGTATATGTTGATGACTTGTTTATTACTGGGGCAGAGAGACAAATTAGTGGTTGCAAGGAGGATCTTGCTATGGAGTTCGAGATGAAGGACATTGGGTTGATGCATTACTTTCTGGGGCTTGAGGTGTGGAAGGAGGAGGGGCATATCTTTATGGGGCAGGGGCAGTATGCTGTGGATGTGTTGAGCATATTTCACATGGTAGACTATAGACCCATGTCTACACCTATGATCACCAACTGGAAGAAGCTTCATGCTTCAGTTTCTAGTTTGGTGGATCCCACATTGTATAGACAACTTATTGGGTCCTTGATGTATCTGGTCAACACTAGGCCAGATATATGCTTTGCAGTGAACACACTTAGCTAGTTCATGGTTGAGTCCAGGAGGGTGCACTGGGTAGCTGCAAAGTACATTCTACGCTACGTGCATGGGGTTGTTGATTATGGTCTGGACTATAGGCGGGGGGATGGAGGGAGGTTGGCAGGTTACACAGATTCAGATTGGGCAGGGAGTGCTTCTGACAGGATTAGCACTTCAGGGTGTTGCCTCGGATTGGGTTGGGCAGTTGTGTCATGGTTCAGTGGAAAGCAAAAGTCAGTTGCTTTTTTCTCTTCTGAGGCTGAGTATATGGCTGCTAGCTAGGCTAGTTGTGAGGCCAATTGGCTTCACAAGTTATTGTATGGCCTATTTGATCAAGAGTTGAGTACAATGTGGGTACTTTATTTAATGGGCGAGTTAAAAAATAGAAAGTGAGAATTAAATGCACATTTATTCTCGTCCCTTGATCTAAATGAATTTGAGCCATTGGATCTTAGGGTTGCCCAAAAGTCATTTAGGGAAACAAAAGGGGGAAAAGAGAAGGGAGATTGGATTCATTCATTCTTCGTGAGCAGATTGGAAAAAGGAGGCTGAGAGTTGGAGAAAAGTTTTGAAAGAGAAATTTGTTGCAGCAAGCTGAAGGAGTGATTTCTGGGCAAAGTTGGGCACAAAAATCAAGACATAGAAGACAACAAAAGGTACAGTTCGAACAACATTTAATGATGTGAGTTGCACGTAGTTCGAGGGCTGTTTTTGAGCATATATATATATATATATATATTTTGAAAAAAATATGTACAGTTCGTATAGCAGTACGAAAATCTGTATAGTCCATACGTAATCCATACAGTACAGTCTGTGTTCGTACAATACTGTTTCAGCTTCAAGTAGGCACAAAAATTGAGGCAAAGTGGGCACGTTTTTCAAGGAGTTTTGGGCTGAAGAGATAAGTTATATCTTGCTGTTTTGTTTTGTCTGCAAATGTATTTTTCCTGAACTTGAAAGAAATAAATCTGAAGAGCTCTCGAACAGGTTTTCCTCGGAGAAGATTGAAGGGGTTTTGCCTGGGTCTAAGTTGACCAAAAATCTGTGTATTTTTTTCTGTGCGTATTTATTTTCAGCATGTGTTGAAAGTCCCATGTGTTTTAATTTGAAAATTTCATTTCTAGAATTCTATATGTTGAATGTAAGTTTATGGGAAAGGGCATTTAACTGAATGGGAGTGATAAGGTGAAATTAAAACCGGGTTGGGATTGCAGGCAACTTTTTAGTCATAAAATTTCAACATGGTATCATAGCTACAGGCTGAAAATTCCAGTTTGAACAACAGACGGTAGTTTGGGACAACAAAGAGTGGTTTGGACAGTAAACTGAATTTTTGGACAACAAACTCAGTTTGGACAACAAATTGATATTTTGGGACAGCAAGGTTAAATTTCACACAGACTGAACTTTTGGGACAACAAGGTGTGCTGGAAAGTTCATTTCTCTATTTTCTTGGTTTTGTAAATTTTGGACAGCAGTCATGGCCGTTTTCTTAAGGATAGAGGACAGATTGGATGGGATATCCAACTATGCGTTTGGAAGGACAAAATTCAGACAATGTTTGAGGAGGCAGCAGTTTGGGACATAGTGCGGCAAGAGGTTGTACCTCCCACTGATGCATATGAACTTGTTGAATTCACAAAACATAATGCAAAGGAAAAAAGGATTTTGATGGACAGTCTAAAGGATCATGTGGTTCCTCAGGTGAGAGGAAACACATGTATATCAGATGTGGACAAATCTAACCACTCTCTATCAGAGTACCAATGAGAGCAGGAAGATGGTATTCAAAGAACATTGGAAGAACATCGGGATGACAAAGGCTGAAAGCGTAGTTCATTATCTTGGCAGGGTTAAACAAGGACGTGATGATTTGACTTGGATATATTTCTTGAAGACCAAGGGTGCGGTCTTCAGTCGCTTTAAAGAGTTCAAAGCTCTTGTGGAAAAGCAGACAGATAGGAAGATTCAGGTCTTGACATCAGACAATGGTGGTGAGTACACCGATGGTGGGTTTTCTGACTTCTGTGCACAAGAGGGCATTAGGAGAGTGTTCACGATTCATTACAACCCCCAGCAGAATGGGGTGTTTGAAAGGAAGAATAGAGCTATTGTAGGGGTTGCTAGAGCGATGATTCATGATCAGGGGTTGCCTTTGTTTTTGTGAGCTGAGACCTGGTCTTCAGAACAGGAGTCCTCACAGAGTATTGGGGAATATGACTTCGGAGGAGGCCTTCACTGGAGAGAAGCCTCATGTGGGACAACTTCGTATCTTTGGATGTCTCACATATTCTTATATCCCCAAGGAGCAGAGGACAAAGCTAGAACCCATGGCAGAGAAGGGTATCTTTATGGGTTAAAGTGGGACTTCGAAGGCCTATCAGATCTTCATTCCTTCTAAATGGAGAGTGGTGATTAGGAGGGATGTGAAGTTCGAGGAGGAGAGGGCCTATCGAAGATCACAAGAGTATGGTGAGAGGGAGTCATAGACTTCTCCTCAGTAGGGAGGTCAATTACATGGAGCAAGACCTCAAGGTTCTGAATCGATTGGTACAAGAGGTACTTCAGTGTTAGTGACATTCGGGGCATCAGTGGTGAGTTCGCCGAGCACTTCTTTACGGAGTCCATTGGTACAGAGTTCACATGGCACTTCACCTGACAGAAGCACAGGTTCTTCGAGGACAGGTGTTGGTACAGGCACATCCGGGTCAGTTGGCAGACCTTCAGTTTCACTAGACTGGGGGGCAGAGGATGAGGTTCCCTATGGGGAAGCTTCTTGAGGGAAGAGGAGGCCCAAGTGGCTTCAAGACACCTTGAAGGAAGCAAGTTCGTCGGTCCTTCAAAGAGGGTGAACAGGGAGAGTGTGCCACCTGAGCGGTTTTGCAGTTATGTAGCCAAGGCTACCAACATTGTTGACTCTGAGCCTACTAGTTATGAGGAGGTTGCCAGCCGGGAGGTATGAAGAGAGGCTATGGTGGAGGAGTATGCCTCTATCATTAAGAACAATGTCTGGGAGGTGGTGCCTAGGCCTGAGGGCAAGTCACTTGTGACTTCCAAGTGGCTCTACAAGATCAATCATGCTGCGGATGACACCATTGAGAAGTTCAAGGCGAGGCTTGTGGCTAGAGGGTTCTCGCAGATAGAGGGAGTTGACTATGATGAAACCTTCGCTCCCGTAGTTCGATAGACTTCTATTCGGTCCCTTATTTCTATTGCTGCAAAAATGGGTTGGCAGATCCATCAAATGGATGTGAAGACCGCATTTCTGAACGAAGTTATAGAGGAGGAGTTGTATGTTGAGCAGCCACAAGGCTTTGAGGTACTTGGGCGAGAGACCCATGTATGCCAGTTGAGGCGAGCACTCTACGGACTTAAGTAAGCTCCGAGGGCTTGGTATTCGAGGATTGATACTTACTTGCAGCAAACGGGTTTCAAGAAGAGTGATTCAGTTCCAAACCTATACTAAATTGTTGTAGGGGATGATTCGATCATTCTTGTGTTATATGTTGATGACTTGTTCATTACTGGGGCAAAGAGATTGATTAATGGTTGCAAGGAGGATCTTGCTATGGAGTTCGAGATGAAGGACATTGGGCTGATGCATTACTTTTTGGGGCTTGAGGTGTGGAAGGAGGAGGGGCATATCTTTATGGGGCAGGGGCAGTATGCTGTGGATGTGTTGAGCATATTTCACATGGCAGACTGTAGACCCATGTCTACACCTATGACCACCAACTGGAAGAAGCTTCATGCTTCGATTTCTAGTTTGGTGGATCCCACATTGTATAGACAGCTTGTTGGGTCCTTGATGTCTCTGGTCAACACTAGGCCAGATATATGCTTTGCAGTGAACACACTTAGCTAGTTCATGGTTGAGCCCAGGAGGGTGCACTGGGTAGCTGCAAATTACACTCTACGCTACGTGCATGGGGTTGTTGATTATGGTCTGGACTATAGGCGGGGAGATGGAGTGAGGTTGGTAGGTTACACAGATTTAGATTGGGCAGGGAGTGCTTCTGATAGGAAAAGCACTTCAGGGTGTTGCTTCGGATTGGGTTGGGCAGTTGTGTTGTGGTTCAGTCAAAAGCAAAAGTCAGTTGCTTTGAGCTCTTCTGAGGTTGAGTATATGGCTGCTAGCCAGGCTAGTTGTGAGGCCAATTGGCTTTGCAAGTTATTATGTGGCCTATTTGATCAAGAGTTGAGACTGACAGTTATTCACTGTGATAATCAGAGTTGCATTAAACTCACGGAGAATCCAGTGTTTCATGACAGGTGAAAACACATTGACATCAGATATCATTTAATCAGGGACTATGTTCAGAAGGGGGCACTGAAGTTGGAGTATATATTGACAGATGAGTAGGTGGCCGATGTTCTCACGAAGTCCTTGCCAAGAGGCAAGCATGTCCATTTCAGGGACAAGATGGGTGTGGTGAGAAACACTTTCCTTGGTAAGAGGGAGTGTTGATTTTTAATGTACCTTGGACAAGTGGTTTCCCATGGGTTAGTCTCTACCTAGGGAAAAGTGTCCAAAATAATTCTTTTCCTAAGTGTGACTTTATAAAGTGAAAGTGACTTTATAAGTGGTAAAGTCAATATTAAATTATAAAGTGAAAGTGACTTATAAGTGGTAAAGTCAATATTAAATTATAAAGTGAAAAGTGACTTTAGACATAAAGTACAATGTGGGTATTTTATTTAATGGGCGAGTTAAAAAATAGAAAGTGAGAATTAAATGCACATTTATTCTCGTCCCTTGATCTAAATGAATTTGGGCCATTGGATCTTAGGGTTGCCCAAAATTCATTTAGGGAAACAAAAGGGGGAAAAGAAAAGAGAGACTGCATTCATTCATTCTTCGTGAGCAGATTGGAGAAAGGAGGTTGAGAGCTGCATGTAGTTTGAGGGGTGTTTTTGAGCAAAAAAGAATGGAAAAGTCGTTCAATTCGTACATCGCTACGGAAATCTGTATAGTTCGTACGGAATCCTTACTATACAATCTGCCTCCGTACAGTACTGTTTCAGCTTCAAGTAGGCACGAAAATCGAGGCAAGTGGGCACAGTTTTCAAGGAATTTTGGGCTGAAGAGATAAGTTGTATTTTGCTGTATTGTTTTGTCTGCAAATGTATTTTTCTTGAACTTGAAAGAAATAAATTTGAAGAGCTCTCTAACAGGTTTTCCCCGGAGAAGATTGAAGGGGTTTTGCCTGGGTCTAAATTGACCAAAAATCTGTGTGTATTTTTTTTATGTGTTGCTGGTCTGTTTCTGCCCATATTTATTTTCTGCATGTGTTGATAGTCCCATGTGTTTTAATCTGAAAATTTCATTTCCAAAATTCTATATGTTGAATGTAAGTTTATGGGAAAGGGCATTGAATTGAATGGGAGTGATAAGGTGAAATTAAAACTAGGTTGGGATTGCAGGAAACTTTTTAGTCATCAAATTTCAACATTTGGTGCTTTGACCTGAACCTTACCTATCCTCTAGCTTAAACATGTCTCCTCTCTAGTTCCTTAGCTAGTAGTAAATAAGGGTTGTAGCATAGAGCTTATAGAAAGTTTGGCCCACCAAGATTATTTGGATCAAACCTATATCATGATTTGTGGATAGGAGGAAAGAAAGCGAATTACAAAATTGTTTGCCTAAAATTTATACAAGACAAAGGGGACTATTGTCCCACAAACCCCACCTCAATATCTACTAGACGGTGGATAAAACGAGCAATCAAGCTTCTCTAGACCTAATGTAATCAACTCCTTTCATTTAATGGAAATAAAAAAGACGATGACATACCTTATTACCCTTGCATGTCGATGTAGTGTGCAAGTTCACTCCAACAACTGAAAAGCTTGGTCTTACCTAGAGATCCTGCTCTAGCTCCTCAATCCAAATAGCTACACAACATGCACAAACAAACAAGGACAACGCCTCTTGGTGTAGAGTGCTCTCTTTCGATCTCTTGACCTTTATCCTCCCTTGGTGTATTTACAAACTTGGATCATTCATGAAGCATGAGAAGACTTTTTGGTGGTAGTTCTCCAACATAACACGATATTCTAATTGCTTTCTCCTCTTTCCACCTTGAAAGGGTCTCATTATAAACGCTATTCCTAGATTTTGGAGGATGTATCTGGACACTTAGGACCAAGAGAGGTTAGGAAACTTCCTCAATTATTGACCCCAAGACAACTCATGACATCTCATTTCCAAAATTCTATATGTTGAATGTAAGTTTATGGGAAAGGGCATTGAACTGAATGGGAGTGATAAGGTGAAATTAAAACCAGGTTGGGATTGCAAGAAACTTTTTAGTCATCAAATTTCAACATTTGGTGCTTTGACCTGAACCTTACCTATCCTCTAGCTTAAACATGTCTCCTCTTTAGTTCCTTAGCTAGTTGTAAATAAGGGTTGTAGCATAGAGCTTATAGAAAGTTTGGCCCACCAAGATTGTTCATTGATTATTTGGATCAAACCTATATCATGATTTGTGGATAGTAGGAAAGAAAGTGAATTACAAAATTGTTTGCCTAAAATTTATACAAGACAAGGGGACTGTTGGTCCACAGACCCCACCTCAGGATCTACTAGACGGTGGATAAAACAAGCAATCAAGCTTCTCTAGACCTAATGTAATCAACTCCTTTCATTTAATGGAAATAAAAAAGACGATGACATACCTTATTACCCTTGCATGTCGATGTAGTGTGCAAGTTCACTCCAACAACTGAAAAGCTTGGTCTTACCTAGAGATCCTGCTCTAGCTCCTCGATCCAAATAGCTACACAACATGCACAAACAAACAAGGACAACGCCTCTTGGTGTAGAGTGCTCTCTTTCGATCTCTTGACCTTTATCCTCCCTTGGCGTATTTACAAACTTGGATCATTCATGAAGCATGAGAAGACTTTCTGGTTGTAGTTATCCAACATAACACGATATTCTAATTGCTTTCTCCTCTTTCCACCTTGAAAGGGTCTCATTATAAACGCCATTCCTAGATTTTGGAGGATGTATCTGGACACTTAGGACCAAGAGAGGTTAGGAAACTTCCTCAATTATTGACCCCAAGATGACTCATGACATCCTAGGTTGAGCTGATCCTCTTGGGAAGACCAATCTCTAGAAACTCTGAGCTCCATCTCTCCTTGAAAGAAGTCATGCTGTGTACTTGTAGGGATGGTGATAGGATGTACACTAGCATGGAGCGATGGTATATAAGATGGCAATGTTGTGGGAGCGATGGCATACCTATGTAGGCGCATATAAGGGTGAACAAGGGTGCCTTCAAGCCAACAACTAAAGTGAGTTAAGCTGTGGTTCCTCTTATTGAAGTGGAGTGGCAAATAGGGTTATAACACAATTGGTTCCAAGATTCATGTTAGTTCTTACATGCCTGATGTCAGGCTGCCATGGTATAGGGATTACTAGTGGATGGGTTGTATTAGTTTCCAAATATTTTTTATTGAAAATAGGTCAAATTGCTTTGAACCAGTTTTGGAATTTTAGTGGATGGATTATATTAGTGTTCAATAGATTTTTATTCAAAAGGCCGAATTGCTTTGCAAAAGTTTTGGAACACCGGTGCATGGATTATTTGTTTCCGATAGATTTTTATAAAAAAGGTCAAATACTATGTGTTGAAATTTGGTTATCGGAGGATAGGTGGTTCCCCAAGGCTTTGATCTTGGGCCTAGGGAAAAGTGTTCAAATGTATTTCACTTTTTCTCCTAAAGTGACTTTATAAGTTATAAAGTCAAATCTAATTTAAAAGTGACCCTCCACTTGTCTTAAGGTCAAGTCCTCCGCTTGCAGGATGTACTCTATGTACCAAATTTGAAGAAGAACCTTGTGTCTATATCGGCCATGGAATACAAAGGTTTCAATGTGGCATTCACTGATGGAAAGGTGCGCATGTGGAAGAAAAGCTTCAAGGAAGCTATCATGATTGGGTTTAGAGTTGATACACTGTACCAGGTTGGAGGAAGTCCACTAGGAGCAATGACATGAGATGCTATTCGACAAACTGATAATGGCACTGAATATGAGACGGACGAGCTCAAGAACTTTTGCAAAGAAGCTGGCATTAAGAGGGAGACCACAACTATCTATACTCTTGAGCAGAATGGCGTTGCTGAACGAAAGAACATGACCATTGTGGAAGCTGCCCGTGCAATGCTATGTGACCAGGGTCTACCAAAGTTTCTGTGGGGAGAAGCTGCGAACACTGCTGTGTACATACAAAACCGATGCCCACATTCCGCCTTAGACTCCAAAACTCCCGAAGAAGTTTTCACTAGTAAGAAACCTGACGTCTCACATTTTAGAGTTTTTGGATGTCCTGTTTATTTTCATGTGCCAAAAGAGAAGAGGAGCAAGCTGGATGCTTCTGGGAAGAAGGGAATGTTTGTGGGCTACAGCGAAACTTCGAAGGCCTATAGAGTCTATGTGCCTGGTCAAAGGGAACTAGAGATATGCCACGATGTCACTTTTGACGAAGATGCTTCCCTGAAGAAAGTAGTCAATCTTCCGAGATCTGAGGAAGATCATGAGGCGAGGCCTGGAAATCAAGAAGAACCAAGGATGAGACAATGCCTGATGTTGAAGGACTGATGGACCCGATCGATCCACCTCATTCACTGGGGAAGAGACCATCATGGCTTAGGGACACCCTCGAGGATGTCGAGGGTAATATGGCCCCAAGGGGGACATTTTGTGAAAGCAAGAAGCCGAGTAGATACCATGGGTATCTAGCAGCCATGAGTACTATTGTACAATCTGAGCCTGGATCTTTTGAGGAAGCCGTAAAGCATCAAGTTTGGAAGGATGCTATGCACGAAGAGTACGAGTCCATAATGAAGAATGATGTCTGGGATGTGGTTCCAAGATTGAAGGACAAAGCAGTTGTCACCTCGAAATGGCTCTACAAGATCAAGCATGGATCTGATGAAGTGCTGAAAAGTTGAAGGCAAGGTTCGTTGCCTGTGGCTTCTCTCAAAAGGAAGTCATAGAATATGATGACATATTTGCACCTGTGGCCCGATATACCACCATTCGATCTATCATAGCCCTTGCTGCTACGCAAGGATGGAGTCTCCATCAGATGGATGTGAAGACCACATTTCTGCATGGTGCGATAAAGGAAGAGGTATATGTGGAGCAACCTCGGGGTTCGAAGACTAGGATTGGGACACCCATGTCTGCAGGTTGAAGAAAGCCCTCTATGGGCTGAAGCAAGCACCCAGAGCTTGGTACGAGAGGATAGATAGCTACCTGATGAAGCTGGGCTTCACTCGTAGTAATGTTGATCTGAACCTTTACTTCAAGGTTGTGAAAGAGAAGCCTCTCATTCTAGTGCTGTATGTGGATGACCTCTTCCTGACTGGAGATGACCCTCTCATTCATCGATGTAAGAGGGAGCTCGCTGCTGAGTTCGAGATGAAGGACCTAGGACTGATGCACTATTTCCTAGGCCTGGAGGTCTGGCTGAGACCTGGTGAGATTTTCCTTTCTCAAAGAAAATACATTGTGAAGCTTTTGGAAAGTTTTGGTATGGTGGACTGTAAGTTCGTGTCGACACCGATGGAGCTCAACTTGAAGAAGCTGAGTAACAGCACTGCTGGGCCCGTGTTAGCAAATCCTATTGAGTATCGTCAACTTGTAGGGGCCCCGATGTTCTTAGTGAACACCCGTTCGAACGTATGTTGTGCAGTGAACACTTTGAGTCAACACATGGTTGATCATAACATTCACTAGGTTGGTGCCAAGAAACTCTTGAGATATCTTTGTGGCACGATAGACCATGGGCTGAGATACACTACCAGGAGCAAGACACTCCATGGATATACTGATGCCGATTGGGCTGGCAGTGTGGTGGATCGCAAGAGCACATCTGGATGCTGCTTCACACGTAGATCTGCTTCGGGCAGGAAACTGAAGTCGGTAGCCTTGAGCACCACTGAGGCCGAATACATTGCAACATGTATGGCCTGTTGTGATGTCACTTGGTTGCGAAAGATCTTCAGTGAGCTGTTCGAGCATGTGC
Source organism: Pinus albicaulis (assembly GCA_034641835.2). Classification (NCBI taxonomy): domain Eukaryota; kingdom Viridiplantae; phylum Streptophyta; class Pinopsida; order Pinales; family Pinaceae; genus Pinus; species Pinus albicaulis. Next base: position 90,233,891 of record CM076576.1, read on the forward strand.
TAGATGCCACTGTTATCCTTTGTGATAACCTGAGGGGGATTCGTTTGTCATAGAATCCCGTGTTCCACAACGATCCAAGCATGTTAATGGCTAGTATCACTTTATCCGGGATATGGCACAACGAAGTGCCGTAAGACTCGATCATATAGGAATTGATGAGCAGGTCGCGCATATTCTCACAATGCCCTTGGGGAAAGTCATGTTCCTAACCTTCCGTGAGAATCTTGGAATCGTGGAACGACCCTATTCTGAGGGTCCTGTTGGACGATGAGATCTTCGAGCTCTGGGGGCCTCTGGGGATAGCTTCTCGGAGCTATAAGCACACACAGGGCTAGGCTTGCCGAACCTTATGGTGCTTCTGCCCCATCGTTATGATGATTGAGTTGGTTTGCCTCTCATGATCTGTGCCCCGTATGCATCCTACCCATTGAGTTCTTTACTCATGGGAAGTACCTCTCATTTGGCCAATGATGTGGGAAAAGCTAGAGACTAGTAGCAAAGACTGATGGACGCATCAGAGATTGCCGTACTCTCTATCTAGGATGACACGTGTCCAACCACTTGATCTAGGATCAAGTCTAGTGAGGTTTTGGACCTCCTACTGACTTCGGGTCAGATAAACTAACTTCGGGTTAGTATATATGACTCTCTTGAGTCCATGTGAGGTTTCAGACCTCCTACTGACTTCGGGTCAGATAAACTAACTTCGGGTTAGTATATATGACTCTCTTGAGTCCATGTGAGGTTTCAGACCTCTTGCTGACTTCGGGTCAGATAAACCAACTTCGGGTTGGTATGAGACTCTTTGTGAGTCCTGTAGAGGTTTAGGACCTCTGGGCTGAATCTGTCAGCCAGGAATGATGTCTTTGTGACTGACCCACCTCTGTTTGAAATAAAGAGGCCAACAAAGCAAGTTATGGCGAGATGACGCATGATGTCTCATTGCACAGGTGGATGGAGTTCTCCCAAGTTATGGCAGGATGACGCACGATGTTTGATTGCACAGGTGGATGGAGTTCTCCCTAGTTGAGAGGCAGTGTTAAATTGGACAACTAGGTCCAAACTCCATGTTGTGATGCTCAGATGAAGACACCAATATTTTTATTAGGTTCCTTTTTCGGAGAGGTGCAAGATTGATCTAAAGATCATCTTGATCCGATGAGTAGAACATTTATTTTGAATTTATTTTTAATACTTTCAAAATATGTGCAAGTCGGCCTTAAGGTTTTGCACCCCCAATAAATGTGTCACACACCCTCAGTGATGGATATAAATAAAGTCAACGTTGGAGGACATTTCACTCATCTCCTCATCACACATATTTCTCTCTCCACTTTTGATTGGTTTGAGCTACTTGGAGGCAAATCTGCGGTTCACACGTGGGAGAAGGACGAAAATATTTTTTGCTGCAGCTAGGGTTTCTACCGTAGGTTTGACCAGCGTTGACTTTGGTCAACACATGGTCTAAAGGAGTTGAATTTTGGCATAAACTTCGATTTATGCAGTCCGTACTTTTTGGCACATGAACTGAGGTCAAAGGTTGACTGTAGACTGTGCTGTGTTGACTTTTACTTGCTACTATTTTGCATTGACTTTTTTGGGCAGCGTTGACTTTTCTGGGGTTGACTTTGAGTTGACCGTTTCGTTGTTTTGAGGGTTGTTGTGACACATGCTTCGTTGGCTGACCAAGGAGACTTTGCTGGTTGAACCATCCCGCTGATCGCTGTAACGCACCAACAAATATATATTTTTCTGGCTTGTCTTTTGTTGATCCACTGGTATGTTCTATCAGCGTTTTACTTAATGATTTATGTGATTGCTGTCTAGTATTAAAGGGAAAGTAAAGTTGCATCAAGCATAGAACATCTGCATAAATTTACAACAAGAGACATAGAATATAGGCTATCAGCCAGGGCTAAAACCTCTCACTCTTGAGAGGAAAACCCGAACAAATTCTTTTTCTTATAGAGATTCCAATGGACGAATACCAAGACCAAGACCCTTGACCTATTTGCCACTCCAAGACCAAGATACGAGTTCCCTTGATGATAGTCAATCTTTTGCTCCTTCCTTTGTCTCTGCTCCTCTTCCACTTTGACTTTCTGCTTCAAACCTTTGGCCTCCTTTAATTAGGTCTGCAATCCTAATTCTAACTTGTACATAAGACCTATTCTTATGCCTTTCCTTCTCTTGGGATGGAGTCTCCTACTAGCTTGACTCGACCTCTCTTATGACTTGAACTTCTTTCAATTTGGCTACCCAAAAGCACTGCTCTTCTTCTCGGCTCCTTCTTCTGCAACTGATCTTTTGCTACCCCACACATGTAGAGGAAATTAACCCACAAAACAGACTTGAAATGAGCACAATTTATACTTTCCTTCCTTCGCTTGATAACCAACTTCCTTTTGTAAGCTTCACATTTCTTGCTGCAAACTTGATCGAAAACCTTCTCTGAAATGGAATCCAAAAAACCCTATTTATCGTTGTTTGCCCATTTATATAAGCCGACATGAGATGATTGTGAGCCGACATGTATATTTGAGAGATTGTATTATTCTTTTGAAGCCTACTTGAAGGAGGTGACTCTGTCTTGGTCTTGGAGGGCTTTCTAACTTATTTAAGGACTTATATAAATATATAACATACCCAAGAAGGGTCAATCATACATGACATTGACTCAAATTGAATTTTATGACTACATGACAAATCCTAAAGGCCTACAATGGGAGCCATCACTAAAATAAAATTCCTTGCTCATGATTTCCATGAGATAAGCATTATAATAATAATTTTATTTTTCTTCTTTTCATCAATTACATAAAATCACAATTACACGTCATTATGAAGGCTGAGCCTAGTTACACTTTTCAACACTCCCTCTTAACTAGGGAGGTATTCATAATGGTACTTGGTCATTCTCAATCTGAAGAATTTCTCATAAGAAGAGTCAGATTGGTAACCCATCTGTATAGCATCATATCAACCAACATTGTCACATATCAAGGCCTTGACTAACAACTCTATCTCTCTACGAGATTTGAGCACAATGTTGGCGAGACCAATGATGTATAGACACCCTTTTCATTGTCTCTCTCGGAACATACCCCACCCGGGTTCTCAGGGTGTGTTCCACCAGGACTATTCTTATCATGGATTCCCAGTCCTCAAAGAATATCGGTCCTCAACGACTACTCTTATCTTGGATGCCTTAATACATCCTCAAAGAGCATTGGCTGTCAGATGTTTACCCAATCCTCCATTCCGTCTCCCAAGTGAAGACAAGAATGATGTGTCTGTCTTTCCCTCTTAATTAGGGTGGACATTTCTATTCCAATAAAGGAATGTACTCATTCCTATGGAAGGAATGCACCTAAACTCCCTCTTGGCTTAGGAATTTTGCTTCCAAGTTTCTACCAAGTAAGAAACTTGTTTCCAGGATCCCTCTTAATTAGGGACCTACAACAACTCTTCAAGTGGAGATGATGGGACAACCAACTACTTGAAGAACTCCTCCTCACAATGTCATGAACTTCTTTTCGTTATCTAGGAGTCTTCATGCTTGGGACTTCTACATAGGGCATTGACCATCCATCACTTTCATCCATGATTCAGGCATGTCATCATCGAAAAGTGATCCATCAGTCCATATCTGGCCTTCCTTCATGCCGTGTTTACTTAAGGATCTTTCATCCTCTTACATGTGTATTGGTGGTCGAAGACATCCATTGATATCTTCCCTTGGCATCCCTGCATAAACCCATCCATGTATTTGTTCAAAAGTAAAGGAATGAACATTAAAATCAACAATACCTTTTTGATGGTCTTTCATCATGACATCTTCTAGTTTGCATCAACATCCTGCATACATATTGACACATCTCCCAAAGATTATATTTTCAAGGATCTCTTTCTTTTTTAGACTCCATCAGAGTCTTCATATATTTCATGAAGATGTCCTAGTCAAGTCTTCTTGGTCTTTCGGATGTTGATTGCCTTTACCATGGTTGCATATTCTACGATCTCTTCCTTCCTTTCTTCACACATTTCATTCCCAGGAATTTCCAATTAGATTTCTTCAATTATAGTCAACCACCCCATTTTACATATGAGAACATATTATGTTAATTTTTGTGAATGTGTGACCCATGCATATCTACATTCTTTTGAAGAAGGAGATCCTTCCTTTGATTATGCTCTTAAGATAGAGCATTGATCCATGTTACCTGCAACCATATGACATGACTCTTTAATATAGATTGTAAGCATACATAACTTATTTTCCTTTGGGTCATCCAGACTTCCTGTAGCAGCTTCCTTGATTGAAAGAGCTTCAGTCCCTTGATCTACTTCTCCTTTTATGTCATCATACCATCATCCCATGAATTCCACAAGTTTGGAATTCTTGATGAAACACTTGCTTCCCCTCATGATCGGTGAACTTGTCAATGAAGATTCCATCAGAGAATCTTGAGGATCTGAAGTATCCCCATTAGCAGATATTTCCTTCTGACAGATGTATGATAAACCTTGTACTAGATGACCTTGCCACTTATGTTTTCAATGAGATTCCCAAGAGCTAGATCCTTGACTTCCATAGATTCTAACCATCTTTCATGCTTCCCTATGATGAAGTCCTAAGCTCTTGTTTTCAATGCTTCTATCATGCCTCGATGCATCTCATTATTTTACTTAGTGACTCATGATAGCCATATCTTACAACAAAAGACTTAGGAACTTGAAAAGAACTTATGTGAGAAAGACTATCTCAATAGTGGATATCTATTACTTCGTCCTTGCATTTCTTCTTTTCAGCTTCCTCTACTTCCTCGGTGATGTGGGCTTCTTCTCTTCCTCATTTGTTATTGTCCTACTTAAGCTTATGACAATCTCTCCTATAGTGCCCATATTCTTGACACCCATAGCATTGTATTTTAGCCATGTTGTTCTTCTTTTTCTAAGGACCAAACTTTCCAAATTGTCCCTTCTTTTTGTCATTGCAATGTATGCTTGATTTTGCTCACCTGCTCCCACATCAAATTTTGGCCTTGAGTCTAGATTCTTCAATCTTGCACAATGACCATTGATCCTGGAATGGAGTAGCTTCTTTATTTCCATAAATACTTGAAGTAAAGTTACCCCACTCTTCCGGTAGTGCATTTAATACCACTGTAGTCATTTCTCTATCAGACATGACTTCTCCCAGATCTAGTAGTTGATCTGAGATTTCACATATCCTCATAAAGTATGAGGCTTTTCCATCTTTCCTTGACATCTTCAACTTGTAGATGACTTCTCTGACAATGCTTATGGAATACAACTCTACCAATTTGTCATAGATTTCTTTTGGAGTTTCAAGTTTATATACTTATGGGATGAGGGGATCCTTCATGGATTCTATGAGAATCCTTTGAGCCCTAACTTTTCCCCTTTCATATAGTTGGCAAGAGCTTGAGCATCTTCCTTTCTTGGTTTAGTGATAGAACCTTTGACATGTCCCATAACCTCATTTTCAATGAGATTCAGTTCTGTCCTTTTCTTCCATGCAAGATATTTTGAAGGCCCAACCAATTTGTTGGTTTCCTTGCAAAAATACATTTTGACAGATTCAGATGTGGACATAAATATACTTCCTTGATAGGATGCCCCTTCTCCTTGCTACTTCCTTGATGTTGATGATGCTATAGAGGATATAAAGCTTCTCCTTGATGAAGGTAGTTTTCTTCAAGAATGATCCTTGATCCCACAGAGAGTGAGATGACACCGCCTTTTGATCTAGCTTCCTTTGGACGAATAGTATTCGAACACTTTAACTTGATTTGTAGAATTTCTTCAACTTGAGTAGATGTAGGGTTTTTACCTTCTTTTCTTGATGATGATCCCAATACTTCTTTGTAGACTTCTTTGATCTAGGGTTATGATGCTTCCTTTGACTTCAAGATGATCTTTGCTTTGATGCCTTCCTTGAGATTTGATCCTTGAGTGTCCCTTGATAAGATGCCCTTCCTTGACTTAGCCACCTTAGCTCCGATACCATGTTGAGAAATCTAGGGCATAACAATTAAGTAATTTCTCTTCTATTAGTAACTACTTGTGAGTGCTTTTCACTTCTTTAGATTAGCATCTTCTTTTACTTAGGTTATTAGTGTTCTATTCATCAAACAACAACCAATGCATAAACCATAAATAGAAAAGAGACACAAAATATAGGCTATCAGCGAGGGCCAAAACCTCTCACTCTTGAGAGGAAAACCCAAACAAATTCTTCTTCTTATAGAGATTCCAATTGATGAATACCAAGACCAAGATCCTTGACCTATTTGTCACTCCAAGACCAAGACACAAGTTCCCTTGATGATAGTCAACCTTCCGCTCCTTCCTTCGACTTTCTGCTTCAAACCTTCGGCCTCCTTGAATTAGGTCTGCAATCCTAATTCTAACTTGTACATAAGACCTATCCTGATGCCTTTCCTTCGCTTGGGATGGAGTCTCCTACTAGCTTGACTCAGCCTCTCTTATGACTTGAACTTCTTTCAACTCGACTACCCAAAAGTACTGTTCTTCTTCTTGGCTCCTGCTGCAAATGATCTTTTGCTACCCACACGTGTAGAGGAAATTAACCCAAAAAATAGACCTGAAATGAGCTCGGTTTATTCTTTCCTTCCTTCACTTGATAACAAACTTCCTTTTGTGAGCTCCGCATTTCTTGCTACAGACCTGATAAAAAAACCTTCTCTGAAATGGAATCTGAACAACCCTATTTATGGTTGTTTGCCCATGTATATAAGCCGACATGTCTATTTGAGAGATTATATTATTCTTTTGAAACCGACTGGATGGAGGTGACTTTGTCTTTGTCTTGGAGGGCTTTCTAACTTATTTAAGGACTTGTATAAATATATAACATGCCCAAGAAGGGTCCTTCATACATGACATAGACTCAAATTGACTTTTATGACTCTATGACAAATCCTAAAGGCTCACAATGGGAGCCATCACTAAAATAAAATTCTTTGCTCATGATACCCATGAGACAAGCATTACAATTATAATTTTATTTTTCTTCTTTTCATAAATTACATAAAATCACAATTACACATGTCATTATGAAGACTGAACCTAGTTACACTTTTCAACAAGAATAGCCCCTCCTGCTCCTGCCACTCCTTGTTTGGACAATTTTCATAAATATTGAAGAAATTATTTGAAAAACCTATTTTGGCATTTCTAGTAGTAGAGGGGGTTCTAATGGTAAAAAACATTAAGATTCTTGACATTACCACTATTTGGCCACTGCGTAAGGTCGATTGAAGCCATGCAATATTGATGATATGTATAGTATGCTAGTGAAAATTGAGGCTAGAGGCTGGAAATATCCAAACATATTTCTGCACAAACAACTAGGTTCTAAGATGGTTGAGGTGAGAGAAGTCTTAGCTCTGAATTCAAAAGTATGAAAAGTTAGAATGAGGGTTCAGGAACATAGATAAAGCTGGTATGTTTGCCTTTTAGCAAAGAAACCACGAGTGACATAGAAGCATAGTAGGAAAATATGTTCTTATTGTTTGTTTCTTAGAAGGCAATGTGTTTGTTGCATCCTCTTTCTCAAGAGAGAGAGAGAAAGAGCACTCACACACACACACGTGCGCGCGCGCGCACACACACACACACATATAGAGAGAGAAAGCATACAAATAAATATATGAGTAAGAATTCCAATCAATAAACATTCATGAATAACTTAATCATAATAACATCTAATCATCAATGACATTAATTAAATGTAAATATTCATCATAGTTTGTATGCAAATGTAAATTGCAAAAATAAATAGCATAATTTTCAAACTTCTGTTAAGAATTAACATAGGCGAGACAAGCAAGAAAATTAGTGGAAAGAGGCTTGAAGTACCATCTGTTCTATTGGATTGATCTCAAAATCTGAATTTATAATACATCAATAATCATTCTAGATCTAGATCACACTTGCAACTCATCGGTGGATCATCATGACACCTCGACAAGATAAGAATTACAAGGGTATTTTCGGACTTTGTAATTGTCTAGGGACTCATAGTCTAACAACTTCTAAATTAAAAAAAATATCCATAATGTCAAATACTTGCAATCTGTAAAAGGTATCACAAAATTTTAAACACGGTTAGAATTTGAACATGCGGTACAACTATATTGCAAAATTAGGGAGAACATACTCTTTGAATTTCAAAATTTAAGGAAGGAGAGGGTGTGACTTGCGAGTCCATGAAAGTTGAAACTAGTTGAGGTTGTTGAGTGTGCTGCAAATTCAACTTTTGAAGAGAGGGCATAGGCTTCATGGCGAAATGGAACAAGTTGACTATGGTTCCAACTTCCAACTTCCAAGTCCAAGCCTGTAGTTGCTTAGCAAATTAGCAATATGAGGCCCAAGGGTTCAAAATTCAAGTTAGAGAGGAGGGCACACCTGCATGGTCTATCGACTAGGGCACAGTCATGTAAAGATACGAGGGTTTAAGATGGAGTTGAAGAGGGCATGTTGGCAGTGACAGTCAAGAGGGTTCGAGCTTTGAGTGCGACACAATAAAAAGTGGATGCAGCACGACGAGTGTAAAAAGTTGCTAGGGTTTCATGTTAAAAGATAGCCACATCCATTCCTGCTGGCTGCCGCATACATTCTTGCCGCAAGAGTCAAACCTCATAAAAAATTTGATAATATTCACCGTGGAAATCATGTTGTGGTTTGAATTTGAGTCAGTTTGAATATTTTCAGGTCTGACTCAAGGTTTGGCAAACCTGAACAAATTTAATTTTTTTTTGGTTTGGCGAATTTCGAACCTCAAGGTTTGTGTTCGCCGAACTGAAAAAAAAATGTTAAAATTTGTTCAGGTTTGCCAAACCTCAAGTCAGACCTAAAAAATTCAAACTGGCTCAAATTCAAACCACAACATGGTTTCCAAGGGTGAGTATTATCAAATTTTTTATGAGGTTTGACTCTCGCTGCAAGATAGCCACATCCATTCCTGCCGGTTGCTGCAAGAGTCAAACCTCATAAAAAATTCGATATTATTCACCTTGGAAATCATCTTGTGGTTTGAATTTGAGCCAGTTTGAATTTTTTCAGGTCTGACTTGAGCTTTGGCCTTCAAGTTTGGCAAACCTGAACAAATTTTAAATTTTTTTCGGTTCGGCAAATTTCGAACCTTGTGACATAGCTAACAATGTCATTTATTTTGCAATTCTTTGACTTGTTTACTGCAATTCTTTTGCTATAAGTTTATGTGGGGAAGTCTTTTATCAGTATTACTAAAATAAAAATAGTCTTTCTCTTGCTTGCTGGCTTCTTGGCTAAAAATCCTTTGGGGAATAACTAATCATGTATTATGTTCATGCATATATCCTTGGAGGATAGCCAGTGTTAACATTTACGCGTGTTTCTTTCAAGATTAAATAAATGCTTTCTGTATCTGGCAGGTTGTGGATGTTCTCAGAGGAACTAAACAAAAGCGAAATCGTCAAGGGTAATTCTTTATATTTCTGCTGAGCTGTAGGATTTAGTGCAAGCTTTCTTCTTCTTTTATAAATGAAAATGTTTCCCGTTGGACTTTAGGCCCAGTGGGAACTGTAAGTCCTATTTCATGTATTGTTAGGTTTGCCTTGTTCTGAAAGATTTGATCTTTGATCAATATGATTGCTAGCCATGCAGCATTTCACAAAATTCCTTTTGAAGTTCAGTATTTTAGCCGTCTTTAATATACATTGGCTGTTGCCATGCAGTTTACAGTTTATCAAACCCTAGATTATGAATTTTGGTCCCCAACTTTTATACACTTTTTATTACAGATATGAAGAAGGACTTGCAACAATAAGGAAGATAGGCCTTGCTTCAGATTTTGTTTGGTCAGATAAGCCTTTGGAAGTCCTTGGCTCAGTTACTTCAATTTCATTTGAGGATCCAGCATGTTCTGCCTTAAGGGATCATTCTCTTACTACTGACGAGGTATTTCAACTCCATAATAAATTTGTGTAATTTCTGACCAGGGAATGTGAAGGTGTCATGTTTAACCAGTTCTCTTAGGTAGAAATATTTTGATCAAAAGAACTCTAAATATCTTTTTTCTTTTTTTCCACAGATAAGATTACTATGCGATGATTTGCGGGTTTTGGGGAAACAAGAATTCAAGCTTTTGTTGAAGTATGTTTCTTTTTTTCTAGTTCATTCTGGAAAAATTTCTAGTTGCTTTCTTTACAGTCTGACATATACTTGATGCAGATGTTAACTCATAGACTATGTTGGTATGTGTTATGTGTCCAGACTCCAAACATCTCTTTTGCGTGACTCTTAGTTTTTGTAGCATAGTGAAGAATCACAGGTCAGCATCTTTTAAGGAAGTGCTGGTTTATCAGTACTGTTGTGCTGGTTTACTGTAGATGGATGGCCTATCGAAGGATGTTTGATGTATAGCTGTTGAAGCATGAAAAAACATTTTAATAGTGGTGGAAACATTTTAGGAAACCATGTTCATAATGTTGGTAGCATTAGGAATGAATCCTGAAAATAATACAAAAAAGGAAAGACAAACTTGTCTCTATCTCAGGTTAACATGACAATAAATTAGGAGTCCTTATCATATAGGATAAGTCGTGGGATTGCCACATGACCTTGCAAAATTAGGTAGATGGTATGTGAATAATGGAAAAAGGGAAGTGTTATTAATAAGTTCCTAGTTGATTATAGTCCAAGTGTTAAAATTGGACAACTAGGTCCAAACTCCGGGTTGTGCTGCTCAGATGACAATCGCAATATTTTTATTGGATTCCTCTTTCGGAGAGGTGTAAGATTGATCTAAAGATCATCTCGATCGGATGAGCAGAACATATACTTTGAATTTATTCCACTTATGTGCTGGGTCGGCCTGGAATAAAATATTGACTTAAATGTCTTAAAGGACGTGTCACACACCCCCAAAGATTCCTATATATTGGAGAGACTTGGAGTTCATTTGACACACATTGTTGTGGAGGAATTCTCTCTCTCTAGATGGCGTTGGAGCTGCGTATTCTTTGTTTGGACTGTTCTGGGGTTATGTGTGACACGCTTGGCTGAATGACCTATTGGAGACTTTGCTGGTAGAAGCATCCTGCTGATCGCCGTAACGCCACCATTTCTCATCTCTGTCTCGGCTTGTCTTGTATCGATCTATTAGTATGCTCTATCTTCTTCAGTATTGTGCCCTAATCTGAAATGGCATAGAACATGACCAGAAATTAACACCAAGACATAATTTGAGAACAATTTCAAATTTTATATTGAGTTGCACATAATACATGTACATATGCACAATACTTCAAGAGAGAATGAGAGAGTATATTATTTAATGTGTGTGATAATGAGATGCATTAAAGTAATGTCTCATAAGAGACATGAGCACTTGCACAATCACCTGTTCTTTTAAAACAGCTTAGAACCACCATTTACACGTCCTATGAATTTATAACATGTGACTTCATTACTTTTTGCCCAAAGTAACTTTATTATGCAATCACCTGAGTTGCAGGAAACTTGGGCTCATCTGTCTCCATATCCTGAAACGTTTAGGTTACTGAAATGCCTTGGAAACATCCCCAAATGTCTCCATGATGTTTAAAAATTTGGAGATGCTTTCCAAAACATGTTGGGATGTTTTCAGTGTGTTTTGGGCCTGTCCCTGCACACTTCCTGACAGATAATAACTGTTTGGGACTGTGTTGGTACCACTTCACTTCTAAAAGCAAAACAAAAAATATTCCAACATTAATATAATATAATATTTTTGAGAGTTCATATATGCATGAATTTTCTATTAAATTGTCCTTTATATTGTTCTAAGTTTCATTATAATTTATAATTTTATTGATAATTTTCTTTTAGGGAAAAAACCTATTATTTGAGTTCTTATTAGTTTTTCTTTCTATTCCTCCATTTCCCCATTGTTGGAAATACTGAGAGGGGGGTGAATCGGTTTATCTTATCAATTAGTATTTTTAGTCTTTCAGAGCATTAATTATATTTAACATTTCATCAACAAAAAAATAAACAACACCATTCAACAATGAACACTAATAAAGACAGTAGACACAGATTTTTTGGTGGAAAACCCCTCTGGGTCAAAAACCACCGAACGCTTCTTAATATTTGTCTTTCAAAAATAATTACATCAAGTTTTCAACTCCAACCCATAGGATGCTCCGATGCCCTTGTTTACCAGCTGCAACAGAAAGGACGCTCCAACGCCCTCGAGTCAGACTCCAACCTGAAGGATGCTTCAACACCATGTTTACTAGTGGCTCCTGGATGAATGCTCGTACGCCCTCTACAGGTTCTGTCCTGCCATAGCACCACCCTATCGCCCTGAATTTTCTCAGGCTTCAACCCGAAGGTGACTCCAATCCCTTGCCTTGCACCACCCAACCACCCTGATCAGTTGGAAGATCACGTTTCACAATTTTCAGACTGGATCCCCCTGTGCTCAAAATCAATATAAAGTAATTGTAATGAAGGTTCTGCTGCTCTGCTCGGTATGGATATCACTGTCAAGACCTGGCAACCTTACTGCTCAACACTTCTCAAATTGACCACTGTACAATCGTACTTCCCACAATCTTGCTTCAGCTCAATCATAGAGCCAAATCAAACCATTGCACAATCTGCACATTAAACCCTAGCTTCCACGTCAAATAACTACTACACAATACTGCTATACTCACACTATCATAGCTGCTGATATTTTGTAGCAAGTGCGAAATCTCTTGAAGTCACTTTGTTGTTGACTGAAATCACTTGGAGTCCCATTGTTGCTGGCCGAAAGTTCTTGAAGTCTGTTTTGTAGAAGTAGGCCACAATCTGTTCTTGAGGCAGATGTCAATACTGAGGCTCATCTTCACTGGTCTGAGGCTTTCTCCTGAGGCAAGATTTTAATAACCCTGATGCTGTGATCTAGCTTCTTAAAACATATCTGAATCTGAGGTTCTGAGGTTGAATTCGAGGCTCCTCTTGATACATTTTGTTCAACCTGTTTTGAGCTATCATAAGTTCTGAGGCTGAATTAGAGGCTCCTCTTGATACATTTTGTTCAACCTGTTTTGAGCTATCATGAAGTCCAAATTAGGTCTCTACTAGTTGCTTATTGAAGACTATGTTAAGGATTACTTTAGCAGTTGATGGAGGTATGTGTTAGAATCTTTTTGTTGTTAGAATTTCTACAAAGTAGAAGTCAGAGTTACACCAACACACATATTGGACATATCAAAATTCAAGGAGCAGATATGAGGGTATTATGGAAATTCGTCCTGAAGCTGCCGAATTTTAAAACTCCCTCTCAGCTAGGGAGGAGCTTCCATTCTCATCACAATATAAGAAGGCAAGCAACTGCATCATCATTACATCTCATCTTGTCTCATAAAAGAAAAATATTGCACAATCAAAGGTAGGGGAGATCAATCCTCAAAGCCCTACTATTACCTTCATCTCAGCTATATCAACAAGATATCTATCTCATCACATCTCGTCTCAACTTGATTCCTTTGATCATCAACTGAACAATGATGTCTTGATCTGAAAGAAGAAGAATCTGGTTGGGTTTTCCCCCTTGTGGGGTTTTGCCTTGGTCTCTGATCTAAATCTTGGTGTCCCTCTTGTGCATGCTTTTCTTCTACTATTCTTTATTGTTTCACCGCATTGTTGATATTTATTGTTCTCTCTACATAATTGCTATTGATGAAATGATATGGGGTGAATGTTATATGAAAAATGTAATGTTAAATTGATGAAAAGTTCATAAATGCAATTATCTACAAAAAAGAACAATCTAGCCCTACAAATTAACATGTGACTTGTAAAGATAGCAATGTTTCAGTGTTGTTGTAATTGGGTCATTATCCCTGGTAGAATTTCTAAAGAGTAGAAGTCAGAGTTACACTAGCACACATATTGGACATATCAAAATTCAAGGAGCAGTTCTGAGGTTGAATGTCACTTGTAAAGATAGCAGTGTTTCAGTGTTGTTGTAATTGGGTCATTATCCCTGGTATGGGAGCCCAAAATAACTTATTCTATTTTTATTATTAAGGGTGGCAGGGTGGTGCAAGGCAGGGAAGTTGTAGTTTCCTTCTGGAGGTTGTTGCCTTCTTTCTTTGATGTGATGTTATCGGTTAATGCTTTATGATACTAAATTGTAAGAAAAAGTGAGATACTGATTCACTTCCCCTCTCAGTGTTTTAAACAATTATAATATTAGAACATTTGTATAAAACAATGAAAAAGTTATGAGACGATATGGTTATACAAAATACTAAATGGAGGGGATGTATTAGCAAGAGATACACATAGCATCCAAGATCCAAATAAGGAAACTTTGAATGGATCTTTGGCTGCTTCTTTGGAGCTGGGAGGTAATCTGATGGGTGGAAGGTGCTCTACACTAGATCTGTTTGGAGCTGATCTTTCTAATGCTTTGAGAACTTGTGGTTTGATGTATGGTTTGGTATTGCCAAATTGGTCTGAGGAGAAACCTGGGGTTTCACCATTTTGTTGTCTTGTGCACTCTAAAACTTTGCCTGTTGCATTCAGATTGGTTGTGAAGAGCTTACATTGCGAGAAAGAGGCAATTTATGGATCATATTGGTATTGGAATTGTGAAAATAGGAGATGGGTGTGGTGATCCAAGGCTTTTACAAGCCGAAGTGCATCTAAGACAAAGGGATGCAACCCAACTTTTAAACAAATTATGTCTCGTGTTAGTTTTTGTAGATCAGACAAGTGCTTTAGTCTCAGATGGTGTCTACGAGGAGGTTAGGAGTGTAGGTGGAATAATTATCTCCAATACCCAAAAAACGTTTCTAAATGAAATGTCTTAATTAGATTTAATTAACTAGTTTTATTTATTTTCCTAACTTAGGGAAATGGGTTAATTAATTGGGATTAATTGAGACAAATCGATTTTGCTATAGAGATTGCTAGAAAAGTGTTTTTTAGAAGTCGATATGATCTTAGCAATCAATTCTAGTTAGATCATGGCCGTTGATTCGCCAACGAGAAATTATAAGAGGAGATTAATAGGGATCTTGGAGATCCTTCGAATAAGCATATATGTAGTGATAGCAAGGGTGCAAATTGCAATGATAACATCAAAGACACTAGCCGAGATTGTTTTGCTGGAGAGTGATTCTTCATAGTGATTTCCAGATTCTCAGTGATTGGGAGATCCATTTGTCTATAGAGAGGCCGAGTTTCTACAGGGAATGCGAATTGTTTCAGTGAGGCGAAAATCCTGGAGCAAGTTTGAAATTGCCCATGTGATCGATTTGCATAGGAGAAGTCAAGTTTGACAGTGAAGTTCGAAATTCCAGTGGAGGCGAAGATATTTTTCAAGACAACGCGCGTTTCCAGAGAGGCTGAGTTATTTTCCAAAAACACACTAGTTGGATCGATTCAGGGTCACAAAGAGAGGTCGAATTGATTTAGAGGGGCTGAGTTGTTTCCAAGAGGTCGAATCGCCTTGCAGAAGTGAAGAAATTAATTTGTTGGAGCTTTTCCAGTGAGAGGCAAGCTTTATGTAATTCTCAACTTGTTGAAGAAATAAAATAAACCCTCATCTGCAAAACTAGTTTTCCCTTTGGGGTTTTTCCAGGGACTATTTGGTCCA
This sequence comes from Pinus albicaulis, assembly GCA_034641835.2. Lineage (NCBI taxonomy): Eukaryota > Viridiplantae > Streptophyta > Pinopsida > Pinales > Pinaceae > Pinus > Pinus albicaulis. The sequence goes on from CM076576.1 coordinate 90,249,564, forward strand.
AAATATCGGTGTCCAATTTTTATGTGTTATTTTCTCAGTTCCTATAATTAATTTTTGGTGAAATTGCAGTTGTTTTTTATTCAGTATTTGCTATGAATTATTTTTCAGAAGACAAATAATATGCAAAGATAGAAAGCCCCAAGGGTTAGCTCAGTTGGTCGTGTCCCCATTGGTTAAGTACCTTTCCAGTTGGGAGGTCACGGGGTCAAATGTCCTCGACACCCTTGGGGTTAGGCCCTGCTTGTTTGGCTGGCGGGTAGATCCCTTTTGGTTGATCTGCCTGGATTTTCCCAGTGAAAGAAAAAATGTGGAAAGATAGAAGAATCATAGCAACTCAGTGAAGTGCAGATTTGAGGGCAGAAGAGGCTCACCGGAGGAAACATAAAGATAAATTTAGGGTTTATAAAACCCAGTTCGAACTTATCTAGATTGATTTAGGTTTTGTCTATTTTCGAGGGTTTTCAAAAATGGCTTCAGTTGGATTGAGAGATCAGTGAAAACTGAATGGAGCTTCTAACTTTGGTGTCTGGAAAGCCATAATTTCATTGTTGCTGGAAGAGAATGGTGTCAACGAATATGCGACTAGTGTTGTGGCTGTACCTACTGATCCAACACAACTTAACATACAAGAAGGAAGATGCCAAGGCGGAGAATAGTCCTTGATGGGGTTAAGGATCATATTGTTCCACATAATACTTAATTAGATACAACGAAGAAGATTTGGGATGCCATTCTAAAACTCTTCTAGGATGCTACCTTAAACCAAGAGTTGATTCTTAGGGAGACACTAAGAAATGCCGAGATGAATAAGGGCGAAAATGTTGTCGTAACCTCACAAGAGTTCGACTTGTTAAGGACGAGTTGGCAGCTGTTAGAGAATGGCCTTGAATGGGTTCTCAAAGCAGTGGGATGTATTTGTTTAGGTGATCCATGGACGATATACACAACCGAGATAGTTTGTGGAGTGATTTCACTCGGGATGAGCTTAGACTAAGTCTTGTTAGTGGCGACAGTAGCAGTAAAGCTTCAAAAGTTTGAAGTTGACAAGAACGTGGCCCTTTCAAGAAAGGGAAAAAGGAGTTCTAGCAAAGGATCCAAGGGAGGAGAGAACAAAAAAGACTTGAGTAAAATTAAGTGCTTTGGTTGCAGTCAGAATGGTCACTATGTTAGTCAATGTTCGAATAGGAAGAAGGGCGACAAGAAGAAGAAAGAGAAGCAACATATGGTAGCTTCAACGGATATTGACGAACTATTATTGAGACTTGAGGATGAGTTTGCTCTCATAGCTTGCCTCTCTAGCTCTACATCCATAGGTGTCTGGTATATAGGCAGTGTCATGTCACATGACAGGAGTTAGAGTACATTTCTAGATACTAGGAAGAAGAAGTGGGCTTCCAAATTCAAATGGAAAATAAGCCAAAGTGCACTCCGGTTGGGAGAGGTACTGTTACCTTTCAGAGGGAGTCAGGTAAGAGCAGTAATGTTACAGGTGTGCTGCATGTGCCAGGTTTCGGGATGAACCTGATTTTAGTTTCAGCTCTTCAGGATAAGAGGGATATGATGTCTACTTTCTAGGGCCGAAGGTGTAAATTAAACACCAGGTTGCAGTTGCACACTCCAAAGGTACTAGTGAGTAGCAGTTGTAGCAGAGATATGGGAGAATTATGGTGGAGGAGGATGAGATGTATCCATCATGGAGCACTAAAATTGCTCAAGGAGATCGTGATAGGAGTTCCATAAATTAGCACGAAAATGATGATGTGTGTAGAGGGTGTGTGTTTGGGAAATTTGCAAAGGCAACGTTTCCTAGGAGTGACAGTAGAGCCAAGGGTGTGCTAGAGTTAATACATTCTAATATATGTGGCCCGTTGTCTATGAAATCTCTCAGGGGTTATGAGTATTTCGTGACCTTCATTTGTGACTACTACAAGTAGACCTGGTTATACTTCTTGAAGACAAGGGATGAAGTCTTTAGTTGCTTCCAAGAGTTTAAGGATCTTGTGGAAAACATGACAGGGAGGATGATAGAGGTAATTGGAACAAATAATGGAGGCACGTATGTGGAGAGAGCCTTCAAGGAGTTCCGTGCGAAGGAGGGCATCAAGAGAGAGTGGAGAACTCCATACAACCCACAACAAAATGTGGTCATTGAGAAGAAGAATAGGACGATTGTCGGAGCAACAAGGGCGATGCTATATGACCAAGACATGCCTAGATATATCTGGGTAGAGGCATGTATTATGGAAATATACATTCAAAACAGGGTTCCTCACAAATCGTTAGGGTAGATGACACTCGAGGAGGCATTCACAGGAAAGAAGCCAGAAGTCAGGCACTTCAGGATTTTTGGCAGCATAGCTTATTGTCATGTTCGAAATGACAAACACACCAAGTAGGATTCAGCTACAGACAAGGGATATTTTGTTGGCTACAAAAAAATGTCCAAGGCATATAGGATATACATTCCAAGTAGCAGGAAGATTATCGCGAGACGAGATGTAAAATTCTAGGAGGACAAAACCTTCAAGAGATCTCGCGAGTTGCTAGCAGTTGATCAAAGTGAGCCGACAAAGCTTTAAAGGATGAACAATGATTTGAGGCTCAGGGCACTAGTACGAGTACAATGACTAGTACAAGCGTAGGTACAGGTGCAGAGGAGAATTGTCAGTAGGTGGAGAAACAACAACTGGATGAGGAGCATGATGCTCCACCCATCAGTGGTCAGATACACTTTCATCAGGGCCGTGATCTCTCTAACAACATAGATGGGATGGCAGATTCATTAGATGGATGTCAAGACAACTTTTTTGAGTAGAGTGATAGAAGAGGCGTTGTACATCGAATAGCCAGAGGGATTTGAGACGCATGGAAGGGATACCCATGTATGTAGGTTAAAGAGAGCACTATACTGATTCAAGCAAGCTCCTAAAGCATGGTATGATCGGATCGAAAGTTACTTGAAGCAAATGGGCTTTGTGAAGAGCGAGGCTGACTCAAACCTCTACTATTTGATGGTAGGAGGTGAGCCTCTCATTCTCGTGTTATATGTGGATGATTTTTGACAGGGTCAGCAGGGCTCATAGAAGATTGCAAGAGGGACTTGGTAGGGAAGTTTGAGATGAAGCATTTGGGGCTGATGCATTATTTTTTAGGTTTGGCAGGAAAATGGGGAGATCTTCCTTAGTCAAGGGAAATATGCTTTGGAGATCCTGAAGAAATTCAGAATGTTGGATTGTAGACCCATGTCTACTCCTACGATTACCAATTGGAGGAAGATAGATGCATTAGAGCAGACAACAATGGATCCCACCTTGTATAGACAACTTATTGACTCTTATGTATCTGGTTAACACAAAGCCAAACATTTGCTTTGCGGTCAACGCTCTTAGTCATTTCATGGTTGAATCGAAGAGGGTACATTGGACAAGAATGAAGCATGTGCTGCGATATCTATGAGGTATAATCGAGTATGGGTTGAGGTTTACTTGAGGTGATGGTGTCAGGTTGATGGGGTATACAAATGCAGGTTGGGTAGGTAGTGTTGTGGATCAGAAAAACACTTCAGGGTGTTGCTTCATTATTGGATTAGGATTGTCTGTTTGTACAACAGGAAGCAGAAGTCCGTGGCACTAAGTTCTGCAGAAGCAGAATACATGGCAGTGAGCATGGCTACATGTGAGGCTATTTGGCTTCGAAAGTTGCTAGTGGCACTATTTGGTTGGAGTCGACCAATATCTGTTATGATAATTAGAATTGCATCAAGCTCTCTGAGAATCCAATATTTCATGATAGGTCAAAACACATCGACATTAGATACCACTTCATTAGAGATTGTATACAACATGGATCAGTTGAGCTACAATATGTTCCCATAGATCAACAAGTTGTAGATATTTTGATGAAGGCCTTGGGTAAAGCACAATTTATTTTCTTTAGGGATAAGTTGGGAGTCGTGGGGAACACCTTCCTCGCAAAGAGAGAATGTTAGTTTTTGTACCTCGGACAAGTGTTTTTTGTAGCCTATGAGGCTAGGAGCACATGTGGATTAATTATCTCCAATACCCAAAAAAGAGTTTCTAAGTGAAATGTTTTAACTAGATTTAATTGATCGATTTTAATTAATTTCCTAACTTAGGGAAATGGGTTAATTAATCAGGATTAATTGAGACGAATCAATTTTTCTCTGGAGACTTCTAGAAAAGTGATTGTTGGCAGGATTCTAATAGACTTGTGGTTTTTGTGCAGTTGGCCAACAAACCCGCACAACATCGACCCTTTCGGCATCACCCAAAAGTGGATGAAGTATCACTCGAGATGTTATGGGGGACTGTTGGAATCGGGTTTTCGTAGCTAGATGGGATTTCTAGAATTCTGTGACACTAAGATAACCTTACCACACGAAGCTTCAGACACCTAGCAGAGAGACACTGAGTAGTCATGTTAGAACAACGCGCTGCGCAGGACTTCACAGGTTCTCCTACTCACTAGTTAGCGCGCAAGTAATTACCTACAATGGTACTTAGTCTGAGACATGTCATTCTTCTCAACAACGACTTCAACATCAGGGAAATGATTTACCATTCACCACAATTACGCTTTCACAAAATAAAACTATCACGATATTGATCCTTTCGACCATTCGAGATGGTAAGAAACACTGATTTGGCATGATATCATTAGACAAATAAGAAATAAGCAATCAATAACAAAAATCAACACAACACATCTACACACCCATGTAAAGGAGGCAATTCACTATTCTTTCATCAATTTATCATCAAGAAAAAAGGTACAACGCACTACAATGGAGGTCCTCTAGAAATCGGCTCACCAGCGTTCAATATTAGTACAAGACACAATTCAAGTCATTACCAGACAAAAGCATAATTGACTCCACTATAGGTTGTTTCCTTTACACCTATGCTGCACAACTGCTAGAGACACATGCAACTAGCATCTAGACTCAAACTTCTATAACAAAAAACAGTCTAAGCATTTCTTCCTTCATCTTTGATCCAACCTTTGAATTATTGCGGGCAAGTCCTCTTATGGGTTCGATGTAACTTCTTGGTCTTCTTCGATCCTCTTCCCCACTCTTCTAGTTGTTCTCCACGCTGGCTATAACTATGAGGATATTTTCCGACAACTTCTCCCCAACTGTCCCACGCTATTTAACCGTCTGCTCGAACTCGTTGAAACTATTTGCCATCGGCTTGTCACCACTCTGCCATCTTCCTCCCTTTTGTAACTACCCGCAAATCCTCTTGCCACGACGAACATCCTCTCCTTTGCCCACTATCTACAAAATCCTAACTACCGAATATCCTTGCATGTGTCCTTTTTGTTGGACGTTGTTGCCTCCTACGAGCGATACCTCATTGTGCCGCGCCCCTCTCTTGCACAAGTTCGTACCATTACGCACCATCTACTTCTCTTCCACGATACTCTTTCTCTTGCATGGTCTCTTGTAATAAGACAACAAAAATGTCAAAAATTTTCGGCCTCCAACAGGCACCTAACACAAAATTGTGGCTCGTCACGAGCCATGCAATCTCTCTTCTAAGATGATAGATTCTCCCCTGTGACCTTTGTCAATCTCTGTAAGGCCTTGTCCCGTGCTTGAATCTTGGCTTTAATCTCTTTTCATTTGTCGGTAACCTTGTGTGCAATTCCAATGGTTGGATCCTGGGTCACAACACTCGGTGTCTTCACTGCTTTCTCATTGCACACTCATCAACAACTTGTTACACTTATCTGTAACTGCAAATGCCCAATTTTGGATGTGGGTCCATTGTTTCTTGTACTCACAGAGCTTCTCATTCTGCTCGCGAAGCTACAACTTTTCTTACGCTGCGCTCTATTTGATGATAAAGCTCATTATGCTAATGCTTTGCTCAATTTTGTGTATTCACTTCACCTTTAGTCGTCTGTTCCTTCTCTTTTGCAACTGATCTTGTTCACCCTTTGTTTGATCTAGTTCTTCTCTGGTTATCGCCAACCAGACATTTAACTCTCGCACTGCTTTGCGCTGCAACTGATCTAAATCCTCCAGGTTCAACTAAGACCTTACTAAATTGGTCTGCAGAGTGTTCGCAATGTTTTGCTACGCGGAGCTGTCCGAAACCTCCACAACTCGATTGGGCAAACAAAATATCTGTTTGAGCTGTTTCGATGGAGATGATTCTGGTACAGACTGGAAGATCTGTGGTTGACTACTCGTAGCGGGATGACTTTCATGCCCTGATGAGAATACCTGCATGGCTAGTTTGGCACGTAGCTCCCCTACAGACTGTTGTAGCTTATCCAACCTTGTTTTAGTTGCATCCTCCATCTATTCGCAAATCCTTTTGAAATCATCCTATGTCAACAAGGTCTAAGCTAGGGGAGGTGCGTGTAGCCTTTTGTTTCTTCATAGCTTGAGTTGTGGATGTGTTCCTTGCGCTACTCTTCAATACTCTTTTCTTCCCTAATGCCGCTTTTTCTCTGGGTGTTGGCAGTTCTTCCTGCGATACTTGCTTAGGAATGACAGGTGAACGTACCTCCTGTTGTTCTTGCTTCGACGGGGACCCCTCAGTCCCTTCACTACTTGAGATCTCTTCAACATCTGGTGCATTGTCCAACGACACCTTCCAGGCGTCATCCAATGAATTTACTATCTCTCGAACTTTTTGGGTTGTCAATCTGTAACTCATCCTCAACAAATAGTGATTCGGATCTCTATGCAGTAAGACCAAAATGTAGTGCAAATCAACCTTGAATAATGCGTCACATTTGAATTCCTCCACACTTTCCTTAGGCAATCGAGGGGTCTTTTGAATAGCATCGCGTAACATATCCTTGTAGAGATACAATGTAAACATGTTAGTTTTCTTCCAATTTGGGTCATCAAAAGCCCACAAATTCCGAAACAAGGTAGTTAAGATGGGCCGCGATGGGTTATCTATTAGTTGAAAAGCCTCCGAACTCTCCTAGGCAGCGAAGGCAATTAAGATTAGCAACCATGGGTAATGAAACTCTGCATTACGCTCTTGAGTATCCATGCAATCTTGCTAGAATTGTGTCAGCAGGTATGATGCCCATCCCAATTTCTGTCTTTTTGTACAATGGTTTGCTACGACGATGACACTTGCTGGAACTTCATAGGTATTGCACTTGCGTAACACCTTGCAGGCTAGAGCCCATGTAATAAACTGGGTGGCGCAGTCATTGATCTGGGAGATTAGATACCCTCGGCCTCCCTTATCCATTTTGTATGTGTCAACCACGTGCACACTAAGAGTTTTATTAGTAATTATCGCCTTTGGGTCGTCTTCTTCTACAGGTAGGCCAGTGATGTTATGAATTAGAGCATGGGTCAATTCCACCGGTGTGTCCAGTCATTGGTAGCCCCCGTGAACACAAGCTAGTAAGCATTTGACAACTGCATTCACCTCGTTCCCTTGTTCCAAAGTGCGTAATATTGAACAAATTTAGGATTCCATTATCTTCTAGGCCGTGAGCCTAATGCTGTGGCTCCACTCTAGGCACACCATTCGCCGTCTTTACACATTGCAAATATTCTTGGAGATCCAGAAGTTTGGAAGGATCACATATATCATGATTTGAATACTTAAGCCGCTCCAGGTAACTTTGCATTCTTCCTTTGCTGCGAATGCCAAGCAGAAAGGGTGGTATTTCCATGGCGTATTTGGCATCTCGGGAAACTGAAACAACATGATGTGTTTCCTTTAATGGTGGTATGTATCGGGGCTCCGCCCTATAACTAGTGGTCATTGTTGGCGTGAGAGTCGTAGAGCTCAACCCTGCACTAACATCCTCTGGAGCCATCCTTGAATATTCATTATTCAGAGATGTCGTGCTCTTTCGTGAAAATCCTCAGCCTCACCCTTCTGAGGGAACAAAGGACGCTTTGTCTGTGGCCTTTATTTCCCTGAGCACATGCTCTCTTTTCCCATTGCTCTGTATCAACTACTTCTTCGCCTAGTACTTTAATCTCTGGTTCTCTGCTCTGGTTTGAGTGGATTCCCCCAATAGTTACTTCTATCTCATACACACTCTCTCTCACTTATTTGATCCAATTCTTTTGACTCTACAACTATACCACATGAATGCACTTTGCATTCTTATGATGTCATGCATCATTATCACATCCTCATGCCATCACTTCACCTCAATGCCATAACAAGAGGCAATTTTCCACTCACGCTGGTGTCTTCACGTCGCAGGTGGGCTGTATTGGCATGGTTTCTCTCTACGATCATGCTTTGACATTGGTGGTTTCCATAATAAGTACCTGTCTTTCTTAGTAATTATAGAATGCCCATTCTAATTATCTTTGACACTTACTCTTCGAATTTCGTACCATGCAATTTCAATCTCACAGTTTCTGGCAAGTCCGCTGGTTGTCCAACTGTCTTCCAATCGTTGGTTAGGTGACTTCGGCTGTAATGCTCATCGAGAATCACGCCTTACATCGAATTATGCACCACGGTTGGACATTATTCTGCTATCACCTGATTTCTACATAAACACTTTTGTGCAAAGGGATGACCCCCAACGCTGCGCTTTGTCTAGTATGTGACCAATACTGCATGACACTTCCCCCAATGTACAATGTTCTACTCATACATATTGCACTACTAATTTTTACTTCGGGAAAACAAAAAGAAACACTAGGTACTAACTTCAAATAGAAAAACACAATTTTACTACAAGCCCCAATCAATCTATTTTATTTCTGTACAAAAGAGTGACATGCAATTTGTCTTATCATTTTTGGTGCACAGTAACTCGACTCCCCCTATATGGTTTCAATAGGCTCCCATTGACAAAACCCTCGCGCAAAGTACCATCCAGATTCTTCAACTGTACTACTCCTGCATCTGTCTCGTGGTGGATGATATATGGTCCCATCCAATGCATTTGAAATTTTTCTAGGTGCTTTATAAACTTATTGTTGTACAATAGTACCGGATCTCCTAGCTAAAAAGTCTTTTGCTTAATTTATCTATCATGCCATGCTTTCTCTTTGGCTTTCTGCACCTCTTGGTGGAAGGCTGAAGCTGGCTAGTGCATGATCTTCCTCCAGCTACAGTAATTCCTGTAACATTTGTTCCACTACGCTAGATTCTGTACGCTGCATGAATACCGTGATGCGCAAGCTTGACAGCGAAAACTCCATTGGCATTACGACCTCATGTTCATTTACTAACCAAAAGGGTGTTTGTATGGTCAACTTCTTGTAGGTAGTCCTATATGCGCACAATACCGTTGGTATCCTCAAATCCCAGTCATTGCGTTGCACATTGCATACTTTAGTAAGCGTTGCCTCCAATATTTTATTAAATACCTCCATTGTATCATTAGCTTGTGGATGGTATGGAGTGCTCTTCATATGGTAGGTCTGGAACTCCTCTGTCAGTGCCACGATTGTTTTGTTCAAGAAATGAGTTTCTTGGTCACTCATGAGAATTCTCGGAAAACCCAAACTTGGTCACTACATTGTCAAATAGAAAACACACAACAGTATTTGCGCTGCAATCTTTGATTGGCCCGACTTTCGCTTGCCTGATCAGATACCCAGTGGCGGTAATTATGTACCGCGCACTAGTCCTCCTCCTTGCTGGTGGGTTAATTAGGCCCACAAAGTCAATCGCCCATTTGTCGAATGGTTGCAAAGTGAGTCGGGGAGCCAAGGGCATATCATCTCTTCAGAAAGGCTTCCCCTCTTGCTGGCATACATCACAGGTCTTGCAAAACTCCTTGGTGTTGTTATGTAACATAGGCAACCATAATCCCACCCGTAAGATCTTCTGCGTTGTGGCCTGTCCTGCGTAGTGTTCTCCTGCAACACCTGCATGTGCTTATGTCAAGTCATAGGTCGTTCATGTTCCAATACGCACTTGTGCAAAATTCCAATTGCGCCTAACTTATATAAGGAACCGACAATTAACTAATAATAAACCGCTTTTACCACTAGTTGTTTCTTCTGCGCCACAATATAGTCTTTTGGCTACATCCCTATACTCGAAAATCTTGCAATCTCTGCAAAATAATCATCCACCATGGTCACAACAAAAATCTGCGCATCTGACAAGTTGTCCTCCAAATTCTGTGCATTTTCCCTTGAGGTTAGGCGTGAAAAATGATTAGATCCCCCATTCAACTTGCCAGGCTTGACTACCACTTGAAAATCATACTCCTGAAAATAGAGAAACATCATGCAAATCCTCCCCCCCAAAAAAAACACAGGCTTGTTGACTAGGTACTTAGTGCAGAATGATCAATATACAATTTAAACTTACTGCCCAACAAATAATGCCTAAAACTTTTGAGGCGCATACACCATTGCCAATCTTGCTCTCTCTGTCGTGGTGTAGTTCTGCTCGACCTTTGATAGCTTTCTACTTGTAAAAGAAATGGGATAATCAATCTCTCCCTCCCCACAACTTGTGTTAAGATTTCTCCTAGTGCAATTGATGAAGCATCGACATGCACGCGAAACTCCTTGTGCCATTCCGGAAATACCAAGATCGGGGCCAACACCAACTTCTCCTTCAAGGTGTCTAAAGCTTTCTGACATTTGTCATTCCACTTAAAATTGGTTCCTTTCTTCAACTAATTTTCCATGGGAGCAATGATTTGAGCGTATCCATGAATAAACTTCCGATAGTAACCCGTATGCCCCAAAGTAGACCGTAGCTGTTGGACGATTGTGGGTTGCAGTAGGTCCATTATCATTGCAATCTTGGTAGGATCCACTAGCAAACCTTGCTTGCAAACGATATGTCCCAACAAAATACGAAAAGGTGAACAAAATATACATTTCTTTATGTTAAATGAAATTTGTAGCTGCCTGCACCTGTCGAGCATAAGCCGAAGCACCTCAATATGCTTATTTAGCTAACTGAATACAATCCAGTAATCCATGTAAACTACCAAAAACTTATGAATAAATTCCTTGAACGTCGCGACCACTATACGTGAGAAAATAGATGGCGTGTTATTTAAGCAAATGGCATAACTGTGTACTGAACACATCCCCATTCGGTTGCAAAAGTGGTCTTATGCCGACCCTCTTTAGCAATCTTCACTAGATGGTAACCAAGGAACCCATTCGTGAACAAATAAGCTTCCTATCCACCAACATTCTCCAATATCTCATTGGTGCATGCAATAGGGAAATGATCATGCGCGCAAGCATTATTCAACTTTTAAAGGTCCACGTAGATCCTTATCTCGCTCGTCTTTTTGTTTTGGACCGCCATCGGGCTTATCCACTCCAATTCTTCCACGAGTTCAATGATCCCTGCCTGTTGCATTTTATCCAATTACCGCTTGACTTTTTCTTTATATATTGGGTTTAACTGATATGGCCGTTGCTTCACAGGTTTGGCCTCAGGCTTCCATGGGATTCTCATCTCACCCAACTCTAAGAAAATCCCCTTCATATGCTCGAAGGTGTTGTGGAACAAGTCCTGGTATTCGGGCAACAGGTCTGCAACCTTCTCTACCGTTTCATCATCCCATTAATCCCTTATAACAACCATCTTGGGGTTTTACTTTGTATCGATGTTTACTTTCCTTGTTTTGATAGGCTACGCATACTCGGCGGATTGCAACTATGATCCACTTATTGGACGCTCCCCTTCGATTTCTGGAATTTGTATGTTTCTGGGATCGTCGTCATCCTCTCCTAGTTCTGCTATGTTTTGACATTCCAATAACTCCTGTATTTGTTGTGAATGCTTGTGCGCAAGGCACAATAGTATATCTTCCCGCACTGTTGGGTCTCCATTGGTAAAATTTTTGTTGAAATTTGGGTACATGATCAGGGGTTACCATCGTTTTTGTGGGCAGAGGCCTGCAACGCTACTGTGTATTTGCAGAACAGGAGTCCACATCGTGCCTTGGGGCATGTGACTCCGGAGGAGGCTTTTTTTCCAGGAAGAAGCCTGATGTTGGTCACTTTCGTATCTTTGGGTGTATTGCATACTCCTATGTACCCAAGGAGAAGAGGACCAAGCTAGAGCCCACCGCAGAGAAGGGTATCTTTGTGGGCTACAGTGAGACCTCGAAAGCCTTTCGGATTTATATTCCTGCATAGAGGAGAGTTGTTGTAAGGCGGGATGTGAAGTTCGAGGAGGACAGGGCTTTCAGGAGGTCACGGGAGTTAGAGTATCTGGATCGACGAGACCCTCAGGAGCAGTTGAGTCAGTCACAGGGATCCAGTGGGCAGGGATCAGGAGGTACATTGATTACAGTGTCAGGTCCATCAGTGAGTAGTGGCTCGTAGAGTCAGAGGGGTGGTGCTTCAGGCAGCATGCAGGGCAGTCCGCAGAGCAGTTCACTAGGCAGTCCACTGATGGACAGTTCACACGGTACTTCAGCATCTACAGGCATAGGTTAAGGCAGGAGGACAACAGACAGACATTCAGGAGTTCATGCTTCTGATGAGGATGAGGAGTTTCATTCTCTGGTGAGAGAAGTGTGCTCAAGGAAGAGGAAGCCCAAGTGGCTTCAGGATACCTTGAGAGAGGCCACATCTGTTGCTGGGCCGAAGAGACTGGTCAGAGAGAGTAGGCCACTTGAGCGGTTCTGTAGCTATATGGCAATGGTTAACAACATCGTTGACTCTGAACCTTCTAGCTATGAGGGGAGGCAACTAGCTAGCAGGTCTGGAGAGAGGCCATGCATGTGGAGTATTCTTCTATCATGAAGAATGATGTTTGGGAGGTGGTGCCGAGGCCTGAGGGCAAATCCATGGTTACTTCTAGATGGCTTTACAAGGTAAAGCACGCTGTAGATGGCAGCATTGAGAAATTCAAGGCAAGGTTTGTGGCTAGAGGGTTCTCCCAGGTAGAGGGAATTGATTATGAGGAGACCTTTGATCCCGTGGCTCGATATACTTCCATTCGCTCCATTATATCGATAGCATCAGAGGTGAGTTGGAAGATCCACCAGATGGATGTGAAGACCGCATTTCTCAATGGCTTCATACAGGAGGAGGTGTACATTGAGCAGCCACAGGGTTTGAGGTGCATGGGAAGGAGTCCCATGTATGCAGACTGAAGAAGGCACTTTATGGCCTAAAGCAAGCTCCTAGAGCTTGGTACTCCAGGATTGATACGTACTTGCAAGAGATGGGTTTCACAAAGAGTGATATAGATCCGAACCTATACTTTATTGTGATAGGTGAGGAGCCTCTCATTCTAGTGCTGTATGTGGATGACTTGGTCATTACAGGTGCAGAGAGAGTCATAGAGGGCTGCAAGAGAGATCTTGCCCCAGAGTTCGAGATGAAGGACATTGGCTTGATGCATTACTTTTTGGGTTTGGAGGTGTGGCAGGAGGAGGGGCATTTCTTCTTGGGATAGGGGAAGTATATTGTGGACATCCTTAGCAGATTCCACGTGGAGGATTGTAGATCCATGTCAACACCTATGATCACCAACTGGAAGAAGCTCCACGCTTTAGATTCTGAGTTGGTGGATCCCACATTGTATAGACAACTGATTGGTTCCTTGATGTATTTGGTCAACACTAGACCAGATATATGTTTTGCAGTCAACACGATGAGCTAGTTCATGTGTGAGCCTAGGAGAGTGCACTGGGTTGCTACAAAACACATTTTGCGGTACTTGCAGGGGACAGTGGAGTATGGTCTGGATTATAGAGTGAGATTGGTAGGGTACACTGATTCTGATTGGGTAGGTTGTGCTTCTGATAGGAAGAGCACTTGTGTTGTTTTGGGTTGGGTTCGACAGTTGTGTCGTGGTTCAGCTGGAAGCAGCAGTCAGTAGCATTGAGTTCAACTGAAGCAGAGTACATGGCAGCCAGTCTAGCTAGTTGTGAGGCCATATGGCTTCGCAAGATGTTGTTTGGCTTATTTGGTCAGCCGTTGAGACCTTCAGTGATTTACTGTGATAATCAGAGTTGCATTAAACTCACGGAGAATCCAGTATTTCATGAGGGTCAAAGCATATTGGGATCAGATATCATTTCATCAGAGGCTATGTTCAGAAGGGAGCTGTGAAACTTGAGTATATTCCCACTAATGAGCAGGTAATAGATATTTTTACCAAAGCCTTGCCACGTGCAAGCATGTCTACTTCAGAGACAAGATGGGTGTGGTGAGGAACACTTTTCTCGGTAAGAGGGAGTGTTGAAATTTGGGTACCAGAGGACAAGTGATTCTCTAAGGCTTTGATCTTTGGCCTAGGGAAAAGTGTCCAAAAGAATTTAACTTTTTCTCCTAAAGTGACTTTATAAGTTGTAAAGTCAAATCTAATTTAAAAGTGACTTTAAGTGATAAAGTTACTAAGTCTAATTTTAAAGTGACTTTAATAAAGTCAATGTGAAATTAGAAAGTGAAAAGTGACTTTGGAAATAAATGACTAAGAGGGTCTTTATTAAAGTGGGGTGAATTAAAAAATATAAAGTGAGATTTAAATGTACATTTAATCTCAGCCCTAGATCTAAAGCTATCTCAGCCATTGGATTTAGGGATTCCCCAAAAGTCACTTAGGTTTAGGTTAAAGGAGGAAAAGAGGGAAAAGATCATTCAGTCTTTCATGAGCAGATTGAGAGGAGGAGGAGAAGAGAGCAAGGAGATTTTTGAGCAGTGAGGTGAAGGAGAGCAGAACCTTGGCACGCATACTGAGGGAACATTTAAGCAAGTTTGTACAAGGTTAGCACACAGTTCAAGGTAGTTTGGGCACGAGTTTCAAGGTAGAACTGTACAACAACTTTGGCTTGAGTTTCAAGGCAATCATATAACAGTTTTGGCACAGATTTCGAGGGCATTTACTGCTAGGTTTGAGGCACAGTTTTCGAGGCAGTCCATACAGTGAGCTGCTGTCCTTGTGCACGGAAACCGATGTAGAAATAGTACAACATTTATTGTTGTCCCTCTGCACGCATTTTGAGGAGGTGGTACAACAACATTTATTGTTGTTCTACACGCTTTTCAAGGAGGCCGTACATCAGAATTTATTGTTGTGTTTTCTGGGCACAGAAATCAAGGAGTCCGTACAACGTTTATTGTTGTTCCTGTTTTTCTGTTTGCACATTTTCCGAGGCGGTGGTCAAGCATGGAAAACGAGATAAGTTGTATTTGTTTGGTTGCAGAATTTTTTTGTATATTTCTATCTCACTGTAAAAGCTATTTATCAGAAATAAAGAAAAGCTTTTGAACTGGTTTTCCCCAAGAGTTGTAGGGGTTTTTTCCAGGGTCATCTTGACCA
Organism: Pinus albicaulis; assembly: GCA_034641835.2. NCBI lineage: Eukaryota > Viridiplantae > Streptophyta > Pinopsida > Pinales > Pinaceae > Pinus > Pinus albicaulis. The sequence continues at coordinate 90,264,809 of CM076576.1, forward strand.
AAAATCAACGTGTCATTTTCTGTGTGTGTGGCTGATATATTTTCTGAGTTTTTATTACTGCATTTTCAGCACTGCGAAATTTCTAGAATTTGTGTTTTCAGAAAATATTTATTATTTCCAGCTTGTTGAATGAATGGTTATGGGAATGGGCATTTAACTACATGGGAGTAATAAGGAGAAACTGAAAACCGGGGTTGGGCTAAAATTTCTACACTCGGTTGTACTCTTGGCCTGGGATCAAACCATCCCGTTCGCCAATACTGCCCCTCACTGCAGCTGAAACACTTCTGAAATTCTTAGCAAACCACGCCCTAGAATTCCAACCTAGTTTCGGTGCTCTGCTACTATGTGTGTGTGTTCTTCAACTGACCCCAAGCCCTCTTCTTATACTTCTCTCGTTGAAACATCAACGACTGTGATCTAATATTAATCGACGGCTAAGATTAGAAGATGCTTGATCCATGTGACTTAAGTCATTTTCATCACATGTTTAATTTAGTTAACTTTAATCTTTTAATTTTCCTAAGTTAGACTTAGGGTCCTTAATTAAAAATATTAATTAATTAAATATCTCTTAAACAGGATGGAATTTCTTAAATCGCTTTCTGGGTCTTGGAGATCTCATGTACTCTAGTCCCTCCATAAAGTTTGAGAGCTAGAGCACATCTAATGCTACCCCAACACCTCAAAAACCTCAACACTCCCTCTTAGCGAGGAAAGTGCTCTAGCAAAAATACTTCACCCCTAAGTTTTGCACTGATCTCTAGTGTGGGTCTTTGCGTTGATGATTGGCCTGCCACCCTTCATCACTGCGTCGTTGCTGCTCTTCTGTATTGTTGCCCATGATGCTGCCATCGCCACTGCTACATCCGTACTGCAACTCCCTCTCAATCTGTTGCATCGTGCTGCCAACTGTTGCACTGCAACTCAGTTGCTAAGAGTAAGCAACTGAAGTTATCTTGCCCAATCTTTGACAGACAAGTCAGTTGGGCTGCATCTCATCACTGAAGCTCCGTAGGCTATTTGGAGTGTAAAAACTCTGGTAAACTTGATAAATATATATTATTAATGATGAAAGATGAAAGATAAGAGATGATTACAATGAGGGATCACCTGGGCTTTAAATATAGCCTCAAGGTGTCCCTTGGCGAAGAGGCATGATCTTTGATCATGCCCTTTCAGTTAATAAAACCTAATATAACTATATCTAACTAATAATTAATAAAATATTCATAACATTGCCCCTCTCTTAAAGATGCTTTGTCCTCGAAGCATATGTAATCGATGACGTTGACGAATGTCTGGTTTCCGCGAGCGGCGAGCTCTTGCTTCCCATATTTTAAAAAGGTCATGGAGCATATTCTCGAGTTCAGTATGTTGTTGATCTGGATAGTGAAAATATCTGATATCGACAGGGTTGGATCCTGTCTTGATTTCTGGAGACTCTTCATGGCTCCTTTTTGAAGATAACATTTCTAACTGCTGACATTGTACTGTAGATACGACTTGATTTCCTGGGGCTTGGAATCCATACAACTTGTATTTTTGCCCTTTCCACTTAAAACTTATAAACTGCTTCTGATGGTTGGCAGAATAAGTACCTAGAGTTCGTAGCCGTTGAATTCCTAAGACCACATCTACTCCTCGTAATGGAACGGTGTAGAACGGAGATTCTAAATGAAAGTCTTTAATCTGCAATTTGACTTTATGGCATTTTCCTACTTGTTCAATCTTCTTACCGTCGGCCACCATTACCTTCATATTAGGCATGGGAAAAGTAAAGAGGTTGAGTCTTTTGGCCATGGTGGAATCTAGAAAATTGTGCGTGCTGCCTGTGTCTATTAGAACCATTACATTGTTGTTCTTAATATGTCCTCTTAACCTTAGGGTTTGAGGTTGTAATATGCCTGTCATAGCCGATAAGGACACTTGCGGAATAGTTTCGCCCCCCACTTCTGGAGAGAACTCTAAATTGTCTTCTAATCCTTCTATACACGAATCAGTACTGTTAGTGTCGTTAGTTGCTTCACAACTGTATAGATTTTTTGCTTTTCCATTAGCACACCTGTGCTTAGGGTCCCAGTTTTCACCGCAACGTTTGCACTTGCCCTCTCGTATTCTTTGTTTTTCCAGACTAGATTTTTCGTCTTCACGAGGATGGACAGGGACATATGTTGTGTCAACTACATTTTCAGATTGAGGAAATCGTCGTCTCGAATATACTTTTTCTGGTTTTGATAATCTTTCCAATTTCTTTTCAGCAACTTTTGCTTTTTGCCTTGCTACTTCTACAGACGTGATTTCATTTCATGTAGTTCTAGCTCTTCTTGTATGTGGGCTTTAAGTCCTGAGATGTAAGACTGGATTAGACGAGACTCCGACAATCCGGGTACTCGTGTTGCCAAAGTCTCCCATTCTCGCGTGTACTCATCCACATCTCCTTTTTGGCGTAATTTGATAAACGTTGAAAATAACTTTTCTTCTTTTATGCCTTGAAACCTTTTGAAGAACGCATCTTTAAATTTCCTCCAACTGATAGCGAGCGTCGTCTTTTTCCACCACATATACCAATTATATGCTTCTCCTTCCATTTTCATGGAAGCATGTTTAATTTTTTCATCATCATTAGTAATGTCATAAATTTCAAAATATTCTTCTGCCTTATTAAGCCATGCAACACTATTTTTTTCATTACCATCAAATTTGGGTAGATCGATCTTGGCTTTGCGCTGATATGCTAATGGTGGAACAAGAAGGGGATATTGATTAGCGAATGCATTCCAGAGTTGCTTATTTTGAAAATCTGCATTACTGTCTTCTTGATGATGTGGGGAATCGGTTTTTTCCTGATGCTCTCCGGAGTTCCCTGAATCTGCGGAATTGTTTTGTTGATTTTGTTCCCTGTTAGGAGATATTGGAGATTGTGTCTGACTTAACTTATCTATCTTATCATTTAGCTTACTGAAGAGTTCTGTCATATTGTTCATTGCTTCGCCATGCTCTGTCATCTTGTTCATTGCTTCGTTAAGCTTTTCTGTGGCCTCGTGATGATTTAGCCACATTTGTCTTTCTATTCGATTTGTTGTATCATGAACCTTTTTGATGTCGTTGGAATGCCCTGCAACTGTACCTTCCAGATCGACTAATCGCCCTCCAAATTCTTCAGAATTATTATTAATTTGTTTCTCAAGATCTCCCAATTTCTTCTGGAATTCCGCCATCGACATTGACGACGACATCAAGCGTGTATGAGGTGGGGAATATCTTTCTGCCAGTTTCTCCTCTTTTTCTTATAAAATTAATTAATTAATATTTAATTAATTAATTAATTTTTTTTTGAATTAATTAATATTTAATTAATTAATTAATTAATAATAATAAATTTTTTTTTTAAAACTATATAATTATTATATATATATAATTTTTAATTAAAAATTATATAATATATATAATTTAATTATATAATTATTATATATATATATAATTTATTAAATGGAAATTATATAATATATAAATAAACTATATAATTACAATATATATATAATTATCAATTAAATTATATAATATATAATTTATATAATTATCAATTAAATTATATAATATATATTTTATATATAATTTAAAAAAAATCGTGTTTTTTTAAAAAAAATGTGCCTGTTCACTATTGGTCAATCCTTCACACAGAAAAAAAACTCGTCCGCTTTAAAAGAATTACCCGTCACTATATTTTACAATTCGTCTATACGAAATGTATGGTATACGGTATACGGTATGTATGGTATGGTATGGTAAACGTTAAAAGAATTACCCGTCACATAATATGTATGGTATACGGTATAATTTACCAGCCTTGTCACCGTATTTAACGTTTCAATGTATTTAACGCTGTCTGCTTAAAATTATACCGTCCGCTCCGTTTAAATGTGACTGTGTTTCGTATGATTTAAACAAATCGAATTTTTTAATATCCCGATTTGTTGAAACGACACACTGTTTCACGTTACCGTCCGCTTAAAAATATACCCGTCCGTCACTGTTCAGAAGAGCTGTAGATCTTCCCTGTTGTTTAGTTAGCAGCGGCTCGGACGATAGGTTGATTGGCGTTTAGAATTATAACAAATCGCTTTTTTCTGTCACCAACCGGCCACGGGGGAGACGTGACTGTGGTTTTTTTCTGTCGTAGTGGGCAGTCGATTGTCTGCGGTCGACTGTTAAATGATGCCGTTCCGTTTAAAAAGATTGATGCACCAATTGTATACCCGAGCCACAAGGAAATCCAATCCAAAACTGATTACACAATCTACAAGCGATATCTAAACCAAGATCTTCACTGTTAAAAGATAAAACACAGTTTGCAGAGAGGATCCGATCCACAGAAGACTGCTTATCCGAGTTCCAAAATTCTGTGGTGTACTCTGAGCTTGAGAGAAGCCTTCACGCCTTGCTGTTGCAACTACAGGTCTTAAAATATACTTATCCCAAACTTAATCTCCTCGGTCACTTTTGAGCTTCTAATCTGAATTCTATGTTCTTCACCGAATTTTTTTATGTTCACGATCTTTTGAAAAACTTAATTTTAACTACAGCTCGTAATCAGACCCGGGTGACTGTTATCAGCATCCTGAAAGAGCGATGGCTCCATACTCAATGAGCAAAAAAACCCGGTAAACTTGATAAAATATATATTATTAATGATGAAAAGATGAGATAAGAGATGATTACAATGAGGGATCGCCTGGGCTTTAAATATAGCCTCAAGGTGTCCCTTGGCGAAGAGGCATGATCTTTGATCATGCCCTTTTAGTTAATAAAACCTAATATAACTATATCTAACTAATAATTAATAAAATATTCATAACACTATTTCTCCGTGTTGTCCTCCTGAAGCCTCTGCGCTACTTCAGCTCTGCACTGCGTAAGCAAGCCTGCTATGCGCTGTTGAAGTCACATCAGCCCCTTTGCGTTGCTGCTACTCCCTCTCAGCATCCAGCTCTGCCTTTGCTTCATTTGTGATTCTCTACACCCACTACTCCACTTGCCTCGCTACCGTCTTAAGGCTCTTGTAGCTCGTATGTGATCCAAGAGTTGGGCTACTCAAGGATCCTGCCCTACATCTGTAGCTGCTCTACAGATCAAGATCACCCAACTTTCGTGGTTCATGAGCGCTCATGGCTATGTCATCTCTGGAGCCATCGTCCGCCACAGCAGCCTAGGAGCTAGAACCTTCCTTGTCCTTTTTCTTCTGAGGACAATTGCTAGCGAAATGGCCTAGTTCGCTGCATTGGAAACACTTGATTTTCGACAGATCATGCTTCTTTCTCCCTTGCTGCCTCTTTGATGCCAAAGCTGCATCATCTTCTTCTTTCTTCTTCACTCTACTCAAACTAGTGTTGTACCATCTTTTCGTCATTCGACGGATTTCCTCTTGTCGGAGGAAAGCCCACATGTTATCCCAGTTGGGAAGGTCGTTCTGCCCAAGAGAGTTTGGACAAAAGTTTATGAGTCCTCTGTGACTGCATTGAGAACAATCCTCACCATGACATCAACATCTACCTTGAACCCCATGCCAGTTAGTTGATTTCGGATCGATTGTAGTCTGGATAAAAAAGGGTTGATCTCCTCTCCCTTGGCCATCATTAATAACCTCAGCTGGTTCTCCAGAAGCATCTTCCTCTCGACGGATCTTCCTTCATATAGTGTGGTTAGAGCTACCCACATATCATGAGTCGTTGCCTTCTCGGTTATGTGTGGGACCACATGATCTTTGACCCCGTCCATAATGAAGCGCTTGGCGTGTGTCGCTGCTTCTTCATGCTTCTCCAGGAGCTTCGCATCAGTCAATGTGGCCAGGACTTTCTTTGCATTCTCCCTCAAGTCGTATGCCTCCATGACTACAAGGATTTTGGCCTTCCATATTGCAAAGTTGGTCAAACCATCCAACCTATATTATATAGTCCATGGGGTGCCATTTGCTCAGAAAATGTGTCGGAACGAATCCTCCTCACTATGCTAGAGACTTGGATCTAGGGTCCTTGGCGAGACAGGAACCCTCTGCTCCCTTTGACAACTGACTCCCTCTCTTGGAAGTCTGCCAAACAAAATGAATTAGCTCTCTTCGATCCTTTGATCGTTCTTCAGACTTCTTTGGCAGGAAATCTTCTGAGAATTTGTTCTCCTCTCGCTCTTCGTCAACTTAGCTTAGGCTAAATTCTGCACCGACAAAATTTTAACCCCACCAACAATTGTTGAAGGTCTGCAGCTCAGCTTCTGGCACTCTGAACAAAAATCAGCTTTTGGACTACGTCACCCTGGCTGGCCTCTGCGTGAGCAGACAGTCTCAGCACAACTTCTGCGCTGCCTCTGCGCAGTATGTGCATGGGCCTTCGTGGAGACTATGTCACCCTAGCCTCTACTTGGCTCTGCTTCCTTCTGCTGCCGCTCTGCGCTCTTTGGCCTCGTTTTCTGCTGCTTTCTTTGTTGCTGTCTGCAGCACAAATTCTTTAGTCTTTTTGCTGGAGATCTATGCTAGATCTGCAATCGCTCTAATACCATGTGAAAATTTCTGAATATGCTAAACAAAGACCCTATTGTTAAATATCTGATTTACTTCTCCTACTTACATTAAGTTATTAATCTGAAAATCTTCAGCATTAACATTGAAGTAAACACATTAACAACCTACACATACAGATCTAAACTGAATAACATGCACAATGACAAAGTGACACACAAGGATTTTTTGGATAATTGTCCCCAGAAAAACCCAATGTAGGAAAATCGGTCTTTTGGTTGCTGGAGGGTTTTATTATTATGCAGAAGTCTAAGTACAACATTTCTGGGCACCAAACTTGGTTGGCCCTACAGAGAAAAATATGGCAAGCAATACCTCTATCTTCGAAGACTAAAAATATGGCTAATTCAACCCTCAGCAGGGAATTATGAAATCGAGCCCTTTCTGGCCCACTAAAACCCCAATGCTGCTCTGAAGCCCTCTGCGTCAGCCCCTGCCCTGCTCAAGAAGGGCTTGCGTCACCCCAGACTGGGTTATGCTGCCCCTGTGTCAGCCTTGCGTGGCCCCTGCTGCCTCTGTGTGGCCTCTGCTAAACTGTGTAACTCTTGGATGCCTCTGTGCTGCTCTGGTATGTTGCCCCTCTGCCTCGTTTGTACTCTTGGCTTGGGATCAAACAATCCCTTTCGCCAATACTGCCCCTTGCTGCAGTTGAAACACTTCTGAAATTCTTAGCAAACCACACCCTAGAATTCCAGCTTAGTTTCGGTGCGCTGCCACTGTGTGTGTGTGTTCTCCAACTGACCCCAAGCCCTCTTCTTATACTTTTCTCGTTGAAACATCAATGACCGTGATCTAATCTTGAATCGACTGCTAAGATTAGAAGATGCTTGATTCGTGTGATTTAAGTCATTTTCATCACATGTCTAATTTAATTAGCTTTAATCTTTTAATTTTTCTAAGTTAGACTGAGGGTCCTTAATTAAAAATATTAATTAATTAAATATCTCTTAAACAAGATGGAATTTCTTAAATCGCTTTCTGGGTCTTGGATATCTCATGTACTTTAGTCCCTCCACAAAGTTTGGAAGCTAGAGCACATCCGATGCTACCCCAACACCTCAAAAATCTCAACAAAATACATTTGCAGACAAAACAAAACAACATAATACAACTTATCTCTTCAGCCCAAAACTCCTTGAAAATTGTGCCCACTTTGCCTCGATTTTCGTGCTCACTTGAAGCTGAAAAATGTATTGTACAAACACGGGTTGTACTGTACGGTTGTATGGACTATACAGATTTTTTTCAAAAAAAAAAGCTCAAAAGCTTCTCTCAAATTGCCTGCAGCTCACAACATTAAATGTTGTTCGTATTGTACCTTTTGTTGTCTTCTATGCCTAGCTTTGCCCAGAAATCACTCCTTCAGCTTGCTGCAACAAATTTCTTTTTCAAAACTTTTCTCTAGCCCTCAGCCTCCTTTCTCCAATCTGCTCATGAAGAATGAATGAATGTAGTCTCTCTTTTCTTTTCCCCCTTTTGTTTCCCTAAATGAATTTTGGCAACCCGAAGATCTAATGGCTCAGATTCATTTAGATCAAGGGATGAGAATTAATGTGCATTTAATTCTCACTTTCTATTTTTAAACTCACCCATTAAATAAAGTACCCACATTGTACTTATGTCTAAAGTCAACTTTCATTTTATAATTTAACATTGACTTTATCACTCATAAAATCATTTTCACTTTATTATTTAACGTTGACTTTACCACTTATAAAATCACTTTCACTTTATAAAGTCACACTTGGAAAAGAATTATTTTGGACACTTTTCCTTAGGTAGAGACTAACCCATGGGAAACCACTTGTCTGAGGTACATCAAAAATTAACACTAGAAAATTTCAAAGCATTGGAAGATAAATCGTTAAAGGAAAGGTTAAATTTGTGGCATGCATATGTATGAAAATGGATTCAAATTGTGGACTCCCATATTCATTTGGGATCAAAGGAGGTAGATGGTCCTACAATTTGCAACAGAAAATGTGAGTACCTTTTAAAGATATGAGAATCTAAAGACCAAATGTCCAAAGCTAATATAATCTATGATATACATGGGTAACATTTAAGTAGTTCAAAGGAATCCTTCAATTGGTGTAGAAGGGAGTATTTCAAAATGGAGGCAATAACGAACAAGGTAGATGAAGAAAGTCGAAAGGAAATTGGAAAAGTTATGCAATCCTTTGGAAAAAACCTAAACTTGGGGCAAGTAGATGACAGTCAAAAGGACGATAAGGACTCAACTAGAGGATCCATGCTCCTATCATCCTCGTTAAAACCAAAAGAGTTGCTCTAGGCATGTCCCTCGCGAGCTAAAACCATTTTGAATATCAATAAAAGCATACCCTGTAATCCTTCCCAAATTCTAATTTTTTGCTTCCAAAATCCTTAGCAATAGTAGACTCCGATTTAGTTATGGAAGGGTCTCTAGTTTTGAAAGGTAAAGAATGGAAAAATAAAAAATCCCTACTGATTGCAATCCCACCCATGCTTTACTTTTATCCAATCACAATAGTCTCACTAGGAATAATTCTTCAAAGTCCTTCCCCAAAACCAAGTTCTCATTAGATTTCCATCCATCCCACCAAAGGAAAAATATTGCTTATGATCCTCTAAGACATCACTAAGGGAATGTGAGGTGTTTAGGTTTATGTGTGGAATCAAACTAGACTCAGTTCCTCTCTCTGTGAATTCGTCGATAGAAAGAACATACTCTCTATCTATCGCACAAGAAATAACATAAATAGAAATTGTCAAAGAAAAACAAAAAGCCCTTCATGGGACCCTTATAGTAGGGGGCAAACTCTATGAGGTTTAAAAGATGATTATGCTATCATACAATATTAAGGGATGGGAGCTCCTCACATAATCACACACCAGAACAAATGATTAAAATCCAAAAATGTGATGTACTTTTAATTCATTAGAGGATACTTGCTTGGGAGAACACCATTAGTGCTTTGTCTTTCTTTCTAAAAGATTGGTCTTTTTGTGCCATGATGTCATAGATAAGTCTAAAGGCTAGGTGATTACATGGAACCAAATCTTTTAAATGCAAAATTCTGAACACTCTCCCTCTACAATTAGGATAGATTAGTTGTCAAAGGAGTTAAGGATGTTATTCATAGCATGTAACATTTTTGGTCCATATTTGAAGATGCAACATTATTAGAATAATTCTTCAACCTTTATGCTTGGGGGAACAAGTTACAAGTATGTAACTATACGATAATATGTTGTTTTCGTCCTTCACAAGGAAGAAACTTAGGGAGAGACCTGATGGGCAGACCCAATGACAAGCTTCCTTTAGACAAAACGGAACCCACCAATCCATCTACAATGGATCCTAAAGATATGAAACAGAGCTAGAGGACTCTTCACTATGGCAAGGAAGGGGTTTCAAAGAGATTGAATTGTTTTTCGGTGCATGAAAGATTATTGTAAAAAGCAAATAGGATACAACTTAAATTGGCTAATGGATCCCTCATACCATATCCCAACTTATTTTAAGTTTAAAAGGAAGACCAAAACCCCCAAAGTCCTTTTGAATTCAATTCCTTTTCGTTACAAGATGAAGAATCCATTACGTTGGTCAAAAGTGAATGGACGATATATAATCCTTACGTAGAAGGAACAACATTGTTTCAAGTAAGTGTTAATCTCTAATGACTAAAAAGGGCAACACTAGATTGGGAAAAAGAAAAATTCAAAAACTCCCAAAGATCATAGACTTATTTGTTGAGAACACATTTGGGACCTTTTCTTATGAAGAAAATGAAGTTTGAAGCGAACAAAGTTCCTTCTCAGGTTAAAATACTCCAGAACACTTGGAATACAAAGATATCCATGAGGATACAAATATTATATTATAAAAGATATGAGATAGATAGATAGATAGATGATAAAATGTTACAATGAGGCCCTGCTTATATACCTACGCAGGTGACCTTTCATGACTGGGCATGTCTCTTAGACATGCCCTTTCACTAACTTAATGACTACTTACATAATCCTTAATTGACTATTTAATAATTATATTTGTTATATTTGTTATGTATTATATTCATAACATTGCCCTTTCCTTCAAAAGCTTTGTCCTCAAAGCTTATAGTTGACACTTTTCTTCAGTTCAATCACACACCGTTTTCTTCATTTGCTTTCGTCACAATTTAATATATCAACTTTTATTTATTTATTGTTATGAATTGGCCCTTCCTTCAGAACTTTGTCCTCGTTTTATGGATAATAATTTCTTCATCTTGTATTTGTTAAAATACTATAATTTTCACAAAATCTTCATTCTTTCTTTTCCGAATTGGATTTAATTTCCTTTTCATCAATGATTGATTTCATTTTGTCTATTGAATTGAGTTTTTAGGGTTTTTAAGGTAACCCTTCCTAACTTTCTCTTCTTCTTTTTAATGAAGTTATTATTCCTACAATTTTTTTTTTAAAATAATTTAATTAATTATATATATATATATATATATATTCTTTTAACAATTGATTTTTTTTAACTCTTTTTTGTTGTTGAAAGGTTACAACCCTAGTGAAATGTGGCTATTCACATATATTCACCTATAAAATATATGTCCACTTATGTGTATTTCTCCACGTAAAAGTAAACTTACCATTCACAAGAGATTTTTTATTCCTTTACTTCTTATTTTACCTTGCAAGTACCATGGGCTTCCAAAACCACGAGCTTGTAAACCACTGAAAGAATAATCAAAATAACCTTACCTACTCTTCCTTATTTCTTTTTCCTTTTTAATTTTAAACTGTCTTGGTATGTACGTATATGTACTTCTTTATATATATATCTCTTTCTTTTTCTTTTTAATATACTTTGACTTTCCTTCTCTCTTTTATTATTTTTAATATAAATTCTTCCTTTTTTAATATTTCTTCAATTTTTTTATATAAATTATTCTCCCTTTTTTAATATTTCTTTTCAAGAATTCTCTAGTTTGTTTTTTTCGCTTTTTTTATTATGGCCAAAGGCCTAGTGGCGAAAATGGAGAAACTCCAAGATTGATAGCGAAACGCTTTAGTTACGGCGGCAACAAGGTTGACGATTTTTACAGTCAAAGACCTAGATCAAGGAGCATAGCTCTGTGCAGCGATGAGCGGCCAGAAGATCGACTGCTCTGATACCAAATGAAGCGAACAAAGTTCCTTCTCAGGTTAAAATACTCCAAAACACTTGGAATACAAAGATATCCATGAGGATACAAATATTATATTATAAAAGATATGAGATAGATAAATAGATAGATGATAAAATGTTACAATGAGGCCCTGCTTATATACCTACGCAAGTGACTTTTCATGACTGGGCATGTCTCTTAGACATGCCCTCTCACTAACTTAATGACTACTTACATAATCCTTAATTGACTATTTAATAATTATATTTGTTATATTCGTTATGAATTATATTCATAACAAAGTTCTAAAAGCTTTGAAGGATAGAAACAAGAACGTATTGTTATGGAAAAGGCTGGATGGACATTGAGCAAGGCCTTGTAGTTGGCAAAGGAGGATGAAAACACAAATTTTGTTCAAAATTTTGCTAATGGTAGAAAACGTAAGAGTACTATTTGAGAAATGTCTAGGCTAGATAACAATAAGGCAACCACCTTCAAAAAAACTGCATCAAACTAAAACATTTCTTCCAATTATTCTCAACTCTAAACAAGGCAAATATAGAAGAAATTTTTCATATAGTTGAGTTCTTTCCAAGAATGGCAAATCAAGAGGCAAATGATGACTTGTATGTTGAACTATTAAAAGAAGAATGAAGGATAAAATCTTCTTGTTCCAAAAAAACAGAAACCCAAGTCCAGATGGTTGGTCAATGGACTTCCTTTAGAGGTTATATGAGTGGTTGGAAGATTATACTCATAGCAAGAGAGGAATAAACAGTATCAAGCAATGTTCTAGCTACATTCAATTCAACATTCCCAACCCATATTCCTAAGAATGACAACCTTGGCTCCCCTAATCATTTTCATCCCATTTCCCTTTGTAACACAATACATAAGAAAACCACAAGGCAATAGTTCAAACATTTGAGCCAATCCTTTCAAATTCAATCCCAAAGGAACAACTTGGCTTTCTAAAAAAGAGGCAAATTCATGATGCAATGGGGTTAAGCCCAAAAAAGCTTACACTCAATAAAGACAAGAAAGATTCTCAAAGGTTATAAACTTGGGTTTGTCAAAGGTAAATGAAGGGAAAATTAGCTCTCCCTTATATTATTTTATTCATAGCGGTTATGAGCTAGAGTTTTTAAATTGGATTGAAGAAATTTTTGTTTTTGATCTAATAGTTGGATCAGCTTGAAATCCTTTAAATCCTATGGAGGTCTTGTTAATTTTAGGGCTAGATTGTTCTTTGTTGTAGATAATCGCATTTTTAAACTTTTTCAACAATTTACACATTACATTCACCCCATATAATCAAAAGCAATGATATAGAGAGAACAATAACATCAACAATGCAGCGGAACAACAGAAGAAAAGCATACACAATAGAGACACCAGGATTTAGGTTAGAGACCAGGGCAAAACCCCACAAAGGGGAAAATCCAGAATCAATTCTTCTTCTTCTTAGATATTCATCAAATGTTCAGATCAGATACAAAGTACAATAATAATGAGACACAAGTCTATCAACATCAATCATATTTGACCTCTGAGGGCCAACTTTGGATCATACATGATCCTCATAAGATGGAAGCAGACAAGTTGAATGCCTCCACAAGACCTCCGATAGGCCTGCCTCCATATTGTTGTCACAAGAGCATATATCTCAAGTAGCATACATGCTACAGTATCATGGTCACATTCCAATTATAAGTATCACTGCCATACTGCCATACATCATTGTCACAAGGACATGCCATACATCTTTGTCATAAAGGACATTGCCATATATATATATATCACTATCATAAAGGATACTGCCATATGCACCACTGTCATAGGGACATTTTCATTCATCACCGTCATTAACACACTGCCACACTGCCATACATCACTGTCACAAGGACATGCCGTACATCTTTGTCATAAAGGGCACTGCCATATACATATCACTATCATAAAGGATACTGCCATATACACCATTGTCATAAGGACATTGCCATTCATCACTGCCATTAACACACTGCCATACATCACTGAAGATTAGGAACAAATGTCATTGCTATGGGCACAAGTATCACTGCTATTACTCACTATCATAAGAACACGAACCACAGCCCAACCATCTCTGACATAAGATCAAGAATCACTGCCATACATCTCTCTCCAAAAGAATGAGTATCAGTGCCATTCATCACTATCAAGAATCATTGTCATACATTTCAAGGATTACTGCCATACATCGCAGAAACAACTGCCTTTCATCGTTGTCATAGATTACAAGAATCTGTGCCATACATTACTACTAAACACAGAACATTAGGGCATATAGAAACTGCTCAAATCAGGCTGCAATTATCTCCTAATAGAACTCTGAAAGGTCACATATAATACCCTGACTGGAGAGGGTTAGGACCATTAGGGCCGCACCATGATATGCCAAAGAGACAGCATATAAAGTCCTCATAACGTTGTTGGAACAATCCCCTTCTTTACAGAGAAAGACCACATATAATTAGGAATGATCACAGAGAAATAGGCCACTCATACTTACAGAGACAGAGTGCATATGTCAACAAAGAAAGGTTGCATTTGACCCACTGAGATAGGCCGCATAGATCGACTGAGAAAGAGCTGCAGAACTACGCCGCATTAGGACTGAGGAAGGCCACATTTGATCCTCAACAAATCACATATAAACCATGGAAAAAGGGACATATATGAACCACAGAAAAGGCCACATATGATTCCATAGGAAAGGATGTTATAAAACATAAATAGTCCGCACAAGATCCACTGAAATAGGCCACATTAGTTGCCACAATTAGGCCGCAGAGATGCCATTGTTAGGCCGAAGAGATTGCCTCAGATAGGCCGCAAAAGATGTCACCATTTGTACGCAGAGATTGCCTCAGATAAGCCGCAAAAGATGTCACCATTAGGCCACAAAGATTGCCTCAAATAGGTTGCAGAAGATGTCAACATTAGGTCACAGAGATTGCCTGAGATAGGCCGCAGAAGATGTCAACATTAGACCGCATAGATTCCCTCAGATAGACTGCAAAAGATGTCACAAAGAAGTCTGAAATTGAATGCAAATGGTGGAGGATAATGGCTAATTTATAGTTGTTTCTCCATTAGTGCACATATTTTGGCACAAGCCAACAAGAAATTTATGAGGCCTACTTGTAAATATGGAGGGAAAACATAAATTAAATTTGCTAATAAATGCCTTGGAGATTGCTTGCCCAAATATAAAAACTTCAAAATTCACTGTAAACATTTATAGTCACTTCAAGTTTGCAAGGATAACAAGCTATACTATATATTATTATGCGTAGCCCTCACACTTGCCAATTCTGAAAAAAGGTTGAAATATTTAAAGGGGGTTTGTGCCATTCCATTATTGGTTGCTAGACATGGGCAAAATGTAGTCTAGGTTTAGGAAACTTAAGTGTGAGTGTTTGCAATAAGGTCTATGAGACAAAGATTTGTCTCTATAGCACCTTTCTTCCTCACATTTATTGTTAGTAATGATTATGTTAAAACATAAGAGGCCTTCCCTTCCCAACAGGTTTTACACATTTTAACAGTTGTTTTGAAAACCACTATAAAACACTCTGGTTTTGTAAAGAGAATAGATTCATATTTCAAATTAAGAAGGTGATTGAACATGAATTTATTCAAACGTTTAGTATTTGATCCAAGTGACTACTACCTGACAATGCTTGAGGTTGGGATGGTGTAAGCATTGGACTTAAATGACTCTCGGAAACCCCTGTACAATATGTAAAAGCTAAGATGACCCAAAACATGAGAACAATAACAATAACAAATATCAACTTTGTGGGCCTTCTTCTTGCAAAAATACCAAATAAACATTGATTTTCCTTGCTCATACCTCATTGGTTTTCCCCTATGATTGTCAACACACTTGTTTGGTCTTCCAAGTCATGGTGCAAACTTACTATACAAAACTTCCTTTCGCTTCCCCCTATTGAGCTTGTACAAGACTATTGGAATGGTGCTCTAATACTTCCTCTTCTAAGCATATTCATAGTATTTTAGCTATTATTTTACCTTTGCTTGCTCACTTGTGACTTATCCTCTTATTGAGCTTTTACAAAGGTAATTATGGTAGGTTTAGAACCTCCAAGACATGAAAATTCTATTGTAGTTACTAGTTATTATTCTTCTATCTTTGCAGATTAATCGTCTTCTGGAAGTTAATTCACAACAAATACTAAATAAAACACAACCGCAATTACACAAAAAATTAATCACAGGAACTTAGAAAATATAACACACAAAAAGTGGACACTAATATTTTGGACCGAATAGTCTCTGGGAAAACCCCGAAGGGAAAACCAATTCTGCAGATGAAGGTTTATTTTATTTCTTCAACAAATTGAGAATTATATAAACTGTTTGTCTCTCGCTGACAAACCTCCGGCAAATTAATTTATTCACTACAGTGAGGTGATTCAATCTCCTGGAAACCACTTGACCCCTCTAAATCAATTCGGCCTCTCTTTGTGACCTCGAATCAATCTGACTGGTGCATTTTCGGCAAATAACTCAGCCTCTCTAGAAACTAGCACTCTTTGGGAAAATAACTCAGCCTCCACTGGAATGTCGAACTTCACTGGCAAACTTGGCTTCTCCTATGCAAATCAATTACACTGATAATTTCGCACTTGCTCCAGCAATTCGGCCACACTAAAACATTTCACATTGGCTGGAGAAATTCGGCCTTTGCAAATAAATCGATCTCCCTCTGTCACTGAGAATCTGGAAATCACTGTGAAGAATCCCTCTCAAGAAAAACAATCTCAATCACTGTTGATCCCGATTCCCTACTACTGGTGTCTCCCACACTATCATTGTGCCCCTACTATCACTGCAAATCTGCTTGTTTAAATGATCTCCAAAAGCCCCATCGATCACCTCTTATAATCTCTTGTTGACAAATCAACGACCACGATCTAACGCCAATCGATAGCTAAGATCATACTGACTTCTAAAAGTCATTGTTGGAGGCCAAAAAAAAATTGAATTTTTTGTTTAAGTGTTATTGCAAGAGACCGCACAGAAGAGAGAGTAGTGTGGAAGAGAAGTAGATGGTGCGCAATGGTAAGGACTGGCGCAAGAGAGAGGGACACGTTGCAGGGAGGTACAACGCGTAGGAGGCAACAACATCCAGCAGAAAAGACACGTGCAAGAATATTTGGTAGTTATGATTTTTCAGATGGTGGGCAAAGGAGAGGATGGTCGCCTTGGCAAGAGGATCCGCAGGTAGTTACAAAAATGGCGGAGTGGTGACGAGCTGATGGTAGATATTTTCAGCAGGTTCGAACAGACAGTTACTATTATCTGGAGGATGAATCTGGGGATTCATGTTGCAACAATGAATCTTATAATCATTAATGGATATTGATTGAAACATGGTATCAACAAAAAATGGAAATTGAAAATTGAAAATGATGTACATTGAAGTAACAATCTTACAATTAAATTTTTAGAACAAGTCAATGGAAATGAAATATTAAAATTTCGTTAAAAACCTTTAAACAAAAATAGATATTTAAAGGAAGAAATATGTTAACTTCAATTTTAGAAAAGCTAAAGAAACTTTTCCTTTACAAAACCAAAAGTCAAAATTTGCTTACTGAAGTCAAATTGTTGAAGCAGAAGGAAATATCAGTTTCATAGGTGAACAACAATTTGTGAATAAAGAAATGTTTACAGATTTAAGTGGAATATTGTTTTTTCTTAGAAAAAAACATTTATATTTCAAGATGAAATAAAAATACAACCCTCAAAATGTCTTCATAATAGCGTCAGGATTTCTCTGCTTTCTTTGATCTTAAAAAGAAGGATCTTTGATCATATTTCCTTTACCCAGAATGTCAATCGCCAAAGAATCAACTTTATTTGAATTTACATATTCAAAAACTAAATATCTCTTAGCAGAGTGTGTACTCTTTTTAGACAAAGGCCTTAAGCCTACTTTATTACAGCCAATAAAACTTACAGAAATCAACTTTATATTAATAACGTATTAAGCTTCAAAGTTAGGAAAGAATTATAATGAGACCGCAGTCCTATTTCTTGTTTCTTCTTTGATCACCTGCTAAGAGGTCTCCATTCAAATTGGCCTTTGACAAAGCATCGGCTTGGGAGTTAACTGCCTGTAAAAATGCGAAAAAGAGATCTGATTAAACGTAGGTGCAAACTCTGAGTAAGATTGCCACATTGTAGAGCCCTGATTTTTGTATCTGGTTTTCCACTTTCATCCATTGGATGAGCAATTCTGAATTGCCTAAGATCTGAATATAATTGCATTCTTTAATAACAGAAACAGGGCTTCCAATTCTACAAAATTGTTGGACCCTGGGGCCTGGGCCCTGGACCCAGATATGGCTTAACCTTAGAAGTAGTGTTCATCAGAAAGAAGAGAACATAAGCAGAACCACATTTAGTACCCTCGTCCTGATGGGCCCCATCAAAGAATCCCCATGGATGGGATCTGTCTATCTGCGGAGGGACTTTAATTTTTCATGATGAAGCTTTGAGGGGATCTTGAATAAAAGGTTATGGCACCAATGCGTGAGAGGTCACTTGAAAATTGGGGACTTCTCTGTCCTCAAAAATACTGTCACTTCTAGCTGTCCAAATTCGCCAAAGAGCCAGAGAAGGGATTACTTTAAGTTGTTTTAAATCTCGTCTCACAAACCACTCCCCGAAATTTTCCAGAACATTACTCTTCCCCCACATGTTTGAGAGGTTGGTTGAAGATTCATCATCTTTCCAAACTTGAGATGTGAATGGACAATCACGGAAAAGATGCATGTTTGTTTCCAGGATATCTTTACATAATATCCACCATCCAGTACTTGATGGAGTCTATCTGATCTGGACCTTGGTTGAAATAGACCTCTTGCTGCAACTTTGCTGATAACTTCTGCTATAGGTGATGAAATCAAATTCCGTCAAAGACCCATTCAAGGTATTGAATAGATCTTTCGAGTGATATAAGACACTTGAGATTTGATGACCTGTGGGGTGAGAAAATGATTCCACAAATTCATAGGATGCACAGCGGCGCAGTGTTCCAGACAGGTGTAACTTCAATTGCTCATATCTCTCAAACCGGGAAACGAAATCAAATTCCGTAAAAAAACCCATTTGAGATAATAAAAAGTACTTTCAAATGAGATATTTTTCACTCTCTAATATGATCTATGGAGACCGTGGCACTTGCATGAAGTTTACTGAAGATTATTGCAAAACATTGAAATTGAAATATGTTTCAAACCCTCATGGAGCCATAGCCTAAATCTGGATTTATGTAGGAATGAAATAAAATACAGAAATAAACATAAATGCAGAAATAAAACTTCATTTCATGAATATCAAATCACTGAAATATGCTTACAGACAGAATGGACATAAACTAGCTAGGGCGATGGTAGCTTATCTCTGAGAAGAGATGTGGCGGCTACATGCCTTTGAAATGTGTTACAATGAGGCTTGAGGGCCTATTTATTATTGAGAAACAATGGAAAACCCTAAGCATCCAAAAACCTAACCCTAGGAGATGAAGTGCCAAAACTATGGGCCCCGTTTGGGTAAATTGGTACATCAACTTCTCGGGGATGTAACTTTGGCATACAATTTCTGTTTGACCCGCATAATACCTTGTTAGAAAGATCTCTTCGAGGACTACAACTTTTGATGTGAGCAACATCGAAGGAACTTCCATGTTGCTGTTGATTTTCCCAAAAAACTTTGTTTAGGGCCTCAAAACGACGACTCTGAAGTTTAGGACTCAAAAAACTGTTAAAAATAGTAAATAAGAAAATTGATTTAACTGACTAGCTGGAATAGGTGGGTGGTCACCAATATCCACCTTGATCATTCCTCCCCCCCTTAGAAAGCAATGGTCCCCATTGCGCGCAGAGCCTCCATGAGATAGGGAAATTTCTGTTGAACCTGGTCCCTGGTGAAGGAGTTGGCCTGCTTTGAAGTGGGCGTAACTTGCAGTGGGATCAAGATTGTTGAAAAGTGTAACTAGGTCGGTCTTCATGTTGACTATGTAATTATGTATATATGTAAAGAAGATGTCAAGGATAATGAAATGTATTCTTGGTGTACTTGCTTCATGTGTTTCATGAGCAAGATTGGTTAATAGACTTCTTCTTGATGTCTATTAGGGTTTTATCTTCTAGGTATAAATATAATTAAGTGCCATATATATGAAGGATCTAGCCCAGAGAAATGCTCCTAGACCTTGCCAAAGAAACCATGAAAGAAAGGCTCTAGACAACCCTCATCAACGCTGGAAGATGTGCCCTACAAGTCGGCTCCATAAACATATATCAGATTGGCTATATTATCCTTTGATAGGTCGGCTCAATTATAGGTGCAAACAACTATATATACCAGTGAAGCACCACTCGTATAAGACTCGCGGGTACTCGCGGGTCTTCGCGGGTTATATAGCGAGGCGGGTCACTCGCATAGAACTCGTGCTCTCTACCCTTACCTGCGCAAACTCGCATTAAACCCGCCTACTCGCATAAGACCCACGGGTTTCTCATAGCACCCGTATCGGACTCCTATAAGACTCGTCCCACAACAAAAAGCATTTTTTTTGGATTTTTCTCAATTTTTTTATTTTTTATTTTTCTATTTTTTTTGGAAATGAGGTGGAGGAAAAGGGAATTTGGAGGGAAGGAAATGTTTTATAAGCACCTCTCTCCCTTTCGGAGTAAAACGGCACTGATGAAGTGAACCTTTGTGATAGGCGACACATAGTAAGAGCAGAGCGGAGTGCAACACGGGCGGAGTTTCGACAGCGGTGTAGCACGGTGGAGTTTTAGCACGGGCAGGAGTCACGGCACGGGCGGAGTTTCGGGCGCAAGCGAGTCACGGCACGGGTGGGTTGTGCAGACGAGTCACAGCACAGGCAGAGTTTCAGCACATTGTCCAAGTAGGCTTCATGATCTTTGTTTCATTGCTTTGCAACTAGCTGCTAGCATGTAATTTTTTTAAAATTTTATCTAATCAATTCAATTTTATTTTATTTTTGTTCACTTGCAATTTGCAGATTTTTTTTGGCCTTGTAGCTGAGTTTCTCAACCACACAACAGCCCTGTGTGGCTGAGATATTTTCCTGGAGAGACTCTTTGTGCCAATGATGTACGCACTCACATTGGTGAGTTTCTGGAAATACACACAACGACCTGCTGATGGTGGCTCGACCACAGGGCCAAAAAAAATTGTAAATTTTAAAAAAAAAATTAATAACCAAAAAACCAAAAAAAAATTAAAAAATATGAATTAGATTTTAAAAATTTAATTTTTTTCTTCCAGATTTCGTCACCATGCCACCAAAGGGGTATAGAAAGTCTCGTGATCCAGCATGGGCACATGGTCAACGAATCATTGCCGGTAATGACCACCATGTGAAGTGCAATTATTGCAATGCCACAATGCATGCAGGAATAAACAGGCTAAAATACCACCTAGCTAGAATTCCTGGGAATGGTATGGGATGTTGTCAAAATTGCCCTGATGAAGTCACTATTGAAATGGCAGCTGCTTTGGAAGCCATTAAAGAAGAAACTTCTAAGAGGGCAAGAAGGAAGGATGAGATTGTTGGGATAGGTAGATCTTCATCTCAGAGTGAAACACAGATTGAAAGTCCGGGTATTGGTAACTCCTCTTCAAGTGTTGTAGCAAACAGGAGTATAACCTCTTCTTTCTTCACTCCTTGTACAACTCTAGGATCTCAACCAACCTTGGATAGTTTTAATGAAAAGAAGAGGAAGGAGGCAGATATGGCAGTGAGGAGGTTTTGGTACCATAACAGTCTTTTGGTACTATTGATTTAGAGTCTGATTGGGTTTGGGGAGGAGGAGCCCTCTGATTTGAGTTGGCTTGATGAAGAGACTGAGGATCTCTCTAGTTTTCCATCTCAAATGGAGACTCCCAATACACCTGCCTCACAGTTGCTTCAGCCTTCCGATGCTACCATGAGCTCCACGAGGGCTTATTATAGGCGTGGTCGTCCATGAGTGATGAGACTCAAGATGGTTATGAGACAATCCTTTATCATTTATGACATATGTATTTGAATTTTGAACTTGCTGACATTTTCTATTTTAATTATGGAATCATGATTCCTTTTCTTATTCAGTATCTAAATGTTTTGCTTACAAAAATCGAATATGCTATGTTGTACTTTTATAGATATGAGATGATGTTATGAATTATTGCATATATTGTGGTTTTTATAACTTATAAGGACTAGAATTATCATTAGTTTCTTTTTTCTGCTTAAAATTTACCATATTTTAATTCTTTTTTGCATTTTGACGAGTCCTATACGAGTTTTATATGGGTTGTTCCCGAGTCTTATACGAGTCGACGAGTCAATGGTCGGACGAGTCTTATACGAGTACGAGTCGTGCAACATTGATATATACCCTACTAGAATGCGCTGAAAACAGTGATGAATTGCGGATTTAGCTCTGTAATTTCCACAAAAAAATTGCGTATTTCCTGAGGAAAAATTGCGGATCCTTCTGCGGTTTCACAGTTGTTTAAAAGTGCGGATTTGGAAATTGCAGCTGGAAAAGGATGCAAATCTCTCTGTAATTTATGCATTGAAGAAATGCGGATTATCTCTGATCAAATGCAGAGAAAGAAGTGCGGATTATTTGTGATCAAATGTCGAGGAAGATATGGATACATCTATGATCAAATGTGGTCTCGAGAATGGGTTTTAGTGCGGACTTCAAGAAGAGATCAATTCTGAATATATATATATATATATATATATATAGAGAGAGAGAGAGAGAGAGAGAGAGATTCAAATCAGGATTGCGGATTCTCTTGAAGACAATGTATGAGGATCATTGTGATGAATGTTGTTGTCAAATCTGAAGAAAAGATACAGCCAAACCTACTAATATACACCTGCAACCTATGACGGAATTAGGTCAATACAGATTGATGAAGAAAAGAAAGGATAAGTGTTGAAAAAAGACTTAGAAGTAGTGACCAGGTCTTGGAGGCTTTCATAAGTCAAGCGTCTAATTCTTGGTAATGGTACTTGTCATTTGAAGATCTATAAGAAGAATTTCTCGTGGGTTTTCTTCTCCAAGAGAGAGAGGTTTTGCCCTGCCTCTAGGAGCCTAATTTTTGTGTCTCGTGCATTTTGATAATTGACTTGATGAAAGACTAACTAAACTAAAGAAGAGAAGACATAACTCAAGTAAGCTCACAAGTAATTATCAAGAAGAGAATTTGAATTAATCACCGGCCCTCCAAATTGTCAACATGGTATCAGAGCTAAGGTGCTAGAAAGGGCATAGAGACACTATAGGATCAGATTTCATGGATGACATCAAAGCAAGGATTTGCTTAGAAGAAAGGTCAGACTTCCACAATGAAAGAAATAAGACAATATTATATAACCATCTTAAATGTGCCAGCAGATCATTGAAGTATTGCCATCAAAGCTTCAAGGCAAGTTACCTATCATCCTTGATCTTTCAATGAAGCAACAGAATATCATCATCAATCACCATTCAAAGGAAGCTTGAACCCTCTTCAAAGTAAACAAGCTGGTAGAAGAAGAAAAGCATCTACTCAAGTAAGTATATCTATCACTTTATATGAATCTATTAAAATGTCTCCTTTGAAAAGAAAGAAACAAATTGTTTGAGGTTTCAAACTTTCCATAGAAGACAAAGACAATGATGTCATGCCAAATTCATGAAGGGAGATATAAGAGTCCAAAGGATTCTCATAGAATCCATAAAAGACTTTATCATCTCCGATGTACAAAATCTAAAATCATCAAAAGGAGTATATAAGAAATTAGTGGAGCTATTCTCTGTGAGTACTGCAGGAGAAGCAATCTCTATGATCAACTGCAGGAACTAGGAGAAGACTACAGTGGTGCTAAAAGCTCTATGAGAAGAATGGGGAAAATTTCACTTCACAATTATACGGGAAGATAGAAGTCATACCATTCCACTATTTAGGGCCTCTATGTAAATAGAGGAAACAACATTGAAAGCCAAAGTTGTTACAGGATCAAGTGAAGGAATCAAGCCTTTGCGGCCATGTCTAGGAAGAAAGGAAGATTCAGTAAGTTTTGGTCCTCAGAATAAAAGAAGAAATGTGGACGAAGCACGATGCCTTGGATTTGATGAACTTGGGCATTAAAATAGAAATTGTCCTTAATCTGAAAAAGGGCAAGAGAAATAGAAAAGAAGCCCATGTCTCTGAAATGAGGAAAGAGCCTGATAAGAAAGAAGAAGCAAGGGATCTCCACTTCTATTGAGATCATCTTCTCCTTTAACTGATTTCTGTTGGTTATATGATAGGAAGCAGTGTAGCATCTTGATGAAAGCATGGTAGGAGCTCCTGGTGAATCAGCGCCTGGAAAACCTCTCTGATAACATTACTAATGGAAAACAGTCATCAAGAGAAAGGGTCATCATGGAAACAGATTTCTGGGATATTGATGGATCATGCCAAGAGAATGAAGCTCTTCATTCTTGAGAAATTGCTACAGGATGACTCAAGGGAAAAAGGGTCTGAGGTATGCATATATTTATATGCTAACATTGGATGCTATGAAGTCATGTCATATGGTTGCAGGTAATAAACTTCCGTATTTAGAAGTATGATCTATGGAGGAATATCTCTCAGTGCACGGACATATGAAATCAACATAATATGTCCTCATGGAATATGAGGTGTTTGTATATGAACGAGAAACTAGAAAGGCTGTAAGTTCCTGGGAATAGAGAATGTGCAGAAAGGAAGAGATCATGAAATGCAACTATGTCAAGAGGCAGTTATCATCTGGAAGACCAGAAGATGTGACTTGGAGATCTCCTTGGAAGATATGTAGACTCTGATAGAAGTCTGGTAAATAAGAAGACCCTTGACAAAACATATCATTAAGAGATGTGTCAATCTGTATGAAGGATGTCGATGCCTACAGAAAGATGTCATGGTGAAAGATCATCACTAAGGTAACTTTTGTTGTAAAAGTTCATATGTATATGTTTATCTGGATGAATTTATGCAGAGTTGCTAATCATAAGAAAGGATTTATGATCCTTGGGAATGATTCGAATGAAAGCAGCATGGCATAACGGTGGACCAGATGAGGAAGACTGATGAATCACTTTCTGATAGTGGACATGACTCGTGACTGAAAGTGATGGATGATATGTGCCCTATGAAGCCAAAAGTTGAAGATTCCTCAATATCGAAATCCATGACATCGAGGAGAGGAACTCTTCATGAGTAGCTGGATAGCTGCTGTAGGACCCTGGTTGATGAAGAGCCTGGTGGTAAGTTTCTTGCTTGGAAGAAACTTGAAATATGTCCTTCCTGTGTTAAGAGGGAGTGACGTATGTGATTCTCTATTACATGTGTCATGCACTAGACCAGGACTAACAGCCGTAAGTCTTAGTGAAGGCCATGTGAAGAGAATGGATAGACACATCATTCTGGTCTTCACTTGGAAGACAGAATGGAGGATTGGGTAATCATTTGGCATTCGATACTCTTTGAGAATGAGATAGGGCATTCAAGATAAGAGTAGTCGTGGACCGATAATATTTGAGGGCTGGCTACCCAAGAGAAGAATATTCCAAGAAGGTCATACTCTGGGAACACCTAGGTGGGGTATGTACCTTGAGAGACAATGACTATGGTGTCTATTAGTCATGTGTCTCGCCAACATTGTAGTCCATTGTCTCGTTGAGAGATGGGGCTGTTAGTCAAGGCCTTGCACTAGGACAATGCTGGTTGATATGATGCTATCTTGGTTGAAATTGACCTCTTGCTGCAACTTTGCTGATAACTTTTGCTATAGGTGATGAAATCAAATTCCGTCAAAGACCCATTTGAGGTATTGAATAGATCTTTCTAGTGATATAAGACACTTGAAATTTGATGACCTATGGTGCGAGAAAATGATTCCACAAACTCATAGGACGCGCAACGACGCATTGTTCCAGACAAGTGTAACTTTAATTGCTCATATCTCTCAAACCGGGAAACGAAATCAAATTCCATAAAAAACCCATTTGAGATATCAAAAAATACTTTCAAATGAGATATTTTTCACTCTCTAATATGATATATGGAGACCGTGGCACTTGCATGAAGTTTACTGAAGATTACCGTAAAACATTGAAACTGAAATATGTTTCAAACCCTCATGGTGCCATAACCTGAATTTGGATTTATGCATGAATGAAATAAAATGCAAAAATAAACGAAAAAACAGAGATGTAGCAGAAATAAAACTTCATTTCATTAATTTCAAATGACTGAAATATGCTTACAGACAGAATGGACATAAACTAGCTAGGGCGATGGTAGCTTATCTCTGAGAAGAGATGTGGTGGCTACATGCCTCTGAACTGTGTTACAATGAGGCTCTAGGGCCTATTTATTATTGAGAAACAATGGAAAACTCTAAACATCCAAAAATCTAACCCTAGGAGATGAAGCACCAAAAATATGGGCCTCGTTTGGTTAAATTGGTACATCAACTTCTCGGGGACGTAACTTTGGCATACGATCTCCGTTTGAGGCCACAATACCTCGTTAGAAAGATCTATCTGAGAACTACAACTTTTGATGTGAGCAACATCGAAGGAACTTCCATGTTGCTCTCGGTTTTCCCAAAAAACGTCGTTTAGGGCCTCAAAACGACTCTGGAAGTTTAGGACTCGAAAAACTGCTAAAAATAGTAAATAAGAAAACTGATGAAACTAACTAGGTGGAATAGGCGGGTGGCCACCAATATCCACTTGGATCACTATCCCAGGTTGGCAATGTTGTGAAGAAGGAGCCGAATCAATAACGAACTTTTTGGAGGAGCATGGAATTTCCACATTCTTTTCCATCACCAATCTAGAGACAAAATCGCCAGATATTGTTGCAAAAGATAGCCAAGTGAAACACTATACTGTGTGCTGTAACCTTGCCATGACCAAGCTCGTTTGTCCAACTGCTCAATTTTATATGTGCTTTTCGAAGTTCATTTAAGAAGAGTCCATTGATTAGTCCACAATCCTTCAAGTTTGACATCATAAGCTGAGAGCCAACCATGAACCCACAATGAAGTGTCTTCAACTTTCAGAATTTTGTTTATGGTACACAATCCTTGCAATTGTAGATGAGGAATAATGGCATGATCCAAGTAGATATTGTTATTACACCCTAAGATTGCGTCTGACCCAACCTACACTTGTGAGCCATCATTAACTTGCCAAGCCAAATGATTTCCTAAAACATGAAATGCTGATATTAAAACTTTCCTACTATTTGACACTTTGGTGTGTGGATTTTCTTGGACATCTGATCAAATCTATCAAGCTATCGGGGGCAAAATATTTTTGATGAGTGATTCGACACCACAAATTGTCTTTGGAAAGAACATGCCAAAGGGACTTTGCTACAAGCGACTTGCCAAATACGCGTGGGTTCTTAATACCCCATCCTCCAATTCTTTTGGGCCTTGCAAGTAGGTCCCAAAGGTCCTAATGAGCTCCATTGTATTCCACACTACTTTTCCAGAGGTAATTTGAACAAATTCTTTTAATCTTCTCCCAGACACCCTTGAGAATGGATGCCAATGTTATCCAATAAATTTGTATAGATTCAACCATAGACTTAATTAAAACTAATAGGCTCCCCTTTTGAAATCCATCAAGAACACCAATGATGGATACCACCTCCAATTCAAGCGATCAACTAATTCCAATATGTTCTTTTTTATATCCATAAGAATTAATGAGAAAGCTTGGATATATTAAACCACCCTCCCAGTTCTCGCGAGGAATTGAAAAATGTCTACATAGAGAGCCAACTACATCTTCATCAATCTCGTACATATACATAGCCACTTTTTTGTATTTATGACTATACCGGTTGCAGAAGTAAAGACATCAAGTGAAGCATGGCCGTCCCGAATAGTGCCCAAACCAAAGAGTAGAATATCGTCGATAAAGAGGAGATGAGAGATTGTCAATTGACCAACAATTTTGACACCATTGATGATTCCTGAAGAACGAGCCCGATAGATTGCTCGACTCAACCCTTTTATAGTGAGTAAGAATAGACAAGGAGAAATAATGTCTTCTTGCTGTAGATCCTGAGAAGATTGAAAAAACAGGGACATTGAACCATTTATTAGAATGCCATTGCTAGTGGAGGTTACATAAGCCATCAACCATTTAAGAACTTCATAGGAAATCCCTAAATGCAATAGTAATGGTTAGAGAAAATTCCATGAGGCACATTCATATGCATTGGACAAGTCAAGTTTGAGTACAAACAACAACAAAGACTAAACCTTTATCGAATGTAAATCTTCGTGCACAAATCCTATGGCCTCATGGATCAATTTGCCTTCGAGGAAGTCGAATTGTTGAGGGGCAATATATTTCGAAAGAAGAGGTTTAATTGTCATAGCCAAAATCTTTGGTATGATCTTGAAGGTACAATTGCAAAGGGAAATCAGTCTAAAACCTTCAAAGTTCAAAGGTCGAATTGAGGACCCTCAATATCCTTCCATATTGAAGAACCCCTTCTACCATTCGAAGGAAATTAGGGCTCACCCGTCATAAAAATCTATATAAAACTCCATGGGCCATCCATTTGGCCATAGACTCCTCTCTTTTTGAAAAGAAGACATTACTGCCACCAATTCCTCAGAGGAGATCTCCTTGAATAGCTGGGAATTGTCATCGTTGTTAACCATTCTCAGAAAATACAAGAGAACCTTCATAATATTACAGACATTCAAATGATATGGTTCCTTGAAAATAGATGAGAAGTGACTGACCCTAAGAGCTGCTAAACAATGAAAACCTATTACTGAATTGCTTGAGGAATCTTTGAGGTCCCAATTTGTATTTGTGATCTTTCTATGATTAGCAAACCATTGGGAAATATTTAGAGATTTGATCCCCAAAAGGGAGCCAAGTAGCTCGACTCTATGATCCTCTAATCTTTTTCTTGCTCTATAGCTTTCTTTGACTCTAGATTTTTAAAAGATGAGGTGGTCTCCACTGTGAAGCTACCATCATCATAAGTCTCATACAAAGCTTTTAATTCCTCTTCAATGTTATGCAATTTTTTGTCTTGAGCGAGTTGCCTTTCATGGGCCCAAGAGATAATTGTTTCTTTCATTACTCCTAAAGATCTTTATGTTTTGATGAGTCGTAGACTCAGAGTTCCCAGGAACATATTTTTTTTCTGTTTTCAAATACCAAAGATCTAAACTCCTCCTCCATAGCTTAGGATGGATTATACTTAAAAGGAGTCTTCGACTTGTCTAATCTATCACCTAACCCAATCCAAGTTGGAAAATGGTTTGATATTCTAACCTTCTCCAATGATGACTGGAAATTTTCTAGTGTATCAATTAACATTTGATGATTCAAAAAATTATTGAGTCGTTTGGAAATTCCAACAGCGTCTCCTTGATTGTCAACCTAAGTTCAATTGATCTCAATGGGATCAATATCCACTAAGCCCTTCTCCAATCTGTTCATAAAAAATTCTACTAACTTGTTTAAGTAGGCTGCTACTCACCGTACTTCATTTGCGTTCAATGTAAAATTGAGATCATCGCCTACTCTAATGGCCCTATTAATAGTGATCTAGTGTTTGTTCAAGAGAGAGGTCCAAAAATCCTCTTGATTTTCATAAGAACCATATATATTTAATAGCTGGAATTGTTGACCTAGCTTCCAATTGTGGACTATTGTACACAATCCTCAAACAACGACAAATATAGAAATTAGATCAATAGAGGGTGCCCAACCTGTTACAAGGCCCTCGGAAAAATCCAAAGGCATCCAAAGAAACAAAATGCCAATGAACAAACAATTGTTGCAGGGTCTTTTCTGCTGCGATACCAATTTAACATTGATTCTCATAGAAAAATAACATTAAGACGATGAGAAAGAACTAAATCTTTGAGAGCTAATTGTCTGTCTCAATGGGAGAATCTTCATGGCTCAATTCCATTAGGGGGGGGGGGTGCATTGCTCTAAGTGCCCCTTTAATGGGACCTTGTTTACCCTAGTTGACTTCATGAGTCACCCTTACTTGTGCCAATATGATCTCTAATTTGCACTTGGTCTTTGAGACTCTTGATTCTTTGTAAGAATCTTGTCACAACCCACTCGATTGACTGCTCTCGAGAGAGAGGGAGGAGGGACAAGGCTAAAGGAGGTGTTGAATTCCTCCTTGACCTTACCGAGGTTTAGATTTGGTTGCCAATTCGATGATCGACTCCATGACTTCTTGTGTACTTCCTTCTAGGTCATTAGCCAAATTTACTATGTTCAAACCTGGCTGGAAAGACACATTATCCACAGAGAATGAATCCTTATTCAGAGAATTATGGATTGGGGACAACCTCACTTTTGCCATCAAGGGAGAGCTAAGAGGCAAAGGAGTGGGAGAGCCAGAGATAATTTTTCAAGACTCTTCAACTCGGGTATTGATCAAACTACCATTTGAAATACTTTCACTCTTTTTCCATAACGATTTCAGATTTTTCTCCTAAGACAAAGAAAGGTATAAGATATCAGAAATCAAGGGAATCGTTAGATGTAAACCATCCAACGAAAGATCCACTGCACCAACTCTTATCTTCTCTTTAGGTTGGAATGGGATCGTTGAGGATTGTATACCCAAGGTATCAAGTACCTTGTCTCCTTCTATTGTTTGTAGGTTGCCATGGCTTGTACCTACAGAGGGAGTAGATTTAACCTTAGGGTTAGGGGAGGCTAGAGATTCTTTGACTCTAATGTTGAAATTTGGTTACCGGAGGACAGGTGGTTCCCTAAGGCTTTGATCTTTGGCCTAGGGAAAAGTGTCCAAATGTGTTTCACTTTTTCTCCTGAAGTGACTTTATAAGTTATAAAGTCAAATCTAATTTAAAAGTGACTTTAAGTGATAAAGTTACTAAGTATAATTTTAAAGTGACTTTAATGAAGTCAATGTGAAATTAGAAAGTGAAAAGTGACTTTGGAAATAAATGACTAAGGAGGGTCTTTATTAAAGTGGGGTAAATTAAAAAATAGAAATTGAGATTTAAATGCACTTTTAATCTCAGCCCTAGATCTAAAGCTATTTCAACCATTGGATTTAGGGATTCCCCAAAAGTCACTTAGCGTTAGGTTAAAGGAGGAAAAGAGGGAAAAGATCATTCAGTCTTTCATGAGCAGATTGAGAGGAGGAGAAGAGGGCAAAGGAGATTTTTGAGTAGTGAGGTGAAGGAGAGTAGAACCTTGGCACGCATACTGAGGCAGCATTTCAGCAAATTTGTACAGCAAGTTTGGCACATAGTTCAAGGCAGTTTGGGCATGTTTTTCAAGGTAGTTTTCTTACAACAGCTTTGGGTACGCATTCCTAGGCAGTTGTACAGTTTTTGGCACAAATTTGAAGGAGAGGAAGTTGTTTTTGTGGCATGGATTCTGAGGCAGACCCTACAATTTGCTACTGTACATGTGCACAGAAAATGAGGAGATTCAGTACAACATTTATTGCTGTACCTCTACACATAGTTTGAGGAGGTCGTACAACAACATTTATTGCTGCTCTGCACACAAATCGAGGATGGCGTACATCAGCATTTATTGTTGTGTTTCTGGGCACTGAAAATAAGGAAGTTCGTACAACATTTATTGCTGTTCAGTTTTTGCTGTTTGCACATTTTCCGAGGCGGTGGTTAAGCACGGAAAACGAGGTAAGTTGTTTTTGTTTGGTTGCTGAAATTTTCTGAGTATTTCTCTTTCACTGTAAAAGCAATTTATCAGAAATAAAGAAGAGCTTTCGAACTGGTTTTCCCCAAGAGTTGTAGGGGGTTTTTCCAGGGTCATATTGACCAAAAATCAGCGTGTCAAATTTCTGTGTGTGGCTGAAAATATTTCTGTGTTTTTATTTCTACAATTTCCAGCACTTTGAAATTTACAGAATTTGTGTTATCAGAAAATATTTATTTTTCTAGCTTGTTGAATGTATGGTTATGGGAATGAGCATTTAACTATATGGGAGAAATAAGGAGAAACTGAAAACCGGAGTGGGTCACAAAATTTCTACATCTAACTTTTCGGGTAAAAGTTTTGTCACATTCTTGAACTGAATGTCTGTACAAATGACAATGAATGCGGTGGAAGGGAATATTTTCATAGCCTGGAAGTTAGGTGAATTTGGTTGAACTAGCCTCTATCTATGGATTTAGAAAGGCCCACACTAACATCTAAATCCACTAGAATTTTAACAACAAAACATGCATTTGACGATTTATAAGGATTGTTTGCAAGGATAAACTTACCTAGTATATCACAAATTTCCTTCAAGGCTTTATTGTTCTAGAACTCCATGGGTAGTCGAGGCAACCTAACCTAGATCAGAGTTGATTTTGTGTATTCCTACTGAGCATTAAACCTAGGGTGTCGGGGTTTTAGTGCGAGGATCGCGTTGTCAAAAAACTATGATAGCTTTGTAAAAAAACCATTGTCCTTGTAGAATATGAATGGCATTGGCTTCAAAGTGGAAGGTGAAACCTATCCATCCTCGGTCCAAGAGGTGGAAGGTTGGCCCTTTCTCCAAAACAAAGCTCCGGTGGGATTGGATACAATTATTTAATGAATTGAATCCCATCTTTCGACCTAAAATTTTTGTAACCAGTGTTTTTCCGAGGAAGGAAACCACTTGATCCCCCTACTCATCTTTTCCTACCACAATAAAAATACTTTTACCTCTAGATTTGATGACCTTTTTTCCTAGCACAAGAAAAATACCTTTACCTTGGGATTTGAAGACCTTTCTTTGCTTTTTCCGTCTTCCTTCTACCACTTACAGTGAGTTCTTTCTGTAATCTACAAGAGGCTCGTATTCGTCCATAATGAATAAATCTTATTTGAGAATCTTATCTACATATATCTCCAATAAAATTCTACTTAGGATGAATTGATGCTCCTAAAATGCATCAATACTGCTTTCTGCTTTGACAATCTTTTCATTTTGTTTCCTTGTGATTTGAGGACAGAACCTTCCTGGATGGACATGTAATATACCAAATTACCATTATTCTATTTAATAATTTCTATATAGAATCATGTCCATTAGGGTAGTCATGTTGTAAGATTTTGTAGATGTTTTATGCTTGATGCAACTTTACTTTTATCAACATCAATCACATGAATTTACAAGTAAAATGCAGATAGAACATACCAATGATCCTTTAGAAGACAAGTCAGATAAAGGTGATGGTGCGTTACTGTTAAATTTGGACAACTAGGTCCAAACTCCATGTTATGATGCTCAGATTAAGAGGCTAATATTTTTGTTGGATTCCTCTTTCGGAGAGGTGTAAAATCCATATATAATATGTCTTAATCCGATGAGCAGAACATTTATTTTGAATTTATTATTCTTAATAAATTATATGTGCAAGTCGGCCTTAAGGTTTCACACCCCCAGCAGATGTGTCACACGCCCCAATGATGGATATAAATACAGGCAAAGTTGGAGAGCATTTCACAACAACTCAACTCACATCTTCTTCTCTCATCTGATTTAGTACGAGCTCCTTGGAGGACGAGTTCAGCCCACACATGTACAGTTAAATTTGGACAACTAGGTCCAAACTCCATGTTATGATGCTCAGATTAAGAGGCTAATATTTTTGTTGGATTCCTCTTTCGGAGAGGTGTAAAATCCATATATAATATGTCTTAATCCGATGAGCAGAACATTTATTTTGAATTTATTATTCATAATAAATTATATGTGCAGGTCGGCCTTAAGGTTTCACACCCCAAGCAGATGTGTCACACACCCCAATGATGGATATAAATACAGGCAAAGTTGGAGAGCATTTCACCACAACTCAACACACATCTTCTTCTCTCATCTGATTTAGTACGAGCTCCTTGGAGGACAAGTTCAGCCCACACATGTGAAGAAGAAGGAGGACGAATCTGTACGGCTGAGCTGAAGGACGAATTTCTGCAGCTAGGGTTTTGCTGGAAGTTTGACCAGCGTTGACTTTGGTCAACGCATGGTCCGAAAGGGCTGAAAATTGTTGGGAAGTTCGATTTTGGAAGGCCGTACTGTTTGGCACAGAAATCGAGGTCAAAGGGTTGACCAAACTGTTGCTGCGTTGACTTTTAGCTTGCTGCCTTGCGTTGACTTTTCCGGACAGCGTTGACTTTTTTGGAGTTGACTTGGGTTGACTCGATTGCTGATTGGAGGACTGTTGTGACACATTCTGGGTTGGCTGACCAAGGAGACTTTGCTGGTTGAAGCATCCTGTTGACCGCCGTAACGCACCATCACATTTTTTCTGTTTCTGGTTGGTCTTCTATAAGATCCACTTATATGTTCTATCAGCATTTTACTTAACTATTTGTGTGATTGTTGTAAGAAAAGTAAAGTTGCTTCAAGCATAGAACATCTACAAAAATTTACATGGTATCGGAGCCGAGGTGAAGACAAGCCCTATCTTTAGCAATCACCATCGAAAGAAATGGGTTCCACAAGTTTTGAATTCAAGGAGAATGACAAGCTGACTGGAAGGGATGACTTCCATGCCTAGAAGATGATATTAGATCTCAAATTGGAAGACCATGATCTCTTGGATCATGTGCTGGGTAAGATTCAAGAACCTCCATCCAATGCTACCGCTGCTGTTAGAAACAAATATAAAAAGGGAGAGATCAAAGCAAAGCTGATGATCAGGGAATCCATACATAAGAGTCTGGTTGCCTATATATCTGAACTAGGCACATCCAAGGAGATGTATGATAAATTGATCCTTATGTTCAAAATAAACAATGTGAACCAAGTGCTATTCCTCAAGAATAAGTTGAAGAATATGAAGAAGGGCCGGATGAGTCTGATCAAACTTACTTTCTGAAATTGACCGAAACAAGGAACAATCTGCTGGCTATTGGGGAGACAATAGCTGATCGTGAAATGGTTCTCACCGCACTTGGAGGACTCCCATATGAATGGCAAGTATTCACAACTACCATTCTCAATAATAATACCATTCCTAACTTTGATGAGCTTCTGTCTAGATGTATGCAAGAAGAAACAAGGATGAAGGAATTCGATAATGACAGAAATGCCGCCTATGGTGCTCATTCTCGAAAGAAGAACTCTGGTGGTCCTAAGGACAAAGGAAGAACAAGGGCTCAAGAAAAGAAGGGTAAGTGTTTCACTTGCCATAGGCCTGGTCACTATGCTAGAGAATGTCCCTTCAAGAAGGATTCTCCCGATAGTGATGATAACAACAACAACCGAAGGAATGGGAATCGAAGAAACGACAAATCCAAAGGAAAGAGGAAGGCTCACTTTCGAGGAAACAATCAACCTTCTAAAAGGTCCAGAAATACCAGGTATGAGGAGTCTAATGTTGTTGATAAAAGAAATGAGTATATTCTTGTATCTGCTCTCTCAGCTGCATCTCTGCCCGACACTATGGATGTCCGGCTAATCGATAGTGGTGCCTCAAGACACATCACCGGATTCAAGGAAGCACTTTATGACATGGTTGAAAGGGATACTAATCTAGAAATTATCCTTGGGGATAATGCCACATATCCCATGAAAGGGACAGGGACTGTGACCCTCCACTTGTCTCAAGGACAAGTCCTACGTTTGCAAGATGTACTCTATGTACCTAAATTGAAGAAGAACCTTGTGTCTGTATCAGCCATGGAAGACAAAGGATTCAATGTAACATTCTCCGATGGAAAGGTGCTCATGTGGAAGGAGAGCTTCAAGGAAGCTATCTCGATTGGTTTTAGAGTTGGTACACTCTACCAGGTTGGAGGAAGTCCGCTGGGAGCAATGACTTGTGATACTATCCGACAAACCGAACTATGGCACCGAAGATTTGGACACCTTCATTACAAGGCCCTTCCCGAAACAAGGAAGGTGGTGACAGGAATGCCTGACTTTGGAAATAATCATGAAGGTGTATGTAAGGGCTGTGCCGAAGGAAAACATACAAGGGGACCTTTTCCCTCAAGTGTCACAAAGACATCTGATATTTTGCAACTAGTCCATTCTGATCTATCTAGCATGTTGCCTGTGACATCCCTGGGAGGATGTTCTTACTACATGACATTCACTGATGACTTCTCTCGCAAAACCTGGATATACTTCTTGAAGAAGAAGGATGAGGCTTTCATGTGGTTCCGTACCTTCAAAGCCTTGGTGGAAAATATGACCAGAAAGAAGATCAAGATTTTGAGGACCGACAATGGCACTGAATATGAGTCAAATGAGTTCAAAGACTTTTGCAGAGAAGCTGGCATTAAGAGGGAGACTACCACTGCATATACTTTTGAGCAGAATGGTGTTGCCGAACACAAGAATAGGACTATTGTGGAAGCTGCCCGTGCCATGCTATGTGACCAGGGTCTACCAAAGTTTCTGTGGGGAGAAGCTGCAAATACTGCTATGTATATTCAAAACCGATGCCCTCATTCCGCTCTGGACTCCAAAACTCCCGAAGAGGTTTTCTCTGGTAAGAAACCTGATGTCTCACATTTTAGAATTTTTGGATGTCCTGTTTATTTTCATGTGCCGAAAGAAAAGAGAAGTAAGCTGGATGCTTTTGGGAAGAAAGGAATGTTTGTGGGCTACAGTGAGACTTCTAAGGCCTATAGAGTCTATGTACCTGGTCAAAGGGAAGTAGAGATATGCCATGATGTCACTTTTGACGGAGATGCTTCCCTGAAGAAAGTAGTAGATCTTCCAAGATCCGAAGAAAATCATGAAGAAAAGCCTGGAAATCAAGAAGAACCGCAGGATGAGACAATGCCTGATATTGAAGAACCAATGGACCCTATTGATCCATCTCCTTCACTGGGAAAGAGACCATCATGGCTCAGGGACACCCTCGAAGATGCTGAGGGTCATGCTGCCCCAAGGGGGACATTCCGAGAAAGCAAGAAGCCGTGTAGATACCAAGGGTATCTAATTGCCATGAGTACTATTGTACAATCTGAACCTGGATCTTTTGAGGAAGCCGTAAAGCATCAAGTCTGGAAGGATGCTATGCACGAAGAATATGAGTCCATAATGAAGAATGATGTCTGGGATGTGGTCCCGAGACTGAAGGACAAATCTGTTGTCACCGCGAAACGGCTCTACAAGATCAAACATGGATCTGATGGGAGTGCTGAAAAGTTCAAGGCAAGATTTGTTGCCCGTGGCTTCTCTCAAAAGGAAGGAATAGACTATGATGACATATTTGCACCTGTGGCACGATATACCACCATCCGATCAATTATAGCCCTCGCTGCTACGCAAGGATGGAGTCTTCATCAGAAGGATGTCAAGACCGCTTTTCTGCATGGTGCAATAAAGGAAGAGGTGTATGTAGAACAACCTCTGGGATTTGAAGTTCAGGATCGAGACACTTATGTCTGCAGGTTGAAGAGAGCCCTCTATGGGTTAAAGCAAGCACCCAGAGCTTGGTACGAGAGGATGGATAGTTACTTGATGAAGCTGGGCTTCACTCGAAGTAATGCTGATCCGAACCTTTACTTCAAGGTTGTGCAGGGAAAGCCTCTCATTCTAGTGTTGTATGTGGACGACCTCTTCCTGACAGGTGCTGACCCTCTCATTCATCAATGTAAGAGGGAGCTCGCTGCTGAGTTCGAGATGAAGGACCTAGGACCGATGCACTACTTCCTAGGCCTGGAGGTCTGGCAGAGACCTGGAGAGATTTTCCTTTCTCAAGGAAAATACATTGTGAAGCTTCTGGAAAGATTTGGAATGGTGGACTGTAAGTCCGTGTCGACACCGATGGAACTCAACTTTAAGAAGTTGAGTGGCAGCGCTGCCGGGCCTATCTTGGCCAATCCTACTGAGTATCGTCAACTCATAGGAGCTTTGATGTTCTTAGTGAACACCCGACCGGATATATGTTTTGCAGTGAACACTTTGAGTCAACAGATGGTTGAGCCTCATCATTTTCACTGAGTTGGTGCCAAGAATCTTCTGAGATATCTTCGAGGCACGATAAACCATGGGCTGAGATACACTGCCGGGAGTGTGACACTTCGTGGATATACTGATGCCGATTGGGCTGGCAGTGTGGTGGATCGTAAGAGCACATCGGGATGCTGCTTCAATCTTGGTTCTGCTTCGATCTCATGGATGAGCAGGAAGCAGAAGTCTGTGGCTTTGAGCACCGCGGAGGCCGAATACATTGCTGCAAGTATGGCCTGTTGTGAAGCAGTTTGGTTGCGTAAGCTCTTTAGTGAGCTGTTTGGACATGTGCTAGATACCACTGTGATACTCTATGATAACTAGAGTGGGATTCGTATGACTGAGAATCCTGTGTTCCACGACCGATCCAAGCATATTGATATCAGGTACCACTTTATCCGGGATATGGTACAGCGAGGCGCCGTAAGGCTCGATCATATAGGAACTGATGAGCAGGTCGCGGATATTCTCACTAAGCCCCCGGGGAAGGTCAAGTTCCTAACCTTCCGTGAGAGTCTTGGTGTCGTGGAAAGACCCTATGATGTGGGTCCTGTTGGACGATGAGCTCTGGGAGCTCTGGAGGGCTTTGGGGATAGCTTCTCGGAGCTATAAGCACTCATAATGCTTCTGCCCCACCCTTGTGATTATTGAGTTGGTTCGCCTCTCATTTATCTGTGCCCCGTATGCATCCTACCCATTGAGTTCAGGGCTCATGGGAAGTACCTCTCATTTGGCCAATGAGGTGGGAAAAGCTAGAGACTATTAGCAAAGATTGAT
The DNA here is from genome assembly GCA_034641835.2 of Pinus albicaulis. Classification (NCBI taxonomy): domain Eukaryota; kingdom Viridiplantae; phylum Streptophyta; class Pinopsida; order Pinales; family Pinaceae; genus Pinus; species Pinus albicaulis. The sequence goes on from CM076576.1 coordinate 90,303,389, forward strand.
GGACGCATCAGAGATTGCCGTACTCTCTATCTAGGATGGCACGGTCCAACCACTTGATCTGGGATCAAGTTTAGTGAGGTCTGGGACCTCTGCCTGACTTCGGGTCAGATGAACCAACTTTGGGTTGGTTGGATACTCTTTATGAGTTTGATAGAGGTTTCGAACCTTTGGACTGATTATGTCAGTCGGGGGATGATGTCTTTGTGACTGACCCACTTCTGTTCTGAAATAAAGAGGCCAGCAAAGCAAGTTACGGCGGGATGACGCACGATGTTTGATTGCACCGATGGATGGAGTTCTCCCTAGTTGAGAGGGAGTGTTAAATTTGGACAACTAGGTCCAAACTCCATGTTATGATGCTCAGATTAAGAGGCTAATATTTTTGTTGGAATCCTCTTTCGGAGAGGTGTAAAATCCATATATAATATATCTTAATCCGATGAGCAGAACATTTATTTTGAATTTATTATTCTTAATAAATTATATGTGCAGGTCGGCCTTAAGGTTGCACGCCCCCAGCAGATGTGTCACACGCCCCAATGATGGATATAAATACGGGAAAAGTTGGAGCATTTCACAACAACTCAACACACATCTTCTTTCTCTCATCTGATTGAGTACGAGCTCCTTGGAGGACATTTCCAGCCCACACGTGTGAAGAAGAAGGATGAATTTCTGTACGGCTGAGCTGAAGGACGAATTGCTGCGACTAGGGTTTTGCTGGAAGTTTGACCAGCGTTGACTTTGGTCAACGCATGGTCCGAAAGGGTTGAAAATTGTTGGGAAGTTCGATTTTGGAAGGCCGTACTGTTTGGCACAGAAATCGAGGTCAAAGGGTTGACCAAACTGCTGTTGCGTTTACTTTTAGCTTGCTGCCCTGCGTTGACTTTTCTGGACAACATTGACTTTTTTGGAGTTGACTTGGGTTGACTCGGTTGCTGATTGGAGGACTGTTGTGACACATTCTGGGTTGGCTGACCAAGGAGACTTTGCTGGTTGAAGCATCCTGTTGACCGCCGTAACGCACCATCACATTTTTTTTTTGTTTCTGGTTTGTCTTCTATAAGATCCACTTATATGTTCTATCAGCATTTTACTTAACTATTTGTGTGATTCGCTCGTAAGAAAATAAAGTTGCTTCAAGCATAGAACACTCCACAAAAATTAAGCAATATTTACTCGTCAATAGATGTTTTGAACCACCAAAGACTTCGCGTATCAACCAACTTCAAAGAGTGTCACGTCAGCCTCGAAAATACCACACGCCTGGCCAACTTAGAAGTCAACATAAGAAAAGTCAACGATGCCCGTAAAACAATGCAAGGCAACACTAAAAGTCAATGCAACAATTTTCGGTCAACCTTGACCTCGATTTTTGTGCCAAAGAGCACGGCCTCCCAGACTCCAAGTCTCTCCAAAGTTCAACCCACCGACCACAAGTGCTGGGACCAAAAGTCAACGCCCGGCCCAACCTCCCTTAAACCCCATCTCACATTTTCGCTTTCCAGCAAAGAATTTTCGTCCTTCTGTCGCGGGTAAACTTCATCCTTTCTTCACGCGGTAAACTTCATCCTTTCTCGTTCCTTAGATGTCGTATCGAGGAGATGTGTGTTGAGATGATTGGAAAAATGTTCAACGTTGGATCCTACAATACCAATCATGAGAGGTGTGTGACACATCCGTCGGGGTAAACCTTATGTCGACCGCACTTAAATATATTATAAATAATAAATTCAAAAAATAAATGTTCTACTCATCGTATTAAATCAATTTTAGATCGATTTTACACCCTCCTCGGGAAGAGGAATCCAATACAAATATTGGAATCTTTTATCCATATCACAAGATGGAGTTTGGACCTTAGTTGTCCAAATTTAACACCCTCTCAACTAGGGAGAACTCCATCCACCAATGCAATCAAACATCGTGCGTCATCTCCGCCGTAACTTGCTTTGCTGGCCCCTTTATTTCGCAACAAAAAGGGCTTACCACAAAGACACTGTCTTTATCGACAGATCTAAATTTCGTAGGTCGAAACCCCACGTACTCTCAAAGAGTCTCCAACCAACCGTGTTGTCTATCTGACTCGAAGTCGCTGAGGTCCGAGACCTCACTAGACTTGATCGTGCCACCCTAGACAGAGCATGCAATCTCTCGATGCGTCCATCAATTACTAGTTCCTGGGGTTTTTCCCACCTCATTGGCCAAACGAGAGGTACGCTCTATGAGCTTCCGAACTCAATGGGTAGGATGCATATGTGGCACAAATAATGAGAGGTGAACCAACTCAATAATCACAACGGTGGGGCCTGAAGCACACCAACAAGGTTTATGGGCATAGCCTTGTGGTTGTCACAGCTCCGAGAAGTCGTCTCGGTTTCTCCCCGCAGCTCTCAGCTCATCGTCCAACAGACCCACATCACAGGGTTGTTCCACGATACCAAGTTCCCCGTTGCACAGGGAACTGACCTTCTCTGTGTGGCTTAGTGGAGAATATTTCGCAACCTCGCTTACCGCCCTATATGATCGTTTTACGACGCCTCACCGCCATATCTTGGATGAAAATGACACCGAGTATCAATATGCTTGGATTCTGGTTGCATCACGGTGATTCTCGTTGTTTAAATCCCACTCGTTAGCTCGCAGTATCGCGGTGGTATTCACATGTCCAAACAACTCACCAAAGAGCTTTCCACAACCAAATCGCTCGCAACAAAGCATACTTGTCGCAATGTATTCGGCTCTCATAGTTGCTCAAAGCCACCGACTTCTCGCTTTCCCGGCTTATCCATGAAATCGGCTAACCAAGATTGAAGCAAGATCCCGACAAGCCTTTTTGGTTAACCACACCCTCACAATCGGGGCCACCTCTTCAATCGGCATCAAAGATATCCATGAGCAAGCCACGCTCCCCGAAAGGTATCTTGCACCATGGTTTATTGTGCCTCGGGAAGATTTTCAGAATATTCTTGGCACCAACCCAAAGGAAAGTGATGAGGCTCAACCATCTCTGCTGACTCAAGGTGTTCACCGTAAAACATATATCTCGATTTATGTTCACTAAGAACATCGTGCCCCCACGAGTTGACGATACTCGTAGGATTTATTAACATGGCTCACGATTGCATCAAAGCCACTCAACTTCTTAAAAAGGAGTTCCACCTGCACAATACCCGTACTTATAGTTCACTCATTCCCGTATCTTTCCGAGCCACAATATATTTTCCTGCAGAAAGGAAAATTCGCTGTGTCTCTCGCTAGACCTCCGTGCTCAGGGAACAGTACCGACCCCCATAGGTCTCCATCTCGAATCCGCCAAGCGAGCTCCTTCGCATTGACAACGAGAGGGTTAGCACCCTGTTGTGAAGAGGTCGTCTACATACGCACTCGTAACGAGAGGCTTTCCCCCGGACAACCTTGAAGGCAGTGTTCCTGACCAAGACGCTCAATAGTTCCGACCATCGAAGTAGCTATCTATCCCTCTCACCAAGCTCGGGTGCTTTGCTCAACCCATAGGAGGGCCACTCCGCGTACATGGGTGTCTCCATCCTCGACTTCAAACCCCAAAGGTTGTCTTCCCACATACACCCTTCCTTTATTGCAACTATGCGTAAAAGTTGCCTTGATACCCGTCCGATGAAGACCCATCCTTGCGTAGCAACAAGGGGCTATGATTGATCGAATGGTGGTATATCGTGCCACAGGTGAAAATATGTCATCATAGTCTATTCCTTCCTTTTGAGAGAAGCCACGGGCAACAAATCTTGCCTTGAAATTTTCAGCACTTCCATCAGATCCATGCTTGATCTTGTAGAGCCATTTCGCGGTGACAACTGATTTGTCCTTCGGTCTTGGAACTACATCCCAGACATCATTCTTCATTATGGACTCATATTCTTCGTGCATAGCATCCTTCCAGACTTGATGCTTTACGGCTTCTTCAAAAGATCCAGGTTCAGATTGTACAAAGGTACTCATGGCAGCTAGATACCCTTGGTATCTACACGGCTTCTTGCTTTCTCGGAATGTCCCCCTTGGGGCAGCATGTCCCTCAACATCTTCGAGGGTGTCCCTGAGCCATGATGGTCTCTTTCTCAGTGAAGGAGATGGATCAATTGGGTCCATTGGTCCTTCAATATCAGGCATTGTCTCATCCTGCGGTTCTTCTTGATTTCCAGGCCTTTCTTCATGATTTTCTTCAGATCTTGGAAGATCTACTACTTTCTTTAGGGAAGCATCTTCGTCAAAAGTGACATCATGGCATATCTCTACTTCCCTTTGACTAGGTACATAGACTCTATAGGCCTTAGAGGTTTCGCTGTAGCCCACAAACATTCCTTTCTTCCCAGAAGCATCCAACTTACTTCTCTTTTCTTTTGGCACATGAAAATAAACAGGACATCCAAAAATTCTAAAATGTGAGACGTCAGGTTTCTTACCAGTGAAAACCTCTTCGGGAGTTTTGGAGTCCAAGGCGGAATGAGGGCATCGGTTTTGAATGTATACAACAGTATTCGCAGCTTCTCCCCACAGAAACTTCGGTAAACCCTGGTCACATAGCATGGCATGGGCAACTTCCACAATGGTCCTGTTCTTTCGTTCAGCAACACCATTCTGCTCAGGAGTATAGGCAGTAGTAGTCTCCCTCTTAATGCCAGCTTCTCTGCAAAAGTCCTTGAACTCATTTGACTCATATTTAGTGCCATTGTCGGTCCTCAAAATCTTGATCTTCTTCCTTGTCATATTTTCCACCAAGGCTTTGAAGGTACGGAACCACATGAAAGCCTCATCCTTCTTCTTCAAGAAGTATATCCAGGTTTTGCGGGAGAAGTCATCAGTGAATGTCATATAGTAATAACATCCTCCCAGGGATGTCACGGGTAGCATACCAGATAGATCAGAATGGACCAGTTGCAAAATATCAGATGTCTTTGTGACACTTGAGGGGAAAGGTCCCCTTGTATGCTTTCCTTCGGCACAACCCTTACATACACCTTCATGATTATTTCCAAAATCGAGCATCCCTATCACCACCTTCCTTGCTTCGGGAAGGGCCTTGTAATGAAGGTGTCCAAACCTCCGGTGCCATAGTTCAGTTTGTCGGATAGTATCACATGTCATAGCTCCCAGTGGACTTCCTTCAACTTGGTAGAGTGTTCCAACTCTAAAACCAATCACGATAGCTTCCTTGAGATTCTTCTTCCACATGCGCACCTTTCCATCAGTGAATGCCAAATTGAAACCTTTGTCTTCCATGGCTGATATAGAGACAAGGTTCTTCTTCAATTTTGGTACATAGAGTACATCCTGCAAATGTAGGACTTGTCCTTGAGACAAGTGGAGGGTCACAATCCCTATCCCTTTCACGGGATATGTGGCATTATCTCCAAGGATAATTTCCAGATTATTATCCTTCTCAACCATGTCAGAAAGTGCTTCCTTGAACCCAGTGATGTGTCTTGAGGCACCACTATCTATCAGCCAGACATCCATATTGTCGGGCGGGGATGCAGAAGAGAGGGTAGATACAAGAATGTATTCATTTATTTTATCAACAACATTTGACTCCTCATACCTGGAGCTTCTAGACCTTTTGAAAGGTTGATTGTTTCCACCAGAGGGAGCCTTCCTCTTTCCTTTGGACCTATTGTTTCTTTGATTTCCATTCCTCTGGTTGTTGTTGTTGTCATCACTATCGAGAGAATCCTTCTTGAAAGGACATTCTCTAGCATGATGACCTGGCCTATGACAATTGAAACACTTTCCCTTGTTTCCTTGGGACCCTGCTCTTCCTTTTTTCTTTGAACCACTAGAGTTCTTCTTTCAGAATGAGCAGCATAGGTAGCATTTCTGTCATTTTCGTATTCCTTCATTCTTGTCTCTTCTTGCATGCATCTTGACAATAGCTCGTCAAATCTAGGAATTGTATTATTATTGAGAATGGTAGTGTTGAATACTTTCCATTCATATGGGAGCCCTCCAAGTGCGGTGAGTACCATCTCACGATCAACTATTGTCTCCCCAACAGCCAACAGATTGTTCCTGATCTCGGTCAGTTTCAAAAAGTATGTTTGGACAGACTCATCCCTGCCTTTCTTCAGATTCTTCAATTGATTCTTGAAGAATAGCACTTGGTTTGCATTGTTTACTTTAAACATTTGTATCAGATTATCATACATCTCTTTGGATGTGCCTAGCTCAGATATGTAGGCAACCTGACTTTTATGTATGGATTCCCTGATCATTAGCTTTGCTTTGATCTCCCCCTTCTTATACTTGGTTTTGGCAGCAGCAGTAGCAGTGGATGGAGGTTCTTGAATCTTACCCAGTACATAGTCCATGAGATCATGGTCTTCTAATTTGAGATCTAATATCATCTTCCAATCATGGAAGTCATCTCTTCTAGTCAGCTTGTCATCCTCCTTGAAGCCATAACTTGTGGAACCCATTTTTCTCTTTTGGTGATTGCTATAAGTTAGAACTTGTCTTCACCTCAGCTCTAAAACCATGTAAATTTATGTATATGTTCTATGCTTGATGCAACTTTACTTTTATCAACAACAATCACATGAATTTATAAGTAAAATGCAGATAGAACATACCAGTGATCCTTTAGAAGACAAGTCAGATAAAGGTGATGGTGTGTTACGGTGGTCAACATGATGCTTCAACCAACAAAGACTTCACGGTCAGCGAACCCAGCATGTGTCACAACAGTCCTCAAAACAGTCACACGGTCAACTTAGGGCTTGTCTTCACCTCAGCTCTGATACCATGTAAGATTTTGTAGATGTTCTATGCTTGATGCAACTTTACTTTTATCAACAACAATCACATGAATTTACAAGTAAAATGCAGATAGAACATACCAATGATCCTTTAGAAGACAAGTCAAAAACAGATAAAGGTGATGGTGCGTTACGACGGTCAACAAGATGCTTCAACCAACAAAGACTTCACGGTCAGCCAACCTAGCATGTGTCACAATAGTCCTCAGAACAGTCACATGGTCATCTTCGAAGTCAACCTCAAAAAAGTCAATGCTTCCCAGAAAAGTCAACGCTAGGCAACAGCACTAAAAGTCAACGCAGCTCGACTTCTGGTCAACCTTTGACCTCGATTTCTTTGCCAAAGAGTACGGCCTCCTTAGATCGAAGTCTCCTCCAAAAATCAGCTCAGTCGGACCATACGTTGACCAAAGTCAACGCTAGTCAAACTTGCCCAGAAACCCTAACTGCAGATTTCTGGCTACAGTGAATTTCGTCCTTGCTGTGGTAAACTTCGACCTTCTTGTTGCGGTAAACTTCGTCCTTCTTGCCCACGTGTGAGATGAATCTGCTTCTTAGATGCTCGTATAAGAGGAGGAGATGTGTGTTGAGATGAGTGGAAAAATGCTCCAACGTTGACCCTATAAATACCAATCATGAGAGGTGTGTGACACATCTGTTGGGGGTAAAAACCTTAAGGCCGACCTGCACTTAAATTTATTATAAATAATAAATTCAAAATAAATGTTCTGCTCATCAGATTAAAATCAATTTTAGATCGATTTTACACCTCTCCGAAAGAGGAATCCAATACAAATATTGGAATCTTCATCTGAGCATCACAAGATGGAGTTTGGACCTAGTTGTCCAAATTTAACACATGTCTCTTATGGACTATATATATGATGGTCTTATTGACAGCATATTATCATATCTTATAATTTATACTTTTATTGCACATTTATTATCAGTCTATATGGCGTCGTGCATTTGCCATGAATGCCTGTGGTACAATGTGACTACTGCAAGGTATGCTGTATGCCCTTTTTTCAACATTTGCTTTTTGATGATAATTACTACTAATGTTCCAGTAATATATCTTTCAGGTTTCCATTCTTTTCCTGAGGTAAATTTTTTTGTTATGCTTTCCATTAGCTGGGGTAGATCTAGGTCAATTTAAAACTGAATTTGTATCACTTCCAGATTTAGATGTAACAAGAAATATTATCTCAGCTTTCTTTCTTCTTTTGTTGGTTATCGAACTTTGTAAATAAGATATGTCGAATACCTTGCATTGGCTTACTTTTACTTTATATAATGCACATTACTTCAATTAAATGATTTTCAGGTGGCGTTTGCACATACGGAAGGCCTTATCTCCTCAAGTGAAAATTGATTCTGGGGTGGATGAAGTAAATGAAACAGTTGAGGGTGATGACGATGAGCGAATGCTGAGTCAAATGGAGGAATTGCATTCTATTTATGAACGGAAGAAGAAAAAAACAAAGAAAATCCTTGCAAAAAGACGGGCTAAGGTGGACCAACTTGTTTGCAGCTTACACTACAAGAGCACTGCAGGAGCTAAATGCATTTATTGTTGTTTATCCTTTTTTGAATATTGATTGAAAATTTAGTCTTCGTGTTCCGCTGTTGCTTTTAATCTTTGCTCATGTATAGATCCATCTCACTCTGTTTTGTCAAAAATCCAGGATAAAGCGCGTACCCGAACTGGAATGAATGTGGATGTCATGGAAGATGGCTATAATGACTATGATTTGTTTTCTTTATCTTCTATTAAGGTCCGTTTTTATTTAAAAGTGGAGTTCATTATTTTTTCAAACCTATATATTGACATCAGCGAGTAGTTGGTGGTTCTTTGTTTTATATTTTTGACGTTGCCAGAAAAAGATAGAATTTAAACATAGGAGAAGGAAAGTAGCAATCCAGGACCTGTTTTGTAATTGTACACAGATTAATATGATAATTTAGTAAGTTACATAACTACCTTTGTGTTATATGATGTTTGAATTGCCCAATCTATTGAAAATCTCAGGTATAACTGGTTTCATAAGTAATATGATAGTTTGATATCATCATGATTTGAAACTTGGGAATACTGTCTAGACTCTAGACGCATAAGTGGGGCTTCTAGTGTGAGCACTTTGATTAGTAGAATCTATTTAGAGAAGAATGTAAAGAGATTCTGTTTATATGGTGAAAAACTGTTCTGTTAGGTTTGTCTTAAAAGTAAGGTGAATTTTTTTTCTTGGAATATAGATTCTTTGGAAAGTCTCTGACACTTTCCCTCATTCCAAGGATGGTTCCTAGTGTAATGTGGATGACGTAGACTTAGTGCACACTACACCTGACCCAGCAGGGACATTGAGTGAGGCCCACAAAATCAAGAACATCAGAGGCAGCCAGCCAGGCAACATGACACTGAGACCTCCTGCATGTAACTCACTGCACTCAACCAAATGTGAATTTTGTTTCTTGGAATATAGATTCCCTGGAAAATCTCTGGAACTGCCCCTCATTCCAAGGATGGTACCCAGTGTAAAGTGGGCAGCGTAGAGTCTAGACTTATTGTACCTGACCTGGCAGGGACATTGATTGAGGCCCACAACATGAAGAACATCAGAGGCAGCCAGCCTGGGGACTTGATCATGAGACCTCTTGCACATAACTCTCAGCATTCAATCAAGAGTGCATTTTATCCAAGGCTTTGCCAATTTTATTTCTCAATTGAGAGAACATGAAGTATGCATTCCTTTTGAAATGTATCAAATAACCTATTGAAGATCTCAGGTATGACCGGTTTCCTAAATTATAAGATAACTTGATATCATCATGATTTGAAACTTGGGAACACTGTCTAGACGCATAAGTGGGGCTTCTAGTGTGAGCACTTTGATTAGTAGATACTAGAATCTATTTAGAGAATGCAAAGAGTTTCTGTTTATATGGAGAAAAACTGTTGTGTTAGGTTTGTCTTAAAAGTAAAGTGAATTTTTTTTTCTTGGTATATAGATTCTTTTGAAAGTCTGACACTTTCCCTCATTCCAAGGTGTAATGTGGACGACGTGGACTTAGTGCACCTGACCTGGCAGGGACATCGAGTAAGGTCCACAAAATCAAGAACAGCAGAGGTAGCCATCCAGACCACTTGACATTGAGACCTCCTGAATGTAACTCACAGCACTCAACCAAGTGTGAATTTTCTTTCTTGGAATATAGATTCCATGGAAAATCTCTGCCACTGCCCTTCATTCCAAGGATGGTACCCAGTGTAAAGCGGGCAGTGTAGACTTAGTGCACCTGACCTGGCAGGGACATTGAGTGAGGCCCACAACATGAAGAACATCAGAGGCAGCCAGCCTGGGGACTTGATACTGAGACCTCTTGCATATAACTCACAACATTCAATCAAGAGTGCATTTTATCCAAGGCTTTCCCTATTTTATCCCTTAATTGAGAGAACATGAAGTATGAATTCCTTTTGAAATGTATCAAATAACCTATGAGCATGTAAACTAGCTCTACAGTTGACTTTAACCTCTTTCAAGAGCTTTTCAGTTTTTAGCACTTCTATTGTACCAGCACCATATTGTATACTCTCACTTTTAGCTTCCTTTATCTAGACATGTTGAGGTTAGTCTGTAGCCTACTCTTAGATCTTAGACATCGTTATCTTTCTGCATTTTTCCAACACCTTCTTAGTTTCTTACAAATAAGTATACCAGCTCCAGTTGACCTTGAGCTCTCTCCAGAGCCTTTTAGTTCATAGGTAGGTGTCTTTTTGTAAGGGTTCATTGCCTATATTTCATTCCTTGAAATTGATGATTCAATTATTTGGAAATCCGAAATACTATTAGTTACACTATTAAAGTCGATGCACTCCCTCCCCCACCCCCCCCCAAAAAAAAGATTTTTAGGGGCATAGGTGTTATAAACAACAATGGATTATGTCAGGTTGATGCTACAAACTTAAAATCCTAACCACCAGTTAGCAGGGTCAACACAAATAAACAAAACAGACCCCTCTTAGATCCTGATACAGAAGTTATGGAAAAATGTCTCTGAATGTCAAATTCTAAGCTCCAAGATTATTAAACAAATTTAAGTCCCTTAAGAGCAACTAGCTATACTGTAAATAGCAGTCAGTCATTAAGGGGATATGTGAATTTCCACATTGGGTGGTTTAGTATCCTGCCCTGCGACCACATCTCTCTATGTGTTCATACTCCAATCTGCCTGATCCACCTGGGTTTCCATCCCCAGACATTACCATGTAGAGTGAAATGTAAGAGACCAAGTTTGGTATCCACTTATATCGTTGCTGACCAGTTTAGCTGATCATACATGAGGGGCTTTGCAAGTATAGAGACCCAAGTCTGAATTGATTTTCCCTGCTGTGAAAATCAGAACAGATCAAAAGCTGTTTTCTCCTTGTGAAGAGTAGGAAGTGGGAAGTGTTGACGCCCATTTTGCATAGTTTATTTGCTGTTAGGCAGACCTTGGTGGATTGAAGTCTAGGAAAAAAATTCTTTCTTAGGTTCCAGAGGGGATTCCAAATAGATGGAAATGTCATAGACCATTGAACAGATAGAGAGCCCAAAATGTTGGCCTTCTATTTATTATCTCTGTTAGGTTCAACTTTTTCTTAAAACAAGTATCAACGTGAGCAATGCAAATGAATAGCAGGCCTGTTTGCATAGTTCATAATGGCCAGCTTTGGAAGATATCATCATGTAAAAATTCACCAACCCTTTGAATAATAAACTTATTAGCAGGTTTGAGGATAAGCTTCTGTTAACATCTTCTCAGGTCCTAAAATCATGCTCGCTGAAGTGCATATTAAAATCATGTCTTTGATAATCAAACAGGTCTACAAGAATGCAGTCTTTTGTTGCTAATTTTGTTTCTTCATACCTGTATCCCTTGGCTAGATATTTATTGTTTGTACCAAAAATCATGGTTTGCTATTGAGGTGTCCCTTGCCGCATTCAGATTCTCTCTCGACGCGCCTTCCCCCATTCAAATTCTCTCTTGATGCGCCAAGTCATCTTCTGCCGACTAAACAGGTGTTGAACTAGTCTATCAGAGAGGATATCTATCGGCTATACACTCAGGTCACATGGATTTCTGCTCCTACCGGCCTTGGTTTGAAGATGTCTTTCTATTTGGAGCATTTCTTAGAGCTGCAGGATGGCCTTATCATCTGACCCCTCTACTTGCATTGTCATTGGATGCACTCTCTTAGGATACCCCTGGGGCAGCTTCGTGTTGGCTTGCATCGCCTTAGAGTTGAGACTGACCATCATATTCCCCCATCGGACAAAATTTGCTAGGTGTGCCATCTTTTGGAACCAGATATTGAATGGCACCTCATCTTCGGGTGCCCTGTTTACTATGAGATCAGAGCACATTTCCACTGTCTTTATAGGGACTCCAGCGGCTCCCTCTCTACTTTTTTCCGATACTAGGAGCAAAGATGCCTAGCCCTTTTTATCGGGGAGATCCTAACATACAGATCTCAACTCTTGCACACATTTAATCACCCTGAGGCTTCTAGAACTATTACCTCTTACTTCCATGTTTCATCTGGTCGAAACAACAAACGACAGACAAAGTCTCAGTTTGCAGCAAATGGGAGAATGGTGAGACCTCGAGGTTCTCTGCAACCCCCCTATTCCCAGGTAGACAAGTACATTCAAGACTGACCCGCAGACGACATACCATGCTTCAGTCGACCTACCCTCAGGGAGTTAGAGGGAATGGCTCGAGGCAGAGACAGCGCAGGGCGCCTCTCGCCCGCTGGACCTCCTCCCAGACACAACACAATAGATAGAGTATGATTACCAGATTCTTCCTTTCGACCTTAGATGTTAGTAGTAGCAGCTTATCTACTCCCCCTAGGGTCACACAGTTGGATTCTGTGATGGTTATGGGGGACCTGGACAGGGAGAGATTGCCTTGCTCGCCTCCCTCGCCATTGGCCATCAGATTCGGGAGAAGTTGATCCCATTGGCTCCATCTTCAGCCCCCCCTCCCTTATGCAGCATTGCACAATCCAACAACAGACATACTTCACATTTCTCACTGTTGGTCATCTCATCTGACTTTATACATTCTCTATTTGTATTTTTATTTGTACTTCTATTTCATGTCGACACTATTTTAGTCATATCTTAGTCTTATTAGATTTGGAGATGTATTTTCTTAGTCCCATTGACCTAATTTTGTGGTCACTCAAGGACGTTAATAAAATCTTTCTTTCCTGGTTTCTTGCCAAACAGCCTCTGCTAAGCTCAAAATTTATTCTGACAATAAAAGGGTGTGCACTTCGCTTCATTATTCATTCCCTTCCAGAAGAATGTATGGCGTGCATTATAGTAAGTTTTAAAGAATCCTACATTTCCGGCTAACAGTGAATCATGTGACTCCTTGATAATCTTGGCTTTAAATTTGGAATTTGAATTCAGATAAATTCTTCCCTTGTACCATAGAATATTGTTTTTTCATTCAAAATTTGAATTTTGATTATAGCACTTGTTTATGGATCTTTTGCATATTCACTTCGAATATCATTAAGCCATTCGGGAACAACTGAAACTGCAAGTAATGATGGTTCTTCGTCTTTCCTAGACAGAGCATCAACTACTACGTTATCTTTCCCTTTCTTATGTAATATATCGATGTCGAAGGCAACAATTTTTTCGATCCATTTTTGTTGTTTTGTAGATAGCGTTTTCTGCTGTAGGAGATGCTGACGACTATTATTATCTGTTCATATTAAGAACTTACTTCCCAAGAGGTATTGTCTCCATTTGGCTAATGCGTGTATAATAGTAAACATTTCCTTGTTGTATGTAGACTTGAGACGTTCTTGCTTATTGAGCTTCCCGCTTTCAAACACAATTGGGTGACTATCCCGCATTAGTACTGCTCCTATGCCAAAAGTTGAAGCATCACACTCAATTACAAATATTTTTGAGATGTCTGGAGTTGCTAATACAGGGGCATTAGACATAACTTCCTTCAAGTCTTCAAAACACTTTTTTTCTTTATCATTCCATCGAAATGAGTTCTTCTTTAGAAGGTTCGTTAGGGGTGCGGCTATATGGGCATAATTATTTGTAAATCTTCGATAATCTTCGATAATCCTAAAAATCCTCTTAGCTTGGAGATATTAATTGGTTTGGGCCATTCCTTTATAGCCTTGATCTTATTAGGCTCTACTTTTACTCCTTCCTTGGATATTCTATGTCCGAGATACTCTACTTCTTCTTTCCCAAAAGTGCATTTGGACTTCTTAGCATAGAATTGACGCTCTTCTAATACTATAAGAACTCGATCCAGATGTTTTAGGTGCTCCTTCCATGTTCTACTATAAATTAAAATGTCATCAAAGAACACTAACACAAAATTCCTTAGATATGGACAAAGTAACTCGTTCATAGTAGCTTGGAGTGTTGTTGGTGCATTGGTTAACCCAAAAGACATTACTTTAAACTCGTAATGGCCTTCATGTGTTCGAAACACAATTTTTGCTATGTCTTCCAACCTTATTCTGATTTGCTAAGTCCAATTTTGAGAAGTATTTATCTCCATGTAGTTCATCCAACATTTCATCGATAAAAGGGATTGGAAACTTGTTTTTAATTGTTATTTTGTGTAGTCCTTGATAATCGATGCATAATATGAATGTCAATGATCCATCTTTCTTTCGAACTAATACAACTGGAGCAACATACAGACTTCTACTTTTTGTGATGATGCCATGCTTTAAAAGATCTTGAACTAATTTCTCAATTTCAGTTTTTTGATGATGTGGATATCGATATGGTTTGATGCTAATGGGATTTGATCATGCTTTGACTTCTATTGTATGCTCGATTTCTCTTTTAGGAGGCATCTTCATTGGAAGGTCTTGGAATACTTTTTCATGCTTTTGAATTAGCTCTTGGACTTCTGGTGCTTCTTCATTGACTAGATTTGAAGTTAACATTTCTAATTGATGACACTGTACTAAATAAGCTGGTACTCCCTTCCGAATTATTTTCATCATCTGGGATGATGATACAATTTGATTCTCAGGTGGCTGGAACCCATATAACTTGCATTTTTTCTCTTCCCATTTAAATTTTATAAATTGCTTTTGATGGTTGGCAGAGTAAGTGCCTAGGGTTTGTAGCCATTGGATACCTAGGGCCACATCAACTCCTCCTAATGGTATAGTATAGAATGAAGATTCTAGAATATAGTCTTGAATCTGTAATTTGATTTTATGGCATTTCCCTACCTTTTCGATTTTCTTACTGTCGGCTACCATAAATTTCATGTTGGGCATAGGAAACATGAAAATGTTGATCCTTTTTGCCATAGTTGAGTCCAAAAAGTTGTGGGTGCTACCAGTATTGATTAGAACCAATTTATAAAGATATATCTGTCATGGCCGATAATGGCACTTGTGGAATACTCTTGTCATCTGGTTCTGGAGAAAATCGTGGAGAATCTTCAATTTCTTCTACGTCTGATTCTTTATTGTCTGAATCATTGGTTGCTTCATATGTATATAGGTTCCATTTTTTGCCACAACGTCTGCACTTACCTTCTTTCATTCTTTGAATTTCCAAATTAGTTGTCTCCTTCATGAAGATGTGGTGGAACATATTTTGTATTATTTATGTTCGCAGTGTGGGGAAATCTTCGTCTTGAATTACTCTTTCAACCAGTGTTGCGAACATCTCGATAACATCTTGATTTTATCTCGAAATCACGATTTTTTGGCATGGTCGATGTTTGCCAATTTTTAAAGATATTTTTATGGGATCTTAATTTTGCTGATGTTTGCCTATTTTCAATGATATTTTCCCGATTTTTACGATTTTTTGGTTTTCCAGACCCTTTCCAGTTTTATTCCGATGCCGATGTTCACAACATTGCTTTCAACCTTTGGCCACTACATCTTTTCGTGTTTCTTTTCAACATATTTTGCTTTTTGTCTTGCTTCTCCTATCGAAGTAATGTCATGAAGCTCAAGTTTTGCCTGTAGATGGGGTTTAAGTCTTGTGATGTATGATCAAATGAGACGAGTTTCAGATATTCCAGGGACTCGTGTGGCTAAAGTTTCCCATTCCCGAGTGTATTCATCCACATCTCCTTTTTGTTGCAGTCTGGTGAACGCTGAAAATAACTCTTCTTCCTTGACACCTTGAAACCTCTTAAAGAATGCATTTTTGAATTTTTTCCAACTAATAGCAAGTGTTGACTTTTTCCACCACATAGACCAATTATGTGCTTCGCCCTCCATTTGCATTGACACATGTCTGATCTTTTCATCATCATTGTCAATGCCATAAATCTCTAAATATTCTTTTGCTTTATTGAACCGTGTAACACCGCATTTCTCGTTATTGTCAAATTTGGAGAGCTCAAGTTTTTCTCTTTGTTGATATGTAGCTATCAGTGGAGCGAAGAAGGGGTATTGATTTGAGAATGACATATTTGAGTATTGATTCCAGCGCTGCCTATTTTGAAAATTCGTGTTACTATTTTCTTGTTGGGGCATGGACGATGCTTTTGGAGACTCAAGTTTCTCATGTGAGTCTGACGAGTTCGAAGTGTTCGGAGAAATGAGATGTTGAGTAGCTTCATTATTCTAGGGTATTTGATCAGGGGTAATCTTCAACTTATCACAAATATAGGTCAACATCACCATTGCTTGATCATGATTTCCATCCACCTTATTTGAAAGGACTGCATGATCCCTTTTAAATTTGTTATGGTTCTGCTCAAGTTGACTCTCTATTCTCTTTGTTGTATCCTGGAGTGCCTCGATTTTTTCGCCATGTCCGGTCACCTCAGTCTCAAGATGTATCAATCTTTTATTAAAATCTGCCATCGACATTGACGAAGTCATTGCTCGGTTATGTGGTGGTGTATATACAACTTAACTCTTTTTCTTAATTTGACCCTAAATTTTTTTTTTACTATGTAGTAATTTTTATTTTTATTTTTTACCATGTAGTAATTTTTTAATTTTATTTTTAATTTTTTTTAATACTTGGTGGTAAGTAATAATTAATTAATTATCATATAATACTTATGGTTGATAATCAACCGTATATTAATTAATAATTATTTAATTATTAATCAATTAAATGTTTAAAATAAGGTACGAGCACGATGGTTCGTGAATGAGGGAATCAGGCCACGAATGACAAGGGCGCGTTGAAACAGTCAACGGTCCCTGGCTTAAATACAACCTAGTCAATGGCCCCTGGCTTAAATACAGCCTTGGGTGCCTCTTGATGAGATCATGCCCTTGCCTAATGGTTTAATAATTACAGAATGATTAAAATTTAACTTTTACATAACATAGTTATACCCCACAACCCTGATATGACATTAGGGGGTTGGGTGTGCTACACTATATTTGGGCAAGTTTGGCTCTTTTGTTATCTTTGATGACCATCCAGTTCATCTGCACGGAAAGATCATGCCCTTGCCTAATTAATTAGTAATTAGAGATTGATTAAAGTTTAACTTTTACATAACATAGATACACCCCACAACCTTGATATGACATTAGGGGGTTGGGTGTGCTACACTATATTTGGGCAAGTTTGGCTCTTTGTTATCTTTGATGGCCATCCAGTTCATCTGCACGGGTAACTACCATCACAATGAAAATGCATAGTTCTCAAATTATTTAAAATATTCAATTACGAATTCAAAAGGAGAGGAGTCAAATACATAGGATTGGGCATTCCACACTATCCTAATGTTGGTGAAATATTGTCTGGCTTCATTATGTGATCTGCAAAATGCTATGGAGCTATCTGGACAAATACTATAATTGAAGCGTAAGCAATGGCTTCATTCAAATCCAGTCATTGTAGCCCTCTTGCATTTGGGTGGGGATTCAAACTTGGGACTTCTTTCTCCCTTTGCTTTAATTAAAACGAAGCTTAAAATGGGTTATGAGCCTAAGTTCACTTAATTTTTGCATTCTCTCTTGTTATTGGCATCTCTCTTAGATGCGCTTGTATAATTTTATTTTCAGTATTAGTATTTGGTTTTTCTGTTCTCTCAATTGGACTTGTTTCTCTCTAGGGCACTTGTGAGGAGGCTATTTCACAATTTGGGGCGAGATTTGGTTCCATCAATTCTTCTATCGACGCTTACAAACCTCAATACTCATGGACTTGACACCTTATTTGATTGAAAGATATAGTCTTTTGGGTCTACTAATTCAAGTAGATTTTATATCTTATGTTTCTTACTGTCTAGACTTCACTCTAGAGTTGGCGTATTATTTAATCAAGTTATTTTATAGTTTTGGGTTTGTAAGTCTAGTTTGATTGGCACTTATGTTAACTTTTATTACTCGTACATTTTCTTATATGGATTGGACTTCGTGTTTTATGAAATGCGAATAACTCCCTACTGGCTCAACCTATTGGCAAGGTCCCATGTGGTAGGGTAACAAGGGCATTAATAAAGGACTAGGTGGCAAGCTTAGATGCAGCGTTGTCACTATGATGATGGCAATCTCGCTGATGTGGCATGTGCACAAACTAATCATATCATGCCACATGGCAGTGTGGGGGTCAGCAGAAATGAACATATAAGATAGGTGGTCGCTCCAGGTTCTAACATGTGTCACCTCTCTATGTGGCCAAGCCATGTTAGATCCTCTTTTTTTTTGAAATTATTTGAAGTCCCAATGAAATGGATTAATTAGGCCTTATAAGCATTTTGGGCAGAGGTCAGAAACCTCAATGGATTTGTTATCTTTTATGATGCTTGACTCGTCCTACAGACTGGACATATTACTTGACCAGCATCTACAGCGTTTCAGCATTTTTCTGTCAGATAATTCCTCTAGACCATTCAAAAAATATGGAAGACTCGTAATATTAAAAGCTAAATTGTAGTCAGGTTAATATGGTTTTTATATCAAAGATGCTATATAATGACCAGGGTCATTTGCCAGTAATGGGATAGTGTCAGGAGACAATTTGCATTGTTGTATGTGAACTTAAGAAGGATCTGTTTGTTTTGTATTTATATTGAATATTTATTTTTAACATTCAAACTTTAGTTGTGTCAAAAGATTATAAACCATTGGTTGTCCTACCTATATTTTTCTATACATGTAAGGCATATGGAGCTCACAATCTGCTATAAAATATGGGTATTGAAATTGCTGTTATCAAATATGTTTCCGAGGATTTTTGTTTTTGAACGCTAACTGGATTTTATATATTTCTAGGCTAAGAAGGATCTATTGGTTGTGGATTCTCCGGCACAATCTGATGATGAGATTGATGTTGCAAGTGAAGACGAGGCTAATGGCCCAAAATCAGAAGACAGTGAAGCAAGTGACATTGATTCTGATGAAGAGAGGAGGAGGTAATTTCTTTGATATATGATGGAAGAATGTATTAAGCAGCATGATATCTTATGTAATGAAGTTTTGTTGGCTACTAATTCGAGGAAACCATTTTTGTAGATGAAGCATTCTACATGGTCTTGCTTTTTTTTATTTTCCATTTTTTTGCAGGCTAGAACATTATAGTCAGGGAGTATAGAATTTCATCCTTTTTGTCTCTGTTTTGTTGGTTGGGTAGGTATGATCAAGAACTTGAAACCTGTCTGGATCGAGCTTATGAGCGGTTTGTTGCTGCAAAAGAAGGCAGTACAAAGAAGCGAAAACGGGCAAAATTAATTAATGGTGCTACTGATAGCGAACTCTGGAAGGTAGTGTGTTATGTTTGAAAATATAAGATTTTTGATTGTGCAAGCTCTTTGGATGAGGGCAATCCTAACATCCAATCTCTGTTTTATTGCAGGACAATGGGACTTATCAGGATAATATCCATGAAGACTATTCAGATGACAGTGCTGAGGACGGTGAGGCCAATCCATTGGTAGTGCCACTAACCAAGGAAGAACAACCATCTAAAGAGCAGCTCACTGAGCAGTGGTTCAGTCAGGATCTCTTTGCGGGTTTTCAAGACACCTGCAATAAGGGAGACAGTGATTCTGACGTGTCAGAAGGAGGTA
Organism: Pinus albicaulis; assembly: GCA_034641835.2. Classification (NCBI taxonomy): domain Eukaryota; kingdom Viridiplantae; phylum Streptophyta; class Pinopsida; order Pinales; family Pinaceae; genus Pinus; species Pinus albicaulis. The sequence continues at coordinate 90,323,233 of CM076576.1, forward strand.
GAGATATCAAATCATTCCAAAAATCATCGGGTGAAAGTAGACATGAGCCCAACAATAAACCCAACAAGGAGAAAATTGCTATTCCATCTGAGTCCAAGGTTTTGCAAGACAACAGATCGGGGCCAGAGAGAGACGATGACTTTGAAATAGTTCCTTCTGCATCTTCTGGCTCAAGTGATGAATCTTCTTCAGAAGATGAATCAGATTATGACACTGATTCCAAAGCAGAAATTTTAGCTTATGCGAAGAAAATGTTGAGGAAAAAGCAACGGGAAGAGATTCTAGATGCTGCCTACAATAGGTATACTTTTGATGATGAAGGTCTGCCAGAATGGTTTGTTAAGGAAGAAAAAATTCACTGCCAGCCTCAGAAACCCATAACGAGAGAGGAGATTGAAGCCATGAAAGCACAATTCAAAGAAATTGACGCTCGCCCAGCAAAGAAGGTTGCAGAGGCAAAAGCCCGTAAGAAACGGGTCGCAATGAAGAAGTTGGAGGGAGTTCGAAACAAAGCAAATGCAATATCTGATCAAACCGACATATCCAATCAATCGAAGAATAAAATGATTGAGCGACTATACAAGAAAGCTATGCCTAAGAGACCCAAGAAGGAATATGTGGTTGCCAAGAAGGGAGTACAAGTTAAAGGTGGTAAAGGAAAAGTAATAGTTGACCGTCGATTGAAAAAAGACTCACGATCTAGAGGAATTGGTAGGCATGGTAAAAACATTTCCAAACAGGGGAAGACTAGAAAGAATCCTTCAAAAACTGGAACTTCTGGAGGTAAAAGACATGCGAAAGCAGGTGCTGGTGGAGGCAAATCGGGAAAAGGGATGTGATTGTATTATGATAAGAAAAAAGTAACTAGTTACAGATATTTGATGTCTTAATTGAGTTTGTTTGAGTGAGCTGATTTTTCGTTATAATATTAGCTCCTAAATTTGCTGGTGTTGCAGCTGGGGGCCTAATTCTTACGCATTTCATTGTGCCTGAATATTACCTTCATTCCTAAGCAAGTTTAAACTGTAAACACTATCGCTTCCACATTATATGTTTGCATTTGCAGCTCACCATACACCTACGATGCTTTTTGCATCTTTAATGAGTTGAAATTTTGGCGAGAAGAGAAACTCTTAATTGGTTACGAGTGTAGCTCTTACAAATTACCCTACTAGTTGACAATGTGTTTGTAGATGTTTGAGAATTTAGGTTAAAATTCACCATGCATTCGTAAATAAAAATTAATGTATGGCAGCATTTATAATAAGATCGTAGTTCCAAAATAATGCTGTCTTGATTTGATGGTGTGTTGGAATTGTTGAAAATTCATTATTTATCACTGGAGTTTGTGCATCAAAAGTAGCCATACAATGACGGTAAACATTTATTTTATGTGTCCCTGCAAGAAATCTATAAGTTCTGCCACTTCACGGTTCTGAATTTTGTGTTTTCGATTCTTGACCAATGTTTCCATGCAAAGAAAGAAAACCAGAGATGATAAAAAGGGATTGTCCTTATAATTTGAATTGTGACTAGAGGGAAAAACAATAGTTTTATTCTAGGAAGGGCATGAGTGAGTATATGGTGTTGGATGTGTATGTTGGGTTCCAGAAATATTTAAACTTGCTAATATTTGATTTTAGACAGGTAAGAGAAGCAAACAAGAGTGAAATGCCATATTTAACATGGGTTGCGAAGCTTGAATTCAGAGAGATGAAAGAGTGACAAAAGTATGGTAGCAGTAAAAAGCTGCAAGGGAGATGGAAGTGATGGTTTCAGTTTTCCATAAAGGTCTTGTTTAATTGTTCAGTGAATGGAACACATTTTATAAACACTTACATGTAATTGTCAGTAGCATGCTTTCAAAACTTGCAGCACAGAATTATCCAAAGCTTATTAGAGTGGCAGGGTAATGCCCGTATTGATATAATAATACCTAAATGTCTTGTCAAATCAATGGTGTAAATATTATATGTTGTTCTATGAATGTAATGCATTTACAGCACCCTTACCTGTAATTGTTGGTCTCACGCATGCGAAACTTGTAGCACAGGATTAACTGTAGCCTATTAGAGTTTTAGGGTAATGGCCATATTAATATAATAATACCTAAATGTGTCGTTGGGTCAACGGTGCCAATTTTATTCACAGATTAGACAAAAATAGTGAGGTTACCATTTGTTTTGAGAACTATGTAAATATATACTTTGTAAGAAGTCTTCCTCGCGGTGATGATATCAATCTGTGCTGTTTTGTGCATGTTTTTATGTTGGTACAATTTTTTTTTTCTTTTGAAATAAGCTACTGTGAGCCAAAATGTAAATATTCACAGATTTCAATGATGGTGTTGATCTCAAGATGACATCCTAATAAATTTGATCGATTCTCACCATTGAGTCAACAGAATAATAGACTGTCGTTAAATTACAAAGCCGATTATAGAAAGAGATTAATTAAAAAACAAAGGATACACTTAGAGCAACATCCCTCCGAGCTTTCAGACAGCAAAATCAATTACAAAGCAGAGTATGTAATACTTAGATCAATATGCCGTCCATCTATTAATAGTTTCTTTGTTATTAATTTGTGGTACTCAATCACAAGCTGATTAGATTATACTGAATGAACGTAATTACAAAGCAGAAGATATACTTGGGTTAAAATTCCATGCATCCATTAACAGTCTCTACAGTCTGTCATTACTTTGCGGTGTTCAATCACAAACTGCATTTCTTAGCTTAGTCAGTTAATCACTATGTTCATTCCTTGTCAAGACAGGGTTTGTAGTGTAAATAATGTTTAATGTTGATCAGTAATATTATGATTCTTGAAATCGATTATAAGGTTTATACGATTATTATAGAGGTGTTTTTAGTGGTCTGAGCATGAAGGGAGATTATTTCAGTCAATGACCAATGGAAAATATGATAAAATCTAATGGCTGTCAAGATAATATATAGAAATAAAAAGGCTGATGACATGTTTAATGGTTTACATGTCAATATGATACCATTTTAGTTGAGTTTGGACATCCTGTTAAAAGGGGTACGATGTATCATCTAAACATAGTGTTGGAGTATTTTGACTTTGAGAATGATTTGGAGTCCAGTATCCATTATCTTTGTGTTGGGACAGAGAAATCTTTACCTATTAATTTCATACAATGGTTAGTCATGGTTTGTTATACATAAGTTTGCCAGAAGTACATTTAGAGTGGGATTGAAGAACATTTGAAAGTACTTATGTGGGAATCGCTTGCTATAGATCATTTTATATTTCTATTTTAAGCAAATGTTTACTAAAAGTTTATTGATCTCCTCTGCTATAGTGGCTTTCTCCACTACTATAGCGGCTTGGAAGGCTTTGTTCCTTGATCTCCCTGTGATCAATCAACTTAAAATTTCTTCATGTGCCCTATCATAGGTTGTTGAGTTTGTTTCTCTTCCATGGTCAATCCAACAACTAAAAGCTCCTTGTTCTTCCTTGCTATAGTTGCTTTTGAGCTGTGAATAAATCAATTTCTTCATGTGCCCTATCATAGGTTGGCGAGTTTGTTTCTCTTCCATGGTCAAGTGTATTCTTAAAAACTCTCATTTCCTTATGGTCAATCCAACAACTAAAAGCTCCCTGTTCTTCCTTGCTATAGTTGCTTTTGAGCTGTGAATAAATCAAGGCCACTGTCAATGGTCACAGCTCAAACCACTCTACTATCCCATTCATTTTATGGAGCATTAGAATTCTAGGATTTTGAGCAAAGATTGATTCATTGTGAAACAGAGTGAGTCCCATGTGTTATGCTTTACTAGTGAATTTATCGATCACCCCACCCACTTCTAAATGCTAAAGTTTTCCAAACTTCCCCAACTCTTCACCACCATAAAAAATTAATAGATAATAATTAGTGTTTTTATTAGAATAGCTGATACACCTATATTCTTTTTAGATGCAAGCAATGCTCATTGATTGTTATTTTATTTTGATTTTAATGTTTTTTTATCTTGCATATATTAGTTCATATAACTTATGGAGATATTTGGAGATTAAATATTAGGAGGATTTTGAAGATCAACTTGATCTAATATATTACTTGTGTGCTTTTTAGTTTGCTTTTGTACGAGTTATCTAATAATCACTATTACGTACCGATACTTGTGTGTGTTTTTAGTTTGATTTTGTATGAGTTATCTGATAATCACTATTACCAACCAAAAAGTGGGTAACCTAGAGGAGAAAATTTTCTTCTCCTTGAACAACCAAGCAACCACTGTATAGGTTAGCTCTTGACATGATGCCATGGACCCTCCACATAAATGCTTCGATAATATTTCTTTCTCCCATTTGTCACTGTTTCTTGAAGGAAGGTGGGTCATCCATTTAAAGGTACTTCAACCATTTTGTAATGGCATGCTTTTACTTATTGTTTTGGGGCATACTAATGTGAATCAGGGGGTTATCCCGATGATTGACTAATGTTGACTATATTCTTGTTCCCCCATTTCACTTTGGTGGTTTGTCTTTAATCTTAGTCTAGTGGGACCTTCTTTAAGGCCTTAGGGTTATAGGAGACCCGATTTCACTTTGGTGGTTTGTCTTTAATCTTAGTCTAGTGGGACCTTCTCCAAGGCCATAGGGTTATAGGAGGGATATAATTGGGAAGGCTCTGAGTGAAGTAGTGTGCCCATGATATTCCATACTTCGCTTTCCATCATTCCCTCTATTTTTATATCCATTCTTCGGGCATTTGGTCATTGGTCATGGGGATTGACACCCTTTTCGATCCTTGTCTTTGGGTATGGGTCGGAAAATTTTGCTCTAGAGGTTGATACAACTAAGCCACAATGAAAGAAAAAGATAAAATGCAAAAGATAGCTGGCCCAAAAATTAGTTTGTGGGAAAAAGCCTAACGTAAACTCTACTTTCCCTAATTAGTTATCACTCTGTTCTTAGAGCACTTGATGCTCCATCTATAAAAAGGAACCCTTGTATTGTTCCAACCCCGATGAGTGATAAATTGCCTCATCCTAAGAGGTAGTGTGTTATCACCCTAGTAATTCTTAGGTCGTGGGATTTTGGTTTATAGTTAAAGAAAACCAAGGGTAACCAAGAACCTCTTTTAGAATTCAGGATCTAGCCTTCCTGAGTTCCGGAGAGGGATCTCTTAAAGATTTAACTTTGTTTTGTAATTGGATTTTAGGCTAGCTATGAGTGAACAATTTGGTTTGATTTTTGAATATTGGTGGGAATAAAGGTACTTCAAGGTAAACCACAGAGGGATCTACCAGACCATTGGGCTATGGAGTCAACTTTTTAGGCAAGCAGAACTAGGAAATAAGGTCTAAAGAGCAAATGTACTAAGGGCAGGGTAGATGACCTTTACCTTCAAAGGGTTTTGAATATGGTTTTTTGATGGAATGGGTGAAATCTAAACAAAAAGGCAATTAAGAATCCTTAGGTTGCAGAGATGAAGATTGACGGATGGGATCAAACAGGGACTAAGAGCATTTAAGAATTCTATAGTTCGGTTATCAAGCATAAAACATAATAATGAAAAACTAGTAAAAAACAGGGAGCTTTTTATTACTAATCCTGTTTAAATTCTCCTAGTTAATCATTAAAGACAAAACACATTAAAATGAATGTATGGAAACTTTTGAAAGATAAAACAATGAAAACAGGGAAATACTAGACTTATCTGGTCAGCACGAGAATCCCGAGTTATGATGTCTTTAATCTCAATTCCAATCTGATGCTTTACTGATTGACTCACACAAACTTCAATATATCCAGCAAAATGACTATAGTAGTCTTGATAAATTTTATTCCACACTGAATACTTCGAAAGATGAAGTATTTATACAATTGAATTACTTAAAAAATATCTAAAGTTTGAGATAATATCTCAAGCAAAAATAGGAAATATTACATAAGAAGAGGGACAACAACAAAACAGTTTGCAAGCTGTCCTCCATTACAAGAAAAAATAGAACTGTTTATCTTATTCAAATTGATTTTTTGATTAGCTGGAAGCGTTGTTGGCAATCGAGACATTATCTCATGGAAGACGACTTGTAGAATACTCCTTTTCACCTTCTGTTCTGATACTCTTTATCTCTGCTTTTCACTGTTTCACTGCTGTAATTGAAAAATAACCAGCGGTAACAATTTGTTTTTACTGATACACTTTGACATATGATACACTTTGACCCTGATTTTTTCACCATAAAGTAACAGTAAAATGATTTTTTTATGTGATTTTCTTGCCCTTTACTTGTCAAATTCACATCAGATCTGTGAATTCTTGCCACTGTTCAGCAATGGCGATCTTCATATTCTTCAATTTCCTGTAACTTTCATCTGCTTCTGTATACTTTGCAAAATTGGGCTTTACTATGAAAATATGTTTGATTTCATTTTGCGAAAAGAACAAGTTTTCAAAATATTCCAAAATGACTTTACCAGTAGGAGACCCTTGAGGTAAAGCTTTGTTGACTTGCTCTTTGGCATATGCCCTGATTTTGTTATCACAATCTTTTTGTGGCATCAATTTTTCATTCAATGCATGAATATCTGGTAAGCCTGCTTGTGACAGTACTGTATATTTGGCCTCAAAGCTGATGATAGCCAAGTTCATATCTTTGCACCCATCCTTCAAATTATTCATCATGTTTCTCTTATTCAGGACCTTTTTGATTTGTAATATACTTTCAGTTCTATCTTGAATTTTTAGCTCCTCAAGTTCTTCTCTATGTTTGCTATTCAAAAATGTGATAAGTCTCAAAGCTTCAGCAGGCTTATCAGCCAGTTCTTCTTTGGTCTTCAGTATTTCTATCTGTGTTGCTTTAAGTAATTCTTTTTGCTCATAAATTATTTGGATTGAGGGCCATTGCAAATGTATGCCCTGAATGATATTATTCCAAAGATGATTCTTAATGTAGGATACCTGCTCAGTGAGATTTACCTACTGTTGAAGAATTTTAACCTGTTCTTGTATTCTGTTGGCCCTCTGTTCATGTCCTTTGGAAGTGATTAAGGCATCTCTGTTGGATGTTTCCAGATTTTTGATGGTGCCTTTTAAACTAATTATCTCTTTATCTTTTATGGACATGTCTTCCATAGCCTTGACTATGGCAGCTGTTTCCCCTGTTGTATTTAGCTGTGATGTCGATGAAGAAGTGACAAAGATGTCTTTAGAAGTAATTGACACTGCAGTTGCCAATACTCCTTTTGGTGCCAAATGTTCTGCCAATGTTGAGGGAACAACTGTACTTACAGTTGGAATAACTGTAGGGATGGGAACTTGCTGAGCTTTCTTCAAATTTTCATTTTCTTGCATCAAAGCTTCTATTTGGTTTTCCATCTCTTTTATTTGGGCTGTCATCTTTAGAACCGACTTAATTCATCGTTCTCTGTCTTTTGCTGAAGGATCTCTTTTGCCTGGAGATGTTCACTTTGAGGTAATTTGAGTTGCCTTCTTAGGGCAACAATATCTTCATTTTTCTGTTTTATCAAAGCCTTTGCAGTTTCAATATTAGCTGGATTTGCTCCAGCTACAATTACCAAATCTTCTAATGCTTTGATTCTTAACCCATTAGCATGCAAGGATGCTTTGTCCAATTTCATTTGTGTCTGTAGATTTGACACAGTCTTCTGAAGTTTACAAGCATTCATTGTTTTATTGACCACTTTTGAATACAACATCTCTGTAGTGCTTCTGTGGAAGTCTATTTGGTCTAATTCATGAATAGCGTCTGCATCTACCTCCAAATCTGTCTTTGAATAATCTGCCACTATCTTAGGATCAACCACTGTAGGCTTTAAAAATGACATTATCAGTTTATTGGATGAATAGTCAAAAGCAGTGAGAAGTCTATCTTTATTTCCTGGTTTCTCTTTGAGAAACTTGGAATAGACTTCATTTTTTATTTCTTCATTCTTCACCCTAATTTGCCTGAACTTGATCTGAATGTCTGATTCTCTGTTATCAGTTGCCTTTGAGGAAGAAGGAATTTCTACATCAGTTTGTTTCTCAACCATCACTTTATCTTTATCCTGTGTTTCAAATTGGCTTTTTTGAAGTTCTCTGAGTGTTTCAGTTACTATCACTGTTGCCTCATCCTCAATTTCATGACCATTATTATCATCAATTTCCATTTCTTTATCCTTATCTTCAGTAGTTAATTTGGTTCTCTTGCTATAGGAGGTTTGAAATTTCTTGCCTGTGATGGTTTCTGCAATATAATTGACCTCTTCTCCGCTTCTTTTGTGAGATATCTCTGCTTCTTTATCAATTGTAGTCACCTGTGTATTATTCACCTGTGTTCCCTGTGTATTAACATTCTGCATTACATGTGCATCATCATCAATCAAAGTATTTAGCTCACATTCATTTTGATTGGCAAATTTCTCAATTTGTGGCTTTGACTCATGTAGTAAAGGAGTCAACTTGCACTTTACCCTGATAGTGCTCAAAATACCCTGAGGGTCATAATTCCACATGAAGCTTTCTTGGAACTTGTATTCATTTAATTTGACAGTTATCTCTTTCATAGCTTCCCTGTTGTTAACTATAAATGGTCCAATATGATTCTTGAGTTTAAATTGGGTCTTCTTCCTGGAGGCCATGAAATTTATTGCATTAGCATTTAAGATTTGCCTTAAATATTCTAAGGCAAAGATTCTTGTAGTTACAAACCTTGGTAGTTTGTATGGAGCCAAGAGTGCACCATAAACTCTAAACTCTGTGCGATGTATAAATACCAATCCCATGTTTTACAGTTCTCAGACAACTGTAAAATCCTCTTTGTCTCTTCATTTATTCTTGGAATTTCAGCGTTATTCAACAAGTTCATAATTGGTATTATGAACAGGTCATTGAAATCTGTGTAGTTATATTGACTGCTGTATTTTCTTAAAAGAGATGTCCAGAATATTATCGAAAGTAATTTCCCTTCTACATCCATTTTCTGAAATTTAATAGGGAATTTTTCTGCTTGATAATACAAGAAAAGATGTAGTAGATATGATGTATATCTAAATACACCCTCCTCTGGTAATTTTGTCAATTGGTAGTGCATGTTCTCAGCAATAAGCTTAGCAAAATTGAAGATTATGGATGGAGGTTGCCCAGGAGTCAATGTGGATAGAAAACCCAAGATAGAAGCATCAGTGAATTCATCATTGTCATATCCCAGTATGAATGACAGCATGGAGACAATTTTTCTTGTATTTTCAGGGAAATCAAATGTATCACAGGGTGGATTTACTTTTAGGACATCAACATGATTTGGCCAAAAGGTCTGAAAGATATTGAACCTGGTAGGAAAATCTAAATCCAAGTAAAGCTGGGTCAAATCCTCTATTGACAGTGAAACTGAATTAGGATCATGGTTCATTTGCAGCATGGAATTAATGGACTCAACATTGATATAGAATATGACTTCCCTGTCTTTATTAACAATACACCTCTGATCTGGGAGGTAATACAACTGACATAGCCTGACAAAATCAGGGGCCTGATGAGTAAGAGGAACAACATATTTTGGCAAATTTGAATCCCAAATGGGTACATCATCTTTGAACTTTTCTATAGACTTTCCAAAACACCAATTGAGGACTTCTAGCAGGTTGAATTCAACTGAAGGATCAAAGATTCTATAATCAAGATCAAGCAATGGGCTACTTTCTTGAGAAGTTATGGGAGGTTGTACAGGTCTAACCACTTCAGTTGTTTCGGCTGTAAGTGCAGGAGTAAGCTTATTGATTTTAGAAGGCTCAACGTGTGGTAACTTGCTTGAGACATTTTTCTGGGATTTTGGACCTCCAGACTTGGGAGTCACTTGTTTCTTAGTAATTTTGGATGAACAGAGCAAGATTAAACAATTTTCTAAGTTCTTTTTGGGAAACAAGGAACAATTGAAAGGATTTTTTTGGCAAATTTCAGACTCTGAGCGAGGTTTTAAAGTGACAGAATAGGTTTACTGCATGCAGAAGGTCTTTTGGATCAAATTCAGCAGTGAAAACGATCTTGGAATGGCTAAAAACCTTTTAAAATGGAAACAATGGATTCTGGAGAAATTTTGACAGGGTTTCCCCTGTATTTTGGAGGTTTTTAGACTTCTGAGATGGATAATTAACTAAATTCCAGGGAATGGCAGTTCAATTGGTTTATTTTCCTCTGAAATTGAAGGATTTTACAGGTTGGAATGACGAAAAATACCTGTGAAAGGTATGATTTGCGGTCGCAAGGAGTTGTTGGTCTGCAAAAATCTTTAATTCTGTTGAATTGGGCTGGCAAAGGTTGTAGAAATTCTTTGGGAGTGAATTTGAGAGGAAATAGCTTTTTATAAGTCAAATTGGTTCGTAAACAGCTCGAAAATGGAGTAAGGAGGCTTTGCAAAGGGTTCTCAGTTGTTTGTATGTGCAAATATGTGAAATGCTATGAAAATAGTTAAGTTTTAAGGCATTAATCCTTAAGTCTAATCATATTTCAATCACGTTTATTGCAAGAATGGTGGGAGCGGTTTTGATTTGGGATTGGGCGGTTTTCGCGCAGTATTAAGGTGGTAAGATGAATTTCACTTTTTGCACGCGATCGAATAAGAAGGAGACACGTCGGCAAGGGTGGTATCAGGAAACAACTTATATCGCGTAATTTTTTGGAAACATTAATCAATCACTTTCATCGCGCGATATGGGATAGGCACTGCCGGATTTGACTTAGATAAGCGAACGGTCAGGATCAAGTGGAAAGCTGCGGGGTAATGATAGTGGGGCTGGGGCTTTGAATGGTGGCCGTAGATTTGGTGAGTGATAGATCTACGGTGGACGCTTAACGCGATGAGAAGTGGTGGGGATAGGGACTAAGTTATCAGGTGAGATGTGGATCGTTAGATTTAAACAGTTAATGATGATCTGACGACTGTTATACAACGCGATGGTGGAAGGATAAGGTTATCGCGTTGGATGAGGATTATTGGATTGCAAAGGAATGATCAGACGGCTCCAGTTCTACGCGATGGGGAGTGATAGGGGGTTGGGGATTATTCACCACGTTCGATGAGAACCGTAGGATCAATGGGGTGTTGGGGATCTGATGGTCCAGATTGAATCTGATGGTAAGGAGGGATTTGTGGTAATTTTATGTATAAACATACTTTATACAATACATCAAATGGATGGGCGAGGTATTAAGAGGTCTTAACCAAGGTTAAAGAATGAGGTAGCGGGATATATATTGGGGAAAAAGGATTGGGTTATAGTTTTAACCTTGGGTTAAGGGAGTCGGGAAGGGAAAATATAAACAGGGGGATGGCTCTAGTGAAGTTTAGTTTAAATTAAACTTCGAGTTTTTTATTTTTTTGTTTTAAACACATATAAAGTATGTTTAAAGATTTTTTGAATATTTTTATTATACAGTTAACTAAATCAAGTTGATTTAATAACCATAGAGGGCGGGATATTTACATAAGGTTATTTTTAGCCAAAGGGGGTATAATGTGGGTTTTTATTTAAACATGTGGGGATAATTGACTTTGGCTAAAGTTATATTAATGGGTTTTTTGGGGCTATTTTATAAAAGGGAGTTATATAGAATATGAAAGGTTATTTAATAGGGAGTTATTAAATAAGTTAAAGTTAATATGACAAAGGAATAATGAATACTCAAAATACATTAAAATAAATAAGAAAGTGAAGAATAAAGGCAAATTTGCATTATAATAACTTCATCACTTAAACTTAGGATAAAATGTGATTTTGAGGGTTTTATGATTTTATGAGATGTGGGAAATTAATCAAATGGGGATTAGAGTATCTTTAAGTAAAAATGAAGTTTTTACTTATGATTTTCAGGGAAATGAATGCATGAATGGAAAATGATGTGGTTTTAGAGATTAATATAGACATTTAACACTTTCAACTGATCAGCCATAGAGCCTTGGGTCTGGTCCCAACAAAAGTCAAGGAAATGTCTTGAGCCTTTCTGATTGATAATTTAGAATGATGAATGGCTATGGGGAGGGGAAGTTAGTTATTTGTAGCTCTGATAAATAATATTTACATTTATGCTTCTCACCTTCTTCTACCTACCCAATTTAACATGCTAACATTTTTTCTTCCATTTTGAATTAGTGCATTTGTGCTAGCAACCTTTACAACATTTATTTTTTCTGAAAGCAATAAAACTATCTAATTCTACACTTATTTCATCCATGAATCCAGATTAAACTGTTGGATTCACTTATTCTCTACTTAACTACCGAATTGTCATGATTAAACTGTATGACGATTCTTTATTCTCTATCTAAAACATTTGAAATTGAAAAATGACAAGTCAATATTAAATTGTTCAACTCATCATAGATTATGGCATTTATTGACACTCTGCCATAATCAACTGCAAAAGGTAAAAGTAGTGGCATTTAGGCTTGCACACTTTCATGTTTTATTCATATTTTTCTTTTGGGGTATATTATTTTTTCTAAGTCCTTTGATTTTTCTTTTAGGAATTTTTATCCTCTTTTTGATTTTTTATATTTTTATATTTTTATTTTTATTTTTTACCAAATATGTGCATACAACTTGCAGAAGGCAAAGTATGTACAGATTTACAAGATTACCATCAGTCAAGTCAAAATTATGAATCCTATATTTATAGGTCACTAACATAGTGAATGCTACATCTCTCAAATGAAATCTTGGGCTCTTGAGCTATGCCCCATATTAAAGCATTATTGTAAAGAAGTAAAAGACACACCAAAGGGGTGGAAAAAGCAAGCCATAGAAAGCGGTAACTCATGCCTCCATAATTGCTCCTTCCTTACATTTATACACTCGAGATATTAGATCACCATTAACTGGTCACTTGGCCATGACACTTTGCCCTGAAATCATGCCCACTCCATTACCACCATTCACACATGTACCTATGGATTGATTGGTTAAGCTGAGCACTGTCACTTCCCTTAGGGGGTTGAAAACACCTAATAACGTTACACTTGATCTTGAGGAGGTTTTTTCAGGTGGTCCACATCACGATAATGGAGGCTTCTAGAGGTGATTGCCCCACCTTCTCAACAAAGTAGCAAGGGCCATACTATCTAGTGCAGAGAGGGAGATTGAAGATGCAACATCGCCTACCTAGAGAAAAATGTTGGGCTATTTGACGAGATTGATGATGCAACATTGCCTACCTAGAGAAAAATGTTGGGCTATTTGAGGACTTCATAAGATGCTGGATACCCTAAGGGATCCTTAGATGTTTAAACACTGAGCCCATGATGCTTAGTGTTGGATATATTGATGATGTGCCCAGTGCACCTAGGATGCCCTTAGGTTGGCCTTGACAATATTTGATGGGCATCACTTGATCCAGAGCCTAGATGATGATGGTCATCCTTGAGATGACAAAGGAGGACTTGTACATCACCTTGGAGCCCCATCGGTTGAGATATTTGTTGCCATGTCACCTTTTTTTCTCTTGTGAGGGTGACGTAGGGCACCTTGGGCATGACGTATTGGCATGGAGAGACATTTGATGGCTTGCACATGATCTTTGAGGCACCCCTTAGAGTATGGGGCACTCATTAGCCACTATCTCACAATTTGAGGGCTTATTGAGCTTAGTCAGAGAGTGACATCATATTATTGGAACATTTATTCCCACGCGTGGGATTTTATGGCATATTTGTATTGTTTTTGAATTATGGGGTTGGCTTTTAACCTCTTTCTTGTGAAACACTCAAAAGTGAACTTTTATTAAGGCTTCTTACTCATTTTATCTGTAAAGTGAGTGTGAGAATGCTCATATAAATAGACCCCCCTCACTTCTTATTTCATAATTACACATTATTGAAAGAAGTTGTCATTGATGTCAAATGATCTTCAAATAAAAGAGAGTTACATATTCAAATAACATATTTCGAAATATTGTTTTTGGATTTTTGATGCCCCATTTGGATACCCTATCTTAAATGTATTTTTACTCCATTTACCTAGCTCAAATGGAAGCATAACTGTTACACAACATTTTTTCACTGTCCTTGCAATCCCCATCCCGCACATTGGAGGATCATTTCTGTGACTAATAAGAAGAATCATGCCTTGCAAAGACCATCATTGCATCCCTTTCCATGAGGACAACATTCCTTCTGTTGACAATTTCCTGAGCAGATCATCAGAAACACATGTTTTGTCCTTGGCGCTAGTAGACTGTTATGCCCTTGCGCCAATGAGGAAGATTAACACTGGGCCCTGCGCCCATTGGCGCCCTGTCTCAGTGAGCTACCCGCGCCAACCTATTTATGGAATGTTTTTTAATTATAGAGGAAAAGTTTTTATCCTAACAACTTCGTGGGCGAGTCAGCTGGAATGGTTCGACTGAATAACCACGGACCCTCTCCTTTGGCCTCTTGTTTCCACCTTTTGGGGAAACCTCCCAAGGGATAAGGCCTCCCTTCCACCATTGTAGGGATCCAAACCTCCTTCTCTCTCTCTATAAATAAAGCTATCTCCCATTGATACACTGGCTGAACAACTATAGTTGAAAGGCTGAAGAGAATTCGTGAACATTTCGCTAGAGAGATAGAACAAAGAAAGAGACCTTTGTCAAGAGAGCTTAGGCTTGTGTCCTCACCTCATCCGAATTCCCTGACGATCCTTCGAGACGCGCTTCAACTAAACCCGCTGGAGGAGGCTGTGACATCAATGCTGGTCAATAATTGTCATTGATGGAATATAAGCCCTCTTGATGTGCTCTCTTAATGAAAATTGATAGATGCTGCACTATGACATATGATGATATACTATCATGATGACATGGAAGACACACCATGATGAAGAAGCTATAATGATCTCTTACTGTCCCAATCACCTTCTGCACTAAAATTTCATGAACAGTCACAAAGAAAAATAAATTTAGACACCTTGGAGGCATCCTTTCACAATGAATCCTAGACCATATTAAAGAGGATTTTTCCCTCTTTCCAACGAGCTCTTACTTGCCCTCAAACTCCTAGTGGTTGAAGAGATATCAATTTTTTAATATTATATATCCCTTTTTTTTTATCTAGCCGACCTACACTTCACACTCATGTCGGCCTAATCCTTAAGACATCTCTCTTCATCTTTCTAGCATAGAATTCCTATATATATACATTTTAGTGCCTCATTTTTCAAAATAATTCGGTCATCAAGCACACAACAAATGACATTTAATTCACATCTCGTGAGTTTATAAGCACAAAGGAAAGGAAGCATATAAATGGTGGGTTATTCTTCGTTGGTGGATCATCTTTAGTGACTCGGACCTCCTACAGTGATTTTGGGGTGGCTCGGACTACCTACAGTGATTCTGTAGTGGCTCACAGTGGCTCTCTTTGGTGTGGTTCGGACTTCCTACAGGAAATCTGTTTGGTAGTGGCTCGGTCTTCCTATTGCAGTACAATGATTTGTCAAATAGTGGTTCAGAACCTTGTGAAGAAAATCAGACCTACTGTGGCTCGTTTTTAAAGACTGCAGGACAGAGCTTCGGACCAGTGAAATAAGGGCTTGGACCTATTAATTACACTCTCCATACCTCATAATTGTGTTATATAGCTTGGATAGTCACTTGACCAGGGTTATAAAACTTCAGACCTCACCATAGAATTTCAGAACAGTGAACCTGAAGTGTAAATCAATGTTTCTTCTGAGCTCGGACATAACACATCAGTGGTGTTGACCAGTGCTTCTTTGGATCTCGGATAGGACAAATCTGTGGAGGATTGGAGATACAACTGTGGAAAGCTCGGTGTAATAAATCTGTGGTGATATAACTGTGGAATGATCACATAACTGTGGTTCATCATCATTTCAGTGATCAGAGTTTTTCTATGGACAACTAGTAGAGGCATGAACAGTCAATAGTAAAGCTTGAAGTGATAGCTGAAGGCCTGTACAAGTTAAAAACTTGAAGATATTTGATAGTGGAGTAGTTAGTGGTTTGACAATGGAGTTTTGGACAGTAAACAATATTCAGTGAACAAATTGGAAGGCTGGAACAGACTTGTGGAGAAACTGATGTAAGTTACTTATTCATTCTATTTATTAAAAGTTGAAGGATTGGTGTCCTAGGGGTTGGTGTAGAAATTAGCTGAATAAATCACTTATTCAATGGAGATTAACCCGATTACACATCAATTTCGAATTGCATGCATAACACATAATCTCATCTACAATTAATTGTCACATGCGGAAATAATAGAAACGATCTCACATCAAATCAATCACACATTAACTCAGTATGTATGGGGAAAGCCTATAGCTGAAAACCCCGCAGCTATTGTGTATATTATAATGGAGAAATCATGTAACAAAACAAGTACAATACTCCTCACAAGTACTCAGTACTTTCTCATAAAGTCACACACAATCTGGCTCAGTTTTGAACAGGTTACTGGTTCAAAACTCACTACTAATTGCCTTGCCTCTATTGCGCAATCATGGCATGTCTATGTAGAGATCCAAGGTTCGAATCTCCTTGGCTTGACTGCGCAATTGTCATGGACAATTCCTCCAAGTGTGGTGCAAATCTCATGCACAACTGATCCTCCAACTGATAGCTATACTCACCATTTCATCTACCTCTTTCACTGGTCTCCACTGAACTGATCATGCACTGTAGTGAACTGATGTGTTCTTGAGTTGACTAATGAGTTACTAATTAATGAATTAAATAATATTTAATTCACTCCACTCATAACTAATTGATTAGCCAGTTAAACTAATCTCAACTAGTTCAACTAAATTAAACAGAACACAACTCCACTATCTGTCTCATTAACTCCTCCAAAACTTCTGCCACTGAAGTCCAACTGAAGTCAACCATGCAAGATGCCATCAAACCCTAGGAACCACGTGATTCCTCTGTCAGTTGCATGAGCCACCTCCATGACTTGAACTGAAGTGCTCCAAGAGAGTAAACTGTTGTTTATAGTCTAAATATTATTAAGGGTAAATAATATTTGACTTCCATATTTTTAGGAGAGGCAGTCTAAAAATAGCCTGTGACCTAAAAATATGAGTCTCATCTATTTTTACCAACATGTCGCATACTTCAAGAATCTCCAACTGGAATCCCCGAATCATGCTTCGTATGTCTAAAAATAGACATAGTCTAAAAATAGACTTTGCGCCAGAATTTGCCTGCGGGCCCACTTAGTGAAGGCGACTTCATTTCACTAAGCTCCATCATCTTGCTGCATTCTCAACACTCCCTCTCGGCAAGATATGGATTATCTGCAACCCCTATCCTGCCTCTGTGGAATTCGAACTTGCTCCTGGTGAGCGCCTTCGTCAAGATGTCGCCATCCTGATCCTCCGTGGGAACATATGAAAGCATCATGATCCTCCGCTGAACACAATCTCTGATGTGATGGTACCTGATGTCGATATGTTTGGACCTATCATGAAAAACTGGATTAGCCGAGAGCTTGATGCAGCTCTGGTTATCACGGTAGATCACTGTAGGCTCCAAATGCAACCTGAACAAACCTGCGAGGATCTTCCTCATCCAAATAGCCTCACATGCAGCCAAGCTTGCTGCCATGTACTCGGCCTCTGCTGAACTGAGTGCCACGGATCTCTGCTTCCTGCTGTACCAGGAAACTGCTGTCGACCCAATGCTGAAAACTCCTCCGGAAGTGCTCTTCCGGTCTGTTGGGCTCCCTGCCCAATCTGCATCAGTGAAACCAGAAAGCTTCACTCCATCCTCCTGTCTGTACCATAGACCATATCCCGATGTGCCTCTGATATAGCGCAATACATGCTTGCCGGCCTTCCAAAAGAGCTTGGTAGGCTTAACCATAGCTTGCGAAAGCTGGTTAACTGCATAGCATATATCGGGTCGTGTATTGACCAGATACATAAGCGACCCCACCAACTGTCGATAGACAGTGGCATCCACTACCTCCGCTGAAGTAGCATCCTCCTTCCTCCAACCCCCAGGAAGAGGAGTGTCAACAGGCTTGCAGCCTTGCATGTTGAACCTCTCCAGAATCTCCCGGGCATACTTGCCCTGAGAAACAAACAGTCCTCCGCTGCGCTGCCAAATCTCCAATCCCAGGAAATAATGAAGGATGCCCAAGTCCTTCATCTCAAACTCTCGTGCAAGATACTCCTTGCATGAAAGTATCAACTGCTCATCGCCAGTCAAAATCAGATCATCTACATACAGTACGATGATCAACAGCTTCCCCTCCACCACAGTCTGGTACAGGTTTGGATCCGCCTCACTCTTGGAGAATCCAAGCCCGGTGAAGTAGCTGTCTATCCGAGTGTACCAAGCACGAGGTGCTTGCTTCAGCCCGTACAGTGCTCTCTTGAGTCGGCACACATGCGACTCATTGCTGAAGATCTCAAAACCTTCAGGCTGCTCTATGTACACCTCCTCCTCAATAACTCCATTGAGGAACGCAGTCTTCACATCCATCTGATGAATGTGCCACCCCATCTGTGCTGAGAGAGCAAGGATCGTCCGTATGGAAGAGTACCCTGCGACAGGTGCAAAGGTCTCCTCATAGTCGATCCCCTCGATCTGTGAAAAGCCACGGGCGACAAATCTCGCCTTGTACTTCTCCACACTCCCGTCAGCCGCCTGCTTCACCTTGTAGATCCATCGCGAACCCACCACTGATTTCCCAACCGGTCTTGGGACAATCTCCCATGCACTGTTCCTGATGATTGAATCATATTCTTCGATCATGGCATCAACCCATGCGGGTTCCTCCACGGCTTCCTCAAAAGAGGATGGCTCTGTCACAACACATTGACTCACAAGAGCCATGTATCCAGTGTACCGATCCGGTGACTGTCTCTGTCTGCGCTGTGCTGTAGGTGGTCCTACAACCTTCTCTGCATCCCGAGCCGGTCGCTCAGCTTCTGTAGTGCGCATGCGCCCTCTGATGGTTGGCGCTGCCTGGGTGGTTTCTTCCACCTCCTGAACCTCCTCTTGTGGCTGATCCACATCCGGAAGCTCCTCCTTAGGAACTAACGGCTCCTCATCTGCATGCAAGTGTAGCTCCCTCTCAAGCGAACACTGCATGGCTTTCTCCTCCTGAAATTTTATATCCCGTCGCACAACAGTCTTGCGACTGTCTGGCACATACACCCGATAGTTGTGAGGTGTATCGGTGTACCCCACAAATATTCCAACTTCAGCAGTTGGATCCAGCTTCCTCCTTGCATCCTTCGTCACATGCATGTAGACAGGAGATCCGAAAATCCGCAAATGGGAAATATCAGGCCTCTTGCCAGAATAAGCCTCCTCTGGTGTACTCATGCCAAGAACCCTGTGAGGACAACGGTTCTGCACATACACTGCTGTATTGCATGCCTCAGCCCACAAGTGAAGGGGTAGGCCCTGATCATGCAACATCGCCCGTGCAGCACCCACGATCGTTCTGTTCTTCCGCTCAGCCACCCCGTTCTGCTGTAGGTTATGGGGTGCGATGAGCTCTCTCCGAATCCCTTCTGCGCTGCAGAACTCCTTGAATTCAGCCGAGATGAATTCACCACCGTTATCACTCCTTAGAGCAATCACCTTCTTCCCCGACTCCTTCTCGGCCAGTGCTTTAAACTCACAGAACTTCGCGAATGTATCGCTCTTCTTCTGCATGAAGAAGATCCAGCACTTTCGAGAGAAATCATCAACAAAGATCACATAATACCTGTGCTTTGCTGTCGAAGCAACTGAAAAAGGACCACACACGTCTGTGTGAACTCTCTCAAGGATCGTCGTGGCGCGACTATCCTTCTCGTGAAAGGTGGCTTTCACATACTTCCCTAAAGTACACCCCTTGCACTGATCTGACTGCGCAAGAGTGCCCTTAGGAAGTCCGGTAGAAATCTGCTGCAGAATCTTCAAAGCTCCATGGTGAAGATGGCCCAATCTCTTGTGCCATAGTTCGCCCTCATCATCCCGGCTCACCACTTCTCCCGCCTTGCATGCCATAGCTGCGCAGTCATCTACCTGCAACTGATAAAGGTTCTGAGTTCGAACCCCTATCTTCCGGGTCTCTCCGGTAGTCTTACTGCGCAGGAAGGCTTTTCCTTCGCTGAAGACCACATCATATCCCTTATCCTCCAACATAGCTACTGAAATCAGGTTCTTCTTCAATCCGGGTACATGCATGACATCCTTTAGTACAAAGGGTTTACCAGACTCCCTCTGAAAGGATACGGTACCGATACCAGTGACACTGTATCTACCATCATCGCCCATCTCGATGTGCACACCCAAATCTTTGTTCTCCAGATCTGAGAACAACTCCCGATCTCCCGTCATATGAAATGACGCACCGCTGTCCAAGAACCACACCGATCCCATCACACTTGAAACCAAGCATGCAATCAGTGAAAAGTCAAGCTCGAACTATGAAGCCAAAGCTTCTCCATCTGCAGATCTTCCCACTTGCTTGTTCTTCTTCTTCTTTGGACAATTGGTAGCATAATGTCCGTGATCATGGCAGTGAAAACACTTCACTTTCGCCATATCCTGCTTCTTGCCCTTTGCACCAGAATGAGAGGTTTTCTTACCCTTCCCCTTCTTTGCTTTGGCAACCAAAGCGCAGTTTTCTTCATCGGCTCCCTTTGATGAAGATCCATCTCGAGTAGTCCTCCTTATCTCCTCCTGCATGAGATCCGCCCAAAGGCGCTCCCATCCCGGCAGCTTCTCCAGACCATTGACACTATCTTGATATGAGTGCCAAGCCTTCGGAAGACCAAGGAGAGCCAGGTCGACCATGTCCTCGTCTTCGACAGTCACCCCCACACTTCCCGGCTCATCTCTGCATTGAGTGAACTTCGTGAGGTATTTGGCGATACTGTCGCCCTTCTCCATCTTGATGTTTCTGAGCTTATCTTTGAGCGCCCGCTTCCTTTGGTCGCTCTTACTCTGGAATAGATCCGTCAAAGCTTTCCACATTAAATATGGAGTAGCCTTTCCATGCAGGCTGGATACAATATGATCCTTGACGCCCTCCAACGGGATCCTTCGACATTTCGCCATCTTCTTTTGCCATGCTTCGACTTCAGCAGGATCAGTGGGCTTTTGGACATCCGTATCTACGAACTCCTTCAGACCATTATCTTCTAATACTGCCTCCATGCGATCCTTCCATGCAACATAATTCGAACTGCCTTCAAGAGCATATTCGAGTCGCAAACCGTTGAAAGACATTTTCAACACCGACACCAAGAAAACAAAGCTGCTGCAAAATTCGAATTCCAAACTCCAAGCTCTATCGCTTTCGATATACACTTGAGAACAAATTATTTCCAAATCAGAGATTGACTGCAAGGGTCTTTTACCAGACCTTTCACTTTCCGAAGAAAGATGAATCCGGAGGCTTCCTGGCCCGTATGCAGACTCTGTCCGAGGAAATAAGTTTGCAATCACCGTAATAGATCTCGACAATTAATCTTCCTCTGATACCATGTAGAAATTAGCTGAATAAATCACTTATTCACTGAAGATTAACCTGGTCATATATCAATTTCGAATTGCATACATAACACATAACCTTCTTCTACGATTAATTGTCACATGCGGATATAACAGAAGCAATCTCACATCAATTCAATCACACATTAACTCAGTATGTATGGGGAAAGCCTATAGCTGAAAACCCCGCAGCTATTGTGTATATTATAATGGAGAAATCATGTAACCATACAAGTACAATACTCCTCACAAGTACTCAGTACTTTCTCATAAAGTCACACACAATCTAGCTTAGTTTTGAACAGGTTACTGGTTCTAAACTCCCCGCCAATTGCCTTGCCTCTATTGCGAAATCATAGCCTGGTTATGTAGAGATCCAAGGTTCGAATCCCCTTGGCTTGACTGCGCAATTGTCATGGACAATTCCTCCAAGTGTAATGCAAATCCCATGCAAAACTGATCCTCCAACTGATAGCTTTACTCACCCTTTCATCTACCTCTTCCACTGGTCTCCACTGAACTGATCATGCACTGTAGTGAATTGATGTGTTCTTGAGTTGACTAATGAGTTACTAATTAGTGAATTAAATAATATTTAATTCACTCCACTCATAACTAATTGATTAGCTAGTTAAACTAATCTCAACTAATTCAACTAAAATAAACAGAACACAACTCCACTATCTGTCTCATTAACTCCTCCAAAACTTCTGCCACTGAAGTCCAACTGAAGTCAACCATGCAAGATGCCATCAAACCCTAGGAACCACGTGATTCCTCTGTCAGTTGCGTGAGCCACCTCCATGACTCGAACTGAAGTGCTCCAAGAGAGTAAACTGTTGTTTATAGTCAAAATATTATTAAGGGTAAATAATATTTGACTTCCATATTTTTAGGAGAGGCAGTCTAAAAATAGCCTGTGACCTAAAAATATGAGTCTCATCTATTTTTACCAACATGTCGCATGCTTCAAGAATCTCCCACTGGAATCCCCGAATCATGCTCCGTATGTCTAAAAATAGACATAGTCTAAAAATAGACTTTGCGCCAGAATTTGCCTGCGGGCCCACTTAGTGAAGGCGACTTCATTTCACTAAGCTCCATCATCTTGCTGCATTCTCAACAGTTGGTGCCTCTAAACACAAGGTTGGAGCCTTGAGAAGTATAGGGTCGAAGCCCTAGAGGTCGGAGCCTCACCAAAGTCCAAGTTGGTGCTTGGCAACAAGTTGGTGCCTGTTTCATTAAAAGGGTTGGTGCCCTTCACTCATCTATTGTATACTATTATTAAAAAAGGGATTGAAGTTCTTATTAATCCTTAATATCATTATTATACACCTATCTGTCTTTAATTGTGAAGAATCTAACTGGAAATAATTAACAATTGAAAATAAATACTGATTCACCCCCCTCTCAGTATTTCCAACAATTGGTATCAGAGCCAACTTCTTCAATATCAGCCTAACAGCTGGAAGAAGGATTCTTAGGCACAATGAAGAACATGGAAGCAATAGGGAAACTACCTATCTTTGATGGAACGAATTTTGGTTTCTGGAAAAAGAGGATGTCCTACTATCTAATGTCTCTTGGTCCTGAAGTATGGGACTCTGTTCTGGATGGGTATAAATCTCCTGCTAATCTTCCAACTGATCAAGATGAAAGAAGAGCCTACATTGCTAATGCCAAATCTTTAAATTCCATCACTAGTGGAATTACTGATTCCGAATTTACGAAAGTCATGAACTGTGACTCAGCCAAAGAAGTATGGGATAAATTGGTTTCTCTATATGATGGCGACTCCAAAATCAAGAAGGAAAAGCTTCAAACCTCTAGAAGACAATTCGAGAGTCTAAAAATGGATGATGAAGAAGATATTGCATCATATTTCCTCCGAGTAGCTGAAGTGGTTAACTCTCTTAGAGGACTAGGAGAAAATATTGAAGAAAGCACCATTGTTCAAAAAATCCTGAGATCGCTTCCTGATTGATTTGAATCCAAAGTAAGTGTCATAGAAGAAATGAAGGATCTAGATACTCTCAAGATGGATGAACTCCATGGAATTCTCATTGCCTATGAGATGAGGAAAGGAAGTCCAAATTTCAAAGAAGCAACCTTCAAAGTGTTAGGTCCCTATATTACTATAGTCCCTTATTGTTGTTAGTGTAACCCCATTATTGTTATTATTGCACCCTTGTAACCCCCATATTGTTATTATTGTGCCCTTAAATTATTATTGTTAGGTCGGCTAGGATTACATTGTGCCCCACTAGGATTACATTGTGGCCCCATGGACTCCTATATATAGAAAGGAGGTTTTGTAATTTGTATCATCCAAGAAATTTTCATTGATGTAATGTATTGGAGGTTTCCCCCTCGAAGTGGTTTATTTCTAAGGCATTGATATATCTTTTCTTCTATTTTTGGAGCTGGCTTCACAACATTTGGTATCAAAGCTTTGGATTCTAGGGTTTCGCTACTCCAAACAGGTCATCATGGAATTTTCGCTATAAATTTTTTTCTACGAAGTTTTAGAAGTTTAAATTTTTAGGGTGTGAAGCCAAAATTCTGAGGAACATCGTTGCAAAATTTCAGAGCTTGGTTCGCACAATTTTCGGAGATACGATCTGTGGAAGTTAGGTCTTTTTGGAGGCTCCTCAATTTAATCTAAACATGTCATCGTGGAATTTGCGCTATAAATTTTTTTCTATGAAGGTTCAGCATCTAAAATTTTTAGGGCGCGAAGCTGAAATCTTGAGGGAACTCGTTGCAAAATTTCAGAGCTTGGTTCGCAATATTTTCGGAGATATGATCTGTGGAAGGTAGTGATTTTTTAGGCTCCTGAATTTCATCTCAAAGAGGTGATCGTGGGAAAATATTCATAACTCTCTCTCTGAACATCGGATTGGAGTGCCATAAAAAGTGGTCGCAAGTACATAGACTATAGTTTCTTTGCTATCATTTCAGAGCTAAAAGACGAAATAGTGACACGTGGAAAGTCGTACAAGTTTGCTCTACTAAACTAGTCCATAATTAGGTCATTGTGGGAGATTGGACATAACTTTGCCTTGGAGAATCCAAATCAAGTCAGACATGTGGCATTTGAAAGATAATTCATAAGGCTAACACACTGAAAAATTTCAGATATTGAAGAGCCGTAATCACAGAGATAATCCAATTTCAATATCGAGCTCCTCAAAAGCAAGAAAAAGGTGGGTATTTTTTTCCGAATTGCATAAGTCTTGTTTGAAGAATCATTTGAATTGATTCCAAGGGCATATTGTAGAATAGATATCAGTATTGGGTTCTAAAAATTGCCCCGTAAAAATAATTCAACACCCAATAAGCCTTCTGAAGGCTCTACTATGACTCATGAAGATGAAGAATTGCAACATGATCTATCAAAATTACAAGAGCAAGTGCACCAAATTTCCCTCTCGCAAAGAGCAACAAAAAATGAAATGGAAGTTTTGAAGAAAGGCGTGGAAGCGAAGATGGATGGTTTGAAGAAAGGCGTGGAATCTAAGATAGATGACATGGAAGCTAGCATGGAATCTAAGATGGATGACATGGAAGCTAAGATCGATGAAAAAATGAAAGACATCATAGAAAACATGAAGAAGGATCCAAAAGCAGACATGGAAGGTTTGACAAAGGTGATACAAGAAATTTTTCCTAATGGTGAAAAGATAGTAGAGGAAACTCATGAAGAGAACAAAATAAATTTTAATCGTGACTTCATAAATTCTAATGTTGGGGGGAAGAACCACCATATTCCAAAAATTGATATGAGGAAGTTTGATGGAAAGGATATTGTAACATGGATACTACAGATGGAGCAATATTTTGATCTCCATAATGTGCAAAACACACAAAAGGTACGCATTGCAACTTTACATTTAGAACAAAATACATTTGTATGGTATCGATGGCTTTGCTCCCGTAAAAAAATTGTCACTTGGTCGATTTTTACGGAGGAAATGATAGCACATTATGAGGATACAAAGAGAAACACCTTCTTTAGCCAATTGATAAATCTCAAACAAAAGGGTTTAGTGGGGGAGCACATTGAGGACTTCCAAAAATTGAATATAAGGGTAACTGATATTCCAAAGGAACATAGGATTGATCTCTTCATAGGTACTTTAAAGGATAACATCCAACATGAAGTTCACATTTTGGAACCTGATTCATTGGAGAAGGCATTTAGGTTGGCAAGAAAAATTGAATGTAAAATTATGGCGACAAGGAAGCCTACCTCTCACTTCTATAAAGAAGGAAGTGTTGCTATGCCTAGATTTCCACAACCTACAAGGTTGACACCACAACAATTTGAAGAAAAAAGAGCAAAAGGGATTTGCTACAGTTTTGATAGCAAATACACTAAAGGTCATTGTGCTAAGAAGAAATTATTTTACATAGATTGTGAAGAGGAAGAAGAAAATGAAAAAGAAGAGGATAGACACTAGGAACCAACCCTAGAAGAAGAAGAAATGAGTCCGACCATATCGTGTAATGCCTTGGCAGGAATTACCACTCCTCAAACTCTCAAGATAGAAGGACATATCAAGAAGAAAAAGGTAATAGTGTTGATTGATTCAGGTAGCACCCATAATTTTATTCACTGTAAGGTAGCCAAGGAATTGAATTGTTTCCTATACCCAACACAAGAATGTCAAGTGATGGTTGCAAATGGACGAACTATAAATTGCTCTGTAAAATGCCATAATATCAAGCTAACCATTGGAGAATATGTATTGAATAGTCCAATGTGTTAGCCACCTATAAAATTTGTTATAGCAAAAGGTGGCTAAAACTTTTTGGAGCCTTCAAGGAACAAATTTTATTGCTAAAAAGTGTTATCTCTTGAAGACTCTTGAAGGCCTCATGCCTCTATCCAAATCTTCACTGCTGTTCCTTTTTATAGTCATAAATTCTCCTGATTTCATGACAGAAGACTGCTGCAAAAACCCTTTTTCCTCCTCCTCCACTCAAAAACTAACCTTCATTTTGTTCCCCTTTTTCTCCATAAAATTCATCTATTTTCATATTTCCACTTCTTCCATTCATGAAAATCATTTCCCATAGTTTGAAACTCATTTTTAAACTATACCGAAACCCCCAAATCCATCTAAATATCTTGAAAATATCATAAAAAACAAGTATTTTGACTATGGGTTTAAGCCCCCTTGGGCCAAAATCCTAAACCACTTCCCCCACATGCCTACGCCCTACAAACCAGGTGTTGACCCATAGAGCGCTTATCACATCGAAACTTCTGAACAAACGCAAGTCTTTTGTGTGTAGACATTGAAAACTCCGACGCTGATTAGCCCCGCAATCGGGCGCTTAACCTTATTAATAAGTCTTTCCCGACGCTTTTTTCCTTTGTATTTCATGAAAAATCCATTTTTTCTATGTTACAAAGGCTTCCGCCCATTCATCGTTTTAAACCATTTTCCACCGTTGATCCTTCAAACACATCAACGGTCAACGCATTTTTTCCCACCCATCGCATCGGAAACATTTTCAAGGTTTTTTTTCTATTGCACCCCTTTGAAACCTCCGATTGCGATGGCCCGATCACACCATCACATCAGCCGTCCCCGATCGCACCATCGCATCGGCCTTCCCTGATCGTCGATTCCCGATTCACTCCTCATCGTTGATCTGGCACTCAGATCAACGATCCACATTCAATCGCATCGGATCTTTCATCGGGTGCGTTTTTAACTTTTCGTTCTTCACCCCACCGATTGCGATCCTCCGATTGGATCTGGACCGTCCGCGTGTCCATATCAGATGGTCCCGGATTTTTCCCTCATGGTTTCATCACCCTTCGCCTTCCACCAAGAGGATTTTTAGCATTAATCCCCACTTTCGATCCCTGCGCGATCAACGGTTCTGATATATTTTATTCCTCCGCTCTTCTTTAACCTTCTCTTAGCTGATCTCCACCGTTGGATGTTGCCATCCAACATCCACACTTTTTCCCCACAACCTCTAAAGCAATTTACCCACTACGCAGGATTTTATAACATTTGTGTATTTTGCAGGGGTTAAAGGTTTTCCATTGTATTGAAAAAAAAGCCGAGGGCTGAGAGTGACGATTCTCACGCCTTCGATTCATTGAAGGGAACCATTCACAGGGCTCAAACTCCATGTCTCGTCAATGTTTTATGAGGCATTGATGCCATACGAGCCCTACGCGGCCTGCACATCAATAAGACACAGTGTTATTAAATCAGAATTAAAAGAGTATCAGTGTTGAAGACAAAACATAGCAGAACAGAAGATTGAAGACATATTTGTGGGGATCACGGCTAAGATTGATTATCAAAATCCTAATCTCCCAAATTAAAACACAGTTAAAGGAAAATCATAAGTGTTTAACAGACAGAAAGGCCTCCACTGCCACATCTGAGGCAAATTGATTCCTCCCAGCTACCACAAAGCCACCTGTGCCTCAAAGCATTCAAACAGAGGTGGAAGTTATTGATCAAAATCAGATATTTTCCTCAACGCAGCCGAAGAATTAATTCTACTAAGGGAACTTAATGCAAAAAATATCAGCAGAGTTATTACATCCTGAGCAGAGCCTTAAAATTCAACAAAATCTCCCACCTAGCTTAATCTTAATTGTGAAACATTTAATACAGAGGACACCTATGTACGCTTCTCCATCGAGCCCCTCAAAGGCCGAGAAGCCTTAAAGACTGTATTAATTATCTTGGGAGATCTTTTATTAGATCTCACCTCCTCATTCTTCTATAAATACTTCTGTAGAAGATGAGAAATTGTTGGTTGAGTTGGTGTAGAACTTTGAAATATACTCGAGCCTGAGATTTCTACTTGTAAATAGTGTTCGCTGGCTCTTCGAGCTCTGCTTGTGATAGATAAGCTAGTCTGGGAAGTGTAGATGATTTCTAAACTAAAGCGTTGGACTTAAAGCTGTAACTGGTTTAAGGCATCAATACAAGCTGATTTATGGGATCCTAGTCTATGTTGACGGTGATGTTATTTCTTATTTTAAATTGTTATTTTATTTCTGTTTTCACTGTGTTCATCTTCTCTTATAAAAAACAACATGCATAGAGTTAGGACCTACTGTATATCAGTACCCTTCTCTGACTGAAAATCTTTATCTTCATGTTTTCTTTCAAATCTGTGTTATTTAGGAATGATTTAATTCAGACTAAGCATAGGAATGCTGGCATTCCCTCGTCCTATTGCCTTAACTATTTTTTATTCTTGAATGTTATTTTCAGTATATGTTAAGTAGAGATGAACTAAGGAATATATGGTGTGCCTTGGTCCTAGTTTTATCCCAAAAGAATGTCTGAAAGTTTCCCTTGGAATGTGTCAAAAGATGGCTAGTTTCAAAGCACTTACAAGATCTTAGGCCATTCTGTGTCCTCTTTGTGTTTGTTTTGAAAGTTACCAAGTAAAGCAAAGCTAGGAGAGGATTTGTGGTGAGTCCGACTCGCTAGTTTCTACTCTAACAATTGCCTTCAAGTTTCCCTCTGTTTTTATATGTTTTCCATGGAAAGTATATCAAAGGCTGGCTAGTTTCAAAGTACTTACAGATCCTGGGCTACTCTTTGTTCTTCATCTGTTTAAATTCTCCTTATTTTTGTATCATTTCATTCCATAAATCAAACTTTGAAGAGATCCTTAGACGTAGATGACTTGCCCCATGGACCACTCTTGAACCTGTTGTTTCAATTAAACCCTATTATGACTCCATAGCCCAATGGACTAAAACCTGCAATTATCTATCTTCTTGGACAAAGCTTGTTCTATTTTCTTGCAACTTCTCACCTTTGAAACTCTTTACATGTATAACTTTCCACCTCAAACAATAATCATGCTCAACCATCCAAAAACAAAACAAACCCTCGGCCTTCATAACTAGCCTAATATCATTACCCAAGACTTCGAAGACAAATCCATCTTTGCACTTATTGGAGAGATCCCTCTCCGGATTCAGGAGGGCTAGATCCTAGAATCCCAAAGTGGTTGAAACGATGTTGTCTCTGTGATCGGACTTTTGCCAATCTTGCTGATTACATGGAACTAACATTTCTGGCGACTCCACTGGGGAGATTTATGCGTAATTTGCATTTTAAGGTAATCATAGGATATCAGAAATTTGTTTCAAAGAAAATTTGCTATATTAACCAGCTGAGCCACCAGCACCTAACATTTCTGGCTACTCCGCTGGGGATTAAACCCAAAATCTTTGCTTCCCCTTAAAATTTCATACAAATATCGTGAGTTAAAAGCAGCCTTTTTCAAGCACTACCAAGCAGTGGTAATCATGATAAAACTTGTTTTGAATCAGTGACAAACTAGGCAAACCCTAGGGTTCTAATGAGGCTTTATCTAACCTTGAAAAATCAGCTGGCTTAGCCATAAGAGTAGACTGTGTTTGTCTCATAACCGTAGCTAAGTTGTGAAACAAATTTAGGACACTCTTAGAAACCACACAACTGAAAAATAACTCAGGAAAAACCCAAAAATATTTCAGATTGGTATTCAATAAACATGGTGGTGGACCATAGAACATTTTACCTCCTTAGGAGCTAAAAACTTCCACCTGGCGACTCCACAATCCAAACTTCCAAAAGACCAAATGACTCCACTGGTAGAGGGCTCTGAACTGGTTGACCATACACAATGACCTCTTTTCTGATTTACAAACATGGATTTAGATATAGATCCAGAAGACAAACATATGCTCATGATGGAAAAATTAATGTACATGCTTGGAAAAAGACTGGATAGGTTTATAGCCAATATGAATATTGGTTATCAAGAAGAAAAAATGATTTTCCCTAAGAAAACAAAACCTCTACCACTACTAGACATGTATGATGAATATGAAGAAAATAATCAAGAAAAATTTCTAATCATGATGGAAAAGATGATGTACATGCTTGGGAAGAGAATGGATAGGTTGATGGCTAATATGAATGTTTATGATCTAGAGCAAGCTAGGCTTTCCCTTGATCAAACACAAGCCCAATCACCTCAACACCAAGACTCTGACCAAGACATGTATTATGATCAACACTTTATAAAAGATGATGAGCAAACTTACAAAGAAAGAAATGAAGAAGGTTTTCAAGATTCCGCTCATCTACCTACTCCATCTTGTTGTCTTGATACAAGAAATAAACTTGTAGATCAGCTAGAAGAAAAACAAACTGATATCCCAATATGTTTGAATGATGAAAATGCTTATTCTGATAATTTTTCAAACTTTAATCAGTCTGATGATGATGATGATGATTTCTAAGCAGAAACTAATCATGCAGGGCAACCATCATTTGATTGGTGTTATGAGTTTCACCATCGTCAGATTGAAAGCCGTAATCATCCATTTCGATCCATCATAAATGGCTTTCACATAATTGGGAATCAACAGCCTTTTAAATCAGAAGGTGAAGGGAAGAGCAATGAAGAAATTTTTGAGCAAGAGGAAACCATTGAATACACCTCTACTCAAGAATATAATAATATCTTCACAGAGTCCAGCCCACTGAATCCAAGCATACCAGGGCTACAAGAGGACAACACTGCCAAATATGATGAGTCCTCCAGATCAGATGATGATGAAGAAGAGGGAGAGAAACAGATAGAAAACTGTCCTACTGAGGATATACCATCTTCTCACGAAGGATATTTTTCCTTTTCTGTTAAGAATGATGATGCTTCCAAGAAAATTTCTGAAGATATACTCCTCAAAGCTGAAGCCTTGGAAGTAGACAATCTACCAGACATGGAGGGCCAAAAATAAGAGAATCTTCATCTTTTCTTTGTTGATCCTATGGAAGAGTGTGTGGAATTCCCAACTGGCTCAAATTATCATGCATGGATCCTTTGCAAGAGCCAGAGACATGAAAAGATGTCACCTCCTGTGATAGTCTTGGTTTTGAATATTAATCTTCAAAATATACTATGGATACCTCTGACAAGCAGCCAGAGTTTCTTCTTCTTCTTGACATTACTCAGCTGGCTGCATTGGCACTTTTGCATCATATGAATATATAAATACTCCATGTTTAGAATAGGTTAGATAGGAATGCCAATAAAGCTCAGTTCTGAGCATGTAGTTAGTTGCTGTTTTCTGCTTTGAAGAAAAAATTCAAAAATACAAAAACAATGAAAGAAAGAAAAGAGGGCAGATTGTGAAAATAAAAAAAGGTATAGCCCCATACCAAAAAAGAG
Organism: Pinus albicaulis; assembly: GCA_034641835.2. Classification (NCBI taxonomy): domain Eukaryota; kingdom Viridiplantae; phylum Streptophyta; class Pinopsida; order Pinales; family Pinaceae; genus Pinus; species Pinus albicaulis. The sequence goes on from CM076576.1 coordinate 90,354,938, forward strand.
AAACAAATTCTGAAAGTGTGCAAGCTTAAATGCCACTCCTAAAAGAACACACTTCTAGTTAGTCATACAACCTAATCATGACTAATTAGCTTTAAATTGACTGCTGATAGGTTAGTGAGTTTGATTGCCAAACTGTTTAATATTGGCTTATCAGTAGGTAGATTAGGCTAGAAATTAAAGGTTCAAACAAGCTCAAAATTTGAACCTAAGGTTTTCAAAAGAGAGATGACTCAAATCTGTTTATTTCTTGAGTCAAGATCAAAGGTAAAAACTGGTTCTAATCAGCTCAAAATCTGAACCAGTCAACAAAGGAAGAACAACTCAAGCAAGAAGCAAAAAAAAGAGCTGTAAAAAGAGAAGGCAGTACTTCAAACTTTCAGATCTTATGCCTTCTCCATTTTTGATTTGATTTTCTATAAAATAATATCTATGTGTAGCTTGTTTTTATGCCATAGATCAGCATCAAGTTAGACTGTCCAATCCTGGCTTGTATGCCTTTAAAATTCTGTTGTAGAATTTAGTGAATAAAATCTGTTGGACAGTTTAATCCCAATAGATAGTAGATTAGGTAGAGAATCGTATGGGCTCAACTGTTTAACCTGAGTCCACGGAGAAATAAGGAGTAGAAATAGATTAGATTTCCTGCTTTTAAAAATAAAATGTTGTAAAAGAGTTTGCCAATCCAAGTGCACTCTAAAGAAGAAAAAATGTTAGATCAGTAGGATTGGGTAGGTAGAAAGCTTGTTGATGAAAGATCCATTGTTTTTGTGGTTGCCAAGGAAAATTTTAAGGGCGAATTTTAGCCCAAAGGCGAAATTTAAGGGATTTTAAATTTTGGAAGGACGAATTTTGTATAAAAAACACTTTTTTTAATTTTTTCGTAGTTAGCCCCAAAATTATTTTAAAAATAATTAATTGTTATATTTTAGCCAAGTAAAATAAGAGCACATAAAACGTGAAACTCTGGATTCGCCTCCCATTTCACTGGTTTGGTCTTTTTTCTGTTGCATTTGCCCCTGATTTCTTGGGTTCGAGGGTCTTGGAATGTCATTAACCCATGGATTGGTCTGCTTTCTGTTGCATTCGCCCCCGATTTCTTGGGTTCGAGGGTTTTGGAATGTCATTAACCCATAGTGTAAGCAAATGATGAGGGCAATGGAGTCGATTTACTGAGTTGGAGGGTTCTGGAATAGTGTTTATCTCTAATTACGTTTACGCCGATGATGAGGGAAATGGAGCCGATTCACTGGGTTGGAGTGTTTTGGAATGTCATTTACTTCTATTTTACGCTGTTGATGAGGACAATAGAGGGTTTTGGGTTGCATTCGTCCCCATTTCCATTTTCTGGCTTGGAAAGTTGGAGGGTTATCAGCATTCTTTGATTGAATGAATGTGGAACATGAGAATTTTCAAGAGAATGTTTGTTACAGGAGATGTATCAAGATTTAATGACTAACGACAATGCAACCTTTCAAGAAGACCAGTTGACTATAGGGTCGAGTTGTGGACCGTGGTTGGTATGCCAGTGTCATGGAGTCTAATGATTGGACGATATACACAGAATGGATGGGGTGAACCAAGACCGGATCACTTTCAGAACTTTGTATTGGATCAAATTACAATAATTATAATTACAAATCTCAATAGTCAGATAACAGTCTGCCTTGGAAAACTGGCTAAACTGGTACTGGCATACACGACTATAATTTTCCCTCATAATTTGAACGACATTATGGATTTACCATTTATTGACTGAATGATGTTTATTTATAGTTTTTTAAATGGAAGATAATCTGTATTTTATTATGGGTTTGATCTTGTTGTGTGTGCACCAAACTATATTTAAAGCCATATTTAGTTTGGAGATTTGTTCGGCCAATACGCTCCCTTGTCTTTCTGTCATGCTTTGAATCTTCAGTAGAACAGGAGAAAAAGTTAACAAATTCAACTCAATGCCAGTCCAACTGGTATGTGGCAACAATATTAGACTATAGTGAGTCTGTCCAGTGTCAATATATTGTTCCTGGGGACTGCGTATTGTGTCAATAAGTGAAATCAGGAAATACGACCATATCTTGTCTCTGCCATTTTTAATGCTTCATTGATATGGTGGTTCAGATGGAAATGATTCATCTAGAGAGAAATCATATCCCATGCGATAAGGTTGAGTGCATAGCGTGTCGTTGTGTAAATATGAATTGAATAGATGATGCCCACCTAGACGTATTTCTCGTTTTATAGGGGATAAAAGCAACTCCAGAATGAAAAGCCACTGAATCAATACTGAGACGAGCAGCAGGATGAACTTCTAGTGCGTGTCTCTTGATTGAAATTAGATTTTTTACCATGCTTTGTTACCTTGGAAGACGAGATGTTTTAGCTGGATACTATGTTCTGTTCTGTTTTGTTCTTTTTGTTGATATCTTGTTATTTTAAATGATTATGAAGTTTAATTTCTGTAGGGTTCAACAACTTCTGTTAGAGACCAGTACGTGAACCTTATCAGCAATATATTTTCAGTCTCAAATGTTAGGAGTGTCTCTGATTGAATTTTCTCCCAACTCTCAGGCTCTTTCTCGTGATCATTTCCTGTCCAACTTCTTTTATATTTCTCAAAATTTTCTTGCATTATAGTTTCTTCCATTTCTTTGATTTGTCTGAAATGTTTTATACAATCCCATTAGATAAAATATTGATCTTTTTTTAGTCCTCATCTTTGGCCATGAGTGGACACTAATATATCAATTAAATAAAAGTAAAATTTTGAGCTTTGCATTGAATACAAGAATTGAACAGAAATTACATGGTTAGTCAATTCTGTTATCCATACTATTGCATAAACAACTAATCTTGTAATATTATAGGTTTAAATTAGGTTGACATCCTTTTACTTTTGCATCACAAATTCTGGTCAAGAGAATGGGATTTGCATTGTAATGAATGGACATGTGTCCAATGTAATCTTTAGAGTATGGCATGTTCCTAATTTGTAGTTCATATTTTTTGCACAATTATACTGTGTTAGAGGTACAAAGAATAAAATCAACCCAATTTCAGGTCTTAGTAATAATTTTTAGGAGCAAAAGTCAAATTTGGTCAATTTCAAAAAAAGATGAATGTTGTGGAATATTATACTCTGAAAAGTTTTTTTAGATTCAGTTATGGTGAAATTTGATGAAGATAAGGCAGCTAGCGGGCTATATCAATGCATTTAGGTGCCTTGTCTGGAAAATTACTTAGGATTGTAGTAATGATTGTAATCTAGTTTAGGAAGGCACAAGCAATAACAAGCTTGCCTACCTAGTAGCCAAGATTTCATTGCATTTATGAAGGGGTTTGACCACTAGAGATTTTAGTTGCACAAAAAATGACCTTGTCTTGCATTTGGAGTTGTAGAAGGTTGTAGCAAGAATTCAGTCAATACGTCAGCTTGATGTGGCTGATGTTTAATTAGTATTTTAACCAGAGATTCACCTGATGTAAACATACTCAGGTAATATGTTTTCATATTTTTTCCACTTGTTACTGATTTGTTTATAAGAGCTCCACATTGTGTCCCATTAGCATTTATACAATGATGTAACCTTGATGCAACTTGTTGTTTTCTACACTGAATTTGGAAGGTGTGTTATGGTTCAGTTATGGAGTTGGGATTGGTGTTATGTTCATGATTTCATCCGGAAAATGTGAAATTGACAAGTTAACTTTATTATTACATCAGACAATAGGCTTGGTTCAAGAATTAAAAAGACAGCTTGATGAAAGAAAGGACTATCTTCAAGACAGTGAAATGCACAAGGGTTGTCATGGTGAAAATTACACATATCAACAAGAACATCCAGGTGCAGCTGCAAATTGGAAGTTAGAAAAAGAATATCCCAGCTCTATTGGCACCCCCTTTCAAGCTAATGAATCTGCTGTAAGTGTTATCACTGATGAATCTGCACAACAGGTCACTGGAATGGTTGAGATTGAAGCATAATTGCAAGCTGAGCTAGAATACATACAAATGGATTTTCTCCAATCAAATTCAAAGCATCAAAGGAGTACATCAGGTTCTAGTGAGGTGGGTTTTATGGTGATTCTATACTTTAGATTTATCATGATCCTTTTCGGTTTGAGTAATTCAGTTGATGTCTAGTGTTTTCCAGTTTCCACACATTAAGTAGAATTTTTAATGTTGATTTTCCACTAAAAAAAATAGGTGCCATTAAGGATACGTCTATTTCAGGGATTGTTAGGATTGTATGCTAAATTGCAGGCTATTTTAAAAATCCATTTAGCATGTGAATGCCTCTAATGCTGCCTTTTTTCAATAGAAGCTGTAAAAAGATTTTATATCTGCTAGCAGAGTGAAACAATGCAACGTTTTTCTTCCAGGAAAATGCCCTACTTTCCTTAAGAATTTTGCTTTTTGTTTGCATCAATGAACACCTCCAAACTAAGGGGAACATTATTTGTAAGTTTGCCTCATTGCAATTTTCAATTAAAGTTGGGACTTGTTGAAACTTCAATGTATTTGCTATTGTTTTATCCTTACCCCCTACACAATTTTGGATATAGTTTGAACCACCTAAAGTGTTTTCCTTTCTTTTATTTACATACCACCTGTTTTGGACGAGTTATTAGATAAAGAACACAACTTATTGAAATTGTTTTAATCTTATGTGTCACAATATCAAACATTTGGTAATGACTTCTATAACATAATTCTTGTTCTAGATTATTTCCTTTGTTGTGATATAATTCTTCTTCTCATGAGGGTAAATTGAAGCATGCCAAACTCAGTTAGATGTAATTTGATCACTAAAAAAATTAATCATAGACACATGTTTTCATGAGGGTAAATTGTTTGTTCTCATGATGGTAAATTGAAGCATGCCAAACTAAGATAAATGTATTTTGATCACTAAACAAATTAATCATAGATACATGTTTTCATTCAACAGATTCATGACGAGAGGAATAAAGCTGTTAAGAAGCTGCAAGATAATAGAGATTCACGCAAAGAACATATTTGTGATGTTTTGAAGCTTAGCGGTAGAGCCAACAACAATTTTGCCTTTGGGAGATTTTGGAGAATGTTAGCTGATAGTTTAGGCCCTGTGATATCACATTTTTTGTTTTCAGGCCTTGTTCATGAGAAGGCTATTGAACAGTAAAGCTGTATGTGGCCTGGTTTTATATAGCAGTAGACAATAGTTGTAAATTTAAATTACCTACATTTATCAATTTGAAAAAAAAAACTGTACAGGAAAATAACCTTCTTATAGGTCTAAAGAGAGAAACAGTGTCTACCTCCAAATATTGTGGTGTGTTTGGTGGGCTGTGCTATGTCAGAACTAAACACAACTAGAAAGGTGGCTTTCTTATCATAATGGAGTGTTGTTTATGGTAATCTCAAGACCAGGATCATATTACTCTGGTACAACATGATGATTGGCGCCTGTTTTCTGTGCAACTAGAATAAATAATGATGTACATGATTAGCCCATTCAGCCACAAACATCAAGTGTATTGTATGTCAAAAAACCTTCATTTGTATTTATATTGTAAAAATGTGAATTCTTTTGTACATATTTGGTGAGTCACCAAATTGAGCAATTGGGAAGAAAAAACTTGTAGCCATATAATATTTTTTTGTTTGAGTTGGCTAGAATCTCATATCCATATATCTAATTTTTACTCTTAGCTACCAATATGTTATATTGGTTGCTGGCTTGTCTTTTGAATTTTGATAGTTTGATGCCACATTAAGGGAAGTGCAAGCTATAGTGAAAATGCTTGTAAAGTGTGAAGTTGCTTGGTATGCAGACAATAGTTTCAGCTGTTGATTACTTGCTTGTCTTTTTAAGATTTGGGTCAGGGGTAGTGGGAAGATAAGATTACTCAAGAAATAGGTGTAATATTCCTTTTCGGGAATATTTGTAAAGCACAGTAAACTTTAACCATAGATGGACTGGGAGGGAATTTACCAGATATTTCACCTCTGAAAAGAGGATGAGATCTGGAGGCTATCTGGCCCTTTCCAGACTCTGTCTAAGAGTGTGGGGGAAACACAAGAAGTGGTATAGAAATCAAGATGCGAAGGGAAGAAATAACAGATTGCAGACATACAATAGCACGCACAGATATTCAAGAAATAAGAGAGCGCTGAGCCATTTTATTAATCTGAAAAGAATACAGAGGAGTACAATAATGATCAAGCATCTAAATTTGCACAAGATCTATTTTCAGAATGCTGCTGTGTTTCAGATCTATGTTGCATGGGATAGCTGTGACTCAGAACTGTGTCCAGCTGATGTCAACGACGATGTCGCTGCCCAGATGGGCCCCCTTATGGATCTGCACCTTCCTCCAGTTAATCACGCCTCCTCTAGCTGGGATCTACAATATTAAAATCACCCGCTGATCTAGAACTTCCCTCAAACAGACGCGTCGCTTGATCTCTTACCCACGATCTTTCAAGAATACACCCAGAGCTTCCCAACTATGGACCGTGTCCTTCTGCGCATTCAATGAACGCGTGGATCCTCCACAGATGCGGCGTGGTTAATAAACACGCTGATCTGTAACAAATACAGCGGATCGGTCTTTCTACACAAATGCTGGCGAAACTACCTCACCCGAGCAGGCACTCGAAGTCCCCTGGGGTTGAGGGCGAGATCTACGAACGGAGACACTCAATGCACTAAACAGCGCTGCAGACAGGCTAAACAGCCAGCGTGCTTAGCAGTCACAATGAAAAGATTTGAAATACATAAAATCATCCATGCCCCTTAATGAAGACATTATCTCCTTAATATAGCGTTTGGCTGCTCTTGAATCCTTCGGCCGCCTCAACCCATGATACCACGGTAATCTTCCTTGCTGCGTGCGCTTCCCCTCCTGATACCATGGTATTACCTCTTTGCTGTGTGCCCAACCACGTGCGTCTTATTCGTGGCCCCTTTTACTCACGTTTTATTCATAATCTAACTACGTTTATTCCTAAGCTAACCACTTAAGGCAAAATTGACAAAAAATGAATATTCCCATTAGCTATTGCTAATTGGGAATATTACAATAGGTGTATGTCTAAGGTGTGATAAGCAACACATAAATTTTCTCAAAGTAAACAAAGAAGCTTATTTGAGAGTGTAAACTTCTGTGATAGGATAAACTTCTTTGAAGTAATATGGATAAGGATGTTATTATTTCCGGATTGGCATGAATTGTTTGGAGGTGGAACTTGTGGATTTTAACAAAGATACTGCTTGTTTCAGGGAAATATATTAGGATGTGATGAAAGGAAAGGTGTGAATGAGGATAAATTGACATTCAGAAAAAATAGTTGATTGTATTGTTGAACTATAATTAGAATGCCATTAAAAGCAAAATCATGCTACTCTTGTTGATCCGATGTCCATTTAGGAAAATCACGAACCTATAAAATTGAATGGACAATCGATCCTACTTTTTGTTTTACTGAAGAGAAGATCAGGATACAATCGATCCAGCTCTTTGTTTTATTGAAGAGAAGTTGCAGCTAAGAGCTGTTTAACATCATTACAAAGGAAACTTTATGAGGATTTGACTGTAGTGGGTTAGTCAATATATAACATTAATGAAGGCATGGTGATGTTCAGACACCATATTTCATGTTTTCAACCTCATAGTTTTTATATGGCTTGGATCATGGTGAGCAGCTGCATGCATTATTTTCACCGGTGAAGGACATCTTTCCTTCAATGCCCCTCATTATGGTAACCTAATTTTACTTGACAAGCCTCAATGATGATTTTGAATTTTTACTATCTAAGGAATCAGAGGGTTGCTTCACTTAAAAGTTGACAAGCTGCATTAACAATGATTTTACCATCTCAGCAATCAGAAGGTAGGCCATTTAGAATTTGACAAGCCTCAGCAGAGAACATTCTCAAAATGTTTTTGGCTTGCATGCCTTACACAAGCCACATCCTGCAGTGGGATTTGACGTAGTTAGACAGTTTTTGGATGCCTGTGATGGGTTTCCCTTATCTATGATATCTATTGGTGAAACATTTCATGGAAAAAATGTCTTGGATTATTTGAACGCCCAATTCTGCAAAATATCTAAAGCACTTCCTTCAGACATACAAAGGAGGCTTAAAATTAGCTATGACACACTTGAAGAAGAGGAGAAAGAAATATTTTTCTCTCTGTGGATTTCCTCTGTCCCTTGCCACTCTAGAAATTTACCGATAACTATCTTGCTATCTAGCCATGAGATGGGGTGTAACAACCCACTGCAGAGAAGTCTCTTACATCCCAATCCATGTGATCAACATTTCAGTATGGGTCATGTGACAATATCTCTTCTTTTTCATTTTGGTAGTATGCTTCAGCTTTGGCATTGGATAGATATCCCTTTTTCATGAGTTCATTTTGTTTCATATTTTTGATAGATTGTACAGTGCAGTTAGGCACCTGGAATGTAGCTTAGAATATCTACTATGAAGACATTCTGTGTTAAAAATTTAGATACATATAACAAACGATATTCCCCTTTGTGTTAGGGAGTGGTTGTAGTTAGGGATAAAGTCTCTTTAAATCTCCCTTCTGGTCTCATGGGATGAATATGATAGATAGGGGGCACTTTATCGAAATTTTGGATCCTTGCCCATCGTTGAAACTTGGAACCTTGTATCTCAGATTCTCAGTTATAGTTCTTTTCATGAGTATATTTAATATATCTTAATTAACCTTTTATTTAAAAAAAATGGATCACCAAAAGAAAGAAGAGAATTCAATATTGGAAGTCACTTTTTCTTCATAGAAGAAGATTATAGGGCATAAGAATAAAGTATGGATCTGGTTGGGGAGGATTGTTGAGTCTCCATAACTTGGAAAACAAGTGTCTTGTAGATGTCAATAGTAAAACATGTATGTTGTACGATCACCTCTGTGAAATGGGCATAGCCTTTGGAGGAGGAGGAGCCTTGGCAGCCTATGTGGCGCATCACTGACAACCTCAGGAGTTCAGTAACTGTTCCATTGATATAAGTGGGTTGCAGCTGCTAAGGTTTGAAGGTGATTATTTGGGAAGTGTATATATATTATATCCTGATGAGATGGTCAGATCTTCAATGCCTCTACTGAAATAGTTTCCCATGCTCCTCCCTGCGTTCTCAGATTCCTATAAAGAACTATTTTAGAAGTGTTAGAGGCTGGAGAAGCCACTAGGAAACATTGAGAATGAAAGTGAAGTGAAGTTTTCTAGTTCTGAAGAAAGCTTGTGCTCATATTTTGACCTTGCTAGAAGGCAGGGGTCTTGAAATAATCATTTTTAATATTTAAGAGTGCATCGCAGGAGCCTCCACAGTTAACGGATTTGATCTATCTCGCCTCCTTATGGTTACTAAATATAGGGCAATTGAAGCATCTAGAAAGTTAGAAACAATTGCTCTGAAAGGATGCACAGTCAAATTGAAGGAACATATGGGGAAAGCTTACATCCTAACATTGCCAGAAGAATTTTTTCGTATCTACTCCTTGAAGAACTAGACTCCAAGCATGCATGATGTCGTTGCCAGATTCCTTTGGGAATTTAATAAACCTCCAACATATTGATGATTCAAGAAAAGGTGCTAGTTTTGCTTTTTTTTTTTTCATTCCATATTTCATAAATCGCAGGGCAAAGCACTTTGATTTTACAAGAAGAATGAAACCCCGAGAGTCCCCATTGAACTTGAGCACAGATTTGAACTTAATTACTGTACAGTTTTGGAAGATGCGTGGCTGTGCTACCCCACAACGACAACATTTGGCAACATGGGTGATTTTAGAATTGGTAAACACTTATAGAGAGGTGTTTGGAAACTAGCTCATTTTATTGTTTTGGACCTTTTGTTCTTCATATTTCAGTGTGTACACTGTAGATAGCGTATTTTATAAACATAACTATTTGGTCATGTTATTGTTGGCAGTTGCTAGATGACCTGTTTCATTCATTAAGCTAATGGTCTAGTTTCTATTGTATGACTTCAAAATTTGTATGCTTGTTTGTAATTGATAAAATTTAGATTCTAGATGGTTGATGCTCCAAACAAGTAATCATTAATGTTCTATGATGGTTGATGGCATCTTCTATCTTGATTTATATACAAATATGCATGTTTTCATATATTCTGCAACTAATTTGGCATTGTGGATGTATATCAATGGAAATTTCCTCAAAAGGACTGTCACTACCTTGTAGATTGTAAACAAACTTTGGGGGTTACTTTGTGGTGATGAAAGTGATCTTGCAGCTTCTTTATAGCAAAAAAGTTGCTCTGTAGAGTTATCTTAAAGATGAGTTCAGATGAATTGATCTTACCTTGGGCTGAGGCTGAGCCATAAATGGTTGTTAAAGACCTTATGATGGGTGTGGGCCATTAGAGCCCAAGCATGTCAACTAAGATGGTGGGACATGAATTAATGGCCACAAGGACTGTGTTAGACCAGAAATCCATGCACCACAAACTCAAGCATAAAACCTAGCAGAGATACTATTTGGATTTGATTGTTCGTTACACTCAAAGTATCATTGGACAAATATAGGTATTATGATCTTAGAATGTCAGATGATAATTCCAGATTTCAAATCTTAATGGTCTTTTCTAACCCATATTATGAGTCTGTAGCAGAATACGCGACTTAGACTTGAGAGAGTCACGGTATCACCTTTCTGAAGGGAGTATTGGGAATATTAGTCATGTCATGCTCAGTCTAGCTGCAGTTTATGGGATAAGTTTGTTTAGGAAGCTTAAGCTTCAGAATAGCTGACTATTATCTGGAAAAATATTGTGTTTGTAGCATTTTTCAGCCCCGCCTAAACCTGCGAATAGTAATCCAATTGCACCCAAGGTATAACAGTTGGTTAAGTGGAAAAAATTTAAGGTCAATATCTCAGTTGTTGCCCACAACGAATGTAGACAGCAGGCCTTATCATTCAAGACCAACTGTATATAGAAAAATATTAGACTAGGGCGTTGACTCTTCTACACACATAAATGTGAAAAGGGCAGGCTAGTCAGAAAGTGATGTGGTGGTAGCGGCCATCTTGGAATTGAGTTGTAATGCCACATGTTATTATCAAGAAATTGTTGTAGAAAAAATTGGATAAGGAGCATGAGTTGTAATGCACATGTTATTATCACGAAGTTGTAGAAAAATTTGGATAAGGAGTATGAGTTGTAATGCACATGTTATTATGAAGAAGTTGTAGAAAAAAATGGTGGATTTTCCCTTTGTGGTGGAGGCTGAGCTTTTAGCGGACACCGGAGATTGGGCTACTTTGTTCTGTTTTTTATGAAGTGGCTGGGTTTCCTTTGGACTGTGCTGCCAAAAACTTGGAGAAGACTGCATTGGAAGGACTGGAGGAATTCTTTGTAAAAGTTGTGACTTTGTTGCTGTTATTGAGATCTGGGCAATATCTGTAACAACTAGAGTTTACAAGTAAATATGACCTTACCATAATTGTCTTCCTCTTCCTCACGCCCCTCTTCTTTTCTGATTTATCCAAAAAATCCTGAAGAGTTGTTGCTTTCCCCATTTGAAAATTACCCTTAGTCTTCTGCCAATCCATTTCTAGTCCACAATGTTATGAATCTTCTCTTATTGTTTATGTATGCTGAAAGTCAAAGTTTTTTAGTTCTCATTAATTCTGCAATATTTTCTCAGGATTGTAGTGGAAGATTGGCTTAGCTGTCAAAATCTCCAGCTTTGACAGTTCATTGGAAAAAATTGTATATGGGCATGATTCGTGAGAGTATGCTTGAATAGGTTGATTGGCTGAACATAGTGTCCTTTCCTAGACTTTTTGATTTGGATGAAACCATCCATGAATTTCTTGCAGAATTCTTGTAATAGAAGATTGTATAACACTTCGGGAGGAGGAAATGGGTAGATGATGAGTTGTCAAAGAACTAGACACAATATTACAATCTTTGTGGAAGAAATAAGCATCTTTCGCTCAATAACTGTTGTGTTTTTTCTGTGGTTCTATGCGAGTACTCTTTCAACAAGCAAGGCATTTTGTTGAAGAAGCTATTTGTTTTGTCTTTGATATCAGTGGCTACTAGAGGTGGACTGTTATGATGTTTTGATCAATTGTATTTTCCCTTGGGAATTTTGGGGTAGGTAACAGTGTATAGACTACATAAGAAACTAAATGAAATGTGTTGGATTGAGGGAATGATGTTCCTGGTAATGAGTTGAATCACTGATTGGTTGTACTTGTCCCCAGTAGATCTTGCTCACTGCTTTGAAACTTGTGCATTTACTCAAACATTATAATGGTACATGGCCTTCATATTGACTTCTCTATAGATTTTACACAGTAACCATACTATCTCTCTGGATGGGGGTTGGAAAATGTCAATTTTGTACTCCTGATGCACTGCTGCTTTTGTTTTATGTTCAGTCTAACATGATTTTGTCAGTGCATAGGGATGTTGTGATTGCTTGAGTGATTCCTTTGCTTTGTTGAATGAGTGGTGAAAAAGGTATTGATGCTCTGGGGAGTGAAATCTGCTACTCCTTGTTGGATGAGAAAAATTGATGTGTTGGAAGATTGTAGTGCTTCGTGCACAATAGGATTAACTCACAACAGGGAAAAAATTTGTGTTCCAGATGTAGATTAGCATATTGGATTGCCTCTATCCCAGTCATAGGGTCAAGTTGGAACTATCTAGCTTCTCAACCAATGCCCTAGAAGTACAACTAGTGTCCTATCAAAAGCGGGCAGAGTTATTTTTCTTTCCTTTTTCAGAATATCATAGTTTGTTATCCCCATCCATGTTCCCTAGGCCTACCTTATATTGTATGTTGAAAAATTCCTACAATGACATAGAAGAATGAAAATATTCCCACATTTTCTGATATTATTTACGTAGTCATCAAAAATATCACCCTTCTATTGTTTCCATGTATTATTCCTTGGTTGTTCTTATAAAAACTTTGGTAGGAGTGGTCTATGTGCTATTCTGGTGGGTGATTGCGAGTTAAATTTGGCTAAATTTGAAGACTTTCTCATGCTACAAATTTTTGCCATTTGATCTCCTAGTGCCACTCCTGTTGTTATACTGTTGATTCCCTTGCATTGAGCTTGTCAATGTTTGAGTGATGGCCTGCACCAATTCTTACTTCCATTGTACCAACTCTTGTTGTCCCTAGCTAAATTCCTCAAGGCATGCATGATGCTTCCCCACAGTTGATCTTCTTGATCACCCATTTCTACTTCTTCAACCTCTGATTCAGAATAAGAAAAAAACATTTTTTTTCTTCTTCCATCTATGTGTGACATATTCTCTATTTTCTGGGTTCATCAACTATCATATCCCCTTAGGTAGATAACTTACTTATTTCACAAATTATTACAATGTTCTATGTATGCTACTTATTACAATAGTGACATCATTTCAAGTATTTGCACATTGATGAAAAATAACCCTTTCCTCAATGAGACACACTGAATACAACTATATTCTCAATTTCTTTAGGGATTTTTACAAACAGATAGCATGCAACCTTTTTGTAAGTAACAAAAAATAGAAACTCGATAAAGAAAGCATTGCTTAATAATATACAGCTTGTTGATAAATACTTTTATTTATTTATGTAATAACCAAAGAGTACAATTATGGAACCTAATCTAGATTTCTTATCCTTAGACTTGCTACTACATGAATCCAGTAATAATTTTCCAACAATCTACTAGCTTGCACTAGCAGAGACTACTTGTCCTTCCAAAAAGAATTCTTTTCTAATGTGTTGAGCCTTAGCCCACAAGCTATACTAGGAAAATTGGAGAAGCCACTAGGAAACATTGAGAATGAAAGTGAAGTGAACTTTTCTAGTTCTGAAGAAAGCTTGTGTTCATATTTTGACCTTGCTAGGTGGGGGTCTTGAAATAATCATATTTAATATTTAAGAGTGCATCACGGGAGCCTCCAAAATTAACGAATTTGATCTATCTCGCCTCCTTATGGTTACCAAAGATAAGGCAGCTGAAGCATCTAGAAAGTTAGAAACAATTTCTCTGAAAGGATGCACAGTCAGATTGAAGGAACATATGGGGAAAGCTTACATCCTAACATTGCTAGAAGATTTTTTTCGTATCTACTCCTTGAAGAACTAGACTCCAAGCATGCATGATGTCATTGCCAGATTCCTTTGGGAACTTAATAAACCTCCAACATATTGATGATTCAAGAAAAGGTGCTACTTTTGCTTCTTTTTTCATTCCATATTTCAAAAATTGTAGGGAAAAGCACTCTAATGTTACAAGAAGAATGAAACCCCGAGAGTTCCTATTTAACTTGAGCACAGGTTTGGACTTGCTTACTGTGCAGGTTGGGAGGAAAGAATCTTATGTAAATCCTGATCAGATTCTTAAGCCTATATGTCAATTTTTTCAGGAGTGTGACTTCTTTGGTGGTAACTAAAGCTATAAAGAAGATTGGTTTGCAGTCTCTCCTTATGCCTTTGTATCACCTCACTGTTTCCAAACTCCAGTATGATGCAGTTAGAGATGTTTCATTTTCCTTTAGTACCTAACACGGTCCTATTGACCTACTTTTATGGTCATCTGTTGGACATTAATAATTATTTTTTATCTATTAATCTGGCCAAGGATACCCTCTCTTTGAATGGAGCTCTTCCTTCTTCTAAGGGCTTGTGAAGGATAATTATGATAGGTGATTCATATATTGAAATTTTTGCATACCTTTATTATGTTGTATACTTCCTTATTTGACCCTCGTAAATATGCATTTAGTAGCTTAAAATTGGGTTCACTTAATTTCTACATTCAAAGCGATGCATTGTATTTTCATAATCTTTGACCCTTTGGAATTATTAACTACTTTTTTCCAAGCATTTAATGGTCTGCTAATGGTGGTTGTGTGCAATAGCTGTAGCACAATTAATTCATAGAAGACAAGGGTAAAGGTTTGTGGTGTGTCTTGCATGCAGCACAAGGGTATGCTGACCAATGTTCCTTGCATGGGACTGGTTGATTGGGATACCTGTGGAGCCCAGATTAAATATCCAAGCTTGTTTCTTGAAATTGTTTGGTATTGGTGTGTGTAACCCAAATTCCAAGTCTCCACCCTTCATCTTTAGAGTTTCTTGCTTGGGATTCCTTATGTAGTGGTGATTGCTTGCTTGACATGGAGGTATATTGGTCATGCGATCATTTGAGTTGGGTTTTTCTCCTTGGTTCTAACTGGTACATATGATCTACCAGTCAATAAATATTTTAGCAGAGACTATAATTTATCCTATTTGAAGAAAAATATCATCCATTTTTCAAGGTTGGAATTGGGTTTTGTCTTTGCAGGTCGAGAACCCCTACAACAATGTTCTTGTCATTGTCCACTTGATCACATTGGTGGTTGTTGTTACCCCTCATGTTGACATGATTGGTAAATGCATATTTCAGGGGAAACTTGCAGGATATTTAAGTCTTAAACCTTTGGTTGATTGACTAAGTATGTGTCGAAAATGTAAGTAGTTTCGTTCTTCATAATTGTTGTTGTACTCATTTCAGTATGTATCCTATGTAACAAACAAGAAAAAGTTATTTTATTAAAGCATGGGTTTCATGTCCTTTAATGATGGTCTTCTAGATAAAAGCTTGTTCTTCATGCTTATAGGGCTCGTTAGGTCCTAAATTTAGAGAGAAATATGGGCAGAGAGGTGCTGAGGGTCAAGAACCTCCAACACATCCATGGCCAAGGAAAAATACACTATGCGCTCAGTAATTGTAGGGATAGGAGGGCGGGCGGGCGAACCTCAACCTCCGCCTTTGCAAAAACTCATACGATGGTGGCGAGGCATGGAAGCGGAATAATTCTGAGAATGCAACTGAGTGGGATGAATGGAGAGTGAAGGGAAAGAAAAGAGACTAAAGGTAGCGTGAGTCGAGTGGGCGGAGGGAGTCTAAAGGGCTGATAGAGGAGAGGTGGCACAACCGGAAGAAATAGAGTCGAGAGCCAACTTGATAGAGAAGCGAAGGGAGAAATGTGCAGGAGCGTCGTCACCATTGCCCATAAATGTCCAGGGTGCTCTGCAACCGGGACAGACCAGAGAGAGTTCACGGCGGAGGAAATGAATGCAGAATTGAGTGTCAGTGATGGCGTCTTGATTCGAAGCTAGCAAGGAGAATTTAATGGCACCCATGCTAGAGCCATGTGCTGGCTCGTGGCGAGGACACCGGCTTGGTGTAGGGGGGCCGTGTGGCATGCTGCCTTCTCTCTACAAGGCACCCACAGTCGGGAATTTTATTCCCGATTTTGATTTTATAAGATAATATAATATGGTGAGAGATTCGCCAAAAAATTATATATACATATTATATTATTGATAAAATAGCCTTCTTTTTTTCCTATGTATCATGGAGATTCGCCCATTTATTATACATATAAATTTAAGGGGGTTCTTAAAATTTTCCCTGATGGTTGCTAATATGTTTTCAAAGCAAGATCATCCTAGCAAAGGAAGGGCAGCCCAATGGATGAGGCATAGGTCAGCCTCCCAAAGAATCCAATGGATGAGGCACTGGTCAGCCTCCCAGAGAATGCAAGTCTGAAGTTCTTGATGCCTTCAAGAAGGCACCATCCCCAAGTGGAGCCACTGTTAGCCACCTATAAAATTTGTTATAGCAAAAGGTGGCTAAAACTTTTTGGAGCCTTCAAGGAACAAATTTTATTTCTAAAAAGTGTTATCTCTTGAAGACTCTTGAAGGCCTCATGCCTCTATCAAAATCTTCACTGCTGTTCCTTTTTATACTCAGAAGTTCTACTGATTTCATGACAGAAGACTACTGCAAAAACCCTTTTTCCCCCTCCTCCACTAAAAAACTAACCTTCATTTTTTTCCCCTTTTTCTCCATAAAATTCCTCTATTTTCATATTTCCCCTTCTTCCATTCATGAAAATCATTTCCCATAGTTTGAAACTCATTTTTAAGCTATATCGAAACCCCCAAATTCATCTAAATATCTTGAAAATATCATAAAAAACAAGTATTTTGACTATGGGTTTAAGCCCCCTTGGGCCAAAATCCTAAACCACTTCCCCCACATGCCTACACCCTACAAACTAGGCGCTAACCCATAGAGCGCTTATCGCATCGGAACTTCCGAACAAACACAAGTCTTTTGTGTGTAGACATTGAAAACTCCGATGCCGATTAGCCCTGCAATCGGGCACTTAACCTTATTAATAAGCCTTTCCCGATGCTTTTTTCCGTTGTATTTCACCAAAAATCCATTTTTTCTATGTTACAAAGGCTTCTTCCCATTCATCGTTTTAAACCATTTTCCACCGTTGATCCTTCAAACACATCAACGGTCAGCGCGTTTTTTCCTGCCCATCACATCGGAAACATTTTCAAGGTTTTTTCCGATTGTGCCCCTTTGAAACCTCCGATTGCGATGGCCCGATCACACCATCGCATCGGCCGTCTCCGATCTCACCATCGCATCGGCCTTCCCCGATCGCCGATTCCCGATTCACTCCCCACCGTTGATCTGGCCCTCAGATCAACGGTCCACATTCAATTGCATCGGATCTTTCATCGAGTGCGTTTTTAAATTTTCGTTCTTCACCCCACCGATTGCGATCCTCCTATTGGATCTGGACCATCCACGTGTCCAGATTGGACGGTCCTGGATTTTTCCCTCATGGTGTCATCGCCCTTTGCCTTCCACCAAGAGGATTTTTAGCATGTAATCCCCACCATCGACCTCTACGTGATCAACGGTTCTGACATATTCTATTCCTCCACTCTTCTTTAACCTTCTCTTAGCTGATCTCCACCATTGGATGTTGCCATCCAATGACCACGCTTTTTCCCCACAAACTCTAAAACAATTTACCCACTACGTAAGATTTTATAACATTTGTGTATTTTGCAGGGGTTAAAGGTTTTCCATTGTATTGAAGAAAAAGCCGAGGGCTGAGAGTGACGATTCTCACGTCTTCAATTCATTGAAGGGAACCATTCGCAGGGCTCAAACTCCACGTCTCGTCAATATTTTATGAGGCATTGATGCCATACGAGCCCTGCGCGACCTGCACATCAACAAGACACAATTTCATTAAATCACAATTAAAAGAGTATCAGTGTTGAAGACAGAACACAGTTGAACAGAAGATTGAAGACAGATTTGGGGGGATCACGGCTAAGATTTATTATCAAAAGCCTAATCCCCCAAATTAAAACACAGTTAAAGGAAAATCATAAGTGTTTAACAGACAGAAAGGCCTCCACCGCCACATCTGAGGCAAATTGATTCCTCCCAGCTGCCACAAAGCCACCTGTGCCTCAAAGCATTCAAACAAAGGCATAAGTTATTGATCAAAATTAGATATTTGCCTCAACGCAGCCGAAGAATTAATTCTGCTAAGGGAACTGAATGCAAAAAATATCAGCAAAGTTATTACATCCTGAACAGAGCCTTAAAAGTCAACAAAATCTCCCATCGAGCTTAATCTTAATTGTAAAACATTTAATACAGAGGACACCTATGTACGCTTCTCTATCGAGCCCTCAAAGGCCGAGAAGCCTTAAACACTGTATTAATTATCTTGGGAGATCTTTTATTAGATCTCACCTCCTCATTCTTCTATAAATACATCTGTAGAAGATGAGAAATTGTTGGTTGAGTTGGTTGCAGAACTTTGAAATATACTCGAGCCCGAGATTTCTACTTGTAAATAGTGTTCACTGGCTCTTGGAGCTCTGCTTATGATAGATAAGTTAGTCTGGGAAGTGTAGATGATTGCTAAACTAAAGCGTTGGACTTAAAGCTGTAACTGGTTTGGAGCATCAATACAAGCTGATTTATGGGATCCTGGTCTATGTCGATGGTGATTTTATTTCTTATTGTAAATTGTTATTTTATTTTTGTTTTCACTGTGTTCATCTTCTCTTATAAAGAACAACATGCATAGAGTTAGGACCTACTGTATATCAGTACCCTTCTTTGACTGAAAATCTTTATCTTCATGTTTTCTTCCAAATCTGTGTTATTTAGGAATGATTTAATTCAGACTAAGCATAGGAATGCTGGCGTTCTCTTGTCCTATTGCCTTAGCTGTTGTTATTCTTGAATGTTATTTTCAGTATATGTTAAGTAGAGACGAACTAAGGAAGATATGGTGTGCCCTGGTCCTAGTTTTATCCCAAAAGATTGTCTGAAAGTTTCCCTTGGAATGTGTCAAAAGCTGGCTAGTTTCAAAGCACTTACCAGATCTTAGGCCATTCTGTGTCCTCTTTGTGTTTTTCTTGAAATTTACCAAGTAAATTAGAGCTAGGAGAGGATTTGTGGTGAACCCGACCCGCTAGTTTCTACTCTAACAGTTGCCTTCAAGTTTCCCTTTGTTTTTATATGTTTTCCATGGAAAGTATATCAAAGGATGGCTAGTTTCAAAGTACTTACCAGATCCTGGATTTCTTTTCTATCTTTCTTAAGTGTTTGTCAAAGGCTGGCTAGTTTCAAAGTACTTACCATATCCTGAGCTGCTCTTTGTTCTTCATATGTTTAAATTCTCCTTCTTTTTGTATCATTTCATTCCATAAATAAAACTTTGAAGAGATCCTTAGACGTAGATGACTTGCCCCATGGACCACTCTTGAACCTGTTTTTTCAATTAAACCCTATTATGACTCCATAGCCCAATGGACTAAAACCTGCAATTATCTATCTTCCTGGCCAAAGCTTGTTCTATTTTCTTGCAACTTCTCACCTTTGAAACTCTTTACATGTAGAACTTTCCACCTCAAACGGTAATCATGCTCAACCATCCAAAAAAAAAACAAACCCTCGGCCTTCATAACTAGCCTAATATCATTACCCAAGACTTCAAAGACAAATCCATCTTTGCACTTATTGGAGAGATCCCTCTCCGGATTCAGGAGGGCTAGATCCTAGAATCCCAAAGTGGTTGAAATGATGTTGTCTCTGTGTCCGGAATTTTTCCAATCTTGCTGATTATAGGGAACTAACACAATGCTTTCCATTCCTATGGGAGGTGTTGATGTTGTACTAGGAGTACAATGGTTACAATCTTTGGGGACGATAGCTTTTAATTTTCAAGAAATTTTCTTGAATTTTTTTTCAGAAGGAAAGGAAGTTGAATTACGGGGTATTGTAGGGAAGCCAGGAAAGATAATAAGCTCTAATTTCATGACAAAGCTTCTAAATAAAGAACAACGAGGCGTAATTGCACAGTTATGCTCACTAGAAGTTCGAACATCAAAATCATCTATTTCTGCAGAACTCCAACAAGTCTTGGATAATCATTCCAAGGTGTTTGAAACTCCCAAAGAACTCCCACCTATTCGTGATCATGATCATGCTATTCATTTGATTCCAGTAAGTGTTCCTCCAAACATCAAGCCTTATAGATATTCTTATGTCCAAAAGAGCGAAATTGAATGTATGATTGCAGAAATGTTAGAGGCGGGTATAATTCAACCTAGTCAAAGTTCTTTCTCTTCTCCTGTAGTATTGGTACACAAGAAGGATGGATCATGGCGCCTGTGTCTGGATTATAGGGAGCTCAATAAGCTCACCATTAAAGATAAATTTCCCATTCATGTGATTGATGAATTATTGGATGAATTACATGGAGAAATTTATTTTACCAAGTTGGATCTTCGTTCAGGATATCATCAAATTAGAATGAAGACTGAAGATATTCAAAAAACAACATTTCGAACTCATGAGGGTCATTATGAATTTTTGGTCATGCCTTTTGGCCTTACCAATGCACCTTCTACATTTCAAGGGTCGATGAATTCCATTTTCAAACCCTTCCTTAGAAAATTTGTGCTAGTATTTTTTGATGATATACTAATCTATAGCAGGTCTTGGAAGGATCATGTTGAACATGTTGACAGGGTGCTCAAACTATTGCAGGAGAAACAATTATATGCAAAAACATCTAAATTTTTCTTTGGAGTACAAGAGGTGGAATATCTGGGTCATATTGTATCTCACGAGGGTGTTAAAGTAGACCCTAACAAAATTAAAGCCATTAAGGAATGGAAAGTCCCCACAACCATACAGAAGTTGCGAGGATTTCTCGGGTTAACAGGGTATTATCGCAAGTTTGTTAAGAATTATGGGAGAATAGCAGCACCTCTAACAACATTATTGAAGAAAGATGCATTTTCATGGACTCCTGAAGCAACTAAGGCTTTTGAATATCTTAAAGAGGCAATGTGCCTAGCACCGGTCTTAGCTACGCCAGACTTCACAAAAACCTTTATTGTGGAATGTGATGCCTCAGGAAATGGAATTGGTGCAGTTTTAATGCAGGAAGGAAGACCCATTGCTTTGGAAAGTCGTCCAATCAAAGGAAAGTATTTACAGAAACCTATTTATGAGAAGGAAATGTTAGCAATACTACATGCACTAAAGAAATGGTGAACTTACCTAATGGGAAGACACTTCAAGGTAAAAATTGATCATGATAGTCTTAAAGACTTTTTGGAACAAAGACTATCTTCAGAAGAGCAGCAAAAATGGGTCACAAAGATGTTGGGTTATGACTTTGAAATAATCTACAAAAAGGGAAGCTTAATGTTGTTGCAGATGCACTCTCAAGAAAGAATGAAGAGGTGGAAGCATTGCTTTGTGCCATTTCTATTATCCAACCAGATTGGATAACCGAAGCAAGAGATGAATGGAAGAAGGACAAATAAGTATGGACACTCATTCAAAAGTTGCAGCAAGATCCTAGTACATCTGATACATTTAGTTGGAAAAATGATTCCTTATGGTACAAAGATCGCTTATATCTTTGTAAGAATTCCCAACTAAAACAAAATATTCCTTTGGAATTGCACACTTCTCCTTTAGGAGGACACTCAGGATTTTTAAAAACTTACCACAGGGTGAAGAAATAATTTTTTTGGGATGGCCTTAAATCTGATATTCAAAAGTTTGTGGCGGAATGTTTGGTTTGCCAGCAGAATAAAGTGGAAACAATTAAGACCCTGTGACTTCTACAACCTTTATCCATTCCAAGTCAACGTTGGGAGGAGATTTCAATGGATTTTATCACAGGTTTACCTAAGTCCGAAGGAAAGAGTGTCATCATGGTGGTAGTTGATATACTTACCAAGTATGCACACTTTTGTGCATTATCTCATCCATTTAAAGCAAGTACAGTTGCTACTACATTTATGGACACAATTCAAAAGCTACATGGAAACCCAAGGGTTATTGTGAGCGACAGAGATCCCATTGCTATAGGGTAAACTGCTTGGGTGGTTGGTTTTCGTGGATCCCTCTCAGGGCTTTCCGGTGCCCGAGGCAGACAGTAAGATTAGCTATGCTGTTCACAAAGATGGCATGAGCATGTTCATATTAGCTTGAAATGACTTGAAGGAATACAATAGAGAATTACCTCTTTGACGGTCTTGGAATCTCTTGGAGAACGCTGTGCAGCAAAGTAAGAGTCCTTCTTCGCCGGCTCCAAATCTGAGACCTGCAATCAGTCAAAGCACCCGCGTAACTTCTAATATAACAAGTATTCTATCAATTAAATCAACAATAAACATCTAGATTATGCACATCTGAGCCATTCATATCATACTAAGTAAATATTGAAACAAAAATAATAACATTAAGCATTGAATGGACAAAACGAACACAGTTCTATTGATTTTGCAAGAAGGAGGATTACAACCATCGGTTGTACCAAGCCCTCCTCAGTCTCCCAATCTCTCGTCTCTCTCTAGTGAAGAAGTCCAAGTCAACAAACTCTCTAGGAGCCTCTTTGACTCTTGGCCTTCACAATGTCACACTATTCTCTATTCCACAAGTATGCAAGAACTTTGAGCAATCCTTTGACCTCCAATTAAGAGCCTTCAGCTCCTTCTTATAGGAGAGGGAGAAGGCCATTGTTGCCCTTCTCTTTCCACTAGTTTGGAATGGAAAAGGCTTAGATGTTTCCTTGATCTTCATGCTTTTTCCTCTCTTGGATTTCAGTCTTCCATGGCAATGAACAATAATGAACTGGTGCTTCTGCAGTTTCCTTTGTGAACTGACTCCTTTGTGAGGGAAAGTCGGAGATTCAAATCTTTCTCCGCGCTCTTTTCCCAATTCAAACTTAAAACACGGGTAACGCTTCCCTTCAGTGTAAACAGAGCATTGCCCTAGTCACTAACGCGGCCAATGCACTGCTTGCCTGCGTTATAACGCACTTGTTCTGTTCTACATAGGCGTTACCCTGGCAGAAATAGGTTTAACTTAGGTCTTTGTACTTCTTCCATATTTGTCTTCCCCTCTGAGCTGATGAGGAGGTATTTTGACCTGTAACAGATGCCCCCTAAAGTGTGAGGTCAGAGACGAAGACGATGGCCGAAATACTTTATAATTTGTAGAGAGAGAGAGAGATTGAAAGATTGAGGAAAACCTGAAACAACAACATATGTCAGAAAATATAGTATTTGCCTAGAGTCGGGCATGTCCCATGCTCAGTAGCTTTAAACAACATGATTTCTCTAGAATAGAGATATGAAGAATCTGTCCACCAATAGGCACAATGTGGAAGTGTCTGTCATAACAGGATCAGGCTGAAGAAGCTGTCTCCATAAACAATATCGTAGCTTGGGGAAGGGAACACAACTATAATGATGCAACTCTTTGCCCTTTTGCCCAAGGTCTTGACCGCCGATTCACTTTGGAAATCCGCATATTTCTCAAAGATGTGAATGAGTATAGAGTTGTTCTCTTTGGTTAACATGAGAAATCGTTCGATTACCAAATAACAATGAACCCGTACGTACGGCGAAGGTGGCTACCGATAATGATGATGGTCCCTTAAGATGCTCAATACATCCAGCGAGTGAATAAAAGGAGTTGAAGTCGAACACTCGAGAATCATTCGACCAAGAGCCAGATGAAGACCTCGATCAAACACAAGACCACCGCCACCGATGTTCTATGTATCCGGGTACCGATGGGTTTCTTGGGTTTTCGGATCAACTTCCAGATAAGGTGTTGAAGTCGATAGGAAGTGATCTTTTTGAGAGGTAGGCATCGCAGGGCGTTCCCACACTGCACCACCACCAAACGGAAACCAAACTTCATTTTTGTTTATGATTTGAGATAAGGAAGAGTAAATGGGAACGTCAGACGACAAATAATTTCTGGCATAATGAACGGTTTGGTTGATAACAGGAGCAGTAGATAACGAGATCTGCTTGAACAATAGAAGGCACTCTAGCAGGGTACTAGGCAGCTGAAGCGTGATGAACACCAAAGAGTGTGTTATGATTTTACCGGTGCAAGGACACTGGGAAATGAAGGCTAATACTCAGAGATGGTAGGGTTCGGCTAACTGCGAAAGAGTTTTCTGGGAAGTGCCATGTTCAAGAATTTTGCTGCCAAATCGACCTTTTTTGAAAATGTAACAGAGGTAGTATCTGTTTTGTCCAAATTTTCCCCGTCTGATTAAGTTTAACGAGTCCAGACGAGTAAACTCGGTGAATTTTTCATGTTTAGAGAGTCTGAAAAATGTCAGGAAAGACAACTCTGTGCCCCATCTGATTAGATTTAACGAGTCCAGATGAGCAAACTTGGTGAATTTTTCATGTTTAGAGAGTCTGAAAAATGTCGTAAAAGACAACTCCATGTCCTGTCTGATTAGGTTTAACGAGTCAAGACGAGTAAACTCAATGAATTTTTCATTTTTAGAGAGTCTGAAAAATGTCGTAAAAGACGACTCCATTGGGGTACCTTTGTCATGTCTCGATAACCGGGCACGGCAAAGGGGTAATAGTAAGCCCGAAACAGTTCATTTTCCGTAAGTTAGTCCATCGAATTCGGAAAAGTGAGAAATCTATGTTCAATGGACGTCTACCTCATTTTGTTATGAGTACGAGGAGACGAAGTAAACTCAATATTCTTTGTGAAATTTTAACGAGTCCAACAAAGAAAACTCGGTACCTCCGTGAAATTTTAACGAGTCACACGGAGAAAACTCGATTTACTTTTTATGTTTAAAGAGCTTTGAAAAAGAGGAAAAGAATGGCTCCTTGTTCTTTGTCTCAGTAGTTTAACGAGCCTGACAAAGGTGACTCGGGATTTTTTTCGGTTTTATGAGCGAGAAAAATATTCCTAAAAAGAATGCTCAGTACTTCTCCATAGTTTTAACGAGCCTGAAGAAGAAAACTCTAGGTTTTTCGGATTAACGAGCAAGAAAAGATCAAAAAGAACGCTCGATGCCAATTTCGTATAATTTTAACGAGCCCGAAGAAGAGAACTCGAGGTTTTTCGGATTAACGGGCAAGAAAAATACCATAAAAAGAATGCTCGAAAAAACATGAGTATGTCCACTCATAAATCTTGATCCCTTATTAGAATCATCAGTACCAAATCTCGAGAGTTGCGACATGTGTACAGCGAGAAATCATGACTTTGCCGACTGACTTAAGAGAGTCATGCCCCAGAATTTGCTATAAGAAGGTCAAAAGACTTTCATTTTCACTGTTTCGAGTGCTGTGAAGAAGCTCTGGAGTGGAAAAGGGGTGAAAATTTCAGCTGACGATTGCGGTCAATCCGGGCAACAGTTTTCTATTCCGCGAGATCCAGGTAAGAGCTAGAACCTCCTGTTATCATTTAATTGCCAATTTTTTAGTTTTTGCTGGTTCAAAATTAGGAAATTTTGAGGCCCTAGAAAAATATTTGCACCTAACGCGGGTCAGGATTACAACAGCCGCGTTAAACGCATAACCCGTGAGGGAAGTACGCATTAGAACGCTCTGTTTTGTATTATCTCCCGCGTTAGGCGCAACATGCTTTCTAACAATTCAATTTTTCCATTTTTGAAGTGGTCCAGGCAAATTTTAATCGGTTGGAAATGTTGTATTTGCAGGTGTTCAGCTGTTAATCATGAGTATCTGGTGAGAGAGAGAGCATGAGCGAGAAGAACGAGAGATGGTGACGGATGCGGCAAGTTTAATGGCTCTCCAGAGGTGCGGATTGCTTAAGTATGCCCATTTAGAATTGATGAGGGGTCAAGAGGACCTCCTGAGGTGCCTGATCCAACAGTGGGATGAACGGCATCATGTCTTTCGGATTGGTGGCAACGAGCTTACCATCGAAAAAGATGATGTTTACTTTTTGACCGTCTTGTCATGTCATGGGGCGAGGCCCAATTTGATGGGGTCCAGAGCTGACCCTCGTTCCACTACGGATTTGATCCATGCGCACTGCATACGTGGCACCCAGGCTGTGAGTAACCGGATACCTATTGCATAGGTGACTTTGAGACCCTTGCGGTCTATTCTATGGATGATTGTTCGCTTGGCAGGCGCCAAGAGTCAGCATGTGGCTACCAAGGCCCAGATGCTCGTAGCCTTGGATTGTATGCAGCCTCAGGTTTTCGACTGGTGTGACGGTGTAGTTCGTCGGGTCCGAGCAGAGCTTACTGCATGCAAGACCCATACTCAAAGAGAATTTGGGTACGGAACACTGATTGTTTCTTTCATACTGGATCGGATACCACTGATGAGGCCCATGATCCCAACAGCGCCATTGGGTCCACGCGAGCCGAGGCAGGCTTGCAATACTTGCTTCCACGGACCTGAGAGAGGGTCCCGTCCGACACTCTCGTTTTACGAGGGATTTTTGGGATTGGCCGGACTCCTCGCATCATCATGATTGAGGATTATCCCCTGCGTGTGATGAACCTCTGGCGACCCTTAGTTAGTCCCCCTCCCTACACCCCGGGGGGGCCCTATGGCAAGAAAACATCGTTGTTTTTTCAAAAAAGAAGTTTTTGTTTTTAGCTTTTGAATGTTTATGTAATTTTTTTTTTTTTGTTGAAAAGGGGTGAAAATTAAGTTTTGACATGAAAATTTTGCTTGCTTGACACAGATGTGGCACCTGTCCATCCAGCTGGGGCCCCTCGCTATGCACGGCGAGGATTGCAGCTACCCGCGGCTGGCGCGCCTGTAGAGGAGGCGGAAGCCGGCGACGACGATGATACCCAGATTTTACATGAACTCTCCAGGAACCTGGAGGGTCTGAGTATGGGTATACCACCGCTTCCTATGTGGGAGGTTCCAGTTCGTCTGCAGCGGCATACTGTGGGTGTGCCGGAGAGATACTTAGTCCCTCTGAGGAGGATAGCTAGAGAAGTTGTATGCTATCATGAGCATCAGGCTTAGCTGGTGGAGTAGATGCATTAGTGTCAGAGCATGGCTTAGTGTAGCCAAATTTTGTAAAACACCCCAAGTTTTGGGAGATTTTTTCTTTTTGATGTTTACTGTGTACTGAACATGACATATGTATATATATATAGATTTTTGGTGATTTTGTGTTTTTAAAATTTTTATGCATTTTTTGATGGGATAAAAATATACGTACTCATGAGTAAATCTTTTACAATAAATGTGACAAATGCCAATCTAACACATAATTTTCCAAAGAATCGGCTAATGCATTAAATTCTCTAGGAACATGTTCAAATGTGATTGTTTGAAATTGACGTTCTAAAAGTCGCACTCGTAAAAAATAACGTAACAACACAAGGTGGCGGACACGGTAATGATTGTTTAACTGCATAATGATGAGTTGGGAATCTAACCTGACCACTAAATCGGAGATGTCACGAGATGCCGCTTCCGTGAGGAGTTGGATCACTGACATGTACTCGGCTACATTGTTGGTGGCGTTACCCAGGAAGATCCCCCCGGAACCAAGAAGGTCCGACTCAGGAGTATAGAGAACCCAAGCAGCTGAAGCAATGTGTCTAGTGTGACGACTAGCACCGTCTACATACCCGACGTATGATAACGAATGTGATGACATCTGTGCGAAAGAAAAAGATTACATGAGAAAAACACCTTAAACCAAACAAATAATCCAGAAGCATCAAAATAAAAATAGGAAAAACTTATATACATAAAATTACAAAGCATATGCCTAGTGCGAAACTAGGCAAAATACTTCTTCAGATAGAGCCCGTTGTGGGGCTCCTCGAGTGGAATTCCATTACAGTCCTGTAGTTCGTAAGCTCCTTTTGAGAGGGCTTTAGTAACGATGTAAGGACCAAGCCACAATGGTTGGAGTGTTCCTGCCCCCAAGAGGTCGTGTTTTTGATCATAAAGTAGAACAAGATCGCCCTCTTGGAAAGAACGAGGCTTGACAGATTTGTTGTATTGAGCTTTAACTCGGCGCTGGTGAGCTTCGAGTGCTAGTGTAGCATCTCGACGAGTTTCGTCCAAATGATCGAGCGAGAGCAAGCGCTCTTCTGTGGCGGTGGTGCCAGGCAGGAGTTCAACCGCTAGTTTAAGCGATGGGATTTCACACTCAATCGGAAGTACTGCCTCCAGGCCGAAAGCAAGTTGGAAAGGTGTAATATTTGAAAAGCAATACGGAATATTTTCCATGATACCTGTCTTGACCGAGATATCAATGAGTAGCGTCTTGGAAAGATTACCCATGTTCCCTTCTGAATCGATAGTGTGGATAGTCGTATAAGAGGAGGGAACTATCTTAGGTTGGTCAAAAGACGGGATTTCAGTTTTTATCGCCTCCGAATCAATCATCGAAGCGCGATGGTGGAACTCTCCCCAAGTTCGTTCTTCTAATGACATGATCTCTCGAATAGCTTCGTCTGTAGGCCAGACTTCATTGAGGAGATCCTTAGAGAGAACCGTGATGGGAGAGAGGGTTGTACCTGTGGTCGAAACCATATTAGTGGAGGGTTCAGATGCAGTTTGGATGGCTTGGTAAGCCAACTCAACCGGCGAAAGCGGCATCTGATCTCCGTAGGAATCAATATCTGAAGGTGCCGGGATGATCCATGGGTCGATAGAGCCATCCGAAGAGGTGGATATCATTGCAACCATGTTTGGGATCTGTGGCGGCGGTAGAGGAAAACAACCCAGTAGGGAAGATGCCTTCAGAAGACCGGTACCGATACTGACGTAAGAGTCAGGGACACCTCCTATTAGGGGTACCGAGCTACTTGGTAAAGTGGAATAATCAGGGGTGCAGAAGGATAGTTGATCGACCGTGACTATTCTCCCATCCAATGGAAATAGGATGAGTCGGAAGACCGAAGACACGATGGCGGTCATAGCATAAGACCAACTGCGATCGAGCAATAGATTATAGTCGAGATGACGCTCTATGACTTCAACGTCCACGTTTACCGTTTTCCCACCCGTGGCGATGCAAGCTAAAGGCAACTCTTTGGGTAGACCTGTGTGTCACCCAGCTTTGAGGGAATCTTGCGGGTTAGACAGGGAGAACTCAATTCAAACGAAGAAGTTTGACAGACAACGCAGCAGTCGAAGCACCTTCGTCTTGCGCATGCGGCGAAGGATGGGTCCCCTTTCGACACAACTCGCACCTGGAATGCAGTTGATGCAGAGGTTAGGCTTAGCCTTTTTCCAAGGTCAGCATTGCCAGCGTGAATCCGGGGTCTATTCAATGGCCGGCGTGCTTTAGCGGACAGGCCAGGCACGGGCGGTGAAGATATTAGTCGGACGGTGTCACACGCCAAATCTTCGGCATGTTGCTTTGGCCGACGTGCAAAGGTATTATGAGTCGTGCGTCGAAGTGTCCCTTTAGGGGGACGAATTACAGGTTCAACAGTAGGCCTTTCGATATGAAAATCATTGGGCGGCGGCGGATTGGAACTAGTTCCAGGTTCCTGAGCATCTATGGTAGGAGTTCCATAAAGCTTGGCGCGAGTTTGAAGGTCAATACTCTCGATGCCATAAATGGCAGATGGTCCTTCGTCGGAAGGATACGAACCACCATTGCCCCGTTGATGGGGTTGTGGCGAGTTGTCAACCATATGTTGATGTTGCTGCTGTTGATTGGGGAAAGGATTGTGAAGAACGGCAGGTGTTCTCCCAGAATCCTTGTTAGCAATAAAATCAGTGCATTCCTGCAACCGAGGACATTTGTATGTCAAGTGGTCCTCCGCACAGATTTTACAAGGAAATTTCATGGGTTTATCCTTTCCTTTTTCATTAGCAGCATTTTTCTGATTAGAGTTATTCTGATTATTCGACTGCTCTTCCGAAGAAGATGTTTTCTTCTTATTCTTCCTATTTTTCTCGTTGGGTTTTTGTGAGGTTTGCACCGAATTTACCTCAGCGGAAGGGAGAGGAGTCGTTTGATGGGGGGCGGTGGCAGCCGAGGATGGCTGGGAGGTTTTCCCCCGAGACTGATTGGTGGCTACACCAGAGATCGCGCCAACGAGACCATCGGCATGAGCTCCAGTTTTCTTAGTAGCCGGAGGGTTCGGGTTACCAGGGGCATGGGGGAGCAGATCGTAAAGCGTGCCGAATTGTGAATAGATCAAATCCAGGTGCTGGGCACGACGAATACATTGATCTTCTGTCACCGCACCAGAAAGGCTAATGTCTTTAGAGATATGGGTTAAAAGAGACTTGCAAAACCAATTTTCCAAGTGATGGTCCGGTATTGGCACTTTGACAAGCCTCCTCCTGCGTCTCCATTCATGAATATGGTCGGAGATGTGGGTGGCGGTGTCTTGGCGTAGTGATGTTAACAATTCTGTGCCGGTTTCCACTCTAATTGGTAGTTGAAATTTCTTTAAGAACTCCGTCGCTAAAGCGCCAAACGTGTTGATGGCGGCGCGTGGTAATTCAATGTACCACTTGGCTGCATTGCCTGTAAGGGTGCGAGAAAACAGGCGAAGGCGGACACTATCATCTACCATGGAATTGGATATGGACCATAAATGGAAGGTAGTGATGTGTGCGGTCGGGTCGTCCCCATGTTTCCCGTCGAACTTCGGGATATCGGACGGAATCTTATGAGGAATTGGAGGCCAAAGCGAGTTGTGGTTGATGGGGTCGTTCGTCAGCTTATGGATGTCGGGTATGTCCAAAGCTGCCAAGAATGGAAATTGTGGATTTGCCCCCGAGTCTAACCAAGGCAGTATGGGCTGACTACTTGGACCATAGGGTCCCCCCATCCATGTGTTACCAGAAGGGTAAGTGGGACTTTGATAAAAACCTCCCATAGGTGGAGGAGTAGGAACATACGGTTGCTGTCCATAGGGAATAGTGTATTGAGGGGCAAATGGTTGGTTGCCCCCAGTGTAAAAGTTCCCTCCCACTCCAGATGGAGGTTGGGGTTGGTTAGTCCAAATGGATGCAATAGAGTTTCCCGGAGGCATACTAGTACTTGCATAATTTGGCAACGGTATAGATCCTACACCTATGTTTGAACCACTTAAGGGGATAGTATTTACAATGGGTTGTCCCACTTGTCCTAAGGATTGCATAGGAAGAGAAATATTCCCTGCTACCTGTGTACTGATAACACTGCCCCTTGGTATAGTGGCCAGGGGGTTTGAACTCAACAGAGGGTTCCAACTGAAGAAGAAAGAAGGGCATCAAGAACAAACATGGGAGGAGTGATTTTGTCCCCACCACAGCCACGGGAGAGTAGACGCCAAGGGTTCGGCAAAGCATCGTGCGTCTGTGTTGACCATGGGTGTCAGGGTAGGCATGTTACGATCACCGGGGTCACCCAACATGACAGAACTGGCTACCTAAGCGGGAGGATGGCGCAATCCGTAATGGCTATTGGTATCGGCACTCGTGGGATACCGCGGGAGAACAGATGTCGGTGCTGGGCGTACATATCTTGGCGTTGCGGGACCGGATTATCACCTCTGTCCCTAACCGACTTGGGCGGAGTTGAGGATTGCATCAGGCACAAACGAAGAAAGGTTCTCCTGGAGTCTCACCGATATGGCTCCATGGTAAATCCGCATTAGTCGCAGGGAGACCGTCTGTAGAAGGCCCGGCTCACTGCCCCACCCCAGACAGTGAGGGACTTTACCGCGAAGCCGAGACAGACGGTGTGGGTCAGGGGACGCCACGGTGACCGGTTTAATTTTAACAAATTTTATTAAAATGTGATATATTATGAAGTCTCAAGTGACAGTAACCACACACTTACTAAAAAGAAAAGACTCTCTAAAATCAATCAGCAAGCAGCCAGTATAGGGTGCCCTGTCTGAGTACTACCATTCACTGGTGATGAAATCCAGTCTCACAATAGCATATAGAGAGGGTTGGTCGAAAGTACAGTTACGGTTACTCTAGAGCTTCGCCCGAACCCCAGACGATAGGTGTAAGCACTCTCGTGAAGACGAGTACCCTCCTAAAGACTGAAGACAGAGTAGGTCCGTCTGCTTCAGGTACCAGGACAGCCCGTCCCAGTCACCTTGTGTAAGTCCCTAAAAGTATGGCCACTAAGGATACCTCAAATCACCGCATCATCGTGGGGGTCTCACTGGGCCGATGACGTGGTGCTATACAAGGTAATACCTAGATCCCTGATCTAGTTTCGACATCCCCGAAGGGAACCCCAATATATAACACACCCACCAGATGCAGTCGAAGGCGGGCTACCTTCTTGTGCACCCAAGTGTTGTCTCGTGCTGAGCTCCGGTAAAGGAACGGTCCCAATAATATGAGTGCAGTAGGATTTCGCTCGTTAATGACTCTAGTTTCAAGTTTTGAGATCTTGGGTGATTTTCTCACTTTTCCTAACCCAAGATCCTAGCCTGAACTACTGTTTGTGTGAGCTCAAAAAAGAGTAATGTGATTTATTTTATTATCGCTTGATTCTTAGTGTACTTGATTATTAGTCTTGCGGAGGGGGAGTGGACGTATGAAATGTAATGAGACTCTAACTCAAGAAACCATGCAAAATATGCTCTAAATATTCAATTCGATGAAGAGTATTTCTACAAGGAGAGGTTTCTTTTCAACATCCCTGCACCAATACAAATAACATACCAACTTTTTAAGATCTTTGTAGTTCTATCTACCTCTTTAACAAAATCAGAACTAAATCTTAATAAACTCAGCTAAATGCGTAAAAATAATAATAAAAAAAAAATTTTCTTTAAAAAAGTAAATGCTTGCATATTAACTAAATAAGAGAAATGCAGATAATCAATGCCGCTTAGCGTACAAGCATGGGGGATTTGGTTCTGGTGAAAGGTACTGTGGCCAAAAAAATCCCCACAACTAAAACACAATGCCGTAGTGAACAATGTATGCTTCATTTATAACGTCTGCTCCATGGAGAAAATACGTATTATAACGCATCGTATTTAAGCTTGCATCACATATAAATGTGCAATCGGATAAACTGCATAGGTAGCGTTAACCAGGGAAAAGCTCTTCAGTTGGCCAGACAGGAACAGGATTTAACTCTGCAAGCGTTTGGTATGTCTACTGGGCATCAAAAAATGGTCGGAAGGATACTGAACAGAGGAGAGAAGAAATGAAGGGAAAGAAATAGTCCGAAAACTATGGGGGAAAACTCCCCAGCGGAGTCGCCAATTCTGCTTTAGGGTAAACTGCTTGGGTGGTTGGTTTTCGTGGATCCCTCTCAGGGCTTTCCGGTGCCCGAGGCAGACAGTAAGATTAGCTATGCTATTCACAAAGATGGCATGAGTATGTTCATATTAGCTTCAATAAATTGAAGGAATACACTGAGAATTACCTTTCGACGGTCTCTGAATCTTCGAGAACGCTCGCAAAGAATTAAGGGTCCTTCTTCGCCTTGCCCAACCGAGACCGCAATCGATCAAAGCACCCGTGTACTTCCTAATATAACAAGTATTCTATCAATTAAATCAACAATAAACATCTAGATTATTCACATCTGGGCCATTCATATCATACT
The DNA here is from genome assembly GCA_034641835.2 of Pinus albicaulis. NCBI lineage: Eukaryota > Viridiplantae > Streptophyta > Pinopsida > Pinales > Pinaceae > Pinus > Pinus albicaulis. The sequence continues at coordinate 90,388,671 of CM076576.1, forward strand.
AAGTAAATATTGAAACAACAATAATCACATTAAGCATTGAATGGACAAAACGAACACAGTTCTATTGATTCTGCAAGAAGGAGGATTACAACCATCGGTTGTACCAAGACCTCCTCAGTCTCCCAATCTCTCTTCTCTCTCTAGTGAATAAGTCCAAGTCAACAAACTCTCTAGGAGCCTCTTTGACTCTTGGCCTTCATGATGTCACACTATTCTCTATTCCACAAGTATGCAAGAACTTTGAGCAATCCTTCGACCTTCAATTAAGAGCCTTCAGCTCCCTTTTATAGGAGAGGGAGAAAGCCATTGTTGCCCTTCTCTTTCCACTTGTTTAGAATGGAAAAAACTTAGATGTTTCCTTGATCTCTATGCTTTTTCCTCTATTGGAGTTCAGTCTCTCATGGCAATGACCAATAATGAACTGGTGCTTCTGCAGTTTCCTTTGTGGACTGACTCCTTTGTGAGGGAAAGTCGGAGATTCAAATCATTCTCCGCGCTCTTTTCCCAATTCAAACTTAAAACATAGGTAATGCTTCCCTTCAGTGTAAACAGAGCGTTGCCCTAGTCACTAACGCGGCCAATGCACTGCTTGCCTGCGTTATAACTCTCTTGTTCTGTTCTACATAGGCGTTACCATGGCAGAAATAGGTTTAACTTAGGTATTTGTACTTCTTCCATATTTGTCTTCCCCTCTGAGCTGATGAGGAGGTATTTTGACCTGTAACACCCATTTTACTGGAAATTTTTGGACGGAGTTATTTTATTGTATGGGTACTCAATTAGCTCATAGCTCATCTTATCATCCTCAATCTGATGGTCAAACTGAGATAGTAAATAAATGTTTGGAAGGATATCTTTGTTGTTTTTTATCTGATAAACAAACACAATGGGTCAAGTGGTTACCTCTCGTTGAATGGTGGTATAACACTTCCTTCCATACTGCAACAAAAATGACCCCATTTATGGCACTTTATGGATATCATCCACCATCCATCACATCATCTTTAAGAGAAAATTCGAAGGTTCAAGCAGTGGAAGATCACATCGAGCATCAACAAGAAGTTCTCAAACTCTTAAAGGACAACCTGAATTTGGCACAAAATTGAATGAAACAACAAGTAGATCAACATCGCAGCGAGAGAAGTTTTGATGTAGAAGACTTGGTTTTTTTATGGCTACAACCATACAAACAAATGTCCCTTAAGCAAGCTAAGAAGGATAATAAATTATCGCCAAAGTACTATGGTCCTTACAAGGTGTTGCAAAATATTGGTACTATGGCATACAAATTGGAGCTTCCTGCTTCTTCACGAGTGCATCCAATTTTCCATGTTTCATGCTTAAAGAAGGTTATAGGTGAAAATCTTCCAGCTCAAACAATATTTCCAGAACTTGATGAGGAAGGAAAAATCATATTGGAACCTGAAGCGGTCACGGAAACAAGAACTCGACAACTACGGAATCGATCAATTTCAGAGTATCTCATCAAGTGGAAGAACTTACCCACCGAAGATTCTACATGGGAGGATGAGAATTTTATACAGAAGCACCCAGAGCTACTCAAGTGTTGAGGACAACACTTTTTTGAAGGAGAGGGGCATGTTAGGTCCCTATATTACTAGTATAGTCCCTTATTGTTGTTAGTGTAACTCCCTTATTGTTATTATTGTACCCTTGTAAACCCCATTTTGTTATTATTGTGCCCTTAAATTATTATTGTTAGGTTGGCTAGGATTACACAGCCCCATGGACTCCTATATATAGAAAGGAGGTTTTGTAATTTGTATCATCCAAGAATTGTTCATTCATGTAATGTATTGGAGGTTTCCCCCTCGAAGTGGATTATTTATAAGGCGTTGATATCTCTTTTCTTCTATTTTTGGAGCTGGCTTCACAACACAAAGCCTCAAGATCTACAAAAGAAGGAAAAGGATGGAATTGCAACAACGATGAATCTGATACTGAAAATGAATTAGCTCAATTTGTACGAAGACTAAAAAGGGGATCCAAGCTATAAGTCAAGTACCCTCTTATTTGTTAGAATTGTGGAAGAATAGGTCATTACACTGCAAAATGTCCCCATAAACATGATAGTGATGATGAAAAGGACTCTAAAAGGATGATGTACAAAAAAAAGGGTTTAATAAGAAGAACTTCTTCTCCAAACAAGATGAGTTTGATGAAGATGAATTTATAGTCATAAAAAAGAAATCAACCAGAAATATTTTGTCATCACAAAGAAATAAATGATGAATCAAATGAGGAAAGTGATTATGTTGGAAGCAAAGAAACGTTATTCATGGAATTTACAAATGATGATGACTCAGAACTGGAAGATGAAAGAAACATCGATAGTTTGCTAATAAATGCCATTGAAGAAGATGAGAATATACAAAAGAAGACAAATTCTCTCAAAATAGAAAAAGAGGAAGCAAAAAGAAGGGAAGACTTCTTGAACATTAAGCTAAAAGAGAAAGACGATATCTGTGAAAAACGTGAAGTTGAAATAGTATTTCTAAGAAAGGAATTAGAGCAAGTCAAAAGGAGTTGGAAAAGCTCTCTAGCTCTTGAAAACATTCTTAATACTAAAAAACCTCAACACGACAAGTATGGAATTGGTTTCAAAGGAGAATCATCAAGTACAAAGTATAATGCCAGAAGTTATGCTGATGTACTCTCTCGCCATCCTAAAGAAGAAAAGTCATCTCGTTAGGAACAAAGTCCCATCTCAAAACCAAGAATTGAAGAAAGAGAAATTCCAAGGAAGAATGTTGTATACTACAATAGGTATCAAACTATTTTTCTTGGGCATTGTTACAATTGTAAAAACTTTAGGCATCAAGATAAACATTGCAAGGCTTATAAGAATGAAGCACCCATATTGAAAAATCAAACAAACCAACTACATGGTCCTAAAGAGCAAGGACATATCAAAACTTACAATTCTTTTGATCCCTTGGCTAAGTTTGATCCATCTTGCTCATTATGTTATAATTATGATCATAATGAACAAAATTTTCCTGTCAAAAGGGAGAAAGCTAAAAACAAAAATCTCAAAACTGATAAATGTGGCCTAGCTCTATGTGCTCATAGTGAAGATAATCATTGGTTTGTGGATAGTGGATGCTCAAGACATATGACAGGTGACCAAAAGAAGTTTATATCATTGAACAAGAAAAATGGAAATGTATCTTTTGGAAGTGGATCCACTAAAATCACTGGAAAAGGAACTGCTACCCTAGTCAATGGACTAGGAAAGGCTCAAAATACCTTGCTGGTAGAAGGGCTCAAACACAATCTCTTAAGTGTTAGACAAATTTGTGATCAAGGACATAATGTTGTCTTTAGTACAAAAAACTGTGAAATAAGAGACTCATCCTCAGGAGAACTTGTGGCGAAAGGAGTAAGAACACCAGATAATGTTTACATACTCAGTAGAATCCAAGAAGATAAATGTTACTTAAGTCAAACAGATGAAAGTTGGTTATGGCACAAGGGTTTGGGGCATACAAGTTTTGATAACCTAGTCATCATCAGCAAAATTAATGCGGTAAGGGATATTCCAAAAATATGCAAACCAAATCAAGTTGTATGTGGCCCATGCCAACATGGAAAGCAAACCAAAACTAGCCACAAAACTAAGGAGTTCTCAACAACAAAACCTTTGGAAATCATTCATGCAGAATTGTGTGGGCCAAATAGAATTCCAACTCTTCAAGGTTAAAGGTACTTTGCTCTATTTGTTGATGACTATAATAGAATGATGTGGATATATTTCATAAAATATAAATCTGAAGCATTTGAATGTTTTAAAAATATTAAGGCTCTTATTGAGAATGAGAATGACTCTAAGATTAAATGTCTTAGAACGGATAGAGAAGGAGAATTCACCTCAAAAATGTTTGATGAATTCTGTAAAGAGCATGGAATCGAAAGATAACTCTCTACTGCTATGACACCCCAGCAAAATGGAGTATTTAAAAGAAGGAATCGAACCATTCAAGAAATGGCAAGGACAATGCTACTAGCAGGCAATTTGCAACCAAAATTTTGGAGAGAAGCAGTTGGCACCACAGTTTATACCTTAAATCGAACTCAAATAAGACCAAATAATGAAAAGACTCCTTATGAATTATGGAAAGGAAGACCTGTGTCAGTAAAATATTTCAGGGTTTTTGGAAGCAAATGTTTCATAAAAATAACTGATGACTCACCAAGTAAATTTGATTCTAGAGTTGGCGAAGGAATATTTCTTGGATACTCCACAAGGAGCAAAGCTTACAAATGTTATAACTATCGTCTACGAAGAATAATGGAAAGCATTGATGTGAAGATTGATGAAGGCATTCCAGAAAAAGGAATTGAAGATCATGATGTTGAGCCTTTCTTTGAACAACGTGAAGAAGAAGAACCTGAAAAAGAAGAGGAGAATGAAGAGCCTCAAAGTGAACCTCAAAATGAATCTTCAAAAATTCCCTCCAAGATCAAGTTTGTTCAAAGATATCATCCAGAAGAACAGGTCATCGGAAATATAGATGAAGCAATCCAAACTCTAAGAAGGATGATAAGCACTACTAGAAAAGATGATGTGGCTCTATTATCTTTGATAGAACCTAAATTTTTTTCTCAAGCAAGCAAAGATCCTTATTGGATAAAGGCCATGGAGGAAAAAATGACTCAAATCGAAAAAATGAGACTTGGGAACTGGTACCTTGCCCGAAAGATAAAAATATAATTGGAACAAAATGGGTATTCAAAAACAAGATGAATGAAGATGGACGAATCATCAGAAATAAAACCAGACTTGTCTGCAAAGGATACTCGCAAATCAAAGGAATCGACTTCGAAGAAACCTTTGCACCAATAGCTCGAATGGAAGCCATAAGAATGTTTTTAGCACTTACTTGCTCAAAAGGATTCCAGAATTTATCAAATGGATGTGAAATCAACATTCCTGAATGGAGATCTCAAGGAGGAAGTTTACATGGAGCAACTAGAAGGATTTGATCTTGCTGAAGGAAAAGACCTTGTATGCAAACTAAAAAAGGCCTTGTATGGATTAAAACAAGCCCCTAGAGCATGGTATGCAATGTTGGATCACTATCTGCAACAAGAAGGTTTCAAAAAAGGAGTGGCAGGTAGCAATCTCTACATGAAGATGGACAAGGAAAAAATTCTGATCACTCTTGTTTATGTCGATGATCTAATATTTGCTAGCAATGATGAAGAAATGAGCCATGAATTTGCTCTAAATATTTCCAAAAAATTCGAGATGTCAATGATTGGTGAGTTGTCTTACTTTCTTGGGCTACAAATATCTCAAACTTCTGCAGGCATGTTTATATCTCAAGCAAAATATCTTAAAGACATGCTTAAAATATATGGGATGGAAGATTGTGCACCTATGAGCACACCAATGACCACAGATTGTAAATTAAGCAAAGACGATGATACCCCCCAAATAGATGAAACTCTTTACAGGTCAATAATTGGAGCTCTCCTATACTTAACTAATACAAGACCAGATATTATGCAAGCAGTAGGAATGGTAGCAATATTTCAGTCAAGTCCTAAACAATCCCATCTAGCAGCTGTGAAAAGAATTATTAGATATTTGAAAGGAATGACTGATTTCGGTCTTTGGTATCCTAAGAGTTCAACTCTTATTGTGACAGCTTATTCTGACGCTGAATGGGCTGGAAGCGTGGATGATCGAAAAAGCACAAGTGGAAATGCATTCTTTATGGGAGATTGTCTCGTATCTTGGCTCAACAAAAAGCAATCATCTATATCCCTTTCTATAGTTGAAGCTGAATATATAGCTGCTGCTGATTGTTGTACACAAATTCTATGGATGAAGGAAGCCTTTAAGGATGTCAACATAGAAACTAAGCAACCAATTACTATTTTTTGTGACAATACTAGCGCCACCAGTCTTTCAGAGAATCCGATGATGCACTCAAGAACCAAACATATTCCAATAAAATACCACTTTCTCCGTGAACAAGTTGCTGAACACAATATTAGGTTGGAATACGTCAATACAAAAGAGAAAATTGTGGATATATTTACAAAACCCCTTCCACGAGAAGCATTTGAGTATCTTTGCCAAAAAATGGGGGTCATTGCTCTTGCATCACATTAAATCAAGTAGCATGTCAGGGGTACAGTATGTTAGGGGGAGCAACATGATAGGGGGAGTACTTGGGCACCCCATTTTCCATTGATGTCAAAGGGGGAGAGAATTCTATAATATTTCCATCAATGACAAAGGGGGAGATTGTTGGTCAATAATTGTCATTGATGGAATATAAGCCCTCTTGATGTGATCTCTTAATGAAAATTGATAAATGCTGCACTATGGCATATGATGATATACTATCAAGATGACATGGAAGACACACCATGATGAAGAAGCTCTAATGATATCTTACTGTCCCAATAACCTTCTGCACTAAAATTTCATGAACAATCACAAAGAAAAATAAATTTAGACACCTTGGAGGCATCCTTTCACAATGAATCCTAGACCATATTAAAGAGGATTTCTCTCTCTTTCCAATGAGCTCTTACTTGGCCTCAAAATCCTAGTGGTTGAAGAGATATCGATTTTTTAATATTATATATCCTTATTTTTTATCTAGCCGACCTACAGTTCACACTCATGTCGGCCTAATCCTTAAGACATGTCTCTTCATCTTTCTAGCATAAAATTCCTATATATATACATTTCAGTTCCTCATTTTTCAAAATAATTCGGTCATCAAGCACACAACATATGACATTTAATTCACATCTCGTGCATTTGTAAGCATAAAGGAAATGAAACATATAAATGGTGGGTTATTCTTCGTTGGTGGATCATATTTAGTGACTCAGACCTCCTACAGTGATTCTGGAGTGGCTCATAGTGGCTCTCTTTGGTGTGGCTCAAAATTCCTACAGGAAATCTATTTGGTAGTGGCTCGGTCTTCCTATTGCAGTACAGTGATCTATCAAATAGTGGTACAAAACCTTGTGAAGAAAAGCAGACCTACTATGGCTCATTTTTAAATACTGCAGGACAGAGCTTTGGACCAGTGAAATAAGGGCTTGGACCTGTTAATTACACCCTCCATACGTCATAATTATGTTATATAGCTCAGACAGTCACTTGACCAGGGTTATAAAACTTCAGACCTCACCATAGAATTTTAGAACAATGAACTTGAAGTGTAAATCAGTGTTTCTTCTGAGCTCGGAAAAAACACATCAATGGTGTTGACCAGTGATTCTTTGGATCTCGGATAGGAAAAATATGTGGAGGATTGGAGATAGAACTGTAGAAAGATCGGTGTAATAAATCTGTGGTGATACAACTGTGGAATGATCATATAACTATGGTTCATCATAATTTCAATGATCAGAATTTTTCTGTGGACAACTAGTGGAGGCATGAACAATCAACAGTAAAGCTTGAAGTGATAGCTAGAGGCCTGTAAAATTTAAAAACTTGAAGACCTTGGATAGTGGAGCAGTTAGTGGTTTGACAGTGGAGTTTTGGACAATAAAGAATATTCAGTGAACAAATTGGAAGTCTGGAACAAACTTGTGGAGAAACTGATGTAAGTTACTTATTCATTCTATTTATTAAAATTTGAAGGATTGGTGTCCTAGGGGTTGGTGCCTCTAAAAACAAGGTTGGAGCCTTGAGAAGTATAGGGTCGAAGCCCTAGAGGTCGGAGCCTCACCAAAGTCCAAGTTGGTGCTTGGCAACATGTTGGTGCCTGTTTCATTAAAGGGTTGGTGCCCTTCACTCATCTATTGTATACTATTATTAAAAAAGGGATTGAAGTTCTTATTAATCCTTAATATCATTATTATACACCTCTCTGTCTTTAATTGTGAAGAATTTAAGTGGCAATAATTAACAATTGAAAAGAAATACTGATTCACCCCCCTCTTAGTATTTCCAACAGTCAAGGCTTCGGTTGTAACTCTTTATTATTTTTATATATATACATGACTATTGTCTGGTTCCCATCTTGTGTTAATATGGTTTATTTTATGCAATATGATTAACCTTCCTTGACTGGTTAGTTGATTATGAATGAAATCATTATCTTGTATGCTGCTCTTGTTTGCTGATCTTTGTGCAGGTATCCGAGCATTGTTGCAGAAGGACTGTGATCCGTCGAGACAGAGATCAAGAGGCCACCACCACTACAACGACGACAGTGTTGGAATCCAGGTAGGTCAATCTACCCCGTCCTTTACATTAATTAATTAGGAACCTACACTTTAGCTTGTCCCTTTGTTGCTAGACCCACTCTAGGGATAGAGGGATCGTCTCTGTTCACAGATAGGATTTACCTTTCCAACAAATTGGCGACTCTGCTTGGGATCAGTGTGAGTTTGTCATTTCGTTGCCCATTAGGAATTTTCCTTGTCAATTTGACTATGGTCGTTTGCTTGTCTATTTTTTTTGGCTTGCTTGATTGTCTGGAATTCTCCTGTTCAGCTCCAGAGTGTCAAGATTGACCTCTGCTCATTGGTTTTATCCTCCTACCATAGTTATCCAGCTTGGCGCGAGTTTTCCTTGAACAGTCATGCCAGTTGGCGCTGGTTGCTTTTGTTGCAGTAGCGCCAACCCCTGTTTGGCATGGATTACCGCCTCACAGTCGCGCCAAATCTTGTAGGATTTGGTTTGACCTTTTTTCTGAGTTTTTGGTCAGTTGTAGTTGACTCTAGATTGTTTCCTTGATTTGAAATTGGTCTTTTGGAATTTTTTTGACTTCTGTAGGCTTGTTCTTCTCAGATGTTTATCTATTCTCTCATCGGGGTAGTTCATAGCCCTAGGGTGTCGAGGTGTATTTCGCTCACTGAGCCTTCTGATTGAAGTTTGAGTCTTTTTGATTTTGGTTAGTTCAATTCCCTGATCAGTTGTGTTAGTATTTCTTGATCCTTTGAGTTTTTGGTTTGTTGAACGATTACTTTTGTGTTTGTTTGACTCTCCATCTCTTCGCTTTGAGCTTAGATTACATTTCTTGTTTGGGTCATTTTGAAAGTTTTCTCTTGGATTGAAAGAGTGCATCATTGTTTTTTTGTGCGTTTTTTTGTCTGTATTGCTTTCAAATAATTTATTTTGAGATATTTACATTCACAGTGCTCAAAACTAGTGTTCGATTTGATTTTTAACGTAATTAGTGCATTGTGTGCTTCATTCATTCAAAAAACAAAAAATTGCATTCTTTCGTTTGCATCGAAAATGAAAAGTTTTTTTTTCATAACTAGCGTTTGATGAACGAGGAAAGAGTTTTTCGTTTCTCATTTTGATTGTATTAGATGCATTAGAGGACTTCTTTGTATGTTTTTATTATTTGCTGCTTTCTGAAATATTTCTATCCTTGTCTTAGTTAGCATTCATCGAACGGAAAATGGTGTTCTTTCGCATGTAGCTTTCATTTAGGAAATTTGAGATCAAATTCGGTAGGGCCTTGAAACTAAAACATTAATTCAAGATCAACTGTAAAATTTATTCAATTAACCTAAGGAAGCATTGGAACCTAACACAAATTTTTTTAGCTAGGCTAGTGACATGTTCTGGTGTCGTTAAAAGTAGTAGCTGTCGTTCGCCATCTGGCCCTAGACAACACTAGTACGGACTTGTGCTCCTCGTACCATCGCATATATAAAGGGAGACCCTCATAGGTTCAAATCCTTTATCCATAGGAAGTCGAGTCTGCCACCCTGTAACCGTGATACACCAAACACAACATTCGGGGAGACTACCTGCACGTATGTTAAGTCCTTGGTCCTTGGCAGTTCACAGAAACTTGATACACCCTCTTGCCTAGATTACCTGAGTAGTCATTTCAATCTTTTCATGACTCTCTAAAAGAGAAAATATCATCGAGCACTTGTCCTTTCACGCTCGTTTAAAATTGAAAGTGACTAGAGTCTTATTTTGTTTGTTTCTCGACTCTTAAAACATGAAACAACAAAGTTTTTTTTCACTGTCATAAAATTAACTGCCCACGAAACATTCCTGGTCAAAGTTATCTTCCTTAGTGTTTTGTTTTACGGTTTTTTCCGATGGAAACTTTCCCGGAGTTCACCAACCAAGGAATTCCCTCCGAAGGAAATCCTGGTCATTTTCCTGTTTTTGGCAATGTTGGTGCTCCTTATATGGCAACACTGTCCCTGCTTGGGTTAACTGTTGGGTTTCCTGTTTGGTTATTCTTGACGTCTGTGGTCTCGAGTGTTCCACCCACTGTACAACCACACCCTCCACCTAGACAACATCATGTTGATTCTAAGGTGGACCTCTCCCCTTCTACGCCTATTCCTTCGTCCTCTTCCTCTACTTCACCTAGTGAAATTCTGGTTTCTCGTAACCAGGTGGCTAAGAAGAAGAAGAAGAAGGAGACGAAAAATAAGAAGTTAGATAAGAGAGAGGCCAAAACTGCAACTATTGTGCCTCAAACACCTTCCATTGATAAACCATCCAACCTTCCACGGAAAATCAAATTCCCTTTCATGTTGTGCAAAGGTGACCATCTTCTTCGAGACTTCCCTGACATTCCCAAGGTACTTGAAGTATGGTCCGACGACCTTCTGCCATTACCTTTGGCTTCTGGAAGTCATATTGGTGGCACATATTTGACTAGCCATGATAAGAATCATAAGAAACAGGGTAAGATTACCAATCCCTGTAAGTTGTGTGAAGGGCATCATCCTATTCACCTTTATCTTTACATGGATGAAGCCGCGAGAGTGTTGGACAACCCTACTATTTCTGCACCCTGCCTTCTGGTTGGTTACAAGAATATTTCTTTGAGTCCTCCGCTAGTTGATTCAATGATCAGGCGAGAGTCATCCTTGGTCGATCCCATTCCCTCAGAAATTCAAATCCATGAATCCATTCTCGACCAACCATTGGTCATGGAATTAGTTGATCTGATCCAGCCCATGGTTCATCAGGTCTTTTCCGTCGAGAGTGAATCTCATCCCCCTCACGTTCTTCTTATTTCTTCAGATTCCTCAGACTTAGAGGCAGATCCTCCCATCCCTGTGACTCAATAATTTTCTCTTCCTATCCTCGTGTCTGAGGTCTAAGAGGATGCTCCTCTTGCCTAGATAACACTAGAGGATGACCATATCAGTTTCATGGTACCCCCTCCGAGTAGTTTGGTCACTTCCTTCGATTGGAGTCGATTTGTGGGATACTGCCTTCCTTATTATGTGCCTTTTGAGATCACGGTATAGACCTTCGATGTGGCCATACCTAGCACAATTATAGATGAAGGCACATCTGTTAGTATTCTGTCTTCAACTACTTGGAAATATTTTGGTTCTCCACCACTTGTGCCTGTTACACAGAATCTGTTGGCATTTAATAGAGGAACTAGTCAACCATTAGGGATCCTTCCACAATTTCCCATCACTTTGGGAGGGAAAACCGTTTGTATAGATGTGATGGTTTTTCCAGGCCCCTTGGATTTCAATATACTCTTGGGGCACGACTATGCCCATTCCATGGGTGCACTTGTCTCCTCCCTCTTTCGTGTGATCTGTTTTCCACACGAAGGTCAGATTGTGACCATTGATCAACTTTCATTCTTTGGTCTTGAAGTGGCAGCCGGTCCAGCATCATCTATGCCAGATCTTTATGTGCTAGTTGTATCTTCCCCACCATGGGTTAATGATGTGGCCACGTGTTCGTTGCCCTCATCCAGTGATAGTGCCCTTGGGTACCATTTATTGGGGGAATTCGATTGCAATTTCCAAGACATTGTTCTCCCATAAGATGCGAGCCTCTTGGAAGCCATGACCTCTTATTTGTTATGGTAAAAGGCTGTGGGAGCATGGTTATTTTTCTTGTGTCAAGCTCGTTAAAAAATGAAAAAAGGTGTCATGAGGATAGTTCTTTTAATGTGTCAACCCCGTTAAAACAATGAAACATATTTTTTCAATTCGAGTCTTTGATCAGATCTCGTAAGATCCTAGTCGAGTCTTTCTCTGATCTCGTAGTTTGAACCTTCACTCCATCAGTTTTTATTCATTGCAGCTGGACTGAAGCTTGGGGGAATGTACCTCAAATTGAGTCACCATGCTAGGGGCATGCCCAGTTTTCAAGCATAGTTTACCTTTGTTTCAAGCTTGTGTAAAAATGAAACCAGTCCCAAGCATAGTTTACTTTTGTTTTCAAGCTTGTGTAAAAATGAAACCATTACCTCTCGTGATTTCCATTTTATCAGCCTTTTTTCCAGATGAACCTTGGTTTTCTCATTCCACCATCACTTTCTGCTTGGCCGATCATACACCTTCACTTAATTGTTTTACCCATTCCTGAGGAATCACTGCAATGAGTGGTCTTGTTAGCCAGCCTCTTGACCTTTACTTGTTATGAGCAGTTCCACCATTACCGGAACCAGTTTCTACCCTTAATACCACTCGTTCCTCCAGGAGGACTCAACTTTCAGCTCTTTTCTGACTCTCAAAACATGAAAATATTGCTGAGACTCTTGTCGTTTTGAACTCGTTAAATGGCTGCGAAACGATATCTACCCAGTATACGTTTACCCCTTTTTTAGGCTGGGATAGATTATTTAAAAAAAAGGAATAACTTAGCCTATCACAACTAAGAGGTTGTTTCAGATATTGTTTTCTAACTTTTCGGATCTGAGGGACTATATACGAAAATGGATCTGCTAGCGTTTTATTTTCTGCTTCTTTTCAAACTCTATAAACATGAAAAGATGCCGAGTTCTTCCTTTGTCAGACTCATTAAACCCTAATGACATCGAAAATCGTCACCATGACGTTCATCGAGTTCCTCCTTCCTAGGGCTCGTAAAATGTACTAGGATGGATTTGTCCGAAGGAAAAACTTACATTACAAGCATATGCTATCCCTTTCAAGCTTGTTTTTCAAAAATGATTGGGGTACTCGCCAGAAATGGTGGGGGAAAATGGAACCAGTTCTTAGTTGTGTCGGCAGTATGTCGCTCTTGAACATGACACTCATTTGCATTCGTGTCGGGTTTGGGACATCTCATTTCATCATTTTTGCCTCCATGGGTTTGGGTAAGTCTGTTTTGACCTCTCATCTTCTCTTTTCCACGTCATCATGACCTTAGATCCCTTGATGTAAAATACTGCCAAATTTAGAGTCGTGTCGCTGATATGTTCAAGCTAAGTTTGCCTCTACAGTTTTCAACCTTCCTCTGATCCTCTGTTCGTTCCTGATTCACTATCATCATGTTCCTCTGTCTCGTGACGATGATGTGGGAAACATTATGGCCCTTCTTCGACTGGGTCACTTCCTGTCGACTTCAACTCATTATCCAGGAAGTTGATCTAGAGAATCCCTTCCGGTACCTTGGAGCTTGCATGCCTCAATGGAAATTTCTTTGCATTCGATGACAGGTCCACATCATTGGCCTTCGATCGAGTGATTATATGGGTGTTCGATTCCATATCACTATTCACATTTCATTGATTGTTCCTATTGTACCTTGAGATCCATTTTCATTATTGGTGGTTTCTCTCATGCCTTTTAACAACTTTCATCATTGGCTGGTAATTAGGTGACTTGATTGCATGTTCGACTTCAACTCACATATTTGCATGCTTTAATTTGTACTTGTTTGGGTTGAGATGGAGCGTAAGACCCTGGGTTTTGTCTAATAAGATCCAGGCTGCAACATATTATGGTTTATCATGACTTTATGCATGAATATTTTGACTGGATGGTTGCGACCATACCTGAGTCTATTTGTTGATCCCTATTTTTGGATGGTTGCGTCCATACCTCAGATCTCAGTTTATATATTTAATCTATTATGGATGGCTGTGCCCATACCACATATTTGTGTATCAGAGATATCAGTTGTATTTTTAATTGCAGGTCTTCTGACGACGTGTTGGAAATACTGAGAGGGGGGTGAATCAGTATTTATTTTCAATTGTTAATTATTTCCTGTTAGATTCTTCACAATTAAAGACAGAGAGGTGTATAATTATAATATTAAGGATTAATAAGAATTTCAATCCCCTTTATAATAATAGTATACAATAGATGAGTGAGGGCACCAACCCTTTTAATGAAACATGCACCAACCTATTGCCAAGCACCAACTTGGACTTTGATGAGGCTCCGACCTCTAGGGCTTTGACCCTATCTTCTCAAGGCACCAACCTTGTGTTTAGGAGCTCCTACTCCAAGGACACCAATCCTTCTTTGCTTGGTTTAATAGAGAATGTGAATAGTTCTTACTTGGATGTTCTTGACATATTAATCACTGTATTATTTCTTCCAAAATTCTTCACTGACTTCGCTGTCCACTTGTCTTCATCACTGGCCTTCAATTAATCCATCAGTACTGTTGTATTCACTGCCTAAGAGGAAAATATCCCTTCTCGAATCCTCAAGGAGTTTCACTACAGGCATACCAAAAAATGCAATTGATTACTCAACTGTCCTAGCTGAATAGACTGAACACTGTAATGAATAGATCGTATACAAAGGTGAGTGTGAACTAGTTCATCATGCTAAAGTATTGTCACTGTCCAAATGTCATAGTTCACCAATAATCCACCACAACAATCCGCAATATGAATGAGCCACCCTCCGAATAGGAACAACACTTGTAGTTCAAAAAAAAGACACAGTCCGAGATAACACAGCTCAATTCGAAGTTGCAGTCTAATGCTTGAAGGTAATCTGAGGTAGATGTCACAGACTCGAGGCAGGGAAGCTCACAGATCCTGCCTTGTCACAGTGATAATCCAAGATACAGGGGCTGATGATGATAACACTTGTCCAAATCTGAACCCTTAACACAGTCAAAAGTCCGAGGTGAATTCTGTTACTAATTCTGAACCCTTAATATATAATATGATCTTCACGAGACTGTAATATGAGCTGCATATCACTTGGTATGAGGCACTGTTCTGAGTCTTCTACACAAGGGTCCGAGGTATCAAGGCAGTTAATATTTAACCCCTAAAATATTACCTCTTTGGCCTCCTTAGTTCACGAGTTGTGAACTTACCTTGTTGTGTTATACTTCTGAAATTGATATTTACCGAATTTGTAATTTGAAAATGAAGTTTCAGTCATATATTTATAGTGATTTTAGACTAAACATGAAGGGACACGTCCCTTGACTGAGAGGCCGACTTGCATGCTAAAGTGTAGGTCGGCTCAATGACAGGGTTAATTTCCGTAAGTTAAAAAAATCAATATCTCACAAACTATATGGAGTTTTGGGGCGTCTAAGGACTCATTATAAAGGAAAAATTATGCCCTAAAATATGGTACAAGAGTCAAATTGAGAAGCTTCCTCTAGGGTAGTGAAAATTATTTTTTAATGAGATTGGCCTTGAAATTTAGTGCAGAAAATATTTGGGACAAAATGGCTTCTCCAATGATTGGCTCCTCTATTATTTGGCTTCTTCATCATCATAGGATAATGTATGACATCCATGTCATAATAGTATCCAACAATGAATGTATCATCTCATGTCATCATATACTCGTGCAACGATACGTCACAGTGCAACCTTCATCTCAGTCAAAGTCATATTGACATCAATGAAAATCTGAATTAACACGGCGGTGTTTGGTTCGAACGCGTTCTCGTAAAGCATTTCATCCCTCCCTCTCTCTTAGACCTCATGCTTTAGGGGCATCTGTTACACAACATTTTGTCACTGTCCTTGCAATCCCCATCCCGCACATTGGAGGATCATTTCTGTGACTAAAAAGAAGTTTCATGCATTGAGAAGATCATCATTGCACCCCTTTCCATGAGGACAACATTCCTTCTGTTGACAATTCCCCGAGCAGATCATCAGAAACACATGTTTTTGCCTTGGCTCTAGTAGACTGTTATGCCCTCGCGCCAATGAGGAAGATTAACATTGGGCCCCGCGCCCATTGGCGCTCTGTCTTAGTGAGCTACCCGCACCAACCTGTTTATGGAATGTTTTTTAAATATAGAGGAGAAGTTTCTATCCTAACAACTTCGTGGTCAAGTCAGCTAGAGTGGTTCGACTGAATAAGCATAGACTCCCACCTTTGGCCTCTTGTTTCCACCTTTTGGGGAAACCCCCCAAGGGATAACCTCATCCTCTCCCTCTATAAATAAAGTTATCTCCCATTGATATACTGGCTGAACAACTATAGCTGAAAGGATGAAGAGAATTCCTGAACATTTCGCTAGAGAGATAGAACAGAGAAAGAGACCTTTGTCGAGAGAGCTTAGGCTTGTGTCCTCACCTCGTCTGAATTCCCCGATGATCCTTCGAGACACGCTTCAATTGAACCCGCTAGAGGAGGTTGCGATGTCAAGGCTCCTTTTGTAACTCTTTCTTCTATTTATATATATACATGACTATTGTATGTTTCCCATATTGTGTTAATATGGTTTATTTGATGCAATATGATTAACCTTCCTTGACTGGTTAGTTGATTATGAATGAAATCATTGTCTTGCATGTTGCTTTTGTTTGCTGATCTTCGTGTAGGTATCCGAGCACTGTTGCAGAAGGACTGTGACCCGTCGAGACAGAGATCAAGAGGCCACCACCACTACAAAGACGACAATGTTGGACTCTAGGTAGGTAAATCTACCCCTTCATTTTCATTCATTAATTAGGAACCTACACTTTAGCTTGTCCCTTTTCTGCTAGACCCACTCTAGGGCTAGAGGGATCATCTTTGTCCACAGAGAGGATTTACCTTTCCAAAAATAACATATATGGTTGGAAATTTTATTTTGAGACCTTTCAAAGATATATAGCACTCACTCTAACTCCTCACGGTCAAGGAAAAATATTTTTTCGAATATTCACTCTACATTTCGCCAGTTGCACAAGCTAATCTAGCAAGTGGAAAAGTTGGCCCCAGTCTAGACCTAGAATGCACTATAAATAGGAGCAAAGAGGAGCATTTCATGTCATTCATTCAAGTAAGAAAGTCTGCCCTTTTGGTAGCTTCTACTTTGTCTTTCACATAGACACTCAACTTCCTAAACACAATGTTCTTAGCAACAAAACTTCTCTCAAAAAATGATCCTTGAACTCAACCTCCTCATAAAAAAAACTCAACCTTTGGAACTCTGCTTCCTCCATAGGGTTTAAACTTCTCAACATAGGACCATGTTAGATATTCGAAACAAAAATTGAAACTCACCTTCAAACATACTAGGATTTAGCCCTCAAAACAAGCCTAAGTTCAACCTTGTTTAGCCTTGAGGGTTAGCTCAATTGGTCAAGTCACCGTAGTAAATCTCCTTTGCTATTGTGAGGTCACAGGTTCAAATTATCTTGACACTCTCGCGGTCATGCTCTGTGTTTGAGCCGATAGGAAGTGATCCCTTTGGGTGGATTTGCGTGGAACAATATTCCCTGGGCGTAGTGAGTCGCCGATCTCTAGAGATCGTGAACCACATAAATTTTTTTTGGCCTTCTTTGTATCAAAACTTCAAATTTTTGAAGGTTTCTGGACCTAGTTAGAAGGCTGATTGCAGACTTGTTGTTGAGGGCTGAATCCTGTCCCATTTGAAGGTCAAATTTCAGATATTTGTAAAGGGTCGAATTTCAGTGTGGAAGGTCAAATTCCAGGCCTATCCTTAGAGCAGTGACCTGTCCCTCTTGAGGCCGAATTTTAGGGCCGAAGTTTTGGTACAAAGAAGGCCAATTTTTTATTTTATTTTATTTTTTAAAAATAAATTTTGTGGTTCATGATTTCCAGAGATCATTGATTCGCTACGTATATGGGATATTGTTCCAGGCAGATCCACCTAAAGGGATCACTTCTCGTTGGCTAAAACACATAGCTTGACCCTGAGAGTATCGAGAAAATTTGAACCCATGATATCTTGATAGCAGAGGTGCTTTACTACAATGACTCAACTAATTGAGCTAACCCTTAGGGCTAAAGAAGGTTGAAATTAGGCTTGTTTTGACGGCTAAATCCTGGTGTGTTTGAAGGCGAGTTTCAAGTTTGTTTTGAAGATCTAACATTGTCCTCTGTTGAGGAGGCTAAACCATGTGGTGGAGGCAAATTTCTAGATGCTGAAATCTAATATTAAAGAGTTCGAGTTCAAGGATCATTTATTAGGGAAGTTTTGTTGCTGAGAAGACCATATTTAGGAATTCAAGTGCTCGTGTGAAGGATAAAGGAGCAGCTACCAAAAGGGAAATCTTTCTTTGAATAATATTAACTCTTGTATAAGATTTGGTGCTGATACATCATGAAATTTGTGCTTCTTTTCATTTGGTGTTGATAAACCAAGAAGTTGGTCATTCCTTTCAGTTGGTGTTGATAAACCAAGGAGTTGGTGCTAATAAGTTTGAATGTATTTTTTATATAATATTAAGAAAAAAAATCCATGATTTTCACATTAAAATATCTTTGTTATGTATATTTATGTTCTTTGATTTATATTTGTGGATGCATTTACATTTTTTTGAAGGTAAAATTTGTTAATACTGACTCACCCCCCTCTTAGTATTGCTGAATATTTCAAAAATTGGTACAGAGCAAGTTTCTCTAGAAACAATGTGACCACTTGAAGGTATATCTCAATGAGACCCATGGACAAACAAGAAGAGTACACCAAACATGGTTTGCCATTGTTTGATGGACAAAATTATTCCTTTTTGAGTATAAGGATGAGATTGTTCTCCCAAGCACAAGGAGTTGATGTTTGGAAAACAATTCTAAATGAATACAAGGTACCAACCTCTATTCCAACAAATCTAGTTGGAAGAAGACTCTATGAAAGTAGTTCAAAGGCTATGTATGCCATTCTAGGAGGGTTGATAGGATCATAATTTTTTGAAGTTATACATTGTGAATCAGTAAAGGAAATCTAAATCTAGAACAAACTCAAGAATGTGTATGAAGGAGATGGAAAGGTCAAAGGGGCCAAGCTTCAAACTTATATAGAACAATTTGAACACCTTCAGATGAAGGAATATGAAGAAATTACAACTTAATTTATTTGGGTTGATGAGATCGTGAATACTATGAGAGGATTGGGAGAGAAATCACACATAGTCATCATTCAAAATATATCAAGATGTTAAGTCCCTATATTAATAGTGTAGTCCCTTATTATGTTAGTGTAGCCCCCCTTATTGTTATTTTTGTACCCCTGTAACCCCCATATTGTTATTATTGTGCCCTTACATTATTATTGTTAGGTCGGCTATGATTACATTGTTGCCCTACTAGGATTATATTGTAGCCACATGGACTCCTATATATAGAAGGAGGTTTTGGTCATTTGTATCATTCAAGAATTGTTCATTTATGTAATGTATTGGAGGTTTCCCCCTCGAAGTGGCTTATTTCTAAGGTGTTGATATCTCTTTTCTTCTCTTTTTGGAGCTGGATTCACAACATTTGGTATCAGAGCTTTGAGATTCTAGGGTTTCGCTGCTCCAAACAGGTCATCATGGAATTTTCACTGTAACTTTTTTTCTACCAAGTTTCAGAATCTGAAATTTTTAGAGTGCGAAGAAAAAATCCTGACGAACATCATCGAAAAATTTCAGAGCTTGGTTTGAAATATTTTCGGAGATATGATCTGTGCAAGTTAGGTTATTTTGTAGGCTCCTAAATTTAACCTAAACTGGTCATCGTGGTATTTTCGCAATAAATTTTTTTCTACAAAGGTTCAGAAGCTGAAATTATTAGAGTGTGAAGATGTAATCTTGAGGAACATCTTCGCAAAATTTCAGATATTGGTTCGCAATATTTTTGGAGATATGATCTGTGGAAGTTAGGGCCTTTTGAGGCTTCTGAATTTCATCTCAAAGAGGTGATTGTGGGAAAATATTCATAGCTCTATCTCTGAGCATCGGATTGGAATGATGTAAAAAGTGTCCACAAGTAAACAAACTATATTTTTTGGTCTATCAATTTCAGATCCAAAGGAGGAAATATTGACACGTGGCAAGTCGTACAAGTTCACTCTACTGAACTAGTCCAAAATTGGGTCATTGTGGGAGATTGGACATAACTTTGCCTTGAAAAATCCGAATCAGATCAGACCTGTGGAATTTGAAAGAAGCTTCAGAGGGCTACTATAGGGCTGAATTTTAGATATTTAAGTTTCACATTTATAGAGATAATTCAATTTCAATATCGAGTTCCTCAAAAGCAAGTAAAAGGTGTGTATTTTTTTTTTCCGAATTGCATAAGTCTTGTTTGAAGAATCAAGTTGAAGTGATTCCAAGGGAATATTGAAGCATAGATATCAGTATTGGGTTCTAAAATGGGACCTAAAAATAATTCCATACCAAATAAGCCCTCAGAAATTTATACTATGACGCATGAAGAGGAAGAATTACAGTATGAGATATCAAAATTACGGTACCAAGTGCAACAAATTTCGATCTTACGAAGAGCAACCAAAGATGACATAGATGGTTTAAAATTAGAAATGGAGGCTAAGTTGGATGGTTTGAAGGATCAAATAATACCTAATATGGATGATAAATTAGTGGAAGATCACATCGAGCATCAACAACAAGTTCTCCAACTCTCGAAGGATAAACTAACTTGGGTGAAAAATCTAATGAAACAACAGGAAGATCAACATCACATCGAAAGAATTTCTGAAGCAGTCACAGAGACAAGAACTCGACAAGTACGATCAATTTTAGAGTATTTTAGCAAGTGGAAGAACTTTCCTGTAGAATATTCCACATGGGAGGATGATAATTTTATACAGAAGCATCAAGAAATAATCAAGCGTTGAGGACAACACTTGTTTGAAGGAGAGGGGCATGTTAAGTCCCTATATTAATAGTGTAGTCCCTTATTATGTTAGTGTATCCCCCTTTATTTTTATTGTTGTACCCACTTATTTACATATTTATTTATTATTACAAACGCGCCCATTGTTAAATTAAGTAGGATTACATTGTGGCCCCACTAGGATTATATTGTGGCCCCATGGACTCCTATATATAGAAGGAGGTTTTGGTCATTTGTATCATCCAAGAATTGTTCATTCATGTAATGTATTGGAGGTTTCCCCCTTGAAGTGGCTTATTTCTAAGGCATTGATATCTCTTTTCTTCTCTTTTTGGAGTTGGTTTCACAATGCAAGATCTCTCCCAATGAGATTTGATTCTAAAATCTAAGCTTTAGAAGAAATACATGATCTAACTATTTTGACTATGGATGAGCTGCATGGAATTATTATAGCATATGAAATGAGGACAAAACAGGAAAATCCATCCAAAAAGGAAACATCTTTCAAGGTATCCAATAAGACAAGGAAGAACAAACAAAGTCAAAGACAAACTTTAGCTGTAGTGATGATTCATACATTGAATAAGAAGCCAACTTTGTGAGAAAGTTGAAAATAGGAACTGACAAATATGAAGGTAATATTCTTTTAAAATGTTTAAATGTGGTAGAATTGGTCATTATGCTTCTAAATGTCCTTTTGCAAATGGGTCAGATAGTGATGAAGAAGAAAGTTATAAGAAATAAAATAAATATTAGAAAAGACGCAAAGGAAATAATAAGGGAAATTTATTAAGAATATAATGTAGAAATTATGCAAACATATGTATATCAATGGATTCAATCCAATCAAGCAATGCACTAAAGCTAGATAATGAATCCTTCTACAAATCAATTGCGGAAAATAAACACGATTTCCAGTCACAAGAAGTAAAGAAAGAATCAAATCAAACCACAACACAGATAATTTCTCGGGGAAAGCTTGCTTCTCAAAACCCCTCTATATTCTGTTGTATATTTACCATGGAATCATGAAACAATTACAATGAACTCTTCTCACAAGAGTCTCCTGCACTCTCATAACTATCTCACACTGATCTGGAAAAAATCGTCCAACACTAAGCCAATTCTCAGCCTCTTCATCCTTCCTTGCTCATGAAATTCATGAGGAATGCAATCCCTATTCCTTAGAAATTTCATCCTTTCTCAACTGCGCAAGGATCATGGGAAATCAAATGGATGTATGGTTGCATACAGGCAACTTACTAATCACACAAATGATAGTTAACATCCCTTTAACCTTTGTCTCAACTGGGTCTCCACTGGAACTTACATGCATGCAGCTATTAATAGTAAATCATCATTTGTATGGAAAATCACTAATTGTGAATTAAATATGATTTAATTCACTTGATCTCTCACTAGTGCAACAAACAGTTACAACTAGTCCAACTGAATTTAACTCTCCTAACTGAGTTAACTGATTACTCATGCATTAAACTAGTGCACCAAGTGAAATTCGAACTCCATAACTAATAGAATCACTCTACATGCCTCACCAACCACCCTCAACTCGGAATACACGAGTTAAATAAGTTTATCACACTCAGTTAACTATTACAAGTGATTATGAGATAAGATTACATTTTATTGTCCAATTTAATTAAGGGATAATTAAATTAGAGACATTTCCAATTTATTAAATAAATTTAATTTCACACTAATGTATTGCTAGGACCCATTATTACATGACTTGTGGTCCCACACTAGTGTAGGTGCTGTCATGTTGTTTATGGATGCCAATTTCACTATTTCTTGTTGCAAAGTTCAACACTCCCTCTCAACAAGAAAGGAATGTCCTTGCATGCGCACATGCACCTCTTACATGCGACATGAAACTCTTGCATGCAACATGCAATTGTTGCATGCGACATGAAACTCTTGCATGCAACACTTATCTAGTGTTGTTCCCACATGCAACACTTCTCTAGTGTTTCTCGCACATGCGACTTTTGCATGCAACATTTCTGAAACTAAATAGCCTACAAAAAACTGAATCAGTATAATGCACCTGTCATCAGAGTCTTCTGACTGCTGGTACCTACTGCACATGTCTGTTGGACTATCTACACTGTTGAAATTGGCATCCATGAACTCTGCACTGCTGCCAACTCTGATCTACGCTCTAGTATCCGACACCTGTCACTCTGATTTCTGTCCTCCCGAAATTTGACTGCATCAATCTAACTGATCCTGCTACTGCTGTACTATGGGCTCCTCGTAGCCAGGTTCGATCCATGAGACACACCATCTCAATGAAACCTGCCCAAATTTATTCTTGGAATTAATTTTGCACATCTCCCCACTCACACCTGGAGGTATAGCTGCATGTACTCCCTCTACCCATCTGGCTTGAAATTTCTCTGCTTGAGTGGTTTCTGCCACTCCATTCTCCTCCGCATGTGGCTCCTCCACATGTTCAGGTTCATTCTTTGGAACCAAGAGTTCCTTATCTGCATGAAAATCAAGCTCCCTCTCAAGGGAAAATCACATGGATTTCTCACACTTTCCCATGGTACATCCCTTGCATGTGTCTATCTACACAAGAGTACCCTTTGGAAGCCCCGTAGAATTTTGTTGCATGACCTTCAAAGCTCCATGGTGTATATGGCCCAATCTCTTGTGCCATAACTCACCCTCATTCTAGCTCACCACTTTGTCTGCTTTACTCATCAATGTTGCACAACCATCTACATCAAGTTTATAGAAATTATTCACACGAATCCCAATCTTCTTGGTTTTTCCTATGGCTGTGTC
Organism: Pinus albicaulis; assembly: GCA_034641835.2. NCBI lineage: Eukaryota > Viridiplantae > Streptophyta > Pinopsida > Pinales > Pinaceae > Pinus > Pinus albicaulis. Next base: position 90,412,245 of record CM076576.1, read on the forward strand.
AAAGGAAAGCTTTCCCTTCACAAAAAACCATATCATAACCTCCATCCTCCAACATTGCGACTGAAACTAAATTATTTTTCAAGCCTGGTACATGCATTACATCTTTTAATAAGAAGGGTTTACCTGAATGTCTCTAGAAAGTAACCGTACCAATATTGGTAACATTATACCGCCCATCATCACCCATTTTGATATGCATCTGGAGGTCCTTGTCCTCCAAGCTACTGAAAAGTTCTTTGTCTCCCGTCATGTGGAAAGATGCACCACTATCCAAGTACCACACTGATCCCATCGCACTTGACAACATACATGCGATGAGCGAAAATTCCAACTCAAATTGCGAGGCAAAATCCTCACCAGCTGCAGATCTTGAAGCCTTCTCATTCTTCTTCTTTTGTGGAAAATTAGTGGCATAATGTCCATGCTCGTGACAGTGAAAAAATTTCACTCTGGACATGTCACGCTCCTTGCCTTCTTCGACAGCCTTAGATTTGGAATAGGATTTATTTCCCTTCCCTTTCTTCGCCTTACCAGTCAAGGCACAATTTTCTTCATCATCTGCCTTAGATGAAGTTCCATCCTTGGTATTTTTCCTGAATTCTTCTTGCACCAAATCCGACCAAAGTCGTTCCGAATCTGGGAGCTTCTCCCTCCCACAACTCTTCGAAAGCCCAAGGAGAGCCAAGCTCACCAAGTATTCATCATCAATAGTAACCCCCACACTTCCCAGTTCATCCTTGCAGTGGAAAAACTTTGTGAGGTATTTTGGAATACTGTCGCCTTTCTCCATTTTTATTTTTCTGAGCTTGTCTTTAAGTTCCAACTTCCTCTGGTCACTTCTACTTTGGAACAAGTCTGTCAAAGCCTTCCACATTAAGAATGGAGTGGATTTCCTGTGAAGGCTGGACACAATATGGTCCTTCACACCTTCCAACAAAATTCTCCTCGTCTTTGCTGTCTTCTTTTGCCATGCGTCAAGTAATGCAGCATCGCTAGATCCCGGCTTAGGAACATCGCTATCGATGAACTCCTTCAGTCCATTATCCTCCAACACCGCCTCCATCCTTTCCTTACAAGCTATGTAATTCGAACTCCCATCAAGGGCATACTCCAATTGCAACCCATTGAAAGCCATTTCAATGTATACTCAACTTCTGTACCAAGAATCTTCTGTAGCATATTCGAATTGTCCACTCGCACAAACTCACTTTACAATTGCAATATTCAATTAACAATGATCCGATACCATGTAGAAATTATATGCAATAAGCATGCATATGTCCTAGATCCACCTGATCTCACACTATTTAACTTTATGCAAGATACTGAATCATTCCACTTGTTAATCTTTTGCGGAAAATTAATTGCACACACATGTAAAGCATAAATAAAAATAATCGCACATAACACAATTTTTTTTAACCGGGAAAGCCTGAAGCTGAAAACCCCAAATATATATTATGTATCATGGATTCATATGAAAATCCTCATACAAAGCTTATCAAGCTCTCAGTACAGTACAATCATCATACACTAATCAAGAACAATCTTGCAAATCCATGCACCGATCTCTGCCTCCTACTAGCCTGCCTTCACTGCACAATCCCTGCTGAAGAATAGGTATGTATGAATTCAAATTACTCTTGCCTTGATGATGCAATCCTCATTTTCAACTCCAATGTGTGTGTGATACAATCAATGCATCACTATAGTCACAACAGATAGTCCATCTTTCCCTTTCACCTATCTCTCCACTGGGTCTCCACTGAAACTGCCATGCACTGTAGTTAACTGCTGTATTGTTCAGTTGATTAATGAGTTATTATTTGTGAATTAATTAACTAATTAATTCAATCCACTCTCACTAGTGTATCATTTAGTTAGACTAGATACAACTAGCTCAACTGAGTCTAACTGAGTTAAACTAAATACAACTCCATAACTACTTCTTCCAACTGTGTCATAACTCTGCCACTTGAGTTCTAACTGAGTCCTTCATGCATTAGCTCCAGTAAACCCTTAGGAATAGCGTAATTCCTTCTGTCAGCTGATGTGCCACATCTGTGCACTGAACTGAAGTGCTCCAAGAGAATAAGTTGTTGTTTAGAGTTTGATTATTATTAAGAGCTAATAATAATCAACATGCATCTATTTTTAGATCGACGATCTATAAATAGACTTCGCCCGATATTCTAAAAATAGAATTTCATCCATTTTTCCAACTCGATCAACCATCCACAAATAGCATCCTGCAACTTATGAAATATGATCACCATGTATAAAAATAGACATAGTCTAAAAATAGACTTGCGCCAAAAATAGCCTGCGGGCCCACTTAGTGAAGGTGACTCTTTTCACTAAGCTCATCATCTTGTTGAATCTCAACAAGTGCCCATGCTCGTGATAGTGAAAACATATAATCTTGAACAAGTCTTTCTTGCTCGATTTGCCTTGGGATTTATTTCCCTTGGCCTTCTTTGCCTTACTGTCCAAGGCACAATCTTCCTCGTCATTAGTCTTGGATGAGGATCCATCCTTGGTATTCCACCTGAATTCTTCTTGTAACAAATTCGATCAAATTCACTCCAAATCTGGTAGCTTCTCCCTCCCATTAGAAGAGTCCTGATAACTATGCCAACTCTTGGGAAGGCCTAGAAGTGATAGGCTCACCATGTCATCATCTGTTACAATCACACTAACACTTCCAATCTCATCGCGACATTGAGTGAACTTCACCAAGTATGTTGGTACCGTCTCACCCTCCTCCTTCTTGATTTTCCTGAGCTTGTCCTTCATTGCCAAATTCCTCTGGTTGCTACTGTTCTGAAACATATTTTTCAAGGCCTTCCACATTGCATATGGAGTCGCCTTGACATGGAGACTTGAGACAATTTTATCTCAAACTCCCTCTAATAATATCCTCCTTGCTCTTGCTACCTTCTTTTTCCAAGCATCAAGAAGAGAGGCATCTGCTACTACAGGATTGGGAATATCATTATCAATGAATTCGTTCAACCCCTTGTCCTCTAGAACTACCTTCATTCTGTCTTTCCATGCGATATAATTAGAACTTTCCTCAAGTGCATATTCCAATATTAATCCATTGAAAGCCATCTTGATCTGCTTGTCGCTCCAAAGAAAGTATCTGCAAGTTTGAATAATGTTAAACATAAACTCAATTTCTTCTCCACTATAGTGATTTATGGCGCTCTGATACCATGAAGAAATTATACAAACAATATGTATACTAATGGATTCAATTTGATCATGCAATATACTAGAGCAAGATATTGAATCCTTCTACAATTAATTTCGGGAAATTAAACACGATCACACAATCACAACAAGTAAGAGAAAGAAAATCAATCCACAACATAAAATATTTTTGTGGGAAAGCTTGCTGCTCAAAACCCCTCTATCTCTATTATATAATGAACCAAGGAATCATAAAACAATACAATGCACTCTTCTCACAAGAGTCTGCTGCAGTATCCTGACTATCTCACACTGATCTGGACAAAATTGGGCTAGTACTTAGCTAATTCTCAACCTCTACTCAGCCTGCCTTACTCATGCAATCCCTAGGCAATTAATCCATATTAATTAGGATAATTAGCCTTCCTTGACTGCACAATACATCATGGGCATCCTATGGTGTATATAATGTTCGAAATACTGGGGGGGGGGGGGGTGAATCAATATTCCTTTCAGTTAGAGCATTATTTAATCTTGAATTATTATCAGTGTTTGTACAATGATAACAATAAACAAAAGGAACACAAATGCACACAAATTTTAAGGTGGAAACCCACTCCAGGACAAAAACGACCTAATGCTTTTCTAATAATTCTTTAATATTCAACTCTAATTGAAAATAAAGCTCCAACTTCCTACAATCTAGAAAAGCATTCTTCTCTAGCTCCCACTGTATGGACGATCCAACGCCCCAGATTCTTTATTAGTCAACTAAATGGATTCCCCAACACCCAATGAGCTACAACTCACCCTAGCACCACCCTACCACCTTGTAGAAAAATAAAAGAAGAATGGACTCCCGTACCAGGGAAAATGGTCCACTTGACAATGATATAGAATGATGTAGAAGAAGAAGACACACTAGAACATAACCCCAACTATGACACAACCACCTAATGATGATCCTAGACCTCCTGAAACTGCCTCTTCAACTCTTGGTAGATAGACACTAGTACAATTTTTACAATAATGTATTTACAATGACTTAGTACAATGATACCTTTACAGTGACTGTATGCAGTGCTGCCCATTTGAAGACTTCATGTGATGAACTTCTTGCTGCTGTTATGCACCTTGGTTTCTACTCTTGTCATGCTACCCTCTACTGCACCTTGCTTTGCTTTTCTGCCCTAGAAAGTCTGGTCCTTTGCAGCCCTTGACAACACATGATCTAGATTTTTCTTGCCTTCTAGAAGCTCGATATTGAGTCTGTTGTATCTCTGTTATTTTAGATCCCCAATATGTGATTTTTGGTCCTATATTAGTCCTCTGAGTCATCTTTCCAATGCCATAGGTCTGACCCAATTTGGATTCTTCAAGGGAGAGTTATACCAAATCTCTCACAATGCCCTTATTATGGACTGTTTTAGTATAGTGAAATTGTACGGAATGCCATGTGTCACTGTTTCTTCATTCATCTCTAAAATTAATAAATAAAAAACTAAATTTCGTGCACTATCTATCACTTTTTACAGAATTCCAATCCGATACTCAGAGAGAGAGTTATGACGATTTTTCCAAGGTCACTTCTTTGAGATGAATTCCAGGAGCCTGCAAAAACACTGACTTCCACAGATCATATCTCTGAAAATGTTATGCATCTTGATCTGAAATTTATACAGGATCTTCCTCAGGATTTTAGCTTCGTTTCATAAAAATTTCAGCTTTTGAACCTTCGTATAATCAAAGTTAGAGTGAAAATTCCACGATGACCTGTTTCAGATGGCGAAATCCCTACATAAGGAGGATATGAGGATCACAATTTATATAAATGCTTAGGTTGAGAGGGGATTCAACAAGTGAACATGGGAGGGATTTTAGGAGTTTAAAAATTATTAATTATTTAATTTTCAATTACCCATGCCACAACCCCATGGGGTTTTAGCCCACTAACTGGTGTTACAAACTTCAAACATGAATATCTCTCAAACCGTGAAGAATTATGTGGTGTGCCATATATCAACGGAAACATCTCGACAAGAAGAAATCATAAAAAATAATTATTGACCCAGAATATAGTAATTTGGTAGCTCAAAATTCCCATGCAATATTTGGGTAGCCCCTGGTGTTGCTTGGGTTGACATCAATGACAACCTCTGATCAACAATCTCCCCCTTTGGAATTGATGGCAACACAAGTACTCCCCCTGCGATCATGACACCTCTTCCTACAACATTCTCTCCCCCTTTGACATCAATGGCAAAGGGTAACTCCCCCTGACACACAACCATCCTGCGGACCTGTACACACTTCCACTCCCCCTTTATATTATGAATAAGGAAAATCTAATGAGAACTTGAGAGAATCCCAAGCTTCTGGAAAGATATTCAAATGCTTCACGAGGTAAAGGTTTAGTGAAGATATCAACGATTTGTTCTTTTATACCAACATACTCAAGTTTGATATTCTTTTCAGTGACTTTTTCTCTAACAAAATGATATTTGATCAGAATGTGTTTTGTTTTTGAATGTATGACAGGACTCTTGGAGATGCTAATGGCACTGGTGTTGTCACAGAATATGGGAATACGCTCACTGAATTGTACTTGAAGATATTGCAAAGTTTGTTTCATCCAAAGGACTTGAGTAAAACATGCTGTCACTGCAATGCATTCTGCTTCCGCTGTAGATAACGAGATTGAGGTTTGCTTTTTTCTCAACCATGATACGAGACAACCAACTAGATAGAATGTTGCTCCAATAGTACTCTTACGATCATAAACGCTTCCTTCCCAATCTGCATCTGTAAAGGCTTGAATAAGGAGATTGTTACCCTTGGGATACCATAAGCCATATTCTTCTGTGCCCTTTAGATATCAAAGAATTCTTTTGACAACAATAATATGTGATACTTTTGGTGCTGCTTGGAATCTTGCTACTTGTCCAACTACTTGCATAACATCTGGCCGGGAAGCTATTACATATAGAAGACTACCAATCATAAATATGTACAACCTCTGATCCACATCCTTAGATGAGTTGTCTATGCTCAATTTGCAACCTATTACCATCGGAGTAAGGACGGGTTTGCAATCTTCCATTTTGAATTTCTTGAGCATTTCCTTGATGTAATTGGCTTGACATATAAATATTCCTTTCTCTTGCTGAGATATTTGAAGCCCTAAGAAATATGTCAGCTCACCAAGTAAAGACATCTCGAACCCAATTTGCATATTTGTAGAAAATTTATTACTTAGTTGATCATCATTGCTACCAAATATTATATCATCTACATATACCTCAACGATTGTTAAATTATAATTATCTATTTGTACATAAATATTGCTATCAACAATACCTTTCTTGAACCCTTGTTGACGTAGATATCCATCAAGACAAGCATACCATGCTCTGGGAGCCTGCTTGAGACCATATAGAGCCTTCTTTAACTTGCAAACATAGTCTTCTTTTTCTGATAGTAGAAAACCTTCAGGTTGTTCAATGTAAACTTCTTCTTCTAATTCTCCATTCATAAATGCTGACTTAACATCCATTTGGTAGACTTTGATTTTTCTTAAACATGCATAGGCAAGAAACATTCAGATGGCTTCCATTTTGGAAACTGGTGCAAATGTTTCGTCAAAATCAATTCCTTCCACTTGTGCATAGCCTTTGCAAACCAATCTTGTTTTGTTTCTGGTAACCTGTCCATCTTCATTCAATTTGTTCCGGAACACCCATTTAGTCCCAATGACATTTTTATCTTTTGGTCGTGGAACTAATTCCCAGGTGTTATTCTTCTCGATTTGATCCAATTCTTCATTCATAGCTGCTACCCAATGTTCATTCTGTCTGGCTTCCTCAAAACTACTAGGCTCAAAGGTTGCTATAAAAGCAATGTGAGCTTGTTGTGACGAACGAAGCTTTCGACCTTCATTTATGTCACCAATGATTTGATTTGATGGATGGTTCTTTTGAATCCATTCTTTTGTTCTATTTGGAGGAGCTTCTTATTGTTGTTCTGGTATATCTTGATGATCATTATTTACTTCTTTCTGATTGATAGTTGCTTCTTTTTCTAGAATTTTATCTATGTCTTTTTCAGCCTCTGTCTCAAGTTTCAAATATTCTAGATCCTCATCATTGTTCATCAAATATAACATTTATGCTCTCCACTATCTGTTTTTGTCTTAGATTATAACATTTACAGGCCTTTATTTTGCGTGAGTAACCAACAAAGATATCTTCATCAACACATGATTCAAACTTACCCAAATTTTGATCTTCTCTTTTGATATAACATTTTCTTCCGAAGATTCTGAAATATTTTACATTAGTTGGTTTTCCTTTCCATAATTCATATGGGGTATTGTTGCAATTATTTCTGAGAAGACTTCGGTTGATAATGAAGATGGCCATATCAATTGCTTGAACCCAAAATTTTTCATCCAATTTTGAGTCCTTCAACATTGTTCTACCCATTTCCTATACGGTTTTGTTCTTTCTTTCAACAACTCCATTTTGCTGAGGTGTTCGCATAGTTGAAAATTGTCTTTTTATTCCATTTTCGTAACAGTATTGTTGAAATAATTTGGAAGTGAATTCTCCGCCATTATCTAATCTTAGACACTTTATTTTCAAATCAGTTTCATTTTCGACAAACTCCTTGTAGATATTAAAACACTCAAATGATTCAGTTTTTTTTCTTTAGGAAACTGACGGCTATCATCCTGGTATAGTCATCTATCATTAACATGAAATATAATTCTCCATCTAAGCCTTTTGTTCTGACAGGACCACATAGATCAGTATGTATCAATTCCAATGGATGTGATGCAAAGTGTTCTTTTGTTTTAAATTTGAATTTTGTCTGCTTGCCGTGCCGATAGGCCTCACATAGTGTGTTGGAAGGTTTTGAGATTTTCGACATTTTTCGTACTGCTTCCTTTTTTCTTATCCTGACAAGGTTTTCAAAGTTTATGTGACCCATTCATTTGTGCCATAACCAGCTTTCATATTCTTTAGCTAGTAGACATGCTTTAGTTGCTTCATCCAGAACATATATGTCGTTTGGAGCTCGACTTGCTGTAGCCACAATTTAACCATACCTGCCTTTCCTGATTTCACATTTTGTGGAGTTGAATAGCATTGTGTGTCCTTGATCACACATTTGTCCAACACTGAGAAGATTTTGATTCATGTTTTCAACCAATAGAACATTCTTGGCTATAACATCTTTGCTTCCGAGAGTGACGGTACCTGATCCTATAAAATTTGAAGATCCATCATTTCCAAAGGATACAGTTCCATCCTTCTTCTCTTTCAGAGATAAAAATTTTCTTCTATCTCCAGTCATATGCGTTGAGCAACCACTGTCAACATACCACACATCTTTGTTGTTTTGAGTCTTGAGAGCGAGAGCACGATTATCAGTCTTATTCTTCTTCCATGTTTGTTCATTCTGTGGCTTCGAAGGTTCTTCTGGAGGATTTTCAAGTCTGCAGTCTCTGGCTATGTGTCCAAAGTTCTAATATTTGTAACATTCCATATTATTTCTTAAATGTTAAAATATATTGATGTTTCGTTGAGCCCTGGGAGGTTCATATTTGAAGGATCTCCTGGAATTGTATTGGTTCCTAGGGTATGTGCGGCATTCTATAACTTTATGACCAAATTTTCCACATGAATAACAATAGCCATAAAAAATATGTTGGTACCTGGATGGAAATCTTTGTCAAGGAATCGTCTTCCAAGGATGTTCTTGTGAATCTTGTCCAATGAAGTCTACATGCATGTCAGATCTCATAGGTTCATTGTATTTTGTTTTAGAAGGTCCTACTTCTTCTTCTTTGTAACCGAGGCCAGTTCTGTTGTTGTAAGATTGTTGATTGTTGATGATTTATTCCAATGCCCTTGAGCTGTTGGCATAGTTTTGGATAATTTTTCCCTTCTTCACTTCCTTATGCAGTGAGACTACTTCGGATTCTAATGCTTCCCTTTCTTGGTTGCTTTCTTCCAACTTATTTTGAAGTGACTCTTCAATGCATTTGTGTTCTTCAACTTCAATTTTGAGACCTTGAACTTGTTCTTCAAGAGTATTGGAATGGATTTTCTCAGCCTTAAGCTCTTTTATAAGTCTGATTGCCTCCTTAGAAAATTCTTCTATGGTCAAACCTTCTTCTTCATTGTTTGATACCTCTTGTTTATTGTGCTTGGCCATAAACAACACTCTCTCATTAGCTTCTTCTTCGCTAAAACTGTCTTCATTAGATGATGAGCTATCTTCTTTAGAGAGAAAGTTTCTTTTGGATCCTTTCATTTTTTCTTGCTTGTTGAATTTCTTAAATCCTTTCTTTACTTTTGAGTTGCCATCACTTCTGTTTGGAAATTTTGCTACGAAATGCCCAACCTCACCACAGCCAAAACATATCAATGGAAGTTTAACTTTGAATTTTCCCTTACCAATTTTTAGTATTCTCGTAAAGTAAGCATATTCTTCATCTGAAAGACCTTCTCCATCATCTCCCTTTTCTTCACACTTGCAGGTGCATGTATTTTCAATTGAAGGTTGTTTTTCCTTATTGGTTTTCTTAGATGCAATGAACGCAGTTTCTAGATGCAAAATACCCTCTTCTTCATCAAGTCTCATTTCATATGCTATGAGAACTCCATGTAGTTACTCTTTGATGAGCTTGTCCAGAAGTGCACTGTATTCTAAGATTGATACCTTTGGGTTGAATCTCCCTGGTAACGTTCTAAGAATATTTCATATAATAGTCTTCTCGTCAAATGGCTCTCCCAATCCTTCCAGAGTATTGGTTATTTCATCAACGCATTGGAAGTATGCAACAATGTTGCAATCTTCTTTCATTTTGAGTTGCTCAAATTTTGCTCTAAAGATTTGAAGCTTTGCTTCTTTGACATTTGAGTCACCTACATATATATTCTAAAGCTTTTCCCATACATTATTGGTGGTTTTACATCCCAACACCTTATGATAAGCAGATTCAATAAGTCCACTGATAATAATATTCTTTGCTTTTGCATCATTTACCAAATTCTTCTTACCTTGTTCATCCGCGGTTGATGTAAATCCATTTTGAACAGTGTCCCATACTTCGTAACCTTGCACCAAGAGATAGACCTCCATTCTCCCTTTCCAAAGTGAATAATTATTTTTATTGAATAGAGGTACACCATTCTTGGTATGCTCCATGACCTCCTTCCAGTTGTTAAACTTCTATTGAAGGAACCAAGCTCTGATACCAATTGTTGGAAATACTGAGGGGGGGGTGAATCAGTATTCCTTTCAATTAGATCATTAGTTAATCTTCAATTATTATCAGTGTTTGTACAATGATAATAGTAAACAAAAGGAACACAAATACACACAATTTTTAAGGTGGAAACCCACTCCGGGACAAAAACCACCTAATTATTTTCTAATAATTCTTTAATAGTCAACTCCAATTGAAAATAAGGCTCCAAATTCATAGAATCTAGAAAATCATTCTTCTCCAGCTCCCATTGGATGGATGCTCCAACACCCGAGATTATTCAGTAGTTAACTGAATGGATGCCCCAATGCCCAATGATCTACAACTCACCCTAGCACCACCCTACCACCCTGTAGAAGAATAAAAAAAGAATGGACTCCCGTACCAGGGAAAATGGTCCACTTTACAATGACACAGAATGATGTAGAAGAAGAGGAAACAATAGACCATAACCCAAACTATAACATAACCACCTAATGATGATCTTAGACCTCCCGAAACTGGCTCTTCAACTCTTGACAGATAGAAACTAGTACAATTTTTACAATAATGTATTTACAATGACTTAGTATAATGATACCTTTACAGTGACTGTATGCAGTGCTGCCCACTTGAAGACTTCATGTGATGAAATTCTTGCTGCTGTTCTGCACCTTGCTTTCTACTCTTGTCATGCTACCCTCAGCTGCACCTTTCTTTGCTTTGCTGCCCTAGAAATTTTGGTCCTTTGCAACCCTTGACAACACATGATCTAGATTTTTCTTGCCTTCTAGGAGCTCGATATTGAATCTAGTGTATCTATGTTATTTCAGATCCCTAATATGTGATTTTCGGTCCTATAGTATTCCTCTGAGTCATATTTCCAATGCCACGTGTTTGACCCAATTTGGATTCTTCAAGGGAGAGTTATACCCAATCTCTCACAATTCCATAATTATGGACTATTTCAGTAGAGTGAACTTGTAAGGAGTTCCACGTGTCACTGTTTCTTCATTCCGAGCTCTGAAATTAATAGAGAAAAAACTACAGTCTGTGCACTATCTGCCAATTTTGATAGAATTATAATTTGATACTCAGAGAGAGAGTTATGATGATTTTCCCAAGGTCACTTCTTTGAGATGAATTTCAGGAGCCTGCAAAGACACTGACTTCCATAGATTATATCTCCGAAAATATTGCACACCTTGATCTAAAATTTATACAAGAGCTTCCTCAGGATTTCAGTTTCATCTCATAAAAATTTCGACTTTTGAAACTTCATAGAAAAAAATTTAGAGAGAAAATTCCACGATGACTTGTTTTGGATGGAGAAATCCCTACATAAGGAGGATATGAGGATCACAATTTATATAAGTGCTTAGGTTGAGATGGGATTCAACAAGTGAATGTGGGAGGGATTTTAGGAGTTTAAAAATTATTAATTATTGACTTTTCAATTACCCATGCCACAACCCCATGGGGTTTTAGCCCACTAACTGGGGTTACAAAATTCAAACATGAATATCTCTCAAACCGTGAAAAATTACGTGGCATGCCATATATCAACGAAAAAATCTCAACAAGAAAAAATCATCAAAAGAATTCTTGACCCAGAATATAGTAATTTGGTAGGTCAAAATTCCCATGCAATATTTGGGTAGCCCCTGGTGCTGCTTGGGTTGACATCAATGACAACTGCTGATCAACATATAATTGTGCCCAGACAATTTTCTATAAATACAACTGATAGATAACTTCCCTTTAACCTCTGTCTCAACTAGGTCTTCATCAGAACTGACATGCATGCAACTATTAATAGTAAATCATTAGTTACTTGGTAGATCACTACTTGTGAATTAAATATATTTTAATTCACTTGATCTTCCACTAGCTCATCAAATATTTAGAACTAGTTAAAGTGATTTTAACTCAATTAATGTGAGTTAATTGATTTCTCATGCATTAAACTAATACACTAACTACAACTTGGACTCTAAAACAAATAGAATCATTCTACATGCCTCACCAACCACCCTCAACTCAAAATTATTGAGTCAACTGAGTCTATAACACTCATTTGACTATTACAAGTTGCTATGAGATAATATTACAATTTGTTGTCCAATATATTTAAGGGATAAAAAAATTTGACACACGTTTCTTCTAATTTAAGAAATAATTAAATCAAAAGCCTCCTTGGTAGCCATTTCTGGATGCCAATTTCAGTGTTTCTTGTTGCAAATTTCAACATTGAAAACGAGAATAGTATGTCTAAGATAGTTGTGCAAACCCCCAATATACTTTAACAAAGTTTATTTAGAAGATAAATTGACACCCAAAACTAGTGCTTTTCTCCTAAAATCTTGTGGATAATTTTGAACACTTTGTCCCTTTATTTGTCTAAAATAATGCTAGGCCATAATGGATTTTTGCATGTGAACTAGAGCATAGAATTGCCTTTTAATGGCAGAAATAAAATTAGACCAAGACATTGAAATCTTACCATGGTTTTTAATATCATCTTGAGTCCTTGTTTCCCACCATACACATATTGCACCCTCCATTCTGAAGGAAGCCAATTGAATCTTTAAGTCATCCTCTTGAAGGTTCTGAATTCTACAATAAACCTCCAACTTATGAATCCAATTATCCAGCTTCTCAATTATCCAATGATTTTATGCTCCCGAAACCTACACCAATGAGTTCATAATACTAAAAAATGGTACCTTATGCTCTTTCTGCTCCTGATTTGGTTGAAAAATGATTGCGTTATGAACTCTCATAGTTTTCCCACAATTTCCTCCCTAAATTTAGCTAACTGCCACCAATTCAGGCTAGTTGGTGCCAAAAATATCCTTTCCGCCCAATTTATCAGACCACCAAGATAATCCAGTTTATATTAATTAAATGACATTAATGCTAATTAGTTGTGCTTATCGCTAAATCCGTGCTTTATGGCTAATCTAGATTAATGCCGATTAATAGATATTAGCGGGTAATTAATGACAAATTAATGTTTTAAACATCCGCTCTTAAGATAACCCCCTTCGGTGCACTACATTGGTCACAGGCTGTGGACGTATGTGTCAGGGGCTGGCCCTCTCTTCCCCCAACGACATAACATTTAAAATTTAAATATATATGAAGAATGGTATGCTTAAGAAACAATCAAGTAGCGGAGACGTTGGCGTGTGTTGTTGGCGAGGCAGAGGTCTTGTGTTCGACCCTCGCTTGGTCCTTCCATCTATAAAAAATATTTTATTGCATTTTGAGGAGGGTACATGGCAGCCCCAGGCTGATCCATGTGTCCCCTCATCATTGGCATTTTGAAGAACCAATAATAAAATGCTAAAAGACCATAATTCTGAACCAATCCTCAACTGCCACTTGGCAGTTCCACATTCGACGAAGGAAAATTGAGCATAAGTTGACTTGCCTAGTCAGCATGCCATGTTAGCGGTACAAACTGCTGCCTGGGCTACCTTTTTGCATTTTATTTTCAAATTTTTTTTTGTTTATGAAAAAATATAGAACTAATTTCTGAAGCCATACAGAGTCGATTTCGCACGAAACAAGTTGCGCCAGATTCAGTCAGACGAACAATACACAATCGTTCATGCTTCGAGTCATTTTGAGAAATTTATTTTTTGAGCATAATTATTAGCACCTGATCACAAGGTCATGCAACTCCACAACCTCCACCATCTAGTCACAATGACTATCAGATATTTATGATGAATTTCAATGAGGTCAACATCGAATAAGTCAACCTTCAGAATCGATCATGCCAATATGAAAAGCCACCTGGTAAGTATTTGACTGAGTCCCAAACTAAATTTTCCATCAAGCCTCTGTTATCATCAAACGATACCTTATAGATCCCTCAGCCTAAGGTAGAGGTTATTCCCAAGACCCCCAAAGTTCCACTACGTCGAAACGTTGCTTCTGCTAAAGACGCCCATACTTATAACGTAGTAGATGACTTGACACAATCTCCTGCTACCATGTCAACATTGGAAGTCCTCTAGACGTGCCATCCCAATTAAAATATATAATCTCTACTTTGGGTGCTATGGATCCTTATGAAATTCGTATGATTTTCTTTGACATTGATAAATCAGAACATCCTTCCCTTCCTTCATCTGTTACATTTAAAGTCCCAGTCTAGATAAGAAACACCACTGTTCAACGATGTATCATAGACAAAGGCGCCTCCACCTATGTGATGGCTGCTAGTGTTTGGAAGAAACTTGGTTCACCTGACCTGTCCCCATCCACCATCACTCTCCGTGCTTGGGACGATCATCCATTTCAACCCCTCGGCTTATATCACAATTGTCCTATCACTGTTGCTGACAAGACTATCTCTATTGAAATTGAAGTCATTAATGCCCCATTAGAGTATAAAATTATTTTGGGTCGTAGTTACACCCATGCCATGTTAGCTGTCGCATTTGTGGTGTTCTATAAGATGTGCTTTCCTCATAACGTAAATATCGTCACCATCGATCCACTAACGTACTATGATACTAAGTCTCAGACTTCACCTCAGTCAACTATATCATCGATGACTGGCAATACGAATGTCTCGTCCCTCACCAATGTCTCTCCTGGAGTCTACAAATATTCCACTTTGCTTGGTGCTTATTATGGTCCAACGCCTGCCCTTTCTAAACCTAGATCGTCCAGTGTTTACATGCTTCATGCATCATGGGATACTCACAAGCGGTCCAGTACGCCCATCCAACAACCAACACCTCCGCAACCTGCTCTTCCCAACTCAACCCAACCCTCAGGTATAATTCATCAAGGATTACTTCCTTCTCTTCATATCTCTCCTAGTCCTTTCCAACCCGGAAATGCTCCTCCAGGTATTAACATCCAAGAAAAGTTCCTCCAAGTATTAACCATGCAAGAGAAGTTCCTCGAGGTCATTATCCTTTTGGTCAGATGCCTTTCTTATTCCTTCCACCTGGAATTATTTTTGTCCCTATCATGGCTACGTTGAGTCTTCCTAACATCGTCTTGGGGATCCCAATATGGTATATTGAAACCCCTGCAAACACTCCCCCTAATAATCTTAAACCTTAGATTTCTTTGATCCCGATTCAACTTGTTGTTCCTTACCCTTCCTTTGCTTCAATTCCACAAAAACCTCAACAACAGCCTACTCCTATTGCAAAAGCATCTAATGAGTGGGGAGAAGCCCAAAAAAATGGAACCAAAGACAAGGCACCCCAAGCAACTCCAAATCCTCCTAAGCCTCCCAAGCCTAACCCTCCGCGTGCTTTGTGTGATGTTGTTGGGCATGCCACCAATAATTGTCTTAAAATATCTCATCTAAAAAATGTGGTTGCTGATACCTTTCCTAACTCTAACATTCCTTAGGTCCATGTCACCTTACCTAAGTCAAATAAGAAGAAAATTTCATTACACATGAATCACCCTTGTGATTTGTGTGATAATTGTGACCATTATTCTCACCACTGTCCCCGTCTCGAATAATTTCGTGATACACTTCAGGTGCTTTGCGAATTAGAGGCCGTCCATAGTGAATCTACCCCTTATCTTCCTACAGATTATGGTCCCATGACCATGCCAGAACAAGAGGTCGCTAAACCAACCATTTTGATCCCTTCTCCTGATGTCAAGATGATGGATAACCCCACTCCTATTCTCTACCTGTCATCATCCATGAGATCAACGTATTGGGATTCTTTTGGAGTTTCCTATTATGATTTCATCGAACCTTTTTCATTGAATACCCTAGTATCAACATCGGTAGTAGTTCCATCTACTAGTCATTCGTCCCCTCCTATTGTCGATGCGCATGTGAAACTTGTCTCTCATGATGATGCTTCAGGTAGCTCCTCCACATCATGTGGTCTCTTTTCCTCTCATTCTCCCATATTTAATTCTGACGAAGACACTACGGAAGCCATGAACACCCTTGATTATCCTTGATATGCTATGCACCATAGTGCATACTTCATTCTGAAGAAAAACCAATGATTAATATGTTGTGGAGTCCAAATACTTTAACCATGGCGGGTTCTATTTGTTCAATAACCCCCTTACTTCGAACCCATGAATTTGAACCACATCCACCTCATGGCCATTACATTGACACCTAATGGTTGTGTAAGGGTGTTGGAAAGTGTAACTAGGTTCGGTCTTCATAATGACTTGTAATTATGAATTTATGTAATGAAGAGGACAAAGATAGTAAAACATATTTTGTAAAACTTGACTCATGGGTTTCATGAGAAAGTAGTTTTATTATAGGTTAAAGAATTCTTCTTGATGTATTTAGGTATTTATCTAGTCATAAATATAATTAGAGTCATGTATATAATGTCATGTTACACTTGTGAAAAGAAAAATTGATGATACAAATATATGCTCCAAACCCTTGTCACTATGCTCCAAGAAATCGACTTAAGACATGCTGAAATATTCTCCTTTATGAAGTCGGCTTGCCTACAAGTTCATGTTAGCCTTGGAACTCAGAGACAATCAATATATATAAGGGGCTATGACCTCATTGTAGAACCAAGTTTTCGGTCAAGTTTTAAATCTCAAGTGAAGACAAGTTTGCAATAAAAGTGCGAGGAAAGGGTCTACAATTGATGCGAAGAAGGAAGCTAATTAAGAAAAGGAAAGAAGGGTTATACCTATCTATGTTTGGTTCTATTACATTTTGAATATTTCAGGAAGGACGAGACCTATCATAATAGAAGATTAGTTCAGTCTAGGGCTTGAAGTGTCTCATCAAGGAGACAAGTATACCGCAAGGAGAAGAGGCTACAAGGTGAGCAAGGAAGAAGGATAAGTCTGCAAGCATTAAGGTCTGCACCTATATCTCACATATATCAGTAAGACTGAGGGTTAATAAAACATGGTCTAGTGCTAAAGAATAGATACGAAAGTGGAGGAGGAAGATCGAAAGAAGCAAGAAGTCTATAGGAGACCGAAGGAGCTTCTTGTCTAGGGACCGAGTTTCCTAGTAGTGATGTAGCAAAGTGCAGAAACAAAGGATCAATTAGTATAGTCAAAGAAGAATAGTGACAAGGGTCTTGGAGGAATATTGGTGTCAAGGGCTCATGCCATAGTCATGATACTTTTCAATTAAAATATCTAGAAGAAAAATTACTTTCGGGTTTTCCTCTCCAAGAGGGAGAGGTTTTGGCCTTGACTTAAAGAGCCAAAATATTGTGTCTTTTGTGTTTTAATAATTAACTTGATGAAAGATATAATAAGCTAATTTAGAGAATATATAAGTAATATAAATAAGTTCATAAGTAATTATATAGTAGAGAATTGAATTAAATTACGCCCTATCAGATTCTCAACATAGAATCATAGTTAAGGTGCTAGAAAGGGATATTTGACAAGAGTACACTCAAATACCAAGACGATCAGGGATTGGTTTCTAGAACGCAAAAGTCAGAAATATACATTGAAGAATCAATCTTCAAATTCAAAAGAAGTAGTTTCTAAATTGGAAATCCATCTCAAAATGATGAAGGATGCCATATAGAAGCCATCACCTTCGACAACTATTTAGTGTTGAAATCAAATCAACATTGTTGGAGTTACCTTCAAACCATCATCAAGGATTCAAGGTGACTTAGCTCTCTTGAAAAATTCAATCAAAGAAGGAAGATCCTACAAGAAATAAGAAATCATATTCTCAAGTAAGTATCCTTATATGTCATAGTGACTTTTTACAAGGAAAGTAACAAATTGTCCGGAACTGAAAAATTTCATGCATGGAAGATAAGGAAATATCTAAACTTGATTGAAATTTAAGTAATGGACTGTGTCAAAGGATCTTATGTTTAACCATCAAAATAAAATATTCAACCTTATACCAAATACATGAAGGGATAAATAAGAGCCCGAAGAATTAGTATAGAATCCATAAAGGAATCTCTCATTCCCTATGTGTCAAATATAGAATCATCAAAAGAGATGTATGATAAATTAGTAGAGCTATTATAGGTAAGTCCTGTAGGATAAATATTGACTTTAAGACAAGAATTACTCAAGTTGAAGATGTCAAGGGAGGAAGGAATAACCTCATATTTTATGAAGATTTCTATAATTCAAGATCAAATGTATAAATTAGGAGAAGTAGTGTCTGATGGAGAAATACTCACTATGGTACTAAATTCTCTACCTAAGGAATGAGGAAGCTTCACTTCAAAAACCTTTGGGAAGAAATAAGCAATGACATTTTAGGATATATGGTATTTATGCAAGACAAAAGAAACTAAATCAAATCAAGCCCATACTAATAAATCAAGAAGTGAAAGATTTGGAAAGTTTGGTCCTCAGAAGAAGAAAATAAATATGAATAAGGTAATATGTTATGGATGTAATGAATTTGGGCACTATAAAAGGAATTTTCCCTCTCGTGACAAAAACAAGAGAAAGATGGAAGAAGCCCATGTTGCTAGAGAAAAGGAAGAACCTGATACAAAGAAATCTAAGAAAGAAGAAGTAAAAAATCTCCTCCACGAATGAGATCATATTCATATTTAGGAGGTTTCTGTCGGTTGTATTATACTATGTTAGGAAGCATTGCGTGTTGGATAGATGCATCAGTTTAAACTAGCATCATGATAGAAGCATTACAAGTAATGAGTAACGGTCAAAGGAGGATGTATGAAAACATTGTTGCTATGAAATAAAATGACTCATCGTAGATATAAAAAGGTAGTTATCTAGATCATGGTTCATCATTCATTAATAAAATGGAAACAAGTGCAAATATTTCTTTTAATGAAATCATTTTGGGATTTTATGGTTAGACAGTAAGAAAAAGGTTTCATCTAGAATTGTAATAATTTTGGAAATAGGATACAATGACGTATTAATAAAATAGGTCAAGGGAATGAAAATCTTCACTCCAAGGAAAAATGATGCATGATAACTCAAAATAAGGAAATGAGGTACATATGGATGTTATGTATTCATATGGTTGCAGGTTCTCTACTTCTATCTTTAGAAGTATGATAAAATAAAGAAGAAACTCTTTCGATGCACATGTTGTCAATGGACATGATCAAAAACTGATGAAATCAACGTAATATGTCCTCATATGAAATATGAGGTGGTTATGTACTCACAAGGAACTGCATACTGGAAGTTCCTGGGAATGAATTAAAGTTGTGCGGAAAAAGAAAAGTAGAAATTGTTAAATGCAACTATGATAAGAGACAATTATCATCCAGAAGCCAAGAAGACTTGACTAATAAATCTCATGGGAAGATATGTAGACTCTGATAAGAAGTCCGGAAAAGATGAAGACCCTTGGAAATGCATATCTTTTGGAGATGTGCCAACATATACGAAGGATGATAATGCCTACAATAAAATGTCATGGTGAAAGATCATCATTAAGGTAACTTTTGATTTAAGTATTTATATTTATTATTGAATAATATCTGAATGAGTTTATGCAGGGCTACCAAAGGGAAGTATATGTATTCCACAGGTCAATAACCATATGACAGGATGAAATATCCTTGAAAGAAGTATGGTTCGGAAGAAAAGAAACATGACATGAAGCTAGACCAGATGAGAATATTTATGGATAAATTTCTGAAGACATGAATTATGAATGAAAGTGATGGATGATATGTGTGCTATGAGGAATTGAAGGCTCCTCAACTCATGCCATCAATGAAAGGAGTCATTCTTGAGAAAATGATTTTTTTCATCATTGCTGCTGTAGGTCCCTGATTAAGAGGGAGCCTGATAATGAGTTTCTTACTTGGAAGAATCTTCGTAATTCCTAAGCCAAGAGGAAAGCTTAGATACATTATTTATAACGTATATTCCTTTGTGGAATATGTCCTCCCTAGTTGAGAGGGAGAGATAGACATGTCATTTTGGTCTTCACTTGAGAAGATAAAATGGAGGATTGGGTAATCATATGGCATCCGATACTCTGTGAGAATGTGATAAGATGTTCCGATAAGAGTAGTCATGAAAGGATGGATATTCTTTGAGGATTAAATATACCGATAAGAATAGTCCTTTAAGTTCGTACTCAGTCAACACTTGGGTAGAGTATGTAACTTGGAGACAATGATGAAGGTGTCTATAATCATTTGTATCACCAAAATTGTAGTTCTTGGGATATGGAGCTGTTAGTCAAGGCCTTGCATTGTGACAATGCTGAATAATATGATGCTATAACATATGGATTACCAATCAAAATTCTTCTTATGATATTATTCAGATTGAAAGTGACCATGTATCATTATGAACATCCCCCTAGTTAATATGGAGTGTTGGAAAGTGTAACTAGGTTTGGTATTCATAATGCCTTGTAATTATGAATTTATGTAATGAAGAAGACAAAGATAATAAAATGTATTTTGTAAAGCTTGACTCATGGGTTTCATGAGCAAGTAGTTTTATTATAGGTCAAATAATTTTTCTTGATGTATTTAGGGATTTTTCTAGTCATAAATATAATTAGAGTCATGTATATGATGTCATGTTACACTTGTGAAAATAAAAATTGATTATACAAAGATATGCTCCAAACCCTTTTCACTATTCTCTAAGAAATCAACTGAAGACATGTTAGAATATTCTCCTTTATGAAGTCAGATTGCCTAAAAGTTCATGTCGGAATTGGAATTGAGAGAAAATCAATATATATAAGGGAATGTGGCCTCATTGTAGAACTAAGTTTTAGGTCAAGTCTGAAATCTCAAGTGAAGAAAACTTTGCAATAAAAGTGTGAGGAAATGGTCTGCAATTGATGCGAAGCAGTAAGCTAATTAAGAAAAGGAAAGAAGAGTTATACCTATCTTTGTTTTGGGCCTATTACATTTTTCATATTTCAGGTAGGCTGAGACCTATCATAGCAGAAGATTAGTTTGGTCTAGGGCTTGAAGTGTCTCATCAAGGAGACAAGTATACCGCAAGGAGAAGAGGATACAAGGTGAGTAAGGAAGAAGAATAAGTCTGCAAGCATTAAGGTCTGCACCTATTTCTCACATATCTCTATAAGAAAAAAGGTTACTACAACATAGTATAGGGATAAATAATAGATAAGAAAGTGAAAAATGAAGATTAAAAGAAGCAAGAAGTCTATAGGAGACTGAAGGAGCTTCTTGTCTTGGAATCAAGTTTCTAGTGCTGGTGTAGCGCAGTGCAAAAACGAAGGATGTGTCAGTATAGTCAAAGAAGAATAGTTAAAAGGGTTTTGGAGGCATATTGGTGTCAAGGGCTCATGTCATGGCCATGATACTTGTAAATTAAAAGATCTAGAAGAAGAATTACTTTCTAAGTTTCCCTTGCAAGAGGGAGAGGTTTTGACCCTGGCTTGAAGAACAAAAATCTTGTGTCTTTTGTGTTTTGGTAATTGACTTAATGAAATAAATAATAATATATTGAAGAGAATATATAAGTAAGATAAATAATTTCACAAGTGATTATCTTGTAGAGAATTGAATTAAACTACGTCCGATCAGATTCTCAACAAAGGGGGCATCCACTTTTGAGAGTCCTAAAGAAGTAATTCTCCCCAACCCTCTTAATGAATTTGATAGTGTAGACTCTAGTACGACTATGTAGAAATTTTATTAAAATTATGTATTTCATGGATTCTCCTGATCTAACAATTATATGCCACTGTTAAATACAAAATCCTTCTACTAAAATATTTGCGGAAATTTAATCTCCAATTGCAAACACATGAAGAAATATCAATCACACATAACACAAATGTTTTTACCGGGAAAGCATAAAGCTAAAAATCCCACTATCATATATTATGTATATATCATGGATCATGAAAAATTATCATAAAAAACTCTAATCCAAGAGCTCTCAGTACAATATACAATCGTCTCACACTGTCTTGCAGAAATTTGCAAATCCCTTGCACAATTTACTGCCTCCAGACCGCCTGCCTCCACTGCGCAATCCCTGATGGTCAAGAACCTCTGAATGATTAATTTTAGCCTGCCTTGACTGTGCAATACTCATAGGCACATCCAATGTGTGTGTGGTTGCATGAGTGCACCCACTAATGTCACAACCGATAGTCAAACTGTCCCTTTCACCTACATCTCAACTAGGTCTCCACTGGATCTAACATGCATAACTTAACAATAGTAAATCTTCAGTTGCATGCGAGATCACTCCATGTGAATTAATTCAATATTTAATTCACTGATCTCTCACCAGTGTATCTTTAGTTACAACTGGTTACAACCAACACAACTGAGTTTAACTCACTTAACTGAGTTAAACTACTTTACAACTCACATAACTACACATCCAACTCCGTTACAACTTCAAATCACTCAGTTAAAACCAAGTCCACTTGCATGTCCCACCAACCAACCTTAGAACTCGTAATTCCTTCAGCTAACTGGTTTGCCACATCAGTTAACTGAAATCAAGTGCTTCAAGAGAATAGATTATTATTTATTGTCTAATTATTATTAAGAGATAATAATAATCGACATGCATTCTATGTTTAGACAAGTGATCTACGAATAGACTTCGCACACGCATTCCAAAAATATATGCCCATCCATAAATATAATTTTCTCACCATTCTAAAAATAGACATACACCTAAAAAATAGCCTGTGTGGGCCCCACCTAGTGTAGGTGCTTAATTTTCACTAGGATCAAGGATGATGTTTCTAGATTCCAATTTCACTGTTTATTGTTGCAAAATTCAAAAAAATATTCTCCCCCCCCCATTGAAGAATCTATAGAGCCCAATATCACTCAATATTGCCCTGAGGGTGAGCCACTTAATCATTCCTCCGTCTTACATCAACAACCCAGTTCCTTAGACATTTTTGTTGTTTAACCACCATGTTTTCTAGATGAGCATAAATTCATTATATCTGAAGCCACTCTTTGGAATAATGACACCATGTATGTGAACCCATAAATTTAGTCCATTTGATTCATATATGCAGTGCAAAATGAGTTTTTTAATACACCATTTCCTTTCTCTTACTGCATCCTTTATCTATTATTCCCACGAGAAGACAACCATAACATAAACAAATGGAGAACCACATCATAAAAATGTGTTTAGATTCCACTATTATAAATGCATTAGACATGTCCATAACATGCTGGTGGGAACCTATGCCCTATATATACTCTTCCTCCTTTGAAGGATCTTGTGCGAGTTGGGCCAAATGCTTGACTCCCTTATTTGAGCACTTGGAACACAATGGCACCCCACAAATACATTCAACTATGGGCATCATTCCCACATTTTCATACCATATCAGTACCATTCGTCACATATTCTTGGGGGAAGTATATCATTCTTAGGGGCATGATGGCACCCCTGGTCACCTTCTCACTTGGTTAACATAAGTCATGACCTAGATGCCAACGATCTAGGTATGGTCAATTATCCTTCCATTCCTTGGATAGTTTGTCCTATTGGTCTCTCCGAAAAGCCATATACACATCGCATATCGTAGATGCTTGATACAATATATTAAAATATTCTACACTATGTGATACCATATTCACCATCTAGTTCCCATGATTCACTTATTGGGCAGGAATGATCCTAGACCTTATCTAGAAGTTCATTATTGTCTTCCTTTCTTTCCTTGATTCATGAATAGGAACCATTCTTCCCAGAAGCTTTAAGGCCCTTTTTAGATAAGTAAGGCCACCTACCTGAAATTCGCAAATCCGATTCCGACAATCGATTTTTCCGCTAAAATCCCACAAGATTTAGGGCCTTCTCCTCCTCTCCAAAATTATCCAAAAACTCACTATGCAAATGAATTTTATTTGGGGGAATGTAGCCCTTTTATAGGAAAATACCTATTTTTTTCATCGTCCATTGCGACCAAACCATATCTCAGTTTGATAAACCATCAACACCATTGGAAATATATTACTGAGTTTTATAATGGGTCTTCATTTGTTTTTTGGTAATTTGACACTTTGCCGAAAGCCATTTTTTCCACAAAGTTTCACTTTGCCTCCAATTAAAACTGAATTTCCTCATATGAGCTGCCTGTACTTTGATTTCACTTTTCATTGGAACTTGTCGACTCATGTGTCTATTTTTGTCATGAGTAACAATTATTTACTCATGTTTTTATGGTCCCCTCTGGGCCTCTCTCATGTATCAGCATCATTGAGTCACCCTTATTCAGAGCATCTGAGACGAGTCACCCATTGATTCATGGAGCCTGTTCTGAGTCCCATTGAGTCCTGTTATGATATTCCATCCATATTTGTGTTTCATTCCTCCCATTTTTTTCATTCTTTCCTCCATCTATACTATTCCATCTCAAATAATCTGTTTGAGTAATTGACCATCCCCTCCGGAATCAAGTCGGTCCAGGGCCAGGTCAACCATGCACATAATGCTATGGCAAGGGAATTTTTCAGTCTTCCTCTCATATTTTTTTCTTTCGTCATCATCCCTGGTGTCAGTCCATCAATCACTTTACTATGATCCTTCTTTCCTTTGTTGATGATTCCTCATTGCCTCAACTATGGTAGGGCCACTTCTATCGACTTCATCACATTTATTCCATAAGTATGGTCTAGAGGGTGGTGTACCTTTGTTATATATTTCATCCTTGTTTGGTGCATATGATCAAGAAAATATAATCCTCATTTCCCTTTGAATTGGTTGTTTCTCATGTGCTCGAATCTGTTAATTCAAATTGTCATTGATGTCAATATGACTTTGAATAAGATGAAGGCTGCACTAGGACATATCACTACACTATTATTGGATGACATGGATATCCTACATGATCCTATGATGATGAAGAAGCCAAACAATGGAGAAGCCATTCTGTCCCAAACATTCCTCATGCTGTCCCAAAAGTTTTATGCATAAAATTTAAGGACAGTAACAAATAAAAATATTTTTTGCCACCTTAGAGGCATCTTTTCTAAATGGAACCTAGACCATCTCAAAGAGGATTTTTTCCTCTTTCCAATGAGCCTTTACTTTCCCTGAAACTCCCAGCGGTTTGTGAGATATTGGATTTTTACGTTTAAGAAAATATATTTTTCACTAGCCGACCTACACTCACAGTTTCATGTCGGCCTCCCTCCAAAAGACGTGACACTTCATTCCAGTTGAAAATCACTATAAATATAAGACTGAAACTTCATTTTCAAATCATCAATTCGGTTAAGGATTATACATCGAGGAGATCAAGTTCACAACTCGTGAACTGAAGAAAGCATAAGATATATCGAAGACTTGTTTGTTGGGTTAAAATCTGAATATAAGAACCACAGATCTGTTTGTGGGAACAATTAAAGACTCAGATTTTTTTGCTATGTTTAGAACTGTTAAATTAACTTGGATTGATCACAGCTCAGTCACAAAAAATTCGGACCTGTGAGAAGTGTTGGAAAAGACCTCGATTAAGCTACTAAAGAGCTATCTAACCCTTGGACATGTGATAATATCACTTGCCATTCAAATAAGCTACAGGAGTTCACCATAGTCAAATTGGTCACCTACAGGAGTTTGGAACAATTAGTTGGTATTGATCATAGTTTTTTGAAAAAGGTGTAAGAAATAGTGGTAAAAAGTGAACAGTGAAGATCTTGGTTCTGATATGCTTGTGGAATGTGATTTATTTGTGACTTGGGCATACAATTGGTGCAACAATCTTCCTTAAAATTATCATTACATTACTTACTCTTTGGCATAGTCACGGAGGGTTCAAGTAAACTGGCTTGATGCTGTAGGAATTTACAGGGTAAGTTCCATAGATCAAGAACCAAAGGTCACTGCTCAAAAACAGATCACAAATCAGTACACCAGCATAATCACATGGTTAAAACCCTCAAAGAGGGAAAAATTCCATGCCCTGAGCCAACGCGGCAACTTCAGGGAATTGATTAATATAAAAATAAAAGTTACATATGTTTCTCTCATAAACGGTTACCGAAAAAATGACCCTCCATGCTCTTTAAATAGAGATCATGGACCAATTGGGTGTTAAGCCACAGATCAAGTGCTGTAAATACCGAGGTGAGAGATAACTGTTGGATCACTACAAATCATGACCATCAGATTATAAGTTACAAATGTACATGGTAAAGAAACACACTTTACCTAACTCTACACTAGACTAAGTTATTCTTAACTATTTCATATGTGTCGGAATATCTTGACATCCCCCCTTAAGAACAACTTGGGACAAGATTGAAGGATTTACAAAGGTGACACAAAAGGAGCCTATTTCCTATGTGTCAAAATATCCTAACATCCCCCCTTAAGAACAAATTGGGATAGGATTGAAGGATTTACAAAACTGACACAATAGGAGAAGGATGGAGGCATTAGAGCCTATCCCCCCTTAATGACAACCTTCCTGAACTCCAAGCATGGATCGAATTTTGGTAAAATTCAGTTATGTGAGAGCCTTTGTAAAGATATCGACTACCTGATCATTGGTTGGACAATACTGCACTTCAAGAACACGATCATGAAGGAGCTTTCTGATGAAGTGTATGTGGAGTTCAATGTGTTTCATATGCTGATGCTGAACTGGATCTTTACATAGCTGAATGGCACTCTAATTATCACACCAAAGTGTAGTTGGATGCTATTGATGAAGACCAAATTCAGATAGGATCTGACGAAGCCACATGGCTTCCTTGCTGGCTTCAACTGCACCACGATACTCTGCTTCTGCTGAAGAAAGGGAGATGACACTTTCTTTCTTACAAGACCAAGTAATAGGTCATGAACCAAGAGTGAATACATATACTACAGTGGACTTCCGATCATCAGGGTCACCAACCCAATCAGAATCAGCGAAACCAATCAACAAGGGAGATGCTCCTGCACTATAATGAATCCTGAACTGAACTGTACCTAGAATATATCGAAGTATTCTTTTAGCTTCTTTCCAGTGACTCTCATGAGGTTGGTGCATAAACGGAGCAACAAGACCAAAAACAAAGGAAAGATCAGGACGGGCATGGGTTAGATACAAAATTTTACCAACAAGTTGACGGTATAAGGTAGCATCCACTTCAGGGGTAGTAAAGTTGACTGAAATCTTGACTCTAGACTAAAAGGGAGAAGGGGCAGGCTTACAGTATTCCATGTGAAAGTGGTGTAGAAGATCACAGGAATACTTGGATTGAGAGAGGGTAATGCCTTCCTTGGATTGCAAGACTTGAAGACCATGGAAATAATGCAAGTGTCCTAAGTCTGTCATTTCAAACTTCTTTTTGAGGCTAGACTTCACATGGTTTATATGGTTTGGATCAATACCAGTAAGGATAATATCATCAACATAAAGAACAAGGATGGTGAAGGAATTACCCACTTTCTTGGTGTAGACAGTGTTGTCATAATGACACTTAGAAAAGCCATTATCTAGGAGAAATCTATCCATTTTCGCATACCAAGCCCGAGGAGCTTGTTTGAGACCATAGAGAGACTTCCTAAGGTGACAAGAAAGGCTAGAATATTTTTGGATAAAGCCAGGGGGTTGTTCCATGTAGATTTCTTCATGCAAATATCCATGTAAGAAGGCAGATTTAACATCCATCTGATGGACTTCCCATTTAAAGGAGGCAGCAAGGGAAAGAACAAGGCAAATATAATTCATTTTGGCAACAGGGGAGAAGGTTTTAGTATAGTCAATGCCTTCAACTTGTGAAAAACCTTTAGCGATAAGATGAGCTTTATGTCTATCCACTTTTCCATCTGGTCCAAACTTGGTTTTTTAAACCCATCTGCATCTGAAAAGTTTTCTTCCTTTTGGAAGAGGATCAAGATCCCAAGTATTGTTTGCCAATAAGGAACGATACTCTTCATTCATAGCTTCATCCCAATCTAGATGACCAAAGGTTTCTTCAAAGGTTTCTGGATCAAGTTTTTCTGGAACTTGAGCTAATAAGGAATAGGCTCTTTCTAACTGAGAACAAGTATGTCATCGATCGGCAGGGTCACTTGCAAGAGAACCTGCTGCATCTGGAGTAGAGCAGACCCATCTTGGAAGCGGTGGAGTATAAGGAACAATTTCACAAGCTAGAAGAGGATTTTCATCCTCGCTGTCATCATCTGAACTAGAAGGAATTATATTAAAAATAGAGGAGAGAGAGAGAGGTGGCACATATGCCAAATCAGGCTCGCAGGCCAAAGGTGGCACACCCGCCGAGCTAGGCTCGCAGGCCGATATATTTTCATCAAACTTTACATCTCTTCTAATGATTATATTTTTTGATTTTAGTTGAAGAAGTCTATATCCTTTGACATCTTCAGAATATCCAACAAAAATACATTTTTCACTCTTAGGTTCTAAGGCTTTATGTTACGCATCTAGAATATGGGCCCAAGCATCACTTCCAAAAACACGAAAGTGACTTACATCTGGTTTGATTGAGCTCCAAGATTCTTCTGGAGTTATATTCCTTAAAACCTTAGTAGGAGTGCGATTTAATATGTAATTTTCACAGTTAATGGCTTCTGCCCAAAAATTGAGACCAAGTCCTTTAGATTGAAGCATACAATTAGTTATTTCTTTTAAGGTGCGATTCTTCCTTTCAGCTACACCATTTTTTTGTGGAGTATATGGAATAGTATGTTGCAATTGAATGCCATGCTCAGTGCAGAAGTTGATAAATTTGTTGTTAACATATTCTCTGCCATTGTCTGATCTTAACTTAAGAATTTGATGTCCAGATTGTTTCTCAACAAAGGCCTTAAAGGCCAAGAACATGTTAAAAACTTCACTCTTGAGTTTTAAGAAATATACCCAAGTGCGTTTGGAAAAATCATCAATGAAACTTAAGAAGTACTTGCAAAGAAATAAAGAAACAACAGGAAGTGGACCACATAAATCACTGTGCACAAGCTGTAAAGGGGCTGAAGCATGCCAAGAGGCACGTTTTTCAAAACTATCCCGATGATGTTTTTTGAGTACACATCCGAAGAAAACACCATCTCGGCAAGATACCATAGGAAGGCCTATCACCATATTTTACTTACATAGAGTTTGAAGAGAGCGATAGTTTAAGTGACCAAATCGCTCATGCCAAATTTTTCTCACATCATCATTATGAGCAACAAAAACAGAGGGAAGAGATGATGACCCAAAGTTGTCAAACTTATACAACCTTGTGGAATCATCAACAATGCTAATAGCTAAAATATGCTTAGGATATTTTAGGTCCTTGATTACAACATCATGAGGTGAGAATTCTACTATTTTCCCTTCACCTGAATAAGTTATCTGATAAACATATAGAAGGTTGCATGATAAGGTAGGAACACATAGTACATCATTTTTCTGACCATTATCTAGATGAATGGTTCCAGATCCTACAACACTAAGAGATCTATCATCACCAACATAAATATGTTTTGTGTTACAATCATTTAAAGAAGAAAACATGGATTTATTTTTAGCCATGTGGTAAGAAGCTCCAGAATCAATGAGACACTCATGAGAAGGAGAAGAAGAAAACACATTTAATGCATAACCAGATCTTGATGCTTGAAAACCACAAGCAGTTTGTTCCATGCCTGAAGATGAAGGTGAAGAGTGCTCCAAATTGATGTTGTGCTTCTTCATTGATGCTTCTAAGGCTTCCATCTTCTTAAAACATTTGGACTCTATATGGCCATCCCGATTGAAAAATTTGCAATGTATATTCGTCTTCTTCCCTTTGTTTTGATTTGCCTTATTAGTTTGGTGATTTGATTTTTCAGTTTGCGGCTGAAATTTCTTAGGGCCCTTGTTTGGTTTAGGACAATATTTTTTAGGATACTGCTTCTTGGGATTCTTTTGATATGGTTGTTGTTGGGCTGCTAAGGCTTTCTTAGAAGCGTTTCTAGCAGTGATAAGACCAAGGTGTAAATTTTTTTCTTGTTCTCTTATCAAAGAATCAAAAAAGGAATCAAAAGAGGGATTCTTGTAGGTGGTTCCAGAAGAGATGATGGCTTATCTAGTGGAATGGAAGGCAGAAAAAAATACATAGTATGCAGGGCCAAGCTTAGCAAGAATGAAATAGATGAGGCTACCATCTTCCTTTTTGACCTTACAACCTTCTAAAAGAATTCTAAGGGTCTTGAACTTGGACAAAAAGTCTTCAATAGAGGAGAAATTATTAGGGTCCAAAGTAAGCAACTCATTTTCAAGATGGTGGGCCCTAATTTGATTTGAATGCCAAAAAAAATATTTAGATTTTCCAAGGCTTTATCAGGGGTGTCAATGTCAAGGATGTGAAATCGAAGATCTTCAGCAATGGACATTCCTATCAACCCTCGTGCTTGATCTTGTTTATTTTCCCATTTAGGAACTTTATCATCATTAGAAGGTTTAGTTTCTTGACCTGTGGCTATTCTATAAAGACCTTTACTTCTAAGTATATCTACCATGTGAGGTAGCCATTGGAAATAATTGGTACTCTTAAGAATAATCGGGCATGCACTTTCCATTTTTTAAAAACAACTAAAGCTGAGAAAATATGAAACTAATTGTTCCAATGGAAATATCTCAAAAAATTAGGCTGTTTAAAAAAAACGGCTTCCGGATGAAGAAGTTACGCCTTTTGAAAAATTTGAGTTGAAGATGCCGAATAGTTACGGGAACGAGATGAAGTGCGACTTTTAAAAAAAAAAAATTCCGCCCCTTTGAACAAATTTTTTTACAAAAGAAGCTTGAGAAGGAGACTTGAACCCAAGACCTCTATTCTCATAAACTAACCCCTCATCAAGTGAGATAGTAAAAGGATCACATTATTATAAGAAAGGAGGAAGGTTTTTTTTTTTTACTCTTCGGTGTGCGTGCCTTTTTCCTGCACAAAAAAAACAGAGCAAAAAAAAAAACGAAATGAAAATCCTTACAACAGAATGTTAGATTCTCGGTTACCCTTACCGACAACTATCACTATTTTCACTATTTCTGATTTCCCAAGATCGCACAAAGACACGGGGAAAGAGCATACGTAGCAAAAAAAACCCTTTTTCCTGTTTCTGATTTTCCAAGATTGCACGGAGCGCACACCAAAGAGTATACACAGAGAAGAGGGTATAGATATGAAAAATAAATAAAACCTTAATACTGAAAATAAACAGATAGAAAAAAACCGAAATAAGCACAACTATTAACAAATATAATTGCAAAATAGATGCTTTATACCTCCAGATCTAAACTAACATAACTTGGGCAGCTGGAAACCTTTTCACATGAAACAAAAGGAGTTCCTCACTGTAATAAACGTTCTAGACACAACCAAGCAGTTCTCCAAGCCCAAAAATGTTCAAAAATAGTAGATCTACAAAACGACATTCATATGCACAGCTTCGGATTTTGATCAACAACGGACGCAACCCTCAAAATAGCTCTGATACCATGTAGGAATTTACAAGGTAGGTTCCGTAGATCAAGAACCAAAGGTCACTGCTCACAAATAGATCACAAATTAGTACACCAGTATAATAATGTGGTTAAAACCCTCAAAGAAGGAAACAGTCCACGCCCTAAGCCAACGCGGCCACTTCATGGAATTTATTAATATAAAAAGAAAAGTTACATATGTTTCTCTCATAAATGGTTACCGGACAGATGACCCTCCATGCTCTTTAAATAGAGATCATGGACCAATCAAGTGCTAAGCCACGGATCAAGTGCCATTAATACTGAGGTGAGAGATAACTATCGGATCACTACAAATCGTGACTGTCAGATTATAAGTTACAAATGTACATGGTAAAGAAACACACTTTACCTAACTCTACACTAGACTAAGTTATTCTTAACTATTTCCTATGTGTCGGAATATCCTAACATCCCCCCTTAAGAAAAAATTGGGATAGGATTGAAGGATTTACAAAGGTGACACAAAAGGAGCCTATTTCCTATGTGTCGAAATATCCTAACATCCCCCCTTAAGAACAAATTTGTAATATTCCTTTTCAGGAATTTTAGCAATATCTCCAGTGAGGACGCTGTATAAGTGAACCAGTGCAAGAATAGTGTAGTCCAGGGCTTGGAACCTCAAGAATATGCTATATATGACTTAAATATAGAATCGAATCAGAAAAAAATAACTCTAGCTATAGTAAACAGATCTCCCCAACTCAAATGTAGAAAAAGGCATCATAACCCCAGTACATCATAAAATAGAAATTCCGGAGGCAGAAAAAAATTTATTATTATTATGTAAACTAAAAAAATAGATGGAATAACATATATCTATAGCTTTCATTCATTATAAGATCAGAAATGAGAGGCTTGACCTCTTTTACAAACACATTGGGACCTCCCGGCAAGGGTTTCCGATAAAATAGCAACACAATGTACAAAACTGCATAAAATAACGCTGTACCCAGCAACTCTGTATTAAGAAATATCTAATATGCTCAAATAAGAATACAAAATAAAAAAATATGCTCAAGATCTTCCTCAATAGAACTCCTGGAGTGGAAATCACCTCCTCCTCTCCTGAAATAAGCTCAAATGGGTAGATCTAACCCCAGCTACTACATAAATAACACATTCACTAAGAGTGATTGCGTAGTCCAGGTTAGAGGATGTCTTCCTCAAGATATCTGATGAGAATGGAACACAAGACCTCCTCCTTGAATCTCCCAATCAATCTGCAACAACAATGGAACTAGAATTCCCGCATGAGAACCCTTGCACTAAACAGCGCTGCAACTCTGGCTAAACAGCTGAAGATTGCAATCATTCATAAGATTGAAACAAGAAGTATGAATGAATGAATTCCCTTGTTGCCATTCCTTCCTTTTTATTCCAAGTGAGCTTCTCCATCCCGAGCCCCACACATTGGTGATGTAGCTTCCTTGAGAAGCTTTCTCCTTCAAAACTGTGCTGCCCTAGAGGCTTTCCCTCCCTTTTTACAGCGCTGGTTGACTTGGTCAACTATAGTAGCTCCTTGCTTTTGCTCCTTTTCACACTCAAGGGGCTTTATTTTATCCTCCTATCTCAATCCCTTTTCACACTGGGATAGATTTTATTGTGTTTCTTACTTCTTATTTCAAAAATGGAGTAATTATAATGTTCCAAGTAGCTATGGCTAATTGGGAACATCACAGTCCTCCCCACTCAAAAGTTGCTTGCCCACAAGCAACAGTAAAGAAGGATGCTGCAAGATCTCCCCCCCCTCCCAAGTGGCATCCTCATCTGGTAGATTCCTCCATCGAATCAAATATTATTTGATGACTCTGTTTCTCAACTTCCTCTCTCTTGTGTCTAGGATTTCTTCTGGCTGCAAGATCAAATGACCCTCATCATCAATTGGAGGAAGTTCCAAGTTGGAAACTACATTCCTCCCTATGGCCTTCTTGATGCAAGATACATGGAAGATATTGTGGATCTTGCCCCCGTTAGGAAGCTCCAGTTCATAAGCTACCTTACCAACACATCTGTTCACCTTGTATGGCCCATAGAAACGTGGTTTGAGCTTTTAAGCTCCCTTCACCTCGAGTGTGGACTATTTGTAAGGCTGAAGGCGTAGGTAGAAAATATCCCCCACCTCAAATTTTCTCTCTATCCGACCATGGTTTGCATACATCTTCTGCTGGTTATGAGCAGTGAAAATGTTATCTTTGAGGGCCCTGAGTATGTCCTAGTTCTCTTGAATCGAATCTCTTGCCCTTGGAGCTTTACTTGCCCCAAACATAACATCGTAAAATGAAAGTGCCTCATATCCATAGAAGGCTCGGAATGGTGTCATGCGAATAGAGATATGGTGAGTAGTGTTGTAACAATACTCCCTCAAGTGGAGCCACTGCAACCAAGCTTTCTGCTGCCCGACCACATAGTTTCTCAAGTAGCCTTCTAGCCACTTGTTCACTATCTCAGTCTGCCCATCAGTTTGGGGGTGATAAATGGTGCTGGGGGTCAAATTAGTTCCCACTAATCAGAAAATTTCCTGCCAAAAGCCACCCATGAAGTGGCTGTCCCGATCACTCACTATGGTCCTAGGGAGACCATGGAGTCTAAATACATCTCTGAAGAAGAGTTTAGCTACCTGTGAAGCAGTATAATGTGCAGAGATGGTAAAGAAATGAGCATACTTTGTTAGTATATCAACAAAAACATAGATACAGTCCTTACCCTGCACTATCGGTAAGCTGGTGATGAAGTCCATAGAGATGCTTTCCCACTTCCCATCCAGAATAGGTAGTGGCTGTAACAACCCAGCAGGATAAGTGTGCTCTCCCTTATTTTGTTGGCAAGTGGTACATTCCTTGACATGTCGGAGCACATCCTCCTTGAGACCCTTCCACAAGAATCTCTCCCTGATAGATCTGTAAGTTTTTGTGAAGCCTTGATGCCTGGAAAGTGGGGAATCATGTGAGGCCCTAAGATCTTCTCCTTGAGCTTAGAATTCTTAGCCAAGTAGATCCGATCCTTGTAATAGATAACCTCATCCATATAGGCCTTGGGATGTCTATAAGGAGTGGTGATCACTGCTTGTACCCCTTGTTCCAACTCAATGGTATGTTCAAACCCTCGGTCAGGAGGTCTCCCTAGTGGGATATCTCCAAATACTGTAGAATACCGGTCCAAAAGGGATTGAACATCTGGATGCACCAGTGTGTCCTTGCTCTTCACCTCAGATACATGAAACTCCACTACCCATGCAATTTTTCCTCTACACAGATTTGCCTCCATTCTATGTGCTGAAAGAACCTGAGGAGGATATGTGTTCATACCCTTGATCTTTTGTTGTTGGCCATCCTCTTCTCTAGTCCATTCCATCTCTAGAGTTCTCCAGTTAGTGGTAACTCTCCCAAGAGTGACTAACCACTGGACTCCCAATATGACATTGGTTTCTGGAATATCTACCACAAAGAAATGGTCTGTCAAGGTATAGGTACCCATAGTAATGTTCAGCGCTGGAACATACTTGGCACATTGTAGAGTCATGGCTCCTAGGACCAAAACTGAAAATCCCTTAAACTCCTCCATGGGAATTCCTCTCTTGTGTACCAGCTGTGAATCAATAAAATTGTGAGTGGCTCCACTATCTATCAATACAAAAACTCTTTGCCCCATGATGGTGCCTCTTACTCTTAAGGTAAGATATTTTGGGACCCCTCTTAACGCTGCAACAACTCCTCTTGGAGCAAAGTCTTCTATGGGTTGTACAATGCTGGCACCCTTCTTGGAGAAGGTCTTGATAGGATGTGCCTCCCCTATAACACATTTCTCCTGAACAGGGAGTGTCTCCCTTTGCCTTGAATGGGTTTTTTGTTGTAAAAAGGTTCTTGCCCTGGGCAAGATGTGTTGTAGATCTCTAGCTTTATCCACAGCTTCAAAGAGTGTAGTTGGTTTTGTAGACTTGACCAACCCTTGTAATGGTTCAAACATCCCATTCAAAAACATGCATACCTTCCTGCTCATAGTGAGGTTGGAGACCATCACTGAAAGCTTTAGATACTCAGCAATATAATCCTCAATATCTCCCTCTTGCTTGATTTTGGTTATTTTGGCAAAGTGGGCTTCCGGATCCCTTGGATCAAATCTCTCCACTAGCTTCTTGGTGAAAGCCGAGCATGAAGTGATATGATGATTCCCAAGTGTGGTTAGTCCATGAAACCACCAGTCTTGAGCCTCCCCTTCTAGATGCAACGCAGCTATCTTGATAGCTTCCATTTCAGAAACCTTGTGAAGCTGGAAGTATGTGTCCAAATTCTATACCCATGCCTTTGCTGTGTGATTAGATGTCCCATAAAATGTGGGAAAGAAGAATCCCACCATACTGCACTATAGGGCTGCTCCCTGCATCAAGTTACCTTCCCTTTTATGAGAATCATTCCTCCTTCCATCCTTGATCTGGCAAAGCTCCTGAAAGCTCAGATGCTCCTTGAACCTTTGAGACTGGAGCTCATATTCTTCAAAATGTTCTCCTAGAGAACCCTCCTTATTTCCTTTAGTTAAAAATTAAGGCATGGTGGAGCGTTGTGATGGATTTTAATGTCCCATGCCATTTGCAGTGTTGGTACTTGCCCTAGGGCAAAACCCTAAAGACTCTTCTTCCTGCCTCATCTCCTTGAGATCCCTTGCAATGTTCTATAGGGTTTGAAGTACGAGCCTTGAGATGTCTTCCTTCTCCATGCTAAAGAGAAATCTCCCCCACACAATATGAGCCAAGAGCAGAGCTCTGATACCACTGTAATATTCCTTTTTAGGAATTTCAGCAATATCTCCAGTGAGGACATTGTATAAGTGAACCAGTGAAAGAATAGCACAGTCCATGGCTTGGAACCTCAAGAATATGCTGTATATGACTTAAATATAGAATGGCATCAGTAAAAAATAACTCTAGCTATAGTAAACAGATCTCCCCAACTCAAATGTAGAAAAAGGCATCATAACCCCAGTACATCATAAAATAGAAATGCCGGAGGCAGCAAAAAAGTTATTATTATTATGTAAAATAAAAAAATATATGGAATAAAATATATCTGTAGCTTTCATTCATTATAAGATCAGAAATGAGAGGATTGACCTCTTTTACAAACACATTCGGACCTCCCAGCAAGGGTTTCCTTCAAAATAGCAACACAATGTACAACACTGCAGAAAATAACGATGTACCCAGAAAATATGTATTTAGAAATATCTGATATTCTCAAAGAAGAATACACAATACAAAAATAGGCTCAAGACCTTCCTCAATAGAACTCCTGGAGTGGAAATCACCTCCTCCTCTCTTGAAATAAGCTCAAATGGGTAGATATAACCCCAGCTACTGCAGCTACTGCATAAATAACACACTCACTGAGAGTGAATGCGTAGTCTAGGTTAGAGGATGGCTTCCTCAAGATATCTGATGAGAATGGAACTCAAGACCTCCTCCTTGAATCTCCCAATCAATCTGCAACAACAATGGAAATAGAATTCCCGCATGAGAACCCTTGCACTAAACAGCACTGCAACTCCGGCTAAATAGCTGAAGATTGCAATCAGTCATAAGACTAAAAAAATAAGTATGAATGAATGAATTCCCTTGTTTCCATTCATTCCTTTTTATTCCAAGTAAGCTTCTCCATCCCGGGCCCCACACATTGGTGATGCAGCTTCCTTGATAAGATTTCTCCTTCAAAACTGCGCTGCCCTAGAGGCTTTCCCTCCCTTTTTACAACATCGGTTGACTTGGTAAAATATAGTAGCTCTTTGCTTTTGCTCCTCTTCACACTCAAGGGGCTTTATTTTATCCTCCTATCTCAATCCCTTTTCACACCGGGATATATTTTATTGTGTTTCTTACTTCTTATTTCAAAAATGGAGTAATTATAATGTTCCAAGTAGCTATGGCTAATTGGGAACATCAAACAATTGGGATAGGATTTAAGGATTTAAAAAAGTGACACAATAGGAGAAGGAAGGGGGCATTAGAGCCTATCCCACCTTAATGACAACTTTCTTGAACTCCAAGCATGGATCGAAGTTTGGTAAACTTCACTTCTGTGAGAGCCTTTGTAAAGATATCGGCTACCTGATCATTGGTTGGACAATACTGCACTTCAAGAACACGATCATGAATGAGCTTTCTGATGAAGTGTATGTGGATTTCAATGTGTTTCATACGCTGATGCTGAACTGGATCTTTACATAGCTGAATGGAACTCTGATTATCACACCAAAGTGTAGTTGGATGCTGCTGATGAAGACCAAATTCGCACAGATCCGACGAAGCCACATGGTTTGCTTGCTTCAATCGACTCACGATACCTCCGCTTTTTGTTGGTCAAGGGAGACATCTCAATGATTTTGTGGACATAACCTGTTCAGTGTGTCACTTAGAAGCAGAGCGAAGATTGCAGCAGTGAAGTCACATGATGGACAAAGTACAATGAAGAAATAGTGAAGCCAAAATCAAGAAGGGTTGAACAGTGAAGAATCTTGTTGATGGCAGTCAACTAAGTATATCACGCATATTCTATTAAAAGTGACTAAGGGATTGGTGTCCTTGGAGTAGGAGCTCCTAAACACAAGGTTGGTGCCTTGAGAAGATAGGGTCGAAGCCCTAGAGGTCGGAGCCTCATCAAAGTCCAAGTTGGTTCTTGGCAACATGTTGGTGCCTGTTTCATTAAAAGGGTTGGTGCCCTCACTCAACTATTTTATACTATTATTAGAAAGAGAATTGAAATTCTTATTAACCCTTAATATTATCATTATACATCTCTTTGTCTTTAATTGTGAAGAATCTAACTGGCAATAATTAACAATTGAAAAGAAATACTGATTCCCCCCTCGTCTCAGTATTTCCAACAATTGGTATTAGAGCCAGCTTCTTCATTATCAACCTAACAACTGGAAGAAGGATTCTTAGGCACAATGAAGAACATGGAAGCAACAGGGAAACTGCATATATTTGATGGAACAAACTTTAGTTTTTGGAAAAAGAGGATGTCCTACTATCTAATGTCTCTTGGTCCTAAAGTATGGCACTCTGTTTTGGATGGGTACAAAGCTCCCGCCAGTCTTCCAACTGATCAATATGAAATAATAGCCTACATTGCTAATGCCAAAGCTTTAAATTCCATCACTAGTGGAATTACCGATTCCAAATTTACGAAAGTCATGGATTGTGACTCAGCCAAAGAGTATGGGATAAGTTGGTTTCTCTATATGATGGGGACTCCAAAGTTAAGAAGGAAAAGCTTCAAACCTATAGAAGACAATTCGAGAGTCTAAAAATGGATGTTGAAGAAGATATTGTATCATACTTCCTCTGAGTAGCTGAAGTGGTTAACTCTCTTAAAGGACTAGGAGAAAATATTGAAGAAAGCACCATTGTTCAAAAAATCTTGAGATCGCTTCCTGATAGTTTTAACTCCAAAGTAAGTGCCATAGAATAAATGAAGGACCTAGATACTCTCAAGATGGATGAACTTCATGGAATTATTATTGCCTATGAGATGAGGAAAGGAAGCCCAAATTTCAAAGAAGCAACTTTCAAAGCCTCAAGATCTACAAAAGAAGGAAAAGGATGGAATTGCAACAACGATGAATCTGATACTAAAAACGAGTTAGTTCAATTTGTATGAAGACTAAAAAGGGGATCTAAGCTAAAAGATAAGTACCCTCTTATTTGTTTCAATTGTGGAAGAATAGGTCATTATGCTGCAAAATGTCCTCATAAACATGATAGTGATGATGAAAAGGACTCTAAAAGAATGATGTACAAAAAGAAAGGGTTTAATAAGAAGAACTTCTTCTCCAAAAAAGATGAGTCTGATGAAGATGAATTTGTAGTCATAAAAAAGAAATCAACTAGAAATGTGCGTCATTACAAAGAAAGTGATGATGAATCAGATGAGGAAAGTGATTATGTTGGAAGCAAAGAAACATTATTCATGGCATTTAAAAATGTTGATGACTCAGAATTAGAATATGAAAGAAACATGGATAGTTTTCTAATGAGTGCCATTGAAGAAAATGAGAATCTAAAAAAGAAGGTAATTTATCTCAAAATAGAAAGAGAGGAAGCAAAAAGAAGGGAATATTTCTTGAACATTAAGCTAAAAGAGAAGGATGATATCTGTGAAAAACGTGAAGCTGAAATAATATCTCTAAGAAAGGAATTAGAGCAAGTTAATAGGAGTTGGAAAAGCTCTCTAGCTCTTGACAACATTCTTAATACTCAAAAACCTCAACATGACAAGTCTGGAATTGGTTTCAATGGAGAATCATCAAGTACAAATAATAATGCCAAAAGTTATGTTGATGTACTCTCTTGCCATCCAAAAGAATAAAATTCATCTCGTCAGGAACAAAGTCCCATCTCAAAACCAAGAATTGAAGAAAGAGCAACTCCAAGGAAGAATGTTGGTTCAAGCTATGGATACTACAATAGGTATCAAACTATTTTTCTTGGGTATTGTTACAATTGTAAAAACTTTGGGCATCAAGCTAAGCATTGCAAGGATCATAAGAATGAAGCACCAAGATTGAATGATCAAACAAATCAACTACGTGGTCCTAAAGAGCAAGGACAAATCAAAACTTACAATTCCTTTGATCCTTTGCTAAGTTTGATCCGTCTTGCTCATTATGTGATAATTATGATAATAATGAACAAAATTTCCCTCTCAAAAGGGAGAAAGCTAAAAACGTAAATCTCAAAACTAATAAATGTGGCCTAGCTCTATGTGCTCATAGTGAAGAAAATCATTGGTTCGTGGATAGTGGATGCTCAAGACATATGACAGGTGACCAAATTTTTTTTATCTCATTGAAAAAGAAAAATGGAAATGTATTCTTTGGAAGTGGATCCGCTAAAATCACTGGAAAAGGAACTGCTACCCTTGTCAATGGACTAGGAAAGGCTCAAAATACCTTGCTGGTAGAAGGGCTCAAACACAATCTCTTAAGTGTTAGCCAGATTTGTGATCAAGGATATAATGTTGTCTTTAGTACAAAAAATTGTGAAATAAGAGACTCATCCTCGGTAGAATCTTTGGCGAAAGGAGTAAGAACACCAGATAATGTTTATATTCTCAGTAGAATCCAAGAAGATACATGTTACTTAAGTCAAACAGATGAAAGTTGGTTATGGCACAAGCGATTGGGGCATACAAGTTTTGATAACCTAGTCAACATCAAAAAAATTAATGCAGTAAGGGATATTCCAAAAATGTGCAAACCAAATCAAGTTGTATGTGGCCCATGCTAACATGGAAAGCAAACCAGAACTAGCCACAAAACTAAGGAGTTCTCAACAACAAAACCTTTGGAAATCATTCATGCAGATTTGTGTGGGCCAACTAGAACTCCAAATCTTCAAGGTGAAAGGTACTTTGCTCTATTCGTTGATGACTATACTAGAATGATGTGGATATATTTCATAAAATATAAATCTGAAGAATTTAAATGTTTTAAGAATATTAAGGCTCTCATTGAGAATGAGAAAGACTCTAAGATTAAATGTCTTAGAACGGATAGAGGAGGAGAATTCACCTCAAACGAATTTGATGAATTCTATAAAGAGCATGGAATCAAAAGAGAACTCTCTACTGCTAGGACACCCCAGCAAAATGGAGTAGTTGAAATAAGGAACCGATCCATTCAAGAAATGGCAAGGACAATGCTACTAGTAGCTGATTTGCAACCAAAATTTTGGAGAGAAGCAGTTGGCACCGCAGTTTATACCTTAAATCGAGCTCAACTAAGACCTAATAATGAAAAGACTCCTTATGAATTATGGAAAGGAAGACCTGCTTCAGTAAAATATTTCAGGGTTTTTGGAAGCAAATGTTTCATAAAAATAAATGATGACTCACCAAGTAAATTTGATTCTAGAGTTGACGAAGGAATATTTCTTGGATACTCCACTAGGAGCAAAGCTTACAAATGTTACAACAATCATCTATGAAGAATAGTGGAAAAAATTTATGTGAAGATTGATGAAGGCCTTCCAGAAAAATAATTGGAGATCATGAAGTTGAGCCTTTCTTTGAACAAAGTGAAGAAGAAGAACCTGAAAAAGAAGAGGAGAATGAAGAACCTCAAAGTGAATCTTCACAAACTCCCTCCAAGATCAAGTTTGTTCAAAGATATCATTCGGAAGAACAGGTCATCGGAAATACAGATGAAGGAATCCAAACTTGAAGAAGGATGATAAGCACCCCAAGAAATGATGATGTGGCTCTATTACATTTAATAGAACCTGAAAATTTTTCTCAAGCAAGCAAAGATCCTTATTGGATAAAGGTCATGGAAGAAGAAATGTCTCAAATTGAAAAAAATGAGACTTGGGAACTAGTACCTCGCCCAAAATATAAAAATATAATTGGAACAAAATGGGTATTCAAAAACAAGATGAATGAAGATGGACA
Organism: Pinus albicaulis; assembly: GCA_034641835.2. Classification (NCBI taxonomy): domain Eukaryota; kingdom Viridiplantae; phylum Streptophyta; class Pinopsida; order Pinales; family Pinaceae; genus Pinus; species Pinus albicaulis. The sequence continues at coordinate 90,454,540 of CM076576.1, forward strand.
AATCATCAGAAATAAAGCCAGACTTGTCTACAAAGGATTCTCACAAATAGAAGGAATTTAATTCGAAGAAACCTTTGCACCAATAGCTCGAATGGAAGCTATAAGAATGTTTTTAGCATTTACTTGCTCAAAAGGAATCAAGGTTTATCAAATGGATGTAAAATCAACATTCCTGAATGGAGATCTCATGGAAGAAGTTTAAATGGAGCAACCAGAAGGATTTGATCTTGCTAAAGGAAAATAATTTGTATGCAAACTAAAAAATGCCTTGTATGGATTAAAACAAGCCCCTAAAGCATGGTATGCAAAGTTGGATCACTATTTGAAACAAGAGGGTTTCAAAAAGGGAGTGGCAGGTAGCAATCTCTACATGAAGATGGATAAGGAAAAACTTCTAATCACTCTTGTTTACGTTGATGATCTAATATTTGCTAGCAATAATGAATAAATGAGCCATGAATTTCCTCTAAATATGTCCAAAAAATTTTAGATGTCAATGATTGGTGAGTTGTCTTACTTTATTGGGCTACAAATATCTCAAACCTCTGTAGGCATGTTTATATCTCAAGAAAAATATCTTAAAGACATGCTCAAAATATATGGGATGGAAGATTGTGCACCTATGAGCACACCGATGACCACATATTGTAAATTAAGCAAAGATGATGATACCCCTCTCATAGATGCAACTCTTTACAGATCAATAATTGGAGCTCTCCTATACTTAACTGCTACAAGACCAGATATTATGCAAGTAGTAGGAATGGTAGCAAGATTTCAGTCAAGTCCTAAACAATCCCATCTAGCAATTGTGAAGAGAATTCTCAGATATCTGAAAGGAACGATTGATTTCGGTCTTTGGTATCCTAAGAGTTCAACTCTTATTGTGACAAATCACTTTGATGCTGATTGGGCCGGAAGCGTGGATGATTGAAAAAGTACCAGTGGAAACGCATTCTTTATGGGAGATTGTCTTATATCTTGGCTCAGCAAAAAACAATCATCTATATCCCTTTCTACAACTGAAGCTGAATATATAGCTGCTGCTGATTGTTGTACACAAATTCTATGGATGAAGGAAGCCTTGAAGGATGTCAACGTAGAAACTAAGCAACCAGTTACTATTTTTTGTTACAATACTAGTGCCATCAGTATTTCAAAGAATCCAATGATGCACTCAAGGACCAAAAATATTCCAATCAAATACCACTTTCTCCGTGAACAAGTTGTTGAACACAATATCAGGTTGGAATACATCAATACAAAATAGCAAATTGCGGATATCTTTACAAAACCCTTCCACGAGAAGCATTTGAGTATCTTCGCCAAAAGATGGGAGTCATTGCTCTTGCATCACATTAAATCACGCAACATGTACAGTATGTTAGGGGGAGAAACTTGACAGGGGGAGTACTTGGGCAACCCATTTTCCATTGATGAAAAAGGGGGAGAGAATGTTGAAAGGGAAAGAATATTGCCATCAATGACAAAGGGGGAGATTGTTAATTCAGATTGTCATTGATGTCAATATGACTTTGACTAAGATGAAGGTTGCACTAGGACATATCACTACACTATTATTGGATGACATGGATATCCTACATGACCCTATGATGATGAAGAAGCCAAACAATGGAGAATCCATACTGTCCCAAACATTCCTGATGCTGTCCCAAAAGTTTTATGCATAAAAGTTAAGGACAGTAACAAAGAAAAATAATTTTTTCCACCTTAGAGGCATTTTTTCTCAATGGGGCCTAGACCATCTCAAAGAGGATTTTTTCCTCTTTCCAATGAGCCTTTAATTTCCCTGAAACTTCCAACGGTTTGTGAGATATTGGATTTTTAAGTTTAAGAAAATATATTTTTTATCTAGCCGACCTAAACTCACAGTTTCATGTCGGCCTCCCTCCAAAAGACGTGACACTTCATTCCAGTTGAAAATCACTATAAATATAAGACTGAAACTTCATTTTCAAATCATAAATTTGGTCAAGGATTATACATCGAAAAGATCAAGTTCACAACTCGTGAACTGAAGAAAGCATAAGACATATCGAAGACTTGTTTGTTGGGTTAAAATCTGAATATAAGAACCGCAGATATATTTGTGGGAAAAATTGAAGACTCATATTTTTTTGTTATGTTTAGAACTGTTAAATTAACTCGGATTGATCACAGCTCAGTCACAAAAAATTCAGACCTGTGAGAAGTGCTGGAACAGACCTCGATTAAGCTACTACAGAGCTATCTAACCCTTGGACTTGTGATAATATCACTTGCTAATCAGATAAGCTACAGGAGCTCACCACAGTCAAATCAGTCACCTATAGGAGTTTGGAACATTTAGTTGGTATTAATCACATTAAAAAAAAAAGGTGTAATAAATAGCGGTGAATAGTGAATAGTGAAGATCTTGGTTCTGATATTCTTGTGGACTGTGATTTATTTATGACTTGGGCATACAATTGGTGCAACAATCTTCTTTAAATTTCTCATTACATTACTTACTCTTTAGCATAGTCAAGGAGGGTTCAAGTACAGTGGCTTGACGCTTGTGACATAGCTGAATCTTGGTGTCACTCCAGGACTATGAACTAAGATTGCAGCAGTGAAGTCACATGATGGACAAAGTACAGTGAAGAAATAGTGAAGCCAAAATCAAGAAGGGTTGAATAGTAAAGAATCTTGTTGATGACAGTCAAGTAATTATATCACACATCTTCTATTAAAAGTGACTGTGGGATTGGTTTCCTTGGAGTAGGAGCTCCTAAACACAAGGTTGGTGCCTTGAGAAGATAGGGTCAAAGCCCTAGAGGTCGAAGCCTCATCAAAGTCCAAGTTGGTGCTTGGAAACAGGTTGGTGCTTGTTTCGTTAAAAGGGTTGGTGCCCTCACTCATCTATTGTATACTATTATTAGAAAGGGAATTAAAATTCTTATTAATCCTTAATATTATCATTATACACCTCTCTGTCTTTCATTGTGAAGAATCTAACTGGAAATAATTAACAATTGAAAAGAAATATTGATTCCCACCCCCCCTCTCAGTATTTCCAACAGAATCCAACTCATTATCAATAAATTGAGAATCATACACTTGATGGTATGATGATCCAACAGATTGCACCAATGCTTCCCAGATATGCGTGAGATGTTCCATACCTCATGAGGGGGTGGCCCTTCAAGTAGCCCCCCACATGCTCAAATGTCCGCCTCTTATGATCCAACCTCAGATTTTGTTCCTTAGATTTGATGGGTTTGGTTTCAGCCACTTGCAGTGCCCACACCATGCATGCCTCCTTCAGATGATCCATTCATATCTTCAGTGCCCTATCCTATTAAAAAAGGCTTCTTTGGTTGCGATTTCCCCTCCCCATGCTAGCTTGATGGGCATTATGTCTCATGTACTCAATTGTTATTGTATTTAGTCACGACCTATGTTTTTCCAGGCGCATTATGTATATGGGATTCATTGTATTATTTTATAGCCCATTGATGCCAACATATCATGTACTTAGTAGCTTAGCCCCACATTGCTAGGTTCACCATTATTCTTTGTACTTAGTTATCTCGGTGGGTATGGGTATGCCTCCCCACCTTATTTCAGATCATGTACTCCAAAATAAAAGGAGACTTATATCTGTTTAGTAGGTCTTGTCTCCTCCATTTTTTCCTTCCTTGCACCGCTTCAGTTGTATCTCTCTTTCTCTCTTTGAATCCCCTTTGTTGTCGTGTGGAAGTGTAAATTACAACTTATTTTGGTCATACGATTTTCTCTTAACACTCATACATTGGGTGGAAATCTGTTATTACCAAATAAATTTCATTAGGCGGATGATCTGACGATATAATTTATGTTAATTTATGGTTTTTTTCCCTAGAAGGAAACCCTCAGTTTATATGAGGGAATTGTATTGTGGCTATGTATTTTTATTTTGAGCACGAGAGAGAGAGAGAGGAGGTTGCGTGAGAGCGAAGAGGAAATTACAATGGATTTGTTATAGGTTGTATCTCTTCATTTTGATGGATAGTATAAAAGTAAGGACCGAGTGTTTCTAATTGGACATAGCCCAAATTGGGTGAACCATGTATATATGTGTTTCTCCTGTTCTATGCATTTCTGTATTTGTGTTTATGCAATATTTTATGTATTTCGTTGCCTTGTTAATAAATTTATAACATATTCATGGATATTTTTGGTTTCTATTGGAGTGTGGCACATTTGTTTCTAATGCTTATTAGTTTTATTGAAATTGTTGGTTTTTATGGAAAGTGTCATTTGCAATGGTTTTTTGGATTTGTTTTGGGTCCTCTTTGGAATTTTCCCTTGTTGTGGGTTATGGTATGAGACTCTTATTTTTGTTCCCTCGTAGAAGTTATGATATATTGTTTATGGACAAACCATGCTTCTATCTCAGTGCATAAGCCCACCTTTGATACATCCAAGAGTCCGTGGACCTCTTTTTGTGGAGGCCAAGAAACAATTTTTTGATGTCTCTATTGAACACATGCTACACCCATGGCCTTAAGTTTGAATAATTTCCCATTGTTTTAAGTGTTGGAATCTTCCTTGGTAACAATACTTCACTCATTTTTTATTGGGGATTATCCTATGTGTTTCACCAACTATCTTGTATTTGTAAGTTACCATAGAGACCACACCCTTGAGGGAATTGATTTTCCAATAGGTGGCTAGTAGGTGGCCCTTGACATCTTGGAATTGTCTCCATATCAAGGATTTTCCTTTTATGGAGCACACCTTGCTTTGGAGGGTGCACCCTTATAACAATGAATTCCACATATTGGGAGGATTAGAAGACCATATTAGATTTCCACATTGTTCTAATTTAGAGAAAATGCGATGCCCACATGGCATGAACAAGACCATTCCCATTACAATATTATTACATAAACACAATTTAGATGCCATGTAATCCTTAATAAAATTCATGTTAGTGGACCAAAATGCCACTAGTTTGACACATACCACCAATAGACAATGCAAAATCAATATATTTGCCATATGTCATCTGTGATTGAAATGCCATATCAACAATTTGGTGGGTGAGTAGTGCCACATCAATAATATAGCTAGTGAGTAGTGCTACATCAATAAATTGGCTAGTGAGTAGTGCCACATAAATACTTGTTCACATTCCCATTGTGCATTTTTCCACATTAACGTACCACATTAGTGCTTTGGAGGATCCATCTTCATTGGTATTTAAATATATAAATGCCATTTTTAAATGGGAATATTTTGGTCAGTTGGCTACATTTTTCATTGTTTTTTTTTTAGAGTGCATTATTCTATGTTCATTGAGCATTGTTTTAGTTAGTCTCTATTTTCATAGCTATTTTATTTCTATTTTTTGTTATTGCTACTATGAATGTAATTTTCTTAACCAATGTTTCTTATCACTTGTTGAAGTCCTACATGGAAGATTCATCGAGAAGTAAGGTTCTTTTTAGAGTCACTTTGGAAATAGATTGGTACACCTTTTGATGACTTGAAGAAAGCTAACTGTTTTCACCATTTTCAATAGCTTAGTGCATTTAGGTTACAATCCCTTTGACATTAAATCTTGTAGGAAATTTGTGTGTTTTTTAGTAGCTTGTTTTCCTCTCCTTATTTAGCTGTTTGAGAGCCTTTTTGGGTGGGGTTTGCATGCTTTATTGACTATTTATTTTATTGTCATTTTAAAACATTATTTATATTTGTTTTCATTTTATCTCAACGGCACATGGAAACATCAAACATGGTCAATTAACTCTTACAATGAACACACTTTTTCACATACATTTTCACACCCTAGGCGAACATGAGCTTGGTTAACACTGCCAAGCCAAGATTTGAAACATGCCACATTATAATAATCTAACACACATAGATTACGCCCACTTGGGCACTGAGGGCCAAACAATATATGTAGTTAGGTGTAGGATCTGTGGGATAGGATTCCAATAACACCCATCGAGCATTTACATTGAGACATAGAAGTTGACTTTGTAGGGAGCTTAAAATCCTTCACCATCCCACGACCCAAAGCCAGAGTGCATCAAAAACTCGATTATGAGGGAATTAGGCTAGGTCATCATGAAATAAGTTCTCCTTAGGGATAACCAACCCGTGGTAGGGAATTTCCTACAGTGGATAATCACCATGAAGCTCAAGACTCAACCACCCCTATGGGACGAAGGTAACCACACACATTTTCACACCCTAAGCGAATGTGAGCTTGGTTAACACTACCAAGCCAAGATTTGAAACATGCCATATTATAATAATATAATACATATAGATTAAGCCCACTTGGGCATTGAGGGCCAAACAATCTATGTAGTTAGGTGCAGGATCGGTGGGATAGGCTTTCAATAACACCCATCGAGCATTTACATTGAGAAATAGAAGTTGAAATTGTAGGGAGATTAGAATCCTTCACAATCCCACGAACCAAAGCTAGAGTGTTTCAGAAACTCGATTATGAGGGGGTTAGGCTAGGTCATCGTGCGAGAAGTTCTACTCTGGGATACCCAAACTGTGGTAAGGAATTTCCTGTGGTGGTTGATCACCAAGAAGCTCAAGACTTGACCACCCCCGTGGGACAAAGGTAACCATAGTGACCAATCATAGGAAAACACCCTATAGAATTGGTTGTGGGAAGAAGTTGGTTCTCTACCCCACCTTTCTCTGGACAAATTTACTTGTGGGTATGAGATTCCTTCAAGCAATAAGTTCTTTCTAAGTCCATCTAAAACAATAGATTTAATATTTTTTGAGGATTTTAATCACAAATATTTTCACACCCTAATTGAATGTGAGCTTGGTTAACACTGCCAAGCCAAGATTTGAAACATGCCACATTATAATAATCTAACACACGTAGATTAAGCCCAATTGGGCAATGAGGGTCAAACAATATATGTATTTAGGTGTAGGATCAGTGGGATAGGCTTGCAATAACACCCATCAAGCATTTACATTGAGACATAGAAGTTAAATTTTTAGGGAGCTTAAAATCCTTCACCATCCCACGACCCAAAGCCAAAGTGAGTCAGAAACTCGATTTTGAGGGGGTTAGGCTAGGTCATCGTGTGATAATTTCTCCTCGAGGATATCCAACCCATGGTAGGGAATTTCCTGCGGTGGCTGATCACCAAGAAGCTCAAGACTCGATGACCCTCATGGGACGAAGGTAACCATAGTGACCAATCACAGGAAACACCCTATAGAACTGGTTGTGGGAAGCAGTTGGTTCTCTACCCCAACTTTCTTTGGAATTAATTTCTTGCAGGTATGGGATTCCATCAAGTAAGAAGTTCTTTGTAAGTCCATCTAAAACAATATATTTAAGATTGTTTGAGGATTTAAATCACCTGTAGGCTAGAGGTAATTTTCTTTAGTAGGACGTGCTTTATTTTATTAGACTAGCATCATTATATAGTTAGTTTACACTTGGCACCACTTCACTAGGTGTTTTCTTCCTATTTATTACTCTTTTTATCCTATGTTCCTTTAGTCCTTAGTGTCATCATTGTGGCCCCTAGGAATTTGTCGTGGAGAATTCGAGGCCTTTGCCCTCAATTCCCATTATGACATATTACTCATCCTCGTTGAATTAGAGTTCATCGTCCTAGTCCTCCATCGAGTCCTCATTCTGACTCTAACTCTTCTGATTCATCCAGTTCTTCCTTTGATTACACATCTTCTCAACTTCGTACCACCACCATGTCAGGCACAAACCAGGTGCAGGAAACCAAGGTGGCAACCTAGGTGGTGACCTAGGTAACCCCACCAACATAACCTATTCTAGTATGGTCACTCATACTCCATTAGTAACCTTATGGCTGGTTTGAATCTCCTCTATTTAAACCAGTTGATCAATGGACCTCTTCTCCATACCCCCAATTGGCCATTTATTCCTACCAAACTTCCTTTCGACATGCCCAAGTTTGAAGGAAATCCTAGAGAATATCCAAAAAATCATGTTCGCTCATTAAATTTGTGGTGTTCATTTAATTCAATCACTAAAGACTCCATACATCTTCATCTACTCTAGCACACTCTTACTGGAGTTGCTGGTAAGTGGTATGTCGATCAACTCAACACCAATCATTCCACTTTCATGACTCTTGCCAAATATTTCCTCTCCTATTTCCAGTTACCTCTCCGTTATGACACTGGTACCGAAATCTTGAATTCTTTCCATCAAAATTCTACCACTTGCCTATATGACCATGTCAAAGATGTGAAAATTTCTAAAAATAAATACTAATGTAGTGTCTTGATTTACTTAATTAAATTACAAGTTAATTTTCTGAATTATTCAGTAAAATCAGCAAAGTAAACACAACTGCAGCCTACACATTCATAGATCATTTACTGAACATTACACACACATTTCAAAGTGATACACTGATTTTTCAAAAAATTGTGCCCGGAAAAACCTAATGCGGGAAAACTGATGCAACTAGCTCTAGAGGGTTTTATTATTATGAAAAATATGAATACAACAATATCTAGGCACCAAAATGGTTTGCCACATGAATAAATTATATGAAAGTAGTACCTCTTTCACTCAAAGACATAAAATATGGATGATTAACACCTTCAAACAAGATTTATAGAACTCGAGCCCACCAGAAACCACAACGCTGTCCCTCAGCCCTCTGCGTCAACCTCCCTGTCCTGCGTCAACCTCTACGCTGCCTTGGAAGGGCTTGCATTAGCCTTCCTGGGCTTACAATGCCCTTGCGCTGCCTTGACTGGGCCTGCATCACCCCTCAGGGGTTCCTGCTGCCTTTGTGTTTCCTTCTACATGGCTTTGGCTGAACTGTGTATCTCTGGCTGTACTTTGCGCTGCCTGATACACTACCTATATCTTGCTATGGTATTCTTGGCCACGGATCAGATCATCCCTTTCCAATATTCACCCCCCACTGCATTGCAAACTCACTTTGAAATTCTTAGAAAACCACGCCCTAGAATTTCAACTTAGATTCAGTGCCCTACCAATGTCTGTGTTCTCCAACTAAACCCAAGCCCTCTTCTTATAATTTTCTCATTGGAAAACCAACGACCGTGATCTAATCTCTAATCAATGACTAAGATTAGAAGCTACTTGATCGACGTCACTTAGAACATTATCATCACATGTTTAATTTAATTACGTTTAATCTTTTAATTTTCCTAAGTTAGACTTAGGGTCCTTAATTAAAAGATTAATTATTTGAATAAATATAAAACCATATGGAATTTCTCCAAATGCTTTCTAGCTCTTGGAGATCTCTTGTACTCCAACTCCTCCACAAAATTTTGGAGCTAGATCAGATTTGATGCTACCCCAAAATATCAACACTCCCTCTTAGCGAGGAGTGTACTTTAGCAATACTTCCACACAGAAGCATTGATATGATATTTGGCATCGATTCCTACACTAATTCTTAGCTAGCTGCCCTCCGTCACTGCGTTTCTTCTGCTCTCTATACTGCTGCCCATGACTCTTCCACAGTCACTGCCACATCTGTCCTGCAACTCCCTCTCAAATTTTTGCATCATGCTATCCATATCACTGCCACTACTAACTGCTGCACTGCAACTTAGTTGCTGAGAAGTAAGAAACTGAAGGACCCCTACCCAATCACTGATAGACAATTGAGTTGGGTTTGAATCTCATCACTAAAGCTCCCTTGGCTATTGCTATGCGCTATCCTCCTGAAGCCATTGGGCTGCTACAACACTACACTGCATAAGCACTACCTCTGCATTGCTGAAGTCCCATAAACCCCTCTGCGCTGCTACTGCCTCTCCACTGCACTTCTCCCTCTACAATGCCCCTAATCTGCCCTATGATTCACCGTGATCTCCTACACCCACTTCTCCAGTCATCCTGCTACTGTCTTAAGGCTCTTATAGCTCGTATATGATCCAAGAGTCTGGGCACATCAAGGATCTTGCCTTCCCATCTGTAGCTTCTTTACAGATCAATATCGCCCCACCTCTTCTCTCGAGGTTCATGAGAACTCATGGCTACATAATCATCATAGAAATCATCTTCTTTAACTGCTACAACCTTGGAATCGACTTCCTTCTCCTTATTCCTTAGATGAAAAGTGGTGACGAAGTGTCCAAGTTCACCACACCAGAAGCATCAGATCTTGGATAGATCCCTCTTCTTCTTCCCTTGCTGCTTCTTGGATGCAAGGGCTGCATCTTCCTCTTCCTCCTTATTCACTTTGCTGGATCCGGTGTGGGTTTTATTTTGGTCACCCGACGGATTTCCTCTTGTCGGAGGATAGCCCACATGTCATCCCAGCTTATAAGACCATGTATGGGGGCTGACTCCTTCCCAATTCCGAAAGGTTAAGGAAGTTGGTGACCTGATGATGGGGAAGCCAGTGACCGAAGCCCTGGTGAACAACGGCCATAACTATAATGGTACTTAGGTAGTAAAATTCCTTGTCGGGTAAGTTTCGACCCGCACGAATGGCGTAATGATCTGGGCATTGTCTTGGAGAGAGACTTAGTGAAATAGACATGTCTGTGAAGATGCGGACTACCTGCACCTGGACAGAAAGACCCTATGAAGCTTTAATATTCCCTGGGATTGTCTTTGGGTTCTTCTTGCGCAACTTAGGTGGAGGGCGAAGAAGGTCCCCTTCTAGGGGGGCCTGAGCCACCAGTGAGATACCACTTTGGAAGAGCTAGAATTATAACTGCGTCAGGACCTATGGGCCAAGGGATAGTATTAGGTAAACAGTTTCTCCTGTTTTCCCAAGATGCTTTGGAAAAACGTTTCACATTCATCTGAGACTTCATTTAGAGAATTCCTCACCATGACATCATCATCCACTTTAACCCCCATGGAAATAAACTGATCTCGGATTGTCTACAACCTGAAGAGGAAAGGATCGATTTCCTCTCCCTTATTCATCACAAATAACCTCATCTGGTTCTCTAGAAGCATATTATTCTAGACAGATTTCCCTTGATACATTGTGGTCAATACTGTCCACATAGCATTGGTAATATTCTTCTTGACAATGTGTGGGACCACATGATCCTTGACCCCGTCCATTATGAAGTGGTTAGCCTGCACCTCCTATTCATTATGATTTGAGAGAAGATAAACATAAATTGGTGTAGCCAAGACATTCTCTTCATGTTCCCGTAGTGTGTATGCTCCAGGAACATTAGGATTCTGGCCTTCGAAATATCAAAGTTGGACAAGCCGTCCAACCTACACTGATCACGCAGTCCGTACGACACCATCTAGCTCAACACAATATGTAAGAATAGATACTCCTCTCACTACTGTTGTTGCTACTTTCAAAAAAATATCGGATCTAGGGTCCTTGGCGAAAAGGCACCCTCTGTAGTAACTGATCCTTTTGACAACTGATTTCCCTCCTCGGAAATCTATGAAAAATATTGAATCATCCCTCTTCGATCACCCTCCTGATCAATCCTTAGATTTATTTGGCAAAAATATGCTAAGCGTCTATTATCCTCCTGCTCTTTGTCAACTTAGCTAGGCACGATTATGCATAGATAGAACCTCCACCACACTAGCAACCTCTGAAGATCCGAAGCTCCTCTTTTGGACTACGGAAAATATGCAAAACAACCTTAAAAATGGGTTGCGTCTATTTGGCTAGCCTTTGCGTGAATAGGCTGGCTCAGCACAACATCTACGCAGTGACCACGTAGTGTGGGTTGCTCCTGCATCAGTGTGGAAGGCACTATGCTACCTCTGCATCACTGAGTTGGGACTGCATCAGCCCCTGCGTGGAATCTTCTGGGACTGCATCCTCCGGTGCTGTGCTGCCCTCTCTGGAATTGTTGCTTTAGCTGCCTTCTCCGCAACAAAAAATTCTTTAGGCTTTTTTTTGGTGATTCAATTTTATCTGCAATGCTCTAATACCATGTGAAAATTTATAAAAAGAAATCGTAATGCAGTTTCTTGATTTAATTTTCTTACTTGAATTAAATTACAAGTTAATTTTCTGAATTATTCAGTAAACAAAGCAAAGCAAACACCACTACAACCTACACATTCAAATATCATTTACTAAACTTTATGCACACATGACAAAGTGACACACAATTTTTTCAGACAAATGTCCCCGGAAAAATGCAATGCAGGAAAACCAGTGCATCTAGCTCTAAAGGGTTTTATTAATATGTAGAATCTTAATACAACAACATCTGGGCACAAAAATGGATCGCCACACAGAGAAATTACACGATAGTAGTACCTCTTTCACTCAGAGACAGAAAATATGGATGATTCACACTCTCAAACGAGATTTACAGAACTCGAGCCCTTTCTGGCCCACCGAAAACCCCAGTGTTGTCCCTCAGCCCTCCTCGTCAGCCTCTCCAGCCCGTGTTAGCCTCTGTGCTGTCCTGGAAGGGCCTGCGTCATCCTTCCTGGGCTCATGCTGCCCCTGCACTTCCCTGACTGGGCCTGCATCACCCCTGAAGGGTTGCTGCTACCTCTGTGTTGCCTTTTGTGTGGACTTGGCTGAAATGTGTATCTCTGGATGGCTTCTGTGCTGCTTGGTACAATACCTCTCTGTGCTATTGTATTCTTAGCCTTGGATTAGATTATCCCTTTTCAATCTTTGCCCCTCACTGAACTGCAAACTCAATTAAAAATTCTTAGCAAACCACGTCCTAGAATTTTTACTTAGCTTCAGTGATTTTCCAATGTGCGTGTTCTCCAAATGACCCCAAGCCCTTCTCTTATACTTTTCTTTTTGGAAAACCAATGGCCGTGATCTAATCTCTAATCAACGGCTAAGATTAGAAGCTGCTTAATCCACATCACTTAGAACACTCTCATCACATGTTTAATTTAATTGACTTAAATCTTTTAATTTTCCTAAGTTAGACTTAGGGTCCTTAATTAAAAGATTAATTATTTGAATAACTATAAAACCAGATGGAATTTCTTCAAACGATTTCTGGGTCTTGGAGATCTCATGTACTCCAGCTCCTCCACAAAATCTCGGAGCTAGAGCACATATGATGCTAACCCAAAATCTCAACACAAGAATTGTGCAGAAGGAGGAGCATGTGTAGGGCCCCTGAATTCGAAGACCGTGTTTACATGGATTGGTTCCTTAGATATATTTTTTCCCCCATAAGTAAATATGTCACTTCACACTTCCCTCAATCAGAGAAAGACACACTCAAAGTAGCTTTGAAATATGACCTAATCTATGCTTAGTCAGGTTCTGTTTATACCGTTCTTCCTGGTCTGCCTCGGCCCGATGCTGCTAATGCACCAGGGACATCTCATTCCGCCAACTGTATCGTTAGATCCATTTCACACCATCACCCGAAACCATATACTCCACCTCCGAGGATTTATGGTCAACCCAAGGGGGGACCAGTTCCTCTTACAATTACCCCCCTCCACAAGGAAACCCTTATCCAGGTCAAAGCACAACATATGCATATCCCCAATCGCATCAGCAGATGCCAGGGCCAACTGTTTCTCAACCTGTTTATCCAAATGTTACCCCTCCTCCTTATTTTCCATATGCACTTCCTAACGCTCCAGCCCCTTCAGCACCAACACCCCAACCCCCCATTTTGGCTCTGCCTATGCCGCAACAACAACCTCCTCTTCAAGGTCAAGTGTATGCTCAAAAAACCACAACCAATCCCCCAAACCCAAAGAAAAGGAACATAGGGAAAGGTAACCAAAACCATCAATCTCAAGGTAATCATGATAACCAGGGTCGATCACCTAATGCACCTCAGGGAAACCAGCCTAATCCCACAACCCATCAACACGACGGACAACACAAGAAAAACAAGGCTCTTTGTGCAAACAAGCCTTATGACTTTTGCGACGTATATGGCCATTATAATCATGAGTGTCCCATGTTAATTCAAATGCGCCAAGCATGGGAAGATAAAAAAGATGCTTCTAGAGGACAACAACCTATCACTCCACCTCCTCTTCCTCCTGTCTCATCTCAATCGACTATGCTTACCAATCCTTTCCCTCATCAAGGGTATTTAGTTGCTCAACCTAAACAAGGTGATCTGATTAAGGTATGTTAGTATTGTTGTGCTAATTCCTCTTTCAAATTTTGAAACCAATGTCTTATATGTGCTCCAGGGTTCAAGTTCTCTTGCAAGTTATTGAGTCTCATGATTTTTTTTTCATGTTAATTTTATGAACAATTTAACATAAAATAAAGACCAACATCAAATAAAAGTACAGTACATCACCATACAACACATCAACATAGGGATTTGATGAAGGATTTCACCCCTCATATTATGCTCAAATTTTCAAAATGATGTGTTTATAATGCTTTTCTACTCCTGAAATATGCACCAATAGGTTAAGAATACTAAAAAATGGTACCTTAGGCTCTTTCTGGTCCTGATTTGGTCGAAAAATGACTGAGTTATGACCTCTCATAGTTTTCCCACAATTTCCTCCCTAAATTTAGCTAACTGCCACTAATTCAGGCTAGTTGGAGCCAAAATATCCTTTCCGCCAAATTTATCAGACTGCCAATCTAATCCAGTTTAGATTAATTAAATGACATTAGTGCTAATTAAGTGTGGTTATCTATAAATCTACGCTTTATTGATAATTCAGATTAGTGTTGATTAATGGAGCTTAGTAGTTAATTAATGGCAGATTAATGTTTTAAACATCCGCTCTTACGACAAGCCCCTTCGATGCTCTACCTTGGCCACAAGCTGTTGGCGAAGAAACATGTCTCGCAGGCAAGACCCAGGTTCAGGGGTTGGGGCCAACAAGGGAATTCGGTGTAGTCTAGAACCACGCTGGAATTGTCACCCTACTCCGGAGAGTAGAGAGTCTCACTCGAGGCATGCTGCAACCACATGTAGAAGGGGAATAGATCGATAGCAGTGAAAGGATCCGCAACTCATGATTAATAGTGAATTGATTGCATAAACATCATTATGTACGCAAGAACATTCAGAGAGAGTACAAATATTGAGAAAATAAAAATTTAAGTCATCACAACCATCATGCATGCTTGTAACTCACATAATAAGACTTCAACCTGCAAGTATATTGATATCTTCAGCCAAGCCCATAGTTACATTGCTTTCACAGAAAGAGCTTACAAGTTTGATACAGATGTCTTATAGAACAGAAAGGTAGATAAGAGAAACCTAGGAACTACAGAGATATCATGCTCGACCTGGGTTCCCTCTGCAACATCCGCTTGATCTCCTTCAGTTGCTCTGCATTCCTCTCCTCTTTCAGCCAGGTGACGACTATTTATGCACCTGCCATCGCAACTGTTAGTTCCTCTTGCATTCTTCTTCAACTGCTTCCGGCTTCTCTCTTGTTGTCTGTGTGTTCTGCTCTCTGTCTTCTGCTGTATATTCTCTTCGTCTGTACTCATGCATCTGCTTTCTTCAGCTATCTACCTGTTCCCTCACAACTTCGGTAGCTTTGCTACTCACCGTAGTTGTGACTCAATTGCGGCTGCCATGTGTCGTTCCGCAACCCCAAAAAGCTGTTCTTTATTCAAAATTCAAAATATTCAAAACAAGTATTCAAAACAAGGGCCCCAACTGGCCCAGACCACAGTTTCTTGACTTGTCCCGAGTCAATCGTAAATCACAGTCTCTATCTCCATCACCCCGCTGGACCTCGTGGCTTGTTCTTGTTGTACTCCTTCCGTCTGCTGTCCAAACAAGGGCCCCAACTCTGGGACTTTGCTGAACGCTGTAGATTTAAACTCAGTGAAGGTCATCACAACTCTCTGCCATCCCTGCACCAAGGAATCTGTTTCTACGGAAATATTGGTGGCAACTGCCTTCTCTATGTGCGCCGGTACAGTCCCGAACACCGTGCTAATCTAGATTTCGGCCTCGGCGGCTAGCTGTTGCATTGTCCTAGCACTGAGTTGGAGGGGCGGGCGGAGCTCACGAATTACCTGTTTGGCCATTGTTGAGCTGGCCTCTGTTTGCTAGATCTTCACTTCTAGAGCATCCGCCTGGACATATAACTGGTCCAATCGCGCGGGGTCCGTGGCCTCTTGGATTTCCCTCGAAATCTACTATAGCTGTGCTGAAATTGGCTGTGTTTTGACGGTAAGGGCCATTAAGCACTCCTGAAGACCCTTCAGGAGGTCATAAGCTTCGCGTGCCGCAGAGTTGAGAGTTTCCTACATTTGAGTGGCCTGGCCCTGCTTTTCTGCAACCTATGCTGAGTAGACAACCTCGGGGTCAGACAGTGCTGGTCATCCGGCTAACGCTGCTTGAAGCTCCTTGTTTTCCCTGTGGAGGCCATTAAATGCGATCTAGAGGTGGAAGGCCTCTGCTATGATACTCATCTTTGGGACATCAGCAGGCAGCTGAGTATAATGAGCCCTGACAGTTGGCCACAGCTTTGAAAACACCTGGGTGGCGTCGTTTATCTGACCTTTCAGCTGCTCCTGTTCCGTTATGAGCTGGTCGCGCTATTCAGTAAGCGCGGTTATTTACTGCTATTGTTCAACGCACCTCTGCTGTAGTTCAGAAAGCAGCCTCTCAGCTTGATGGGCCTCCCTCTGGATAAAGAAGTACAACTGAGCCATATCCCATGTTTCTAGGTTGGAGACGCCCAAATTGCTCTGGTCCGGCTGCCTTTCCTGCAAGGGTTGGCCACTGGAAACTGATCGATTAGATTGCTCTGGAGGGGATGATGATGGAGTCTGATGAGGCGCTGAATCGACCATATTCAATTTTTTCCATTCCTGCTGATCTGTCTGGGTAGTTTGAGGAGGTACAGTAGGCTCAGGCTGAGCCTCAGCTGAGTCGGCAACAATTTGCGCCATCCGGGTAAATATATCAGATAAAGAAACTTGGGGTTCCCCAGCAAGGTCGACCGGTGGTACTACTACTGCAGTACTGGAGTCAACCTCAGCCCTGTGGTCCCCAGTAAGTAATTCCCGGATGATTGGGTCTGACACGGTGGCGGATGAATTGGATGGGGTGAATGAAGTGGTGGGTGGAGGTGGAATGGAGCGTGGTGGTGGAAGGCGAATGTTAATGAACTTAGAGGGGTCAATGAGTGGTTCTTCTTGTATCAGCACTCATGTACTCAGTGGTTGGGGTGGATCCTCCTCAGTGAGGTCCACCACCGGACTCGACTCTATGATTCGAGCTCACTTGGCCTGAGAGATTTCCAACGAGTCAGTGGTCTTTTTCTTTTCCCCCATCCGGGTCATCATCAGACTTGGAGAAGTGAATAAAACAGTGGGGATGGGGGAGGTAATGGAAGTTGTGAGGGGACACGATGTGGATTGAGAGGACTGGAACTCAGAGAACAAAGGAAAAGGAGCAGCACCGCTTGAGACGACCTTGGTCGCCGCATTAAAACTGCGTACCTGAGTCTCTAAGCGACGGATGAGAGGGGCGAGCTGCCCGGTGGGATCCTGTGGTGCCGCCTCTGCATCTGTCTCGACAGGCCGTTACTACAGTAGCATCTGATCAAATTTGTAAATGGGTACCCCGTTGCGGATTTCCATCGCGACCCCCGGCAACAAACAAACTTCATTGTGTAACGCGGTATCTTCTAGCTGGAACTTCAGGGGCCGCATGTGAAATGTGTCCTTTGGCACACAAGTAGTTCGGATATAAGTATGCCTGTGACTGACCCCGAACCATACCTGTTCACTGTACTCATCTAGAAGGTTCCTGGGCACCCTTTTCTAGCTGGTCACCACGTCCGTCATCAAACCATACCAGGTCCGAAATACCTCGGCATTAACTTCTTTGGAGCTAGGGTCAACCAATACCTTCCACGGAACAAACTTCATCGCTAGATGCTGGCCCTCTAAAATTTCCACTGGCAACCTGACCAGGGGAGTGTGTCACTTCCACATGGAAAACGCAACTATCAGATATCTGTAGATGAAGCTTGTAGCCCGGTTGTATTTTTCTTCGCACGCGTCAAGCAGCTCCTTCAACAGGAAGGAACACTAGTTCAGTTTGGCACCCTGAACGCAGTGCTCTGCAATGGAGATAGTGTCCAGAGTGCATTCGCCCTTTGTGTAGTGCCTCATTGTCTTGCTGGCAATGAGGTAGCATGCAAATTTGATCTCAGGCTTATTGATAAGCTCTATCTTGGCTCCCTTCCCTCCCTGTCGTGTGCCATATTTGACATAATAGTCGGCATCTCCCGACTTCCTCGCTCGCTTGGAAGTAGTCTGACATGCAGTCAAGACATCCGCACCATTCTGTGATAACCCTGTAAGCTGGTGGATATCCTCGGCATGAATGGGAATTTCCTTATTCAACCACAAGGACCCATTCTGGATGCGGCTGATTAAGAACCTGGTGCACTGCATAGCTAGTCCTGTGGTCCCAAAGACCGAAAGATTTCTTAAGTTCAGAAGAGAAGATTGCTGTAAGCCTCAGAACTCTGGTAGAATTCTGTTTGCTGAACGCCTGGCTTTTGTGAAGTAATGTTCCATATACACATTCCATTGTAGTGCCAGGAACTCGACAGAATCCGAGAGATTGGCATCTATAAGGGCCGCATTGTCGTATTTCCCGATGAGGGAGTCTATTTTGTGAATTCTGCTATCGAGCTTTGGTTCCACGACTACTGGTTGGGCCTTTGGAATCTTGGCTCGACATTGATACACCTGTAGAATTGGTCTTGGAATCTTCTCTCGGTGCTATGCTTCTGGATACTTATGCTGCTCTGGTTCCACTTCAATTGCTAATTCTAACTGTTTCGACATTCTCGTGCTTTTTTCCATGCAAGTTATGTAATTACCTAGCATGAGTGAGGTTGATGAGACCCCATGACGAGTTAATTCCTGGTGGCATTATTCTCGGCGATAATTGTGTGATCAATCGCTGGCTAAGGTGTAGTCTGACAGTTGCTGACGGTGGCATGGGGAAATGGGAAGACGCGACAGCAGAGGTTACTTCGAATTATGGAAAAATGATTTTGCAGGGTTACTTCTAATTATGGTACTTTACGCTGTAAATCTAGGCGATCCTACAGACTGACACCGACACGTTTGCTAGTCCTACGGGGATGACACACTGGACACGCCCCTCCCTGACCACAATCAATTGAGGTGTGGTCCCCGCAACAGAGCGATTATTGATGACCCATGCATGAACAAGAAATACTACCTAGGCTCATCCCGGTTGCGGGAGAGTTTATTAATCTACGCTACTCTACGGTTTCTTTCGGTGGCGAGACTTATTAATGAAAAGTGAAAAGACTTACTCATGGAAAGGTTTCAGGTGTGCGCCATTCACCCACCCAGGTAAAACCGTACCATCCAGCTGAGCCAACCGAACAATGCCGGAATCTCTAATATCGACGACGAAGTAAGGTCCCAACCAGTGCATCTGCAGTTTTCTTGGAAACTTTTGAAACTTGCTGTCATATAAGAGGACCTTTCTGCCAACCTGGAACATTTTGTTCTTGATGTGGCGGTTGTGCCATGCCTTCCGCCTATCCTTCTGAACCTTCTGGTGAAACTCGGCCAGGAACTGGGCTTCGTCCAGTTCTTGTAATTCATGGAGGCACTCTCGGAGTGATGCTTCTTCCGAGAAATTGAGAGATGTGGCAATTAAAATACTGGGGACAGTGAACTCAGCGGGAATCATAGCTTCCTAGCCATACACCAACTGGAACGGTGTCTGATTGGTCAAGCGCTTCACCGTAGTTCGGTAGGCCCATAGTGCAGCTAGTAGCTGCTCATCCCAGTCATCTCGCTGGGCACTGCAAATCTTTGTCAGCCCCTTTTCAAGGATTTTGTTGAACGCTTCAACAGTACCATTGGCCTACGGGTGGTATGGGCTGCTTTTGTGATGTTTAATCATAAATGTGTCCAGTAGCGACTTGACCGTGTCATTAATGAAATGCATACCCTGATCACTAGTTAAACTTTGCGGGCAGTAAAACTGGCTAATGATGTGTTCAAAGATGAACCATGCTGCTATATCTGCCATACAGTCGCGTACCGCCGCTGCCTCAGCCCACCGGGTGAGGTAGTTGGTCGCGGTAATTATGTAGCGGGCCTTGGAGTGCCTGGCGGCTGGGGCTATGGGGCCTACGAAGTCGACAACCCACTTATCGAATGGCCGTAACACATGGACTGGGTGTAGTGGAATCTCGTCCCTGTGAGAGGGCCGCCCCGTTCGCTGACAGACATCGCATCTCTTAAAAATGTCTTACAATCGGCATGGACCGTCAGCCACCACATTCCAGCTTGGAGGACCTTCTGCGTGGTGGGTTTCGCCCCCACGTGCCCTCCCACAATGCTGCTATGGCAGTACCACATCACGGCTTCACGTTCGTGGTCAAGTACACATCTGCGCAAAACCTCATCGAGGCCCAGTTTGTATAGCTGGCCTGCAATTAGTTGGTATTCGACAGCTCAAACGACCAAGTGCCGTTTCTGGAGTGGGGTGTAGTGCAGAGGGCACTGCCCCGTGGTCAGATAGGCGGCAATGTCGACCAAGTAATCCGGTACAGCTTCGACTCAGAAGAGGTCAAAATCTGACAGCTGATCGTTGAGAGAGCCATCGTTATCTCCCGTCTCCAACCTAGATAAATGATCGGGCCTGACGTTTAACCTCCCGGGCTTGACGATCACCTCAAACATGAATTCTTGGAAGAGTAGAAGCCAACGAAAGATCCGTCCTTCCAAGACAGGCTTATTGACCAGGTACTTCAATGCAGAGTGATCCATAAAGAACTTGAATTTCCCCCCTAGAAGATAGTGGCGAAACTTCTGGAGTGAGTATACCATTGCCAGGGCCTCCCGCTCGGTAGTGGTGTAATTATTCTCCGCATTGGACAGTTTACAGTTGGCGAAGTAAACTAGGTGGTCAACTGTCGTCTCCCCTGGTTGCGCCAAGACAACCCCAAGTGCAATACTAGAAGCATCGATGTGCACGTGGAACTTCTTATCCCAATCTGGGTGAACAAGAATAGGCGCCGTCGCTAGCTTTTCCTTCAGGGTGTCAAGGGCCATCCGACACTCCTCTGTCCACTGGAATATTTTGGAATTCCGCAGCAGATTTTCTAAAGGAGAAGTGATCTTCGCATAATTTCGGATAAACCGCCTATAATACCCGGTGTGCCCTAGTAGTGCCCGAAACTGCTTAAACATTTCAGGAGTTTCCATGTGGATGATCACGGCCACCTTGGCGGGGTTGACGCAGACCCCTTTCTTGCACACCACGTGTCCTAACAGCGTGCCGAAAGGAACTGCAAAAATACATTTCTTCAAGTTCAAGTAAATCTGCAACTGTCGACACTGATCGAACATGATACGCAACAGGGTGGCGTGGTTTTTCAACAAACTGTAGACAGTCTAGTCATCCATGTAGACTTCCAGGAACTTGTGGATATACTCCCGGAAAGCAGCGATGACGATCCGGGAAAACACGGTCGGGGCATTCTTCAATCTGAACGGCATCACGTGGTATGCAAATGATCCCCACTCGGTGGTGAACGTCATCTTATTTTTATCCTCTGCTGCAATACGCACTTGATGATAGCCCGAAAAGCCATCCATGAAGGAGTAAGCTTCATTCCCCGCAACATGATCCAATACTTCATCGCTGAATGGAGTGGGAAACAGATCATGGATGCAGGCGTTGTTCAGACTCCGGTAGTCGACACAGATGTGGATCTCCGATTTTTCCTTCTTATTCTGAATGATGATAGGGCTTACCCACTCTGCTTCTTCCACCAGAAAGATGAGACCTGTGGCCATCATCTTGTCAATATCCATCTTGACCTTTTCTTTGATCCATGGGTTCAACCAATAGGGTCGATGCTTCACGGGCCTGGCATCTGGTTTCAGCACAATACGCATTCACTAAGGTCACCTTTGATTCCATTCAAATTGGAAACTGAGGAAGGGAATAAGTCTTCGTATTCCTGGAGGAGGCTTAAAATTTCCCTTGTCGTCTCCTCGTCCCAGTAATCCACAACCGTAGCAAGTTTGGGTTTTTCCTCCGTACTGATGTTCAACTTCTTTGTCTTTAGCGGACATAAATGGATGCCCTCGGTGGTTGGTTCTTCGTTGATGTTCCGCTCGCCTTCCTTCTCTTTGAAATATAGGTGCCTTAGGTCCTCCAGACTGTCACTGTTTGGATCGCCGTCAATCCGTTGGCAAGCCAACTCACACCTGGCCTCATGATGTGATGCAAAGGTGCTCTCGTCGGTCTCTGGGTCACAGATAAACAGTACCCTCTTGATAACTTGTAATGCTCGAGACACCAGCTCTGTCTCTCCTTCGAACGAGAAGCACCGAAAAAATTTGTTCGTGACTTCCTGCTAGGAGCTGGTTCCTCTTTTCCACTCTTCTTCTAAGTACCAGGCTCGGGGGATGGTATCTAAGGAGTGGATGAACCGATGTACCCACATCTCTTGCGGGTATCCTAGACTTTGCCACTACTCCTCACAGGTCCTCAGGTGGTCCCATGGATCGGAAGTCCCTTGGTACCGATGCCTACTTCGCGGGCCTTCTTCTTCTTTGAACCATGCCCTTAAAGCCTCCGCCACGCAACTCCACTGCGACATGGTGTTGCGGTGATTTTTCCACCACCTAGTTGATGTGGACTGTAGTGCGACGTCCAAAAGTGGTATCCTACGTCCTTCTGGCACCATGTCCTCGACCTTTGTAATAAAGGTATTGACAGCTTGCATGTTCGACAGGGTGGGGTATTCTCTGAACTTCGCACCAATCCAACGGACTTGGGCAATGGCGGCACATCTCCGCGTGCTAGTCTCGTACCCCCCCTACTGCCAGTCTTCCCAGGCTAGTTGTGAACCCAGCTCCGAGCTCTGGACACTGCGCTAGCTGACGGAGCCAGTTGCGGTTAGGTTAATGTAGTCCTCCCGCTTCCCCGCAGTCATCTGATAAAGGTGATCCATCATCCGAGCACCCTCCCAGTTGTCCAGAGTTTCTGTATATCGCAGGCCTTGATATGGGTCGAGAGGTTGAGTGACCCGGACCTCTCCATATTTGAAGATCATCAGCTCCTTTTTGAGGTCAATGATGGCATAATTCTCAAAAGCCCAATCGATGCCTAGCAGGGCAGGGTAAGGATCCTTGTCTCCCATAATATCAATAACCTCAAAATCTGTGTAAGTCTTCACTCCTGCAATGTCGACCTAGACGCCTTCGAGTCGACCGATCGGCACAATGCAGTACTGGTTCACCATTCTGAGTTGGATTGGTGAGTAGGTCAACTATGGCTGTCCAAGAGCCTCCCACGTCTTCCGCGGTAGGATGTTGACGTCAGACCCTAAATCAAGCACGGTATCGCTGATTTGGAATCCCGCAACCTGCGTGTTAAGCCATAACTCTTTTCCCGTTCATCGCTTTTTCCGCTTGACCCACTGCACGTACTGGGGTGCTATGTCCACAGGTTCCCTCGGTCCTGTATTTCCCTGCAGAGTGTCCTCTAGGGTACGCTTGAGTTGGTCTCACATTGAAGCATTATCAACAATCTTGAGGAACAACTGAAGCCATTCCCCGTAGCGTTCTGTTCTTAGGAGCCAATCGTCGGGGGTACCTCGAGGCCTCTGGCTCCCCCCAGCTGAGCAAAAGCCTCCACCACCTCCTAGAAATACCTCTTCTGCGCGTCCGACCGGATTAGTTGTTTCAGGGAGGTGGGCTGGATAGCCCAGGCCGTCTCCTTTCCATGGGCGTCCTCCCCCGTCTTCTTGCCGCCGCGCGTGATGATCGCTACATTCTGCATGGCCGAAGTCACGGTTCCTCACGGCTCGGAGTTGACCAAATTTGTGCCCCTCTGTTGTGCCCGTTACTCCCACTTCTTGATGAGTTCTGGACAGTTCTCTGTTGCATGGGTGTTCACGCGGCACTGGGAACACCAAGGACGTCGGGGAAGGGGGAATTTCCAAGCCACGTGACCCTCCTGGTCACAGTTGTAGCATTTCACTGGACCTCATCCCCCTGTGCGGCCTCTGCGCATACCGCCTCCTCTTCCCCTGGAAGCCTCGTTCACTCTATAGGAGGGTCGATCCAACCGGTCCGCGAGTGCATCGAGAGCCCTGCACTACTCAGTGTTGTGAGTCGTGGAAGCACAAAACTCACAGTATACATTGTTTGGGACTTTGGAGTACTTTTGTAGTATTGGGCACATCCGAGGTTGATGCCCCATCGTCTGAAAAATCTCGCAATATTCCGTGGTTGTTGGGTTTGGTTGCGATGGGAACCCTGCATAAGGATGTTGCGGCTGGTATACCCCCTGCAGATTCATCGCCACGCCACCCCTCGTGGGTGGACCCCCCTAGATTGCCGCGATAGAGGGTCCCACACCCATGCCACGCAGCCGAGGACACTCGGTTGCAACGTGGCCTTCGACCAGGCAGTGAGTGCACCAAACGTTCACCCTGGCTGGTCTTATAGGCTGCATCTCCTTGAGATTTTCAGTCAGACTAGCGATCTGATGCTAAAATCCCACCAAGGAGGAATCCTGTGGGGCCGGCCCTCCCCGATATTCCTGAGGGTAGCCCGCCATGGCCTCTATCTTCATGGCCTGTTCCAAAGCATCCTACAAGTTGTTAATCTTCTGCTGAGTGAGGGGGGTTCACGTCAAGGGAAGCAGAGCCTTGATGAACCAGTCCCATTGATGGTTTGGGTCAATCGGGTAGCTGAGTTTCCTGATCGTGTCCTTGAATCGATGCATCAGCTCCCATGCAGTATCTCCTTCTTTCTGCTTAGTCTCCCAGAGCTCAGACAACCCTGCTGGTCCGTCTGGGGAAGTTTAAATTCCCAGAAAAAATCTCGTTTAACGTCCGCGATTACCGAATTAGGATGGGCCTCGGACCACTTGATAAACCATCGCAGAGCCCTTTTTTTGAGCATGGTTTGGAACTCTATTAGCTTCCCTGCGTCTGGCGTCTGCCGAGCCCTCCATATGGCTTCACAGAGATACCAGTGTTTCTCTACATCATCGTTGCCTCGGCCAGATAATTCTGGATACCGGGTGAATGACCCGGCCATGTTTACTTGCGGACGGTTGACCAGGATAAATCCTCCGGGTCCTGGTTGTGTGAATGTTCCGCTAGGGAATGCTATACTATTAGTGACGATGCTATTAACATGGGTCGCTGTTGACAGTGGAAGGCTGTGCAATTGACTCAATGTTTGTAACTTAACAAAAATATTACTAAAAGGTTGATAGAGTACCAGGGGAAGGTAGGGATCCTTGCCGTTCAAATTTTTGGAAGTAGGGCTGCCTAGAGAGATGGATGCCGTCTGCTCTTGAAACAACCGCTGCATCACAACGTACCATTCGCCATCAGAACTTTCTTCGGGCTGCACACCTGCATCGTCTTTGTCAGTCGTCGTCTCCCTTTCTCGCTTAGCTGGGCTCCCATGCACCTACCGCACTCCTACAGCAGTCCCTTCCCTTTCCAGGGTCTCCGCCTGAGTGTCCATAATTCCTATCCTCTGAGGCGCCTCCTCCTAATTCTTCCTATCGTCTTCCCATCTTCTTAACTCCCACATCACCCTTTGTCGCCACCTGTTGGTGAGCTGCGCCCGCCGATGTGCACGTCGCTCCCTCAATCTCCTTGTAGCCTCAGCATCCATCCCCCACTTCCCCACTTCACACTTCATGTAGCATCTGTCCCTTCATCCCTTCCCCCAGCACTGGAGGTTTATGCTTCCATGCTTGAATTTTGGAATTCCATCAGCCCTTCGTCCACCATCAGGGCCTTATTCCACAACGGAATCTCCTTAAGCAGCTTCCCTCTTAGCCTAGAACGGAAGATAGCTTCAGCCTTCGAGAAGGATTGGTAGCACTCTACAACAAAATCTACAATATATTCGTCCAAAGTGGTCTCTACCCAAAAATCCACCGCGCGGGTCAACTCAGTATCTAACCGATGCAGAGCCACCAGATCCCCGTGCCCCCACTTGCGGTTTATCTTCCGCGAGCTATCCCTGGGCACCTTCGTCTGTAACCTCCGCAACCAATTGTAGAGGTCGCTAGGGAATTTTCCCTAGAGGATATCGTAGGTATCACTGGCAGAATCTGAGAAAAGGACGAGATCCTTGAGTACCCTTTCCTTTTGATTCATCAACTCCACTTGCTGAGCAATGAACTGGTCCATATGGTTATCCCGCCATCTTCATATTTCTCCTTCGAAGACCCTCGATACCATGATCTAATTCCCCTCATAACATGCAGGTACTGGCAACGAAACCATTTGTTGGCGAAGAAACAGGTCTCGCAGGCAAAAACTAGGTTCAAGGGTTGGGGCCAACAAAGGAATCCGCTGTAGTCTAGAACCACGTCGGCATTGTCACCCTACTCCGGAGAGCAGAGAGTCTCACCTAAGGTGTGCCGCAACCACATGCAGAAGGGGAATAGATTGATAGCAGTGAAAGGATACACAACTCATGATTAACAGTGAATTGATTGCATAAACATCATTATGTACACAAGAACATTTAGAGAGAGTACAGGTATTGAGAAAATAAAATTTTAAGTCATCACAACCATCATGCATGCATGTAACTCACATAATAAGACAACAACCTGCAAGTATATTGATATCTTCAGCCAAGCCCATAGTTACATTGCTTTCACAGGAAGAGCTTACAAGTTTGATACAGATGTCTCATAGAACAGAAAGGTAGATAAGAGGAACCTAGGAACTACAGAGATATCATGCTCGGCCTGGGTTCCCTCTGCAACATCCGCTTGATCTCATTCAGTCACTCTGCATTCCTCTCCTCTTTCAGCCGGGTGACGACTATTTATTCACCCGCCATCACAACTGTTACTTCCTCTTGCATTCTTCTTCAGCTGCTTCCGGCTTCTCTCTTGTTGTCTGTGTGTTCTGCTCTTTGTCTTCTACTGTATATTCTCTTCATCTGTACTCATGCATCTGCTTTCTTTAGCTATCTACCTGTTCCCTCGCAACTTCGGTAGCTCCGCTACTCATCGTAGTTGTGACTCGATTGCGGCTGCCATGTGTCATTCTGCAACCCAAAAAAGCTGTTCTTTATTCAAAATTAAAAATATTCAAAACAAGGGCCCCAACACAGGCTCTAGACGTATGTGTTGGGAGCTAGCCTCCTCTTCCCCCAATGGCATAACATTTAAACCTTAAATATATATGAAGAATGATATGATTAAGAAACAAGCGATAGCAGAGACGGTGGCATGTGGTGTTGGTAGGGTGAAGGTCTTGTGTTTGACCCCTGCCTGGTCCTTTAGGCTATAAAAAATATTTTATTGCATTGTGAGGAGGGCACGTGGCAGCCCCAGGTTGAGCCAAATGTCCCCTACTCATTAGAATTTACAAAAACCAATAATAAAATGCCAAAACACCATAATTTTGAACCAATCCTCAGTTTCCATTTGGAAGCTTCACATTTGATGGAGGAAATTGACCAAAATTTGACTTGCCTAGTCAGCATGCCATGTCAGCAGTACAGAATGTTGACTGGGCTACATGTATGCATTTTTTTTCAAAATTTTTCCTGTTTATGAAAACATACAAAACTCATTTCTGAAGCCATACAAAGTCCATTTCACGTGAAACGAGTTGTGCTGGATTCATAACGACGAACACTACATGGTCGTTCGGGTTTTGAGTTATTTAGATTACTTTTATTTTTTAGCTTAATTTTGGGCTCCTGATCATTCCTCCCCACTAGAAACTTTCGGACCCCAAAATATATTTCATTACTGATCATGTGGATGATGGTAGAGTTCTGTCACCCTTACAGTCTCAATCCACCGGAATTTTCCTAATTTCAGCAATTTGAGCTTTAAAAAAAAAACTTTTTTCCTTGATTCTGGAGACCCTGTCTTGATATTGTAGACACCTTCATGCTAAAATTTTCAAAAATTTGCAGAACAACAAGTTTTCCTTGAAGAAAAAAACTTTCTCCCACCTCGGTCATCAATCAAAGGAAACTTGAAAATTGTCTCACCTCGAACACTGTCGACATGGCGATTTTTAGCTTTTCTTGCCTTGTACTTGTGTCGAATTTTGACCAAGTGTTTTCGCCATTGCCATGCACCATTTTGAAGCCTAAAGAAAGTACTTGTGGAACCTACATTTTCTTCGTCAAATTGTTTTAGCTCTTTCTCTTTGACCTTTGCACTCTCTTGCACTTACATCTTGTTTCGAACAATGTTAAACACTGATGTGGACTGCTGCAAATATTTCACATATTGTTTACCTATTTTCAAAGGCAACATGTTAGAGCCCTGAAACATCTTATTACAAACATCAGAAACTTAAATGAAATGATATTATTCATTTTATGCATCTTTTTAAAAGGTATCATTCAAAACATCACTATGCTTGAACATTAACAAAGCCAAATTTTGACTTGCATTCACTATTCTCTTCATTTCTCTTGCATGTATAAGAGACAAACTCATCTTATTCTTATGTGCTCTAACTATGTAATCAATTCCATTATTGAAAAAGTGGTACTTATTATCATGGCAATGAAATAATTCCCTCCTATCATAAAGAGAAGGACTTCGCAAAATAATACCTGAAATATCAAGCAGAACAACATCAAGTTCAACTTCGTCACGAAAGTTTGAATTGATTGAAAAACTTAGGATCCACTGCCTTGTTACCTGCAATTTTGCATTCTTGCATATCCAACCTAAAGGATAAGGTCTTGGATGTGTAACAATTTCAAGTTTTAACCTCTTAACTAAGTCTTCAGAAATCAAATTGGCTTGAGAACCACTATCAAGTAATATGTCTATTTTGGTATGTTTTGAAATAACTCTACTATGAAAGAGTTCAATTCTTGTATCATCATCTTGAGTTAACTTAGAATAAATTGAAGAACTAGTGCTTGCTATGTTCTTACCTTTAAAATCCATTACTGTAATCTTGGTTTCATCTCCTGAATCTGAACCTAAGTCATGTTCAATGATTGCAACTGTTTTCTCCTTCTCTTTGGTTTTAAGTTTGTTTTGCTTCAACTCTGGATGGAGTTGCGAACAATGGTCTTCAGCATGACCATTTTTCGAACAATATTTACATGTGAGTTTCTCTTTTTATATTTTAATAGAAAATTTTTTCTTTCCTCTTCCATTAAACTTACCCATTCCTTTACCTTCATACTAAACGAAACTATCACTTTTCTCATCTGCACTATGTTTCCCTCTTCCTTATAGATGTGTGGCTTGAACACAAATATCATATAAGTTTGTGGGATCGAATGTAGAAATTATACAAAAAATATGTATACCAATGGATTCAATCTGATCATGAAATATACTAGAGCAAGATATTGAATCCTTCTACAATTAATTTGCGAAAATTAAACACGATTGCATAATCACACCAAGTAAGAGAAAGAAAATAAATCTAAAAAACAAGATATTTTTTTGGGGAAAGATTGCTACTCAAAACCCCTCTATCTCTATTGTATAATGAACCAAGGAATCTTGAAACAATGCAATGCACTCTTCTCACAAGAGTCTTTTGCACTATCATGATTGTCTCACATTGATTTGGACAAAATTGAGCTAGTACTTAGCCTATTCCTACCCTCTCAAGCATTCCTCGCTACCACTTAATCCCTAGGAAATTAACTCCTACAATTAGGATAATTATCGACCTAATGCTACACCTGTGTAACCAACTCCAAAAAGAGAAGAAAAGAGATATCAACGCCTTAGAACTGAGCCACTTCGAGGGGGAAACCTCCAATACATTACATAAATGAACAATTCTTGGATGATACAATTTACAAAACCTCCTTTCTATATATAGGAGTCCATGGGGCCATAATGTAATCCTAGTGGGCCACAATGTAATCCTAGCCGACCTAACAATAATAATTTAAGGGCACAATAATAACAAAATGGGAGTTACAAGGGTACAATAATAACAATAAGGGGGTTACACTAACAATAATAAGGGACTATACTAGTAATATAGGGACCTAACATTCACCCACTACAACTGTAGGCTCCTTCTTTCTTTCCTTATTTTGTGGAAAATTTGTAGCATAGTGCCCATGATCGTGACAGTGAAAAAATCTGATCTTGGACAAGTATTTCTTGCCCGATTCTCCTTGGGATTTATTTCCCTTGGCCTTCTTTGCCTTACTAGCCAAGGAAAAATATTCCTCGTCATTAGTCTTGGATGAGGATCCATCCCTGGTATTCCTCCCGAATTCTTCTTGTACCAAATTTGATCAAAGTCACTCCCAATCTAGTAGCTTCTCCCTCCCATTGACAGAGTCCTGATAACTATGCCAGGCCTTGGGAAGGCCTACAAGTGCTAGGCTCACCAAGTCATCATCTACTACGGTCACACCAATAGTTCCAATCTCATCTTGACTTTGAGTGAACTTCACCAAGTATGTTGGTACCGTCTCGCCCTCCTCCTTCTTGATTTTCCTGAGCTTGTCCTTCATCACCAACTTCCTTTGGTCACTTCTATTATGAAACAAATCTATCAAGGCCTTCCAAATTTCATATGGAGTCGCCTTGCCATGGAGACTTGAGACAATGTGATCTCAAACTCCCTCTAATAAGATCCTCCTTGCTCTTGATACCTTATTTTGCCAAGCATCAAGAAGAGTGACATCTGCTACTGTGGGCTTGGGAATATCATTATTAATGAATTCTTTTAACCCGTTTTCCTCCAGAACTGCCTCCATTTTGTCTTTCCATGCAATATAATTAGAACTTCCCTCAAGTGCATATTCCAATATTAATCCATTGAAATCCATCTTGATCTGCTTGCTGCCCCAAAGAAAATATCTGCAAGTTTGAATAATGTTCAACACAAACTCAATTTCTTCTCCACTATAGTGATTTCTGGTGCTCTAATACTTTTGGCGAGAGAACAGGTCTCGCAGAGAAGACCCGGGTTTCGGTTAAGGGCCAACAAGGTTTTCCGTCGTAGTCTAGCTTCACGCCAGCATTTGCACCGAACTCCGAAGAGCCGAGAGTCTCACCTGAGGTGTGCCGCGACCTTACTATGGTAGGGAGTCGATCGGTATCATAAAAACAACAACATTGATGCGGTTGAATCCAAGTTAAGTTAAAAGTCTAAACATCCATAACACAATGTTCCATAACATATTTCTCTCTAAAATGCATTTAGACTTACAGTAAATAAAATTTAAAAAGGAGCTTGAAAAACCATTCATTCAAACCCATAACAGATACTTGAAACAACACTTTTGATTATATTAGGCTTTGGCTATCAATGACAAACTATTACAAGGCTCAACTGCGTGAGAATGCACAAAGCAGAATACAAGAAGTCCTATTGGACAGAGAGAAATATAGAAACACAGAGGAATGGAGAATAATACAACACAGACAGAGCTCTCCTGCGGCTCCCTATTTCCTATTCCCTTCTGCACCAAACTTCCTATCCACTGGCTGACTGCCTATTTTTTCTGCTGCCAACGCGACTGATAGTTCCTCCTTTCTTCTTGCTCGGCTGTCTTCTGTTTCTTTCTATTCATCAGGAGTTCCAATGCTCATTTCCTTCCGCGCTCTTCCGCCATTTGAGCTTGCTCCCGCAATAGCCGCGACACCTGTCCTTTGCTCCTTCGCAACCTTGACATCTTTCTGCCTACTGAGGTTGCGTTCCGCCACGTACTAGCCGCAACTCAAAATATGTTGAATTTAAAAACAAGGGCCCCAACAGGCCCCGAACACATCTGATTGACTCGCCCCGAGTCAATTGATCTGCACTATCTCTACTTCAATGGGTCCGCTCAACCCTGCGCCCTGCTCTACCTGCCTTCCTTCTCCCAGTTGTCCAAACAAGGGCCCCAAATCTGGGACCTTGGTTAGAGCTGATTCCTTGAGTTCTTGGAAGGTTGTCATGGCCTGCTGCCATCCTTGCATTAGCTCCTCAGTCTCAGCTGTGATCTTCGTGACAAACTCTTCCCCTACATTCGGCGACAAGGCACCAAACACAGTGTTGATATGAGTGTTGGCCTCAGAGGCCAATTTTTTCATTGTCTGTGCACTGAGTTTTATGGGCTACCGAAGCTCTCAGATGGATTGCTTGGCCACCGTTGAGGTCTCTTCTATTTGCTGTATCTATACCTCTAACACATC
Organism: Pinus albicaulis; assembly: GCA_034641835.2. NCBI lineage: Eukaryota > Viridiplantae > Streptophyta > Pinopsida > Pinales > Pinaceae > Pinus > Pinus albicaulis. Next base: position 90,486,643 of record CM076576.1, read on the forward strand.
TGCCTGGGCGTAGAGTTGGTATAGTCTAGTCGGGTTCGCGACTTCCTAGATATCTCTTGATATCTGTTGAAGCTGTAGCGAAACCGGTTGTGCCTTCAGATTAAGGGCTGTCGAGCATTCTTGTAGACCCTTCAGTAGGTCGAATGCTTCTTTTGCTGCAGTAATTAGAACTTCCTGCTTTTTTGTTACTTGGCCCTGTCTTTCTGATATCTGTGTGGAGTACACAACCGCTAGGTCGGGTAACGCTGGTTGGGATGCCAATGCTGCCTTGAGTTCTACATTTTCCCGGTGGAGATTTGAATATTCCACCCTGAGGTGGACTGCCCGCCCGACTACATCAGTCTCCTGCATTTCTTATGGCATTTGGCTGCTGCTGGCCATCACCGTAGGGCACACTTCCCTGAATACTCTGGTTACTGTCTCTAGTTGTTCTTGTAACTGCTCCTTTTCTGTTGTCAGCTGTTCACACTGTTCAGTAAGCATGCTTATCTGTTGTTTTTGCTGCTCTAATTTCTATTGGAGCTCCAAGTGGAGTCTCTCGGCTTGTTGGGTTGCTCTCTGAATGAAATGGTACATCTGGGTCGTCCCCCAAGTTTCCATGGTTTCGGTACCAGAGGTACCCTGATCTAGCATTCGTTCACGGAGTGGATGTCCGCTGGCGACAGATCTCGCTAACTGGTCCTGTGGTGATTGTGGCAGTGTTTGGTGCTGTAGCTGGTTGCTAGAGTCCACCATATGTTGATCTTGTTGCCCTTGTTGAACTGCTAGGTCAGCTGGGTGGAGCGGAGTTTTCTCAGGGAGTGACCCAGCTGTTTCTTCCATCGACTGCTCTAACTAATTAATGAGGTCGGTAAAAGTAGTTTGCGGGATCATGCTTGGGTTAAATGGGGGTACCAATTCTATACCTCAATTAACCTCCATTCCATGGTCCCCATTTTTTATTCTTTTGATGACTGGATCGAACATGGTGGCTAATGAAGTGGATGGTGCAGAGTTGTGGGGTTCTTGGGAGATGGATGAGGTGGTGGGTGGTAGTTGGTGGGTGCGAGGTGGCGATGTGTGGATGTTTAATAAATCAAGGGGTGATATCGGGTTGTGGGGTGGTAATACTCTGGCCTCTTCGGGATCAAATTTCATCTCTTCTCAGATTGGTACCCCTACACTCAACTTTCGAGGTGGATCCTCCCCTGTGAGGTCGACTACCGGGCTAGATTCTGCAACCTTGGCCCTTTTTTCCTTCGGAGCCGCTGCTGGTTTTGCAGCTTTACTCTTTCCAACCAACATTGTAGTCGCTGGGGGAGGGGAATTAAACAAAACATTGGGTATGGGCGTAAATAAGGAGGCCGTGTTGGAAGATGGATTAGGCTGGGATGCCTGAAATTCTGAAAATGTTGGAAATTGAGTAGCATCATTTGCTAGTAGTTGAACTACTTTGTTAAATATTTTTACCTTGGTGTTCAACTGCTGAATAATCAGGAAGAGCTGTAGGTTTGACATCCTGGTCATTGCTTCCTCCGAAGTTTCTCCCGGTAGCAGGTTTGGCAGCATTCCGTCAAAGAAGTATGTGTACACTCCATCCCTGATCTCCATTGCCACTTCTGGCCATGAACAGACCTCTGTGTGGAAGGCTGCTTCATCAATATGGAATTTCAAAGGCCTCATATGGAACGTTGTTTTTGGTACATAGGTAGGCTTGAGAAAAGTATGCTTATGTGTGATTCCGAACCAGACCTGATCACTATATCCATCTAGTAGATTTCTTGGAATCCTTTATTGACTCATTATGACATCAACCATCTGGCCATACCAAACTCTGAAGGCTTCTGCATTCACTTCCTTTGTGCTAGGGTCTCCAGACACCTTCCACGACACAAAATTCATTGCCACAAGTTGGTCTTATGCTATCTCTACTGATATCCTGATGCTGGGGAAGGTCCATTTCCACATGGCCAGCGCCATGATCAAATATCCATAGATAAACCCGATCGCTCTCTTGTAATTGTCCTCGCAAGCTTCGAACAATTCTTTTAGTAGGAAGGAGCACCAATTCAGCCTTGTCCCTTGGACACGGTGCTCCGCAACCGAAATTTTATCCAACGTGCACTCCCCTTTTGTATATTGCCTCATTGTCTTGCTAGCAATTAGGTAGCAAGCGAACTTGACCTCCGGTCTATTAATCAACTCAATATTTGCTCCCTTCCCTCCTCTTCGAGTGCCATACTTGGCGTAATATTCTATGTCTCCAGACTTCTTCACCCTCTTATATAAATTTTGGAATGCTGATGATACATCCCTTCCCTCCTGTGACAGTCCAGTTAATCTATGGATGTCTTCAACATGCATTGGGATTTCCTTTCCCAGCCATAGAGAGCCATTCTGAATCTCGCTTAAGAGAATTTTTGTGCACTGCATCGTAGTGCCTGTAATCCCGAACACTGGTAAGTTCCTTAAATTCATTATTGTGGACTGTTGGATACCCCTGAACTCAGGCAGGACTCTTGCTACTGCCCGCCTTGCTTCTGTTGCATAATTCTCGATGAACACCTGCCTTTTTAGTGCAGGAAACTCAAAAGAATCTGTAAGGTCTATGTAAATCAGGGTCGTACTGTCGTATTTTCCCACAAGGGACTCCATTTTCTGAATTCCGCTGTCCATATCCTGTTCCACAACCGCTGGGCTTACTCTTGTCATTCTGGCTCATCGTTGGTATACCTGTAGAACATTTCTCTCTCTTTTCTCTTGAATTCCTTCTTCCGGATGCCTTCTCTGTTCTGGTTCTAGTTAAGCTTCCCTTGCTCTTTAAGAGGTTTCTAACTCTAAATCGGATTTTTCCGACATTCTCGCACTACTCTGCATGCGGGTTATGTAAGTAACCGGCACAGGTGAGGTTGATAAGACCCCATAACTAATTAATTTTTCCTTGGCTTCTACCGTGGCTACAATCATGTGATTAGTTAGCTGTTGAGGTGGGTTCTGATATTGCTGATTGTGGTTTTGGGAAGACGCGATGGCTGGTGGTTATGTCTAATTATGGAAAATTTATTACAGTATGGGTGATGCTAATTATGGCAATTATTTCCAAATCTTGGTAATCCTACGGACTGACACTGGTACTACGCTTAATGATGATGGGCTGATGTTTGGCACGCTTTTCTATCTGACATGGATGACATGCTAGACACTACCCCTTCCCGACCACTATTGGTTGCGTTGCAGTCTCTGCAACAAAAATGAAATTTCTTTTATTATGGTGAATCCTATCTATGCTCGTCTCAGGTGCAAGAGAGTTATTGACCCTATTATACCCTACTGACTCCTCTCGGTTGTGAGAGTTATTGAAAATGAAATGGTTATCTCACTCTTGGTAGGGCTTCAGGCGTACGCCGTTGACCCATCCCTGTAGAACTTGGCCATTCAGTTGTGCTGACCGAACTGCTCATGACTGTTTGATTTCTATGACATGAAATGGTCCTAGAAAATACATCTGCAGTTTCCCTGGGAACTTCTGGTATTTACTATTATAGAGTAGAAATTTATCCCTGACCTGAAAAGTCTTGTGCTTAATATGCTGGTTGTGCCAAGATTTTTGTCTCTCCTTTTGTATCGTCTGATGAAATTCTGCAATAAATCGTCCTTCTTCAAGTTCTTGCAGCTCCTGCAATCACTCCTTTAGGGATTCTTCTTCAGATAATTGTAGGGTTGTTGCGATTAGAAGGCTTGGTACAATGAATTCCGCTGGGACTACCGCTTCTCTTCCGTAAACTATCTGGAATAGTGTTTGGTTGTTTAGTCATTTTATCGTTGTTTGGTATGCCCACAGTGTTGCTGGTATCCGTTCATCCCAGTCATCGCGCTGTGCATTGCATATCTTCGTCAGGCCTTTCTCTAGTATCTTGTTGAATGCTTCCACTGTACCATTTGCTTGCGGATGATACAGACTGTTTTTATGGCGTTGTATCATCAAGCTCTCCAGGAGGGACTTAATGGTGTCATTGATGAAGTGGGTACCCTGGTCGCTGGTCAAGCTTTTTGGACACCCAAATCGGCTGATTATATTTTCAAATATGAACCTAGCAGAAGTCTCTACTGTGAAGTTTGTCACCGGCGCTGCTTTTGCCCAACGCGTCAGGTAGTCAGTTGCTGTTATGATGTACCTTGCCTTTGAGTACCTTGCAGCTGATGTAATTGGTCCTACAAAATCAATGGCCCACTTTTCGAATGGCTACAGTACACTTATCGGATGAAGCAGTAGCTCATCTATGTGAGATGGTTGTCTAGTCCGTTGACAAATGTCACATTTCTGAACAAATGCTTTGCTGTCCTTGTGTACTGTTGGCCACCATAAGCCTGCTTGTGGTACCTTGCATGCTGTCGGTTTAGCTCCCACATGCCCTCCCGCAACACCACTGTGGCTTTCCCATAGTACAACTTCCCTTTCGTGGTCTAGGACACATCTTCGAAGAACGTGGTCTAGCCCCATCTTGTATAGATGTCCCGCTATCAGCTGATACTCCGCAGCTTGAACTACCAGGTGTCTCTTTTGTGTTGAAGTATATTCTTGCAGACACTGCCCTATCGTGAGATAGGCTGCTATCTCGTTCAGGTAGTCTGGGATGGATTCTACTCTGAAAAGATCAGCATCTGGCAACTGATCATCTAGAGATACTCCATTTTCTCCATTCTCTAGTCGGGATGGGTGATCAGGCCCTATGTTAAGTCTTCCGAGCTTTACAATTACTTCAAAGGTGAACTCCCAGAAAATTAGGAGCCATCTGCAGATTCTCCCTTCTAAGACTGGCTTGTTTACTAAGTATTTCAATGCTGAGTATCTATGAAAAATTTGAACTTACCTCCCAACAGGTAGTGGCAGAATTTCTGAAGAGAGTACACCATTGCCAATGCCTCCCGCTCCGTTGTTGTGTAGTTCCGTTTTTTTGTTGACAACTTGTGACTGGAAAAATATACCGGATGATTGAAAGAAGTTTCTCCAAGTTGAGCCAAGACCGCTCTGAGCGTAACGCTGGAAGCATCAATGTGTACATGAAAATGTTTGTCCCAGTCTGGGTGGACTAGTATTGGCGCACTCGCCAGATTTTCCTTTAAGGTGTCCAGGGCTTTTCTGGAGCTGTCCATCCACAGGAACTGTTTCGACTTCTTCAATACCGTTTCTAATGGCGTTGTTATCTTGGCGTAGTTGCGAATGAAATGCCGATAGTAACATGTGTGGACCAACAGTTACCTTAGATGTTTTACCGTTTCCGGCGCCTCCATATTGACAATCACTGCTACTTTGGCCAGGTCTACACAGACACCTTGATTACATACCATGTGCCCTAGCAATGTTCCAAACGGTACGGAAAATATACACTTCTTTAGGTTCAATGAGATCTGTAGTTGTCGACATCTAACGAACATTACTCTCAACAGGCTCACATGATCCTTTAGTATGCTATAAATAGTCCAGTCATCCATATAGACTTCTAAGAAATTGTGGATGTATTCCCGGAATGCAGCTATCACAATGCGAGAGAAGACTGTAGGTGCATTCTTCAATCCGAATGACATCACATTGTATGCGAAAGAGCCCCATTCGGTGGTGAATGTTGTCTTTCTCTTGTATTCCTCTGCTATTCTTACCTGATGGTATCTTGAGAACCCATCGGTGAATGAGTATGCCTCGTTCCCTGCAACGTTGTCGAGGACTTCGTCACTGAATGGAGTAGGAAAAAAATCATGGATACAAGCATTGTTTAAGATTTTGTAATCTACACAGACTCATATCTCCGATTTCTCGTTTTTGTTCTGTATAACTATGGGACTTACCCATTCTGCTTCTTCTATTGGGAATATTAATCTGGTTGCTTTCACCTTTTCCTTTACTGTTGGGTTCAGAAAATATGGTCTATGTTTCACAGGCCTTGCATCAGGCTTTAGTATTATCCGCATTTCCCCCATCTCCCCTTTTATGCCCTTTATATCTGCTACTGATGAAGGAAACAAGTCCTTGTATTCCTTGAGTAGATTGAAGATTTCCTTAGTTGTTTTTTCATCCCAGTAGTCTCCAATTGTCGCCAATTTAGGTTTGTATTCTATTCCAATATTTACTTTCTTGGTTCTGAGAGGTAACAGATGGATCCCTTCTGTCGTCAATTCTTCTTCGATGTAACTCTCCCCTTCTGTTTCTTCAAAATAAAGGTGCCTGAGATCCTCCAGATTGTCATCGTCCATCTCACTATTAATTTTTTGACATGCCACCTTTTGTTAGATACCCTGGTATTGACACGACTGCTAGTCCATCTGTTGAATATCTAGGAAGAACAATACCTTCTTGATTGCCTGCAACGCTTGTGTAACCGGCTTGGTCTTTCCTTCAAATGAGAAACACTGTGTGAAGTTGTCCACAACTTCCTGCCATTTGTGGGTTCCTCTCCTTTTTCCTCCGTCAAGTACCAGGAATTTGGAATTACGTCCAAAGAGTGGATAAACCGGTGGACCCACAGTTCTTATAGATATCCATCGGTTCTCCATTGGGCTTCACATTTCTCCAGATGGTTTTTGGGGTTTGAGTCCCCTTGGGACTTGTCCTTACTTCCAGGTCCTTCCTCCTCCTTAAATCTGGCTTTCAGTGCTGCCACAACTTCGTCCCATTGCGTCAATGAGTTGCGATGATTACTCCACCATCTTGCGGATGTGGATTGTAATGCCATGTCCATCAATGGTACTCTGTGACTTTTCGGTACCGTAGTTTCTATCTTGGATATGAAAAGACTTACAACCTTCATATTAGATAATATTGGGTATTCCTGAATCTCGGCCCTGATCATATTGACTCTCCCAATATTGGCGCATCTCCTTGTATTTGTTTCATACCCTCCTTGCTGCCAATCATCCCAAGCTATTTATGATCCCAATTTTGAGCTTTGGATGCTTCTCCATCTTATTGAGCCTTCTGCTATCGGGTTAATGTAATCTTCTCTTATTCCTGCGATCATTTGATAGAGATGGTCCAGAAGCTGAGCATAATCTCTGCTATCCACAGTCTCTGTGTATCTCGGTCCTTGGTATGGGTCGAGTGGCAGAGTGACTCTGATCTCCCCATCCTCGAAAATCATCAACTCTTTCTTCAGATCTATTATTGCATAATTTTCAAAGGCCCGATCAATTCCTAATAGTGTAGGGTACGGATCTTTATCTCCCATGATGTTGATGACTTCAAAGTCCGTAAATGTCTTTACTCCCGCAATGTCAACTTCAACCTCCTCTAGTCGGCTGATGGGAACAATGCAATACTAGTTCACCATCTGAAGTTGAATCAGGGAATAAGTCAATCTTGGCTTCTCTAATGCCTCCCAAGTTTTTCTTGGTATGATGTTGACATAAAATCCCAAATCAAGCATGGTGTCTTTAATCTGGAACCCTGCAACTTGTGTGTTCACTTAGAATTCCTTTCCCGTCCTTCGTTTATTTATTTTTATTCTCTGTACGTACTTCTGGTCTGCCTCTGCTGATTCTCTTTCTCATGTGTTCTTCTTCAGCACCCCTTCTAGGTTATTCTTTAGCCATTCTAGCATTGGTGCATTGTTAACAATTTTAAGGAATAGATGGAACCACTCCTAGATCAAATCTTCATAATTACATTGGGTTTCATTATCTTCCTGAGTTTTCTGTAACTCAATTCCTTCCCCCCCCCCCAATTGGGCAAACATTTCTGCTGCTTCCTGAAAAAATTGTTTTTGACGTTCTGGTTTGATTAGGAGCTTTGGCGATGCTGGCCTGATCAATTTTTTTGGGTCCATAGTATGCGCATCTTCCCCCGTTCTTTTGCCTCCTCATGTTACTATTGCCACGTTTTTCATTGTCTGAGTTCCCATTAACCTGGGTTCTACATTTAATAAATTTTTCCCCCTCTGTCTAGCTCTTTCCTCCCATATTTTGATAAGCTCCGGGCAATCTTCTGTTGCATGTGTATTAACCCAACACTGAGAACACCAGGGTCTTCTAGGGAGTGGAAATTCTCTAGCTACATGTCCTTCTTGGTCACAGCTGTAGCATCTTACTGGACCTCTACCTCCTGCTCGACCTCCCCTCATGCCTCATCCTCTTCTTCGGGGAGCTTCGTTTACTCTGTATGAAGGCCGGTCCAGCCGCTCCACTAGTGCATCCAGTGCTCGACATTGCTCTGTGTTGTGGGTGGTTGAGGCACAAAACTCACAGTATGTATTATTTGGAACATTGGAATATTTCTGTAAGATTGGACACAGGCGAGGTTGATGGACTATATTTTTTCATATTTCACAGTACTCATTGGTGGCTGGAATTTGTTGTGAAGGGAACCCTGTGTATTGTTGTTGCGGTGGATATATCCCTTGGGTGTTTATTTACGCAACCCCTCCTAGTGGTGGAGCCCCCTGTGCCCCTGCGGCCAATGTCCCCACATTCTGGCCCCGCAACGGGGACATTTTGTTGCCACATGTCCCTGCATGAGACAATGCGTACACCATACATTCGGTCTCACCAGTCGCATTGGTTGCATTTCCTTGAGTTTTTCTATCAAATTGGCTATTTGATGCTACAAACCCATTATAGAGGGGTCCTGTTCTGCTGCTCCTTCCTTAAACTCTTGCGGGTAACCCGCCATGGCTTCTATCTTCATTGCCTGCTCTAGTGCATCTTGCAACGTTTCGATCCTTTGCCGAGTCAATGGAGTTCCGGTAAAAGGTAGTAGAGCTTTAATGAACCAGTCCCTCTGATGGTTTGGATCAATTGGATAGATGAGTTTTTCAATTGTGTCCTTGAATCTCCGCATCAAATCCCAAGCAATTTCTCCTTCTCGCTGCTTGATTTCCCACATCTCTTACAGGCCTTGTTGGTCTGTTTGGGGCAGTTTGAATTCCTTAATGAAATTCCTCTTTACATCTACCATCGCTAGATTCGGGTGGGCTCCGACCATTTCATAAACCAGCATAGGGCTCTCTCCTTAGGGTGGTCTAAAATTATATCAACTTCCCAACATCTGGTGTCTGTCGTGCCCTCCATATGGCCTCCATAGTGTTGTTTGACATCGTCATTACCCCTCCCAGAGAATTCTAGATACCGGGTAAGTGATCCCGCCATGTTCACTTGAATAGGCATTACTAAAATGAAGCCGTTGGATCCTGGTTGTGATATTGTGCCACTAGCAATCCTACTGCTAGTATGTGTTACTGTTGAAGGCTGAATGCTGTGAAACTTACTTAATTCACACAACTTAACAAAAATTTCACTTATGGGCTTATAGAGCACTAGGGGAAGGTTGGGACTAGAGCTACTTGAACTGTGGGGACTAGGAGTACCTTGAGATATGGAGGCCGAACTTTCTTGAAATAGTTGCTCCATTGCAACGTGCATCTCCACATCGGTGTTACACAACATTTTGTCACCGTCCCTGCAATCCATGGTCCCGTACATTGGAGGACTATTCCCGTGACTTGTGGATAGTAAAATGTCCTGAAAACACCTTGATGGCATCCTTCTGCATAAGGGAAAGAATTCTCCTCAAGAACATTTCCTCTAAAAAACCCTAAAAACCCATGTTTTGGCATTGGCGCGAGTATCTAGTTCATCCCTCACTCCAATGGGGAAAATATACACTAGTGGGTGCGCCAGCTAGCACTCTATCCCTGTGTTGTGCCCGCACCAAGCCTATTAAGGAATTTTTTTTAACAATAGAAGGCGGAAGTTTGATTCTAACAACTTCAGAACGAATTATCAAAAAGAGGTTGGGCTGTTTGGCTCTGGATCTCCCTGATTAGGAAGTGGTTTTCCACCTCTCGTGGAACCTTCCTAAGAGATAGGACTCTCCCCCATGATTATAGGGATCCTAACCTCTCCTTCTCCTTCTATAAAAGCCTACCCTCTCCATTTTCAAGCTAGCTGAACTTTTGGGAAGGAAATTATCACTGAGTGACAATCAAGAGCAGAGCTAAGGAGAACTCTATGAGAGAGAGAGTTTTGTCAAATCCCAGATGAGCTTTGTGAGACATGTCCCGCTGGAATCCTGTCGAAGGAAGATCACAACGTTAGAGCACCGGTTGTAATCGTTCTCTCGTATCTTAATAGACATGACTCTGCTATTGGTTCCATGATTGTGTTTATCCATTATATAATGTAATTTCATTCGTTCCTCTCTAACTAATTGATAGTTATTAAAGTGTAAAATATTATGTTGCATGTTGTCTCTCTTCTTCGCATGTGTATAGGTATCTGGATGCAGCAAGCTCACGAGTCGTGACCTGTCCATCTAGGAACGAAAGCGCCACTTATTCTTCGACAATAGCAGCGAAGGAATCATGGTAAGCGATCTATCGTGATTCTATCTTTTGCAACTAGGAATCAATAGCTTTGCGTGTTTCAATTGTTCCTAGACCCACTCTAGGGCTAGTGGGATCGCCTCTGTCCGCAGAGGGGATATACCTCCACAAAAATTTGGCAACCATACTGGGGATCAGTGGGAGTTGGTCCTTCCTCCATTGGGTTTTTTTTTGGCTTTTTTTATTATTATTATGCTTTTTTGGTTCACCTTCCTTGGTGTTAAAACCTTGTTCAGCCCCTAGAAGACCAGATCCAACCTTTGTTTGTTCATTTTCATACTTTTCTAGGGTAAACCTAATTGGCGCGGTTATCCCTCTGACAGTTGCGCCGAAGGGCGCGAGTTGCTAGTTAGGCACCCGCGCCATTCCCTGTTTGGCGCAGATTACAGCCAGACAGGCGCGCCAACCTTGGTAGGTTTTAGGGTTTGCCTATTTTTGGACTCACTAAGCTTGAGTTTTGGTACTGGTTTGTTTTTTCTAATTGTTTGAGTGCTTTGAAGTCATTTTTGACTATTTTTAGCCCTTTTCCTCCGGTTGTTTGCCCTTTTCTGTCAGTTTTGCATTTTAGCCTAGGGCTTCTAGGTGCTTCAGTGTGCTGAGCCTCACGTGGGAGTTTTGGGTCTTTGCTTTCCCAGTCAACTTTGTTTCTGCTTCTTTGCATTCATCTTGCTGAATCCAATTGAGTCATTGCATTTATTGAGTGATTTTCTTCTCTTTCGTTCAATTTCGCGTTGCGTTGCTCCAAGCCTAGATCACATGGCTTGTTTGAGTCTCTTTGCTTTGAGGGATTTCATCATCGATTTGAGTCTTGATTGTGCTTGTTTGAGTTGAGTGAAATTTTTTTGTTTCAGCTCTCTCTCTATCATTCTCAAATTGATGTTTTCATTATTTTTTCATTTATTTAGTTCATTTTCTCTAATATATTGAAAAATACAAAAAAAAATATTTTTCATTTTTGATTGGCATAGTGAAAACTAAAAAATCTTTCGCATTACTAGTGTTGTATAATTCTAGAGAAACGTTTTCCAGTTTCGTTAGCTTGCATTGAAATCGGTAGTGGATGTTTTTGTGTGTTCATTTCACTATCATTTGAAAGCTCTCATCTCTCCCATAGATAGCTCTTCATTGAACAAAATGATATTTTGTGGCATGTAGTTTGCATCTAGAGGTTTTATGAGATCCAAAATTCGATAGGGCCTTGAAATCGAAACGCAATTTGAAGATCAACTTTAAAATTTACTGAATTAACCTAAGGCAACATTGAAACTTAATAGAACATCTAGTAGTCTAAGGTAGAGACGTGTTCTGGCGTCTTTAAGCCTAGTAGCTGTCGCTCTCCATCTGGCTATAGACAGTGCTAGTACGGACTTGTGCTCCCCGTACCGTTGTGTATATAAAGGGAGACCCCATTAGGTTGAAAATCCTTTATCCATAGGAAGCCGAGTTTTCCACCTTTTACCCGTGATACACCAGACACAACATTCAGAGAGATTACCTGCACGTACGTTAAGTCCTTGGTTCAATTCTATTTCATTTTTACCAAGGTGTATATGGTAGTTCATAGATATCCGGTACACCCATTTACCTAGATTACCAGAGCAGTCATTTTGATCTTTACTGACTCCCTAAATGTGAAAATACCATCAAGCGCTTGTCCTTTCATGCTTGTTTCATAATTGAAAGTGATAGAGTCATCTTTTACTCATTTCTAGACTCTTAAAATATGAAACAATAAAATTTATAGTTTCAATGTGGTAAAATTAATCACCTACAATCACATGCCCATTTAGAGATTGATTTTTTCAGCTTGTTTTTGTTTGCCTTGGTTTGTGCCCGTGTGTCTTTGTTTTTGATCTCTTCCTCTTTTTTCTATAGTCACTGTGGCGGAACCATCAGTTTCATCTACTGGTAGTCCTTATACAGACAATTCATCAGAAGTCTCTTAGTCCTCTTCTAAGCATCAACAACTTGTTGTATCCGAGTTTCCCTTTGGGGGACCGGTTACATCTGAGCTTCTCTTTGGAGGACTAGTTGAGTTCAATTGGCCCTTGTCCAACGCTTGGTTTGGATTTGGAGTTGGGGAACACTTCCCTCCTCTTACATCGGGATCACCATTTTTGGCTGCTGTTGTACCTCCTAGTCCCCGTCGTCTTTTAGAAGATCTTACAGCAGGGTTAGATATGGAATCATCCAGTCCTATTCCTAGTGAGAGAATTCCTACTTCTGGTGAAGACTACCAGCTTTTTCCCGAAGACATCCCTGAATCATCTGTTCTATCTTCACCTGGTTCATCACTCCCAGCTAGATATAGGTCTTTAAGTCAGGTCATGGCCGCTATTGCCTCTATGGGAATATCTACTTCATCCACGGAACCGACCATTCCCTCGTTAGGGATGTCGCCATCGACACCTCTCACGACATATACTTTTGTAACATCGGTACCTATTAGACCTACTGTCTGCGTGGCTGTGTCTACGCCTGTTGTCACCACACAGTCAACTGGGACCTCATCAGTTCCTGGAGACGTTTATATAGCTACTTCCATTCCTAAGAACCTTTCTCCCGAGGATTATCAGATGACTTTACAACCGCCGATCTCCCAGGTTGATCAGTCATCTCAGGATCTTAATTGTCCTTAATTTTCTCATTATGGAGCAGATGGTTCCCCGATCTATTCATTTCCATTTCAATATGATGAGCATGACAACCCCATTCATTTTCCTTCTCTTGAGGCTTATCAGTATATTAACGGTTTCATACCTACCCTGCCTGTGCAACCTTCTAACCAAAAAGGACAACCCTTTCAGGGACAACCTTTGTTTCAGCGAGGATATGCTTCTGGCCCACAAGGACAACCCTTCCAGGGACAACCTTCAACCCAGCCAGGGTATGCATATGACCCGCAAGGAAAACCCTTACAGGGACAACCTTCGGTCCAACAAGGATTATTTTACGGCTCGCAAGGGCAGTCTTACAATCCTCAAGGTCAACCTCTACAACCTCACCCTGTGGTTCGACCAGGGCAACCTCAAGGAATGGCAGGGCAACCGGTGTATTAACCTGGACCTTCATATGGTCCTGGGGGGCAAACCCATCCTTCTCAACCTTTGGTGTAACCTCAGCAGCTTCATTTTCCCATTGGTCAAAATGTTGCACAGCCAGGGCCATCTTATGGTCCTGTCCTAGGTCAACCTGGTTATCAGGCACAACTTGTCCCACTCCTGCCATCAGGCCAACCTTCTCAGCTAAGGCAACTTGGTGCCCCTCATCAGCTAGGTCAACCTGTTCAACCAGGACAACCTGCACAGCTTGTTAACCCTGCTCAACTGCCGATCTATTCTATGCCATAGCCGAATCCACCTGTGCGCCCGACTTATTCGACTAAGCAGGGCCCCACTTACCAGCAACCCGTTCGACCCCAAGGCGGCTATTACCCTCAAGGTCAGTCTCGACCAGTTTACAACCTGTTGAACCCTTAGTTAAACTGAGAGGGTGGGGGGGTGAATTAGTTTAACGCATTCATGGAATTTTAAAACTTTTTCATTAAAACTTATTTACACCTTCATTTCATGTTCAACTTAATATGTGAGTAGTATTAGAATGTGAGAAACAAGTATTAATATAATTTAACATCATATTTAATATGAGAGAAAATGAGATAAACCATATAAACACATAAAAATCATGCACAGAGACACCAGATATAAGTGGAAACCCATAAAGGGAGAAAACCACATATTATTATTGTTGTGATGAAAAGGCAAGCTCCAAATCCCTCTCACCACTGATTTTCTGTAGGCACCGACCTACAAGAGGCTCCTACCTCAATTCTGCAAGCTACAACTTGCAAGGAAGCTCCAACTCCCATCAATTTTCTAGTAGGCACCAACCTACAGGAGGCTCCAACCTCAGTTAGCTACAACTGACATTTTATCAAGCTACAACTTGATGTGGAAGCACCAACTCCCATCTATTTTTTGCAGGAAACAACTTGCAGGAGGCTCCAACCTCAGTCAGCTACAACTGACATCTATCAAGCGACAACTTGATAGGGAAGCTCCAACTTCCTTACTCTTTCAAAAGAAAACACTTGCTGATTTACCTTAGATATCAACTCTATTCTGTTCCTTCTTTCCTGCTGTCCATCAGTCCTCATATCTGCCCTGTATCATCTCTGCATCTTCTCCTTCTTCTCTATCAGCTCCTCCTTCTTCTCTGCTCAGCTCCTCCTTCTTCTCTGCCTCACTGCTTCATTTCTACATTCTCTAACCTCTTAACCTCTCTATGCATATCAAGGTGATATCATTTATAGAGATTTCCTTATGACTGTTTGTATTCCTCAGGGAATTTGAAATGGACAGCCATGCCTCTTTTCCTTCTGCCTTCTCATTTCTTTTACCAGCTCATTCAGAAAAAAATACAACAATATGTACTAATTTCAATATTCTAGTGGGATTTTTGTTTTCCTCTGGAGACTTGCTAATGCGTCACAAACAATATAAAATCAATTACAACATTTACATTCACATTTCCAGTTACATAAAGCAGTTTCACTGAGCCCCTTTTCTGGCCTTTGGCTTTGTTGGTTTTGTCTTTTTTGCTGCTGTTAGGTAACTGCTCTGCATACCTCTGCTGTTCACTACCTTTTTCAGTTTCTGCACACTCTCCTACTTTCTGTGCATGTACACCTATCAACTGTAATTGTGTATCTGCTGCATATATATCTGTTTTACAATTTTAGCTCCCCAGTAACTCTCAAGGTCTCATGGATACATTAATCATTCAAAAGGGTCCTCAATCTGTCTAATCTGGGCAATTTCAATACTTTTTAATTTCTGCACTGGAAATTTGAATCAAGGTTGAAGCTCCTCCATCAGAGGTTAAAATCATTGTTGTAACCCAATTAATTTTATATTTGGGCAGAATCTTTTCATTGCGGAAGCTTTTTGATGCCCGGGCTACACTCAATCTCCTGTCTCTATGCATATACAAAAATGCACTCCAAATTTCCTCTACATAATTTTAAATATGGGCCAACAGTAACACTATGTGGAAGCTCCTCTCTTGTTAATCTATGGTTATGAACCATACAATACACTCTCTTTTAGGGTTTCTCTTATCAACTATATGAAAATTCTCATAAACCCAAATATAATCTTTAATGTCCACCCAACGCGCAACTCATTTCCTGTAGGTTCGGCGTTACATATATTATATATACCAACATATATATATACTTCCACACATGAACTCTATTATCAAAACCCATAACATAACGGTCCACAGCATATAACATATATTTTGATCTGTTGCCTTGGGTTTAAACCTTAGCATATTATAACTCAGCAAAGAAATCATACCAAGACCGCAATCATATGTAAAGGTCGGATTTAACATAACCATTATACATATATCTCATTATATATCATGACCTCTATTCGATTAATTGGAATGTTATAATAAAACCCCCAACAATATTATATCGACATTCTCCAAGTCAAGGCTATAACCACTGATATAAAAACCGATCCCATTTAACATTGAATCTCACCATATATTCGGGCCCCACAACCTCACTAACATACCTATGCGTAAATGTCGAACGGATCCAACGATCCCTATTATGTCGTGCTCCAAACCTCAATCGGACGGACTTAAACACATATCGCGTTTTTTCAACGTCTGGGAGTTAATCCTCTATATTGGCACGATGTAAGTGGTTTCTCGAAACCACCCTTGGCTTACATGTCAAGCGTCGGTATAGATCACGTTTTTTCACCAAAATTCATTTACCACTTTACAACTGCGTGATATTGCCGGTATTTGTGTCCTCGGTTTTGCTGATCACAATTTCGCTCTGGGTTCTGCTTATTTACTCAAGGTTCCATCTGAATCTCCACGCAAATTTTGACTTATTCCTCCGGCTTGTTTTCTTCGTTTGATTTTATGAATAAATTCACTACCATCGCCAACCATTAACAAAACAGTGCATTTACATGGCAGACAAAGTATTACTAATTCTTGAAAGAGTATTACTAACTCTTTCAACAACAGTAATGGTAAGTAAATCAATACATAATGTATGGAATGAATAACATCACATTCATATATACATATATGCCAATCCTAAACAGGTGCCCAAGATCGGAGGGTTCATAGTGAAACTGATTGCCGGGCAGTGAGAGCAAAGGATAAATACTCAGCAATTGCCTTTCCTTCTTCTTCAAACTCGTTGTCATAGCTTGCTACTGGATCTCCAGTCAAGCTATTTACAATATATTTTTCCATCTCCTTATCACGCTCTTGCCCTTGTCCTTCCAAGGGTGCACTTTTAGGCTGTCTAGAAGCACTTGAACTTGTGCCAGAATTTTGGAGTAGTTGAAGGAGCCTGCCTATCGCTTCTTTCTTTGTACCTGTTGGTATTCTGAAAGATAAGTGAAAGAGTATTACTAAATCTTTCAACAAAACCTTGTTTCGACCCGATTTGGATTCACTGTTCGATCAATGATCGTAACAGTCCACGCAGGATCCAATCTATAACTGAATATTAGTCCTTTGTAAAACCCACCACAAATATCTTGAACTCGTTCATTATATCAATTGAATACGAGTGCTCTGTTAAAAAACTGGGGGTAATTTGAAACATAATTCAAACAGTGAATGCCACATGATTCAAAACATATCCAATCTCATTGCATACCATATGGCTCAAAGATGGAATTTAACTCAGAAATCGAGTTCTTCTATTAACATATAGACTTACATGGATTTATATTATCAACAAACCCCTGTTCTAAGTACTGTGTATGGGAAAAAATTATACACACCAATTACAGAGTCTCCCATAGATACACATGAATCTCTAACTCTAGTCCTTTTCAAGATTAATACTAACCCTGCACTTCATCATCAATTCCTCCACCATATACAGGATTCACAATTTAAATCCCTTTGTACAGAGTTTACACTGTCCACAAACCCTGACCACTCTATTCATACTTTCATAAACAATTATAGCAGTCAATACTATCATAAACAATTCCAACATTCAATACAATTCAAATACCAGTTTCTCATTATATATATGAAATCAAATACCTCTGCTCCTTGACTGATGCTGCTCTTTGATTGATCTTTTTTCTGCCTCTGCTGCCTCTCAAAATGACCCTTCTACAACTGCTTCTGCTTCTTTGCTATCCTCTTCTCCTTGAATGAATAGCTCTCTACTTCTTTTCTATCCTCTGCTCCTTGACTGATGTTGCTCCTTACTTCTCTTTTTGCTGCCTCTACTACCTCTCTTTTTGCTTCTTCTGCTACTTGACTGATGTTTCAGGTGCTCCTCCTTTGTCATCTCCTTTGCCATCAATGACAACATTTCCAACACAACCCGCCTCAAGGTTTTGGTTATTACCCTCAATAGCCAGGCTATACTTATACTCTGCAACAAAATCCTTACACTGTTCAATCGAGACCCATGTATACTCAGAATCAGTACCCTGGTTATCAACCCCTGTATCCTAGTTTTCAGCCACCATATCAACCCAATTATCCAGCATATACCCCCTATGGTCAGAATCCTCTAGGACAGAACCAATGGGGGCAGAGATATGCTCAACCAGGATGGAGTATAGGTACAGGTCCTTATCGGGGACCTGGCATGCCTTTTAACCCTCAATTACCTTTTCTCGCCACATTGGAGTTACCGGACATGTCCAAATTAACCAATGATCCAATTATTCATAATCCATATTGGCCTCCGGTTTTGATGAAGGTGCCTGGTGATTGTCCTAAGTTTGAGGGAAAATCTGGAGAAGACCCCCAAGTACACGTCATGACATACCATTTATGGTGTTCTTCAAATTCTTGGGTGGATGACTTGATTCGTCTGCGTCTTTTGCAGCGCACTCTCACTGGCGTTGCTGCTAAATGGTACATAGAACTGTCCCGTGGTATTTTTCAAGATTTTAATACTCTAGCTATGGCGTTCCTAATGCATTTCCAGTTACCGGTTCATTACGAAGCTGGGACGCATCCCTTGACATCTCTGAAACATAACAAAGCTACTCATATTTCAGATCACATTCACGAATGGAGACGTCATCGTCGTCTGATCAAGTTTGATATTCCTGATTAGCTTCTGACTCACTGGTTCACTACCTATTTTTTCAATAATATTGCACAGGACATTGCTATGGGGGCATGTGTAACCGAGGAACAGGCCATTGCTCGCGCCTAGTACCTCGATTTAGTGTACTCTCAATTGGGAATGTTATACGACATCTTGAATGATGCCACGCAACCAGGGACCTCTAAAGCGCCGGCTACTCTATCAGTAGATGGTGTTATTGGTTCCATCTCTCAGAATTCTCGTAAGTATCCATCTTCCAATGCTGGGAAGCCAAAATCCAATTCGTCCAATGATTCTTCTTCTCAGCCTGCTCCAGACTCTAGCAAGTCCTCAGAGGTCAACACCGTTTAGGAAAATCCTGCAGACAAGACTTCCAAAGGTAAAAATAAGGGAAAAGGCAAGGCTAAAGCTGATGCCCCGAAGCCAGATTCGACTAAGCCTCGTGCTGATAACGGATCGCAGCATAAGCCCAAGTATCCTTGTTTAATTTGCAATGAAGAGCACTACACCAAGGATTGTCCACAATGAGCAGAGGTCAGTAGATTGCTCAAGGGCACAAAGGGAACTGTTGCTGTTCTCAAAGAGCCCTTCCCATCTCGGCAAACACAGATGGTCAAGCAGCCTGCCCCATCTGTGCCATTTGGTTCACAAGTATTCATGATGAATGGCTCTGCCCCTGTTTCTATCACCACTCAGTTGAAAGACTATGCTGGGTCACGTTAGGCGACAGGGAAGGAGATCGCTGAGGGTCCTCCTCCCCCACCTGTATTTGTCTCACTTGAGATTGAAAGGCCTAGTCCCGAACCCGTTGTGTGGCCACCTTCTAAAGGTGTTCTTAGGAAATATTCCTATAATCCGAACGTTTGTGCTGCCCAGCGTTATAGCATTTTTGAGGATTTGGCACATGCGCCATCTGCCATGTCTGCGTTGGAAGTGCTCCAGAGTTTCCCATCTTAGCAGAAGGCGTTATTATCTGCCATCGACGGGATTGATCCTGCTGATTCTAGCCTTCTCTCTTTCGAATTGGAAAATTTTGTTCCTCGACTTCCGCATCAGATTGCGCTTATTATACAAGTCGGTATTAACGGTCTCAATATCCATAGAGCTGTTGTGGATGAAGGTGCATCCAAATGCATCATGTCATCTGCCTACTAGAAGGCCATTGGCTCTCTAGCCTTGAATTCATCTCCCAATACCCTTAAGGCATTAGATGGAAGGGAATCGAAACCCTTGGGTGTTCTCGCGAGTCTACCGATTACTTTACAAGGGAAGACAGTTAACGTAGAAGTAGAAGTTGTTGATGCGAAACTCACCTATAATATTCTGCTCGGTCACAGTTGGACCCATGCTATGCTGTGCGTGCCGTCCACCCTCTTTCGCATGTTGAAATTTCCACATGAGGGAAAAATTGTTACTGTCGACCAATTATACTTCTTTACCTCTTCATCTAAGAACAACATCCCATATGTGCATTGTGGATTAGATACCTACTCCTTTTGACAGTGTGGGACTGGGAATTTTCAAAGATCCCGCCCTTATGGGTGTCTTTCCTCCTCCGCCACCACATACCATTCAAGTCAATATGATATCTAGGTCGGATGACCCATGGATCATCCCTTCTCCTGAACAGGTTGCCTCTTTTGGAGAGTTGATGCCTCTAACCCGGTTGAAATCAATTATTGTGAGATCATTGCCGCATCGGATCCTCCCCCTACTGATAATGCTCCTTTGAGCATGGCTCTTGATGTTTATTCTCAATCCCCTTGGCTCTGTGATGAAGATTCACTTGATCCTTTGAGAGAATTTTTTCCATTTGACGAAGCTATCGTGGAGACTATGTCTCTCAAATATCTGCCGTAAAGCGATGGGATTCATCGTTCCTCGTTTATGCCTATCCTGGGGGAAATGTCTAATTGTCTCGAGCATTTTGCATCTTAGGTTCCCTCTCTATCGCTCCAAATGCCAATATTGACTCACGAAGTTTTCTCGGAAGGAAATCTGAGTAATATTACCCAAACGATGCCTATCGACATCTCCGTTAAACCGGGGGTTGTCGAGAACATCCATGTGGGAGTCACTTGTTCTCCCGATGAGATTCAAGTGTACACTAGTCTCTTCCACGAATTCCGTGATGTTTTCGCGTGGTCTTACGAAGAGATGCCTGGAATTGATCCTAGTATCATCGTGCACGAAATTCCCACCTATCCCGGTGTGAAGCTTGTGTGCCAGCATCTATGTCGAGTGCATCCTCGGAAAGCCGCTGCTATAAAAGCCAAAGTTGAGAAAATTCTTAAAGCAGGTTTCATACATCTGATCCCTCTGATAGAGTGGGTTTCCAATATTTTCCCTGTGGATAAGAAGTAGGGCACAATTTGAGTCTGTGTTGACTATCGAGATATCAATCGGGATTTCCCTAAGGAAAAATATCCCACCCCTTTTATAGATCAGATCATTGACGATTGTGCAGGGAGTGAAATATTTTCCCTTATGGATGACTTTTCAGGTTATAATAAAATCAATATCCTCCCATTCGAGCAACATAAGACTGCTTTTATCTGTCCGTGGGGAACATTCGCCTATAAGAAACTCCCTTTCGGCTTGAAAAACGCTGGGGCTACCTTCCAGTGTGCCATGTCTTACGCCTTTCACGACATACATAATGTTGTTCAGCCATACTTGGATGACCTTCCGGCTCATTCAACTCTGCGCAAAGACCATCTGGAACATCTCCACCAGATTTTTCTCCACTGTAGACATTAGGCTTAATCCTCACAAGTGCATCTTCTGCGTCGAATCTGGTCAAATTTTAGGGCTCATTGTCTCTAAGGACAAAATTCACCTTGACCCTCTTAAGGTTGAGGCTATTGTTAATATCCCCTCCCCATCCTCATTACATCAGCTTCAGAGTCTTCAAGGGAAATCAAATTTCTTACGTCATTTTATTCCGAACTATGTGGAGGTAGCTAAAGGGTTCACGCAACTTCTAAAACAGGACGTCCCTTTCTGTTGGGACGAGATTACTCAACAATATTTTGATAACCTTAAGACGTTGCTTATCAATGCTCCATTAATACGTCCTCCAAATTATCATCGTGACTTTACCCTCTATTTGGTTGCTGTATTCAGTACAATTTCCATGGTTCTGGTGCAGGATGATGATGACGTTAACGAACACGTGATTTATTACCTGTCTCGGAACCTCCTCAACACTGAAACGCATTACGCACATGTCGAGAAGTTAGTGCTAGCTGCGGTCTAGGCCATTCAACAGTTTCACCATTACATCCTGTTACGCACGGTAACCGTGATTTCCGACTGCAACCCCATGACTTACATTTTGTCTCGAAAATTACTAGGGGGCAAGTACTCAAAGTGGATTGTGATCCTCCAAGAGTTTGATTTGGAGTTCAGTACTGCCAAATCTAAGAAATCACTAGTTTTTGCTGATCTCATTTGTTCTCTCCCTACCGAATCTGTTCCGTCTCAATCCAATGATCATATCCCGGACGAAACTCTCTTCTTAATCAACACTCTCGATCCATGGTATGGTGATATCATCTTTTACCTCCAGACATCTACCTTCCGGTTCGAGTTAATGAAGGATGCTCGATGCCGCATTCGACATCAATCGCAACCATATCGCATTGTCAGAGATACCCTATATCGTGTTGGAGTCGATTCCGTACTCCGCTGGTGTTTGACCTTAGAAGAGGCTGAGAAAGTTATGAATGACTGTCACAGTGGTGCCTGTGGCGGTCACATGTCCGGTTATGCTACCGCATAGAAGATCCTTCGTGCGGGCTATTTCTGGCCATCTATATTTAAAGACTGTATTGCTGCAGTACAAAAGTGTCATGCGTGCCAGATCTTCCAACGCAAGATGCATGCGCTGCCTCTCCCATTACTTCCTGTCATTACCATGGGCCCTTTTGCCAAATGGGGCATTGATTTTATGACGTGTAACTCTCACTCGGCCGGGGGGCATGCTTATATCATCATTGCCGTAGATTATTTCACCAAATGGGCCGAAGTAATGCCTACACTGGCTGTGGATGGTAAGACAGCTGCACAATTCATTTTCAACCATGTGATCACTCATTTTGGCGTTCCTCAAGCCATCGTCACTGATCATGGCTCTCATTTTGGGGACTATATGATGGCAGAGTTGACATCTAAGTTGGGCTTGCGTCACGACATCTCAACGCCATATTACCCTTAGGCAAATGGCTAGGTTGAAGCCGTGAACAAGGTGCTTGTCACGATGCTTCAACGAAAACTTGGTATACACAAATTGAGTTGGCATCTCCAGTTGTTTTCAGCTCTTTGGGCCTACCGAACGTCAGTGAAGAGTGCAATCAGATTCACACCATTTCAGTTGGTGTATGTTCTGGAAGCTACTCTTCCAGTTGAATTTGAGATCCCTTCACTAAAATTGGCTGTGGAATTACTGCCCGATACTTCACCGGAGGAAGAATGTCTCCTATATCTCGAGAGATTGCGTGAATCCCACTGCTTGGCTGCTTTGGTTATCGAGGCACAAAAAAACAGGTTAAAGCTCATTTCGATCAAACGGTTTCTCTGCGCTATTTATCGAAGGGGACCTCGTCCTCTTGTATGATTAAGCTCATGACAAGTTTGGGGTAGGAAAATTCCAACCTATGTGGCATGGGCCCTATATCGTTAAATGTGTATTGAAAAATGGGGCTTATGAGTTGATCGATTATAAAGGTCTTCCTTTGGCGCAACCTAGAAATGGGTTGTACCTGAAGAAATATTATGCTTGAATAATTATTGCGTAGTATATGTACATAGGTGATTTTTTTCATTTTTGTGCATGTGTGGTGTGGTGTGCTTTGTAAGCGTTTTTATGCTTATTGGGTCTTCCTGATTGTGCAGATGTCTATTACTCCTTATGTTGGTTTCGCGGATGGTGCCTCCCACAGTACCAGGAACCTGTCTTTGGCAGCCTCGGTAATTTACAATCCTGCTAGTGAGTTGGTTAATTTACAAGGTGTTTGTCTAGGGTCTACTACAAACAATGCCGTGGAATATAGTGCCATTTTGGAATTATTAAATGAGGCTGTTAACCTCAGCATTCACGCGTTAATTGTACATCTGGACTCACAATTTGTGGTTTTACAGCTCAATGGTCATTATTCAGTTAGAAACCCATGCATTTTAAGACTGTATCTACGTATTCGTTTACTTGAAATAAATTTTGATTACATCACATATCAGCATATACCAAGACGAATGAATACACTAAAAAATGCAGTAGCCAACATGGTATTAGATAGAAATTTACGCAATTTGTAAAAACATTATCATATGTAAGCAAGATCCATGTAGAAAATAGATGTGCATATCTATTTTCTACATATATATATATATATATATATATATATATATATGTATGTATGTATGTATGTATGTATGTATGTATGTATATATATATATATATATATATATATGTCGAGTGTTTGCAACGTGTGCATCATATAAAACCAAAAATATACATGTTTGTTTCAGTTACATCCAGAGACGACATGTCTCTCAAAAATATGCAAATAGAAAGCCTAGGTGACTAATTGGCATGGTGCTCATGGTAGCACGTCACTGCCCACACCAACCGCCTAAGTAAGTAGTGGAGACGACTCGACACCCCTATGGTGTGCCTATGGTAAGCTAGGGGAACATCAGCTAAACGAGCATAATCTAGAATTCCATGAGCGATCCCCTCTAGGTTCTTTACGAGCTTGTCCCCCTCGCCCCCATCACCTTGAGGGTCATGAGCGAGAGGGTTCCTCCTCGCTATTGGTGACATTCCGGTAGACCTCTCTGGGCCAACATCTGCATAGATATAGGATTAGCTGTTAGAACATGCATGTATACCAAAAAATCATAAAAATCATAAAATTAAAAAGAGTCTTACCAAGCTCCTCGTCCCAGTACTCTCCCTCTGGGAGCGGAAGGTCTGGATCTCCGGTAAAATCGGTGCCCGTATAGGGCCAGTCCTCCACGACGATCAACTGTTGTCAGCTCCAATTAAAGAACTCGGGCCGCCAGGACATCTGCTGGCTGCTCCCTGCCTTGGGCATCAATGCTTCCCACCGAGCCATCAATGTCTCTCTCAGTGGTGGATCTGGGACTATGGCCTTCTAGCGCTAAAAAATTGGTAATCGTTCCAGGAAGAACGACACCATAATCGACCCATATCCAAACTGTTTCAGTTTGGTCTTCTTGCATTTTGTGAGTTGCTTTTTAATGTTCATGGTCACGGACGTGGCCCAGTCAAATATAGTTGGGTTCATACACTCCGATGCAAGAAGTAGCTGCATCTTTGTGGCCTCGTGCGGTGCCTGCGATCCTGCAGCCCACGTAATGGTGTGTAGCACTACTCTTAGTGCTAGATTGGGGACGGTCTGAATGTATACTTTCCCGCTCCCTGTTCCTTTGCATGCCCCTGGGCACACCCTGTTCATGACTATTGTCATGTTTTCTTCTAAAGGCCTAGTACCAGTCAGAATAGGGACTGGACCCTTGCGTGACAGTCCAGTGATGAAGTATACATCTGATACTTCGAGCTAAAGTTCCTGGTATCGAAGTTTAAATTTATCCTCATCCTCATCCTAAATGCTGATGAGAAACTGCAGTAGTTTGGGCTGAGCCCGGAGACATGGCTTCAGAAAGAATTTTTCAGCCCGCAATTTCAAAGAGCATTCATACAATGCTCGTTTCCCATTGCCAGTTCATCCTCTTCTTTATGCTCTCTCTCTTTCCATTAAATAACCATCCTTTTTGTTGGATACCTGCATCAATCAAACATAGGAACGTTACAAACCTCCTTGGGTATTCAAAATCACATTTCATTGGTTTTTTTTGGAGGAATTGTAGCCAGATTTTGTGTTGCGCCGTTGGTGTGGCTGTTTGGCTAACAATCACGCCAGCTGGTGTGGCCTCTGTGTAAAACAAAGAGGATTGGTGCGGGTCTGTGCCCGGAACCCACGCCAATCGCGGAGCCCTAAAATTTGAAAATCCTTCCCTAAAGGACCTCAAACAATGATTAAATATAGTAAAATGTAACTTAAAAGATGGACAAAGAGGTTGGCTCTTACCTAAACCGGAGAGAATTCAATTTGGTCCACTGGATTGGTCGCACTCGTCGCCTGAAGATAGAAGCACAAAAGGGTCACTGTTGCTCTGCAAAGAGGTAAAAAGTGAAAAGTAAATATTTTTTACCACTGTTAGTCTTTTATAGCTTTTTCAAGTCCTAAATGGGTTTTTAAACATGTTTGTCGACATATTTTTACATGATTTTCGTTGAATATGTTTTACACGTGCCTTTTTGTGCAACAGCAGGTTTTTCACGTGGTTTTGAAAAAGAGACGAGTTGTATTTTATACTTTTTTGGACTCGGTAAAAACATGAAAAAGTCACTACTGGAGTCACCTTTCAACTCTTTTCTGACTCTCTAAAACTGGAAATATTGCCGAGTCGCTTATCGTTTTGAGCTCATTAAATTGGATGTGAAACGACATCGGCCCAATATAAGTTTACCCCTTTTTTGGGCTGGGATAGATTGTTTACGAAAAAGGAATACCCTAGCCTATCGCGACTAGGAGGTTCTCTCAGACATAGTTTTCTACCTTTTCGGATCTGTGGGACTACCTATGAAAAGGGACTACTAGAGTTTTCTTTTCTGCTGCCTTTTTAAACTCTCTAAATATGAAAATATGCTGAGTTCTTCCTTTGTCAAACTCGTTAAAAACTGATGACATTGGACTCCGTCGTAATGATGTTACTCGAGTTCCTCCTTCCTAGGGCTCGTAAAATGTACTAGGTTGGATTTTTCCAAAGGAAAAAATTATATCGCAAGCACATGCTATCCCCTTCAAGCTTGTTTCCAAAAATAATTGGGGTAATCGCCATAAATGGTGGGGGAAAATGGAACCAATATTATAGTCGTGTCGGCAGTATGTCGCTCTTGAACATGGCAGTTGTTTGCATTCGTGTTGGGTTGGGGACATCTCATCTCGTTACCTGCTTGCCTTCATGGGTTTGGATAATCTATTTTGACCGCTCATCTGCACTTTTCCACGTCACCATGACCTTAGATCCCTTGATGTCAAATACTGCCAAATCCAGTGTCGTGCCGCCGATATGTTCAAGAGAAGTCCGCCTTTGCAGTTTTTCAACCTCCCTCTGATTCTCTATTGGTCTTGATTCACAAACATTATATCCGTTTGTCGCGTGTCGATGATGTGGGAAACATTATGGCCCACCTTCGATCAGGGTCACTTCCTGTCGACTTCAGCTCATTATCCGGGAAGTTGGTCTAGAGACTTCCTTCAGGTACCTTGGAGCCTGCATGCCTCAATGGTAGGTTCTTCGCATTCGACGCAAGGTTTTCATTATTGGCCTTCGATCAGATGATTCTGCGGGTGTTCGATGCCAGATCCCTGTTCACATTCCGTGGATTGTACCTCTTGTACCTTGAGAGCCATTTTCATTATTGGTGGTTTCTCTCGCATCTATTAATAGTTTTCATCATTGGCTGGTTATCAGACGATGTTCTTGCATGTTTGACTTTAGCTCACATATTCGCATGCTCGAACTTGTACTTTGTTTGGGTCGAGATGGAGCGCAAGACCCTAGATTTTTTTTGATGAAATCCAGGCTGCGGGTTCTTTGTGGATTATTATGACTTATTACATGAATCTTTTGATTGGATAGCTGCGGCCATACCTGAGTCTACTTATTGATCCTTATTTTACTGGATGGCTACGTCCATACCTTGGATCCCAGTTTTTGTACACTTTATTATGGATGGCTGCACCCATACCACATATCATGCATTAGAGATATCAGTTGTATTTGTATTCGTATGTCTTCCGATGGCATTTTTTTCAGTTGGATCCGTTATCATAAAGAATTTCACCCCTCCCTCTCTCTGGGACCTCATGCTTTAGGGGGCATCTGTTACACAACATTTTGTGATCGTCCCTACAATCCCTCGTCCCATACATTGTAGGCCTATTCCTGTGACCCGTGGACAGTAAAATGTCCTGAAAACACCTTGATGGCATCCTTCTGCATAAGGGCAAGAATTCTCCTCAAGAACATTTTCTCTAAAAAACCCTAAAAAACCATGTTTTGGCATTGGCACGAGTAGCTAGTTCATCCCTCGCGCCAATGGGGAAAATATACACTAGTGGGCGCACCAGCTGGCGCTTTGTCCCTGTGTTGTGCCCATGCGAGGCCTATTAAGGAATGTTTTTTAACAATAGAAGGAAAAAGTTTGATTCTAACAACTTCAGAATGAATTATCAAAAAGAGGTTGGGTTGTTTGGCTCCAGATCTCCCTGATTAGGAAGTGGTTTTCCACCTCTCATGGAACCTTCCTAAGGGATAGGACTCTCCCCCATGATTATAGGGATCCTAACCTCTCCTTCTCCTTCTATAAAAGCCTGCCCTCTCCATTTGCAAGCTAGCTGAACTTTTGGGAAGGAAATTATAGCTGAGTGACAATCAAGAGCAGAGCTAAGGAGAACCCTGTGAGAGAGAGAGTTTTGTCAAATCCCTGATGAGCTTTGTGAGACACGTCCTGCTGGAATCCTGTCAAAGTAAGATCACGTTAGAGCACTGGTTGTAATCGTTCTCTCATATCTTAATATACATGACTCTGCTATTGGTTCCATTATTGTGTTTGTCCATTATATAATGCAATTTCATTTGTTCCTCTCTAACTGATCGATAGTTATTAAAGTGTTAAATATTACGTTGCATGTTGTCTCTCTTCTTTGCATGTGTACAGGTATCTGGATGCAGCAAGCTCACGGATCATGACCTGTCCAGCTAGGAATGGAAGCCCCACTTCTTCTTCGACAACAGCAGTGAAGGAATCATGGTAAGCGATCTATCACGATTATATTTTTGTAACTAGGAATCAATAGCTTTGCGTGTTTCGATTGTTGCTAGACCCACTCTAGGGCTAGTGGGATCGCCTCTATCCGCAGAGGGGATTTACCTCCACAAAAATCGGTCACCTCCTCCGGGCGCACGTCTGTACCTTTTCTGTCAGACTTATTTCCTTTCTCCATCTGAGCTGGACTCCTATACACCTGCCGCACTTCTTTAATGGCCCCACCTATGTCATGGGGACCCACCTAACCTTCCATTCCCTTTGTCATCTGAGGCGCCTCCTCTTTGTTCTTTTGACCAATTTCTTGTCTCTTCAACTCCTTTATCACCCTCTCTCGCCACCTTTCTGCAATTTGCGCCCTCCGATGTGCTCGTCGCTCCCTGAGCCTGTTGGCGGTCTCAACATCCATATTCCTACTCCCCCTTTTCACTGTTCTTGTAGCATCTCTCCCTTTCTCCCTTCCCTCAGCACCAGAGGTTTTACGCTTCCATCTCTACTTTTTGGAATCCCATTAGTCCTTCGTCTACCATAAATTCCTTAATCCACAAAGGAATCTCCTTCAACAGCTTCCCCCTTAACCTAGATATGAAGGTATCTTCTGCTCTTGAGAAATACTGGTAGCACTCTGCTGCAAAATCCACTATATATCCATCCAAGGTAGATTCCACCCAAAAATCTATGGCTCGGGTTAAATCAGTGTTCAACTGATGAAGGGCCACCAGATCCTCATGTGCCCACTTGCGATTGATCTTCCGCGACTTTTCCTTAACAACCTTGGTCTGAAGCCTTCGCAACCAGTTATAGAGTTCTTCTGGGAACTTTCCCCAAAATATTTCATAGGTATCACTAGCAGAGTCAGAGAATAGAACCAGGATTTTAATCGTTTTCTCCTTCTGTCGTCTCAGCTTAGCTTGTTGAGCAATGAACTGATCTAGGTGGTTATCCCACCAACTTTGTATTTCTCTTTTGAAGATCTGAGATACCATGATCTAGCTCCCAAATGAATTTTCGGGTCCCGGCAACAGAACCATTTGTTGGCGAGAGAATAGGTCTTACAGAGAAGACCTGGGTTCTGGATAAGGGCCAACAAGGTTTTTTTCCAAAGTCTAGCTTCACGCCAGCATTTTCACCCAACTCCAAAGAGCCGAGAGTCTCACTCAAGGCGTGCCGCGACCTTACTATGGTAAGGATTCGATCGGTATCATAACAACAAAAACGTTGATGCGGTTGAATCAAAGTTAAGTTAAAAGTCTAAACAGCCATAACACAATGTTCCATAACATATATCTCTTTGAAATGCATTCATACTTATAGTAAATAAAATTTTAAAAAGGAGCTTGCAAAACCATTCATTCAAATCCTTAACAGATACTCGAAACAACACTTCTGATTATATTAAGCTTCGACTATCAGTGGAAAACTATTACAAGGCTCAACTGCTTGAGCATGCACAGAGCAGAATACAAGAAGTCCTATTGGACAGAGAGAAATACAGAAACACAGAGGAATGGAGAACAATACACCACATACAGAGCTCTCTTGCGTCTCCCTATTGCCTATTCCCGTCTGCACCAACCTTCCTATCCACTAGTTGGCTGCCTATTTGTTCTGTTTCCAGCGCGACTGACAGTTCCTCCTTTCTTCTCGCTCGGCTATCTTCTATTTATTTCTATTCATCGGGAGTTCCACTGCTCGTTTCCTTCCGCGCTCTTCCGCCATCTGAGCTTGTTCCTGCAACAACCGCAACACCTATCCTTTTCTCCTTCGCAATCTTGACATCTTTCTGCCTACTGAGGTTGCGTTCCGCCATGTACTAGCCGCAACTCAAAATCTATTGAATTTCAAAACAAGGGCCCCAACAAATACCATGTAGAAATTATACAAACAATATGTATACCAATGGAATCAATATGATCATGCAATATAATAGAGAAAGATACTGAATCCTTCTACAATTAATTTGTGGAAATGAAACACGATCGCACAATAACACCAAGTAAGAGAAAGAAAATCAATCCAAAACACAAAATATTTTTATGGGGAAAGATTTCTGCTCAAATCCCCTCTATCTCTATTGTATAATGAACCAAGGAATCATGAAACAACACAATGCACTCTTATCACAAGAGTCTGCTGCACTATCTTGACTGTCTCACATTGATCTGGAAAAAATTGGGTGAGTACTTAGCCAATTCTCAGCCTCTGCTCAGCCTGCCTTTCTCACGCAATCCCTAGGTAATTAATCCCTATTAATTATGATAATTAGCCTTTCTTGACTGCACAATACAACATGGGCATCCTATGGTGTATATAATTGCGCCCAGGAAATTTTCTATAAATAAAACTAATAGATAGCTTTCCTTTAACCACTTTCTCAACTGGGTCTTCATTAGAACTGACATGCATGGAGCTATTAATAGTAAATCATTAGTTACTTGGTATATCACTACTTGTGAATTAAATATGTTTTAATTCACTTGATCTTCCACTAGCTCATCAAATAGTTAGAACTAGTTAAACTAATTTTAACTCAATTAATGTGAGTTAAATGATTTCTCATACATTAAACTAATACACTAACTGCAACTTGGACTCTAAAACAAATATAATCACTCTACATGCCTCACTAACCAACCTCAACTCGAAATTCTTGAGCTAACTCAGCTTATCACACTCATTTAACTATTACAAGTTGTTATGAGATAAGATTACAATTTATTGTCCAATTTATTTAAGGGATAAATAAATTTGACACACATTTCTTCTAATTTAGTTAAGAAATAATTAAATCAAAAGCCTCCATGGTAGCCATTTTTGGATGACATTTTCTGGATGTTGTTTATGGATGCCAATTTCAACGTTTCTTGTTGTGAATTTCAACATTGAAAATGAGAATAGTATGTCTAAGATAGTTGTACAAACCCCCAACATACTTTAACAAAGTTTCTTGAGAATATAAATTGACACCCAAAACTAGTGCTTTTCTCTTAAACTATTGTGTATAATTTTTAACACTTTGTCCCTTTAGTTGTCTAAAATTCTGCTAGTCCATAATGGATTTTTGCATGTAAACTAGAGCATAGAATTGCCTTTTAATCGCAGAAATAAAATTATACCAAGACATTGACATATTACCATGGTTTTTAATATCATATTGAGTCCTTTCTTCCCACCGTACAAGTGTTGCACCCTCCATTCTCAAGGAAGCCAATTGAATCTTTATGTCATCCTCTTGAAGGTTCTGAATTCTGCAATAAACCTCCAACTTATGAATCCAATTATCCAAATTATCAATTATCCAATGATTTTATGCTCTTTAAACCTACACCAATGAGTTAATAATAATAAAAAATGGTACCTTATGCTCTTTCTGCTCCTGATTTGGTTGTAAAATGATTGAGTTATGAACTCTCATAGTTTTCCCATAATTTCCTCCCTAAATTTAGCTAACTGCCACTAATTCGGGCTAGTTGGTGCCAAAAATAGCCTTTCGGCCAAATTTATCATACCGCCAAGATAATCCGGTTTATATTAATCAAATGACATTAACGCTAATTAAGTGTGGTTAGTGCTAAATCTGCACTTTATGGCCAATTTGGATTAGTGATGATTAATGGAGCTCAGTGATTAATTAATGGAAAATTAATGTTTTAAACATCTGCTCTTAAGATAATCCCCTTCGGTGCTCCGGGTTGGTCACAGGCCATGGATGTATGTGCCAGGGGCTGGCCCCTTCTTCCCCCGATGACATAACATTTAAACTTTAAATATATATGAAGAATGGTATGGTTAAGAAACAATCGGTAGTGGAGGCAGTGGCGTGTGGTGTTGGCGGGGTAGAGGTCTTGTGTTCGACCCACACTCGGTCCTTCTATCTATAACAAATATTTTATTGCGCTGTGAGGAGGGCACATGGCAGCCCCAGGCTGAGCCATGTGTCCCCTCCTCACTGGCCTTTCGAAAAACTAATAATAAAATTCCAAAAAATCATAATTCCTAACTAATACTCAGCTGCCACTTGGTAGTTCCACATTTGACGGAGGAAAATTGAGAAAAAGTTGATCTACCCAGTAAGCATGCCACATTAGCAGTATGAACTGCTGACTAGGCTACCTGTTTGCATTTTTTTTTCAAAGTTTTGTTTGTTTATGAAAAAATACAAAACTCATTTATGAAGCCATACGGAGTCCATTTCGCGTGAAACGAGTTGTGCCAGATTCAGTCAGACGAACAATACACGATCGTTCATGCTTCAAGTCATTCTGAGAACTTTAATTTTTGAGCACAATTATTAGCACCTGATCACAAGGTCATGCAAATCCACCACCTCCACCATCTGGTCAAAACAACTATCAGATCCTTATGATGAATTTCGATGAGGTCAACATCGAATAAGTCAACCTTCAGACTCGATCATGCCAATAACCTTGTAAGTCTTTGACTGAGTCCCAACGTAAAATTTCCATCGAGCCTCTATTATCATAAAACAACACCTTATAGATCCCTTAGCCTAAGATAGAGGTTATTACCAGGACCCCCAAAGGTCCACTACGTCGAAACGTTGCTTCAGCTAAAGCTGCCCAAACTTATAACGTAGTAGATGACTTGACGCAATCTCCTGCTGCCATGTCAACATTGGAAGTCCTCTAGACGTGTCCATCCCAACAGAAATATATAATCTATGATTTGGGTGCTATGGATCCTTATGATGATCGTATGATTGTCTTTGACGTTGACTCAAATCGGAACATCCTTCCCTTCCTTCATCTGTTGCATTTAAAGTACCAGTCTGCATAAGAAACACCACTATTCAATGGTGTATCATAAACAAAGGCACCTCCACCTATGTGATGGCTGCTAGTGTTTGGAAGAAACTTGGTTCACCTGACTTGCCCCCATCCATCATCACTCTCCATGCTTGGGACGATCATCCATTGCAACCCCCCGGCTTATATCGCAACTGTCCTATCACTGTTGTCAACAAGACTGTCTCTATTGACATTGAAGTCATTAATGCCCCATTAGATTATAAAAGTATTTTGGGTTGTAGTTATATCTATGCCATGTCAACTGTCGCATATGTGGTGTTCTGTAAGATGTGCTTCCCTGATAACATAAATACCTCCACCATCGATAAGCTAACATCTTATGATACTAAGTCTCAGACTTCACCTCAATCTACTATATCATCGATGACTGGAAATAAAAATGTACATCCCTCACCAATTTCTCTCCTGGAGTCTACAAATAATTCCTGCCCTTTCTAAGCCTAGCTCGTCTAGTGTTTACATGCTTCAAGCATCATGGGATACTCACAAGCGGTCTAGTACACCCATCCAACAACCAATACCTCCACAACCTGCTCTTCCCAAATCAACCTAGCCTTCAGGTATAATTCCTCAAGGATCACTTCCTTTTGTTAGTGTCTCTCCTAGTCCTTTCCAACTTGAAAACGCTACTCCAAGTATTAACCATCCAAGAGAAGTTCCTCCAGGTATTAACCATCCAAGAGGAGTTCCTCCAGGTCATTATCCTTTTGGTCAAATACCTTTCTTATTCCTTCCACCTGGAATTATTTTTTTCCCTATCATGGCTACATTGAGTCTTCCTAACATCATCTTGGGGATCTCAGTATGGTACATTGAACCCCCTGCAAACATTCCCCCTAATCAACTTAAACCTTACATTTCTTTGATCCTGGTTTAAATTGTTGTTCCTTCCCCTTCCTTTGCTTCAATTCCACAACAACCTCAACATGAGCCTACTCCTTTTGTGAAAGCATTTGGTGAGGGGGGAAAAGCCCAAAAAAATGGAACCAAAGAAAAGGCACCCCAAACAACTCCAACTCCTCCTAAGCCTCCCAAACCTAACCCTATATGCACTTTGTGTGATGTTGTTGGGCATGCCACTAATAATTGTCTTAAACTCTCTCATCTCAAAAATGTGGTTTCTGATACGTTTCCTAACTCCAAGATTCCTTAGGTGCATGTCACCTTACCCGAGTCAGATAATAAGAACATATCATTACACATGAATCACCCTTGTGATTTGTGTGATAATTATGACCATTATTCTCACCACTGTCCTCGTCTCAAATAATTTCATGATACACTTCAGGTGCTTCGCGAATTAGAGGCCGCTCGTAGTGAATCTACCCCTTATATTCCTATAGATTATGGTCCCATGACCATGCCAGAACAAGAGGTCGCTAAACCAACCATTGTGATCCCTTCTCCTGATGTCGAGATGATGGATAACCCCGCTCCTATTCTCTACCTGTCGTCATCCATGGGATCAATGTATTGGGATTATTTTAGATTTTCCTATTATGATTTCATCAAACCCTTTTCTTTAAATACCCCACTATCAACATCGGTAGTTGTTCCATGTAATACTCATTCATCCCCTCCTATTGTCGATGCACACGTGAACCTTGTATCTCATGACGATGCTTTAGGTAGCGCCTCCACATCACGTGGTCTCTCTTCCTCTCGTTCTCCCATATTTCATTCTGATGAAGACATTATGGAAGCCATGAACACCTTTGATTATCCTTGATATGATATGCACCATCGTGCATACTTCCTTCTAAAGCAAACCAATGATTAATATGTTGTGGAGTCCAAATACTTTAACCATGGTGAGTTATATTGGTTCAATAACCCCCTTAGTTAGAACCCATGAATTTGAACCAAATCCAATTTGTGGCCATTACATTGAAACCTAATGGTTGGTTAAGGGTGTTGGAAAGTGTAACTAGGTTCGATCTTCATAATGAATTATAATTATGAATTTATGTAATGAATAAGACAAATATAATAAAACATATTTTGTAAAGCATGACACATGGGTTTCATAAGAAAGTAGTTTTATTATAGGTTAAAGAATTCTTCTCGATGTATTTAGGTATTTTTATAGTCATAAATATAATTAGATTCATGTATATGATGTCATGTTACACTTGTGAAAAGAAAAATTGATGATACAAATATATGCTCCAAACCCTTGTCACTATGCTCCAAGAAATCGGTTTAAGACATGCTGGAATATTCTCATTTATGAAGTCGGCTTGCCTACAAGTTTATGTTAGACTTGGAACTGAGAGACAATCAATATATATAAGGGGCTATGACCTCATTGTAGAACCAATTTTTCAGTCATGTTTGAAATCACAAGTGAAGACAAGTCTGCGATAAAAGTGCGAGGAAAGGGTTTGCAATTGATGCGAAGAAGGAAGCTAATTAAGAAAAGGAAAGTAGAGTTATACTTATCTCTGTTTTGGTTCTATTACATTTTGAATATTCAAGGAAGGCCAAGACCTATCACAACATAATATTAGTTCAGTCTATGGCTTGAAGTGTCTCATCAAGGAGACAAGTATACCGCGAGTAGAAGAGGCTACAAGGTGAGCAAGGAATAAGGATAAGTCTGCAAGAATTAAGGTCTACACGTATATCTAACATATCTCAGTGAGAGTGAGGGTTAATACAACATGGTATAGTGTTAAAGAATATATAAGAAAGTGCAGAAGGAAGATTGAAGAAGCTTCTTGCCTAGGGACTGAGTTTCCTAGTACTGATGTAGCACAGTGTAGAAACAAAGGATCAATCAGTATAGTCAAAAAAGAATAGTGACAAGGGTCTTGGAGGAATATTGGTGTCAAGGGCTCATGTTATGGTCATGGTACTTGCTAATTAAAAGATCTAGAATAAGAATTACTTTCGGGTTTTCCTCTTTAAGAGGGAGAGTTTTTGGTCTTGACTTGAAGAGCCAAAATATTGTGCCTTTTGTGTTTTGATAATTAACTTGATGAAAGATATAATAAGCTAATTAAGAGAAGTTATAAGTAAGATAAATAAGTTCACAAGTAATTATCTAGTAGAGATTTGAATTAAACTATGCCGTATCATATTCTCAACATGGAATCATAGCTAAGGTGCTATAAAGGGATATTTGACAAGAAGACACTCAAATACCAAGATGATCAGGGATTGGTTTCTAGAAGTAAAAATTTAGAAATATACATTGAAGTATCAATCTTAAAATTAAAAAGAACCAATTTATAAATTGGAAATCCATCTCAAAAGTATGAAGGACTCCATATAGAAGCCATCACCTTCAACAACTATTTATTGTTGAAATCAAATCAACATTATTGGGGTTACCTTCAAACCATCATCAAGTATTCAAGGTGACTTAGCTCTCTTGAAAAATTAAATCAAAGAAGGAAGCTCCTGCAATAAATAAGAAATCATATTCTCAAGTAAGTATCCTAATATGTGAAAGTGACGTTTTGCAAGGAAAGTAACAAATTGTCTGGAACTGAAAAAATTCATGCATGGAAGATAAGGACATATCTAAACTTGATTGAAAGTTAAGTAATGGACTATGTCAAAGGATCTTAAGTTGAACCATCAAAATAAAATATTCAACCCTATACCAAATACATGAAGTGATAAATAAGAGCCCGAAGAATTAGTATAGAATCCATAAAGGAATCTCTCATTCCATATGTGTCAAATATAGAATCATCAAAAGAGATATATGATAAATTAGTAGAGCTATTATCGGTAAGTCCTACAGGATAAATATTGACTTTAAGACAAGAATTACTCAAGTTGAAGATGTCAAGAGAGGAAGGAATAACCTCATATTTTATGAAGATTTCTATAATTCAAGATCAAATGCAGAAACTAGTAGAAGTAGTTCCTGATGGAGAAATACTCACTATGGTAATAAATTCTCTACCTAAGGAACGAGGAAGCTTCACTTCAAACACCTTTGGGAAGAAATAAGCAATGAAATTTTAGGATATATGGTATTTATGCAAGAAAAAAGAAACTAAATCAAATCAAGCCAATATTAATAAATCAAGAAGTGAAAGATTTTGAAATTTTAGTCCTCAGAAGAAGAAAATAAATATGAATAAGGTAAGATGATAGGGATGTAATGAATTTGGGCACTATAAAAGTAATTGTCCCTCTCATGACAAAAAAAGAGAAACAGGGAAGAGGCCCACGTTGCTAGAGAAAAGGAAGAACCTGATACAAAGAAATCTAAGAAAGAAGTAAAAAATCTCCTCCACGAATGAGATCATATTCATCTTTAGGAGGTTTCTGTCAGTTGTATAATAGTATGTTAGGAAGCATTGCGTGTTGGATAGATGCAATAGTTTAAACTTGCATCATGATAGAAGCATTACAAGTAAGGAGTACTGGTCATAGGAGGATGTATGAAAACATTGATGCTATGAAATAAAATTACTCATTGTAGATATAAAAGGGAAATTATCTAGATCATGGTTCATCATTCATTAATCAAATGGAAACAAGTGCAAAAATTTCTTTTAATGAAATCATTTTGGGATTTTATGGTTAGATATTAAGCAAAAGGTTTCATCTAGAATTGTAATAATTCTAGAAATAAGATACAATGACATATTAATAAAATAGGTCAAGGTAATGAAATTATTCACTCCAAGGAAAACTATTGTAGTATAACTCAAAAGAAGGAGATGAGGTACATATATAAATTTATGATGAAACTAGATGTTAGGTAGTCATATGGTTGTAGGTACTCTACTTCTATCTTTAGAAGTATGATAAAATAAAGAAGAAACTCTTTCGATGCACATTTTGTGAATAGACATGATAAAAAACTGATGAAATCAACGTCATATGCCCTCATATGAAATATGAGGTGGTTATGTACTCACAAGGAACTACATACTAGAAGTTCCTGGGAATGAATTAAAGCTGTGTGGAAAAAGAAAAGTAGAAATCATTAAATGTGTTGATCAACGGTTGTCATTGATGTCAACCCAAGCAGCACCAGGGGCTACCCCAATATTGCATGGGAATTTGGACCTTCCAAATTAATATATTCTGGGTCAAGAATGCTTTTTATGGTTTCTACTTGTCGAGATGTTTCCGTTGATATATGGCACACCATGTAATTCTTCACGGTTTGAGAGATATTCATGTTTGAAGTTTGTACCCCTAGTTAGTGAGCTAAAACCCCATGGGGTTGTGGCATGTGTAATTGAAAAGTAATAATTAATATTTTTTAATCTCCTAAAATCCCTCCCACGTTTTCTTGTTGAAGCCCCTCTCAACCTAAGAATTTATATAAATTGTGATCCTCATATCCTCCTCATGCAAGGGATTTCGCCATCTGAAATAGGTCATCGTGGAATTTTCTCTCTAACGTTTTTTCTATGAAGGTTCAGAAGCTGAAATTTTTATGAGGCAAAGAAAAAATCTCGAGGAAGCTCCTGTAGAAATTTCAGATCAAGGTGAACAATATATTCAGAGATATGATCCGTGGAAGTCAGTGTTTTTGCAGGCTCCTGAAATTCATCTCAAAGAAGTGACCTTGGGAAAAATGTCATAAATATATCTATGAGTATCAGATTGGAATTCTGTAAAATGTGGAAGATAGTGCACGGATTTTAGTTTTCTCTCTATAAATTTTAGAGCCGAATAAAGAAACAGTGACACGTGGAACGTCGTACAAGTTCGCTATACTGAAACAATCCATAATTAGGGTGTTGTGAGAGATTGGACATAACTATTTCTTGAAGAATCCAAATCGGGTCAGACCTATGGCATTGGAAATAAGACTCATAGGACTACTACAGGATCGAAAATCAGATATTGGGGATCTGAAATAACAGAGATACACGAGATTCAATATTGAACTCCTAGAAGGCAAGAAAAAGCTAGAAAATGTGTTGTCAAGGGCTGCAAAGGACCAGAATTTCTAGGGAAGAAAAGCAAAGCAAGGTGCAGCAGAGGGTAGCATGACAAGAGAAGAAACCAAGGTGAAGAATAGCAGCAAGAAGTTCATCACATGAAATCTTCAAGTGGGCAGCACTGCATACAGTCACTGTAAAGGTATCATTATACTAAGTCATTGTAAATACATTATTGTAAAAATTTTTCTAGTGTATATCTGCCAAGAGTTGAAGAGGTAGTGTCGGGAGGTCTAGGATCATCATTAGGTGGTTGTGTCATAGTTTGGGTTATGGTCTAGTGTGTCTTCTTCTTCTACATCATTCTATATCATTGTAAAGTGGACCATTTTCCCTAGTACGGGAATCCATTCTTCTTTTATTCTTCTATAGGGTGGTAGGGTGGTGCTAGGGTGAGTTGTAGCTCATTGGGTGTTGGGGCATCCGTTCAGTTGAAAACTAAAGAATCTCGGGCATTGGAGTGTCCATCTAGTGGGAGCTGGAGAAGAATGATTTTCTAGATTCTAGGAAGTTGGAGCTTTATTTTCAATTGGAGTTGCATATTAAAGAATTATTAGAAAAGAATTAGGTGGTTTTTGTCCTGAAGTGGGTTTCCACCTTAAAAAATGTGTGCATTTGTGTTTCTTTTGTTTGCTGCTATCATTGTACAAATATTGATAATAATTGAAGATTAACTAATGCTCTAATTGAAAGGAATACTGATTCAACCCCCCTCTCAGTACTTCCAACAATTGGTATCAGAGCTTGGTTCCTTCAATAGCAGTTTAACAGTTGGAAGGAGGTCATTGAGCATACCAAGAATGGTGTACCTATGTTCAATGAAAATAATTTTTCACTCTGGAAAGGAAGAATGGAGGTCTATCTCTTGGCGCAAGGTTACAAAGTATGGGACACTGTTCAAAATGGATTTACATCAACCACAGATGAACAAGGTAAGAAGAATTTGGTAAATGATGCAAAAACAAAGAATATTATTATTAGTGCACTTATTGAATCTAATTATCATAAGGTTTTGGGTTGTCAAACCCCCAAAAACATATGGGACAAGCTTGAGAATATATATGCAGGTGACTCAAATGTCAAAGAAGCAAAGCTTCAAATCTATAGAGCAAAATTTGAGCAAGTCAGAATGAAAGAAGATTGCAACATTGCTGCACACTTCCAATACGTTGATGAAATAAGCAATACTCTGGAAGGATTGGGAGAGCCAGTTGACGAGAAGACTATTATGCAAAAGATTCTTAGAATGTTACCAGGGAGATTTAACCCAAAGGTATCGGTTTTAGAATACAGTGAAAATCTGGACAAACTCAACAAAGAGGAATTACATGGAGTTATCATAGCATATGAAATGAGACTTGATGAAGAAGAGGGTACTTCACATCTAGAAATTGTGTTCGTTGCATCTAAGAAAACCAATAAGGACAAACAACCTTCAATGGAAAAGACATGCACCTGCAAGTGTGAAGAAAAGGGAGATGATGAAGAAGGTCTTTCAGATGAAGAATATGCTTACTTTATGAGAAAAATAAAAATTGGTAAGGGAAAATTCGAAGGTAAACATCCATTGATATGTTTCAGCTGTGGTGAGGTTGGGTATTTCGCATCAAAATATCCGAACCTAATTGATGGAAACTCAAAAGGAAAGAAATGATTTTATAAATTCAACAAGCAAGGATCCAAAAGGAACTTTCTCTCTAAAGAAGATAGCTCATCATCCGATGAAGACAATGACAGTGAAGAAGAAGCCAATGAGAGAGTATTGTTTATGGCCAAGCACAATAAACAAGAGGTATCAAACAACGAAGAAGAAGGATTGACCATAGGAGAATTTTCTAAGGAAGCAATCAAACTTATAAAAGAGCTCAAGGTAGAGAATATCCATTCCAATACTCTTGAAGAATAAGTTCAAGGTCTCAAAGTTGAAGTTGAAGAACAGAAATGCATTGAAGAGTCACTTCAAAATAATTTGTAAGAAAGCAACCAAGAAAAGGAAGAATTAGAAGCCGAAGTAGTCTCGCTGCGTAAGGAAGTGAAGAAAGGAAAAATTATCCAAAACTATGCCAACAGCTCAAGGGCATTGAAAGAACATCGGTTACAAAGAAGAAGAAGCAGGACCTTCTACAACAAAATACAATGAACCTATGAAATTTGACATGCATGTAGACTTCATTGGACAAGATTCACAAGAATAGCCTTGGAAGAAAATTCCTCAACGAAGATTTCCATCTAGGTACCAACATATCTTTTATGGCTACTATTATTCATGTGGAAAATTTGGTCATAAATCTGTAGAATATCGCACATACCCTAGGAACGAATAAAATTTCAAGAGATCTGTCAAATATGAACCTCCCAGGGCTCAACGAAACATCAATAGATTTGAACATTTAAGAAATAATATTGAATGTTAGAAATTTCGAAACTTTGGACACATAGCCAGAGACTGCAGACTTGAAAATCCTCCAGAAGAATCTTCAAAGCCACAAAACGAACGAACATGGAAGAAGAAGAAGACGGATAATTGTGCTCTCGCTCTCAAGGCTCAAAACAAAAAATATGTGTGGTATGTTGATAGCGGTTGCTCAACGCATATGACTAGAGATAGAAATAAATTTGTATCTTTGAAAGAGAAGAAGGATGGAACTGTGTCCTTTGGAAATTATGGATCTTCAAATGTTATTGGATTAGGTACTGTCACTCTCGGAAGAAAATATGCTCTATCCAAGAATGTTCTATTGGTTGAAAACATGAATCACAATCTGCTCAGTGTTGGACAAATGTGTGATCAAGGACACACAATACTATTCAACTCCACAAAATGTGAAATCAGGAAAGGCAGGTATCGTGAAATTGTGGCTACAGCAAGTCGAACTCCAAACGACATATATGTTCTGGATGAAGCAACTAAAGCATGTCTAATAGCTAAAGAGGATGATATAATATTTGGTAGCAATGATGATCGACTAAGTAAGAAGTTTGCTACAAAGATGCAAAGTGATTTCGAGATGTCTTTACTTGGTGAGATGAATACTTCTTAGGGCTTCAAATATCTCAGCAAGAGAAAGGAATATTTATATGTCAAGCCAAGTACATCAAGGAAATTATCAATAAATTTAAAATGGAAGATTGCAAACCCATCCTTACTCCAATGGTAATAGGTTGCAAATTAAGCATAGATGACTCATCTAAGGATGTGGACCAAAGGTTGTACATATCTATGATTGGTAGTCTTCTATATGTAACAGCCTCCCGGCCAGATGTTATGCAAGTAATTGAACAAGTAGCAAGATTACAAGCAACACCAAAAGAATCACATATTATTGCCATAAAAATAATTCTTTGATATCTAAAGGGAACAATAGAATATGGCTTGTGGTATCCCAAGGGTAAAAATCTCATTATTCATTCCTTTACAGATGCATATTGGGCAGGAAGTGTTGATGATCATGAGAGTACTCGTGAAGCAATGGAATATCTTCGCCAGAAGCTTGGGATTCTTCCAAGTTCGCATTAGATTTTCCTTATTCAGAATATAAAGGGGGAGTGGAAGTGTGTACAGGTACGCAGGATGGTTGTGTGTCAGGGGGAGTTACCCTTTTCCATTGATGTCAAAGGGGAGATAAAGTTGTAGGAAGAGGTGTCATGATCGCAGGGGGAGTACTTGTGTTACCATCAATGCTAAAGGGGGAGATTGCTGATCAGCGGTTGTCATTAATGTCAACCCAAGTAGCACCAGGGGCTACCCCAATATTGCATGGGAATTTTGACCTACCAAATTAATATATTTTGGGTCAAGAATTCTTTTGATGGTTTCTACTTGTCGAGATGTTTCCATTGATATATGGCACACCATGTAATTCTTCACGGTTTGAGAGATATTCATGTTTGAAGTTTGTACCCCCAGTTAGTGGGCTAAAAACCCATGGGGTTGTGGCATGGGTCATTGAAAATTCATAATTAATATTTTTTAAGCTCCTAAAATCCATCCCACGTTCACTTTTTGAAGCCCCTCTCAACCTAAGCATTTATATAAATTGTGATCCTCATATCCTCCTCATGCAAGGGATTTCGCCATCTGAAATAGGTCATCGTGGAATTTTCACTCTAAATTTTTTTATATGAAGTTTCAGAAGCTGAAAGTTTTATGAGGTGAAGCTAAAATCCCAAGGAAGCTCCTGTAGAAATTTCAAGTCAAGGTGCACAATATTTTCGGAGATATGATCTGTGGAAATCAGTGTTTTTGCAGGCTCCTGAAATTCATCTCAAAGAAGTTACCTTGGGAAAAACGTCATAAATATCTCTCTGAGTATCAGATTTGAATTCTATAAAATATGGTAGATAGTTCACGGACTATAGTTTTTACTCTATAAATTTAAGAGCTGAATAAAGAAATAGTGACACGTGACACGTGGCATGCCGTACAAGTTCTCTCTACTAAAACAATCCATAATTAGGGCATTGTGAGAGATTGGGCATAACTCTCTCTTGAAGAATCCAAATTGGGTTAGACCTGTGGCATTGGAAAGACGACTCATAGTAATACTACAAGACTGAAAATTAGATATTTGAGATCTGAAATAACAGAGATACACCAGATTCAATATCGAGCTCCTAGAAGGCAAGAAAAAGCTAGATCATGTGTTGCTAAGGGCTGCGAAGGACCAGACTTTCTAGGGCAACAAAGCAAATCAAGGTGCACCAGAGGGTAGCATGACAAGATCAGCAACCAAGGTGCAGAATAGCAACAAGAATTTCATCACAAGAAGTCTTAAAGTGGGCAGCACTGCATACAGTCACTGTAAAGGTATCATTATACTAAGTCATTGTAAATACATTATTGTAAAAAATGTTCTAGTGTCTATCTGCTAAGAGTTGAAGAGGAAATGTCGGGAGGTATAGGATCATCATTAAGTGGTTGTGTCATAGTTGGGGTTATGGTCTAGTGTGTCTTCTTCTTCTACATCATTCTATATAATTGTAAAGTGGACCATTTTCCCTAGTATGGGAGTCCATTCTTCTTTTATTCTTCTATAGGGTGGTAGGGTGGTGCTAGGGTGAGTTGTAGCTCATTGGGTGTTGGGGCATCCGTTCAGTTGACTACTGAAGAATCTCAGGCGTTGGAGCGTCCATCTAGTGGGAGCTGGAGAAGAATGATTTTCTAGATTCTAGGAATTTGGAGCTTTATTTTCAATTGGAGTTGAATATTAAATAGTTATTAGAAAAGCATTAGGTGGTTTTTGTCCCGAAGTGGGTTTCCACCTTAAAAACTGTGTGCATTTGTGTTCCTTTCATTTTTTTCTATCATTGTACAAACACTGATAATAATTGAAGATTAACTAATGATCTAATTGAAAGAAATATTGATTCACCCCCCTCTCAGTATTTCCAACAAAATGAAACTACGATAAGAGACAATTATCATCTAGAAGCCAAGAAGACTTGACTAAGAAATATCCTGGGAAGATATGTAGACTCTGATAAGAAGTCTGGAAGAGATGAAGACCCTTGGAAATACATATATTTTGGAGATGTGTTAACGTATACGAAGGATGATAATGCCTACAATAAAATGTCATGGTGGAAGATCATCATTAAGGTAACTTTTGATTTAAGTATTTATATGTATTATTGAATAATATCTAAATGAGCTTATGCAAGGCTACCAAAGGGAAATACATGTATTCCATAGGTTAATAACCATATGACAGGATGAAATATCCTTGAAAGAAGTATGGTTTGTCAGAAAAGCAACATGACATGAA
The DNA here is from genome assembly GCA_034641835.2 of Pinus albicaulis. NCBI lineage: Eukaryota > Viridiplantae > Streptophyta > Pinopsida > Pinales > Pinaceae > Pinus > Pinus albicaulis. Next base: position 90,531,560 of record CM076576.1, read on the forward strand.
GCTATACCAAATGATAATATTTATGGATAACTTTCTGAAGAAATGAACTATGAATGAAAGTGATGTATGATCTGTGTCCTATGAGGAATTGAAGGCTCCTCAACTCATGCCATCAACGAAAGGAGTCCTTCATGAGAAAATGATTTTTTTTCATCATTGCTGCTGTAGGTCCCTGATTAAGAGGGAGCCTGATAATGTGTTTCTTACTTGGAATAATCTTCGTGATTCCTAAGCCAAGAGGAAAGCCTAGATACATTATTTATAAATTATATTCCTTTGTGGAATATTTCCTCCCTAGTTGAGAGGGAGAGATAGACATGTCATTCTGGTCTTCACTTGAGAAGACAAAATGGAGGATTGGGTAATCATCTAGCATCTGATACTCTTTGAGAATGTGATAAGACATTCCGATAAAAGTAGTTGTGAAAGGATGGATATTATTTGAGGATTAAATATAACGATAAGAATAGTCCTTTAAGGTCATACTTAGTTAACACCTGGGTGGAGTATGTACCTTGGAGACAATGATGAAGGTGTCTATAATCATTGGTCTCACCAGAATTTTAGTTCTTGGGAGATGAAGGTGTTAGTCAAGGCCTTTCACTGTGACAATGCTGAATAATATGATGCTATAACATATGGATTACTAATCAAAAGTCTTCTTATGATATTCTTCAAATTGAAAGTGACCATGTATCATTATGAATATCTCCCTAGTTAAGATGGAGCGTTGGAAAGTGTAACTAGGTTTGGTCTTCATAATGACTTGTAATTATGAATTTATGTAAAGAAGAAGACAAAGATAATAAAATGTATTTTGTAAAGATTGACTCATGCGTTTCATGAGCAAGTAGTTTTATTATAGGTCAAATACTTCTTGATTTATTTAGGTATTTTTCTAGTCATAAATATAATTAGAGTCATCTATATGATGTCATGCTACACTTGTGAAAAGAAAAATTGATGATACAAAGATATGCTCCAAACCGTTGTCACTATGCTCTAAGAAATCGACTTAATACATGTTGGAATATTCTCCTTTATGAAGTCAGATTGCCTAAAATTTTATGTCAGCCTTGGAACTGAGAGACAATCAATATATATAAGGGACTGTGGCCTTATTGTAGAACCAAGTTTTCGGTCAAGTCTGAAATCTCAAGTGAAGACAAGTCTGCAATAAAAGTGTGAGGAAATGGTCTGCAATTGGTGCGAAGAAGGAAGCTAATTAAGCAAAGGAAAGAAGAGTTATACCTATCTCTTTTTTGGGTCTATTACATTTTTCCCCGGGACCTATCATAGTAGAAGATTATTTTGGTCTAGGGCATGAAGTGTCCCATCAAGGAGACAACTATACCGCGAGGAGGAGAGGATACAAGGTGAGTAAGGAAGAAGAATCAGTCTGCAAGCATTATGGTCTGCACCTATATCTCACATATATCTGTAAGAATGAGGGTTACTACAACATGGTATATGGCTAAATAATAGATAAGAAAGTGCAGAAGGAAGATTGAAAGAAGCAAGAAGTCTATAGGAGACTGAAGGAGCTTCTTGTCTAGGAACCGAGTTTCTAGTGTTGGTGTAGCGCAGTGCAGAAATGACAGATGAGTAGTATAGTTAAAGAAGAATAGTTACAAGGGTTTTGGAGGCATATTGGCATCAAGGGATCATGTCATGGTCATAATAATTGTAAATTAAAAGATCTAGAAGAAGAATTCCTTTCGAATTTCCTCTCCAAAAGGAAGAGGTTTTGACCCCTCATTGAAGAACCAAAATCTTGTGTCTTTTGTGTTTTGATAATTGACTTGATGAAAGACATAATAAGATAATGAGGAGAATATATAAGTAAGATAAATAATTTAACAAGTGATTATCTTGTAGAGAATTGAATTAAAATACGTACTATCAGATTCTCAACAAAGGGAGATCACTGTATTATTTCTTCATCACTGTATTATTTCTTCCAAAAAAAATTCTTCACTGGCTTCACTGTCCACTTGCATTCATCACTGTTCAAGTCTTCAAATAGTTCATACCTCTAATATCAAGTATGTGATCACTGTTTAGAGTCCCTTAAGGTCACATGCCTAAGGTACTAGTCCATCCACTGCATCGAGCTGTTGTGACTGTCAAGGATGCCACAGGTATCTTCAAATCATTGCTACAATAATATGATCCCCAAACTGTTCTTAATGGTGACTGCTCTTAATTAGTTAAAAATTATGCTGCTATATGTCCGGGCTCCACAAGTATGCCTTCAAGGTGCTGTTGTCCAAGCTTCTAAAAAAGGAGTTGCCACAAGTCCGAGTATAGCTCTCTGCAACAGCCTCCCTATAGGTCCGAAAGTCTGAAGCTGTTCAAGAAGAATCTAATGTCTTATTAACCTCAAACCCAAATTAGATATATCTCTCCCTTCTTCAATGTTCACGAGTTGTGAACAATGGTATTAATTCTATAACTATCACCAATTTTTTTATATTCAAAATGAAGACTGAAAACATTATATATATAGTCTTATTTCGATGCTAAATGAAAAGACATGTCTCCACACGTAGGCCGACAAGGGATGGCTAGGACATGTTGGCTCCAAGACCAAAATAATTTCCTTAACTTGAAAAATTCATATCTCCCAAACCGCTTGGAGTTTTGGGGCGTGTAAGGGCTCATTAGAAAGGGAAAATTATGCTCTAAAGGATGGTGAAGGTCTCACAAATAAAATCTGCTTCTAAGATCGTGAAACATGTTTTTTCTTTGTGACTGTCCTTAAATTTTATGCATAAAAATATTTGGACAACATGAGGAATGTTTGGGGCAGCATGGCTTCTACATTCTTTGGTTTCTTTAATGCCATGTAGCATCATGTATCAACAATGTCATCATATACTAATGCAGTGATATGTCATAGTGCAGCCTTCATCTTAGTCAAAGTCATATTGACATCAATGGAAATCTAAATTAACAATCTCCCCATTTTTCATTGATGGCAATATTATTTCCCTTCCAACATTCTCTCCCCCTTTGTCAACAATGGCAAATGGGGTGCCCAAGTACTCCCCTTGTCAAGCTGCTCCCCCTAACATACTGTACTCCTGACATGTTGTGTGATTTAATGTGATGCAAGAGAAATGACTCCCATCTTTTGGCGAAGATACTCAAATTCTTGTCGTGGAAGGGGTTTTGTAAAGATATCAACGATTTGCTCTTTTGTATTGACGTATTCCAACCTGATATTGTGTTCAGAAACTTGTTCATGGAGAAAGTGGTATTTGATTGGAATATGTTTGGTCCTTGAGTGCATCACCAGATTCTTTGAAAGACTGATGGCGCTAGTATTGTCACAAAAAATAGTAATTGGTTGCTTAGTTTCTATGTTGACATCCTTCAAGGCTTCCTTTATACATATAATTTGTGTACAACAATCAACATCAGCTATATATTCAACTTTAGCTGTAGAAAGGGATATAGATGATTGTTTTTTGCTGAGCCAAGATACAAGACAATCTCCCATAAAGAATGCATTTACACTGGTACTTTTTTTATCATCCACGCTTCCGGCCCAATCAGCATCAGAGTAAGTTGTCACAATAAGAGTTGAACTCTTAGGATACCAAAGACCGAAATCAATCGTTCCTTTCAAATATCTGAGAATTCTCTTCACAGCTGCTAGATGAGATTGTTTAGGACTTGACTGAAATCTTGCTACCATTCCTACTGCTTGCATAATATCTGGTATTGTAGCAGTTAAGTATAGGAGAGCTCCAATTATTGATCTGTAAAGAGTTGCATCTATGAGAGGGGTATCATCATCTTTGCTTAATTTACAATCTGTGGTCATCGGTGTGCTCATAGGTGCACAATCTTCCATCCCATATCTTTTGAGCATGTCTTTAAGATATTTTTCTTGAGATATAAACATGCCTGCAGAGGTTTGAGATATTTGTAGCCCAATAAATTAAGACAACTCACCAATCATTGACATCTCGAATTTTTTGGACACATTTAGAGAAAATTCATGGCTCATTTCTTCATTATTTCTAGCAAAGATTAGATCATCAACATAAACAAGAGTGATCAGAAGTTTTTCCTTGTCCATCTTCATGTAGAGATTGATACCTGCCACTCCCTTTTTGAAACCCTCTTGTTGCAAATAGTGATCCAACTTTGCATACCATGCTCTAGGGACTTCTTTTAATCCATACAAGGCATTTTTTAGTTTGCATACAAAGTCTTTTCCTTCAGCAAGATCAAATCCTTCTGGTTGCTCCATGTAAACTTCTTCCATAAGATATCCATTCAGGAATGCTGATTTTACATCCATTTGATAAACCTTGAATCCTTTTGAGCAAGTAAATTCTAAAAACATTCTTATGGCTTCCATTCGAGCTACTAGTGCAAAGGTTTCTTCGAAGTCAATTCCTTCAATTTGCGAGTATCCTTTGCAAACAAGTCTGGCTTTATTTCTGATGATTTGTCCATCTTCATTCATCTTGTTTTTGAATACCCATTTTTTTCCAATTATATTTTTATCTTTTGGGCGAGGTACTAGTTCCCAAGTCTCATTTTTTTCGATTTGAGACATTTCTTCTTCCATGGCCTTTATCCAATAAGGATCTTTGCTTGCTTGAGAAAAATTTTCAGGTTCTATTAAAGATAATAGAGCCACATCATATTTTCTTGGGGTGCTTATCATCCTTCTTCGAGTTTGGATTCCTTCATCTATATTTCCGATGACGTATTCTTCCGGATGATATATTTGAACAAACTTGATCTTGGAGGGAGTTTGTGAAGATTCACTTTGAGGTTCACTTTGAGGTTCTTCATTATCCTCTTCTTTTTCAGGTTCTTCTTCTTCACTTTGTTCAACATTATGTCACAAATCTGGCTAACACTTAAGAGATTGTGTTTGAGCCCTTATACCAACAAGGTATTTTGAGCCTTTCCTTGTCCATTGACATGGGTAGTAGTTCCTTTTCCAGTGATTTTAGAGGATCCACTTCCAAAGGATACATTTCCATTTTTCTTGTTCAATGAGATAAAAAAATTTTGGTCACCTGTCATATGTCTTGAGAATCCACTATCCACGAACCAATGATTTTCTTCACTATGAGCACATAGAGCTAAGCCACATTTATCAGTTTTGAGATTTATGTTTTTAGCTTTTTCCCTTTTGAGAGGGAAATTTTGTTCATTATGATCATAATTATCACATAATGAGCAAGACAGATCAAACTTAGCCAAAGGATCAAAGGAATTGTAAGTTTTTATTTTTCCTTTCTCTTTAGGGCCACACAGTTGGTTTGTTTGATCATTCAATCTTGGTGCTTCATTATTATGAGCCTTGTAATGCTTAGCTTGATGCCCAATTTTTTTACAATTGTAACAATGCCCAAGAAAAATAGTTTGATACCTGTTGTAGTATCCATAGCTTGAACCAACATTCTTCCTTGGAGTTGCTCTTTCTTCAATTCTTGGTTTTGAGATGGGACTTTTTTCCTGACAATATGACTTTTCTTCTTTTGGATGGCAAGAGAGTACATTAGCATAACTTCTGGAATTATTATTTTTACTTGATGATTCTCCTTTGAAACCAATTCCAAACTTGTCATGTTGAGTTCTTCGAGTATTAAGAATGTTGTCAAGAGCTAGAGAGCTTTTCCAACTCCTTTTGACTTGTTCTAATTCCTTTCTTAGAGATACTATTTCAACTTCACGTTTTTCACAAATATCATCCTTCTCTTTTAACTTATTGTTCAAGAAGTCTTCCCTTCTTTTTGCTTCCTCTCTTTCTATTTTGAGAGAAATTATCTTCTTTTGTAGATTCTCATTTTCTTCAATGGCACTCATTAGAAAACTATTTATGTTTCTTTCATCTTCTAATACTGAGTCATCATCATTTGTAAATGCCATGAATAATGTTTCTTTGCTTCCAACATAATTACTTTCCTCATCTGATTCATCATCACTTTCTTTGTAATGACGCAAATTTCTAGTTGATTTCATTTTTATGACTACAAATTCATCTTCATCAGACTCATCTTGTTTGGAGAAGAATTTATTCTTATTAAACCCTTTCTTTTTGTACATCATTCTTTTAGAGTCCTTTTCATCATCACTATCATGTTTATGAGGACATTTTGCAGCATAATGACCTATTCTTCCACAATTGAAACAAATAAGAGGGTACTTAGCTTTTAGCTTAGATCCCTTTTTTAGTCTTCGTACAAATTGAGCTAATTCGTTTTTAGTATCAGATTCATCGCTGTTGCAAATTCATACTTTTCCTTCTTTTGTAGATCTTGAGGCTTTGAAAGCTGCTTCTTTGAAATTTTGGATCCATTTCCTCATCTCATAGGCAATAAGAATTCCATGAAGTTCATCCATCTTGAGAGTATTTAGGTCCTTCATTTCTTATATGACACTTACTTTGGAGTCAAATCTGTCAGGAAGCGATCTCAGGATTTTTTGAACAATGGTGCTTTCTTCAATATTTTCCCCTAGTCCTTTAAGGGAGTTAACCACTTCAACTACTCTGAGGAAGTATGATGCAATATCTTCTTCATCATCCATTTTCAGAATCTCAGACTGCCTTCTATAGGTTTGAAGCTTTTCCTTCTTAACTTTGGAGTCCCCATCATATAGAGAAACCAATTTATCCCATACTTCTTTGGCTGAGTCAAAGTTCATGACTTTCGTAAATTCAGAATCGGTGATTCCACTAGTGATGGAATTTAAAGCTTTGGCATTAGCAATGTAGGCTTTTCTTTCATCTTGATCAGTTGGAAGACCGGCGAGAGCTTTGTACCCATCCAAAATAGAGTGCCATACTTTAGGGCCAAGAGACATTAGATAGTAGGTCATCCTATTTTTCCAAAAACTAAAATTTGTTCCATCAAAGATAGGCAGTTTTCCTGTTACTTCCATGTTCTTCATTGTGCCTAATAATCCTTCTTCCAGTTGTTAGGATGATAATGAAAAAGCTAGCTCTGATACCAATTGTTGGAAATATTGAGAGGGGGGTGAATCAATATTTCTTTTCAATTGTTAATTATTGCCAATTAAATTCTTCACAATTAAATACAGAGGTGTGTATAATGATAATATTAAGGATTAATAAGAATTTCAATCCCCTTTCTAATAATAGTATACAATAAATGAGTGAGGGCACCAACCCTTTTAATGAAACAGGCACCAACCTGTTACAAAGCACCAACATGGACTTTGATGAGGCTCCAACCTCTAGGTCTTTGACCCTATCTTCTCAAGGCACCAACCTTGTGTTTAGGAGCTCCTACTCCAAGGACACCAATCCTTCTTTGCTTGGTTTAATAGAGAATGTGAATATTTCTTACTTGAATGTTCTTGACATATTCATCACTATATTATTTCTTCCAAAATTCTTAACTGACTTCGCTGTCCACTTGTCTTCATCACTGTATTATTTCTTCCAAAAAAAATTCTTCACTGACTTCACTATCCACTTGTCTTCATCACTGTTCAAGTATTCAAATAGTTCATACCTCTAATATCAAGTATGTGATCACTGTTTCGAGTCCCTCAAGGTCATAGGTCTGAGGTACTAGTCCATCCACTGCACTGAGCTATTGTGACTGTCAAGGATGCCACAGGTATCTTCAAATCAAAGCTACAATAATCTTCTCCCCAAACTATTCTTAATGGTGACTGCTCTTAATTAGTTAAAAATTATGCTGCTATAGGTCCGGGCTCCACAAGTATGCCTTCAAGATGTTGTTGTCTGAGCTTTTAAAAAAGGAGCTGCCACAGGTTCGAGTATAGCCCTCTGCAACAGCCTCACTATAGGTCCAAAAGTCTGAAGCTGTTCAAGAAGAATTCGCTATCTTATTAACCTCAAACCCAAATAAGATATATCTCTCCCTTCTTCAATGTTCACGAGTTGTGAATAGTGGTATTAACTCTGTAATTATCACCGAATTTTTTAAATTCAAAATGAAGACCGAAAACCTTGTATATATAGTCTTATTTCGATGCTAAATGAAAATACATGTCTCCACACGCAGGCCGACAAGGGATGGCTAGGACAGGTTGGCTCCAAGACCAGAATATTTCCTTAACTTGAAAAATTCATATCTCCCAAACCGCTTGGAGTTTTGGGGCATGTAAGGGCTCATTAGAAAGGGAAAATTATGCTCTAAAGGATGGTGAATATCTCACAAATAAATTATGTTGGTAAGATCGTGAAACATATTTTTCTTTGTGACTTTCCTTAAATTTTATGCATAAAAAGATTGGGACAACATGAGGAATGTTTGGGGCAATGTGGCTTCTACATTCTTTGGTTTCTTTAATGCCATGTAGCATTCATCATATACTAATGCAGTGATATGTCATAGTGCAGCCTTCATCTTAGTCAAAGTCATATTTAAATCAATGACAATCTAAATTAACACAACCACCATGTTTTCTAGATGAGCATCAATTCATTATATCTGAAGCCACTCTTTGGAATAATGACACCATGTATGCAAACCCATAAATTTAGTCCATTTGATTCATATATGCAGTGCCAAATGAGTTTTTAATATACCATTTCCTTTCTCTAATTGCATCCTTTATCTATTCTTCCCACGAGAAGAAAACCATAACATAAACAAATGGAGAACCACATCATCAAAATGTGTCCATAACATGCTGGGGGGAACATATGCCCCTATATATAATATTCCTCCTCTGAAGGATCTTGTACGAGTTGGGATGAATGCTTGAATCCCTTATTTGAGCACTTGGAACACAATGGTGCTCGACAAATACATTCACCTAGGGGCATCATTCCCACATTTTCATACCAGATTAGTCCCCTTCATCATATATGCTTTGGGGAAGTATATCATGCTTAGGGGCATGATGGAACCCCTGGCCACCTTCTCACTTGATTAAAATAAATCATGAACTAGACCCCAATGATCTAGGTATGGTAAATTATCCTTCCATTCCTTGGATAGTTTGTCCTACTGGTCTCTCTGAAAATTCATATGCACATCGCATATCGTAGATGCTTGATACCATATATTAAAATATTCTACACTATGTGATACCATATTCACCACCTAGTCCCCATGATTCACTTATTGGGTAGGAATGATCGTAGACCTTCTCTAGAAGTTCATTCTTGTCTTCCTTTCTTTCCTTGATTCATGACCAGCAACCATTCTTCCCAGAAGCATTAAGGCTATTTTTAGATAAGTAAGGCCGCCTACCTGAAATTTGCAGTTTTGATTCTGATAATCAATTTTTCCACTACAATATCCACAAGATTTAGGGCCTTCTCCTCCTCTCCAAATTCTCCAACAACTCACTATGCAAATGAATTGTATTTGGGGGAATGTAGCCCTTTTATAGGAAAAAACCTAGTTTTTTCGTCGTCCATTGCGACCAAACCGTATCTCGGTTTGATAAATCGTCAAGTACATCGTTGGAAAGATATTATGGAGTTTTATAATGGGTCTTCCTTTGTTTTTTGGTAATTTGACACTTTGATCGGAAGCCATTTTTTCCACGAAATTTCACTTTGCCTCCAATTAAAACTGAATTTCTTCATATGAGCTGCCTATACTTCGGTTCCACTTTGAATTGGAACTTGTCGACTCATGCGCCTATTTTCATCATGAGTAACAATTATTTACTCATGTTGTTATAGTCCCCTTTGGGCCTCTCTCATGTGGCAGCATCATCGAGTCACCCTTATTCATAGAATCTAAGATGAGTCACCCTTCCATTCATGGAGCCTGTTCTGAGTCCCATTGAGTCCTGTTACAATATTCCATCCATATTTGTGTTGCATTCCTCTCATTTTTCTCATTTTTTCCTCCATATATACTATTCCATCTCTGAAATCCTCCGCCTAAGTAATTGACCATCCCCTCCGGAATCAAGTCGGTCCATGCTAGGTCAACCATGCACATAATTCTATGACAAGGGAAGTTTTCAGTCTTCCTCTAATCTTTTTTATTCTGTTATCATCCCTGGTGTCAGTCCATTAGTCACTTTACTATGATCCCTCTTTCCTTTGTTGAGGATTCCTCATCACCTCAACTCTGGTAGGGCCTCTTCTGTCGACTTCATCACATTTATTCTAGAATTATGGTATAGAGGGCGGTGTACCTTGGTTATAGATTTCATCCTTGTTTGGTGCATCTGATTAAGAAAAGAGAATCCTCATTTCCCTTTGAATTGGTAGTTTCTCATGTGCTCAACTCCACCTCATTATCACACGATTGAGAATCGTACACTTGATGGTACGATGATCCAATAGATTGCACCAATTATTCGTGGATGTGTGTGGGATGTTCCAAACCTTATGAGGGGGTGGCCCTTCAGGTAAACCCCACATGCTCGAATGTCCGCCTCTTATGATCCAACCTCATATTTTGTTCCTTAGATTTGATGGGTTCGGTTTTAGCCGCTTGCAGTGCCCACACCATGCATGCCTCCTTCAAATGATCTATCTTGTTCAAAAAGGCTTCTTTGGTTGCGATTTCCCCTCCCCATGCTAGCTTGAGGGGCATTATGTCTCATGTACTCAGATGTTATTGTATTCAGTCACGACCTATGTTTTTCCAGGCACATTATGTATATGGGATTCATTGTATTATTTTCTAGCCCATTGATGCCAGCATATCATGTACTTTGTAGCTTAGCCCCACATTGCTCGGCTCACCATTATTCTTTGTACTCGGTTATCTCAACGAGTATGGGTATGCCTCCCCAACCTTATTTCAGATCATGTACTCCAAAATAAAAGGAGACTTATATCTATTTAGTAGGTCTTTCCTCCATTTTTTTCCTTCATTTTACCACTTCAGTTGTATCTCTCTTTCTCTCTTTGAGTCCCCTTTGTTGTCGCGTGGAAGTGTAACTTACAAGTTATTTTTGTCATGCGATTTTCTCCTAACACTCATACGTTGCATGGAAATCTGTTATCGCCAAATAAATTTCATTCGCTGGATGATATGACGATATAATTTATGTTAATTTATGGTTTTTTTCCCAATAAGTAAACCCTCAGTTTATATGAGGGAATTGTATTGTGGTTGTGTATTATTATTCTGAGCAAGAGAGAGAGAGAGGAGGTTGTGTGAGAGTGAAGAGGAAATTATAATAGATTTTTTGTAGGTTGTATCCCTTCATTTTGCTAGATAGTATAAAAGGAAGGACTGAGTGTTTCTCCTTGGACGTAGCCCAAATTGGGTGAACCATGTATATCTTTGTAATATTCCTAAATTAGCATGCAGCTAATTGGAATATTAATTTTTATCTGGACATCTAGTTAGATGAATAAATGGGTAAGGAGGCTCATAAATCTCTTTAGTAGGCATAAAATCCCTCTTAATGTGAAAAGGGATCATATTCATAGCTGGATAAAGCACCCTCATGTGTGAACAGGGGCTAATGCATGTGGACAAGGTCAAGTTTGACCAAGTCAACAACATTGGTATGGAGGGGATGAATCATCAATAGATACAACCCAATATGAATGTGGATTATTATAGATAGTTAGAATAAAGCCACCTTGGATGTGAAGGGATAAAATGCATGGAGACTTAGTCAAGGTTGACCAAATCAAACAACGTTGTAAATGAGAGAGTGGAGCTAGTGGAGACAACGTAATTTTGGAGGAGGAGCCTTTTCATGGAAGTAACCTCATAAATGGGTGGGACCCATGGTGAGGAAGCTCATCAAGTATATAATGGAGGGAATGGCAGGCATATGAGGTATTCAAAATATTGTTTATGTTTTAGTCTTATGACTTATTGCATGCTTCATCTGTTTAGCTGGGTTTGCTGCACTGTTTAGTGCAAGGGTATTCTCATGCGATAATTCCACACTCTTCCTTAGATAACTTGGTGAAGGGATCTGAGAGGAGTATTTTGGGCTTCATCTCTACCATCAGACATTGGGTCAAGTAGTCACCAAAAACTACAGCGCAATCCCTTGGATAAATTGCATTATTTTTCATGATGTTGCAGTGGAAGGGTTAAAACCCCTGTTTGTGAGCTAGTCTCCTAGGGAAAGGATCAATCTTTCTCTCGGAAAGCTATTAAGGAGAAGTTTCAGCCATTTCTTTGTATTTTCCAGCCATATGTATGCAGATATTTAGTGAGACAACATGATTCAGCCATAGATCTGCAGATCTAATTTTTGTACTTCATGCTTTTCAAGAAACCCTTGCCGAGTTATCCTAAGATTGTGTAAAAGAGACTAGATCTCCATTTTCTCAGCTCTTTGAGTAATATATCATTAGATGTATTTGTTTATACCTTTCTATAGTGGAAAAACTCATTAAACTGCACTGTCACATGTGTTGGGCCGTGAATATGACCACTTTTTAAAACTTATTTCATCCATTTTTACTCTTCTTTATCATGTCATTTATTATAATTTATCATATAAATCCATTTTATAATGATTTATGCTCTTATGGATGAATATTATTTATTATCCTTTATTTTTAATAAATTGATGATTATTATGCATGATTTTATCAATGATGGTTTATTAATATATTTTGTAATATCACTCACCATTTTAGCCTCCAAGATATTTTCCAGATTGAAGATTTGATCTCCAAATCATCATCAAATATTCCAACTCAGAAATTCGCTAGAATAAGAAGTGGCAGTTTTGCGGTTAAGATTCTGGGCAAATGAAGAAGAATATGGAAAATCCGGAACATGGGTTTTTTCTAGAACGGGCCCAATTAACTTTTCCAAAAAATGGTTTTCCCAAATTCGGCCTGTATTGAGAGAAACACAGGGTTCTTTGAGCATGATTTTCTCAAATTTGTTGTTGCGGTCGTCCTCCAAATCTCAGTTGCAAAGCCAAATTCGCCTTGCTATTATTGAAAGATTGTTGAAAATGTATTTTCTGGATGATCAAGTTGTTGGGAACAATCCAATATTTTTATAGGAGATCATATTTGCTATTTAATTTCTCTTCCTTCTGATTATAAAAGGAGAGCATGTATTGTGTATTAGAGAACAATGGATGATTATTGAATTCCCTTTGTAACACTGTAATTTCTTGACTCTTGTGATCAAAGAGCAACTGATGTAAAAGCTATTCATGTTTGATTAATACAAAGAGGCGTTCTCGTTCCATTTCTCAAGCTCTACAGTAGCCCAGCGGCACTTTCACCGGCGGTTGAGGGCCCGACCCTAGTGGAGCGATCCGCTATTTGTATTTCTATTCTTTTATTTCTGTTGTGTGATAATTACATTTAGATTCATTACGATTACAGAGTTATTTGATTTTTTTTGGATTGAATTCGGATTTGATGTATACGTTAATGAATTACACTGCTATTCTATATTAGCAAGGATCGTATTTACTATCTCATTCATCTTGCTATCTTTTATAAAGCGTTGTTGTTCCATTGATTTATGATTCATTCCAATGAACTGTTTCATAGTCTTGGTTGTCAATAGGATTGGAGTATTGAGATTAGTTGCCTAATTGTGTTAGAATTAATATTGTTGTTCATATTGTTGTTCCTTTCCACATTTTTTTCCTTTCAGTTATTTTCATCAGCACGAAGATTGAGTTTGCTTTCATTTCGATTGCTTTAAGATCACCAACTGTAGAGGACACTGGTTATTGCTTCCAAGTTCCCAGATTGGTTATCTTGCATCGATTTCTAAGGGAAGGAGTTATTGCTACTGTATCCTTGATCGATGTTTTGCAGATTGATTTAATTAATATTTCAGAGCATTTGAGTTTATGTTGTTGTAGTTAGATTTATTTTTCAAGCATCCGTTTACTTTTGCATTTGAAACACTGTACTACATATTACAAGGCATTACTCTTGGATAAATTGCTGCCTTAGACTGAGTACACTCTTGAAATAAAAAGTCACTCCTGGATTGATAATTAATGTAAGATAAATAGGCGTTAAAAATACACCTTTTATACCTCAACATTTTGGCGGCGTTGCCGAGGAGAGTGTATGCCATTTAGAAAGAGTGATGCATATTTAATTTTTTATGCTTGGGAAGAATTGGGTATTAAAGACGGAAGGTAAGAACCTACGCACCGAGCAAGAAACACACTTGTTCACTGGCCCGCTTCACAGCAGAATTGAGTGAAAGCTTAAGGTATAAATGAATGCTTGCGTTTTTTTTTAATTTTAGTGGTAGAAATTTAAAAAAAAATCTTGTAATTCCACTCGAGTGGTGATGTAAGCACCACCCATTTCACTAACCAATTGACAGGAACATTGGAAGGAGGATCCTTAAAGAAACACCTGAAGAACATCTTCTATTATGGTAAGAAATGGCTCACATTGCAACTTTTGAATTCCCTATCAAAGATCTAGGAGGAGTGACACAAATGCACATAATTCCCCCATTGTCTCTACCAAATTTTCATGGTTTGACAAATGAAGATCCAGATACATTCTTATTTGAGTTCAAAATACTTTGTAGAAGATATGATTATTGCACTAACGACCAAAGATTTAAAGTGTTTTCTCTTACTCTAAAAGGAGCAGCTCTCTGATGGTTCATGATCCTAGGTGGGAACTACATCAAAACATGGGAGGACATGAAGAACATATTCTCGAAGAAGTACCAAGACTATTGCAAATCCAATGAAGATATTTTCGGTATGACACAAAGGGAAGATGAAAGCTTGGAGGACTATGTAAAGCGATTTCGATACAACCTTCAAAAATCAAAGCATAAGAATTTGGAAAAAGAGATCTTGAAAACACTCCTTCTTAAAGGAATCAAAGATGATTTTTTAGAACTCTTAAATCTGATAGGAAAAGGTGATGTTTTTCAGTTATCATATGATGATGTTTGTGAATTGTGCATAAGGTATTCAAGAGGAATTTCTAAGGCTGGCAAGAATTATAGAGAAGTTTCTTCTTTCTTTTCCAAATTTACTACAAGAACAAGAGACATAAGAGCTGAAATCAATGTTTTATTTGAAAATTTTAAGTATGATTTTATTAGCTCTCTAAATTCACAATCAAATGTTTTGTAGGTTCAGAAAAATCAAGAATTTGATGAAGTGTTTGCCCTCATAACCAAAAGGAGCATCCCATAGATACTCACTCTTCCTTATCTAATATGGAAGTAGCACATCAAAGAGATGCGGAAGCTGCAACAAGGTCAAAACCATGGAAATCATGGCCTACAGGTATGGTTCAAAACACTTCCTCTCCATTCTCTTACTTGCATAATTCGTTATGGAATACTCACATGTTAGGGCAGCCATGCCAATCTCAATATAACCACCACCAATCTTGTCTACACGCTTGACATGGTTCACCTTATGATTGCATGACTACTCTTCCTCATATTGTAGCACAAACACATATTCCAGCTCTTCCACAACACCTTGTTTGCCTATTAAAATAATCCAATCAACCCAATCAACTACATCATCAAAAGGCTCCATTCCCTATACAATTTCCTGCTCAACTCATTCCACACCCTCACCATAATAAAGCAGTACAACATGCTTACAGTGTTGAACTGAAAAATTCACCCACCCTTCCCCCCCATTCTATTTCACATGTACCATTGTAAAAAACTTACACTGAGACTCAGAATGTATCAAATCCAAAATTTGTAGAAGTTATAAAAGAAAATGAGGTTTCTTCTAGTTTGCACCAACAAACCATTTTAAAAGCTCAAGAACTTCATGATATGATGGCTATGGGAAATCAAGGAAGTAAAGAATATATTGAAGATTGGTTTCACTCCATAATTTGTTTGCAACATCACTCCATACTTCAACAATTTTTGGCACCATCTTTTCAAGGGAAGTTGGCTTCTCATACCCTAATTTTTATTATTAACATACATTTTTCAAATTTGGGTATGTACATAATTGAAGCCTTATTTCGGAAATGGATCTACTGGAAATACTCTTATATATAATCATATTCATTTTCCAATTCAGAGTAGGATAGTGGAGAAATAAATAAAAGAGGAAATAAAACAAACACATTTTTTATTTATTTTTGTAAAAATAGTTGTTTCTTTGTTGCAACACGCTGTGAAATCAACATTGATGATAAATATTTTAATTTATTTGTGTATGTAGATGAATTATATTGCAAATAACCATTCTACAAACACTTATATTCATTTTTATCATCAATATGGAAAAATTGCTTGAATATCATTTTTTTGGCTTGCGGGCTTGATGAAATTCCTGAAAACAAAGATTGGGACAGTCATGTTTTGGGGGACCAAAAATGAATATTTTTAAAACCTGTTTCTATCCAAAGTATCCCTTGATGTCTACTTTCTAACCCAGTTTGAATCACTTTATTTGGATTTGAAATGAAAAATTTAGAACCAAAACATTGACAGGGTGTCTAGTAGGCAACTCAACAACAGAGTTGGGACAGCCAGTTTTTGGAGGCCTAAATGACTATATTTTTAAAAAAAATTTCTATGGTAGATTCCTCTATGAATATAGTTTACAAATCAATTTTAATCACTAAATTTCAATATCGTATGAGGAATTTATGACCAAAATACTAATTGCCTATCATAAATCAACACTCTTGAAACTTTGTTTTCTCGGTTGTTCCTTAACGTATTTGACCCATCAATTCTTCTTGTCTTCAAAAACTGTTTCTGTTGGACATCAATAAATGAATCTACTTTAATCTCCAATTTTAATCACTTCAATCCGCCATCAAACGAATAATTTATGCTTGAAATATCAACTATTGGTCTAAGCTGAAAAATCGAAAATAACTCTATTATGCAGGTTGTTCTCAGAAGATTTAACATACCATTACATAGAATTTTTAAAACCTGTTTCTATTGGAGATAAAAATTTGAATTAGCTCTCATTTAGCTTTGGAATCACTCAAATTGACGAAAAACAAAGAAGTTATGATTGAAACACTGTTGGTTAGCATGATTGGCCACTACTCTCCCGCATGTAATAAATTAATTTTACTTTGTCCGTGGATTTATTCTACAGAGTAACTACTTGTTAGTTTTTTGCATAATTATTGGATTAAGGGAACCTGTACACCTCTCTTTCTTCATGATTTAATGTTTTATTGCAGGTAGAGACTTGTTTTTTTGCAGGTCTTACGAGAAAAAAGGTCAATTTATGGACGAGTGATTCTTAAAAGAAATTTTAGTAAAACAAGGGCATTTCATCCAGTTCATTACCTAATAGATTTATAACAAGAAGAAATGAAGAATTGGTTCCCATTTCAAGATTCATGTTACTGTTGCCAAAACATTTTTTAAAGAAATGATTTTTTTCCCATTAATAGATTGATATTCATTTAGGAAATAACATCATAGCTGTTGTAACTTAATAAAGTGTCGTTTCTTTTTTTATTTCTTTTATGTTTTTGTGTTTTAGGTGTTGATCCCTTCAAATTTCAATTTGTGCTCTAGTGGTAGTTGAACAATAAGTACCCCACCATGCAAGTTTCAATCGCAGAAGGAAATTCTTCGGTAGCACCAATTCTGTAAAAAAAAAATTTACTTTTTCCTGAAACCTGTACATAAAGTTTGTTTTCTTTTACTTTGCTTGTTTTTTTTGTATAGAATTTTATTTCTTGAACCATTCTTAATTTACTTGTGAATTTTTGTTGTTCCTTTTTTCGAAAGGAACAACAGTTTTGCTGTGAATGTTTTTGTTGTTCCTTTCCAAAGGAACAACATTTTTGTTGTTCCTTTCGAAAGGAACAACAGTATTTTTGTGAGCTTTTTTGTTGTTCCTTTCCAAAGGAACATCCTTTCGAAAGGAACAACAGCATTTTCGCAGATTGTTTTTTCTGTTCCTTTCCAAAGGAACAACACTTTTTGAGTGCATTTTTCTTGTTTGTGAACAACTTTTTGAGGATTTTTTTTGAATTTTTCATAACTTTTTGAAAGACAAACATAAAATTTATGGAAGGATACACAATCATACAAATTAGAGCTTACTTTAATAAGCAAATCAAAAGAAATCGTCATTTTTAAGAAAGTTGTTTAGTAATGATAAGAAAAAGGAAAAAGGGACATAATCAATAACATGATCTTGTTGTCTTACTACCACTAAATTCATATGATTGATTGTATTTATCATGTTGGTTCTTCCCATATTTTATAACTTTATTTGATTTTTACTTATGGAGTAGGAATAAGGGCATATTCTTTTCTATTGAGTTGTTCAGACTTCTTCCACCATCCCTACTCTTAAGGAGTGCTGAGCCATCCTTTATGAATAAATAGGAAAGTGTTATATGAAAAGAAAAATATTTACATATTTCATTAATAATTTTATAATTTGGCAGATGGAGGATAAGGGGTCTCATCAAGAGCCGGCCTACCATGTTCATAAGGAAGCAAGTGAAGTGGCATTCCCATCATGGCCACCAAACTAGGGATATGGTCCAATGGACAATTGAAAAAATTAAGAAGTCCTTGGAACATGAGGTCTCATCACGAGCCGGCCTGCCCACTTTTCACTTCTTCCCAGTGAATGGCATTGTGATTTATCTAGTCACCAAGCCAGCACAATGGCCTTCGTTATGAAAATTAACAAGCACTTCCTCAGCATAAATAAAGGACAATGGTTCCAAGGGTGAGAGAGCAACTCTGTCAAGGTTATGGACATCTGTGGGCAACAAAGCTCTGCTGATGGTATTGGAGTCATATTTATACACATCAATAGTAATATTAAACCCCTTTTCCTATATCTCTATTTAAATATCAGATGAAAGTATGAATCCTTAACATTTGATTTTGAACCTATTATACATGAAAATCATCATAAATTGATCACATTAGTTTAAGTGGGTAATAAATGCATTTGTACTTATGTTTATCTTAAGCTGTCCCTTCTCCTTATCCTTGAATCATTAAAAAATGCTTCTATATCTGTTTATGATTTATCACATGCATGAATTTCAGTAAATGATATAATTTCATTGATTTTATCATAAGTATGTATACTTTTCCATGTTGTACAATTGTTGTGCAATACACTGCTTTTCTATTTTGCTGATTTTCCACAATATTGATATTGCATTTTTACATAATTTTTTCTGCTTGAACTTTTTTGCATGCATCTTATCTGTTGCCATTCCAAACTGAAACTGTGGATTCAAGAAAATTGCATACAGAATTGTGATTTGTTTACAGGAGAACAACAAGTATGGGGGAAAACTCTATCCATAGCACGACCACACTATTGCAATTAACAACGAAGGCTCATGAACGCGCACAATTCTTCAGACATGATGTGCTTGCATGGCTTCCACCTTTTGCATCACTTTCAGTATCCGCTAAGCCTACATTAGCTTTAACAAAGACCAGTCCTTACATGTCATTCCACATTTTTTGGAGGTAACACTTGAGGTAAAATGGCATAATTTTCTGATTTATTATGAATTTAGGAGAATTTCATGAAAATCCATTGAGCATTATTTATCATCATTCATTCCACATCTTTACCACTTCCCATTTTTTTTAGACACGTCTCATCTTTCAGTTTGGGGGAGTGTTGATTTCTTTCATTTATTTCTTGTGACCATGTCAGTAATATTCTTTATCATCCATGGATATTCTTATTCATCCTCAACACCTCCCTTATTCCATGTTGTTTTACACCAAGCATCGATTTCAACAGATTGTAGCAACCACCTCTCTTTGTTTTCTAGCATTGCATGAGGACATGCTAATTCTTCAGTTTGGGGGGGAATTGCTACACATGATAGATGTTTTCTACTCTCTTCCTCGTTTAAGGCATACAATTTCATTTTTGTACAGTGCAGAAATTGATTTGCATATATCTTTAAAACTATGAACTGAATTCTAGTGCTTTCTGGATAACAAAAGGGTATCATTAAAATACACAAATCCAGATAATTTCACGCTAAATTAGTTCATAAAACTTCAAAATATGCACTATCACCTACAACCATTTTTTTATATCTCATGATCCATGCATCAAAACGATCTGATTTTAGAGAAAATGGTTAATGAAGTTTGTTGTTACTTATGTCACATTTTTCTGCAACTTCATATACATATAGTTGAATGTCAACTGTAAAAATTGTTATGCCTTTATCAAGATTGCTAAAATTGAATTTTCATTATTTGAGGAAAAATTCATTTGTTCCATCAATTTCATGAGTTGGGATGAACAATTTTCTTTGCTTGGTTAACACATGGGTTTTGTCTTTGGGTTGCATGAGGACATGAAATATATTCAGTTTGGGGGTATGTTGGGCCGTGAATACAACCACTTTTTAACACTTATTTCATCCATTTTTACTCTTATTTATCATGTCATTTATTATAATTTATCATATAAATCCATTTTATAATGATTTATGCTCTTATAGATGAATATTATTTATTCTCCTTTATTTTTAATAAATTGATGATTATTATGCATGATTTTATCAATGATGGTTTATTAATATATTTTGTAATATCACTCACCATTTTAGGCTCTAAGATATTTGTCAGATTGAAGATTTGATCTCTAAATCATCATCAAATATTCCAACTCAGAAATTCGCTGGAATAAGAAGTGACAGTTTTGCGGTTACGATTCTGGGCAAATGAAGAAGAATCTGGAAAATTCGGAACATGGGTTTTGTCTAGAACGGGCCCAATTATATCTATTAAAGAACGGTTTGCCAAAATTCGGCATGTATTGAGAGAAACATAGGGTTCTTTGAGCACGATTTTCTCAGATTTGTTGTTGCAGTCGTCCTCCAAATCTTAGCTGCAAAGCCAAATTCGCCTTGCTCTTGTTGAAATATTGTTGAAAATGTATTTTCTGGATGATCAAGTTGTTGGAAACAATCCAATATTGTTATGGGAGATCATATTTTCTATTTAATTTCTCTTCCTTCTGATTATAAAAGGAGAGCATGTATTGTGTATTAGAGAACAATGGATGATTATTGAATTCCCTGTGTAACACTGTAATTCCTTGACTCTTGTGATCAAAGAGCAAATGATGTAAAAGCTATTCATGTTTGATTAATACAAAGAGGCGTTCTCGTTCCATTTCTCAAACTCTGCAGTAGCCCAGCAGCGCTTTCACCAGCGGTTGAGGGCCCGGCCCTGGTGGAGCGTTCCGCTGTTTGTATTTCTATTCTTTTATTTCTGTTGTGTGATAATTGCATTTGGATTCATTACGATTACAGAGTTATTTGATTGTTTTTGGATTGAATTCGGATTTGATGTATACGTTAATGAATTGCACTGCTATTCTATCTTAGCAAGGATCATATTTACTATCTCATTCATCTTGCTATCTTTTATAAAGCGTTGTTGTTCCATTGATTTATGATTCATTCCAATGAACTGTTTCATAGTCTTGGCTGTCAACAGGATTGGAGTATTGATATTAGTTACCTAATTGCGTTAGAATTAGAGTTGCTGTTCATGTTGTTATTCCTTTCCAGATTTTGTTCCTTTCTGTTATTTTCATCAGCACGAAGATTGAGTTTGCTTTCATTTCAACTGCTTTAAGATCACCAACTGTAGAGGACACTGGTTATTGCTTCCAAGTTCCCAGATTTTTTATCTTGCATCGATTTCTAAGGGAAGGAGTTATTGCTACTGTATCCCTAATTGATGTTTTGCAGATTAGTTTAATTAAGATCTCAGAGCATTTGAGTTTATGCTGTTGTAGTTAGATTTCTTTTTCAAGCATCTGTTTACTTTTGCATTTGAAACACTGTACTACATATTACAAGGCATTACTCTTGGATAAATTGCTGCCTCAGACTGAGTACACTCTTGAAATAAAAAGTCGCTCCCGGATTGATAAATAATGTGAGATAAATAGGTGTTAAAAAGACACCTTTTATACGTCAACAACATGCTTCAAAAATTATGTGTTGCAGTAGTCAGGGGGTTTTGATGTTTTTAGGCTATATTGGGTTTGGGAGATCTATTTAACTAAGTTAGAAATTTTTTTTTTTTATCCCCTTCTATATTTGAGTGCAATAATACATAAAATAATGGATCCAAGTGTTTTTCTTCATTATTATAGCGTAATTTTCTGAAAACTGTGTTTTTGGTGCCTATATCATTGATTTTCCCATTCGGGAATATTACAGTGGTATCAGAGCTCTGATCTCGGCTCAACCTGTGTACTATAGTAATTATGTCATCTAAGAAGGCTTCTCATAGGAAGGAGAATATCTGCAGAAGATATCAAGGAAAAACCTTATTATTAGGAGGGAAGGAGTTCTCGAAACTTTTTCTTCGGTCTCTGCAGTGCATTAGAAAAGACATTAAAGAAATGAGGGAAAGACATGGAGATCCCTCAACAAGATTGGTATAAGAGGAAAGCTCCAGTTCCTCATATTATGGGTGTGGGCATTGAACCACACCATTAAATTTACAATTCTCTACCAGTCATATGTTCATGGCAACTGAGATGGAGGAAGGGGATGTGCCAAAGAAGGAGACTCTTGGTGAATATTTGCAAGAGTATGAATCTCAATCTAAGAGGTTCAAAGAGTACCTAAAATTCCAAGGGTTTTGTAAGATAAAGGAGGATAAAAGACCTAGAAATCATGATGAGGGTATATTCTTCCTCTCTACTTTTGATGGGTCACCTAAATGTTCAGTTAGGGCTTGGGTGGAGGAGCTTGATACTTATTTGCAGCAACACCAAATTTCAGAAGATGAAGCCATTAGAGTAGCACCACTACATCTGGAAGGTAAGGCTTATGCTTGGTGGTTTTTTGAATCCTTTTCATTAAGAAATGCAAATACATCTACTTATGCAAGTTTCACTAAGAGAGTAGTGGAAATTTTTGATGAAAGACATTCTGAAACCTCTTTGATTGAGCTAGAAAACATAAACATTCAAAGCATTTTCATGAGTTGGAGGGATCTATTGCATCAACTCCACTTCAGATTTCTATTGAGGGGGATAAAAACTTGTATGATACCTTGCCAAGGGCAAGATCCCCATTGCATGAAGAGCCTTCTTCTCCAAAGGAAGACATGGAGGTTCCTCCTTCAAGGGAAGACCAAGATCTAGGGTCTCTCATTGTTGATGAGGTATTCTCAAATATTGATGAGGAGGAATAGTAGAAGGAAAGTAACAACGCTGTCACTTTGGAAGGAAAACCATCACCACAAGGAGATGGGCATGAGGCTTTTGCTTCAAGTGGAGGAGCTTTCGCATCTTTGCAAAAAGTTCCCAAGGAGCATCTTGTGACAATAGTGATGGGATGCAACCCCTTGATCAAAAGAGGAGAGGAAAAGGTGGAACAACAACAAAGGATGGAGAGCATGCACCATTTTTTATTTCAAAGGGTTTATATACAGAAGAAGGAGACTGATTTATGCAGTGAAGGGAGGGACAAATCAATTGACTCATCTATACAGTCTACTTCAGATTTTGGTGTCTCTTTACATGGAGGCATTCCACCAGGGAAACCCCCTTAATGGAATTTGAGTAAAGAGTTCTCTCAACATGGTGGAGCATTGACATATTTGGCTAGGGAAGGAGCCTTGGGAGGAGCTAGCACAACGCATAGAACCTTTGATGGGTTCAAAGGAGAGGTGAGAAATTTTTTGATATGTACATTGCCATCTCCCACTTAGCTATTTGTGCTGAAAGACGATGATTCAAAAATCTCTGATGACATGAGCATGGTGTCAAAGAGCTACTCCATAACCTTGGGGCAACAAATGATGCTCCCAAACATGAGGAATATTTTTGAATATGAGAAGAGGTCATTGACACTCTTGTATGCATTGGCCAAATTATGGAGGTTTTGGAGGAGAGGTACCTTTCAAGAGGAGGTTGACTCCCATGTACTCCAATCTTGTCTAGGGCAAGATCAGTGGCAAGAGAGGCATCAAAAGTGGAGTGACATTACTCCAACATGTGGCTTTTGCATTGAGCATGTCGAAGAGGAGACTTATGATGTGACAAATACTTCATTTCAGATTTCCACAGCGTTGTCATTGTTGGGAACCTCTTCACATGTAAGGTTCTTGATGGGAAAGTGATAGATGCGAGGTATAGAGGGGTTGATGGAGTCATTTATTTCCATGACCAGATTTACTTAACTAGAGACTCAAGGCTCAAGGATAAACTACTACATGCAAACTATGAGATCTTTCTTTCCAAACCCATTGGTTTCATTAGAACATACCACACTATCTTGGATGGATTCATGTGGGAAGACTTCAAAGAGGAGATGTACTATCATATGAGGAAGTGCATAAATTATTTGGAGGGTGAGGAGAAACATAATTCTTGGGAAGAATTATCATCACCACCTCCTTACTCATTAGGTGTGAGAGGGGGCTCATCCATGAGCTACCTCATTTATTTAAACCGAGTATATGTAAGGATTGTATTTGTAAGAATCATGATATATTTACTATATACTTGCATTTTCTTACCACTCGTGTAGGTAATTTCTCCAAGAAGGGGCACTCTTTCTTATTGGCTTCATGGGCTATTTGAGGCCATGAGCAATGATGATGTTGTGCATTCCATATAAGATTTTTGGGAGATGAGGTATTCTTCATGGTGTGCTTCATTAACACCAACCATCATACACCTTATCCAAGCATGCAAGAATAATGGGGCAGAAAACAAGTGGTGGGGGAAACATTTATTCTTTCATATTCTATGGTAGTTAGGAGCAAAATTGTGATGGTTTCACATGAGGGCCCATTTTCATTCTCCTTTACTACACATGGCAACTAGCATGACTTTGATTGTGATTCCATATGTTGGTGATGTTCTCATCTTTGTTGGGAACATGATTGGAGGGAAGGCACATTGGTTGAATGTGTCCATTGGGAATGAAAATTCCCACACCTTATATGCTTCATGCTTCAAGAGGAGCATGGGATATGATATGGCCACTACATTAGATCACTTGTTTCTTTATGAGGTGGGCCATATGATTGTTTGGAGCACTTGGGATATGCCTCTCATGAACATTTGGGAGGAAATTTTCTATGAGTTTCCATACTGGAAGGTGATTCATTTTGTTTGGATGATAGCATGGAGATTGGAGTTTCTCATTGATATTGGGGCACCTAACATTTACCATCTCTTATGCCTTAAGGAGGCCAATAGACAACATATAACTCTTTCCGTATATCTTCCACTTTTTTATAATGACAGCTATTTGGTTTATCTACCAAAGGCTAACTTGTATGTTTGGGATGGGACATATCCATTGGATATTTTTTAGTACCCTTGCAGTTGCTTGAGTACAAGAAACATTTGGGAGGGGAAGATTGTAATATTCCTAAATTAGCATGCAGCTAATTGGAATATTAATTTTTCTCTTGACATATAGTTAGATGAATAAATGGGTAAGGAGGCCCATAAATCTATTTAGTAGGCATAAAATCCCTCTTAATGTGAAAATGGATCATATTCATAGTTGGATAAAGCACCCTCATGTGTGAACAGGGGCTAATGCATGTGGACAAGGTCAATTTTGACCAAGTCAACAACACTGGTATGGAGGGGATGAATCATCAATAGAGACAACCCA
This sequence comes from Pinus albicaulis, assembly GCA_034641835.2. Lineage (NCBI taxonomy): Eukaryota > Viridiplantae > Streptophyta > Pinopsida > Pinales > Pinaceae > Pinus > Pinus albicaulis. The sequence goes on from CM076576.1 coordinate 90,557,076, forward strand.
GTATGAATGTGGATCAGTTTAGATAGTCAGAATAAAGCCACCTTGGGTGTGAAAGGAGAAAATGCATGGAGACTAAGTCAAGGTTGACCAAATCAAACAACACTGTAAATGAGAGAGTGGAGCTAGTGGAGACAGCGTAATTTTAGAAGAGTCTTTGCATGGAAGTAACCTCATAAATGGGTGAGACCCATGGTGAGGAAGCTCATAAAGTATATAATGGAGGGAATGGAAGCCATATGAGGTATTCAGAATATTGTTTATGTTTGATTCTTATGACTTATTTCATGCTTCATTTGTTTAGTTGGGTTTGTTGCACTGTTTAGTGCAAGGGTATTCTCATGCGGGAATTCCACACTCTTCCTTGGAGAACTTGGTGAAGGGATCTGAGAGGAGTATTATGGGCTTCATCTCCACAATCAGACATCGGGTCAAGCACTCACCTACAAACACATTGCAATCCCTTGGAGAAACTACGTTATTTTTTATGGTTTTGCAGTGGAAGGGTTAAAACCCATGTTTGTGAGCTAGTATCCTAGGGAAAGGATCAATATTTCTCTCGGAAAGCTAGGAAGGAGATTTTTTAGCCATTTATTTGTATTTTCCAACCATATGTATGTGGAGCTTCAGTCTGATAGTGTGATTCAGCCATAGATTTGCAGATCTACTTTTTGTACCTCATGTTTTTCAAGAAACCCTTGCCGGGTTATCTTAAGATTGTGTAAAAGAGACTAGATATCCATTTTCTTAGCTCTTTGAGTAATATATCATCAGACATATTTGTTTTTATCTTGCTATAGCAAAAACCCTCATTAATTTTCATTGTCACATGCTTCATAAATTTCGTGTTGCAGTAGAGTTGAAGCCTAGAAAATCTCTGCTTCAAACATTGGGGAAAACCACCCGGTCGGGACCTTAGGACAGCTCCTTTTCCGTTTGGTATGGTGGCTCCGACTGGATTGAAAGGACCAGTTTCCTTATAAATAATGGGTTGGTGATGGGTTGATTTGGATGAGTGAAAATGGGACTAAATTGACTGAAATAAAACTATCTAATTTAAACTAAATACTGGTAAAGAAATTCTAAAACTAACCCGGGCAATCATATGTGAATACAACTTCAGATTATTCCTTTTAAACAATAACCATAAAAATGTATTATCATTCAAATCAAAATGTGCAGAAACAAATAAAGATAACTCTGTTTAAGAAATTAAACAGAGTTGTATTAGCATATTGTATTCATCATAATATATCATCTACATATACTTATGAAAGATAACATTTCAATTATACTAAAAAATGATATATATAAAGAAACGTTATGAGAACAAATATCTGTAAATGATAGAAAATTTTAAAGCGAATATCATAAGACAAAATAAATCAACAGTGAATAGATAGAAATACCTTATTCATCTTGAAAGCTTTCAAATGAAATTTGATACTCTAATCTAGTAATTCTTATGCACAATCAAATCCAAGGTACAAAAATGCAACAATTTAAAGATAATTCCGCATAAAATCACCAGATGTGATCCTTTATAAAATATAAAATTCAGTGGAGTACAGAAATGTAATCTCCAAGTCAAAAATATTAAAATCCAGGACCCTTCTCTAAATGCATGAGAAGGGTTTAAATACTACTTAGCTAAATCTAAAAATAGTCTATTACAAAAATTAAGGATTCGGTTTAATGACTGTCCTTTTCCTAGGCAAAAATACAGTGAAATTAAAACTAAATCTAAAAATAAAGACTATTAACTAACTACTTATGAACTTGATCTTTAAACTTGCAGGCATCTAGCATAGTTTTGAGAAGATGTGGTTGACCGACTTCAGAATTAAACTGTCCTGAAAAGACAGAGTCGGCAAGTGTAGGCGCAATCTTCTCAGTAGAATTGATGATACAATTAAGCGCACTGTGCTGACTGTGTGGCTTCACTAAGTATGTCCAGTAAGAGTCCCAGTTTAATCTTGTCAACCCTTGGATTGATTTTGCTCTTTCTTCTGCTTTTTGCCTCCATTCTGTTTGCAGTTGATGTGCCTGTGGGAGATATCCCGGAACAGTTTCTGAAATCAAATTAGCTTTGTGCAAATTATCATTTACACAATCAGTAAGACTGTTTGCTGCTGTAGCCGCCTCCTCTGCTGCTTTCTCTGCCCTTCTGATTTGTGCATCCCAGTTATTGAAAAGTATTTCTTTATGGTTTTCATTAATAATTGGTGCACCAGCTTTTCTTCCTTCTTCTGTTTTTTGCCATACCAAATAATCATTGATCTTTTCATTAATTAAATCATAATAATTTCGTAAATCTACGACATGATTTGTGATTTTATCACTCTCTTGGCAAAAAGAATTCCATTGCAAGATTTTTTGGCATAATACTTCTTCTTGTTGCAGTAGTTGATTGTTTAAAGAGATAGTTTCTGAAATAAACTCTGGAAGCTTAGGATCATCTTTGTGCTGATCTTGGATAATCTGTATTTTTTTTTCTTTATTAGCCAAACTTTTTTGATGTCCAATTTTCATTTCTTGAAGTTGTTTTTGTAACTCTTCAAGTTTCAACTGTGCTTCATTATTGGCCTGCACCTGTTGCAATTGCTGTTGTAGAACTTTTATCTGTTCTTCTTTTTCATTTAATAAGAGTTGTATCTCAAATTCTTTGTCAATAGTTGCAGAAGCATAAGCCCCTGTAATTTGAGATAACTTAGCAAGATTATCAGTAGGCTCTGTGGCAGGATCCTTCCACAAGACATCTAGTTGTTCTGCTTCAGTAGCAATTGCACCTTCTAACTTTCTCTTTTTTTTTTTGTTTCTTCACTACTGCTTTGTATTTTGGGCTGTAGAATACATCTAGAGGTGGAATGTCCTCTACATTAAGTACAATTTCAGAGGAGGGTGTGATAGGTATGTGCTCAGTTACTGTCACTGTGCTACTTATTCCTGTGCTCAAAACTTTGGTTGTCTGTACAGGGGTCTATACATTCTGTCCTTCTACATTAATCAATTGACTAAAGCTTTCCCATTCTTTGTCTAATTCAATGGTGACTGACTGTTGCTGTACATTGGTAGGAGGAATATTTATCTATTGAGAAGTCAAAATTTTCTGTTGAGGAAGTTCTTTCGATTGAGCAGAATCTTTCACTGATTCTTCAATTTTATCTTCCTTTTCATTAGACTTATTGGAACGTTCAGAAGTCTCTCTTTCAGATTTTGACTTATATTTATCTGTACTGGAACTATCGTTAAGACTAACACTAGGAGTTTGTTCCCTTGCGGGTTCCAAGCGTAGATTTTCCAAAGGAATAGTAGTTAGTCTTCTCTCTCTGTAAAGTTTAAATTCATGGAATTCCTCTGGAGATAACTGCATTTGAGCTGAATTCAAAACTTCTTTAAATGAACCTTTTGTTTGGAACATATCATCAAAAAGATCTTGTTCCCCAGAAAATTCCCTTACTCTGATTGCAGTGGTAAAATTTTTAACAACATTATTTGGGTCAAATAACCTTCTCGAAAACTTGAACAGTTGTAAGCATGTAATGTTGATTACCTCTTTTAATGCGTGACCAACATCAAACAGTGAAAATTTTCCACAGTTTATGGGAAATTGTGGCCAAATGCCTTTCTTCTTCTCTTTTAATTCCTTTGTCAAACCTCCTTGGCCACAGGTCTGATAAGCAATCTCCCAAGCTACAAGTTTATCTGGAATATATAGGGGTAAAACATGAGGGGAAGCAGAACTTCCAAAAACCCTAACATAAGTGAACAACTCTTCTCCAAACCATCTCGCGACAGGGAGAATGTCGACCTCTGTTTCTGGGGATAACCTTGGGGCATCCTTATTATGAAATATTCTGTACAATGGCCGCATTATACCATGGAAAATTTGGTAAAAATGAGGGACAAACTTAGACTCCCATAGTTCCTTACGATACACATGAATAGGCAAAGGATCGTGGATTTTCCATTGCCAACCCATCACAGGGAATTTAGAAACAAAACAGATAGCGTCCATGACATAGGCAGATAAATAAAAAGTCGGATAAATCCGCTGAGAAACACTTCGTTTAGACCGATAATGGAAAATAGCAGTGGTCAAATTATCAGACAAGATTTTGGCCTAGTCTACAATTGTAGAATTAACAGCAGCATTCAGCAAAGGGAGCCATTCAGGCAAGATCATATTTATGTCAGGCTTTCCAAAAATCCTGCATAACATGGCAGCAGCAAAACAATATGGAGAGGTAAGTGAACCAGTACTGTACATATCGTGTTTGTTTTTCTTCAACGGTTCATCTCTTTTGGTCCATTCCTATGTGCATTCCGACAAATTTGCATGTTCTTTGGAAAAATTCTCCATGAATTGTTTATTATAAGTCGCCTGAGGTTCCGGAAAATGATACATCAGTCTCAAATCTTCCGTAGTGAACGACCCGATTAGCTCTTGATTTGGAGTTCTAAATTGCCTGTCTGAAATATCGGTGTTGTCCAGCACCCATTTCACCATGTCTGTATACAGAAGGATTCTTGGTCTTGCTGCTATCCTATGCATAAATGAACAAGCCAGTTCTTTAAGGCTTGCCTCAGATGAATTATTGGAGCCTGCTGTAGCCGCAACTTGCATCACCACAGGATTTTCTTCTTCAAGCAAATTATACATTCCTTCCCAGGTGGTTATACCGGTGTCCTTATTGCAAGCAGTTTCTGTATACAGTGAAGCCATTTCTCTGTTCTCAGGATTTAAAGTCTTCTCTTTCTTACCCATAATGTTCTGTGAAAGATTTGTATAGTCGTTTGCTCCTTCGCGCCTGCAGTTTTACGAGTTAAATGAGAGTAATGGCATGAGAAAGGTGATGAGATAGTTTTAAATGCAAAGGCGGATGAAATATATTATTTTAACGTGAAACGAACTTTCAATCAAAACAAAATCCCATTTACCATTAATTGACAATCCATTCATTTAATCCAATCATTAAAGCGCAAAACGGATATTGATTTATGGAAAGATTTTCTTTGAACAACGTGCTTTTATGAATCTGCGACATTGCGATCTGCGATTTGCTACGCAATATCAAAATATCGCAATATCGAAATTTTCTCAAAACGTAACCATCGCAATTTTGCAAATAGCGCAAAATCGCAAATTGCAAATAGCGCAAATCGCAAATATCGAAAATAAAAAAGTATTCATTTAACACATTTCTGCGATCTGCGATTTGCGACCGGTATAGGCTTTTTGGGATCGCGTTATCGCAATATCGCAAAATCACAATTTCAGTTTTACAAAAGATATCTACTATTTTCGATGGATGCGCTATTTCGTTTAAAGAAAAATTTTATTGTAATCTATCATAAATTTAAGTGTTTCTTAAGGTTTTCTTAAGGAATTTCCCTAAGTTTATGATATAAAGTTTTATTTGAAAAGGAAAACAAATCCTAATTGATTTTTTTGGGTTTTTTAACTAAGGGTCCCCATTTATTTAGTATTATTACTAATATTAAATAAAAGGTGGGTTGTTGCTGGTCACACCAATTGGCGATTCACTGAAAGAAACAGTTATCTCTGAAAAAATAAAATGAACACTATATTTCTAGTAAATAAAGATTTTTAAAGATAATGAAAACTATCTTAGGATATTTTAAATAAAATCTAACTATGAAAAAGAAACTAAAATCATTCACAATTTCTTTCTAATTCCTTAAGAATAAAAACATTTTTGGGTTGTTTCAAGCTTTGATTGGTGTTAATAATGAAGTAAGTGGATTTCTCCAAGTTTTGGTTTTATAATATACTCTATTGCCATAGGTATTGCCTCTGCTGCCTGCAAACGTTCATAGTCTCGACAAGGTTACCTTTAAACCATTAACCATTCATTGTCCCATCCAACTAAAATTATGACTTTTTAAAAGATAAATTCATAAGACTTATTATCTCATGTTTTTGTCTTTTACTTATTTTTATTTTTAAGAGCCATTGTTCTGGTTTGGTAGCCAGTTAATAACAATGTCATTCACTAGTTATAATTAAACTGAACAAGTTGGCTCGTGATGAGACCCCTTGTCTTATATTTATAAGCCATTACCCTATTTTGATATGCAGTATTGGTAATTTCAGTTTCATTACTTCTTATGAACATGGTAAGTCGGCTCATAATGAGACCTCTTATCTCTTAAATTTTCATATAATTTCTTAGAATTACATTCTAAAAAATCACAACTGGATGGGGTGAAATAGTTTTATCCTTAAGAATCAATGGATGACAATTTTCAGAGTTTTTTAAGTACCAAGACTTTGAAAAATCTTTACTTTTATAGATAACCTTTCTCTGTTCAATAAACTTATAAGATTTACATTCTCCTCAAGTTTTCAAAAGATCATGCAAATGATTGGAATAATCTTTCAAAGTTTAACATCTTATTTTAAACTATCCAAAAACTGTGATCATCTCTTTAAAAATTCTTATTTACACAAAATAAATATTTATAATATTTTTCCTAAGAAATTTTCCTAAATAGTAAACGGTCAATTATAGACTTATTAACAACCTTTATTTGCAAAAAAAAAAAAAAAAAAACAATCAAAAACTTTGCAGAAAGGAATATGTACAATTTAAGAAGGGGTTACCTCCTTATGAAAAGAATTTCTTTAAGATAAGCCCATTTACAGGGAGAGATTCTCTCTTACCTGTTAGATCTTGGAGTATGAATGTATTTGAGCCTATCTTTTCAACGATCTGAAATGGTCCAAGCCACATTTTCTGAAACTTGGTATGTTTACCTTTTTCTTCATGTGCTTTATCCCATTTCAGAACAAGATCACCAATTGACAAAATTTTTGAGCAGGTAGAACTTGCATCAAAAGAAGATTTTACAATTTGTTGATGTTTTTCATGAATAATTTTTGCTTTATCTCTATCTTCTTCTAGTTTAAGGATTTGATCATATCTCAATTGAATGGATGAAGAAGGATTTTCTTCAATAAATTGCACTAGGGCTAATGATGGAAGAGCTAAATTTGATGGTATCACAGCTTCTTTTCCATAAACTAAATTGAAAGGTGAAGTTCCTATTGAAGCTTTTCCAGTGATACGATCAGCCCATAATGCAAAGATTAAAGACTTGTGCCAATTCTTTTGATTTTGATCAATGGTCCTTTTAATGATTTTAATAAGATTTTTGTTAGTGGATTCAGCCAAACCATTACCTTGTGGATAATAATTTGCTGAATATTTCAATTTAAAACCTCTCTTGATTGCAAATTCTATTAAACTATTTCCGGAAAAGTAAGATGCATTATCAAAGACAAGAGCATTAGGTACACCAAACCTGGTTATGATGAATTGATCTATGAAATCAATAATTGCATCAGAATTGGCTACCTTCAACGGGATTGCTTCTACCCATTTTGTGAAATAGTCTGTTGCTGTAAGGATGTATTTGTGTTGTTTGGAAGAATGAGGTATGATCTCACCAATAATGTCAAGTCCCCATTGTTCGAATGGTTGCTCAATACTCACTGGTTGCAAAGGAAAAGTTGGTTTCCTTTGTCTTCCACTTGCAGTTTGACAAATTCTGCACTTCCTTACGTAATCATGCGTATCTTTAAAAAGGGTAGGCCAGTAATAACCAGCACGAATTATTTTGTGAGCTGTGGTATCACCTCCAATTTGACCTCCTGCTGGTCCATCATGCAATTCCTGCAAAACCTTTTCAGCTTCAGTCTTTTCAAGACATCTTAATAAGATTGAATCATAATTTTTCATGAATAACACATTATCAATGATCTCATATTTAATAGATTTTAACCTTAAAGCGCATTTACTCTTATAGCTGAGATTAGAAGGAGCATACCCATTTTTCAAGTAATAGATGAGATCAACATACTGAGATTCAGAATCTGTAACACTTATCTGACTTACTTGAATATCTTGATTTGAATCTTGATTTTCTGGTATGTTATGAGCTCCTGCCAATAATCTGCAAAAACCTTGTCCTCTAACAATCTTAGTTGGTTTAATATCAATATCATATTCTTGCAAGGTTGTTACCCAGTTAGCTCTCTTTTCTCCTACTTCTTTTTGAATTAATAATTGCCTCACTGCAGAGAATGGGACAATGATTTGTGTATGTGTCTTCAAGAGAAAAGGTCTGAAATGTTTGATTGATTTAAACACAGCAAAGGCTTGTTTTTCAACATTGGAATAATTAAGCTCAGCTCCTTGCAGATTTGAGCTAAAGAAAGAAATTGGTGCCTCAATTTTCTGATCATTGAGCTGTGTTAAAACAGCTGCATAAGATGTTTCGGTGGCCAAAGTATACAAAGTAAAATCTTTAGAAAAATCAGGGGTATTCAATGCTGGTGCATTAATGATCGCTTGTTTAATTGCCCCAAAGGCTTCTTTCTCTTTATGCCCCCATTTGAATACTGAATTCTTCTTGATCATATTTTGCATAGGTAAAACAATTTGAGAAAAATCAGGAATGAATCTTTTTACAAAATTGATCTGCCCAAGAAATGATTGCATGGATTTTTTGTTATGAGGTAAAGAAATATCATAAATTTCTTTCACTCTATCTGGATCAATATATATACCATCTTTTGACACAACAAATCCTAAGAGTTTTCCTTCATCCAAAGCAAAGAAAGATTTCTTTGGATTTAAGGAAATACCAAACCTTCTACATCTTTCAAATATTTGATTTAGATCATGTAGATGATTGGCTCTCTTTTTTGAAAATAATTTTATATTATCAAGATAAACAACAACCGATTTATTGATCAGACCTTTAAATGCTATGTCCATGGCTCTTTGGAAAGTTGCTCCTGCATTTATTATACCAAAAGGCATTTTCTGATAAGCATAAGTTCCCCATTTTGTTCTGAAATTTGTTTTCAATCTGTCATCTGGATGAACTAAAACTTGATTATAGCCTGAAAATCCATCAAGAAAGGACATGATTTTAGAACCAGCTACCTTTTGAAGTATCTATTCCATGGTTGGCAACGGGAAATTGTCTTTTAAACATGCCTTGTTTAAATTTCTAAAATCAATACAGATTCTTATATCACCATTTTTCTTCCTTACAGGTACCATATTGGAAACCCAATTGGAGTGCCTTACAGGAAAAATGATTTTGGCTTTTAAAAGTTTATTAAGTTCTGATTTGATTTGACTTTCGAGATTTGGATGAATCTTTCTCAACTTCTGTTGAACAAGTTTAATATCAGGAAACATTGGAATTGTGTGTTGAATAACCGAAGTATCATACGTTTTTAAATCATCATAATTCCAAGCAAAAACATTTTTATATTTGTTCAGAAGTTTAATGAAAGCATTCCTTTCCTTTGGTGTTAAATTGAGTCCTAAATTAACGTTTTGAGGTTTAGAATCAGAACCAAGATTTACTAATTCAAACTTCAAAGTGGAACTTTGAAGTTTAGCATTAGTGACTTTCTTGAATCTATCTTTAATATCATATAAATCTTCTAATTTAACAACAAATTTCAGAATGGGATTTTCATTACCTTTTGAGGCAATTTGTAAAGCATGATCATCCTCATCAATAATTTGTTCATCATATGATTTCTCTGAAGTCATGAAATTTAAAATATCTTGATCATGATAGAATACTCTCCAATTTGTGACATTATCTGGGACAGATGGGCAAAAAATCAATTCTACAGAAAACCTATCAGGACTGCAATCTTCAGCAGGAAGGAGTTTGGATGCAACATTAGCTAACAAGTCAGCTGATGTATTTTGATTCCTAGGAATAGGAGAAATATTGAATGCTAAAAAATGAGTGGTAAGATCTTGCACTAGGGTTTGATAGTGTTTAAGATGTCTTGAAAGGCAATGAATAGTATTCCTAACTTGTTTTATGACAATTTCGGAATCACCAAAGACTTTCAAGTATTTAACATCTAACCCTATAGCTTTATAAAGTCCTTGAATCAAGGCTTCATATTCTGCAGTATTGTTAGTACACTCAAATTCTAACCTACATGATAGCATGGTTTTCTCTCCATCTGGATCAATTAAGATGCACCCTGCTCCAGCTCCATCACTAGATTTTGATCCATCAAAATATAACGACCAAAATAAAGATTTATCTATTGGTTTATCTACAATTACATCAGAAATATTTACAATTCTGGAAGAATCAGATTGTGAAAAATTTTCTATTTGAGAAACAAAAGTATTTACATAAAAAGGTGATTGAGGTGCTTTGAAGTTTCCAAGAAATGACTTAGCAGAATAACCTCCAAGAATATTGTTGTTAAATGCCACAGGCTCATTAGGTTGTTCAAATTCAGTGACAGTGTGTGTCATATGTTTTTCTCGTTCAACTTTGATTTGATTTGGTTTCCCTTTGTAGGGAAGCCACATATGTGATTAATCAGTTGCGAAATAACCATTAAGTTTCGCAGACCAGTCCCTGCTTAAAACTCATCCATAGAATTCAGGAATATCTGCAATCAAAATATCAATTCTTTGGACAATCCTAGGATCAAAAGCTAATCTGATAGTAACTGAATTGATTTCTCCTACAACCTGAACTTTAGAGCGATCCAATTGAACGATATGAACTGCCGATTTCTGTGGTTCAATATTCAATTTGGCACAAACAGAAGTAGGCATGATATTAGAGGATGCTCCAGAATCAATTAAACAATTATGCAGATTCTTATTGTAAATTTCATAAGTCAAAATAAAAGGAGGAGTCTGAGAATTTGATCTTTCTCCAATGAGCACGGTATCAGTAGCATCTACTTTTTCTGGTGGCTTACCAGTTCCTTTTGCTGCTTTTGCAACTACACCACTTGGTAAAGGAGCAATTGGTGTAGCATTTAATTCTTTTAATAGCAACTTCTGTTGGTGTTTTAGTTTTTTGAGTTCATGTAAGGAAATTTCAGCTTTAATCTTTTTCATGTCTTCAACAATGTTATACTCCATAGGATCTGACACCACTAAAGTCTTTGTTGTCGATGTAGGAGGATTAGAAGAAGATGGCTGATTTTGAGTAGGTAATGGAGAAGCTTTCTTTGCAGGGGATTTGTCTTTGTTATTTGGAGTTGTAATTTTCTTTTTAGGAACTGTTTGCACCGGTTCCAATGTAGATTTACTCCTAGTACTTACAGGCATAGCTTCTTGTTCTACCTCACTATCAGAATTAGGGAGAATAAAATCCCACATTCCATGTAATTCAGCTATTTATTCATTCTCATCTTCCTCTTCTGATACTGGAGGAGTATCTTCTTCTTCTTCCTCTTCTGATTCTGCATTAGAGATTGAATTGGGAGGTTCAGATTCAACTTGGTTTCATCTGAAATTTCGGAATGGTTTTTTGGTAGAAGTTTCAGCTACTTGTTTTTTTATTTCAACCATTTCATTTGACATGGTTTTAAGAACTTTCTGTAAACCTTCCATGTCGTATGGGTCTTTGGCCTTTTTCTTTGAATCATCTTTGAAGCTGACCTTCTGTATAAATTTGCTGAATAAAGAAGATTTATCCACCGAGATTATCCTGATCACATATCAATTCGAATTCATATGCAACACATAATCTCTTCCACTCAGATCATCACACATGCGGAAATAAAACAAGCGGTATGCGATCAAAAGATCATCAAAACATCACACACATTACACAATATGTATGGGGAAAGCTTATAGCTGAAAACCCCTCAGCTATTGTGTATATTATAATGGAGAAAACATGTAACAAACTCAGTACAATACTCCTCACAAGTACTCAGTACTATCTCATGAAGTTACACACAAACTAGCTTGGTTTTGAACAAGTCGCAGGTTCAAAACACATCCACTAATTGCCTGCCTCTATTGCGCAATCAAGGCTGGTCTAATGAGAGATCCAAGCTTTGAATCTCTTTGTCTTGACAGTGCAATCATCATGGGCAATTCCTCCAAGTGTGGTGCAAATATCATGCACAACTGATGTCACAACTGATAGCTATCTCAACCCTTTCATCTACCTCTTTCACTGGTCTCCACTGAACTGTCCATGCACTGTAGTGAACTGATGTGTTCTGGAGTTGAATAATGAGTTACTAATTAATGAATTAAATAATATTTAATTCACTCCACTCATTACTAGTTGATTAGCTAGTTAAACTAATCTCAACTAGTTCAACTAAGTTAAACCGAACACAACTCCACCAACTGTCTCATCAACTCCACCAAACTTCTGCCACTGAAGTCCTAACCGAAGTCAACCATGCATGAGCTCACCAAACCCCTAGGAATAGCGTAATTCCTCTGTCAGATGCATGAGCCACTTCTGTAGCTCGAACTGAATTGCTCCAAGAGAGTAAACTGAAGTTTAGAGTCCAAATATTATTAAGGGTAAATAATATTTGACTTCCTTATTTTTAGGATAGGCAGTCTAAAAATAGACTTCGACCTATATGTCTAAAAATAGAGGTCCATCTATTTTTACCAACATGACCAATACTCCAAGAATAGCATACTGCAACCCCTGGACCATGCTCCATATGTCTAAAAATAGACATAGTCTAAAAATAGACTTTGCGCCAAAAATCGCCTGCGGGCCCACTTAGTGAAGGCGACTTCATTTCACTAAGCTCCATCATCTTGCTGCATTTTCAACACCTTCTTGGATTTCCTTTCCTCAATAGCATTTTTCTTTTCTAGAGAAATAATTTGTTTTTCTACTGCAATAGCCTCTTTCATATTCTCAGCTAATGTAGGTTTTGCAGCTCTATCTACAAAAATTGCTATGTTTGATGGAAAAGCAGTTATGTACCATTCAATTCTGACCTGTTCACTAGGCCTTGAATCTGTGTGGATTTTGTTCAAGAGTTTGTTGAATCTAGCGTTGAAATATTTAATGGGCTCCTTGGGTTCTGCCTTCAAATTTGAGAGATCGTTGATTAAAGTAGCTATTGATCTGTCATCTCCAAATTTGGTTAAAAAATGATCTGCAAAAATGGCCCAAATTGTTATGGATCCTGAAGGTAATGAAAAGTACCAGGATCCTGCTGCCCCTTGAAGAGTATAAGGGAATAGTCTGACTACAACATCTTCATGTACGACTCCATTCAAATTTACAGCCAGCATAAAGTTATTGATATGTTCTTCAGCTTGAATGTTAATATCTGGACTAAACTTTGGAAGCCATTTTCCAGGATTGTCAGGTAAATCATGTAAAGGTGCAGGCATGTTGATAGCCCCTGGAGTAGCCCATGGTCTAGCCATTATTGGAACAACAATTGGAGGAGTAGTAGAGGTTGGTGGTGTCTGAATAGTAGTTGTTGGAATAGATGATGTTGAGATTGATGATGATTGAGCAGATGATGATTGAGGAGATGATGTGGAAACAACTGTACTTTGTTGAGTTGGGATTTCGGAAACAGGTAATTGAATATTAGATGAAGAACTTATATCACTTACTGATTTCGATTGAGTTTTTCTTGTCTTGACTCTACTAGGTAAAGGGAATTCTTTTGGAGAAATACCAAGTTTTTCACTTTGAAGCCTAGTAAGAGGTTTTGAAGAAACAAATTTTGAAGTTACACTACCTTCAGATATTTCAGACTCATCTAGAGATAATGAGAATCCTTTCAATTTATGAATTAAATCTTGAACTTCAGGAGACTCAGGATTTTGATTGCCTGAATGTTTTGAGATTTTGGTAGTGGGTGTCTGAATATTCTTCTCAATTCCTTCTATAGGATTTTGTATTTCAGAAGAAATTGAAGAAGTTGATGAGGGTGTTTTGCTCTCAGAATGGCTTGTAGGTAAATATTTACTTGCCATTCATAGCTCAGGCCCTCCTTCTAGCGCCAAAAATGTTGAAGCCTAGAAAATCTCTGCTTCAAACATTGGGGAAAACCACCCGGTCGGGACCTTAGGACAGCTCCTTTTCCATTTGGTATGGTGGCTCCGACTGGATTTAAAGGACCAGCTTCCTTATAACTAATGGGTTGGTGATGGGTTGATTTGGATGAGTGGAAATGGGACTAAATTGACTGAAATAAAACTATCTAATTTAAACTAAATACTGATAAAGAAATTCTAACACTAACCCGGGCAATTATATGTGAATACAACTTAAGATTATTCCAATTTAACAATAACCATAAAAATGTATTATCATTTAAATCGAAATGTGCAGAAACAAATAAAGATAACTTTGTTTAAGAAATTAAACAGAGTTGTATTAGCATATTTCATTCATCATAATATATCATCTACATATACTTATGAAAGATAACATTTCAATTATACAAAAAAATGATATATATAAAGAAACGTTATGAAAACAAATATCTGTAAATGATAGCAAATTTTAAAGCGAATATCATAAGACAAAAGAAATCAACAGTGAATAGATAGAAATACCTTATTCATCTTGAAGGCTTTCAAATGAAATCTGATACTCTAATCCAGTAATTCTGATGCAAAATCAAATCCAAGGTACATAAATGCAACACTTTAAAGATAATTCCGCATAAAATCACCAGATGTGATCCTTTATAAAATATAAAAGTCAGTGGAGTACAGAAATGTAATCTCCAAGTCAAAAATATAATAATCTAGGACCCCTCTCTAAATGCATGAGAAGGGTTTAAATACTACTTAGCTAAATCTAAAAATAGTCTATTACAAAAAATTAAGGATTCGGTTTAATGACCGTCCTTTTCCTAGGCTAAAATACAGTAAAATTAAAACTAAATCTAAAAATAAATACTATTAACTAACTATTTATGAACTTGATCTTTAAACTTGCAGGCATCTAGCATAGTTTTGAGAAGATGTGGTTGACCGACTTCAGAATTCAACTGTCCTGAAAAGACAGAGTCGGCAAGTGTAGGCGCAATCTTCTCAGTAGAATTGATGATACAATTAAGCGCACTGTGCTGACTGTGTGGTTTCACTAAGTATGTCCAGTAAGAGTCCCAGTTTAATCTTGTCAACCCTTGGATTGATTTTGCTCTTTCTTCTGCCTTTTGCCTCCATTCTGTTTGCAGTGGATGTGCCTGTGGGAGATATCCTGGAACAGTTTCTGAAATCAAATTAGCTTTGTGAAAATTATCATTTACACAATCAGTAAGACTCACACGCTGAGTCTGTCATTTTCCATTTGTGCATCCCAGTTATTGAAAAGTATTTCTTTATGGTTTTCATTAATAATTGGTGCACCAGCTTTTCTTCCTTCTTCTGTTTTTTGCCATACCAAATAATCATTGATCTTTTCATTAATTAAATCATAATCATTTCGTAAATCTACGACATGATTTGTGATTTTATCACTCTCTTGGCAAAAAGAATTCCATTGTAAGATCTTTTGGCATAACACTTTTTCTTGTTGCAGTAGTTGATTGTTTAAAGAGATAGTTTCTGAAATAAACTCAGGAAGCTTAGGATCATATTTGTGCTGATCTTGGATAATCTGTATTTGTTTTTATTTATCAGCCAAGCTTTTTTGATGTCCTATTTGTATTTCTTGAAGTTGTTGTTGTAACTCTTCAAGTTTCAATTGTGCTTCATTATTGGCCTGTACCTATTGCAATTGCTGTTGTAGAACTTTTATCTGCTCTTATTTTTCATTTAATAAGAGTTGTATCTCAAATGCTTTATCAATAGTTGCAGAAGCATAAGCCCCTGTCATTTGAGATAACTTAGCAAGATTATCAGTAGGCTCTGTGGCAGGATCCTTCCACAAGACATCTAGTTGTTCTACTTCAGTAGCAATTGCACCTTCTAACTTTCTCTTTTTTCTTTGTTTCTTCACTAGTGCTTTGTATTTTGGGCTATAGAATACATCTAGAGGAGGAATGTCCTCTACATTAAGTACAATTTCAGAGGAGGGTGTGATAGGTATGTGCTCAGTCACTGTGACTGTGTTGCTTGTTCCTGTGCTTAAAACTTTGGTTGTCTGGACAGGGGTCTGTACATTCTGTCCTTCTACATTAATCAATTGATTAAAGCTTTCCCATTCTTTGTCTAATTCAATGGTGACTGACTGTTGCTGTACATTGGTAGGAGGAATATTTATCTGTTGAGAAGTCAAAAATTTTTGTTGAGGAAGTTCTTTCGATTGACCAGAATCTTTCACTGATTCTTCAATTTTATCTTCCTTTTCATTAGACTTATTGGAACGTTCAGAAGTCTCTCTTTTAGATTTTGACTTAGATTTATCTGTACTGGAACTATCGTTAAGACTAACACTAGGAGTTTGTTCCCTTGCGGGTTCCAAGCGTAGATTTTCCAAAGGAATAGTAGTTAGTCTTCTCTCTCTGTAAAGATTAAATTCCTGGAATTCCTCTGGAGATAACTGCATTTGAGCTGAATTCAAAACTTCTTTAAATGAACCTTTTGTTTGGAACATCATCAAAAAGATCCTGTTCCCCGGAAAATTCCCTTACTCTGATTGCAGTGGTAAAATTTTTAACAACATTATTTGGGTCAAATAACCTTCTCGAAAACTTGAACAGTTGTAAGCATGTAATGTTGCTTACCTCTTTGAATGCGTGGCCAACATCAAACAGTGAAAATGTTCCACATTTTATGGGAAATTGTGGCCAAATGCCTTTCTTCTTATCTTTTAATTCCTTTGTCAAACCTCCTTGGCCATAGGTCTGATAAGCAATCTCCCGAGCTACAAGTTTATCCGGAATATATAGGGGTAAAACATGAGGGGAAGCAGAACTTCCAAAAACCCTAACATAAGTGAACAACTCTTCTCCAAACCATCTCGCGACAGGGAGAATGTCAGCCTCTTTTTCCGGGGATAACCTTGGGGCATCCTTATTATGCAATATTCTGTACAATGGCAGCATTATACCATGGCAAATTTGGTAAAAATGAGGGACAAACTTAGACTCCCATAGTTCCTTATGATACACATGAATAGGCAAAGGATCGTGGATTTTCCATTGCCAACCCATCACAGGGAATTTAGAAACAAAACAGATAGCGTCCATGACATAGGCAGATAAATAAAAAGGCGGATAAATCCGTTGAGAAACACTTCGTTTAGATCGATAATGGAAAATAGCAGTGGTCAAATTATCAGACAAGATTTTGGCCCAGTCTACAATTGTAGAATTAACAACAGCATTCAACAAAGGGAGCCATTCAGGCAAGATCATATTTATGTCAGGCTTTCCAAAAAGCCTGCATAACATGGCAGCAGCAAAACAATATGGAGAGGTAAGTGAACCAATACTGTACATACCGTGTTTGTTTTTCTTCAACGGTTCATCTCTTTTGGTCCATTCCTGTGTGCATTCCGACAAATTTGCATGTTCTTTGGAAAAATTCTCCATGAATTGTTTATTATAAGTCGCCTGAGGTTCCAGAAAATGATACATCAGTCTCAAATCTTCCGTAGTGAACGACCCGATTAGCTCTTGATTTGGAGTTCTAAATTGCCTGTCTGAAATATCGGTGCTGTCCAGCACCCATTTCACCATGTCTGTATACGGAAGGATTCTTGGTCTTGCCGCTATCCTATGCAGAAATGAACAAGCCAGTTCTTTAAGGGTTGCCTCAGATGAATTACTGGAGCCTGATGTAGCCGCAACTTGCATCACCACAGGATTTTCTTCTTCAAGCAAATTATACATTCCTTCCCAGGTGGTTATACCGGCGTCCTTATTGCAAGCAGTGTCTGTATACAGTGAAGCCATTTCTCTGTTCTCAGGATTTGAAGTCTTCTCTTTCTTACCCATAATGTTCTGTGAACGCTTTGTATAGTCGTTTGCTCCTTCGCGCCTGCGATTTTACGAGTTAAATGAGAGTAATGGCATGAGAAAGGTGATGAGATAGTTTTAAATGCAAAGGCGGATGAAATATATTATTTTAACATGAAACGACCTTTCAATCAAAACAAAATCCCATTTACCATTAATTGACAATCCATTCATTTAATCCAATCATTAAAGCGCAAAACGGATATTGATTTATGGAAAGATTTTCTTTGAACAACGCGCTTTTATGAATCTGCGACATTGCGATCTGCGATTTGCTGCGCAATATCGCAATATCGCAATTTTCTCAAAACATAACCTTCACAATTTTGGAAATAGCGCAAAAGCGCAAATTGCAAATAGCGCAAAAGCGCAAATCGCAAATATCGCAAATCAAAAAGTATTCATTTAACACATTTCTGCGATCTGCAATTTGCGACCGGTATAGGCTTTTTGGGATCGCGTTATCGTAATATTGCAAAATCGCAATTTCAGTTTTACAAAATATATCTACTATTTGCGATGGATGCGCTATTTCGTTTAAAGAAAATTTTTATTGTAATCTATCATAAATTTAAGTGTTTCTTAAGGTTTTCTTAAGAAATTTCCCTAAGTTTATGATATAAAGTTTTATTTGAAAAGGAAAACAAATCCTAATTGATTTTTTTGGGGTTTTTAACTAAGGGTCCCCATTTATTTAGTATTATTACTAATATTAAATAAAAGGGGGGTTGTTGCTGGTCACAACAAGTAGTCATGGGGTTTTGATGTTTTTAGGCTATATTGGGCTTAGGAGATCTGTCTAACTAAGCTAGAATTATTTGTTTCTAATACCCTTCTATATTTGAGTGCTATAATACACAAGCTAATGGATCCAAGTGTTTTTCTTCATTATTATAGCATAATTTTTTGAAAACTATGTTTTTGGTGCCTATATTGCTGATTTTCCCATTCGGGAATATTACAATGTCTCTCTTGTTTTATGGGTTTTTTTTTTAATTTGCGTTTATGCAATATTTTATGTATTTTTTTGCTTCATTAATAAATTTCTAACATATTCATGGATATTTTTGGTTTCTATTGGAGTGTGGCACATTTGTTTCTAATGCTTCTTAGTTTTACAGAAATTGTTTGTTTTTATGGAAAGTGTCATTTGCAATGGTTTTTTGGATTTGTTTTGGGTCATCTTTGGAATTTTCCCTTGTTGTGGGTTATGGTATGAGACTCTTATTGTTGTTCCCTCATAGAAGTTATGATATATTTTTTGTGGACAAACCATGCTTCTATCTCAATGCATAAGCCCACCTTTGATACATCCAAGAGTCAGTGGACCCCTTTTTGTGGAGGCCAAGCAACAATTTTTTGATGTCTTTATTGAACACACGATACACCCATGGTCTTAAGTTTGAATAATTTCCCATTGTTTTAAGTGTTGGAATCTTCCTTGGTAACAATACTTCACTCATTTTTTATTGGGGATTATCCTATGTGTTTCACCAACTATATTGTATTTGTAAGTTACCTTATATACCACACCCTTGAGGGAATTTATTTGCCAATAGGTGGCTAGTAGGTGGCCCTTGACATCTTGGAATTGTCTCCATATTAGGGATTTTCATTTTATGGAGCACACCTCGCTTTGGGGAGTGCACCCTTAAAACAATGAATTCAACATAGTGGGAGGATTAGAAGACCACATTATATTTCCACATCATTCTACTTTAGATAAAATGTGATTCCCACATGGCATGAACAAGACCATTCCCATTAAAATATTATTACATAATCACAATTTATATGCCATGTAATCCTTAATCATATTCATGTTAGTGGACCAACATGCCACTATTTTGACACATACCACCAATAGACAATTCCAAATCAATATATTTGCCACATGTCATCTGTGATTGAAATTCCATATCAACAATTTGGTGGGTGAGTAGTGCCACATCAATAATCTAGCTAGTGAGTAGTGCTACATCAATAAGTTTGCTAGTGAGTAGTGCCACATCAATACTTGTTCACATTCCCATTTTTCATTTTTCCACATTAACCTACCACATTAGTGCTTTGGAGGATCCCTATTCATTGGTATTTCAATTTATAAATGCCATTTTTAAATGGGAATATTTTGGTCAGTTGGCTACCTTTTTAATTGTTGTTTTTTTAGAGTGCATTGTTCTATGTTCATTGTGCATTGTTTTAGTTAGTCTCTATTTTCATAGTCATTTTATTTCTATTTTTTGTTATTTCTACTATGAATGTAATTTTCTTAACCAATCTTGCTTATCACTAATTTAAGTCCTACGTGGAAGATTCATCGAGAAGTAAGGTGATTTTTAGATTCACTTTGGAAATAGATTGGTACACCTTTTGATGACTTGAAGAAAGCTAAGTGGGATAAAAGAAGGAACAAGTTCATGGAATTAGGGGCATGTCTATTTTCAAATCTTTATTTAATATTTTACAATATCAACACTCCATTTAATATAGGGTGGACATGGTCATTATTTTCTCTTGTTAATTAATCATTATGCAATCTCTTTCATTTAATGACTTATGATGTAAACCATTCCTTGTTCAATGCATTTTATTGATCTTTGAAATTTGAGCTCATTCATGTAACTCTTCGTGTCATTATGATTATTTAGTTCACATGATTAGAACACTTATGTTCATATTTGATATATGTGCCATTTTGTGGAAATAAATTAGATTTTCTTTGATTCAACGTGCTCTCTATAATATTTTGTCATTTTTTTTATATGGCTTCATGAAAATGAGTTTATTGGTTGCACCTATGCCATTGACGAAAACTCTTGTAAACTTCATAAATTTGTGGTATGACATTTTTTTGCTTCTTTGAGCCAATTAGTTTGAAGGACTATGAGGATTAAGTTTGAAACTTGTTATGTTCAATTTTATTCTATCATATCTAATTATAATTTTATTTATGATTCAATTTATCATTATGAGGGAATATTGAGTACTGCGTTGTTGGATTGTAAATGAGTACTTAGTAAATCCTTTTTGGCTAGGTCTCATATTGAGAATTTATTTTTCTAATGGCACTTCTGAATGATATTTTTTGGTGTTTGTTTCTATATTCATGAGGCACAAATTTTAGCTTTTTTATGCTAGCACCTTTTTTGACTTGGAGCACTTATGTTGATTGGTGACAATGTTTTTCCCTTTTCTAGATTTTTTTTCAATATTATTAAATGTTAGAACTATAGTGACTAGACAACATTGATGTTTGTTTCTAGCCTTGTATATTAGAAACTCTCTCTACCTAGAAAATTTATGCTGAGTATGGAAATTTTTTTGCCTATTATAGCATCTTTGGTTGATATTTCCAGCTTAAACACACAATTGTTATGATATCAGTTTTCTTTTGTTTCCTTATACACACACATTTTGTCTTGCGAATTATTTGAAGCACTTAATGTGTTTTTTACTCTTTTGCCAAAAATGATAGGTATTTTTTTTCAAGGAAATATCTAGGAAGATCCACCCAAATGGATCACTTCCCGTCGACTTATTATCAGAGCCTAACCCTGAAGACATTGAGAAGAATTGACCGTGTGATCCCATTAGCGAGATGCTTTAACAATGATAACTTGAACAATTGAGCTAACCCTCAGAGCTAATACATATACTTTTTTTATTCCTTGAAGCACTATTTCATATTTGATACTTAATGGTAGTTTCAAAAGATCATATTCAATGTCTATAAGATTCTTATGTTGCTTGAAGCATTCTTGTGGATTATTGAAATTTATTTTCCTTTTAGAGTATCTACTTTAATATTATTAACATCAACTCATTTAGTTCCCATTATTATGATGAAGACCTATTTTTCTTCATTTGTACATGTTCCTTTTACAAAATGATGTCATTTTAGCATGTGTTGTTTGGAGAATAGATTATTGGTTTTCTTAGAGCACTCTTGTGGATCTTTAACACTTCATTGTAGCTTTTTTGGAACCTTCGAACTTCAACGTTTACATATTCCATGAAATCTTTTAGACATGGTTATTTTCCAGCATGATTTGGAATATCATACTACACCCTAAACCCTTGATAAGACATTATTCTACATCTTTAGTGTATGTTGGGTGTGAAGGAAATTGTCATTAAGGGGGGATGGACATAATACCTCCTTCCTATGCCTTACATTTTTATCCAAATCCTTCTTCCTATCCTAGGTTTTTATTAAGGAGGAATGTTAGGATATGATATATGAAGAGATTTTTAAATACAAACTTGATTTAATGTATTAGCCATGTGTGCCTCTGTAATTGAGTTATCCTACAATGCCCATTTTATCTGGTGCTTAGGTGATCTAATGATCATCAATTTTTTTTGTGTTATATTCAAGTCTGCACCTAGATCACAATAGAAACATCAAGAGTTACATAGATATATCGAAAAAATTTAGATTGCTCCCTCCTATCCAATAGGATTTCAAATTGTTTCCAGAGGGACACATTTTTTAGTAACAAAATGGGGATTTTGTAGGTGTACACCTTACAAAATTTCCACATCAAAAGACAAAATTTACACAACATTCAGTTACGAATTTATTATATAATATCTCATAACAATGAAACTACTTAATTCTTGATCAGGTTCATATAATTTCATACTAGAAACTACCTCCTCATCATCTTAGAGGACAAGAAAACTTGTTGATTGAAACAAAACCTTATTGCAGGCCTGTTTGCTGCTGTAACGTGCCCTAAAAAACTGGATAGAGTGTGGTAACACAAGCCACATTTTAGTAACATGTGCTACCCTAGAAACTAATTCTTTGTATCTCACTTTGAATTGAGTTACCTGAATTTCACGAGCCCACAAGAAAAAATCATGAGTCAACTCATAAAATCTCCATTTTTTACTAAAATTTGACTCTATAAAGCTGGAAAATATCACCTCAAGCTCATCTATGAATGTTTCCCATCCTAACCAAGACTACTAGACTAAGAGAAAAAAATAAAGGGGAGGAAACATCTTCTAACCTTTGGATTTTTCCCAAAGTAAACTAGTAAAGAAATTGGTAAAAGCTCAAAGCCTCCCATTGCCTAGATATTGGAGGCTAGGCCATTGTAATCATCATCATACTTCATGAATTATTATGCTATCAAGATATCATTTGAAATATAGGTTGAAGAGATATGAGCTGGGGGAGGTTATGCTATAGCTATCTATGGTTGTAATCTTTCTTCAATAAATATATATATTTACTGCTATTTCGTCCATATCATTTTATCAAGCTCATGTTTTTTATATTTATGACGTAATGATTTGGATTATGATTTTTGTTGATGCATTTAATGGTACCATGTTTTTTAGTTGCTATTGCTTTGGATTGGTGAAGTATATATGCTATGAATATCACATTTTTCCATCTTATGTACAGTTTTTTCCCTTGGAATTGGTTGAGGAACCTTTCTCAACCACACTGAATGTTCCATTAGGGGAATTTTAAGTTCTAAAATGGGATTCCTAAGAAAATTGTAAAATAATAGTGGAAATAATAAAATCATATTAGATTACATCATCAAATTTTAGAGGGAAAAAATAAAAAAACTATTTTTCAACTCGTATTTTAAACTTATCTCCCTATGGGTTTACTCAAATTCGAGTGGAAACACTCATTGGGTGCATAATTTGATTCATCATCCAAGGATTACCCATGTTCCATACTTTCGATGGGCCCTTCTACACAAAAAATGAGAAATACATGAAAAATGTGATTGCGATAATTTTTTTCATGTAATTCTCATTTTTCGTGTAGCAGGGTCCATATAAAGTATGCAACATGGGTATTTCTTGGATGAGGAATTAAATTTTCATCCAATGAGTCCTCTCGCTCAAAATTTTAGTAAAAAATTAAGGAGATAAGTTAAAAATACGAGTTGAAAACGTAGTTTTATTATTTTATTATTATTTTAATCCTTTTACTTTTTTACTCCAAAAATGGTGAATCATCCCCCATGGTTGACATCATAATATTAAATCCTATTGGTTCTTATAAATTTTATTTTAGTTGTACATTTTTCATAGGAGGCCCAATTTAGAACTCAAAATTCCCCTAATCCAACTAAGTTGTGTGTAAGAAAAGCAAGTTGTTATTTACTTTTTTTTTGTTAGTGTCAGTCTAATGATAGTTTAATTAAATTCATCTACTTTTCTTGTAGAAGATCCCTTGATTCGTCTGCATTAGGTTCTGGGAAACCTGAGAGGGTTTTCTGATTTGTCTAATTGAGTAGAAACCCTTACAGAAGAATTGGCGAATCCATCGAGGATAGTTTTAGATTCCTAGTTTTGATTATACTTCCTAGATCCCGAACCTCTACCTCCATTTGGTCTTGTCAGCTTTGAATTCTTGTCCTTTCTATGTATGCATACTATAATTATTGGTTTGAGTCTTTGTTTTGACTTGGATTTTTATTTTTGCAAGCTAAACCTCAGTAACACACCATACTAGTGCCCTCCATTGCGTGTTAACACATGTTTCCCTTGTGCACAAATCGCTACCCTAGATTTTAACGCCTCGTGATAGAAACCAATGTTAATGCCATGAAAGCCCTGTTTTCCACCTTGCTTGTGGATTTCATTACCTTAGGGTTTGCTTTTTTGCTAGTCCTTAGGTCCATACTGTCTCAGCTCTGATTTTTTTACTCACTCACATGCATTTTTTTTATTAAAAAAAATAGCTTAATTGCATTACTTTAAAAGAAAAAAAAGATATTTTCTATCATTCTGGTTTGTTTTGATCAATTTGATGATTAGATATTTATTTCGAGTTTTGAATGTTTGCATGTGCTAATATATATTAGGATATTTATTAGGATTACTTTCTTTGGAAAATATGTTATTACTCTCTCCTTATAGAAATTGTTTCTCATTGAATTCAATTGAAAAACATGATTTATTTTTTCATGGTTTGAGTCAGGTCTCTATTGTAGTACTCAACAACCCCGCATATTTTTTTTAGTTATATAATAAATAATGGGGACCCTTTCTTTTTCCAAATAAAATGAGATATATTTAAAAAGGTTGTTATTAAATCTCAAAGTCTTTGAAGTTTTCCTTATCGAATTAAAATATCGGAAGGATTAACGCTAGTAATGTTATGATAAATCGAAACCCCGATAGGCATTTTATTATAAAAAATAATATATCATCAGAATATTTTCTATATTGGACTCACAATATATCATAAATTTACTTTTAATAAAGTTACGATAAAATCATTCCCGATAAAGTTTTCCCGATGATTGCTTTGGGAAAAGGATTTACTTTTTAAAAAGAATATTATAAGAGACTGCGCGCCTTACAACTGCCACCTGTCATGTTAGAACTTCAAATATCGCAACATATTAAGTGTGTCCCTAACGAAATCTTTGATATCCTTAAGGTCCAACAAATTTCTTCCACGATACCTTTATCGCCTATACTTCATGCCATCCACCTCTGATAATTATATCTCCAATATCTATCTGCTACGATCAGAACTTTATATCGTGGGCACATCTTTTGTAACTCCCTGATATAAAACCTCCAATATCAATTCCCTCTTTTTCTCTCATGACCGTTACAATCAAGGTTTTTCTTTTATCAGAACTTTTGTTTGATCGTAAGTTTTTAAAAATGCGCTATTGAATTCTCCCGATGTTTCCTTTCAATATGTTGATATGTCATGCACCCATGTGAACTCACGCCTCCACATTTAATGATAGAAAGTGGTCAATTTATGTTTTCGATAAAAAATACTTTTCAATCATTTTTCCTTGAGTTTATCAAAAGCTGCAATAAAGCGAGTGAAAAGTAGTTATTAAGAACATCATTCTTGCTTTATTGTCTATGTTAATTCTATTGCTCACTCTTGCACTTTGTTACAGCCTAATCCTGACCATCATACCAGTGAATAATTTTATAAAGCTACTAAGGGGAAGAATAAAACTTGAGCGCAACAACCACCTGCTGCTCCCACAGTTGAAATTGCGGAGGAAAAGAACGAAATGCCAGGACTATTCTATGATACAGTTTGTTCTAGAGATGTAGGAAATTCCTCATTGGAATCCATCTATAAGTACTTATAAGAGGAAAAACCTATTGTTACTAAGAGGACTGTAACAACCGATGATTTTGAGTCAGTTTAAAATGCCACTTACATTGATTTAGCCAATTATTTCCTACACAGAATTGCAACTAGGCTGAAAATTATTCCTTATACAGATATGATTCAATGCGTCATTGAGAATATGAGCATCGCTGATAGGAAGTTTATAACAAAAAATAAAAAAATTATTGGGTCATTTTTAGGGGAATATTTGAACAAAATGTATAAGTTTCCCGAGCCACATGACAAATATGATAAGAACTTTGTCGAGGCCTTCATAAAGGAACATGCCCATCCATCAAAACCAATTAGACAATGGAAGAGATACTCAAACAAACATAAGTGGGAGGAATCGGTTAAGTACTAAGTTGATTCCCTTTCCGCTCTGTTTTTCCAAGAAATTGCTATGATTTTTAGGCTTTTCGGTTTACCCAATACTCGGAAATTTGAGGATGAATGGAATCCACTTATTGACACAACCTTATAGGGTTTTATCATGGACTGGGGAAATATACTCTTAGATAAACTAGCCACAAATAGTGTGTATTTTGGGAGCAAGCATAGTGTCTCTGGGAATGTAATTCCCCCCTTATATATGAGGGCATACATAATGGATGCCCTATTTTTTATATGGAATTTCCCTTTATGGATTTGAAATGGACTATAGAAGACCCAAATCCAATTCATATTTACCATGACCTATTTTGGGATACAAAATACCTACCTCATCTCTATAAGATCTGCCATATATTCATTCAGCCCATTCATTTTACTATCTTTGGTAATGATTCCCCTCGGTTATCCCCAAAAGATGAAACCGATTTTCTCTGAATAGGAAATTTTCTTGGTGAAGAACTATTTACCTATATCTGAGTTTTTGGAAGCCTAGCCAATCCTCATGTTTTAACATTATTTTTTCCTGATAAGCTTCTAACCAGAGAAATTTCCTATCAAATTGTAGATAATGGGATTTCTAAAGTATTGAAAGAATCTAATAAGAATATGTGGCATGCTTTTCCTCTCCAGTGTGGTATATTTTCCCTTGATAATTACAAACATGCTCATCTAGAAATTAAGGCTATTCAAGAACTTGATTTTCCTACCATGCCTAACAGACAGTATGATCCCCATCAAACTGTCAAGAAGATCACAAAAACATCAAGCACTAGACAATTTTTCCATGAGTCAGACATATTTGATGATTTGACTGAAAATATTCCTACTTATTCAATGGTTATAAAGTAAGCAGAGAAAAGTTTGTCTCCTCATCAAATGGTCTAGTTCACATAGTATAGAGCTTCTAAATTGCAGAATGTGCCTCTAGATTCGTTGAGTGTTTCTATGGAAGAAATCATACCTGGTGATAATGTAGTAGTTGATCGTACACAATATAATTCAAATTCTCAGTCAAAAGAAACAATTTCTCCTTATTCTTCTCAAGCTAAAGACCTTTTGACTAATACTAATTTTGATCAGATATGGGAAAAATTTAATTAGGTTATTCAAGGTATAGAGTCTCAAGATTTTGAAACTCCTATACAAAATAAGGTTCCTGACACTTCTAAAGATTTGGAAAAGGCTCCAAAGACTTTTGAAAAGCCTTTAGAAACTAATGATATTGAAATCATACTGAGCTTCCCAACTTCTGAGATTGTATTAAGGGTAGAAGAAATTCCTCCCATTGATATATTTTACTGTCCTGAGCACAAATTCATTGTTAAAATACAAAGAAAGAAAAGAAAATTTGATTAGTCCAAGGCTTTAGGTCCCATAAATACTTCTTTTGATGTAGTATAGAAAGGCTCTTTGATTAATCCTACAGATGAATTAGAAAGGCTCACTCAATTCATAGGAGCCTATGCCTCGCCAACCATATATAAAGCTGCTGAATTTCAACAATTGTTGAAAGAAGAATTGTGCATTTAGAAAAAAATACTGATATTGAAAAACAAAATATTTCTGATCAACAGCAAAGACAGTTTAATGAACTCAATAATAATTTTGATGACCTAAACATGCCACTGATTTGAACGCCAGAGACACACTAATACAATAATTACAAGGAATAATTGAGCAGCTACTTGTCAATCATGGATTGTCAGAGTTTAAAAAGGAAGAAAACTATTTAAATACTCTTCTTGCTCAACAATATAATTTATTCTTTCAAGGACTGACTATTATTCATGACTTGTTTCACACGACCAATTCTCTGGTTGAGAAATTAGCAGATATCATGATTTATTTTTATGATGTTGAAGAAATCCTTTCCAAATTTCTGACTTGGAAAGATAGTGCAAAAGGAAGATTATCTAATCTTCTTAGAATTGAAGAATCACACAGAGACATTGTCTTCACAGAGTGGGAAGTGTGTCTCAACCAAGCAGAAGAATTAGTATTCCAATAAAGAGACATTTCAAATAATACGATTGAGTCAATTAATGATAGTTTATTCCAGGAAAACCTTATCTCCAACTGTCTCGAAGGAACTCTTCCATAAATTAAACTGCTTACTAAAACATGGAAAGAAGCATCCAAGAAAAGAGCAAATATTATAAAGAAACTTACTAAAATTAATTTATAAAGTCATTGGAACTATCTAGTCAAACCACAAAGTTAGTGGTTAAGATTCAGATGCTTATCCAACACCACCAATCACATGTTTCCAATGTTAAAGGAATCAATGTTCATAATCCATATGTGGATCCAACGGAAGAATCCACC
Source organism: Pinus albicaulis (assembly GCA_034641835.2). Taxonomy (NCBI): domain Eukaryota; kingdom Viridiplantae; phylum Streptophyta; class Pinopsida; order Pinales; family Pinaceae; genus Pinus; species Pinus albicaulis. Next base: position 90,585,671 of record CM076576.1, read on the forward strand.
AGAATTAAAGACCATGACATACATCTATGAGTTGTATCTGTGAATGGGAGGACTTCTTCACAGACTTAGAGAACTTGTTACAACAAATTCTAAATTTATGTCTTTGATTTTATTTTATATATTTCACTTTTGTAATGAACTATAAATCCCTTTCATGTTGCAATGAGAAAGGGTTCTCAATTTTGGAAAGAACACTTTTGTTTGCATGATTGTAACTTAAGTTTCTATTAATAGTGTTAATTTTTCATAGAGCTACATTGTTCTTTTCTTTGATAGTTTCATTTATCCAATAAAATGTTAAATTCATCCCAAAAAATTATATGATTATACAAATATACATTATTAAAGTCATCATGAGAAACTATATATAAATAATAATACCATCATCATCATCTATGCAGCGAAACATAAAGGAACAAAGGAATAAAAGAATGCACACATAGAGACACCAGGATTGATCCGAGACCATGGAAAAACCCACTACGTGGAAACCATTACAAATTATTCTTCTTAGATCATCATCAAATGATTCAAAAAAAAAGAGTAAAATGATCCATAGATCCATAACTTCATGATGTAGAAAACAACTGGCATATGTACAATAAAATTATAAACATACTTCTGCTGAAGGAGCCTGAATATGAGAAATGAAATGCATTGATAATGGTTGTAACATAGTGATGAATACTGATGATATTGAGTGAGAACTATAGATACATCTTGAAGTGGAAATCTATATAGAGAATCTCACAATATCTACAGATCCATAGTGGTATGAAACCTCAGATACAACTGATCACCGAAACTCACTGAAAACAAATTTCCACCCCTAGATCTGAATCCAGGACACTATCAAAGCTGACTGCAAACATCTACATGAGTAATGGTGGTTGGATCAAGCTCATATCTGCCTAGAAACCCTTATTCATGACCTCAAGATGTTATGCCCGCAACTGTAGCTTCTTTGGACGCTACCAAGACACTCTGTGCTTTCGATTGAGGGAGATCGCAACCCAAAACAACCTTTTGGGCCCTGGTTGCACCCATATCTCATTGTTCCTATGGCTATGGGTCCCTGGGCATGGGCATAACACATTATTCCCGCGGATATGGCCCTATGGCCTTGGTTGCAACCTTGACATTGTCTACCCATAGCTATGAAAACTTGGCCGCTACCTAGCCATGTTGTACCTGTGACTCTGGCCTGAATTCAGTAGATATGTGCCTGTGGATATGGATCAGAAGCCTTAGACTAGAGTGAGCCTCTCACCTGTGATCCCGTACCTTGCATGAGCTTCTTCCATCGAACTTGTGCGAGCCAAGACAAAATAAACGAATGAAGACAATGGATTCAAATCGAAGATCGCTTAAGAAAGTGTGTGAGAATGAGCTTGAGGTCACCTCTATTTATAAATTTTGTGTGGGTCCGCTTGGGGTTAAGTAAAAATTGACTAATTTTACATGTGGTTAGGTCGACCTATTCCATTTCACTTTAATAAATAAAATTATTCATAATTTAACTTCTACTTAACTGATTGGAGCGATCCACAGGTCGATTTTTGTCCTCTAAAAAAGAGGAATCTAATGAAATTATAATCTTGACCATCTAATCTGTCCATAGTGTATTTTGACTAAAGTTTCATAATTTTAACACTCTGTTGTTTCGGGAAATGTTACCCTAAAGGTCTTGGGTTTTTAAACCTTCACATATCATGGGCATTTCATTACAAGAAGGACTCACTTAACCAAATTCTATTCATTAAACTAGAATCTACTGGTTGCAAACCTTACATGTATATCCTTCAGTTGTAGTAGATCTCGCGAGGTGAAAACCCCCTGCAACTCTTTGTGCTCTGAAATCTGTAAACCAACAAAGAACAAGCACAAAATCCTAGTTGTACAACATATATATGTTCTAGTTGTTAGTGAAAAACATGCATAATCTTATAAAAAAATATTAAATGAACAATTTAAGATCATTACACATGTATAAAATATTATTGACATGTAAACATCAGGAACAAGATGGCACTTCTGTTGTACAGTAAACAAATGTGGATAGATCACCTGAAATTTGCCATAGCCTTCGAGCATAACATTCTCTGGATCTGTCCATCCCCAGCCTCTCAAGGTTTCTTCCAAGGTTAGTGCACAATGGGTGTCACATAGGGTGAGTGAACATCTCAAGGAAACAAGGGTTTCCTGAAAATATATGGGAAGTGCAGGAGGCATAGGGAATTTATCAGACTTGGATAGGGCTCCAACAACGTATAATATCTATATTTCTCTCTCTCTTCCTCCCTTAGGCCATTCCCTTGAGGAGATTTTATACTCCCTCAAATTAGTTTCTACAGTTGGGAAAAATTAGGCCACGGGCTGGGGTAGTTAAGTTACAAGAACAACCGTAAACCCCGCCTAAAAAATAGGGGAATTATATATTTTTTAATGTTTAAAAAGGCATACGCGGTTCTATATGTATGGAATCCTGTGTATACATGGAAAATTCTGGGCAGAGTCGTGTATGGGTTTTAAGAAATTGTTTTTTGAGAAATATGTCCAAGTCTGAAGGGAAGGGTTGCCCAAGGCCAATGTATAAGTCATCAAGTATATGCTGGTGGTAAATGATGCTATAACATATGCCCCCTAATATATGAGGTCAGAAGGGGTACATGATGGCCGAAATGTATTATGTGTATATAAAGAACCTTGCGAGGACTAGAGAGGACTTCACCCGATTTCAGCCTGCCAAAAAACCAACGAGAGAGATCAAAAAGATAGCTCATGTCTGAGGCAGGCATACCCATGCTCAGTGAAAGAAAATCATGTTCGCATATGAAGTATAGAGCTGAAATGTAGAGTACATAGTGAATTATCTGATCACTGCCTAGAAGTACAAGTCAAAATCATGTCCAAGTATCACATATAAAATACTGATCAATGATGCTACAACAAATATCTGATCACAAAAGTCACAACTGAATATCCAAGTACCAAATCATAAGTGGTGGAACAAATGGTACAACGCGCAACTTGGGAGTCAACATATAAGATGTTGCTGTGATGAAACTGCATCATATAAGGGTGGATGATGTCACTGGCAGAAAACTGAAAGAGCTGTCAAAGTGAACCAAAGCATGTTGATGCAAACTCGAGGTCTTCACCGATCACCATGGCACAATTCTACACAATGGGAATAAATGAGTATAAGTCGACCATGTGAGTGTTTGATTACCGGTAATTGATGTATACTATTAACAAACGCGAGACAACCCACCGATAATGATAATGAGTGTCAAGGTGCCCAAGTACAATTTAGCAAGTGCGAATGAATGAGTTGAAGTTGAACACTTGGAAGACTCTATCAATCGGGAGGAAATGATGTATCCTCACTCTCGATAGCGAATATTCTTCTGTTGATAACTACAAACCCTAAGGTACTGAAAAAAGGACTCTAGAACTTATTCCCAGAGCAATGAGTCAGAGTCGATGGGAAAAGATCTGCTGGAAGGAAGGTATTAAGGCATCCCACATCAGTCTAGCGTGAGTGTAACCCACGGGCCAAGATTTGGAAGGAATCAGACGAAGTAGAGTGAAGTAACCAACCCGAAGCACGTTTCTAGCATGCACAAGATGAACCTTATTCGCGACCTCAAGATGTTATTCCCACAACTATAGCTTCTCTGGACGCTACCAAGGCACTTTGTGCTTGCGGCTAAGGGATATCGCAACCCAAAAAAACCTTTTGGGCCCTAGCTGCACCCATAGCTCCTTGTTCCTATGGCTATGGGTCCCTGGCCGCAGGCATAACACGTTGTGCCCGCGGATATGGCCCAAATCAACCCAATTTGGCCCTATAGCCTTGGTTGCAACCTTAACATTGTCTACTTGTGGCTATGGAAACTTGGCCGCTACCTAGCCATGTTGTGCCTGCGACTCTGGCCCGAATTCAGTAAATATGTGCCTATGGATATGGTTCAGAAGCCTTAGACCAGAGTGATCCTCTCACCTATGATCTCGTACCTTGCACAGGCTTCTTCCATCAAACCTGTGCGAGCCAAGACAAAATAAACGAACGAAGACAATGGATTCAAATCGAAGATCGCTTGAGAAAGTGTGTGAGAATGAGCTTGAGGTCACATATATTTATATATTTTGTGTGGATCCACTTGGGGTTAAGTCCAAATTGACTAATTTGACATGTGGTTAAGCCAACCTGTTCTATTTCACTTTAATAAATAAAATTATTCATAATTTAACTTTTTCTTAACCGATTCTAGCGATTCATAGGTCGATTTTTGTCCTCTAAAAAAGCGGAATCTAATGAAATTATAATCTTGACATATGATCTATCCATAGTGTATTTTGACTGTAGTTTCATAATTTTAACACTCTATTATGTAATGTTCCTACTTAGCCTTAGCTAAGAGGAGACATTCAATTTTGATTTTATTTATGTTTTTATGAATAAATGAATAAAGGAGGACATGTAAAACTCCTAAAAAGTCTGAATAAATCAATGCCCATGTGAACAAAGACAAATCAGGGCTATGTACATAATCACTTGTAGGTGTGAAAGAGGTTTGAGCCAAATATTGGGTCCACCTTGACCAAGTCAACTGCGTTGTCTAGGTTCATTGCATCTCCAAAAGGGACTGTGCAGTTCTAGAAGGGAGCCTCTAATGTGAAGAGGGGTAACTCATCAAAGTGGTTTAGGGTTTTCAAGGGCTTCCTCATGTTATAAAAGAAGGAGGAGAGCAACATGAAGAGGTTTTTGATAGATCATATTTCAGAAGTATTTGTCTGCTTAGACAAATACCATTCTCTGTTGTTTAGTGGATGATTGTGATTGGAATTCCTGTTTAGGGGTTTCATCTCTTCCCTTGAGGATCATTGGAGGGGTTCTTTGCTGAAGTTGGCCACTATCTAGTTTGATACCAAGCTATATCTTTCATGAGCAGCATTGGCCCATTAAGGTTTTTGCGGCTGCTATCTTTTGTAGCAAGTGGTGTTCTAGATCTGCTTAGATCTAGCTTGTTTTGAGAGGCTTTCTCTATTGGAGTGTGTTCTTCAGCTTCCAAAGAGATAGATGATCCATATTTTGTATCAGATCTATAATTTCATTCCATTTATTCAGTCTCTTTCACCCTCTATGCAGTTTCTGCTCAATATTGTGTTATTTTGTGAGAGGGATTTCTTATTTAAGTTTTCTATCAGTTTGGAGGAATATCTCTTGGTGCTAGGCTTGCCTTCCCTTGGTGATATGTGGATTGGGTTGCTGATCCATGTCTCTATATATCTTATATATTTCAGCAATAAAATTTATCTTCAGAAATTTCTGGGTTTTCTGTAGCACTACAATTTGTAATTCAGATCTACAGCTTATTATGCAATATTTTGATGTAATTCCAATTAGATCTTGTTCTTAATGTCTCATAGTTTCCAGATCTGTATTATATCTGATGTTTCATCCATGTATATGTAAGAGATCTGAAATGTAATGTAAAGCATCTGAACCATCTGAAAAATAACGTTGTCTATGTATTTCTGCAATTTGTTACTAATTGCAGCTCTAATTTCTAAAGGGATTTTTCCCTAGTTTCTTTTGTAATCTGTTGTAGAGGCTATAAGCTAAAAAATAAATTGGATTTACTATTATATCTCTGAATTATCAGATATTTGGCTATCCTCCTCTGAGTTTCAATCAAAACTGCGCAATTCTAGTAGCTGGGGTTTTCATGTTGCAGCAGCCTCTCTCTTTGGTTGATTTCTAGCTAGTCTTGATTTTGGGAGATCTGTTTAATATGCTTAAACTGATTTTTTTCAGCTGAAAATTTGCATATAAGTCACATAAAACATAAATGAGGGGATTCCAGCCTTATCTGCATTATTCTTGCTCAGATTTTCTTATACAACATTTTCATTGAAGACCTTGTTGAGATTCCTGAAATGGATTATTCCAATTTCTATTGGCAGAGTCTACAGTTGGCCAGGTAGCCTCTGGTTCTCACCCTCTTTTCAGAGGTGACATAACCAGTAAATTCCTTTGTATTCCATATCTGAAATAGAATCTTGAGAATCCCCAAAAAGGAATATTACAGTGGTATCGGAGCTCCACTCTTAGCACAGCTTGTGCTAGCATTGGAGCACCAGTCATGCTGCATTTCGAAGATGAAGATCCTCTTTCTGAGAGGAAGAGGAGATACTAGAATAGAATTCATAGAAATTATGAATATACTACTATTGACCTTGACAAGGGTCAAGACAAGGGGAAAGCCCCTGAATTGGTGAATGATAAAGATAAGGAGGCAGAAGAGTTTGAAAAAAATCTCTTGGAAGCTATGCAATATCTGTCTAAGGAGATAAAGGAGATGAGGATAGATTGAATGAGGGATTCCCTTGGAAGACTCCATCAAGGAGAAAGTTCTGAAATGTCTCAATATGGAACTAGAAAACCTGTGAGCTTGCCACAAGTTCCACAGATCTCACAATGCTCTACAATGCCTACCTTCTTGGTTGTAGAGAATGAAGGGCTTCAAGATACAACCTCTTTGGAAGGCTACTTTGCAGAATATGATTCACAAAGTTAAAGGTTCAAGGATAACTCGAGCTTTCAATACTTCTACCATCTCAAGGACCGGAGGAGGCCATGGCAACAATACAGAGATGGAGGTTTCCTTCATGGGAGGCATCACACCATGGGCAAGTTCTTCTTGCCTAAGTTCGATGGATCACCCTCTTGTTCAGCTAAAGCATGGGTGGAAAAGTTGGACATCTATTTCCAGCTGAATAAAGTGCCTGAAGCAGAAGCCATTAAGATTGTTTCGCTGCATTTTGATGGAGAAGCCCACAACTGGTGGTTTCATGGACTTTCTACATTGGGGCATAGAAATGTGTCCACATATGCTGAGTTCACTAGGAGACTAGTGGAGATATTTGATTGGAAGGATCCGGAGGCCCCTTTCATAAGCTTAGCAAAGCTTAAGCAAACAGGAGATGTTGAGGCCTATATCTCTGAATTCTTGAGGCTGTCTGTAATGGTTCCTGATCTTTCAGTTGCAAGGAGAGTCTATATGTTCATTGATGGCCTAGAAGAACCTTTGCATGGGTTGTTCAAGTATACCAAGCCCACCACTCTGCATGATGCCATTGAAAGAACAAGAGATCTCCAAGATGCCTTTCCAAGGGCAAAGGAAACCTTCCCAAGCAAAGCCACTCACTCTTCTAAAGGGAAGGAGGGGAAAGTTGCTCCACCCAAGGAGAACTCATAGAAAAATATTCTTGACAATGATCTCTGGAGGGAGTTGAGGAAAAAGAAATTATGTTTCACTTGTCAAGAGCCATGGGTACTGAGACATAGATGTGCTGCTGGAAGAGCACACTATATTGAAGTCTTCTTTGATTGTGAGGAGGAAGAGGGAAATGATGGAAATAGGAGAGGTCACAATGCTGGTGATGATTAGGAGAAGGATCCATCATCATCCAGAGAAGAAGAAGGATTATTTGCTCCAACCAGTGGGACTCTTGCTTCTTTGAGAGGAGTGCCCAATTATTTGACTCTTAGAGTACAAGATTCAGTTATGAACCAAAGAGTATCCATTCTAATTGACAGTGGGGAAACCCACAACTTCATTGATGCTCACTTTTTGCAAAAGGAGAGGGATCCCTATTGATACTTTTGATGGGTTCTCTGTTTTGGTTCCGGGAGATAGAACTATGCAGTGCATGCAGTATGTTCCATCACTTTCTGTGACTATGGGGACCTATACTTTGGAGGACCACTACTTTGTAGTGGACATACCAGACACCAACATCATCTTGGGTGTCCAGTGGTTGATTACTTTGGGAAAAGTCACCACTGATTGGAAGGCATTGCAGATGGAATGGGTGGATTTGAATACTGGGAAACAACAAATCATTCAAGGCATGCACACCTACCCTTCACTTGATGCTTCTACCCACACAACAAAGATGGAATTGCGCAGTGGGGGCAGGGACCTCACAGTTCCTTCTCTCATGTTTATGAAAATGCTGCAAGGGAAATTCCTACATCATGGCAAGCCACTTGGGGTGCCATTAGATTTTGTGGGGAAAGCTTCACCAATCGTTGAAACAATGGAAGAAAGAGTCACAACGTTGTGGGAGGAAGCAAGGGGGAGAATAAGCCTTCCCACAAACAATTTTGGAATGCATAGTGCCAAAGACACAAGCAGCAACAAGGTAAGCACCACCATAGATGCATCAATAGTGCTGTCCTTGTTGAGAAGTGTAGGTCCATATTGGAGGTCTCAACTCCTTGTGGAGTACTCCAAAGATCTACACACAGGGATGATCTTAGATGGAATAAAGCAAGGAGGAGGCTATTTGGTCCATGAAGGGGTCATCTATAATCTTGGAAAATTATTCTTATCTCAAGCCTCTAAGCTAAAGCAAGAGATACTACAAAGAGCACACAAGGAGTTCCTTTCTAGCTACATGTAGTCAGCAAAAATCTACTCCCTAATCTTGAAGAGTTTGGATTGGGAAGGTATGGAGGAAGAACTACATCAGCATTATGATTGGGAGGAACTACATCAGCACTTACAAGAGTGCAATAGCTATGTGGGGATGGGGCAGCCAAGGGATCCTATGCAGGAGACATTTCATCCATCTCTTTCTTCTCTCAAAAGAGGAGAAAAGCCCATGCCTAACTCTATGTGTGTGGGAGACTTGTATGGTAAGAAATATGATCTTATGGAGCAAGTTTATTTTTTTGATTTGGAACATTCTCTTACCATATGTATGCATTCCATGGCTCCTACAAGGAGTAATATCACATTCAGATCTCATGGCAATGATGAGGCTAATAAAAATTCCAAAACTGGCCACTCCCTTGAGGTGCAAAGGGAGATTATTTATCATAATGAGTGCTTACCAAAAGCACCTAATGAGGGTTTCACTTTCAGCCATGTCAAAGTGACCCATGCAGAAAATATGTGGTGGGATTACCACCTATCACACTCATATCTACTCAAAACAAGGAGTGCACTGCGCTGGTACCTTATGTGGGATTGTGACCCACCTCCTCAAGTGCAACTTTCAGGTTGCCTATATGTGATTTTGCTTCCATACATAGATGACATATTGGTATTTTTTATGGGTATGTATGGGCAAAGAGTAGGTAGCGTACATGTGCCACATGGGATGGAACTTTATCTTGTACTTCATGATACATGTTTCAGATATGACATTGCTTCACCCATGTTCATTTCTGTTGAGTTTTACACTCCTGAAGGGGTAGACTATGCACCTATCATGTTGGCATTGGAGGAGAATTTTTTGATGTATTGGCTTGGTGAGCACTTAATCCATGATGAAATCTTGATTCTTGATGGTGCCATCAATGGAGAAAGAGAAGAACTACAGCTCTTACCCTATCAGTTGCTTGAGGAAAAGCAACATTTTGGAGGGGAGGATTGTAATGTTCCTACTTAGCCTTAGCTAAGAGGAGACATTCAATTTTGATTTTATTTATGTTTTATGAATAAATGAATAAAGGAGGACATGTAAAAATCCTAAAAAGTCTGAATAAATCAATGCTCATGTGAACAAAGACAAATCAGGGCTATGTACATAATCACTTGCAGGTGTGAAAGAGGTTTGAGCCAAAGATTGGGTCCACCTTAACCAAATCAACTGCGTTGTCTAGGTTCATTGCATCTCCAAAAGGGACTGCGCAGTTCTAGAAGGGAGCCTCTAATGTGAAGAGGGGTAACTCATCAAAGTGGTTTAGGGTTTGCAAGGGCTTTCTCATGTTATAAAATAAGGAGGAGATAAACATGAAGAGGTTGTTGATACATCATATTTTTGAAGTATTTGTCTGCTTGGACAAATACCATTCTCTGTTGTTTAGTGGATGATTGTGATTGGAATTCCTGTTTAGGGGTTTCATCTCTTCCCTTGAGGATCATTGGAGGATTTCTTTGCTGAATTTGGCCACTATCTGGTTTGAGACCAAGCTCTATCTTTCATGAGCAGCGCTAGCCCATTGAGGTTTTTGCAGCTACTATCTTTCGTAGCAAGTGGTGTTCTAGATCTGCTTAGATCTAGCTTGTTTTGAGAGGCTTTCTCTATTGGAGTGTGTTCTTCAGCCTCCAAAGAGATATCTGATCCATATTTTGTATCAGATCTGTAATTTCCTTCCAGTTATTTAGTGTCTTTCACCCTCTGTGCAGTTTTTGCTCGATACTGCGTTATTTTGTGAGAGGGCTTTCTTATTTTAGTTTGCTATCAGTTTGGAGGAAGATCTCTTGGTGCTAGGCTTGCCTTCCCTTGGTGATCCATGTATCTATAGATCTGATCTCTTTCAGCAATAAAATTTATCTTCAGAAATTTCTAGGTTTTCTGCAGCACTGCAATTTGTAATTCAGATCTACAGCTTATGCAATATTTTGATGTAATTCCAATTGGATCTTGTTCTTAATGTCTCATAGTTTCCAAATCTATATTATATCTGATTTTTCATCCATGTATATGTTAGAGATCTGAAATTTAATGTACAATAGTTGAACCATCTGAAAAATAATTTTGTCTATGTATTTCTGCAGCTTGTTACTAATTGTAGCTCTAATTTCTGAAGGGATTTTGCCCTAGTTTCTTTTGTAATCTGCTGTAGAGGCTATAAGCTCAAATATAAATCTGATTTACTGTTATATCTCTGAATTATCAGATATTTTGCTATCCTCCTCTGAGTTTCAGTCAAAACTGCGCAATTCTAGTAGCTGGGGTTTTCATGTTGCAGCAACCTCTCTCTTTGGCTGATTTCTAGCTAGTCTCGATTTTGGGAGATCTGTTTAATATGCTTAAACTGATTTGTTTCAGCTTAAAATATGCATATAAGTCACATAAAACATAAATTAGGGTATCCCAGCCCTAATCTATGTTAATCTTGCTCATATTTTCTTATACAACATTTTCATTGAAGACCTTGTTGAGATTCCTCAAAGGGATTATTCCAAGTTCTATTGGCAGAGTCTATAGCTAGCCAGGTAGCCTCTGGTTCTCACCCTCTTTTTAGAGGTGATATAACCAGTAAATTCCTTTGTATTCCATCTCTGCAATAGAATCTTGAGAATCCCCAAAAAGGAATATCACATATTATCACCAAATTGATCATGATTGGTTGCTCATCAATCAACTCAATGTAACTCTTTTAAACCACTTCTAATTGAAGATTAGCCTATTTAGTTTGAGAGGGCTCTCTCAAGGGGGTTTTATGATTTTGAATAATGATAGTACTAGATGGCTAACTCTATGGAATTGTAACTTATTTTGTATGATTGGAGGTTGAAAAAATGCAGGCTTGCTACCATTGGGATTTTGGAGTCAATAAAGAGTAGTCTTAGTGACAGTGGTTCTTCACATGGAAGCTGAGGTAGATAGAGGTCTTCAACAACGATAATTCACACATACAACATAGGAAAACACAGTCATTTCACCACTAAAGGAAGTTAGAGCATAATATTATGAATTATGAGTAATTAGGGATGAAATCTACTGCAAATTATTAAACATAAGATAAATATCAATAATACATCAAAAACCTCATGAGAATCTCACGTCTGGAAGTAGAATGTCACTTTATATTACTGATATTGATAAAAAACATACAAGAAACAATTTGGTGCAAATGTTCTCCAGCCGTTTGCTTCTTCGATGTTTTGTCTATATATAGACATTTTTTATAATATGGATGATCTGCCTAGTGGCTAGATCCTCGAATTCTACTATGACACCTTTCATAACTAAAATTAATAACTTAAAATAGAAAACTGAAAACTACCTTTAAAGAAACAAACTCCTAATAGGACTCTATCTCCTATTTATTATATTCCTTTATCTTATCTGTAAAACAGTTACATGATGGCTACAAATTGAATGTCACATGCTCAAAGGACACATGACCAAGCTCACCACCACTTTACATATTTATAGAATCCCTAGATATGTGGAACATAACCCTGCTTTTTAGAAATGGATGACTTTCGTCTTCAACGTTGCTTTGACTGATGACCTGGCTCCATGGCACTCCCTTTAAGTCATAAATATCTGCTAAAAAATATCCACTAACATGTTGGAGGTCTCCAGCTGGAAAAATTTGCTTTTAAGATGCTCAAAATCCGTCAACAATTGCTCGCTACGAAAACAGGAAAGTTTCATAGAGAGATTTAGTAGCGTTGGAAAAGTGGATTTTCCATCCATCTTCTTCACTTCTTTACTGTTCCATCATCTTAATCATGTCATGACACCTTACCACCATGGATCCCTGTAATATTCCAAAATTTTCACCTGATATTTGGAATATTAGAGTTCTTAACTTCCTTAATGAATTAAGAAAATAAAAGGGTGGAGGGACCCATAATCCTCAATATGAATAAATATCCACTTTTTGTGTGTGAATGTGGGTTAATTAAGCCTAGATCTACATAATGAGGTAGTTTAGCAACTACTAATGTGAATGGAATTGGAGATTATATCTCATTAATTGAGATAGATCATGGAGTTTGATACATTCAACTAAGATCTTGAAGATATCAAATATAATATCATGGAACATTCATGATAAATTGATGGAGGATGTTGTGCAAGCAAAGCACACATGATGGAGAGGTTGTACATTGCACCTAGACATGATGGATGATTTGGTCAAACAATGGAGTCAAACTTGGAGGATCTTGTCCATATGCACAACGCAGTCTAGATGAGGGCCAAAGCATGGGAAGGCTCAAACATTATATAAATAAGATTAAGGCAAGGATGAGGGCATGCTGGTGAGTCTTGATGTTAAGGATATTTTCAGATCTGGAATTGTCATGTGACATTCCATTTCTTTCTCGGGCTATTTATTAGAGATTGCAAGTGTTGTTTAGCACAGGGTGTTCCTGATTGGGAATCCCACCTCTTTCTTAGAGTAGCTCTAGAAATATTATTGTACTTCATTCCACATCAGGCATTGGTGCCACATATCTTTTCCTACTTCTGCAAAACATTCATATTCAGAAATTGCAGATTTTTGAAGATCAGTTTGGAAGGTGGAATTTGTCTTTAGTACTTCAGTTGGAGAAATGGTGAGGGTTTATTCCCATCACCTTGGGCTTATAGATCAGCATTCCCAGAGCTTCATTTCATATCCGGCATCAGGCAAAAATTTATTGACCTCCTAGCAACAATATTTCCTTCAAGAATTACGCTGTCCAATTTGCAGATCCAAAAGGATGAAGGAAGTTGCTAGAATTTCAGCTAGTAATCCTGTGGGGGATCATCCCCTCACATTTCCATCAGTATTTCCATCATCCTGGAGTTTATTGCAGCATTTTTCAGCATGCAAAAGACATCTCTTTCCCTGACAGCACAGTTTCTATTAGCAGTTGTGTTGCAGCAGCTGTAATTATTATTGGAGGATTGGGAAGCTAGATCTAGAGCTTCTATCTTGTAGATCTGAAGAAGGGATCAGCCCTTCAAGCTTAGCTCTGATATTGCTACATATTTCAGCCATATATTTGATAGATCTAGCTTCGGATATGTATTTCCCAACAGATTAAGGATCAAATACTAGGACGGTGATTTTCCAAAGTTGTAGATTTTGAAAATCCTTTCTGGGTTATCTTGGGAATCCATCACATTGGCCAGATCTTGAATCTTGGCATCATCTGAGCTCTAGATTTGAGTAGATCTGCATTTTCCTTTTCAGCCTATAGTCATATGTTTATATTCTGCTAAAGGGACAGTGCAATATTTTTTTTAGTGGTTCTCCAGTTACATAGTGCCTATTGTGGCATGTTTTCTGGGTGATTCTAGGCCATCTCTTTAGCTAGATCTCCTCATAATTTGTACATTGTGTAATTGAATATTCTACAATATAATATGGCTCCGCTTCTTTGTAAATTCTAATGTTTTCTTAAGATTTATTGTTTACCTTGGTGCAGTTCTTATATTGTGTTTAATTATTACTACATTCTCCCTTTTGGGATATTACAGTGGTATCGGAGCATGATCTTTGGCTGAGCTTATGGACACTTCATCTTTTTCATTTAAAGAAGGAGAAGATAGATGAGATCTATCATGGACGAAGAAAATTTTGCCACTCATTTCTATAGATCTATGAAAAATATCCCCAAGGAGGTCAATCAAATGAAAAAGGAAAGGCAGAAAGAAGATCCAAGAAGAAGATGTGATGAGGAAGGTCCAAGCACTTCCTATCAGCAAAGAAGAAAAACGGAGAATCCCAGATCTCCTCATAGATCCACTATGCCCACTTTCTTTGGATAAGGTACAAGGTGTAGAAATGAAGAAAGGAATGAACCTGAGACTCATGAGACTCTCAATCTATATCTTGAAGAGTACAAAGCACATTCTAGAGCATTCAAGGAGAAGCTAACTCTCCAACAATTCTTCAAAATCAAAGAAGAAAGAGGATCCTATAGCAGCAATAGCATAAAGAGGCATAATAGATTATATTTGCCTACATTTGATGGATCTTCCTCAAGCATTGTTAAGGCTTGGAGGAGAGAGTTAGATGCATTTTTTAGACTACATCCTTTAGTTGAAGGAGAGGTTGTTCAAATTGCAGCACTTCATATTTTAGGTGAATCCAATGATTGGTGGTTTGGTCACATGGAGCATGCAAAGGTGACTAAATATTCAGATTTCTTTCATACGTTGAGGAAGGAATTTGATGTGAGAAAACCAGAGATGTGTCATAAAGTGACATTCCCTAAGGGAACAAAGGAGGATGTCAATCTTGTCACTCTGGACAAGAGGTCATTACATTCACCACCCGCTGCAGAAGTACTTGCATCCGAAGAAGAGATACTTGCAACTTTGCAAAGTGGTCTTGAGCTCTTGACACATAGAGTCCCATGCATAATATAGGAGGTGCATCAGGAAGAGGAGGAAGATTCCAGTGTTGGTACATTGGAAGAAGAGAAGCCATCTCTCTTACCAGTAGTTGGAGACATCATTTTCCCGATTGGATTAGATCCAAATGTTGATTTGAAGTAGCAACTATCACAGTGCAGAGGACCCTTGATCTAATCAAGGAGGAGATGAAAAGATATCCCAGTTTGTCATGGATGGCCTACATTCAACCTCTTGAGTTGAAGTGTAGAGTTTTAGAAGAAGGTATGAGCATGATCCTATGTACAATGACTAGTTATGAGATCAGTATTGTGCCTTTCTTAAAGAAATCACATGTATTGCCCTGCATATCTACAACACTGTCACTTAGTAGCTATGAAAGTGAAGATGCACCATAATTATTGGAGCATTTTGAAGGTAGCTTAACTCATGAAGCAATGGAGGTAAAGATGATAAATGGTAGACATCTAGATATGAGAAACATTTTCTCCTTTCTTGATGACACTTTCTCAATGAGCATCTCATAGCTCAAAGAGAGACTTCTACCTACAACAAATCCAGAACCTCATTGGTTTTGGAAGTCCATGGATGAGAAGAAGGTATCATTAAGAGATCTCATTGGAGGTGCACTTCAACATTTCATGAAGTGCAAAGTTCTTCATCAGTTTGGGGAATATGGTATTCTACAAAGGGAGGATACCATGATTATGCAACACATCACTCATCTTCCATATTGGGTTGAGTGGGTGGGGATGATGAGAAAGGGGTTGCATGAACACTTGAAGATTTATGATATGGGCCAACAATATTGGTTGCGTTGGTTTCCCTCGGGAGATTATTTTCACTACCGAAAGGCTCCTATTTCTTTGATCCATCCCTTGAGGAACACTTATGAAATGAAGAAGGAGGCATGGTTGTGCTGGCTGCTCTTGGGTGAGTATGGATACCACCCAATAGCTCATATTTTTTTGATTCATGCCTTGTGTATCAATGATAGAATGCAACAAAGAAGGTGTGTTCATTTTGGTTTCACTTGAGAGAGATTGGCCACCACATGACATCTCCTATATCTATGTGTTTCGTATTGGGTAAAGCTTGGCATGATGCTCTTATGATGTGCATTGATGATGTTTCTTTGTATTGGGCTGATGTGACATTCCATATGTCCATTAGTATGTTTTTTCTTCATGATGCACATGAGGAGGAGAGACAGAAGCAAGATCTCTTGTTTCTTTGGTTACTTTTGGGGGAGTTTGGCTTGTCCATATTACATGGACGAGATGGAGGATTTTAGTAAAGGGCCTTACTCCAGTGGTTACTATTAGGAGAATATGGTTTGACATCTTTGTCTACCCATATAACTCATTTCCTTTTTCTTTTGCATAACTTTGGAATGATGCTTGGATCCAACAAGGCCAACAGGGCTAAGAAGGAGAGCATATCTATGCTCAATCAAATTCATAAAACATGGGATGAAGAGATGTATTGTGAGATGGAGCTTTTCCTTTGTGGAAAGAGCCACATTATTTTGTGTATCTCATGTATTAATGATGAATTTGGAACTCATATGGTTGTCACTTGGTACTTCATGATGGAGGGAGGACATCTAACCATACAGTTAGAGGTCATTATATATGTTTTTGAAAGATAACTTTGGAACCAAACATACATAACACATTGCAGCAAATGGAGGAAGCCCTCCTTATGTGGATGCCATTTGGAGGGGAATAGATGGATTTGCATCTACTTTTTGAGTTGCTTGAGGACAAGCAACATTTTTCCAGGGAGGACTGTAATATTCCCAAATTTTCACCTAATATTTGGAATATTAGAGTTCTTAACTTTCTTAATGAATTAAGCAAATAAATGGGTGGAGGGACCCATAATCCTCAATATGAATAAATATCCACTTTTTGTGTGTGAATGTGGGTTAATTAAGCCTAGATCTACATAATGAGGTAGTTGAGAAACTACTAATGTGAATGGAATTGGAGATTATATCTCATTAATTGAGATAGATCATGGATGTTGATACAGTAAACTAAGATCTTGAAGATTTCAAACATGGAACATTCATGATAAAGTGATGGAGTATGTTGTGCAATCAAAGCACACATGATGGAGAGGGTGTACATTGCACCTAGACATGATGGATGATTTGGTCAAACAACGCAGTCAAACTTGGAGGATCTTGTCCATATGCACAGCACGGTCCAGATGAGGGCCAAAGCATGGGAAGGCTCAAACATTATATAAAGAAGATGAGGGCAAGGATGAGGGCATGCTAGTGATTCTTGATGTTAAGGATCTTTTCAGATATGGAATTGTCATGTGACATTCCATTGCTTTCTCGAGTTGTTTAGTAGAGATTGCAAGTGTTGTTTAGCACAGGGTGTTCCTAATTGGGAATCCCACCTCTTTCTTAGAGTAGCTCTAGAAATATTATTGTACTTCATTCCACATCATGAATTGGTGCCACATATCTTTTCCTACTTCTGTAGAACATTCATATTCAGAAATTGCAGATTTATGAAGATCATTTTGGAAGGTGGAAGTTGTCTTTAGTAATTCAGCTGGAGAATTGGTGAGGGTTTATTCCCATCACCTTGGGCTTATAGATCAACATTCCAAGAGCTTCATTTCAGATCTGGCATCAGGCCAAAATTTATTGACCTCCTAGCAGCAATATTTCCTTCAGGAATTACGCTGTCCAATTTGCAGATCCAAAAGGAGGAAGGAAGTTGCTAGCATTTCAGCTAGTAATCCTGTGAGGGATCATCCCCTCACATTTCCATCAGTATTTCCATCAGCCTGGAGTTTATTGCAACATTTTTCAGTAGGCATAAGGCCTCTCTTTCCCTCACAGTGCAGTTTCTATTGGCAGTTTTGTTGCAGCACCTGTGATTATTATTGGAGGATTGAGAAGCTAGATCTAGAGCTTCTAGCTTATAGATCTAAAGATGGGATTAGCCCGTCAAGATTAGATCTGATCTTGCAACATATTGCAGCCATATATTTGACAGATATAGCTTCAGATCTGTATTTCCCAACAGATTAAGGATCAAATCCTAGGAGGGTGATTTTCCAAAGTTGTAGATCTGGAAAATCCTTTCTGGGTTATCTTGGGAATCCATCACATTGGCCAGATCTTGAAAATTGGCATCATATGAGATCGAGATTTTAGTAGATATTCATTTTCCTTTTCAACCTCAATTCATATGTTCATATTCTACTGAAGGGATAGTGCAGTATTTGCTTCAGTGATTCTCCAATTACACAGTGCCTATTGTGGCATGTTTTCTAGGTGATTCTAGGCCATCTCTTTGGCTATATCTCCTTATCTTTTGTACATTGTGTAACTGAATATTCTCCAATATAATAAAATAGCTAGGCTTCTTTGTAAATTTTTATGTTGTCTTAATATTTATTGTTTACCTTGCTGCAGTTCTTATATTGTGTTTAATTATTACTGCATTCTTCCTTTTGGGATATTACAGTGGTATCGGAGCATGATCTTTGGCTCAGCTTGTGGACACTTCATCTTTTGTATCTAAAGAAGGAGAAAATAGATGAGATCTATCATGGAGGAAGAAAATTGTGCCACTCATTTCTATAGATCTATGCAAAATCTCCCCAAGGAGGTCAATCAAATGAACGAGGAAAGGCAGAGAGAATATACAAGAATAAGATGTGATGAGGAAGGTCCAAGCACTTCCTATCAGCAAAGAAGAAAACCAGAGAATCCTAGATCTCCTCATAGATCCACTATGCCCACTTTCTTTGGAGAAGGTGCAACGTGTAGAAATGAAGAAAGTAATGAACCTGAGACTCATGAGACTTTCAATCTATATCTTGAAGAGTACAAAGCACAGTCTAGAGCATTCAAGGAGAAGCTAACTCTCCAACAATTCTTCAAAATCAAATAAGAAAGAGGATCTTATAGCAGCAATAGCATAAAGAGGCATAATAGATTCTATTTGCCTACATTTGATGGATCTTCCTCAAGCACTGTTAAGGCTTGGAGGAGAGATTTAGATGCATTTTTTAGGCTACATCCTGTAGCTGAAGGAGAGGTTGTTCAAATTGTAGCACTTCATATTTTAGGTGAATCCAATGATTGGTGGTTTGGTCACATGGAGCATGCAAAGGTAACTAAATATTCAGATTTATTTCACAAGTTGAGGAAGGAATTTGATGTGAGAAAACCAAAGATGTGTCATAAAGTGACATTCCCTAAGGGAACAAAAGAGGATGTCAATCTTGTCACTCTAGACAAGAGGTCATTACATTCACCACCCGCTGCAGCAGTGCTTGCATCCGGAGAAGAGACACTTGCAACTTTGCAAAGTGGTCTTCATCCCTTGATACATAGAGTCCCATGCATAATCTAGGAGGTGCATGAGGAAGAGGAGGAATATTCCAGCGCTAGTACATTGGAAGAAGAGCAGCCATCTCTCTTACCAGTAGTTTGAGACATCATTTTCCCGGTTGGATTAGATCCAAATGTTGATTTGAAGTAGCAAACTATCACAGCGCAGAGGACCCTTGATCTAATCAAGGAGGAGATGAAAATCTATCCCAGTTTTTAATGGATGGAATACATTCAACCTCTTGAGTTGAAGTGTAAAGTTTTAGAAGAAGGGATGAACATGATCCTATGTACAATGACTAGTTATGAGATCAGTATTGTGCCTTTCTTTGAGACAACACATGTATTACCCTATAGATCTACATCGTTGTCACTTAGTAGTTGTGAAAGTGAAGAGGCCTATCATTCTTGGAGCATTCTGAAGGTAGCTTCACTCATGAAGCAATGGAGGTAAAGATGATAAATGGTAGACATCTAGATATGAGAAACCTTTTCTCCTTTCTTGACGACACTTTCTCAATGAGCATCTCACAGCTTAAAGAGATACTTCTATCTATAGCAGATCCAGAACCTCATTGGTTTTGGAAGGCCATGGATGAGAAGAAGGTCTCATTAAGAGATCTCATTGGAGGTGCACTTCAACATTTCATGAAGTGCAAATTTCTTCATCAATTTGGGGAAGATGGTATTCTACAAAGGGAGGATACCATGATTATGCAACACATCACTCATCTTCCATATTGGGGTGAGTGGGTGAGGATTATAAGAAAGGGGTTGCATGACCACTTGCAGATTTATGATATGGGCCAACAAGCTTGGTTACGTTGGTTTCCCTTGGGAGATTCTTGTCACTACCCAAAGGCTCCTATTTCTTTGATCCATGCCTTGAGGAACACTTATGAAATGAAGGAGGCATGGCTGCATTGGCTTCTCTTGGGTGAGAATGGTTACCATCAAATAGCTCATATTTTTCTGATTCATGCCTTGTGTATCAATGATAGAATGCAGCAAAAGAAGGCATGTTCATTTTGGTTTCACTTGAGAGAGATTGGCCACCACATGACATCTCATATATCTATGTGTTTTGTATTGGGTAAAGCTTGGCATGATGCTCTCATGATGTGCATTGATGATGTTTCTTTGTATTGGGCTGATGCGACATTCCATATGTCCATTAGTATGTTTTTTCTTCATGATGCACATGAGGAGGAGAGAAAGAAGCAAGATATCTTGTTTCTTTGGTTGCTTTTAGGGGAGTTTGGCTTGTCCATCTTACATGGAGGAGATGGAGGATTGCAGCAAAGGGCCTTAATCCGGTGGTTACTATTAGGAGAATATGGTTTGACATATTTGTCTACCCATATAACTCCTTTCCTTCTTCTTTTGCATAACATTAGAATGATGCTTGGATCCAACAAGGCCAACAGGGCTAAGGAGGAGAGCATATCAATGCTCAATCAAATTCATAAAACATGGGATGAGGAGATGTATTGTGAGATGGAGCTTTTCCTTTCTGGAAAAAACCACTTTATTTTGTGTATCTCATGTATCAATGATGAAGTTGGAACTCACATGGTTGTCCCTTGGTACTTCATGATGGAGGGAGCACATCTAACCATACAGTAAGAGGTCATTCTATATGTTTTTGAAAGACAACTTTGGAACCAAACATACATAACACATTGCAGCAAATGGAGGAAGCCTTCCTTATGTGGATTCCATTTGGAGGGGAATAGATGGATTTGCATCTACTTTTTGAGTTTCTTGAGGACAAGCAACATTTTTCTGAGGAGGACTGTAATATTCCCAAATTTTCACCTGATATTTGGAATATTAGAGTTCTTAAATTTCTTAATGAATTAAGAAAATAAAAGGGTGGAGGGACCCATAATCCTCAATATGAATAAATATCCACTTTTTGTGTGTGAATGTGGGTTAATTAAGCCTATATCTACATAATGACGTAGTTGAGAAACTACTAATGTGAATGGAATTAGAGATTATATCTCATTAATTGAGATAGATCATGGAGGTTGATAAAATAAACTAAGATCTTGAATATTTCAAACAGAAGATCATGGAACATTCGTGATAAAGTGATGGAGGATGTTGTGCAATCAAAGCACACATGATGGAGAGGGTGTACATTGCACCTAGACATGATGGATGATTTGGTCAAACAACACAGTCAAACTTGGAGGATCTTGTCCATATGCACAACACAGTCTAGATGAGGGCCAAAGCATGGGAGGGCTCAAACATTATATAAAGAAGATGAAGGCAAGGATGAGGGCATGCTGGTGAGTCTTGATGTTAAG
This sequence comes from Pinus albicaulis, assembly GCA_034641835.2. Classification (NCBI taxonomy): domain Eukaryota; kingdom Viridiplantae; phylum Streptophyta; class Pinopsida; order Pinales; family Pinaceae; genus Pinus; species Pinus albicaulis. The sequence goes on from CM076576.1 coordinate 90,607,250, forward strand.
GATATTTTCATATCTAGAATTGTCATGTGACATTCCATTGCTTTCTCGGGTTGTTTAGCTGAGATTGCAAGTGCTGTTTAGCAAAGGTGTTCTTGATTCGGGAATCCCAACTCTTTCTTAAAGTAGCTCTATAAAGAGTATTTTACTTCATTCCACATCAGGCATTGGTGCCACATAGCTTTTCCTACTTCTGCAGAACATTCATATTCAGAAATTACAGATTTCTGAAGATTAGTTTGGAAGGTGGAAGTTGTCTTCAGTACTTCAGTTGTAGAATTGGTGAGGGTTTATTCCCATCACCTTGGGCTTATAGATTAGCATTCCCAGAGCTTAATTTCAAATCTAGCTTCAGGCCAAAAGTTATTGACCTCCTAGCAGTATTATTTCCTTTAGGAATTACACTGTCCAATTTGCAAATCCAAAAGGAGGAAGGAAGTTGCTATAATTTCAGCTAGTAATCCTGTGCCATCAGTCTTTCCATCATCCTGGAGTTTATTGCAGCATTTTTCAGTAGGTATAAGGCCTCTCTTTCCCTCACAGCGTAGTTTCTATTGGCAGTTTTGTTGCAGAAGTTGTAATTATTATTGGAGGATTGAGAAGCTAGATCTAGAGCTTATAGCTTGTAAATCTAAAGAAGGGATCAACCCTTCAAGCTTATATATGATATTGAAACATATTTCAGCCATCTATTTGACAAATCTAGCTTCAGATCCGTATTTTCGAGCAGATTAAGGATCAAATCCTAGGAGGCTGATTCTCCAAAGTTGTAGATCTAGAAAATCCTTTCTGGGTTATCTTGGGAATCCATCACATTGGCCAGATCTTGAATCCTGGCATCATCTAAGCTCCAGATTTGGGTAGATATATATTTTCCTTTTCAGCCTACAGTCATATGTTCATATTCTTCTGAAGGGATAGAACAGTATTTTCTTCAATGGTTCTCCACGCAGTGCCTATTGTGGCATGTTTTCTAGGTGATTCTAGGCCATATCTTTAGCTAGATCTCCTCATATTTTGTACATTGTGTAACTGAATCTTCTCCAATATAATAAAATGACTCAGCTTCTTTGTAAATTCTGAATTTTTCTTAAGATTTATTGTTTACCTTGTTGTAGTTCTTATATTGTGTTTAAGTATTACTGCATTCTCCCTTTTGGGATATTACAATCCCTCTCCTTAAAACATTCCAAAACTGAATTTGAATGCAAAAAGGCACCTACAGGTTTTTTCGTAGCGTATTTCTGGCTTCAAGCCTGGGGTATGCTACGAAAAGATGCAAAAAACCAGAGATTGCTCTTTTTAAGAACATCTTCAAAAATTGTCTTCCATTTATAAAATTGGGGTTCTCTGCATGTTATGAACCTCCCAAAAAAAATTTAATCTTACCTTATTGCTCTTATGGTGTTTCTTCCTCATTTACAATCAGTTTACTAATGGGCTTCTCTACCATTGTCATTTTCAATCTTTTATTTTCCAACTCTACATGAATCAGATCTAATTTATCTTCTAGATATTTCACTTTGTCCTTTAATGCCCTTTTCTTGGATTGCAAGTGTAGATTTATATTTTTGATATGTTTGACCTCTCCCCTTAGTGGTTGAGTCCACTATATCAAATTTTCTGTATTGGCCAAGGTATTTAAAACATTGGTGACTTGATCTTCCCATATTTTTCTCATTTACTCAACTTGAACTTTCTCAACTCCGTGTTTCTTTGCCTCTTGCTTCAACACTGATATCTCTTCACCAGCCACCTTCAACTACTCTTTAAGGGTTTCAATTTTTGACTTTTCACTAATTTTTCTTTACCCTTCCTTTTTTTGATAACCAGCTCTTCTTTTGTAGGTGAAGAGAGATCTATGATGCTTGGTGGCTGAGTAGTTTCACTAACCTTCTCAATCTCTTTGCTACTTTCCATGACCTTTCTTGCATGCCTGGTCATTGGATTTCTAGGTTGAAACATGAAACCAACATCATCACCTGCAAACTCTAATTTTTTAGTTGCCTTTCCTTTCTTTAGATTTCTTCCTCCATCTTCAACATCTTCAGCTTGTACAATGGGAGTTTCTTCAATGTCAATTTCATGCAAGATGTCCTCTAAGTTTCCTTTAGCCACTGTTTGGCTCCTAGTAACTCTCTTGTTGCTTTGTTTACTAACTGTTGGTTTCTATTTTGTAGGTGTTGTTTTAGGTATGTCAATATTCTACAAAGGCTCTGCCTCCATGCTCACTGGTTCTAGAGGAGATGATCTATTCCCTTCTTCAATTTCTTCTACTACAGTTGGTGATGAAATATTTCTAGGTTTGGAGGCTCTCTTAGGAATGACAACATCAATTTCGAAACCACTCATGAACAGAAAGGAATTCTAATCTCTATCTAGTCTCTTCAACTCCTATAACACCAACAACTTAATCAAACCATGGTGAAAGAGAGAAGTTTCATTGCCCTCTGTTTTAATTTTCACCTTATCTGAATTTACCTAGACTTCTATATAAATAAAAGGGCAAGTCAAGTGACCTCTTACCCAAAAAATGCAGAAGAAGCCTAAGGTGGTAGGAGTAGACCATGTGAAATCTTCCTTCACAGGTAAAATACTTCTGAATGATCATCATCAACTTTGATTAGTTTTCCTTGATGAAACTCCTAGGGATAGCATTTGTCAGATCAATTTCACTATGCTTTGGTTTGATGAACTCTTTGCAATCCTGCATGGTGAACTTGATGCCTTTAAACCATTTTTCCCCTCCTCTAGGGATTCCTGTTGCTATTGAAATGATGTCTGGTGTCACTTTTAGGTTCAACATTCCCACTTTTGAAGTTGTTCCAGTGAAACTGTTAGCAAAATCCTTGGAAACCTGTAGATGACAACCCTGCAACCTTTGACAGAATTGCAAGCAACCTGTTCTTCTGAAATTATCCATGGTAGTTGGGTCTTCATTGAGAAAATTTATGTCCATGGGCTCATACCTATGGCAGTGACCTCCTTTGTTTGTTTTCTTCCTTACAGCCATGGGTGGCTTTATATCTTCTCAGCTTCGCTTGCTTGATGACACCTGAAAACTTTAAATCTGCCAACAACCTGTTTGGCTCGATGAAGCATCTCTCGATAAATCCAATTACATGCAAAGATAAAGCATAGTATTACAAAAATATTAATTGGTTAAGGTTTTATGGTTTAAAATGACAGCTCATGCATTAATCATGACACATGCATGCTAAAAAGGGTAATGATAACCTCAGACATGGCTTTGTATGTTTGAATTAACCACACCAGACTCGAATGACCTCCACCCTAACTCCTCCAATCATGAACTAAAATTTCATATTGGATTTGACAAGACAGGCAAGAAAACAGGTTTTCATAGCGTAGCTAGTTTATTCTCTGACAGTTTCGCTACGAAACTATTAGGTAGTTTCGTAGCGAAAACTGTTGTTTTGTTGTATAAAATGCTACGAAAAGATGAAAAATTGGCCTAAGCGCCATTTTTGAATTTAAATGAATAGCGAATGAAAACTGACACCACATGATGACTGATGGGACATGACATGACCTAAATGGAGGTGGCCTTGAACTTTAGCATAGGTTAAACATGTAAAAAATAAATTTTCCTATACCAACTTGAAAATATTAAGGAGGCCTTATCCTTTTGATGAGTGAACTGTATGACCATGTCAAGTAATGTTTCACAATTTTATGAGTGATAACACACTCCCTCTCAACCAGGTAGAATTCCACCTGGCAATATATGTTCATTGATCAATATGCCATTTTGGTATCTTCATGCATCATCACATATCGTCATTGATTATCTTTGTCCCATAGTCATCATGTTGTGAACCTTTCTCATGAAAAATCATCAATGTACTTCTCATGCTTATTTATGCTTAGCTCTTGACTGTTATTGCTCGTATGCTGAACATTCTCGAATCTAGAAGAAGAAGAATTTTTTACTGGAGGATATCTTAGGCTACCACCCTTCATCCATCAGGCTACAACATGGATTTTATGACAGCGATCTTCTACCCTAAATATCATCATCAAAGAGAATATCTTCAAGGAGCACATCTCGACCTGTAATCCCATCGGGAAGCACATCTCAACCCATAATCTCATGGGGGAGATATACCTATATAACCCCGTATCTATAAATAGGATATCCATCCATGCAGGAGATCCCATCTCGACCCTAGTATCACACCGGGGAGCTCAATGTCAACCTGGAACTAGATAGGGCTATCTCAACCCATCCTATTTCCTACTGATATTCCCATCGATTACCCAATATAGACACATGATAGAACACTTGCATCATAGTGGACTTGGGTTGTACACTCCAAGTATATTCTCAACTTTTTGGAAAAACGAGGAGCGGTATTCCCAACAAGCCTTGCTTGTGGGTATGATGTGAACTGGGCTATACTCTGCAAAAACCAATTAGGGGAGAAACATTCTCTGACCCTATGAAGATAGGGGAGAAGAGTCTCTAACCATATGGATAATAGATAGGGAATACACCCTATTGTCCTGATTTGCCTGATCCCCATGTGCCCTCTATCTCAATTCCTTGTCCTGGGAGCTCAGAAAGGGAGGAAGAGCTTGCTCAGTGTCCTCGATCAGCGCTGCTCTCAACATCCTCATATCTGGTATATGCTTATCACAATAGCAGTTGATTCTTTTTCATACAGGAAATCAAATCAAATTTTATGTTAGAACATACATAATCATGTAAATCACAACAAAATACCAATCATCCTCCCTCTCACGAAGGTGTCAATCACACATGGAAACCATACTCATGCTCCCTCTCAAGGAGGTTTCAATCACAATCCTAAGCTTGTCTCGAAGAACTGAACTGTCTCAATGAATGGATAAATCACAGTCCCAACTATATGTATATGGGATTCTATGTCATCACAGTGTATCCATGTCTTATCCATATCATGCTTAGACAACTCTCTAAGGAAATTTTACACCCATCCTCACAACTATCATTGCTAGCATCATTGTACCCGACCTCAGTCGTGCTATGGACCTCTAATCGAAGATATCATGGCATATATCATATTAAGGAAACATCCAAATGTGCTCATCAATATTAATACCAAACATCATCATTTCATTCATGCAACTACATATCATGGGAGAAATATCTCAACCCTTAAAAGTAGAACATTTCATGCAGATATTTCAAAACATCTTTGGTGGAAATTCTGAATGAAGAAACTTAATCATGAATTTAATCATGTTCTATACACATCATATATGGATGGATGTTAAAAAAAAAACACCAATGCTTAAATCAACTAACAGATGCCATGTCATGATCAACAACATTTGAACTTTAAATTAGAGTGTCCAAGGATTTACATTACACAAAGATATTTCAACAATTTTGCAACATGGGATTTCTTTCCCAAATTCCAAAAATTGATTTATCATGCCATGATACATCATTATGAGATTCAGAATCCTTCTCCATCTTACTTATATTGTCAAAGGCTCATGACCTGTCAAGGGTAGAATATTAGTATGTAAAATCAAATCCATAATCAAAATCAAGGCAATACCTTGGAACTCATTATCTTGACTTCATCAGATAACTATCAAATATAGATAAATTTGAATCGAGGAGCTTGCATCACACAAAAATCTCTACAAGAATAATGCCTTACCATGCCAACATAATCATCCTTACATAAATAATTTTTATGTCATTGAAGTCATCTCATTAGAGTTTAGAAGGTAGACAAAAACTATTATCAAATACATTGATTTCACAGTATCAATTCTTTCAAGCAGATGACAGGTAGAGCTCATGTCAAGACTTGACTTCATTTACTGTCAAGCCATCAAGTCTATCATTTTAACATGTCGTTGAAAACCATTTCCGTCACTATATGCAAGTGCATACATCAAGGTAATTCATGTAGGTTCCATATTCATATTGAATCACAACAACCATTGTTCTAGGAACAAGAGGGCCAATACAAAACCATAATTCTAAATGCTCACATTAGACATTGAAGGTCACTATGCCCACATAGAATTGTCATCAGGGAAAATCAACAATCAACAAATAAAGTCCAATTAGGAAGATCTATAATCATGTCAAAGTTTCAAACATAGTTCATCTATATCAATCATCAAAAACATGTAGCACAATCCTCAAACATAATGACATATTCATATGAATGTCGCAATCACCTACAAATAAAAGTTTAATTCAAACATACGAACTTTTCATGCTGACAGATATTACTGCTATCCACAACACATCTGCAGAGCTGAAATATTCCAGGTGACCATATGAAATCATGCCTAATCCTTTATTTACTTTGATTTAAAATTTAACCTGACAAATTCAGAAATCAGTTTACAACGGAAAGACATTTCAGAGATCCCTTGATTCAAAATACAAACCGATTTCATCTATCAAACATAGTTGCATCTATGGGCCTTACTTTGTGTGAGAGAAGCTAATACCTCTGTTGTAGATCAACAATCTCAGATACTCATAAATCACAGAAGAGCATGTAATTTCATTTCCATTCATGTCATCAACCTGTCTTGACTGGATTCATGTAGCAACATATTTGATAGATCATAAACATAGGTATATCAATATCATAAACATCATGTCATCAATATTTCATCAAGGGCTAGACTTGAAATATCAGGGAAATAGGCTGATGTGACAACAAAAACTTATGAATCCAATAACAATACATCAAGTTAGAGCATTTAATTTCACCATATGCCATAACAACAGGTATTAGGAGATCTAGAATATCAATCTCATAGATATGCCTCTATCATCATGGCCGCCAATACCATGCTCATCATGATCAACAGGATCAAGTTAGGTTATTCAATAAACAAACAAAGTGTAATCTCTCTTTCCATGAGCTTTCATAATGTTGATCACAAGCATTATCAATACCATATCATGAGGTAAACTTTTATAATATATCCAACAAGACTTATGCATATCAAGAGTCAAGAGTACCATTTAATAGAGTTAGGATCGTGATCTCAAAACAATAGATGTTAGCCAAACATCAAGCATATAATTATATTAAGGATCAAAACTAAGAAGCCTCATAGAATCAATTGTCATGATCAAAATGTTCAATACCAAGTTCACAATTTCGTCATCAGGATCATGAATCCAAATATCACTTTCACATGCATGAGCCACTTAAGAAGGAGAGATTCTCAACATACTATAGGGTTGAACTAGCCATAAATGTTATAGCTAGAATAAAATATACCATGCATACCTTGTGGTATTACCTGTGCATCTTCACATAGGCAGCTTGTAGTTCTCAAGTGCCTCTTTACCTTTTCCATATCTAGTCATATTTCCTTAGCCATTTCAAAATATCCTCGAGAGGGATCCACTCATCACATCTCATCAAGAAGGTTAGAAATATCCAAGTGCTCAAATATACATGCAATAAGTAATGACTAGAAACAATAACCATAATAATCAAATCCATAAGTATAAAAAAAAGTAAGGTCATAAGTCAAGAGCCATCCATAGACCATAAAACGATGTTTCCTTCAATAAGAAACTTTATCAACAACCAGGCCATTTTTAAAATCGATCCCAAATGCTTCACATAGATCACATCCCAAGACTCTTACCATAAACCATGGTTTCTCTCAAACCCTCACCATCAACCCTTAATCACTATCTACCTAGGGTTTTATTCATACCTTAGAATTATTTTAGTTCTCCACCATCCTCTTATTGCTTCTATCAAAAAGTGTCTCCATGGGGGTGATATCCATGGCTTTTATTCAACCCAGCTCTGATACGATGTTAATTTTTCATAAAGATACATTATTCTTTGCTTTTATAGTTGAATTTCTCCAATAACATGTTAAATTCATCCCAAAAAATTATATAATTATACATATCTACATTATTAACCATCAATATGAGCAAATATTTAGAAAGAACAATATCGTCATCATCATCTAAGTAGTGGAACGTAAAGGAACAAAGGAAGAAAAACATGCACACATAGAGACACCAGGATTGGTTTGAGACCAGGGAAAAACCTACTATGGGGAAAACCCTTGCAAATTCTTCTTCTTATACCATCATAAAATGATTCAAAAAACAAGAGTACATTGATACATAGATCCATAACTTCATGATGTAGAAAACAACTAGCATATGTACAATAAAAATATAAACTTACTTATGCTGAAGGAGCCTAAATATGAGAATTGAAATGCACTGACATTGGATGTAGCATAATGATGAATACTGCTATACTAAGTGAGAAATACAGATACATCTTGCAACAAAAATATATATAGAGCAGTTCAACAGATCTACAGATCCACAATGGTACGAAACCCCAGATACAACTGATCACTGAAACTCACTGAAAACAACTATCCAATCCTAGATCTAAATCCAGGACATTATCAAAGATGAATGAAAACATATGAATGAGCACTGGCGATTGAATCAAGCTTAGATAAGCCCATAAACCCTTAGAAATGACCTCAAGATTTTTTTCCCACGACTGTAGCTTCCCTGGGAGCTACCAGGGCACTCTGTGCCTACGACAGAGGGAGAGCACAACCCAAAACAACCTTCTAGGCCCTAGCCACACCCATATCTCTTTTTGCTTGTGTCTATGGGTCCCTAGCCGTGGGAATACCATACTGTGGTCCCTAGCCATGGGAATACCATACTGTTCTTGCGAATATGGCCCATATCATCTCTATATGGCCCTAAGGCCCTGGTCATGACCTTGACATTGTCTTCCCGTGACTATGGAATCTTGGCCGCTACCTAGCCATGTTGTGCCTGCGGCTTTGGAACGGATTCAGTAGATTTGTGCTCGTGGATATGTCTTATCAACCTTAGATCAAAGCAAGCCTCTCACCTGTGATCCTAAACCTTACGTGAGCTTCTTTCTTCTGTTTATATTCAACAAGATGATGAGCTTAGTGAAAAGAGTCGCCTTCACTAAGTGGGCCCGCAGGCTATTTTTGGCGCAAGTCTATTTTTATACTATGTCTATTTTTAGACATGTCGATCATATTTCAGAAGTTGCAGGATGCTATTTGTGGATGGTTGATCAAGTTGGAAAAATAGATGAAATTCTATTTTTAGAATATTGAGCGAAGTCTATTTATAGATCGTCAATCTAAAAATAGATGCATGTCGATTATTATTAGCTCTTAATAATAATCAGACTCTAAACAGCAACTTATTCTCTTGGAGCACTTCAGTTCAGTGCACAGATGTGGCACATCAGCTGACAGAAGGAATTAAGCTATTCCTAAGGGTTTAATGGAGCTATTGCATGGAGGACTCAGTTAGAACTCAAGTGGCAGAGTTATGACACAGTTGGAAGAAGTAGTTATGGAGTTGTATTTAGTTTAACTCAGTTAGACTCAGTTGAGCTAATTGTATCTAGTCTAACTGATTGATACACTAGTGAGAGTGGAGTGAATTAATTAGTTAATTAATTCATAAATAATAACTCATTAATCAACTGAACAATACAACAGTTAACTACAGTGCATGGCAGTTTCAGTGGAGACCAGTGGAGAGATAGGTGAAAGGGCAAGATAGACTATCTATTGTGACTATTAGTGATGCATTGATTGCATCAAACACACAGTGGAGATGCCAATGAGGATTGCGTAGTCAATCCAAGAGTAATTCGAATTCATTCAGAGCTATTCTTCAACAGAGATTGCGCAGTGGAGGCAGGCTAGCAGGTGGCAAAGATCGGTGCATGGATTTGCAAGATTAGGCCTGTATAGTGTATGACGATTGTACTGTACTGAGGGCTTGTGATAAGCTTTGTATGTTTGTATGAGATTGTCATATGATCTCCATGTTACATAATATATAGTTGGGGTTTTCATCTTCAGGCTTTCCCGGTTAAAAACTGTGTTATGTGCGATTGAATATTTTTGTTTATGCTTCACATGTGTGTGCAATTAATTTTTCTGCAAAAGATTAACAAGTGGAATAGACTTAGTATCTTGCATAAAGTTAAATAGTGTGAGATCAGGTGGATCTTGGACATATGCATGCTTAGTGCATATAATTTCTACATGGTGTCAGAGCATTTTTAATTGAAGATTGCAATTGTGAAGTGAGTTTGTGCTGGTGGACAATTTGAATTTGCTACAGAAGATTCTTGGTGCAAAAATCGAGTATACATTGAAATGTCTTTCAACGGGTTGAGATTGGAGTATGCCCTTGATGGGAGCTTGAATCACATAGCCTAGAAGGACAAGATGGAGGCGGTGTTGGAGGATAATGGGTTGAAGGATTTCATCGATAGCGATGTTCCTAAGCCGGGATCTAGCGATGCTGCATTACTTGATGCATGGCAAAAGAAGACTTCAAACACAAGGAGGATTCTGTTGGAAGGTGTGAAGGACCACATTATGTCTAGCCTTCACAGGAAATCCAATCCATTCTTAATGTGGAAGGCTTTGACAGACTTGTTCCAAAGCATAAGTGACCAGAGGAAGTTGGCGCTTAAAGACAAGCTCAGAAAAATAAAAATGGAGAAAGGCGACAGTATTCCAAAATACCTCATGAAGTTTGTCCACTGCAAGGATGAGCTGGGAAGTGTGGGGGTTACTATTGATGAAGAACACTTGGTGAGCTTGGCTCTCCTTGGGCTTCTGAAGAGTTGGCATAGCTACGAAGACTCTATCAATGGATGGGAGAAACTGCCGGGATGGGAGCAACTTTGGTCAGATCTTGTGCAGGAGGAGATAAGGCGGGATACCAGGGATGGATCTTCATTGAAGAATGAAGATGAAGAGAATTGTGCTTTGGCTGCCAAATCAAGGAAAGGGAAGGGAAAGAAAAATCCTTCTAAATCCAGTGCGAAAGGCAAGAAGCAGGACTTGTCCAAAGTGAAGTGTTTTCACTGTCACGAGCATGGACATTTCGCCATTAACTGTCCACAGAAGAAGAAGAATAAGCAGGCTACTAGATTTGCAGCTGGAGAGGCTTTAGCCTCGCAATTCGAGCTAGATTTTTCCTTGATCGCATGCTTGGTTTCAAGCTACATGGGATCGGTTTGGTATCTTGAAAGTGGTGCATCTTTCCATATGACGGGAGACAAAGAGTTTTTTAGTGACTTGGAGGAGAAGGACCTCCATATGCATATAGAGATGGGTGACGATGGTCGGTACAGTGCGACTAGAATTGGGACCATTACCTTTGAGAGGGAGTCCGGTAATCCATTCTTGTTGAAGAATGTCATGCATGTTCCAGGTCTAAAGAAGAAATTGGTCTCGGTCGCAATGTTGGAAGACTGGGGTTATGATGTTGTTTTCAGTGAGGGAAAAGCTTTCCTTCGACATAAAAAAACGGGTCAAACCAAGAATATAGGGGTTTAAATTAAGAATCTCTACAAGCTAGAGGTAGATGGTTGCACTTGTAATGTTCCCAATTTTAGCCTCAAGCTAAAATGGAACATTATAGTTGCACATTTTATTTTTGATTAATAAAATGGGTAAGGAGACACCTTAGCCCACTTTAGATGAAGAAATAACACTCCTCATGTGAAAAGGAGGAGAATAAAGCAGTTGAAATAAACACCAAGGATGTGAATGGAACCCAGCTCACTTGATTAGTCACCTTTGACTAAAGTCAACAGTGCTGCCCAAGGAGGAAGAGGCTTCCTAGAGAAGTTGCGCAGTTTTGGAGGGAAGACATTCATGCAAGGGTGGAAACCCTAATTGGTGGGACCATGGTGGAGAAGAGTTCTCTCACTTTATATGGAGGATATGGCAGCCCATTTTCATTATGTTATGTTTTAGATTTCAGACTTTGGGTCTGCAAGAGCTTGCATCCCCGGGCTGTTTAGCAGGGTGATGGTGCCCTCGGGCACTAGGGTGTTCCCGGTCGGGAATCCCTACCTCTTCCTCAATGAAGGATGAGGATTGAACTACATTTCCTCAATCTGGCACTGGCCACAGCTACATTCATCTTCTACAACGCTATTTCTGCAGCAGAGAGGACGTTGTGTTGCTGGGTGCAGCAAGAGAGGAACTCATGGAGTCTCTCTTGTCTAGTTTTTTTCAATGGAGGAGTGATATATTCATTGGAGGAGCTGCAAGGAGGATTCCTGGGCTATATTTCAGATCAGTGGCATGAGGCTGAACTTCCATCATCTACCACTGTGTAGTCCATGGAGGAAACTGTGTTATTTTGGAGGAGGAAGTGAGAGAGGGGTTTCTGGAGCTTCAGAGGAGGATGTTTCTGAGACAAAGTGATCAGAACTTTGTATTAAAGACATGATCAGAGGAGGGCATCTACATTTCAGATCAGCCACAGCCTCAATCATATTTTGTATCAATTGCAGTGACAACTCTGTTGTCACATTTTTGTATGATCCGGCATTTCTAGCAATATTTCACATTTCTTGTTATAGGGCTTATTTCTTGTATTCCTTCAGCCATATGTACATTTATTCATATTCAGAAACTTATACCTTCATGTACTCAGCGCAGTTGCAGCTACTCCGACATTTTGTGGAGATGCAGCAATTCTTGTATTACACTGCTTATTCATTGGAGGTTTACTCTTAAAGTTTGAGTGGCTTGTCCCTCATGATATTTCTTGTATTTTACTATTGATATCATAATATAATTATGGTTGCAGCATTTTCCCTCTTATGGTGCATTTCAGAATTACAGAGTTCATGCTTATGTTCTTATATTGCTGTAAGCTCTTTCATTGAGCATTGTTTTAGAGATCTAGTTTGGGGAGATTTGAATAACCCATCTAGATGCATTTCTTTAAGCTCATTTTCTACAGGGGAGTTTTATTAGAGTTTTTCTAGGGCATCCCAGTGCTGGTTTTCCTTATTTATGCAACAAATTCCTTATACAACGTCCTCAAGGACCCTGTAGCAGAAATTCCCGAGGTGGAATATTGCATATCCATAGGCAGAGTCTGAGAAGGGCCAGCTAGCCTTAGGATTTCTCCCTTATTTAGAAGGAATTATATCTTGTAAATTCCCCATCATTCAACCTCTGAAATGGACTTGCAGTGTCTCACTGAAGAAGGAAAAATGGAACATCTAAGATGTTCCCGATGGAGCAGCATGTTCCTGAAAAAGGGACATTACAGCGCTGAAATGGTGGGAAAAGCAGAAGAAGTGGTGAGCTGGGATGAGGGCGAGTTATGGCATAGGAGATTGGGCCATCTTCACCATGGCGCTTTGAAAATTTTGCAACAAATTTCTACTGGACTTCCCAAGGGTACTCTTGCGCAGTCAGATTAGTGCAAAGGATGTACAATGGGTAATTTTGTGAAGACCACTTTTCATGAGAAGGAGAACCGTGCTTCGGTGATCCTGGAGAGAATTCACACAAAAATGTGTGGAACATTCTCGGTTTCTTCAACAGTGAAACACAGTTATTATGTGATATTTTTTGATTACTTTTCTCGTAGATGTTGGATCTTCTTCATGCAGAAGAAGAGTGAAACGTTCTCAAAATTCTATGAGTTCAAGGCATTGGTGGAGAAACAGTCTGGGAAGCAGGTGAAAGCTCTACGGAGTGATAATGGTGGTGAATACATCTCGGGCAAATTCAAAGACTTCTGTAGCAAAGAAGGAATTAGAAGAGAACTCATAGCACCTCATAACCCACAGCAGAATGGGGTTGCGAAGAGAAAGAACAGAATGATTGTGGGTGCTGCAGCAATGCTGCATGACCAGGGCCTATCGATGCACTTGTGGGCGGAAGCATGCAACACTGTAGTTTATGTGAAAAATCATTGTCCTCATAAAGTACTTGGCATGAGTATACCCGAGGAAGCTTTTACTGGTAAGAAGCCTGATATTTCTCATTTGAAGATTTTTGGCTCACTTGTTTACATTCATGTGACGAAGGATGCCAGGAAGAAGTTGGAGTTGACTGTAGAAGTTGGGATATTTGTGGGGTACATAGAAACACCCCATAACTATCATGTGTATTTTCCAAACAGTCAGATGACTGTTATGCGACGGGATATAAAATTCAATGAGGTGAAAGCCATGAAGTTGTCGCTTGAGAGGGAGCTACACTTTCATGCAGAAGAGTAACTTCTTGTTCCCAAAGATGAGCCTCTGAATGTGGATCGGCCACAGGAGGAGATTCATGGAGTGGAGGAGTCCACTCATGCAGAACCAAACATCATACAAGGCAAGAAGTGTACCACAGAAGATGAGAGACTGAACGCGGATGCAGCACAGAATGTAGGAGTTCCTACATCACAGTGCAGACAGAGACAGTCACCTGACCGATATACTAGATACATGGCTCTTATGAGAAAGTGTATTGTGATAGAGCCATCTTTTTTTGAAGAAGCAGCGCAGGAGCCCACATGGGTAGATGCCATGGTGGAGGAGTATGACTCCATTGTTAGAAACAGTGCTTGGGAGATTGTTCCAAGGCCGGTGGGAAAATCAGTTGTAGGATCAAGATGGATCTACAAGGTAAAGCAAGCTGCTGATGGGAGCGTCGAGAAGCATAAGGTGAGATTTGTTGCCTGGGGCTTCTCACAGATTGAGGGGATTGACTATGAAGAAACCTTTGCACCTATTGCACAATATTCTTCCTTGCGAACCATCCTTGCTCTCTCAGCGTAGATGGGTTGGCACATTCATCAGATGGATGTGAAGACTGCATTCCTTAATGGGATCATTGAGGAAGAGGTGTACATTGAGCAGCCTAAAGGATTTAAGATCTTCAGCATCGAGTCACATGTGTGCAGACTCAAAAGAGCATTGTATGGGCTGAAACAAGCACCCCGTGCTTGGTACACTTGGATCGACAACTATTTCACTGGACTTGGCTTCACCAAGAGTGAAGCGAATGAAAACCTATACCAGATTGTGGTTGAGGGTAAGATTTTGACAATTTTACTTTATGTTGATGATTTGATACTAATAGGTGATGAGCAGTTGATACACTCATGCAAGGCTGATCTTGCAAAGGATTTTGAGATGAAGGATTTAGGCCTCCTTCATTATTTCCTTTGATTGGAAATATGGCAGCGGGAAGGTGAACTGTTTGTGTCTCAAGGCAAGTATGCTCGGGAGATACTGGAGAAGTTTCACATGCAAAGCTGCATGCCTATCGACACTCCTCTTCCAGGAAATTGGAAGAAATAGGATGCTACATCGGCAGAGGTAGTGGATGCCACTATTTATCAACAGTTGGTGGGTTCGCTCATGTATTTAGTCAATACAAGACTGGACATATGCTATGTGGTGAACCAACTTTCACAAGCGATGGTTAAGCCTACCAAGCTCTTTTGGAAGGCAGGCAAGCATGTCTTGAGAAATCTTAGGGGCACATCTGAGTATGGTTTATGGTATAGACAGACGGATGAGGTGAAGTTTCATGGCTTCACGGATGCAGATTGGGCAGGAATCCCAACAGATAGAAAGAGCACAACAGGAGGGATTTTTGTTGGAAATATGATGCAGAGTGTTGTCCTTGATGGCAACCCACTAAATGAAGATGAAGACATGCGACTGTTGACATGTGTTTTCCTTGATGGCAATCCACCTGATGAAGTTATTCTTGACTTAATGGGCTTGGTAAATGATGTAAATCTGATGTGATATGATGCTTGTTGATATTATGATGTTGAGTGTTGTCCCTGAAAGGCAACCCACTTAATAAAGATGATGGCAACTTACTTGATGAAGTTGTGCTTGCTAGAATATGTTCTTGATGAAGAAAATATGATGTATACAGAAGGCAATGAAGAAAGGAATTCAGAATGTGCTCAAAGTATGATGAAAAGAGTATGTTTCAAGGAATACGCGGATCGGTCTAAGGGAAGTAGCGTATGCACGCGGAAAAGAACGTGCTAAGTCGCGTATGGGCAAAAGTGCTCAAAAAGTGCAAAACAAGGGGTAACCACCATGGTATTGACCCATTGTATTGGGTAATGATTCATCTAAATGACCCCGTATAATGTATTTTTGGGCTCATGGTATTGAAAAAGGGGCTCATGGTATTGTCAAAGGGTAAACCTATATAAGGAGAAGAAATTCATTGTGCAAATCATGAGTGTGGGTGCAAGATTTCTGAGCTTGAATGAATACTTCTCTCTGAAGTAGATCTGAATGGAAAGGGTTACACTTGAAGATAAATCTGAATGTATGATGCACCAATGATGAAGAAGAGGATCTAGATCTGAAATACAATTGTGTCTACTAGATCTGATTATGGAAGGCTTAGATCTGAATTGAGGCGAACATCTGTCTGAAGTGAAAGGGTAAATCTGAACTGAACATCTGATCTGAAGAAGTATGTTGCTCTATAATGATTGAAGATCTATACGCTACTTCGCTGCAGATGAAGCGCGTATATACGCGGCTTTGCTGAAGAGAAAGCGCGTATGCGCAATGAAATACATACAGAGGTATACGCTTGTTCGTGTAAACGGAAGCGCGTATATATGCGACATCAGTAAAAGGAAAGCGCGTATGCAAACTAGGGTTTGCTGAAGATTGTGGTAAGAAATGTCTGATCTATTCTGCTGTGCTACTGCTATCTGTATTTTACAGTGTTGAGTTGTCTGTATCAGTTTGGTTGTAAGTTTGAGCATAAAAGTATGGAAAGGGTCCAGTTTGAAAATATGATGAAATGTGGCATGCAAGTGGTGTTCTTTTGTAGTTGTTGGATCAGGTGTTGAAAATTGATGGCATGATTGAGGTGGTCGAAAAGTTCAGCAGCCTTGATCCAGGGGTTGTAGCTCCTTCCAGGTGAAATTTGGTAAGCGAGATGGTCGTAGCTCCCCTTCGGGGAGAAGGTAGGTAAGCAGTAGCAGTGGGTGCACATCGTTAGTGCGCGGCTTATATGTTGTAAGATGTTTTCTCTATATTAAAATATTGAAGGCTGAGCAACTGCAGCGGTGGTTTTCTCCCGACTTGGGTTTCCACCTAAAAATCCTGGTGTTCATGTGTGATGCTTTGTGTGATGGTTTACTCTGTTCTTACTGCACATGTTTACTGTTTATTAAACAGCTGATGATTGATTGATGGAATGATTTAAGTGAAGAACTAATGACATAAGTAGATATCTGTGCATACGCTAGTTTCATAAAGGATATCCGCGTGTATACGCTAGTTTACTAAAGGACAGTAGCGTATGGGTTTTAAGGAATGAAAAAGTGAAAATTTTTTAGTATGCAGTAAATACTGATTCACCCGCCCCCCCCACCCCCCCCTCTCAGTATTTTTCCCAACAATTGGTATCAGAGCAGGTCCTTGTGCAGAAGCTTGATCGCTTAAAGGAGATCCGTCGCAATGGGAAGTCAAGAAGGAGTAATGTCTATAAAGCCACCTATATTCAATGGAAGCAATCTGATATTCTGGAAGGTACGAACAAAAGCATATCTGCAAAGTCTTGGTGCAGATGTATGGGCAATCGTGGAAGAAGGTTATCAATACCCGGCAAGTATTCCTACTGATGCAGCAGAAAGGAAGAAGTATGAAATCAATACCAAAGCAGTAAATGTCTTATTAGGAAGCATGTCTGAACCAGAATTTGCTAAATTGATGCAGCTACATTCAGCAAAAGAAATATGGGACAAAATCATTCTAAGCTATGAAGGAGACACAAAGGTAAAAAGTGCAAAACTCCAAACTCTTAGAATTGAATATGAAACTTTGAAGATGCATAGTGATGAAAGTGTTGCCAGTTTCTTTCTTCGTTTGGATGATATTGTAAATCGAATGAGAAATTTGGGTGAAACCATAACTGATACTACTCTGGTGGAAAAGGTCTTAAGATCCTTGACTTCTAAATTTGACTCTAAAGTTTCGGCTATTGAAGAAAGGCAAGATCTACAAACTCTTTCTATTGTTCAATTGCATGGTATTCTGACTGCTTTTGAAATGAGACAAGGAGGTCCTTCTCAAATAAGAGAAGCTGCTTTTAAGGCATCTACAAAAGGAAAGGAAAAGGAAGTTGTTAAAGAATCCAGCTATATATCCGATGAAGAAGAAGCGAATTTCGTGAGAAAGCTTCAACTAGGTACTGGAAGATTCAAAGGTAAGCTTCCCTTCAAATGTTTTGAGTGTGGAAAAGTTGGTCACTATGTTGCTAAATGTCCTTATAAAGAAAAACTTGGTAAAGGGAAACAATTTGAAAAGAGAAAGAGTTATTATGCAAAAGAAGATGATGATGAAGTATCCAGTGAAGATGAAGAAGATTCTGACCATGATCTGAAAGTACTCATGGCAAAGAAGCAAAAGAAGAAGCCTACTCGAAACAAAGAAATCTCTCAGAAAACATGGTTAGCAGAAATTGAAGAAGATGAATCAGATAGTGATTGGGGTCATCCTTTGCATGATCTTAGTGGTACAAACAATAATGAAGTTTGTGAAAGTAGTGTTTTGGAAATAGAGAAAGCTCTCAAGATCAAAGATGAAGAACAACAAAGAGCAATTGATAAGAAAGATTCTATCAACAAAGAGATGATCTCTCAAATGAAAGAACAAATAGAAATGCTGAATGGTCAGGTGGACAATTATCAAAATCGTATTAAAGAACTAGAAGCAGATCTTGAAAAATCAAGCAAGAAGAATGAAGGACTTGAAGCTGCAATCATCTCTCTGCAGGCAGATCTAGAAGCATCAAGTAAGAAAAATGAGGAACCTCTACAATCATTTGAAAAGGAAGGCCTTGAAGCAAAAATCATATCTCTCAAAGAAGATCTGGAAAAATCAAATAAGAAGAATGAAGAGCTAGAACAAACATGTGAAGAAAACGAAAATTGGTTGAAAGAAGAGATCCTAAATCTGAAGGATCAAGTAGAAGATGGAAGAAGGAAAGAAGAAAGCATGACAAAGCAATGTCATGACTTGGAGGTTGAGGTAAATATTCTCAAAGGTAAATTAGAAGAAAAGGTTAAACTTTTGAGGTTTCATGATAGTACTAATATTTTGGACAATATTCTGAGTAATCAAAGGTCTCCTGCTATCAAACTTGGTCTTGGTTTCCATGAAACTGTTAAGGGAGAATCTAGCTCACAAGGAAGTGCCAAAAATTCAGAGAATGTCAATGCAAAACCTGAAGTGTTGAAAGAGACAAAAGATCAACCAACAATCATGAATTCTCAAAGGAATTCATTCAAGAACGTTGAATGCTTTAAATGTCATAATTATGGGCATGTTGCAGCAAGTTGCAGGAGCAGATCATTTCAGCCACAAACTAACAGATCCTATTCAGAAAGGTACTCGGGTTGTTTTAAGGGATATTGTTTTTCATGCAACAAGTATGGTCACAAAGCTGGTGATTGTAATAGAAGGAAGAATAGAAAAGCTCATTATGATTCTTATGCTTATTTCTCTGGCCACATGAGATGTTATGCTTGTAACAAGTATGGACATGTAGAAAAAGAATGCAGAATGAACAGATCTGGGAAAGTGGACTATTTTCAGCACACAGTTGGAAATCTCAAGAAAATTTGGAAAAAGAAGGAGGAGCAATTAGAAACGTAGGGAATTCTGACCCTACTGCAGTCATCCGCTTCTGAAGCTTACTTCTCTTATTGACTGCAGGAATGATGTGGGATACATTATCCGATTTAGTAATGTATCGTCACAGGGGGAGCAATGTATGATGTCTCTCATGATTGATTTGATTATTCTGGTTATATGTATTTCTGACAGTGCAACTGGTGTGAAGAAAAGACAGGAACAGAAGGTAAATTTGCAGGAGGAGATGAAGGTGTGAAATTTTCTATATTTCACTTTCCATACGCGGGTTCTATGAAACAAAGTCGCATATACACGCGAGTTCCAGCTAACACAGACGCGTATGCATTGATGATGAGAAAATTTATCTGATAGCTGAAGATATGGAGCAGAGGTCCAGGGGGAGCATCAGTCTGACTGCTGATGATTGCACTGTTAGCATCATTCTGGTTATACTCATGATAATGAAATGATACATGGGTTCTTATGTTGAAGATTATGGATGAGTTCTGTTTGTTGAAGAGTATTCGTTGCTGAGATGAAAGTCTTAGTATTCAGAGATAAGGACAGATCATGCAGAGATGGTTGCTGATGACTTGCTGATAAAGGTATTCAGGATTGCACAAGTTAAGAAATAGCACTGGTTTAGGGGGAGTAGCAGGTTGATGATTGCATTGTTGGCAATATGACTGCTTATTCTTTGGTTATTGTGATACTCATGCTCAAATGATGATGGCTTGGTACATGGTTTATGATGATGAGACGTTGAATGAGCTGTGTTTACTGCTTGCTAAATTTTATCTGTCGGAAGTCTTATGATTCAGAGATAAGAATAGTTCATGCATAGTTTTTTACTTTGGTTGAGATCTCTTCCTACATATGTTACTTCATGATCATGATGATGTTGGACCACATAGACGATTACTTGACACTTATGTGAAGATGTTGTTCTGATATGGTAATCTCTCTTGGAAAGAATGTTTTGATGCTGCAAAGAATCTGAAGGCTTGATTACTATTGGATGACGTTTGAAGACACCACTACACTGTTCTATCTATCTGTAGTCCAGGGAAGCATTCAAATATCTCAGAAAGAAGCTGAACACTGTCTTTGCCTCACAGAGAATCAGATCTGGTTGAAATTTTAGAAGATGATAGTGGATACGCGGATTTCCTGAAACACAGTCACGTATATACGCGAGTTCCTGCACAGAAAACCGCGTATGTCTGATTGCTGACAATTTTTTCTTGGAGTCAGCTCTTTTCAGCATAGTTGCAGTGTTGTTTGGTATATCTGATACTGTTTGGTATCTCTGGTGGTGTTCCAGTTCTCATAATTCTATTTCTCATGTTGTTGATAAAAGATGCCTTGATGATTTGTTGGTGAAAGTGTTCAGGATGCACAAACTAAGGGGGAGCCTTAGTCATATGAAAAGGATGCATGGATGCACAGATTCAGGGGGAGCATTAGCGTTGCTGAGTATAATGCATTGTTGGCATTATGATGGTTCTGAAATATGTTCTCTTTCTTGAGGACTTTCTGGTGTTGGTCATAAATGGTCATATTTATATTTTGATGAAAAGGTCATGTTGAGACTCATGATGTAAATTTTTTAATATTCCGTCATGTAAGGACTTGTCATTTTTGTAAACCCACTTGGATGGGTAGCTGAGTCAAATTTTGTAAACTCACTTGGTTGGGTAGATGAGTTGAAATGTGTAAACCCACTTTGTTGGGTACTTGAGTCTCATATGTAAATCCACTTGGTTGGATATTTGTTGTATGTATGATTCATTGGTGATAGGAAAGTCATAGAGTCATGTACTTCATTGAAAATATGTTTGAAGATTCAGCATGAACTCAGGGGAAGCTTGGTCACTTCAGTATACATCAGATCTGCAGAACGCTTCTTCTACATGAGGAGAAAAGGGGGTGAGTGTGTTGGTTTTGATCCACCCGTTGCCCTTGATGTCAAAGGGGGAGAGTGTGTTGGTTTTGATCCGCTGGTTTTTCCCTTTGCCCTTGATGTCAAAGGGGGAGAGTGACATGGTGTTTGAATGCAGATAATGGTGTCAAAGAATTGGGAGAGTGACATGGTGTCAATGTACCTATCTGCTGTAGTAACCAAACACCATCATGGTTGCCATCAAGTCCAAAGGGGGAGATTGTTGGAAATATGATGCAGAGTGTTGTCCTTGATGGCAACCCACTGAATGAAGATGAAGACATGCGACTGTTGACATGTGTTGTCCTTGATGGCAATCCACTTGATGAAGTTATTCTTGACTTAATGGGCTTGGTAAATGATGTAAATCTGATGTGATATGATGTTTGTTGATATTATGATGTTGAGTGTTGTCCCTGAAAGGCAACCCACTTGATAAAGATGATGGCAACTTACTTGATGAAGTTGTGCTTGCTAGAATATGTTCTTGATGAAGAAATTATGATGTATCTACAGTGTGTACAGAAGGCAATGAAGAAAGGAATTCAGTATGTGCTCAAAGTATGATGAAAAGAATATGTCTCTATGAATACGCGGATCTGTCTAAGGGAAGTCATGTATGCACGCGGAAAAAAACGTTCCAAGTCGCGTATGGGCTAAAGCGCTCAAAAAGTGCAAAACCAGGGGTAACCACCATGGTATTGACCCATTGTATTGGGTAATGATTCGTCTAAATGACCCCGTCTAATGTAGTTTTGGGCTCATGGTATTGGTTTGGCTCATGGTATTGAAAAAGGGGCTCATGGTATTGTCAAAGGGTAAACCTATATAAGGAGAAGAAATTCATTGTGCAAATCATGAGTGTGGGTGCAAGATGTCTGAGCTTGAATGAATACTTCTCTCTGAAGTAGATCCGAATGGAAAGGGTTACACTTGAATATAAATCTGAATGTATGATGCACCAATGATGAAGAAGAGGATCTAGATCTGAAATACAATTGTGTCTGCTAGATCTGATTATGGAAGGCTTAGATCTGAATTGAAGCGAACATCTGTCTGAAGTGAAAGGGTAAATCTGAACTGAACATCTGATCTGAAGAAGTATGTTGCTCTATAATGATTGAAGATCTATACGCTACTTCGCCGCAGATGAAGCGCGTATATACGCGGCTTCGCTGAAGAGAAAGCGCAATGAAATACATACAGAGGTATACGCTTGTTCGTGTAAACGGAAGCGCGTATATACGCGACATCAGTAAAAGGAAAGCGCGTATGCAAACTAGGGTTTGCTGAAGATTGTGGTAAGAAATGCCTGATCTATTCTGCTGTGCTACTGCTATCTGTATTTTACAGTGCTGATTTGTTTGTATCAGTTTGGTTGTAAGTTTGAGCATAAAAGTATGGAAAGGGTCCAGTTTGAAAATATGATGAAATGTGGCATGCAAGTGGTGTTCTTTTGTAGTTGTTGGATCCAGTGTGAAAATTGATGAAACGTGGTCCAAGGTGGTGCTGGGTCCAAGGTGGTGTCGAAGGTTGTAGCTTTTAGTCATGGTTGTAGCCCTTTCCGTGAGGTCGGTAAACGAGTCAGGGGGTCGTAGCTCCCTTCCAGGAGAGGCTGGTAAACGAGCGCAGGTGGGTGCCTGCGTGCTGGTCAAGTCTGCGCCCGCACATATGTTGTAAGATGTTTTCTCTATACTAAAATATTGAAGGCTGAGCAACTGCAGCGGTGGTTTTCTCCCGATTTGGGTTTCCACCTAAAAATCCTGGTGTTCATGTGTGATGCTTTGTGTGATGGCTTATTCTGTTCTTACTGCACATGTTTACTGTTTATTAAACATCTGATGATTGATTGATGGAATGATTTAAGTGAAGAACTAATGACATAAGTAGATATCTGTGTATACGCGAGTTTCATAAAGGGTATCCGCGTATATACGCGAGTCTGTTTCAGGAAAGTAGCGTATGGGTTTTAGAAGCAAGAAAAAGTAAAAGTTTTTAATATGCAGTAAATACTGATTCACCCCCCCCTCTCAGTATTTTTCCCAACAATTTTTAGTATCGGATCTACGGCAGTTTCTTGGTACAGCAGGAAACAAAGATCTGTGGCACTCATTTCAGCGGAAGCAGAATACATGGCAGCAAGTTTAGCTTCATGTGAGGCTATCTGGATGAGGAAGATTTTGGTTGGTTTGTTCGGTTCACATTTAGATCCCACAGTGATTCATTGTGATAATCAAAGTTGCATTAAACTCTCGTTTAATCCTGTGTTTCATGATAGATCTAAACATATTGATATTTGGTATCATCATATCAGAGATTGTGTGCAGTGGAAGATCAAGTTGCTTTAGTACATTCCCATGGAGGATCAGGATGCAGATATTCCGACAAAGGCGCTCACCAGGAGAAAATTCGAATACCATAGAGGCAGGATCGGGGTGAAGGATAATCCCTATCTTGTTGAGAGGGAGTGTTGAGATTCAACAAGATGATGAGCTTAGTGAAAAGAGTCGCCTTTACTAAGTGGGCCCGTAGGCTATTTTTGGCGCAAGTCTATTTTTAGACTATGTCTATTTTTAGACATGTTGATCATATTTCAGAAGTTGCAGGATGCTATTTGTGGATGGTTGATCAAGTTGGAAAAATAGATGAAATTCTATTTTTAGAATATTGGGCGAAGTCTATTTATAGATCGTCGATCTAAAAATAGAAGTGTCGATTATTATTAGCTCTTAATAATAATCTGACAATAAACAACAACTTATTCTCTTGAGCACTCCCCCGCTCAAAGGTACGTATTTGGCACAAGAACGAAAGAAGGAATTACACAATTCCTAAGGGTTTACTGGAGCTAATGCATGGAGGACTCAGTTAGAACTCAAGTGGCAGAGTTATGACACAGTTGGAAGAAGTAGTTATGGAGTTGTATTTAATTTAACTCAGTTAGACTCAGTTGAGCTAGTTGTATCTAGTCTAACTGATTGATACACTAGTGAGAGTGGAGTGAATTAATTAGTTAATTAATTCTTAAATAATAACTCATTAATCAACTGAATAATACATCAGTTAACTACAGTGCATGGCAGTTTCAGTGGAGAGATAGGTGAAAGGGAGAGATAGACTATCTGTTGTGACTATTAGTGATGCATTGATTGCATCCAACACAAAATGGAGATGCCAATGAGTATTGCGCAGTCAATCCAAGAGTAATTCGAATTCATTCAGAGCTATTCTTCAGCAGAGATTGCGCAGTGGAGGCAGGCTAGCAGGTGGAAAAGATCGGTGCATGGATTTGCAAGATTAGGCCTGTATAGTGTATGATGATTGTACTGTACTGAGAGTGTGTGATAAGCTTTGTATGTTTGTATGAGATTGTCATATGATCTCCATGTTACATAATATATAGTTGGGGTTTTCAGCTTTAGGCTTTCCCGGTTAAAAACTGTGTTATGTGCGATTGAATATTTTTGTTTATGCTTCACATGTGTGTGCAATTAATTTTTCTGCAAAATATTAACAAGTGGAATAGATTCAAAATCTTGCATAAAGTTAAATAGTGTGAGATCAGGTGGATCTTGGACATATGCATGCTTAGTGCATATAATTTCTACATCGTCGAACCTGTGCGAGCCAAGACAAAATATACAAACCAAGACAATGGATGTAAATCGAAGATCACTTGAGAAAGTGCGTGAGAATGAGGTTGAGGTCGCCTATATTTATATATTTTGTGTGGGTCCACTTGGGGTTAAGGCCGACTTGACTTATTTCACATGTGGTTAGGTCGACTTGTTCCATTTCACTTTAATAAATAAAATAATTCATAATTTAACTTCTTCTTAACTGATTGGAGTGATCCATAGGTCAATTTTGGTCCTCTCGAAAAGAGGAATATAATGAAATTATAATATCTACCATTTGAGATATCCATAGTTTAATTTGACTGCAGTTGCATAATTTTAACATATAGAAAGCTGAATCACTGCTAGTTTTCTCATGAGCAAAGTAAGAATGTATCGGGTACTACTATCTATGTCTTATTTCTTTGTTTAAGAGTTAAATGGTATTTTAATTTTATTTTATCATATATTTGTTACAACAATATTACCTTTTCACTATTGATATGTGTGATCAGAATTATATATTTTATGCATAAACAACGAAAGCTTATATATGTGATAAGCTTTATCAAAAAAATTAATTAACTATTTAATTAAATTTAGTTATCATCTGTTGTTTTAACTTCATAATCATTTGATAATCTATATTGTCATATTTTTTATGTAATATTTTTATATCACATATGTATAAATAAACTTTCTCGGGATATATATTAATTGTAAGTATTTGTTGTTTTTCAAAATCATAGTCACAATAAAACCATTACATTTACATCCCATCCTATTTATAGTTTTGTTTAAACAGGAAACTGGTCCCATAATCCCAATTAGAGTCACCATTCCAAACATAAAAGGATATGCTCTAAGGTCCCAACCAATTGGTTTTCCATGATGTTGAGGTAGAAATTTCGAGTATTCAACATTTTTGGCACTAGAAGGAGGGCCATCATACTATGAATGACAACAAAGTCTTCTCCAAAATCTATAGACCATTCAAAGAGTCATTCTCCCTCAAAATCCCCACCAACTTGAAGATAAAATTCCAAATCTTGAGACTTTAGATCTGAAGTTGTTCACTTAACCACTCAATCTCCTAGCTATGTTCCAAAACAAAAAGGACACAATTCCACTCAGGAAAATCCAGTTTCAAAGACACCTGAACTACATAATTTAATTAAGATATTAGAATGAACTTCCACAAATGGAGAAAAGGCTTCCCAATCTGATTTTTATGAAGGAAGTGTTTCCTCATCCTTTAAATATTCTGGGGTTTTGACTAGATATTAGAGTGAGAAACTTGGAATGAAATCATTTTCATTTCCATTACCCACTCATCGAAGAAGAAAATACATTTCAGAAGAATAATCTTCATCCATAGAGATTACTTCAACTTCTCCACCTCAAACTCTTTCTCTCAACCCAATTTCTTCTCAAACTCCTTTACCTTCTTCCTATTATCCTCTTTCTCCCACTTCCACTCAAACTTGTCCCTCCCAAAAACCCAATACTACAAGGCATAATATTCAACGTTAAATCCATCTACAACCCCTAGTTCAAGCACAAATCCTACTGGACCCACTCCTAAAAGAATGGCTAATCGACCATGGAATAACCCAGGGGAATTTAAAATGGAAATACCATTACATCCCCTTCCCAAGAATCTAAAGAGATGGTTACTTAAATTTAATCTAGATTATGGGATACCTGGAGAAGAACACTTACACAATTTTATAGGTGTTAATATTAATGAAGTTTTAGAAGAAGATTGTGTTTGCATAATTTTTCCTTACACAGTTGAAGGATCTGTAGGGTCTTAGTATTTCTCATTACCTCCTCAATAAATTACTAGTTGGGATATGTTTGAGGAGAAATGTTTGATGAAATTTGGAGATGATCGAACAACTGCAACCTTAATTAATGATTTTTCAAATATTGAGACCAACCCAAATGAGAAAATAAAATACTTCAACTCAAGATTTAACAAATTTTTAAATAAAATCCCATAAAATTCCAAACCTGGTGCTGATGTTCAAATTGAATGGTAAATTAGTGCTTTTCGTTAAAATATTTCTATGT
Organism: Pinus albicaulis; assembly: GCA_034641835.2. NCBI lineage: Eukaryota > Viridiplantae > Streptophyta > Pinopsida > Pinales > Pinaceae > Pinus > Pinus albicaulis. The sequence goes on from CM076576.1 coordinate 90,634,384, forward strand.
TTGTAGATAGAACTAATAAAACATCATTGTTTGATAACATGAAATAATCTATGCCTGTAGAAAAGAGATTCCTAGACCTTGATAAGAAAGTTGCTATCGATGAAAGAAACAAAACCAAAAAAGTGACTTTCAAGAATGAATCAAAGAAAAAGGCTCCCAAATATCCTTATTATTTGGAGGGGCTACAAAAAGTTTTAAAGACAATGTCTAATGAAATGGTTGAAATTAAGATCGTGTTTTCTATCATTTTGGTTTGTTTTGATCAATTTGATGATGAGCTATTTTTTTCGATTTTTGAATGTCTGCATGTCCTAAGATATATTACGAGATGCATTAGGACTATTTCCTTTGGAAAATTTGTTATTGATATCTCCTCGTAGAAACTCTTTCTCATTGAATTTAATTGAAAAACATTCTTTCTTTCTGGTTTGAGTCGGGTCTCTGTTCTAGTACTCAAAAACCCCCCTTTTATTTTTATTTTAGTTACATAATAAATAATGGGGACCATTTATTTTTCCAAATAAAATGAGATATATTTAAAAATGTTGTTATTAAATCTCGAAGTCTTTGAAGTTTTCCTTATAGAACTCAAATATCGGAAGGATTAACCATCATAATGTTGTGAGAAACCACAAACTCGATAGGCCTTTTACTATAAAAAAGAATATATCATCAGAATATTTTTTATGTGACTCACAACATATTGTAACTTTCCTTTTAAGGAAGTTACGATAAAATCATTCCCGATAAAATTCTCTCGATAATTGCTTTGGGAAAAGGATTTACTTTTTAAAAAGAATATTATAAGAGACTGTGGGCCCTACAACTGCCACATGTCATATCTGAACTTCAAATATAGTAACATCTTAATTTCACCCCTAACAAAATATCTGATATATATAAGCTCTAATAAAGTTATTCCCCGATACCTTTATCACCAATACTTCATGCCATCCACCTCCGATAATTCTATCTTCGATATCCATCTGCTACCATCATAACTTTATATCAGGAGAAAATATTTTGTAACCCCCGATAATTCTATCGCCGATATAAAACCTTCGATATCAATTCCCACCTTTAATCACATGACCATTACAATCAAGTTTTTTCTTTGATTAAAACTTCATTTTATCGTAAATTTTAAAAAACACACTATTGAATTTTCCCGATGTTCCATTTTGATATGCTGATCTTTCACGCACCCATGTGAACTCACGCCTCCACATTTAATGATATAAAGTGGTTAATTTATGTTTTCGATAACATAATCCTTTTTAATCATTTTGGCTTGATTTTATCAAAAGATGCATTAAAGCGAGTGAAAATTAGTTATTAAGAACATCATTCTTGCTTTATTGTCTAAGTTAAGTCTATTGCTCACTCTTGCGCTTTGTTACAGGATAATTATGACCATCATACTAGTGAAGAAATGTCTAAATCTACTAAGGGGAAGAAGGAAACTTGTAATGTTCCTACTTAGCCTTAGCTAAGAGGAAACATTCAATTTTGATTTAATTTATGTTTTATGAATAAATGAATAAAGGAGGACATGTAAAACTCCTAAAAAGTATGAATAAATCAATGCCCATGTGAACAAAGACAAATCAAGGCTATGTAAATAATCACTTGCAGGTGTGAAAGGGGTTTGAGCCAAAGACTGGGTCCACCTTGACCAAATCAACTGCGTTGTCTAGGTTCATTACATCTCCAAGAGGGACTGCGCAGTTCTAGAAGGGAGCCTCTAATGTGAAAAGGGATAACTCATCAAAGATATTTAGGGTTTGCAAGAGCTTTCTCATCTTATAAAAGAAGGAGGAGAGCAACAAGCAAAGGTTGTTGATAGATTATATTTCTGAAGTATTTGTCTGCTTAGACAAATACCATTCTTTATTGTTTAGTGGAGGATTGTGATTGGAATCCTATTTAGGGGTTTCATCTCTTCACTTGAGGATCATTGGAGGAGTTCTTTGTTGAAGTGAGCCACTATCTGGTTGGAGACCAAGCTTCATTTTCATGAGCAGCGCTGTCCCATTGAGGGTTTTGTAGCTGCTGTCATTTGCAGCAAGTGATGTTCTAGATCTGCTTAGATCTAGCTTGTTTTGAGAGGCTCTTTCTGTTGGAGTGTTTTTTTCAGCCTCCAAAGAGATATTCTATCCATATTTTGTATCTGATCTGCAATTTCATTTAGTTTATTCAGTCTCCTCCACCCTTAGCGCAGTTTCTGCTCAATACTGCGTTATTTTTGTAAGAGGGTTTCTTGTTTCAGTTTGATATCAGATTGGAGGACGATCTCTTGGTGTTAGGCTTGCCTTCCCTTGGTGATACCTGGATTGGGTTTCTGATCCATGTCTCCCTAGATCTGATCTTTTCAATAATAAATTTATCTTCAGAAATTTCTGGGTTTTCTACAGCACTACAATTTGTAATTCAGATCTACAGCTTATTATGCAATATTTTGATGTAATTCCAAATGGATATTGTTCTTAAAGTCATATAGTTTCCATATATGTATTAGATCTGATGTTTTATCCATACATATGTCAGATATCTGAAATTTAATGTACAATAGCTGAACCATCTGAAAAATAACGATGTCTATGTATTTCTGCAGTTTATTTCTAGTTGCAGCTCTAATTTCTGAAGGGATTTTTCCCTAGTTCTTTTTGTAATCTGCTGTAGAGGCAATAAGCTCAAATATAAATCTGATTTACTGTTATAACTCTGAAATATCAGATCCTTGGCTGTCCTCCTCTGAGTTTCAGTCAAAACTGCGCAAATCTGATGGGAGAGTTTTCATGTTGCAATAGCCCTTCTCTTTGGCTGATTTCTAGCTAGTCTTGACTATGGGATATTTTTTTAATGTTCTTAAACTGATTTTTTTCTGATGAAATTCCATATATAAGTCACATACAACATAAATGAGGGGATCCCAGCCCTGATCTACGTTATTCTTGCTCATATTTACTTATATAGTGTTTTCCTTGAAGACCTTGTTGAGATTCATAAAAAGGGGTTATTCCAAGTTCTATAGACAGAGTCTACAGTTGGTCAGGTAGCCTTTGGATCTCACCATTTATTTGAACTCTTTATTCCATCTCTGAAATAGAATCTTTAGAATCCCGAAAAATGATCATTACAGTGGTATCGGAGCTCCACTCTTGGCACAGCTTGTGCTAGCATTGGAGCACCAGTCATGCCGCATTCCAAAGATGAAGATACTCTTTCTGAGAGGTAGAGGAGATACCATAATAGAAGTCATAGAAAGTATGAATATACTACTGTTGACCTTGAAAAGGTTCAAGATAAGGGGAAAGCCCCTGAATTGGTGAATGATAAAGATAAGGAGGCAGAGGAGTTTGCAAAAACTCTCTTGGAAGCTATGCAAGATTTGTCCAAGGAGATAAAGGAGATGAGGATAGATAGAATGAGGGATTCCCTTGGGAGATTCCATCAAGGAGAAAGTTCTGATATGTCTCAATTTGGGACTGGTCAACCTGTGAGCTTGCCACAAGTTCCACAGGCCTCATAACGCTCTACAATGCCTACCTTCTTGGCTATAGAGAATGAAGGAATACAAGAGCCAACCTCTTTGGAAGGTTGCTTTGTATAATATGACTCACAAAGTCAAAGGTTCAAGGATAACTTGAGCTTTCAATACTTCTGCCATCTCAAGGACCGGAGGAGGCCATGGCAACAGTCCAGAGATGGAGGTTTCCTTCATGGGAGACACCACACTATGGGCAGGTTCTTCTTGCCTAAGTTCGATGGATCACCCTCTTGTTCTGCAAAAGCATGGGTTGAGAAGTTGGACATCTATTTCCAGTTGAATAAAGTGCCTGAAGCAGAAGCCATCAAGATTGTTGCACTGCATTTTGAGGGAGAAGCCCACAACTGGTGGTTTCATGGACTATCTACATTGGGGCACAACAATGTTTCCACATATGTTGAGTTCACTAGGAGACTAGTGGAGAGATTTGATCGGAAAGATCCAGAGGCCCCTTTCATAATCTTGGCAAAGCTTAAATAGACAGGAGATGCGGAGACCTATATCTCTAAATTCCTGAGGTTTTCTGTAATGGTCCCTGATCTATCAGTAACAAGGAGAGTCTACATGTTCATTGATGGCCTGGAAGAACCTTTGCATGGTTTGGTCAACTCTACCAAGCCCATCACTCTGCATGATGCCATTGAGAGAACTAGAGATATCCAAGATGTCTTTCCAATGGCAAAGGCAACCTTCCCAAGCAAAGCCACTCACTCTTCTAAGGGGAAGGAAGGGAAAGCTACTCAACCTAAGGAGAGCACACTGAATGAACCTCTTGAAATTGATCTCCGGAGGGAGTTGAGGAAAAATAAATTATGTTTCACTTTTCAAGAGCCATGGGTACCAGGACATAGATGTGCTACTGGAAGAGCACACTATGTTGAATTCTTCTCTGATTATGAGGAGGGAGAGGGAAATTATGGACGTAGGAGAGGTCACAGCACTGGTGATGATGAGGAGGAGGATCCATCATCATCCAGAGAAGAAGAAAGAGCCTTTGCTCCAACCAGTGGGACTCTTTCTTCTTTGAGAGGAGTGCCCAAGTATTTGACCCTTAGAGTGCAAGGTTCAGTAATGAACCAAAGAATTTCTATTCTGATTGATAGTGGGGCAACCCACAACTTTATTGTTGCTCACCTTATGCAGAGGAGAGGGATCCCTGCTAAAAATTTTGGTGGGTTCTCTATTTTGGTTTCGGGAGATAGAACTATGCAGTGCATGCAGTATGTTCCATCACTTTCTATGACTATTGGAACCTACACTTTGAAAGACCATTTCTTTGTAGTGGACATACCAGACACCAACATCATCTTGGGTGTCCAGTGGTTGATTACTTTGGGAAAATTCACCACTGATTGGAAGGCCTTGTAGATGGAATGGGTGGATTTGAAGAGTGGGAAACAACAAATCATTCAAGGCATGCACACCTACCCTTCACTTGATGTTTCCACCCAAAAAACAAAGATGGAATTCCACAGTGGGGAAAGGGACCTCACAGCTCCTTCTCTCATGTTTATGAGAATTCTACAAGGAACATTCCTACATCATGGCAAGCCACTTGGGGTGCCATTAGATTCGGTGGGGGAAGCCTCACCAAGTGCTGAAACAATGGAAGAGAGAGTTACAGCGCTGTGGGAGGAAGCAAGGGGGAGGATCAACCTTCCCACAAAAAATTTTGGCATGCATAATGCCAAAGAAACAAGCAGCACCAAGGCAAGCACCACCATAGATGCATCAGCAGCGTTGTCTTTGTTGAGAAGTGTAGATCCATATTGGAGGTCTCAACTCCTTGTGGAGTACTCCAAATATCTGCACACCGAGATGATATTAGATGGCATGAAGCAAGGAGGAGGTTATTTGGTCCATGAAGGGGTCATCTATCATCTTGGTAAGGTATTCTTGTCACAAGCCTCCAAGCTTAAGCAAGAGATACTACAAAGAGCACACAAAGAGTTCCTTTCCAGCTATATGTAGTCAGCAAAAATCTACTCCCTAATCTTACCATATGTAGATATATGAAGAGTGAAGTACTTTATCAGTTCAAGGATCATCCTGTGGACACCCCAGTCGGAACCTGTAAAAACATTCAATGTAAAATATATATATGTAAACATATCATAGCTAAGGTAGGCATTCCCATACTCAAATCAAAACTAACTAGAAAACTTATTTAAATTTTTCTGATACAGGAATGATTTTCAATACATCAACAGTATAGACGTATGTAGACACAGCATGGACACAGCCATATGTTTATGAATAGTCCACTGTATAAATGATAACAAAATTCCTTGCAGCCTGGATGGTAGAAACTAGATCCAGGGTCTTGATTTCATCTTCTTGAACTAGTACGATTCTATCCATGTGAATGAATGTGCCGAAGTCGAACATGGTAGAAACCACTTGATTACCAGTAAATAATGTAAACTGTTAACAAGTGTGAGAGTAACCACCAGTAATTTCAATGGCTCTCAAAGTACTCAGTACAATCCATGAAATGTGAATGAATGAGCTGAAGTCGAACATGTCACGGAATCATTCAATCGAAGGTCAATGATGCAACCTGTTGTCGAAGGCAAGAAACCTGCCATTGAGGCATGCAGATTTCAAGGTATTGATGATTTCTGGATCAACTTCCTAGATAATGAGCTGTCATTGATATAAAGTGATCCGTCGTAGGCAAGCCCACAACACGAAATCATAGATCAATTTTTGAAGAAATATATTGGCAAGGACTGACTCAGGGATGGTTAAAATGGATGAAAGATATTTTGCAGATGAATGGTTTGTTTGAACTGTCCTCTTGAACACATAACGACACTGCAGATGGCTTGGTGACAATTGACCCAAAGATAATACCCAGAAACCGGTTGAAGACTTTCAATATGGTTTGATTAACTGTTAGGTAAAGGATTTTCCCAACCCAGGTGAACAAAAGTGTCGTGTTCAAGAGTGGTTAACGGTTTTCCGAATAATCAAAATACAAAAAACAGGTCATTTTCCTCTCTTTTCCCCCACCATTTCTGGCAAGTACCTCTTTATTTTTGACAAGCTTGAGGAGGATAACATTTGCTTGTTTATAAGCTCATCCTTCGGATAAGTCCAACTTAGTTTAAGATTTGAACCCTAAGAAGGAGTGGTTCGTTCCTATTTTAAAATTGAACAGGTCCTTTACTGTTAAATTTTAACGAGACCAGTATAGGAGAAACTCGGTGTTTTTCAATTTTAGGGAGTCAGAAGAAAAAAATTAAGAAAACTCTGTGGGTGTAATTTTTCGTAAATTTAGTCTCTCGAGCCCGAAAAAGGACAAAATAATGCAGGAGAGAACTCTATTGACCGTAATTAGTCAACGTATACCTTTTTCATAAATAGTCCATTTCAGTCCGTTAAAGGGATAAACTTATACTGAAAGGAAAATCATTCATTTACTTTAACGAGTTCGAATAATCAAGTGCTCAGCAATATTTTCACGTTTCAAGAGTCTAAAAAGGGCTTAAAAGAGGAGTCCAAGGTTTCACTTTTTCGTAAGTTTTAACGAGTTCGAAAAAGGGATAAAAAAGTACTCATGGTTTTCATTTTTTCGTAAGTTTTAATGAGTTCGAAAAAGGGATAAAAATATACTCCTATGGCTGACTTTCAATTTAATTTATGAGCAGGAAAAGACGGAAAGAACTCAGAATTTTCATGTGTTTTACGAGAATGAAAGATAGAAAAATAATATCGGGATTTTCATGAGTTTAACGAGTCTTGAAAATAACCGAAATTGACTCAAGATAGGTTTCATTTTTACAAAAGCTTGAAACAGAGAAAAACTATGCTTCAAAGTGGTTTCATTTTTACACAAGCTTGAAACAGAGAGAAAACTGTGCTTGATGCCCCCTAAGCCTAACTGCTAGAGTGCATGCCCCCCCAGCTTCATTTCATTCAACTAAGTACACTACTGGTAATTAATAGCTGGATGGAATGAAGGTTCATTTACGAGATCATATGAAAGACCTGACCTAAATCTATAAGAAAATTATGCAAAAAGGTGAAATAACTAACCTAAATATGACTTAACATTTACGAGATCTAGTCAAAGACTCGACTCAATTAGGGGAGGATTTGTTTCATTTTTTAACGAGCTTGACACAAGAAAAGAACTATGCTCATGAAAACATGTTTCATTTTTTAACAAGGTTGACACAGTAAAAGGAACTTTCCTCTTGATATACTGATTCATTTTTTAACAAGGTTGACATAGTAAAAGGAACTTTCCTCATACCTGATTCATTTTTTTATGAGGTTGACTCAGTAACAAGAACCATCCTCAGAGACTACTTATTTCTAATATATTAATCTACTCTCTAAAATCTACCTACTGATTCATTTTTTAATGAGGTTGACACAAGAAAAGAATTGTCCTCATGGAAGCTTGTTTCATTTTTTAAACGAGCTTGACACAAGAAAAGGAACTATGCTCTTGACTAACTGATTCATTTTTTAACGAGGTTGACACTGTAAAAGGAACTATCCTCACACTCACTGATTCATTTTTTAACGAGGTTGACACAATAAAAGAAACTATCCTCGGACTCACTGATTCATTTTTTAACAAGGTTGACATAGTAAAAGGAACTATCCTCGACTAAATGTTTCATTTTTTAACGAGGTTGACGCAGGAAAATAACTATCCTCATATCTACTCTCTACAATCTATCTATATAACCTACTGATTCATTTTTTTTAATGAGGTAGACACAGGAAAATAACTGTCCTCATACGTGATTCATTTTTTAACGAGGTTGACTCAATAACAGGAACTATCCTCATTGACGACCGATTCATTTTTTAACGAGGTTGACACAGTAAAAGGAACTCTCCTCACCAGCCACTGATTCATTTTTTAACGATTTTGTCACAGTAAAAGGAACTATCCTCATGCTCACTGATTCATTTTTTAACAGTAAAAGGAACTATCCTCGGAACCTTGATCATGGCTTCCAACTAGAAGAAACATATGTCAATGGACACACCTTGATCATGGCTTCCAAGAGGTCTTCATCAGATGGAAGAAAAATTCCTTGGAAGGAATGCATGTCAAGGGACTCAAAAGGGATAAGAACATCGCGTTCAAGTAATCCCATAGAGTTTTCCATGTCAATTACCGGATCTAAGTCAAAGGAAGACGAGAAAATAGTGAGAGGCTCACTTACATCGGTAACTGAAAACATGGGACTAGTTGCCACATAATTAACCCGTGGTGGGGTAGATACCACTTGCATATGAGGAACATTTAGGGATGTCGGATTATTGGTAGTCGAATCAAGACTAACGAACGAAAGCTGGTCTACAGTCACAATATTTCCATTGTGAGGGAAAGACATCACGCGAAAGAGTTTTGATACAACAACTTTCATTGCATAAACATAGTCTCGCCCAACGAGTAAATTGAAATCCAAGGGGGCTCGAACTACCATAAGATCAATACAGACAGTTTTACCTTCCAAAGTAATAGAAAACTTAGGAAGGATCCCTCAAGGTTAACTAATGGTTCTGTTAAAAGCTTTCAGATTCTGCGTAATAGGCACAAGCTGAGGGGAACCCAAAGCTTTCCAAGTAGTTGAGGATAAAATACTAACAGAAGCACCTTTATCTACCTGTGTGCGGTGTATGTCCCTACCACCCAACTTCACAATTATTTGGAAAGGGATGGAGGAAGGAAGACGAGGTTCTGTTAGTCTATTCCAATCAAAGGAAAAGACCTCAGTACTTGGAGGGGGTTCTGTAGAAACAGGTGAAATGCCCCCTGGCGTAGAAGAATCTGATGTAACAAGAAGAACCTGAGCAGTATGAAGTTCATTCTCTACAAGGAGAATGGGATTGACCGAATGTGAAATTGAATCGACCACTTGATCAACTAATGGATCATCAACCTGAGTGATATGAGTTTCACTCTCCAATGGAAGAGTGGGATCGAGTGTACTTGAAATTAGATCAATCACTCCGTCAGTTGACGGTAGGTTGGGAGAAATTTTACGGTAACCAGTTGGAAATTCTTGCTGTGGAACAGTAAGGTCTTCCAATAATTTTGAGGCTTCATCCATGTGAGGGAAAATGTGAGTTTGATGACTCCCTTTGCATAACTTACAAGGAAACCTAACTTTACCCTTTTTCCCAGGAACCTAACTATCACTGGTTGATGGATCAATAGAAATTTGATGAGATTTTTCTGACCATACTTCCAAGACCTTTGGAATACCGCGACAATTGATAAGGAATTGGCCACCCTTACAAATCCTGCAAGGGTATTTGGGTTTACGATGCATGTTGGAGGTTTCCTCAACACAACTAACACTTACAGCCATGGTTGGTTGGTCGAATTCTTCCTTATCTTGCTTCTTCTTATTCTTCTTCCCTTTCTTCTTCTTTGTCACCTAGTTACTAGCATCAAGGTTTTTACCAAGCGAAGAGGAAGAAATGGAGGAAGAAATATTAGGCGAAGAAGGTAAAGGGTCAACAGAAGGTTGGTGATGTTGAGATGGTGAACTCTGTTGAGGTGAAGCATCTGGTTGAGGTGGAACAATTGAAGTATTTGGGGCCAACGAAGTTGAAAATAACCATATTGGTAAACCTATTGTAAATCCAGGTAATGAAAAAGTAGTCATATAAGGAGGACCAAAATTTCCAAAGCAAGGAAAAGTGCTAGGATTCTCGTTAAGAGGGGTTCCTTGGTTGGTAAATTCCGGAACAGTTGCCATTATATTCAACTTCAGTGAATTTTATTAACAATTTAAAACTAAAATTAACAATTCACAATTCACACCTAACAATTAAAATTCACAATTCACACCTATGGTCTCTAAAAGTAAAAACAAACAAATTAACACACGCTATCAAATCTAGGATTCAAACCGCACACAAACAGTAACTTCCCGTACTAAAAACACTAGTTGGTGATGAAATCCAACATCGTACAATTTTAATGCAGAAATGGCGGTTGGAACAGTTACCCCGAAAACCTACTTAATGAAACAGACTGGCACAAGTTCCTTCACAAAACCATCTCAAGTGAAGATAACCCCCCAGAGAGTCCAAGTGAGTCTAGTCAACGTCTGCTCCAGGTACAGTGAGATATTTCCTTCATCGTCACCTCAGGAAATAATCTGAAGCTTATGGACACTAAGGTTACCAACAATAACAAATACAACTGGGGGAACAGTCTACGATCCAGTTCTACGCGCAAGGGTAGAGTAACAAAGCTGAATCTCCTTGAAGGCTCCTCGACATGGTCAATCCCAGGTTTACCGACAAGTGACCCCAGGCTCCTCGACAATGGTTAATTCAAGGTTTACCATTTGTAATGCACGCAAAATCTTCTATCTTTCCCAATGAAACAGAATTGATTGTCTCAAAGATTCGGACATGATCTTGTGATTAACTCCTTTAAGAGAAGCTTCCCAAAATGTACCAGTTACAATTGGATTTATTTCCTACCGCAAGATTTATCTACTTGTTTGTTTTACTGTCTTGGAGAGTTAACTAAAACCTATTCCAAGACATTAGCCTAAGCTATGTTGGTGATAAGAGCCCTAGAAATGTAAAAATTACTAGATGAATTTTATTAAGTGTTGTGTTATTTAGGTTGTTATTACTCAAAAGGGTAAATGGATATGAAACCAATGGTTTTATGACCCGACCCAAAACTGAATGCAATCGAATATGATAATGTAATCTTTTCAATTCGATGAATCCTAACTAAAGTAAGCAGAGAGTTTCCATTCACTTCCAACAATGCAAAAATTGATCACTAAGAGAAAATATAACAAATTCTCTAATGCACTAATTTCATCAAGAAAAACTAATGCAAATCAATCCCAAAACAATTTTTATATTTTTGTGTTTTTAAAACAAGCACAAAAACATCTAAATTCAAATCAAAGAAAAATGATCTAAATCTACGATTGATTTTTCAGAATGTAAACTATGCAGTTGTAATCTATGCACAATTCACTTGAAAAGTATGCAAATGTAATCTATGCACATTTTCCATCCATATTCTGAAAATGAGAATTCTAATTATGCAAATGTGATCTATGCAAGAGAATTCTCAAACACAAGATGATTCTAATGTAATCTAAGAACCAATCAAGTGCAAGCCAAGAAAATCGGGTGAGAGTTCCAAAGATCAAAAAACACTCAAAGGCGATTAACACTCATACACAATTTAGCGCCCCCCCCCCGACGAATGAGGGGGAAATTTTTTTGCAAAAATAAAAGCAAAAAAATGCAAAATTGTAAAAATACTGAGACAAACCTCCAAGTAATGACCAAAGGAAATAAAATTAAGAATTTCTCAAAAAAGAGACTCAAAACACCTAATTAACTTAATGGAGATTGATGAGATGAAAAATTTGCTGAAAGAAACTTATAAACAAGAGATTTTCGACAGAAAACATACATATTTGGGTAGATACTAAGAATCCTAAATCAAATCTAAACTAAACTTAAAAAAAAAAAAAAAAACTCAGTTTTTCAAGACTTTTAACAGGGTCTGCAACGATGTGCGGTCCCCAGAAAAATTCAAGAAAAACAAAAAAGACTTCAAAAATTTGAAAGAAAAGTAAATCTAAGTTACCCAAGCCCATACAAATCAATCAAAAATCAGAAAAAAAAAAAAATCATTTTCTCAAATCAAAATAAAAGAGAATAAAAAACAAGGTGTTCTTTCCCCAGCGGAGTCGCCAATTTGTTGGCTGGATAAATCGATCTTGCGGACAAGATCGATCTCCCTAGTGTCAGAATACAATCTAGCAAAAAAAAACCACTAAGCTTGTCTTTCTCTAAATATATTTTTTTTACAAATAATGCTATGAAGGTGTCGATCCTACCTTAGATTTGAATGCTTATTTGCGGTCGTATTTCTTTCGTCACAACAATAATTCTTCCGTCGCAACAAGAGTTCTTTCATCGCAAGAAAGTGTCATCTTTCATCGACCTGCAATCACAAACAAGCAAATATTAAATAGCACATGTATAACAAATAATTATCAAACATACCGATCATAGTGATCAAGGATTCTATGAAATAAATGATCAAACGACAACTTATTGAAATAAACAATCGAACGACAATTTATTGAGAAAAACAAAACTTGATTGTATTAATCTTAAAATAATAGAAGAACCTTACAAACTTAGCCTTGATGTTTGAAAGGCCTTCCCGGGGTCCGAAGCAGGAGTCTCCTCTACTTTGATAAGTCTTGCACTCTTCCTCCAAGAGCACAAAGAGGTATATGATCTTTCCTCTCAAAAGCTCAGCAGAAAGAAGCCTAAATCTCAACAGCACTTCAACTCAATCACCCATAAAGCTTGAACTCCCTTTGAGGCTACCCAATGCCTCCTTTTATAGAGCAGATGAGGAGGTTAGGGTTCCACCTTTGAAGGGATAGAATTCTCCTTCAAAGGGATAGGCTCCTCACATCAAGGGATTAGTTCCTTAAGGTGTGGGATACATGCACCTTACTAAAGTTTACTCATCCCCAAAAATTTTCATCTAGAACCTTCTAGAATTGACCTCAAATCAGTTTTTTGACTTTACTTTCTCACTTTTTTGACTTTGAGGAGGGTATGCAGGCATTGCAAAGGAAAACTGTGTTCTAGAACGCAGGTAAGCAGTGTATTACTTGTGTACCTAAGCCAGGAACACAGGCAGGCTTCATGTTACCTGTGTACCCAAAGATTCAGAGATTTTTAGGGTTTTTCCTCCTGTTTTAGGGCTTGACATGAGGAGTAAAGGTTGTAAGACTTGTAGAGGAGGCATGTATGAGTATTAATGAGCTCATACAGTCAGCAGAATGTCAAGGTGACAATTTTTAGTGTAACATGCCCCTATCATGTTAGCACTGGAGGATCAGTTTCTGATGTATTGGCTTGGTGAGCACTTAATCCATGATGAAAGCTTGATTCTTGATGGTGCCATCAATGGAGAAGGAGAAGAACTACAACTCTTACCTTTTCAGTTGCTTGAGGACAAGCAACATTTTGGAGAGGAGGACTGTAATGTTCCTACTTAGCCTTAGCTAAGAGGAAACTTTCAATTTTGATTTAATTTATGTTTTATGAATAAATGAATAAAGGGGGGCATGTAAAACTCCTAAAAATTCTGAATAAATCAATGCCCATGTGAACAAAGACAAATCAGGGCTATGTAAATAATCACTTGCAGGTGTGAAAGAGGTTTGAGCCAAAGACTGGGTCCACCTTGACCAAATCAACTGTGTTGTCTAGGTTCATTGCATCTCCAAAAGGGACTACGCAGTTCTAGAAGGGAGCCTCTAATGTGAAAAGGGCTAAATCATCAAAGAGGTTTAGGGTTTGCAAGAGCTTTCTCATCTTATAAAAGTCGAAGGAGGAGAGAAACAAGCAAAGGTTGTTGATAGATGATATTTCTGAAGTATTTGTCTGCTTAGACAAATACCATTCTCTGTTGTTTAGTGGAGGATTGTGATTGCAATTCTTGTTAGGGGTTTCATCTCTTCCCTTGAGGATCATTGGAGGAGTTCTTTGCTGAAGTGAGCCACTATCTGGTTGGAGACCAAGCTTCATTTTCATGAGCAGCGTTGTCCCATTGAGGGTTTTGCGGCTGCTGTCATTTGCAGTAAGTGGTGTTCTAGATCTGCTTAGATCTAGATTTTTTTGAGAGGCTCTTTCTATTGGAGTGTGTTTTTCAGCCTCCAAAGAGAGATTCTATCCATATTTTGTATCTGGTCTGCAATTTCATTTAGTTTATTCAGTCTCCTCCACCCTCAGCGCAGTTTCTTCTCAATACTGCGTTATTTTTGTAAGAGGGTTTCTTGTTTCAGTTTGCTATCAGATTGGAGGAAGATATCTTGGTGTTAGGCTTGCCTTCCCTTGGTGATCCATGGATTGGGTTGCTGATCCATGTCTCCATAGATCTGATCTTTTCAGTAATAAAGTTATCTTCAGAAATTTATGGGTTTTCTACAGCATTGCAATTTGTAATTCAGATCTACAGCTTATTGTGCAATATTTTGATGTAATTCCAAATGGATCTTGTTCTTAAATTCATATAGTTTCAAGATATGCATTAGATCTGATGTTTTATCCATACATATTTCAGAGATCTGAAATGTAATGTAAATCATCTGAACCATCTGAAATATAACATTGTCTATGTATTTCTGCAGTTTATTTCTAGTTGCAACTCTAATTTCTGAAGGGATTTTGCCCTAGTTATTTTTGTAATCTGTTGTAGAGGTAATAAGATAAAATATAAATCTGATTTACTATTATAACTCTGAAATATCAGATCCTTGGCTGTCCTCCTCTGAGTTTCAGTCAAAACTGCGCAAATATGATGGGAGAGTTTTCATGTTGCAACAACCCTTCTCTTTGGCTGATTTCTAACTAGTCTTGACTGTGGGAGATCTGTTTAATGTGCTTAAACTGATTTTTTCTGATACAATTACATATATAAGTCACATACAGCATAAATGAGGGGATCCTGGCCCTATTCTACATTATTCTTGCTCATATTTACTTATACAGCGTTTTCCTTGAAGACCTTGTTGAGATTCCTGAAAAGGGGTTATTCCAAGTTCTATAGATAGAGTCTACAGTTGGCTAGGTAGCCTCTGGATCTGACCCTTTCTTTGAAGGGTGACGTATCCAGTAAATGCCTCTGTATTCCATCTCTAAAATAGAATCTTGAGAATCCTGAAAAAGGATCATTACAAAACTAGAGCGCAACAACCACCTACTGCTCCCACATTTGAAATTGATGAGGAAAAGAACGAAATTCTAGGATAATTCTTTGATACGGTTTTTTCTATAGATTTCAGTA
Source organism: Pinus albicaulis (assembly GCA_034641835.2). NCBI lineage: Eukaryota > Viridiplantae > Streptophyta > Pinopsida > Pinales > Pinaceae > Pinus > Pinus albicaulis. The sequence goes on from CM076576.1 coordinate 90,649,776, forward strand.
ATTCCTTGTGGGAAGCCATGTATAATTAATTAGAAGAGGGAAAACCTATTATTTCTAATAGGATTGTATCAATTGATGATTCTGAGTCAGTTTCAAATGCCACTTACAATGATTTAGCCAATTCTTTCCTACACAAAATTGCAGCCAGGAGGAAAATTATTCCTTTCACAGATATGATTTGATGGGTCGTTGAGAATCTAAGCATCGCCGACATGAAGTTTGTAAAAAAAATAAAAAAAATATTGGGTCATTTGTAGGGGAATATTTGAACAAAATGTATAAGTTTCCTGAGCCACAGGACAAATATGATAATAAATTTGTCGAGGCCTTCATCAAGGAACATGACCATCCATCAAAACCAACCAGACAATGGAGGGGAGACTTGAACAAACATAAGCGGGATAAATCGAGTAAGTACTCTATTGATTCCATTCCCGATCCATTTTGTCAATCAACTGCTATGATTTACCCAATACTCAGAAATTATAGAATTAATGGACTCCACTTATTGACACAACCTTAGAGGGTTTTATCATGGACCGGGGAAATATACGCTCAGATAAATTAGACACAAATATTCTGTGTTTTAGGAGCAAGCATAGTGTCTTTGGGAATGTAATTCCCCCCTACTATATGAGTGTATACATAATATATTCCCTATGTTTTCTATGTAATTTCGCTTTATGGGTTGGAAATGGACTATAGAAGACCCAACTCCAATTAATATTTACCATGACGTCCTTTGGGATACAAAATACCTATGTCATCTCTATAATATTTTCCATAGAGTCATTTTTCCCATTCATTTTCCTATCTTTGGTAAGGATTCCCCTTGGTTATCCCCACAAGCTTAAACTGATTTGCTTCGAATAGGAAATTTGTTTCGCGAAGAACTCTTTACCTATATCTGAGTTTTTGGAAGCCTAGCCAATCCTCATGTTTTACTGTTATTTTTTCCTGATAATATTCTAGCCAGAGAAATTTCCTATCAGACTGTAGGTAATGGGATTTATAAAGTATTGAAAGAATCTAATAATAATATGTGGCATGATTTTCCTCTCCAGTGTGGTATATTTTCCCTTGATAATTACAAGCATGCTATTCTAGAAATTAAGGCCATTCAAGAACTTAATTTTCCTACCATGTCTAACAGACAATATGATCCTCATCAAAATGTCAAGAAGATCACACCAACATCAAACGTTACACAGTTTTTCCATGAGTCATACATATTTGATGATTTGTTTTAAAATATGTCTACTTATTCAATGGTTATAAAGTAAGTAGAGGAAATCTCGTCTCCTCATTAAATTGTCCAGTTCACACAGTACAAATATTATATATTTCATAATGTGCCTCTATATTTTTTGAGTGTTTCTATGGAAGAAATAATTCATGACGATAATGTAGTAGTTGACCCTAAACAATCTACTTCAACTTCTCAACCAAAAGTAACAATTTCCCCTTCGTCTTCTTAGGCTGAAGACATTATGACTAATACTAAGATTGATGAGATATGGAAACAGCTTAATCAGGTTATTCAACATATAGAGTCTCAATATTTGGAAGCTCTTGTACAAAAGAAGGTCCCTGACACTTCTAAATATTTGGAAAAGACTCCAAAGGCTTCTGACAAGCCTTTAGAAAATGATGATATTGAAATCACACTGTCCTTCCCAACTTTCGAGGTTGTATTAAGGGTAGAAGAAATTCCTCCCATTGATATATTTTAAAGTCCCGAGCACAAAGTTGTTGTTAAAAGACAAAGAAAGAAAATAAAATTTGATCAGTGCCAGGCTTCAATTCTTGGAAATAGTTCCTTTGATGTAGTATGGAAAGGCTCTTTGATTACTGCTACTGATGGATTATAAAGGCTCACTCAATTCACAGGATCCTACACCTCGAGAACCATAGATAAAACTATCGAAGTTCAACAATTGTTGAAATAAAAAGAATATAGAATTGTGCATTTAGAACAAAATCTTGAGACTGAAAAAAAAAATATTTCTGATCAATGGAAAAGACAAGTTAATGAACTCCAAAAGAATTTTGATGACCTTAAGTTTCAAAATTACACTGATTTGAAGGCCAAAGACACACTACTACAATAATTACAAGGAAGAATTGAACAATTACGTGTCAATCCTAAATTGTCAGAGTTTAAAAAGGAAGCAAAAGAGTTAAATACTCTTATTGCTCAACAAAAAAAATTATTATGTCAAGGACTCACTATTATTCATGACTTTTGTCACACAACCAATTCTCTGGTTGAATAATTATCATATATCAAGACTTATTTTGATGATGTTGAAGAAAAACTTGGCAAGATAGTGCAGAAGGAAGATTAGTCGATCTTCCTAGAATTGAAGAATCACACAAAGAAATTGTCTTCAGAGAGTGGGAAGTGCATCACAAGTGAAAGAATACAAAATTCAAGCAAGAGTAATTTCAAATAATTTGATTGAGTCAATTACTGATAGTTTATTCCAATAAAACCTTATCTCCAACTATCCCAAAGGAACTCTTCCAGAAATTAAATCGCTTACTAAAACATGGCAAGAAGCATCCAAGAAAAGAGCAAAGATTACAAAGCATCTTACTAAAATTAATTTAGAAAGTCATAGACACTATCTATTCAAACCACAGAGTCAGTGGTTAATACTCAGATGCTTATCCAACACCACCAATCACATGTTTCCAATGTTTAAGTAAGAATTGTTCATAAGCCAGATGCAAATCCAACCCAAGACTCCACACAAATTAATTACCATGACAAACATCTATGAGCAGCAACAACGAATGGGAGGAAAATATTGTTCACAGAGTTAGAGAATTTGTTACAACAAATTCTAAATTTATCTCTTTGAGTTTATTTTAGTGTTATTTGTTCAAATTGCGTGAGGTTATTTTTTTATTTGCTATATTTACACTTTTGTAATGAACTATAAATCCCTTTCATGTTGCAATCAGAAAGGGTTCTGAATTTTTGAAAGAATACTTTTGTTTGCACAATTGTAACTTAAGTTTCTCCTAATAGAAGCTAAACCACTGTTGTTTTTCTCATGAGAAGAGTAACAATATATCAGGTACTACTATCTATGTGTTATTTCTTTGTTTAAGAGTTAAATGGTATTTTCGTTTCCATTTATCATATATGTGTTACAACAACCTTAAATTTTCACTATTGACATTTGTGATTGGAATAATATATTGTTTTCATAAACAACGAAATCTTATATATGTGGTAAGTTTTATCAACAAATTTAATTAACTATTTAATTAAACTTAGCTATCATATGTTGTTTTAACTTCATAATAATTTAATAATCTATATTGTCATATTGTTTATGTAATATTTTTAGATCACATATGTATAAATAAACTTTCCCGGGCTAGATATTAATTTTAAGTATTTATTGTTTTTCAAAATCTTAGTCACATTAAAACCATTATATTTACATCCCATCCTCTTTCTAGTTTTGTTTAAACGGGAATCTGGTCCCATAATACCATTCAGAGCCACCAATCCAAACGGAAAAGGATATGCTCTAAGGTCTCGACTTGGTGGTTTTCCCTGATGTTGAGGCAGACATTTCAAGCCTTCAATAGTCTCACAAACTTCATATGTCAACACGCTCCAAAGACACTAATAAAGTTCCTTTAAAAGAAAATTAAAAAAAATAATCAATACTCTTCATTTAAAAAAAAACACACATTAGCTTAGCTTAAGGTCTTGGGTTAGGATGTGAAATTAAGCTCCCCAAGGTTGTAAAACTGAACTAGTGTCATTAAAAAGAGAAACTCTTGTTTCACTCACATCATTCGAGACTGTTCCTCTAACAAGGGAGTTAAATATGAGACAACATCAGAGTGTGAAAGAAGGTAGTCTGCCTTCGATCACATTTTGGTAGGTATTCTATGTACTGGGGATCCCTTTGGGGATATCAGAGCTGAGTCAGGGACTCAAGTATCCTTACAACACAACATATTATCTATGACCATGTCCCACCTAGTGTTTTCTATGATTTTAGGTGAACTTAGTGGCCATATTCCTTGGGAATTACAAAATTTCACTGGGGTGGGATGCTCATGTACCTAGACAACGAACCTACTCCGTAATTAGTTTTTAGGAGGGTGCTCGTATTCACGAGAGTACTTGGCACCTTATTACTGATGTTTGGGAAAATATCATGGGTAATTGTAACTATATTCATTTGGACAACTTTCTCTTATAGTCCTTCGATATTGGGTTATATCTCCAACTAGTTGTGGCTATCATACAAAGTCTGATTGCTTACAGATATTGTAGAGTTTTTTGCTTTTTTAGGAGTGCGTTGTTTTGGTTACTAAGATGATATAAGAACATCACTTAATATTTTTTTTGTAAAATATATATAATTCACCATGGATTCCACTGGCCCTCATCATCAGTCTCACTGGCTGCATGGTCTTCCTCCTCTTTCTGTGGAGAATTTTCTGAGTGAATCATATTCTCCTTTTACTCAAGGGGGTCAATCTCCAGTTTCTAATTTTGAATCATTACGTAATAAACCAAAGTATAATTTACCAGAGTAATATTTCATTGAAGGTTCCGTACCCCGTATAATCCTCCACTTACAAATCCTCTTTGGCATCTTTTTCTTTAGATAGCACCTTTTCTTGTTGTGTTTGTTAGTTTCCACCTCAAACACCCCGATGAATATTGATGAACCATGGTATTTTGTGGAAACTTTTGGTCCACCGCCATATGTCCCACTTGTTCCAGTTTCAACACCATTTTTCAATTATCCCACTATCCAAACAATGTCTAATCCAGAAGCCTTAGCTACACCAACTGTGGGTGGTGGGTTGCAATCTTTTCCTCTTGCCAACAATTCTAATTTTGTATTAGAACCTAAACCTTCAACTCAAACCCTAATGGGTGTGGAAAATTCGCTAACCTTCAATAATAATTTGGTTGGATTTCACCTCTAAGTTCAACAACACCTCCACTACAGGGTGGGAGTCATGTTTCTGGTACTTATCCGATAGCTAGGGGAATTTATGGACGATGCAACCCATGATACAATAAGGTATTTATTTGATTGATTCTATTCCTATTGGTTTCTATCCTATTAATTCTAGTCCCATTATCATAAAAGGTGGAAGTCCTATGCCTAACCTGCCTTATATGCCAACGATGTCCCTTATCCTGTGCATAATGCATCTCCTTGGGGCCTTTCAACTCGAACAAAAATAACTGTTGGAGGAAACCTCTATCTTGAAGGTAACCAATTTATTGGTAACATCCCTCAGGCTGGGGGCATGCCATATGGCCCACCACTTTATACGACTCCACCTCCACCACAAGGGAATTACTATCTAGCCACACCCATTTACCATTTCGGATGTAGAAATTATACAACAAGCATGTATATCTTGGATTCACCCGATCTAACAATGTGCTAAAGTTAAATACTAAATCGCTTCTACAAATATTTTTCGAAATTAAAAACACAATCGCTAATCACATGAACATGAATAAATATCAATCACACACAACACAAATAATTTCCCAGGGAAAGCTTACAGCTAAAAACACCACTATCTTCTATTGTATATTATATCATGGATCATGAAACAATTACATACAAAAATTGTCTCACAAGAACCCTCAGTACATCAGCTAATTGTCTCACACTGTCATACAAAAATTGGTAAATCCCTTAGCCAATTTACTATCTCCAGACAACCTGCCTTCACTGCGCAATCCTTGCTGAATGAAATCCTTGAATTGATGCAATCTTTCCTTCCTTGACTATGCACGTATCATGGGCACATCCAATGTGTGTTTATTTTCATGCGTGCAAGCAAGAAATGTCACAACTGATAGTCAACTTCCCTTTCACCTAGAACTCAACTTGATCTCCACTGGATCTGACATGCATGCAGCTAATATTAGTAAATCCTCAGTTGCATGTGAATAGATTAATATTTAATTCACTTGATCTCTCACTACTTTTATCGTCAGTTACAACTAGCACAACTGAGTTTAACTCACTTAACTGAGTTAAACTATTTACAACTTGCACAAACTCATGCACCACTGCACTTCAAACTCTGTTACAACTAGAATTACTCAGCATGTCCCACCAACCAACCTCTAAATCAAAATTCACTTAGCTAACTGATTTTTCCACTTTAGTTAACTATTTCAAGTCCACATTGAGAATCTATTATAGTTTAATGTCCATCTAAATTAAGGGATAATAAAAATAGACATGCACCTAAAAATAGCCTATGGGCACCTTATACGATGTCCTCTCTCGAAGTTTTACAAATTTGTATTATAAAACATAATGCTTTGATTAAATACATAGGGGGAGTTGACCCTCATGATTCTAGTTTAGTATTCTTTGACATCGATAAAATTACACCTTTCCATTCCCATCAAAGTTAATTTCAAGTGCAAGTTCAAGAGAAGGGAAAATTCATCCACTGTACCGTCATCGAAAAAGATGCTTCAACTTGTGTGATGGCTACTTCCTGTTGGCTCGCACTGGATTCACCTACTTTATCTCTTCTATAAAATTATTTGAAAGATTTTTATGGCCACACCTTCACTCCTAAAGGATATCTAGCTAAATTCCCCATCAATCTTGGGAGAAAACTGTATTCGTTGATATTGAAGTTGTAGATCGCTTGCTCGACTATAATCTTCTTCTTGGACATAGTTTGACTTATGAAATGTGATTCATTGTCTCATCAGTATTTAGAATTATCGATTTCCCTCATCAAGGGAATATTTTCACTTTATATCAATTGTCCTTTTGCATCCCCAAGTTTCAACCCTTACCAACCAGTAATGTTCCTCTAGTGGGTGGATCTTCTGACACGTTTGTCAACATTGGTACCAACTTTATGTCGAACGCCTCCTCACTTTTAGGGTGTTTCCCTCTTCCACGAACCGAGGTTCCTTTGACAATTTCAATGGTATAAATTGTATTTGATGGCCCTAACGATCCTTGGATCCTCCCAACCCATTCTACCATTGATTCTTTTGGAGATCATATGCCCTTGTTTCCTACTGAGTTAGCTTAACAAGCTATATAGACGACATTTGAGTCTCTGTATTTCTTGGTTCATACAATGGTACCACGGCCTCTCCCATCATGTTATCACCCTAAAAAAATTTCTAAACTTTGGAAAGTTTGCCTTGTTTCTAGTCATGGTCTTATAATAGGTTTTGAGTCATCTCATCTCAATAGTGTCATTCTCATTTCCAAATAAAATTTGACCACCTCATTCCATGGTTTAAAGTCTCATATTATTTTTAGAAGCCATATTTTAAAACCCTTGTTCTAATCATGCTTAAAGGGTTATTTCATAGGGTCAGAATTCTTTAAGCTCATATTTTGTTTCCAAACAAGGTTTATCGACCTTATTCCATGTCCTAGAAGTCTCACCTTGTGTTTAGAGGTCATATCTCACATCATTTTGAAAAAATTTTGAAACTAGCTACGAATCCACATTTTCGTAGCGCAGATAGTGTAAAAAAACTATTTTTCACTACGAAATGGCTGAAGCAGCCTTTTTCATCAGAAAAAACTTTGTTTTCTTCTTTAAGTAGTCTTTTTCCAAGGAGGCTTATGGGTAACTGTAAGCATATTTTGGAAACCTGAAAGAGGTTTTTCTTCCTAACATACTTAACTAAAAAAACCTATTTCCATTTATTCAAATTCATTATGAGGTGGGATAAATTTATGGTTGAAATTGCACCACGAAACTGCTGAAAGTCTTTCAGAGAAAAACTCTGTTTTCTGGTTTTACAAGTCTTTTTCAAGATCAGTTTCTTGCCACATGCAAAATTATTTTGGAATTATGAAGGAGGTTTGTCTTCATAAAATATTCAGCTACAATAACCTATCTCACGCTTTTCATAAGTGTTACCAGTTGGGAGATACAAGGCTTTATTTGAAGCCATACTTTCAGAAATCAGAATTTTCCAGTTTACAACTGATGTTCAAAGACAGTTTCTGGGCAGTAGGGAAGGTATTCCAAAACACCAAGAGATTTTTTTGTTCAGAATAGAGTGGTCTCAAAAAGGGTCCTTCAGTTTTGAAAAATACATTTTTTATGATGAGATAAAAGCTCTGTCCCAACACCAATTGTTCAGCTAGAACAGAACAGTAAGTTACAATTTCTTGATGCAGTTTTGTTGTGGAGAAGGATTTTATTTCTTGAAAGTATTTCAAAGATGATATATGTTGATTATTAAAGCCTGTAGATATCATGGAAAAAGTGAAAGATGTTATGAAGACTGAAATTTTCAAAAAAAACGCTATGTAAAAGACATGCACAGCAGTTTCGTAGCGCGCTACGAAACTGCTGTAGGTGCAGTTTTGACTTTCTGCAAGGGTTTCAAAGGGTGAGAATAGTTGGTTTATGAAGGTTAAGGCTGCTGGAGGATGTAAAGAGCTCAGAAATGAAGTTTTAGAGTGTCAAGCATAGAAAAATGAAGGTTTAAAGTGATGTTTACAAAGACAAAGCTCTGCGCTACGAAAACAACAAACAATTTCGTAGCGCAGCCAGATCAACAATTTTTGTACTCCTTCAAAGATTTGATTTTTGTACAAGTGGAATAGCATTAGTTATATGGAAGTGATAACACATGTCACTTGTCTCAAAAGGTCAATTTTTCCAGCAAAAGGGTTCAAAGAGCATCAATGAAGGTTAAAGCTTAAATGCAGAAAACAACTCCCTAATTTATAGGGCAGTTTTATCATCAGCAGTAGGGCGACTTTAAGTGAATGGAGGCATCATAAAATTCGAATTCATGGGCTAGAAGGTGTCAAAGGAAGCATTTAAAGTCTTATATAAGGTTTTTGAAACATGTTTTAGTAGTTTTACTCCTATTTGTATTAGGACTCCTAGAAGAGACAGTTAGTTGTCAGTTTGCATTTAAGGATTTCTTTTATGGTTAGAATAGGTGACAATCATATAATTTCGAATTCTCTTGATGAATTATCATGGAATCCATATTGTAAAAGCTATATATGAAGCAAGAGGTCGAATTAGTAGAGGGTTGGAAACTTATTTGGCCCAGCTGCTGCTTTATGTGAAGGAATACAATCAGTAATACAGTGAGGTTTTCTTGAACAAATCTGAGTTTAGATGGGGTTTAATGATTTCTTAATTTATATGTTATTTTAACTACTTGCAGTCGATCTTATTGTTATTACTCAGAATTCATATTCATATGCTTTGACTTCCTTTAACAATAATATGACTGTGTTTTACCTTTGAAACACCAGCACTGCATTTCCTTGCTATTACTCAGAATTCATATTCATATGCTCTGACTTACTTTGGTAATGGAATTAGTGTGTTGAACAATAGATCTCATTTGCTATTACTCATAATTCACAACCATGTGCTCTGACTTCCTTTAGGAATGAGATGACGATATTTTTTCTACATCTTGTGAGTAAATTACCTTTGAACCACTAGCAGTAGATTCCATTGCTATTACTCAGAGTTCATAACCCTATGCTCTGACTTCCTTTAGTAATGGAATTACTTTGTTGACCTATGTTCTTGAGTGAATTATATTTGTTTGAAAACTCCATTTTCCTCAGCTTCCATGTCCAAAAACCTTACCATTGAATTCACTGACTTGTTGACTCCATAGCCCAATGGTAGCAAGCCTTCATCTTTCAACCTACAAAATTACAAAACAAAGATAGAGTTAGCCATCTATATTATCATTAATCAATATCATAAACCCTTGAGAGAGCCCTCTCAGGCTGAGGAGGCTAAGCCTTAGCTAAAAGATTGGTTTGAAATAGTTACATTGAAGTAGTCTAATAAGCAGCTTATCAGGGTCCTATTTTGGTGATAACATTTTGGTGCGGCTGCCAGAAGTCTGAAGATTACTCATTCCTGAAATCAATAAACTGAACTTCTGAAGGTAGCAAGAGCTCAGGAAGTTGTTCGAGGCTGCAAAACTACCTTGGCGACTCCACACATCAAAAAACAAATTGGAAGGTGTCTCCACTTCTAAGAAGATCAGTTGCCTAGATGAAGTTTCAGGATGAGTTCTATTGCAAGAAAAAATTCCAGGTATGCTCCTATGAATTGGTCTCATATCCCTGGTTTTGCAAATCCTATGCCAAAGTTTGATTGGTTAGATGATCTTCCAATATTCAAAGATGAAAAGAAAGACAATGCTGCTCTTCATTTGGTTAGGTTTCATCTGCATGTACATAGTCTTAATGTTCAGATCCCTGAAGACTGTCTTATGAAGATGTTTATGACCACTCTGGAAGGAAAAGCATGGTCTTGGTATAAAGGTTTAGCAAATGTTTCATTATATTCTCTTGCTAATTTTCATGATGAATTCTATGAGATGTATAAATATCATTCCTCCTTATTGATGGTTAAATATTGCTGTAAACATTCTGTGAGTCTTATTCAGTATTTGGAGGATTGTTATGATGATGATGAATTTATGGATGAATAAATTTTAGAGGCTCTTCATAACAATACATTTCAACACCTAGAAGAAAGGATAACATCCCATGACATGCAATATGGAAACTACCAAGAGTATATTTTTGAAAACCATGTTACATCCTCCGAGATTGATGTAGAGCTGCTACAAACTTATCAGTCTTCGTATCCTAATGAAGATGAAAATCATTGCAAATACCAAGAAGAAATATTAGAAGATAGTTTTAATAACCCTCAGGCAGAGGAAAATATTGATTATTTCTGTAATTCCTTACAACAGATTACTTCAAAGAATGATCATAATAGTGAGGAAGATTACATTGTTTGTGGAAATCATGCAGAAAAGCAGTTGGATAACATATCAGATAAATTTTGTGTGGCTAAAAATCAGTTGTCTGAAGTTACAGGATGTTATGAAGATCATCAAGTTGATCATGTTTTCTGGGATCCTATAGCTGAATACATGGAAGAGTTTTACTCCCCAATGTTTCAGTTTTATTTTTACTATGAAGATCAGAGGCAATTTCAGTGGCAGTGGTCATCACAATGTCATAGTTGTTTTAAGTTCCAACGCAGGAAAAAAACTCAAATATCATATAAAACAGATGATTGGCTTCATTGTAAATTTCACATTGATTGAGCTGAAGGAAGTTTACAATTAATAGGGTAGGTAGGTAGGAATATGCAAATAAGCTCAAGGTTGACTGAGCATTTTCAAGTAGGTACAGTTTGAAGCAGATTGGGCAGAATTTCAGAGTTCTTATTTTTAAAGGAATGGATTGAAGCACTAGAACTACTAGTTCTTAGTGTACCACAGGGGCACACTATCCCTAATGGATCCACTGTTATCACCCTAAAATGTTTTCTAAACTTTGGAAAGTTTGCCTTGTTTCTAGTCATGGTCTTATAATAGGTTTTGAGTCATCTCATCTCAATAGTGTCATTCTCATTTCCAAATAAAATTTGACCACCTCATTCCATGGTTTAAAGTCTCATATTTTGTTTTGAAGCCATATTTTAAAACCCTTGTTCTAATCATTCTTAAAGGGTTAGGTCATAGGGTTAGAAGTCTTTAAGGTCATATTTCATTTCCAAACAAGGTTTATCGACCTTATTCCATGTCCTAGAAGTCTCACCTTGTGTTTAGAGGTCATATCTCACATAATTTTGAAAAAAAATTGAAAATAGCTACGAATCCATGTTTTCGTAGCGCAGATAGTGTAAAAAATCTGTTTTGCGCTACGAAATGGCTGAAGTAGCTTTTTTCATCAGAAAAAAAAAAAAAAAAAAAAAAAAACTATGTTTTCTACTTTAAGTAGTCTTTTTCCAAGGAGGTTTCTGGGAAACTTTAAGCATATTTTGGAAAATTGAAAGAGGTTTTTCTTCCTAAAATAATGAAATACAAAACACTCTTTCTATTTCTTCGAATTCATTATGAGGTGGGAGAAATTGATGGTTTAACTTGCACTACGAAACTGCTGAAAATCATTCAGAGAAAAACTTTGTTTTCTGGTTTTAGCAGTCTTTTTCAAGATCAGTTTATGGCCACATGAAAAATTATTTTGGAATTAGGAAGGAGTTTTCTCTTCATAAAATCATCAGCTACAATAAATTATCTCACTTGTTTCATAAGTGTTACCAGTTGGGAGATACAAGGCTTTCTTTGAAGCCATACTTTCAGAAATCATAATTTTCCAGTTTACACCTGATGTTCAAATACAGTTTCTAGGCAGTAGAGGAGGTATTGAAAAGAACTAAGAGAGTTTTTTGTTCAGGATAGAGTGTTATCCAAAAGCCTCCTTCAGTTTTGAAAAATACATTTTTTATGAGGAGATAAAAGCTTTGTCCCAACACCTATTTTCAGCTAGAACAGAACAGTAAGTTATAATTTCTTGATGCAGTTTTGTTGTGGAGAAGGATTTTATTTCTTGAAATTATTTCAAAGATGATATATGTTGATTATTAGAGCCTGTAGATATCATGGAAAAAGTCAAATAAGTTTTGAAGATTGAAATTTTCGAAAAACAGGCTGTGTAAAAGACATGCACAGCAGTTTCGTAGTGCAGTTTTGACTTTTTTCAAGGGTTTCAAAGGGTGAGAATAGTTGGTTTATGAAGGTTAATGATTTTGGAGGATGTAAAGAGCTCAGAAATGAAGTTTTAAAGTGTCAAGAATATAAAACTGAAGGTTTAAAGTGATGTTTACAAAGACAAATCTCTGCGCTACGAAAACAACAGACAGTTTCATAGCGCAGCCAGGTCAGCAATTTTTGTACTCCTTCAAAGGTTTGATTTTTGTACAAGTGGAAGAGCATTAGTTATATGGAATTTATAACACATGTCACTTGTCTCAAAAGGTCAATTTTTCCAGCAAAATGGTTCAAAGAGCATCAATGAAGGTTAAATCTTAAATGTAGGAAACAACTCCCTAATTTATAGGGCAGTTTTATCATCAGCAGTAGGGTGACTTTAAGTGAATGGAGGCATCATAAAATTTGAATTCATGGGCTAGAAGGTGTCAAAGGAAGCATTTAAAGTCTTAGATAAGGTTGTTGAAAAAAAAATTAGGAGTTTTACTCCTATTTGTATTAGGACTCCTAGAAGAGACAGTTAGCTGTCAGTTTGCATTTAAGGGTCTGTTTTATGGTTAGAATAGGTGTCAATCATAGAAATTCGAATTCTCTTTATGAAGTATCATGGAATCCATATTTTAAAAGCTATATATGAAGCAAGAGGTCGAATTAGTAGAGGGTTGGAAACTTATTTGGCCCAGCTGCTGCTTTATGTGAAGGAATACAATCAGTAATACAGTGAGTTTTTCTTGAACAAATTTGATTTTAGATGGGGTTTAATGCTTTCTTAATTTATATTTTATTTTAAATACTTGCAGCAGATCTTATTTTTATTACTCAGAATTCATATTCATATGCTCTGACTTCCTTTAACAATAATATGACTGTGTTTTACCTTTGAAACACCAGCACCTCCTTGCTATTACTCAGAATTCATATTCATATGCTCTGACTTACTTTGGTAATGGAATTAGTGTGTTGAACAATAGATCTCATTTTTTATTACTCAAAATTCACAACCGTGTGCTCTGACTTCCTTTAGCAATGAGATGACTATTTTTTTTCTGCATCTTGTGAGTAAATTACCTTTGAACCACTAGCAGTAAATTCCATTGTTATTACTCAAAATTCATAACCTTATGCTCTGACTTCCTTTAGTAATGGAATTACTGTGTTGACCTATGTTCTTGAGTGAATTATACTTGTTTGAAAACTCCATTTTCCTCAGCTTCCATGTCCAAAAACCTTGCCATTGAATTCACTGACTTGTTGACTCCATAGCCCAATGGTAGCAAGCCTTCATCTTTCAACCTACAAAATTACAAAACAAAGATAGAGTTAGCCATCTATATTGTCATTAATCAATATCATAAACCCTTGAGAGAGCCCTCTCAGGCTGAGGAGGCTAAGCCTCAGCTAAAATATTGGTTTGAAATAGTTACATTGAAGTAGTCTGATCAGCAGCCTATCAGGGTCCTATTTTGGTGATAACACATCGCACCTTCCTCTATTGACTTCCTTGATGATGTATTTCCTTATGATGAGGCTATCATGGAACTCATGTCTTTAGAAAAGCTACCTTGGGATGAGTTTCATCACCGTGCCTTGGTTTCTCTCAAGATTTAACTGGCCACTTACCTTTTACAAATCCTATCTATTGATCTCCCTATGATTGTACCTTCCCCTTTTACAACCATTCATGAGATTGATGCGAAAGTAAACTTAGGGAACTTGTATAAAACCATGCTTATTGACATCTCAATCAAGACAAGTGTCTTGAAAAACATATATATTGGAGCAAACTTCACTCGTAAGGAGATTTCTAGCTTCACGTGTCTCTTGAAAGAGTTCCACGACGTTTTTGGTTGGTCTTACGTGGAAATTCCCAAATAGATACTTCTATCGTCGAGCATGAGATCAAGACATATGTTGGAGCCAAGCCCATCGACAACAACTTAGACCAGTCCACCCTCGGAAATCTGTTTCTAATAAGGAAAAAATTGAAAAGTTACTCAACGTTGGTTTCATCTACCCCGTTCTATTGAAAAAATGGGTGTCTAACGTAGTCCCCATTAATAAGAAGCAAGGAACCATTCATATATGCGTCGATTACCGTGATTTGAATATCGCTTGTCCCAAACATAACTATCCAACACCTCTCATTGACCAAGTTATTAACGACTACGTTGGTTGCCATGGTTTTTCCTTTATGGGCAGTTTCTATGACTACAACCAGATTGCTATCAAGCGATTTGATCAACACAAGACTACTAAAATATGTAACTAGGTTTGGTCTTCATAATGGCATGTGTAATCATGATTTTATGTATTTAATGAAAAGAGAAAAACACATTTTTTATTGTTATTCTTGAGGCATGGGTTTCATGCTCAAGGGAAATTTATTTTTAGGTCAAGCACCCATTGAGTGCTTATAGGTTTTTCATAAATTAAGTTGAGTCATTTTCATGTTTTGAATACCCATTTGGACATGTTACATATTGTAAAGAAAATTTATTTGAGTCAAAAGACCCTCCAAGACATCGTCATGTCACAAAGATCAAGGCGGACTACATGAAGGGACAAGTTGGCCTAAAGAGAGCAATTCATACCCCTCAAAAGCCAATAAATAAGAATGAAATATACCTTATTTGGAAAATCACTCAAGAAATGTATATCTCCTCAAGATAGAATCTGGAAAAGGACAAAGAAGGAGAAGAAGCACAAGTGTAGAGTTTTGGGCCTTTCTCTCTCTCTCTCTCTTTTGTTAGGGTTTCTACAATTACTGAGCAGGAAGAATTCTGAAACTACATCAAAGTTGTGAAGTTGCATCGAAGCTGTGAATATGCATTGAAGTTGTGAAGCTGCAAGGTCGAAGCTTCTGAAGCTGCATCAAGGTCAAAGTTTCATAAATTTTTGTTGGGGTCGAAGCTGTTGGAGAAGTTACTGGAAGGTCAAAGTTTGTTGTTGGAAGCCATTCAAGAATGAAAAATTTGACTTGGTCTTGGAGGGTCTTGGTTAAGGGTCATAAATTTTGGAATTCATCAATAGAAGTTCTATAAGAAGAGAACATTTTTTATTAGTTTTCCTCTCAGTTGGAGAGGTTTTGGCCCTGAATGATCGCCTACATCTTGTGTCCTACTGTATCACTATTCTTTATGATTTGGTAGATTTTTTATGATACATAACAATAATAATAAAAATTAAAGAATAATTTAATCAAGTAAAGTATATATATCACAAGTAGTTATCAAATTTAGAGAAATCACCTAATCTAGCTGCCCTAGATTTCTCTACATGGTTTGAAAGCTAAGGTGTCAGAAAAGGAAATGCAAATTAAAGAAATACACTCAAGGGCCGAAGCACTAGAAAATCATCTAAGAATCATCAATAAGAGTTCAATCAAGAAAGAGAAATATGCTTTATACCAAGCGAAGGAAGAAGAGCGAATACTTTTTTGATCTTTTTTGGGCTAAATATCCTCCACACGAGTGACGGTTAGGGCATCATCCTGCAACAGTAGAAGCTGAAAATTGTATTCACTCAAAGGAGCCAAAGTTTTAAATAAATAAGGACTATTTATCAAGCCAAATTTTCAAGAGGATTCAAGTTCCAGCGAAGAAAAAAGGACACAAGTCTGTCCATATTCCAGCTACACACGTGACCTAGGGTTTCTGCAGGAGAAGTGGAAATTGCAGTCCTACAACAAGAAGCCAAAAATATGAAGAAGAATCGAAATTTGAAGTTGTAAGAAGGCCTAAAAACCCTAGTTAATCCATATAATAACTACATATTGAAGCATGTAAAAGTATCTACATTCTAGAGAAGCAGGAAGAAGCATAATCATCATCATCAAGGAATCAAGGCGATCTCCTTCTCGTTGAAGGATCACTTTTGAAGGAAGACATCTTCTATATTCATCACAATAAAGAAGGAATCAAGTTGAAGATATTAACATCAAGGAAAATCTTCACTTGACAAGTAATTATCTTTATATCTATATTTGAATATATCAAAACAAGTTCATTTTTCAAGGAAAACAACAAATTGGTTGGGTTGTGAAACTTTCTTGCATGGAAGAAGAGGATAGGTTTGATCCTCATAGAAAATGAAGTCGTTGATCAGGTTAAGGGTTCTACCACTAAACCTCCAAAGGAAGAAGCTCAAGCTCTAGCTGAATACATGAAAAAGTAAATAAGGGCTCAAATAATCCTTATGTAGCAAAATTGGAAAATTCAAAAGACATATATGAAAAACTGGTGGAATTATTCTCCGTAAATTATGCAGGAGAAGTGATATATCTCGACAAGATGATATCAAAGGAAGAAGGAATGATACTTTATAAGGGTGTATGAAATAAGGGACCAACTATAAGAGTTGGGAGAAATAATGTATGACAAGGAAATGACTACCATAGTTCTCAATACACTACCGAAGGAACGGGGAAAATTCATATCAAGCGTTTATGGAAAGAAAGAAGTTACCTCATTCAGTGAACTCTGGTTATTGTGTAATATTGAAGAAACTAGGTTAAAAGAAAAAAGTGATGTGGGCCCAGGTGAATAAATTCAAGCATTTGCTGCCATGGCTAAAAGAAAAGGAAAATTTTGGAAGTTTGGTTTGTTAGACCCCTATATTTCACAGTATCACCAGGTGACTGATTATTCCTTATATTTTTTCATGATTGAAAATGATATTCCATGGCTATCATTTATTTGCAGGAAAGAAGGAATAAAGTGTTGCGGATAAGGTGTGATGGTGATCAAACTTCATTTCTGCCCTCATTCCATTTCATTCACACTTTATGCCCCTCATTTCCTCCATATTCCAAAGTTCTACACCTTATTTCTTTCAAACCCCTTCTTCCACTATTAACACCCAAATTTTATAGTTCAAAAAATGAGCAACATTAGAATCAAAGGAAGCAAAGGCAACAGAGTAGCAGTTAAGGAAAAAAAACAGCAAAGGCAGAGTCTTGAACAAGATTGGGTCAAGTCGTGCACGCGCTCGGGTCGAGTCATGGGTCAAGCCATGAACGCGGGGTAATTATTCTACGAACAACCAAGAAATTAACGGGCGCAACAAAAGAAACAAGGTCGAAAAACCACAGTAAGGGAGCAGTGAGGACCGTTGGATCTAAGAAACGATCAACGGCAGAGATTCAATGGCAATCGCAGATCGCAAGTTTTTCAGGATGGGTGCAAGGGTAAAGGTTAAAGTCAGTGAAATGCAATTTTCGATGAAGTGGGACCCATTCACCCATGGTGCGCAAAGAAGCCTTACTTGTTGCCCGCACTTTGCAGCCCGTAGGTTTTTAACCTTATCTCTTAAGACTTATGCCAAATATTTTTTTTCCGCCGATGCGTTAAAGTGGGACCCATTCACCCATTCACCTGCCATACCTCCTTTCCATTTCAATCCCCTTAAAAAATCATTAAACCTTACCTTTTTTTTCACCTTTCCACTTTAGCATTTACCTTTACCTTTCATATTTATATCATTGTTTTACCTTCCGCTTTCCTAATTTCCCCAATTGCGATTAAAGTGGGGCCATCCCTCCACATCACCCTTTCTCCCCACCATCCATCACATATCGGCAAAGATAATATATCGCATCACATATTTTTTAACTTACCTTTGAAGCGCCCACAATGTATTTGGTTTAATTTGCGATGCGGTGGTTAGCCCTGTTATCACCCAAAAATTCTCAAAACATCATTGTGTCAACTTTGTTTTTGGTCATGATTTCAAGTAGGTCTAAAAGTCATTTTAAGTCTTGGTAAAGGGTAGGTCATAGTTTTATAAGTTTTAAAGGTCATATTTCAAGTTCAAAAAAAGTCTTTTAGGTCCATTCCATGATCAAAGATCCATAATTTCCATTTGTGAGTTATTTCCTAAGCTTCATGTCAAAACTTGTCAAATTATCCAAGAAAACTTACTTTCATAGCGCAGCTAGTTCAAAAAAGCTGATTTGCACTATGAAACTGCTGAAAGTCATGAAGAAAAAAATATGTTTTCCGGTTTTAGTAGTCAATTTCCAAAGGGGTTTCTGGGCAACTAAAAACGAATTTTTGAAACCTAAAAGATATGTTTCTTCCTCACATAAATAACTAAAAAAACCTCTCTCATTTTCTTCAAATTCATTGTGAAGTGGGAGAAATTTATAACTTAACTTGCACTACGAAACTGTTGTTACAAAATGTCCTGTACATGACTGTTTAGCAGTCAACTTCAAGATCATTTTCTGGCCACATGAAAACGTATTTTGGAATTCTGAAAGAGTTTTGTCTTCATCACATCCCCAGATACAATTAACTCTCTCACTTTTCTTACAAGTGTTATCAGTTGGGAGAGACAAGGCTTTCTTTGAATCCCTATTTTTTTAAAACAGAGTTTTCCTGTTTTACACATGTTTTTCAAAGACAATTTCTGTATAGTATGAGAGGTATTTCAAAAAAAAAAAAGAGGTTTTTACTCAAGACAGAATGGCCTACAAAAACCTCCTTTAGGTTTTCAAAATACATCATGTATGAAGAGATATAGGCTCTGTCCCAAGACCTAAGTTTCAGAAAAAGAAACATGAATAATTTGCAAATGGAAAGCTTTTTCGCCCTTTCCTTATCAATTTTTGAAGGGAATTTTGGTGAATTTTGACTTGAAATGGATGGTGGAAGTGTAAAAATATCATATGAAGGCTCCTTTGAAAATAATAGGTAAAAAATGATTGAAAAATGAATTTTAACACTGAGCTACAAAAAGCGCTACGAAAACAAGCTACTTTCGTAGCGTAGGCTTATCCTTTACCTTTTTGGCATCATTTCGGATTTGGTTTTCTCCACAGCTAGAAGATTAAAGATTTATGGAAATATTTGGCAAATATTACACATGTGAATTTGATCCATAAACTATTAATGCACTCTAAGATGACAATGAAAGTAAAGGGCTAAAAAACAAGAAACATGTTTCCTAATTTCTAGGACAATTTTATCATCATCAGCAGGGTGACTTTAAGTGAATGGTCAGCATCAAAATTCGAATTCATGGGATAGTAGGTGTCAAAGGATGAATTAAAGACTAGATAAGGTTGTTAGAAGCATATTTAGGAGTTTCATTCCTATTAGAATTAGGACTTTTCAAAGGCAGTATAGCTGTCATTTTGTAATTAATAGCATGTTTAAGATAAGGAAAGGTGTCAAAGCATGGGAATTCGAATTCACTAGTGGAGGATGAAAGAATCCTATATTTTAAATGTTATATATAGAGCATGAGGTCGAATTCTACAAGGTTTGGGCATTTTCATTAGCAATAGACTGTGTTATTGTATGTCACTGTGTCTTTTTCAACTTAATATAGAGATTTGTTTTGAAAACTCAAGATTCATAAGGAGTTTATGTTTATCATTGTTCTATGGCCGTCCTCAATTATCTATTTTCAGTAGTATTTGTATGTGATACTTAGAATTCATTTCACAATGCTTTAACTTCCTTCATATGCAAATAGACTGTGTTTTTCACTGTGTTACTGTTTTATTCATTTAACCTAGACTCCAAATGCCTTGACTTCCATGCTTAACAGATTGTGATGTTTTTTTGAAGATTATCTTGACTCCATGGCCCAATGAATGATTGCTAATATGTGATACAACCAGTTATACCATTTTATCTTCTTCTTTTTTTTCTGAATAAGTCTACTTCTATATTGATACAAAAAGATTACAACGAGGCAAAGGCCTCCGAGTGGCTAGCCCAATGATGTGGCATTCTAGCATTGCACTGCTGCATATTGACACTTAAAACCAACGACTGAATACAGACTATGACAAAAACTGAGGACCAGGACCTTGTCCGACTGTTATACCATTGATACTTATGATTGTTGTGACTGCTGAAAGGAAGGACAATTTTCGACTGATAAGACCTTAACAGACAAAACCAGAAACAAAAATTACAAGTAATTTTAGTATGGCCATGAAACACTGTCCTGAGGACAGTAACATCAGTAATCCTAGTGTGTAACCTGTATCTGGAAGGCCCGTGATAATTCGATGAAGAATGACCATTAATAATCTGCAAAAAACTGAGAGAAAGAAGGAGGTTTAACCCCTTCTTGATACCTGTAGACCAAAACTGTCGTTCAGACTCCATTAAGCTTCGTTAGGCGAAGGCGCTTCTTCCTCCACAGGGCAAGCGAACGGATTGAAGTCCTCGTCATCTGGAGGAAGAGGAACTTTGTCAGAGAAACCGCTGCCTGAAGGAGCGTTGGGCTTTGCCATATGAGACGCTAACTGAGAGGCGTTATCATCCGGAGCGCTTGGCCTACTGACGTCGGGAGGATAGAACAGAACCTCATCCTCAGGAGCAGGGACAATTTCAGAGGGCAGAGCTTGAGCATTCGAATTATGGCCAGAGAGCAAAGACTGAGCGACAGGATTAGGCCTCAGAGTGATGGAAACCTCGGCAATAAACTCATGATGATTGAGGGAGCAGGGGTAGATGAAACGGGCGGAGTGAGAGTGAACATTGGAAGAGAGGTGAATTTGCGCCCCACGGCCACGACCACGTCCACGCCTGTAAACAACATTGCGTCCAACTTCAGGATCAGAAAAGTCCGACGGGGAGGAAGAGGAAGGAGACATTGGCTGTCTCATACCAAGCCCTCGAGAGGAGCCTCGCCTGGCGGTCATCCTAGGTCTCAGGCGAGGCATAGTGAGCCGGGTAGGGCGGAGAAACACTGGAGGGCGACTGCAAACAGAGGTGAAGCCACCGTAATAGCCAAACGGCCCCGAGGAGACTTGAAAATCTTCTGAAAGCTGATGACCACACTGCAAATAACACCGTTTCCCTGTACTGGTCCGCAGGCAGGGCTCTGAAACGACTTGCGAGCAGCAGTAATTCAAAGGTAAAACTCTGTGGATCAATGGAATGGGTTCCATAACGCCGAGGAGGGCAGGTAAACGAGGCATAATAAAACGAATTGATGCTGCATTAACTGACGAAGTCTGCGAGTTGGGATGTCGCTTTGAATGCAGAGGACTGGCGGTGGTGGTGAACCACGTCCCCGGCCACCTCCCCATCTGCAAATAATCACTAACTACGTACACCCGCATCCGGGGACCATTTTATCTTTTTACCTTAGAGTTAGCCATCTATTTATTAATCAAAAATCATAAACCTTTGAGAGAGCCCTCTCAAGTTGAGGAGGCTAAGCCTTAGCCAAAAGGTTGGTCTAAAAGAGTTACACAAAGTCCACTTGATTAGCAGCCTGTCAGGATGGATTTTTGTGATAAAATTTTGGTGCATCTACCGGGAGTCTGAAGATATACATCTCCCGAAAATTATGAAGTTGAACTCTTGAAGGTAGCAAGAGCTCAGAATCTGTTTGAGGCTGCAACTACCTTGGTAACTCCATTGTTGAAGAATTAAAATTTTTCATATATTCCAGGTGACTCCACTGCTTGAAGATCAGTAGCTTGATGAAGTTTTAGAATGAATTCCATTGCAAGAAAAATTCCAGGTATGCTCCTATGAATTGGTCTCATATCCCTGGCTTTCCAAATCCTATGCCAAAGGTTGAGTGGTTAGAGGATCTTCCAATATTTAAAGATGAAAAGAAAGACAATGCTACCCTTCATTTGGTTATATTCCATATGCATGTACACAGTCTTAAGGTTCAGTTCCTTGAATATTGTCTCATGAAGATGTTTATGGCCACTTTAGAAGGAAAAGCATGGTCTTGGTATGAAATCTTGCCAAATGGTTCATTATATTCTCTTTATGATTTCCATGTTGCATTTTATGAGATGTATAAAGACTGTCATCCATATTTGCTGCTGGTTAAAGACTGTTGTAAGCATTCTGTGATTTTTATTAGATATTTGGAGAATTTTTATGAAGATGATGAGTTCATGGATGAAGAAATTTTAGAGGCCCTTCATGAAAATACCTTTCATCACCAAGAAGAACACCAAGAATAAAGGATAGAATCTCTTTTAGATAAAAATGAAACCTAGCAGGAGGTCATTTATGAAAACCATGTTACATCCTCTGAGTTTGACAAAAAATTGCAGCAAACTTGTCAGTTCTTTGATCATCAAGAGTATGTGAACCATTGCAAACAACAAGAGGAAATACTGGAATATTGTTTCTATAACCATCAGGGTAAGGAAAGGGTTGATTTTTTATGTCCTTCCTTGGATCAACTTACATCAAATAATTATCATATTAATGAGAAAGAATACAATGTCTTTGAGAATCATTTGGAACTGCAATTGGATAGCATACAAATGAAATCTTGTGTGGTTGAACAAAGCATATATGAGTTGTCCAAAATTACAGAATGTTATGAGTATCACAAAAAAGATCGTGTCTTCTTTGACCCTATAGCTGAATACATGGAAGAGTTTTTCAGTCCATTTTTACAGTTTTATTTTCATATGAAGATCAAATACATTCTAAGTTACCTTGGTCATCACAGTATCATGTTTATTTTTGGTTCAATCACAGTCAAGAGATTCAAGTGTTAGATCATATCAATGATTGGTTTCATTGGAAGTTTCATGTTGATTGAGTTAAGGTAGAGAGTTGCAGCTGATAGGGTAGGTAGGAGTATGTGAATAAGCTCAAAAGTGAATGGGCATCTTTCAGTAGGTATGAAATTGGTTTTTCTGCAGTGACCATCAAGCTTGAGCCCGAGGTGAAGGCCATTAGAGCTTGAGGAGGAGCTTGGAAAAATTTTAGAGTTTTATTCTAAAGAATGGATAGCAGCACTGGAGCTATTGGTTCTTAGTGTACCACAGGGGCGCACTATCCCAAGTAGAGCCACTATTATCACCCAAAATTCTCAAAACATCATTGTGTCAACTTTTTTTTTTGGTCATGATTTCAAGTAGGTCTAAAAGTCATTTTAAGTCTTGGTAAAGGGTAGGTCATAGTTTTATAAGTTTTAAAGGTCATATTTCAAGTTCAAATGAAGTCTTTTAGGTCCATTCCATGAGCAAAGATCCATAATTTCCATTTGTGAGTCATTTCCTAAAGCTTCATGTCAAAACTTATCAAATTAGCCAAAAAAACTTACTTTCGTAGCGTAGCTAGTTCAAAAAAGCTGATTTGCGCTACGAAACTGCTGAAAGTCATGAAGAAAAAACTTTGTTTTCTGGTTTTAGTAGTCAACTTCCAAGGGGGGTTTATAGGACACTTAAAACGAATTTTTGAAACCTAAAAGAGTTTTTTCTTCCTAACATACCTAACTAAAAAAACCTCTCTCATTTTCTTCAAATTCACAATGAAGTGGGATAAATTGATAACTTAACTTGCGCTACAAAACTGTTGTTACAAAATGTCCTATACATGATTGTTTAGCAGTCAACTTAAAGATCATTTTATGGCCACATGAAAAATTATTTCAGAATTATGAAAGCGGTTTTTCTTCCTAACATCCCCATATACAATAAATTCTCTCACTTTTCTCACAAGTGTTATCAGTTAGGAGAGATAAGGCTTTCTTTGAAGCCCTATTTTCAGAAAACAGAGTTTTCTTGTTTTACACATGTTTTTCAAAGACAATTTCTAGACAGCAGGAGAGGTATTTCGAAAACCCAAGAGAGGTTTTTACTCAACATATAATGGCCTACAAAAACCTCCTTTAGTTTCACAAAATAAATCATGGATGAAGAGATATAGGCTTTTTCCCAAGAACTAATTTTCAGAAAAAGAAACAGGAATAATTTGCAAATGGAAAGCTTTTTCGCCCTTTCCTTATCAATTTTTGAAGGGTATTTTGGTGAATTTTGACTTGAAATTCATGGTGAAAGTGTAAAAATAGCATATGAAGGCTCCTTTGAAGAAAACAGGTAAAAAATGATTGAAAAATGAAGTTTAACACCGAGCTACAAAAAGCGGTACGAAAACAAGCTACTTTTGTAGCGCAGGATTATCCTTTACCTTTTTGCATCATTTCAGATTTGGTTTTCTGTACAGCTATAAGAATAAATATTTATGGCAATATTTGGAAAATATGACACATGTAAATCTGATCCATCAACTATTAAAGTGATTGAAGATGATAATGAAAGAAAAGGGCTAAAAAACAGGAAACATGTTTCCTAATTTCTAGGACAGTTTTATCATCATCAGCAGGGTGACTTTAAGTGAATGGTCAGCATCAAAATTCGAATTCATGGGATAGAAGGTGTCAAAGGATGAATTAAAGACTAGATAATTTTGTTAGAAGCATATTTAGGAGTTTCAGTCCTATTATAATTAGGACTTTTCAAAGGCAGTATAGCTGTCATTTTGTAATTAATAGCATGTTTAAGATTAGGAAAGGTGTCAAAGCATGGGAATTCAAATTATCTAGTGGAGGATGAAAGAATCCTATATTTTAAATGTTATATATAGAGCATGAGGTCGAATTCTACAAGGTTTGGGCATTTTCATTAGCAATAGACTGTGTTATTGTATGTCACTGTGTCTTTTTCAACTTAAGACAGAGATCTGTTTTGACAACTCAAGATTCATAAGGAGTTTATGTTTACTATTGTTCTATGGCCTTCCTCAATTATCTATTTGCAGTAGTATTTTTAAGTGATACTTATAATTCATTTCACAATGCTCTAACTTCCCTCATATGCAAATAGACTATGTTTTTCACTGTGTTACTATTTTATTCATTTAACCTAGACTCCAAATGCCTTGACTTACATGCTTAACATATTGTGATTTTTTGTTGAAGATTATATTGAATCCATGGCCCAATTAATGATTGCTAATCTATGATACAACCAGTTATACCATTTTATCTTTTTACCTTAGAGTTAGCCATCTATTCATTAATCAAAAATCATAAACCTTTGAGAGAGCCCTCTCAGGTTGAGGAGGCTAAGCCTCAGCCAAAAGATTGGTTTGAAAGAGTTACACAAAATTCACTTGATGAGAAGCCTGTCAGGTCAAATTTTTGTGATAACAGGCCCCGCCACAGCAGCTCCAGCCCCCACTTCATAGCTATTTGAAATAAATTGAAACACATATCATATGAAACATCATAAACTTTACCTTACCACAGAAGCTTTCCGACTTGCGATTGCAATGTAGGTGGGTCCCCCTCCCCGCACCTCACAAGTTTTAGATTTTAACCCCCACTGCTTATAACAAAAAGCTAATATTTGTGATTTGTGATGCAGTCGGTCCCACTTTCCCCTGCCACGTCACTTACCTTCTCTCCACACTTCGCACTTCGCATCTTTTAGAGTTTTCCTCTGCGCTTATAACCAAAACTTAAGATTTACGATCTGCAGGCTGTGGTCTAGTCCCACCTTCTCTCCACGTCACCTCCCACTTTGCATCGCATCACCTATTACATTCTTTATAACTTAAATTGTAAATATTACGAAGTGTATGGATGCGATGCGGCTTCAGAACTAAAATCCAAACATTTTGAGGTCTAGGTATATGATTTTTTACGTTGTTTTGTTTGAAAAAGGGGTTGAAACACGACAAGAAGGATTCAGGTAGAAAATAAACACAACATGTCAAGTTAGGAAGCAAAGGGCGTTCATGCAGAATTGTTATGTTATGATGCTAGAAATGGAAAAGGCAGCAAAGCACATCAATACAGTCACTAGTTGATGAAAAATGGTTAACCTTGCACTAGAATTAATTACCCAACGCCTATCGTTTGAAAAGCAGGGCCAAATGTCAGAGCCATCATTCGTTGCCTCTTCAGGATCATCACATGCCTCCTTCAAGCCTACTTTTGATTTACGAAGAGCCACCTGAGTTTTTCATTCTTGAAGAGTTACCAAAATTAATTCCACAGGCAGTGTTTTGTCAGATATTTTCCTTGTTCAGGCCTTGCATGGCCATACCTATTTAATTTTCAGTTGTTTGTAATAAATGAAGTTTTCAAAAGTAGATTAGGGCAACCAACTCAAGTTTTATTTAAATACTACCTGAATTTTCATAATCAAGGGTTGGAGATTATTAGCCTCTGCATTGTAAGAACTACTATATTGGAGCACTATAATTTTGGAGTTGGACATCAATAATCAAAGACCATTTACAGGATTCTTGGGTTGTGTTAAAATGGTGATGTGATACTTCTCTGTTTTAAATGTTTCATTCATTTTCCCTACTGTGCATATGTTCATCTAATTGTAAATCAGAAATTTTAGATTAATATTTACTGTCGGAGCACCTTAATTTTGTTTGCATTTAAAATATTAATGTTTTCTTTTGAAGTCTGATTAAAGAATTCTTAACTGCTCTTTAGTCACTACTGAACCTTATGTTTTCTTTCACCTCATAATTCATACAGCTCTAAATATCCATTTAGTACAGTTAGCTCGCCCTGTGATTCTCTTGAATGTGGATGTGCCATTCTAGCCTTTGACTCCATAGCCCAATGGAATAGCCCCTGCAGACCTGCTCATCCAACCAACCCAATCAACCAAAAAACAACCCTCATTTCTATAACTATCCTAATATCAACAGTTAGAATTATCAAGCTAAATCATAAAAACAGAGAGAGCCCTCTCTGAGTCTAGGAAGGCTAGGTCATAGACTCCAAAGTGGTTTTATTCTATCCCCTTCCATTGTTCTTGCCAATCTTAAAAATTACAGAGTGATAACATAATGGCGACTATACTAGGGATTTATTGAAAAGATTAGTATTTCATCAAAACTCAGAAACCCTAGTCGAAATACTGTGTGTTTTGAGTAATTTCTACAGATTGGTTTTTGTAAAAATATTCAGCCTGTTTGTGCCTTAGGTCTGAATTCTGGCTTCCAGAATAATATTTACCAGATTCCATCCTGGCCCAAATTCCCCTGCAATAGTTGACGATCTAGAGAAAATCCTAAGAATAACTCCCAAATCTAAGAATCCAACTATTAGAAAGCCTCTTCACAAAGCAAGTTCCCTCCCTGAAAACCTTGCAACCTTGCAAGATATACAGTTTGACTTACACTTTGAGAAAATCTTGTTTAGAACCAAATCTCAGAATTGGATAGCCCAGACAGTTTTCGACCCATCCATTTTACAGCAGAGTCCTATTGGGTAAGCTTCTACCTCCAATCAAACTAACTTTCAACTTATCCAACACTTTGACTCCCTTCAAGCTCTGGTAACAAAGCTTAATTCAACTATTGATGATGCTTAACTTCAACATCTATATAATTATCTGCTCTGACTGTAGCAGCTCCTTCTATTATCTCCAAGACTGCTCATCCTTATTCAAATTTCTCAAGTGTATCTACAGCTGCTACCATTTCCTTGAACCTTTCCCACCAGAGTGCCCAAACCTCTATTCATACACCCATTGTCCACCTTCCTCCATTTAACCCTCCACCTCCCTTGATCAACCCTCCTCTTATCAACCCTCCTTGGGTTCCCCCACCACCAATCATGACAGCCTGGTATGCTCCCTTAGTTCTACCACAACCTATGGTGCCTATGCCACACGACTATCAATCCAAAATCTCACATTTTGATGGAACTGGTCCTGAAACTACTCAACAGCATGTAGAAAAAATGAATGATGCTTCTGACTACCAAGAGATAGAGGATGAAACTATTCAATTGAGAATGTTTTCTCAAATTTTAGGGGGAGAAGTAAAAAAAATGGTTCAAGGGCTTGACCCATAACAGTGTCCATGACCTCCCTTCCCTTCACCAATTGTTCATACATAAATGGTAAGCTAAGAAAAATCCTCTCCAAATCTTGTCAGAATATGAAAACATCAAGAGAAATGTTGGAGAGAGTGTCCAA
Source organism: Pinus albicaulis (assembly GCA_034641835.2). Taxonomy (NCBI): domain Eukaryota; kingdom Viridiplantae; phylum Streptophyta; class Pinopsida; order Pinales; family Pinaceae; genus Pinus; species Pinus albicaulis. Next base: position 90,678,098 of record CM076576.1, read on the forward strand.
GATTACTGTACCAGGTTCAACAGTGTATACAACGCCATCCCTCCTCACATGAAACCCCCACAAGGTTTATCCCTAATGAAATTTTCAGATGGTTTCAACCCAGAGATGGCTTATCAGCTGAGAGATAAAGATCCTGCTACATTGGAAGACATGCAAAGAGGTGCAATACGTCTGGAAGCAAACCTGATTGCAAAAAGGGCTAGAATGAGAAATGAGAAGAGATTCGTTATAGGGAAGAGCCTACAGCCTCAACATCCAATGCTAAGATTGATAACCTGGTCAGAACCATGGAGAGAATGATGTAGAGGATCAAATTGAATGAGAGAGTTATCCCTAGGGAAAATCAACCAACTCCTCAAAATAGAAACCAAAACTTTAGAAGAAACCCCCCTCAAATAAGACAGAGAGAACAGAGAAGACCTGACCAGCAAATTAGGCCTCCATTCCAAGAAAATTATGCTGATGAAGATCAGGGGGTGGTTGAATAACTAGAAGAAATTCAAATTAATCTGATGGGAATTAATAATGAAGATATTTTTTTCCTCACCGAAGAAGAACAAGATTTATTTTCTTTCACTCAAACTGAAGTAGAATTTGAGGAGTTTGAATATTATAAACAAGGATTTGAGAATTCCATCATGGAGGTGCATAGAAAATATAATCTCCGAAGCAATAATTATTCAGATATTCCTAAGAGAAAGAATTCTGAAAACTCTGCTAAAAAGGCCCCTGAGGTTGATCCCAAGAAAACAACAGAGAATTCAAATAAAATTACTAAAATAGATGGAAATAATGATCTAGAAAGCAGCACTAGTAAACCAGTGGTCAGTCCAAGAAAAAATTTTCTAGCTAATGTCCCTAAGACAAGTCAACAATCTGAATTTGCTGCAAAAACAGTGCATGAGACGACTGATTCAAATCTGCCAAAGAAACATACACCATTCAGCATTGAGAATGAAATTGCCAGAATAAAAATCTTTGTCCATATCACTAAATTGGTGAACCAGGATGTATATAGATCCCAAGTTCTAAAAGCACCGAACATAGGATAAATTACTGATACTGTCAATCAAAATGATGACAAACTTGAACTCTTGTTTGGGCTAGAAGTAGAGGTTAGATTCCAGGAGGGAGGTGTTCCCCCATTTTATGTCAGTTTGAAGGTTCATGATAAAATCCTCCATAATTCCATTATTGACTCAGGTGCATCTCATAATCTCATGCCAAAGGCAATTATGGAGAAACTTGGCCTGGAGATAACTAGACCCTACAAAGGCCTATACTCATTTGAATCTAGCAAAGTTAAATGTCTATGCCTCATTAAATATCTTTGTATTACGTTAGCCCAGATACCAGCCAAGATTATAGTGATGGATATAATGGTGGCTGACATCCCTCCTAAATATGGTATGATTTTATCACGCTCATGGGGAGCCAAGATTTCAGGCACCCTCCAAATGGATATGACTTATTCAACCATACCATTTTTTGGCCAATGAAATACATGGTGAGCAGTCAGGAAAAGCCTCATAACTACCCCCTGTACTCTTCCCATTCTGATATTGATTCATTTATCCTTTACATTGATGAAAATATTAATAAACAAGTAGTTGGAGAAGAAGAAGACCATAAGAGAGAACAGTCAGACCAAATGGAAATCGTGCAACATAAGTCTGAAACTGAACCTTTTTGGAACATGAGTTTTGATGGTTCTTGTGGCAAATCTAGCTCAGGAGCAGGGGTGTGGGTATGAAATACTGAAAATAACTATGCAGAAGGGATTCTTACAAGCTAAAATTTAAATGTACCAACAATATAGTAGAATATGAGACACTCCTTTTGGGTTTACAACTATTGAAGAAATTAGGAGCCAAAATAATTTATGTTCATGGGGATTCTGAGCTCATTATTAAAAAAATCAAGGGAGAATATTTAGCCAAACATCCCAGATTGAGAGCATACAGGAATGCTTCCCTTGACCTCCTGAAAACATTTGAAGAATATGACCTTTCTACAGTTCCAAGAAATCAGAATATCTTGGCTAATGGGTTAGAATTTTCAGCCAACACTTGTCAATTACCTCATCCTAATAAGAAATATATAGTGCAGGTCAAACACCGCCCAGCAGTTCCTGACAATATGAGATATTGGCAAGTCTTTCGAAATGACAAACAGATTAATAATTTCTTGCAATATAAGCACGAGTTTGAAGATTCCAATTTGGACCTAGACTGTGAATAAGACTACTCCATTAAGGAACAAATGTGCAGGGAGGAACCTCCTCATAATTTTGATATTATTTTTTCAACAACTAAATATCTACATAGGATAGAGATGTATGAAGATCCAGAAAAGGAGGAATTTGAAGTACTGGAATTCCAAGACAACACTTTCCCTAGAGGACTTTTCCCTTTGGAGGAACTATTTGATTTCAATGATGTGGCTAGGAAACCAAAAATGGAATCTACAGAAGCAAATATAGAGGAGTGAAATCTGGGCAGTGAGTAGGAGCCGAAGATGATAAAGTTATCAAATACACTGCCATCATCCATAAAGCAGAAAAACATTGCTCTGTTCAAAGATTTTATTGATGTGTTTTCCTGGAGTTATGAAGACCTAAAATTTTATGATACTGATATTATTCAGCACAAAATTCCAGTCAATGAGAACCAAAAGCCTTTCAAACAGAAACTGCGTAGGATAAATCCGGTCCAAATGCCTCTGGTTGAGAAGAAGATCAAGAAAATGTATGATGCCAAGATAATAGTCCCAATCAGGTACTCCGAATGGGTTTCCAATATTGTACCTACGAGAAAGAAGACAGGTGAGAGCAGGCTCTGCATTGACTTAAGAAATCTGAACAAGGGATCTCTTAAGGACAACTACCCTTTACCTAATATGGACCACATATTGCAAATGGTAGTGGGCTCGAAAAGAATCTCTCTACTAAATGGCTTTTCAAGGTACAATCAAGTGCTGGTGAATCCAGATGATCAACACAAAACAAATTTTACTACTCCTTGGGGAACCTTCATGTATACAAAAATGCCCTTTGGATTAATAAATGCTGGTGCCACTTTTCAAAGAGAAATGGATATTTCTTTTTCAGAATAAATTGGTCTTTTCATTGTGATATATCTTGATGATATGAGAGTATATTCAAAAACTGATGAAGAACATTTGGACCATTTGAAAAGAGTTTTTGAAAAATGCAGAAGATTCGATCTATCTTTGAATCCTAAGAAATCATTATTTGGTCTTGAAGAAGGAAAGATTCTAGGCCACATCATATCTGAAGAATGGATCAAGATTGACCCCTGCAGGATTGAGGGCATACTGCAAATCAATCATCCCAGAAACATCAAAGAGCTATAATATTTCATTGGAAAGATAAATTTTTTGAGGAGGTTTATACCAAACCTTGCAAAACTTTTGAGGAATATCACCAACATGATCAAGAGAGATTCAGGATTCAAGTGGACCAGGGAAGCTAAACAGTCTTTTGACCTGGTAAAGCAGGCACTCACTATAGCACCAGTCCTAATCAACCCTGATTTCACCAAGGATTTCATCATTTTCTCCTTTGCATCAGTGCACACAATTGTTCTTGTATTGCTGCAGAAAAATAAAGAGGGACAAGAGAAACCCTAAACATTTTTCATCCAAGATTTAAGAGATGCACCTTTGAAGTACAATATCATGGAAAAGCAGGCTTTTTCCTTGATCAAAGCACTGAAGGATTTCAGATTTTACATTCTGCATTCACATATAATTGCATTTGTGCCCAATACAGTTGTCAAATACATCCTAATACAGGTCCAGATGGAAAAAGAGGCAAGTGGATTTTTGTCATCTTAGAGTATGATTTAGAGATCAAACCCACCAAACTGATCAAGGGACAAGGATTAGCCAAATTGATCGCTGAAACAAATTTTCAAACACTAGATATTAACATGATTCATTCATTGGATGAACAAGAGGAGCTGGCAACTCCACCTATTGAGGAAGCATTCCTAAACTCTCCCTGGCACGCATATATACTATATGTTATATTTTTTTTAAATGCTCCTCCTGGTTTGTCCAAAACAAAAGCTAGATTCTTGAAATTGAAAGCTGTAAAATCTTGCATCCTAGAAAAAAAAATTTACTCCAAATATTCTGGGGGCATATTGCTTAAATATTTGCTTCAAGAAGATGAAGATAGGGTCATGAAATAATTCCATGAAGGGGATTTTGGAGGCCATCTCTACTGGAAAACCACTGCTAACAAGATCCTTAGGGTTGGTTTCTATTGGCCTACTCTCTTCCCAGATATCCACAAAATGGTAGCTACCTGTCATAAGTGCCAAATGTTTGAGGGAAAAAGAAATTTGCTACCTCTGCATTTACATCCAATCTCTGTTGAAGCTCTTTTCCAGCAATGGGGTTTAGACTTCATTGGAGAAATCCACCCTTCCTCCTCTACAGAACATTAATGGATCCTCACTGCTACAGACTATTTTACCAAATGGATAGAAGCCATTCCTTCCAGAACTACTACTGACTCAGTGATTATAAAATTGCTTGAAGCCAACATCCTATCCAGATTTGGTTGTCCTATAAAAATCATCACAGATAACGTTGTTGATTTTAAGTCCAAAAATATGGTGGATTTTTGTCACAAATATCACATTTATTTGGGGCATTCAACAACTTATTACCCTCAAGGTAATGGGCTAGATGAGTCCAACAAGAGCCTGGTCAACATCATCAAGAAATTGCTGGAAGAAAACAACAAATCATGGCATAACAAACTGGTGCATGCATTGTGGGCTGACAGACTGACAACTAAGAAATCAATTGGCATGTCATCATACCAGTTAGTCTATGGAATGGATGCAATTTTTCCAAAATCCTTAGAAGTGCCAGCCATGAAACTCATTCAAGAAGTGCAGGCTGAAGAAAATTATGTACAAAGAAGAATAAGCCAGACCATTCAGCTGCAGCATTCCAGAGAAGAGGTGTACAACAGAACTGGTGCAAGAAAATATAAAGAAGATCTTTGACAAAAGAAAAAAGGCAAATGATTTTAATATTGGAGATAAAGTGCTGAAATGGGACTCTAGAAGAGAAGATAAAGGTAAGCCTGGCAAGTTTGACAACCTGTGGAAAATCCCATACTTCATTCTTTTAGAGGAGATAATGCATTTTTCTTGCAAGAGATGGATGGAACAGAGTTTTTTGGAGGTATTGTTGATGGCAGAATGTTGTAACATTATTTTTGTTAAAAACTCAGATTAAACTTTCATCATTGTAAATACCATAGTCCTAAAATTTTCAAAAATCCATTGGAAGGTTGAAGCCTGAAGTGAATACCATAAGCCTAGTCTGATAAGAAAATTAAAAAGGGGGGGGGGGGGGGGGGTGGGGGGGAGAGAAAGAGATCAATGAAAACGTTGTAGAGGATAAGTATACAAGGCTACTGGTTTTGGTGTGCTTGGTAACTGTGTATTTCCTTTTTGCAAATTTTTCATTTTGTACATAGGTTTCAAATATTCAAAATTCTTTGCCAAAGAAATATAAAAAGAAACAAAAGAAGAAGAAAAGAGGGTATTTAAAAAAGTAAAAAGAAATTCCCACAACAACAAAAAAAAAATATTTCTGAAACTATTGCAAATCAAAGTGCCACTACTATTGAAAAGATTTTTGTGCAAGCATACAGTCTAAGTATGATTGTACAATTCTGAATTTTTTTCTGATAGGTTAGAAAATGAATATTTTCCAAACCATTTAATCTTTTGGCTTATCAGTAGCTAGGTATAAAATGACATTGGTTTAATAGCCTTATCTAAACCAATAGGAGAAATAAGGGATAGGTGATAGGTTAGAAATTCAAAACAAAAAATGAGGTCAGGGTCTGCAAGTCTAAATGCACCCCAAAATGAAGAAAAATTATTAGAATTGTAGATTGGGTAGGTAGGTGTGAAAATGAGCTCAATACTTTGAGCATTTTTCCAGTTTTTCAGGTTACTTTTCAGTTTCAGGATCAAGTGTGTTACAGACTTCAGTTTGCAGAGAGGTTGACTTCAGCTTGAAGGTTTCAGCCACAGATCAGGGTGCAGGGTTGGGATCAGTCCAAAAGATCAGGCCACTAGTCTACGATGTTCTTGGCACCTCCTTAAGAGCTGCCATCCCCAGCTGGAGCCACTGTTAGACTCCTCTATATCACAGTATCACCAGGTGACTGATTATTGCTTAGATTTTGTCATGATTTAAAATGATATTCCATGGCTATCATTTATTTTCAGGAAATAAGGAAGAAAGTGTTGCTGATAAGGTGTGATGGTGATCAAACTTCATTTATGCCCTCAATCCATTTCATTCACCCTCTATGCCTCTCATTTCCTCCATATTCCAAAGTTCTACACCTTATTTCTTTCAAACCCCTTCTTCAACTATTAACACCCAAATTTTATAGTTAAAAAAAGGAGAAACATTAGATCAAAGGAAAAAAAGGCAGCAGAGAAGTAGTTAAGGCAGAAAAATAGCAAAGGAAAAGTCTTGAACAAGATTGGGTCAAGTCGTGCATGCGTTCAAGTCGAGTCATGATCGCTAAAGCAGTTCAAGTCATGAATGCGGGGAAACTATTCTACAAACAACCAAGAAATGAACGGGCGCAACCAAAGAAACAAGGTCAGCAAACCAAATTAAGGGAGCAGTGAGGACCGTTGGATCTAAGAAACGATCAATGACAGAGATTCAATCGCAATCGCAAGTTGCAAGTTTTTCAAGATGGGCACAAGGGTAAAGGTTAAAGTCAGCGAAATGCGATTTGCGATGAAGTGGGACCCATTCATCCATTAAGGGAATTTTGAGGTCTAAAATGGGCCTCCTAAGGAAAATGTACAATCAAAATTAACTTTATGAGAACCAATTAACTTTACGACAGCATCCCTAATGGTTGAGGTGGCATTGCATAAGTTAAAGGTACTTACTTGTTACATTCTCAATGGTGGATAAAAACTCATGGTTAACCATGGTAGTGCTCTAAGTACTTTTAAAGTCAAAGTAAAGTACTCATAATAAATGTCGTTTCACACTTTTTTAATAAAATAATATTATTGTCATTTGATATTTCTTGAAAGAAACAATGCATATCCTTATACATTTATTATATTATATTATATTATTTTTTATATAGTATATTAATTGCATGTTATTATACAATTTAAATAATATAAATTTGAGTTAATGCATATAATATAATTAAGAATTTATGAATTTATGTTTATATTTTATTTTAAGTTATTTAAGTACAAAGGACAAATGAATTAGTTGTTCAATGATAATGAGTTTTTCTTGAAAAACTCATTCTTATTTATAGTCACATCAATAATATTTTTTTATTAATTTTATTTTGGTACAACTTTAGAATTGACTTTAACTATGGTTACATGGATTTTAGTGAAAAAAGTGAATTGCAAATTCATAAATATTATTTTATTGGTTTTGCTATTAATTTATTATTTCCTTAGGAGGCCCATTTTAGACCTCAAAATTCCCCTAATGCGTGGCGTGCAAATAAGCCTTACTTGTTGCTCGCACTTTGCAACCCGCAGGTTTTTAACCTTACCTCTTAAGACTTATGCCAGATCTTGTTTTTCCGCCAATGCAATGAAGTGGGACCCATTCACCCATTCACTCACCATACTTCCTTTCCATTTCAATCCCCTTAAAAAATCATTAAACCTTACCTTTTTTTTTTGCCTTTCTGCTTTAGCCTTTACCTTTACTTTTCATCGTTATATCATTTTTTTACCTTCTGCTTTCCCGATTTCCCTGATTGCGATTAAAGTGGGGCCATCCCTCCACGTCAACCTTTCTCCCCACCATCCATCACTTATCGGAAAAGATAATATATCGCATCGCATATTTTTTAACTTACCTTTGAAGTGCCCGCAATGTATTTGGTTTAATTTGCGATGCGACGGTTGGCCCCACCATAGCAGCTCCGCCCCCCAGTTCACAACCGTTTGAAATACATTGAAACATCATAAACTTTACCTTACTACAGAATCTTTCCGACTTGCGATTGCAATGTAGTTGGGTCCCTCCCCCACTTCTTATAACAAAAATCTAAGATCTGTGATTTGCGATCCAGTCGATCCCACTTTCCACTACCATTTCACTTACCTTCTCCCCACATTTCGCACTTCACATCTTTTAGATTTTTACTCTATGCTTATAACCAAAACTTAAGAGTTGTGATTTGCAGGTTGCGGTTCGGTCCCACCTTCCCTCCACATCACCTCCCACTTAGTATCACATCACCGATTATTCTTCATGACTTAAACTGTAAATATTGAAAAGTGTGCAGATGTGATGCGGCTTTAGAACTAAAATCCAAACATTTTCATGTCTGGTTATATGATTTTTTAAGCTTTTTTTTTTCAAAAAAATTGTTGAAACACGGCAAGAAGGATTCGGGTAGCAAATAAACACCACAGGTAGAGTTAGGAAGCAAAGGGCGTTCATGCAGAATTGTTATGTTATGATGGTAGAAATGGAAAAGGCAACAAAGCACATCAACACAGTCACTAGTCAATGAAAAATGGCTAGCCCTGCACCAGACTTAATTACCCAATGTCAATCTTTTGAAAATAAGGGCCAGATGTCAGAGCCATCATTCGTTGCCTCTTCGGGATCATCACATGCCTCCTTCAGGCCTAATTTTGATTTATGAAGAGCCACCTGAGTTTTTCATTCTTGAAGAGTTACCAAAATTAATTCCACATGCTGTGTTTTGTCAGAGATTTTCTTTTTTCGGGCCTTGCATGGTCATACCTGTTGAATTTTCAGTTGCTTGTAATAAATCAAGTTTTCCAAATTATATTATGGAAACCGACTCAATTTTTAGTTAAATATTGCTTTAACTTTCATAATAAAGGGTTGGAGATTGTTAGCCTCTGCATTGTAAGAACTACTATATTGGAGCACTGTAATTTTGGAGTTGGACATCAATAATCAAAGACCGTTTACAGGATCCTTGAGTTGTGTTAAAATGGTGATGTGCTACTTCTCTTTTTTAAATGTTTCCGTTGTTTTCCCCGCTGTTCATCTATTCATCTAATTGTAAATCAGAAATTTTAGATTAAGATTTTCTGTCGGAGCACCTTAATTTTGTCTTCATTTACAATCTTAATGTTTTATGCTGAATTCTGATTAAAGAATTATTAACTGCTCTTTAGTCACTATTGAACCTTACTGTTTCTTTCACCTCATAATTCATACAGCTCTAAAGATCCATTTAGCACAGTTATCTTGCATTGTGATTCTATTGAATGTTGATGTGTCATTCTATCCTTTGACTCCATAGCCCAATAGAATATTCCCTATAGACCTGCTTATCCAACCAACCCAATCAATCAAACAAACAACCCTCATTTCTATAACTATCCTAATATTGGAAGTTAGAATTATCAAGCTAAATCATAAAAACAGAGAGAGCCCTCTCTGAGTTTAAGAAGGCTAGGTCTTAGACTCCAAAGTGGTTTTATGTTGTCCTCTGTCATTTGTTCTTCCAATCTTAAAAATTATAGAGTGATAACATGGTCTTCATAAAAGGAAGAAGAATATGGAAAATATCCAATGCTATGGATGTCAATAATATGGGAACTACAAGAGAAATTGTCCAAAGTTCAAGAAGGAAAAAAATAGGAAATAAATAAATGTGGCTCAGGTCACTGAAGAAATGGAAGAACATAATGAGAAGAAATCCAAAGGGATATATCTTAACTATTAGGGTTTCTCTAATAAATAACAAGGAGAAATTGGAGTTGAAAATACCTCCACTATGGCAGTCAATATGAAAAGCATTATGACGAGATGCATCTTATTATAAGATGACATCATACTATAATCATACCATTGGAACAAGAACTCATGACATCATTAGAAAACCTTGAAATAGTAGTTGAAGTAGAAGTCTACATGGATGCAGTAGTCATCATATAAGGAAGTAGCTCTTAGAAACCTCATAGAAAGCATAAGTAGTACTTATGGGTAGAAGAGAGTCATTTATCATATATTTCATCATACATTAGCATCACTAGGAAGGAGCATTTGCACGATGAGGATAATCAAGACCCACTCTTGGAATATTCATTAGAAGGTTCGCCTCTCTTGGAAGAAGCAAGTGTGTTGCTAATAATTCCACCTTGTATGGGATTCATTGTGTGGAAGAATGAAAGTATGATAACAAAATAATGCAACATTCCAAAGATGATTTAATCACTCCCAATCAAGGACATGAAGCTACCAAAAGAATTCTAGATGATGAAAAAATAAAAGAGGCATGTATGCATATATTTAAATGAGTTAAATTTATTTCATTATATAGTTGCATATAGTAAGGATGCATGCTCTACTTCATGAGTACGATCAAAGGAAAGTGATCTCTCTCACTAAAAGGACGCATAAAGGCATGGTTCACATATTTACTAGATGAAATCAACATAATATGTCCTCATATGGAATATGAGGTGGTTGAAAAGAAATGAAGGAACTACGTTTGGAAGTTCTTGGGAAGCCATGTGTGAATAAAGAAAGGAAGAGATCATGAAATATGAAACTATGGAGAAGGTAGTCAACATCCAATGATTAAAATATTTGACTATGATATCTCCATGGGAAATATATGAAGACCCTGATGAAGTATGGAAAATAAGAAGACCCTTGACATTGTATATCTTGGATATGTTTCAAATATACGTGTGGGATGTTAATGTTGCAAGAAAACAAATGTCATGATGAAATGCCATCACAAAAGGTAATTTTGATTTGTTGTTCATTTTTAGTTTTTGAATAACATTTGGATGGGTTAATGCATGGCTACCGGAAAACGAGTTGTGGATGTCGTCTTAAACTAGAACTCATGTGGTGGGAGGGAAGGAAACATGATGTGGAAGAGGTATTTGTCTGAAGAAAATCCATATGTGGATTAGAATATCACTTTTCGATGAAGAAGAGGATGACATGACTAGCATGGTTTGTGAAGGAAAGTGATGGATGGACGATGCCCTACAAAGATGAAGCCTCCATAATATTAAAGATAAAATTCATAACATCAAATGGAGGAGCGCTACTAGCAACTGAATGCCCCATGATATCCACCAATGAATTAAAAAAAAAATTGCTGGAATCAGGTCCCTAGTTAAGAGGGAGCCTATAAACAAGTTTCTAACTTTGTAGAAACTTGGAAGAAAGTACCTGGGAACCTGGAAAAGTTCCTCAATAAGAGGGACATTGATAAAATTCCTTTATAGGAATGGGTATATCCTCGCTAGTTGAGAGGGAGTGATAGACACATCATTCGTGTCTTCACTTGGGAATAAATAATGGAGGATTGGGTAAGCATTTAGCATCCGATACTGTTTGAGGATGTGGTAGGGAATCCAAGATAAGAGGCGTCATGAAGTTCTATATTATTTGAGGATTGTGAATCCAAGATAAGAATAGTCTTGGAAGGACAGATCATGTGAACACCCAGGTGGGGTATGCTCCTACAGAGACAATGATGAAGGTGTCTATAAATCATTGGTCTCACCAGCATTGTGCTCTGATATTGTGGAGAGATATAGATGTTATTCAAGGCATTTCTATGTGGCAATGTTGGTTGATATGATGCTAAACATATGGGTTACGAATGCGACTCTTCTTATGATGATTCTTCAGATTTAGAATGTCCAACAACCTTGTATGGATTAGGAATACCCCCTAGTTAAGAGGGAGTGTTGAAATATGTAACTAGGTTTGGTATTAATAATGACATGTGTAATCATGATTTTAAGTATTTAATGAAAATATAAAAATAAATTTATTATTGTTATTCTTAAGGCATGGGTTTCATGCTCAAGGGAAATTTATTTTTAGGTCAGGCACCCATTGCGTTCTTCTAGTTTTGTGATAAATTCAATTGATTCATTTTCATGTATTGAAGACCCATTTGTGCATGTTACATATTATAAAGAAAATTTAGTTGAATCAAAATAGATTCAAAATACCCTTCAAGACCTCGTCATGGCACAAATATCAAGTCGGCCTACATCAAGGGAAAATTCAGCCTAAAGAGAGAAACTTGTACCCCTCACAAACCTATAAATAAGAAGGAAATCGACCTTATTTACACTCACTCAAGAAATTTAGATCTCCTCAAGATAGAAACAGGAAAAGGATGAAGAAGGAGAAGAATAAGAATAAGTGCGAAGTTTTGAGCCTTTCTCTCTCTCTCTTTTTATGGTTTCTACAGTTACTAGGTAAGATGAAATTCTGAAGTTGTGAAGTTGCATCGAAGTTGTGAAGCAACATCGAAGCTATGAAGCTGCAAGGTCGAAGTTGTGAAGCTACAAGATCGAAGCCGTGAATCTGCAAGGTTGAAGTTAAGAAGTTTCAAGGTCGAAGCCGCTGAAGCTGCATCAAGGTAGAAGTTGCAGAAATTGTTGTTGGGGTCAAATTTGTTGGAGAATTTGCTACAAGGTAGAATTTTGTTGCTAGAATCCATTCAAGAAGGAAAAAATTGACTTGGTATTGGAGGGTATTGGTCAAGGATCATACACCTTGGAATTCGTAAAGAGAATTTCTATAAGAAGAGAAAAATTCTGATGGCTTTTACTCTCAGTTGGAGACGTTTTGGCCATGCCTGATCACCTACATCTTGTGTCCTATTGTCTGATTGTCCTTTATGATTTGGTATTTGTTTGATGATAAAACACACTAATAATAATAAAGGAAAGAAGAATTTAATATATTAAAGTAAAATACATCACAATTAGTTATCAAAATTAGATAAATCACTTAAAATAGTTGCCCTATATTTCTCAACAAAGACTACCTTCATTTGTCCGTGGGGTACGTTTTCTTATCGCAAGCTTCCTTTTGGTCTGAAGAATGCAGGAGAAAATTTTCAAAGGTAAATTGAATATGCCTTCCATGTTATCAAACAAATTGTGTAGGCCTATTTGGATGGCCTTCCTGCTCATTCAAAACGTTGTTATGATCACCTAGCTCACCTCCGGGCTATTTTTCTTAGGTGTCCATTTTATCACAGCCGCCTGAATTTTCATAAGTGTGTTTTCTTCATCAAGTCTGGCTGCCTTAGTTTCATAGTTTCAAAACATGGGATTCTGTTTGATCCAACTAAGGTTGAGGCAATACTCAAATCCCCCACCACCACAATCCATTCTTCAATTCTAATGTTTACAGGGGAAGGCAAACTTCTTGCGACTTTTTGTCGTTAACTACGTAGAAATAATGAAAAGTTTCATGCACTTATTAAAGAAAGGAGTTCCCTTATTATGGGATTATCAGGCTAAGAGATCATTTGAAACCTTTAAGATTCCTTTGAAATTTGCACCATTATTGAGCCCTCCTAATTACATGCGCGAATTTTCATTATATCTTGGGACATCACCATCCTCTATCAGTATGGTACTTGTTCAAGAAGATGACACACATAATGAGCATGTGATTTATTACCTTTCCAAAGGCCTTTCTGGTCCTGATATTAGATACTCACATGTGGATAAACTGTCTCTGACAATAGCTTGTTTTTCGCTGGCTCCATCACTACATACTCCTAAGCCAAACCACTATCATTGCTCTGGAGAACCCTATGAGACACATCATGTCTTGTCAAATCATTGGAGGTAAGTATTCCAAGTGAATCATTATACTCCAGGTATTTGATCTAGTGTTCACCACCTAAAACTAAAAAAATTCTTTGGTATTTTTTGATTTGTTATTGAAGCTTCCTCAAGTCGATCTAGATGATGTATCCCATGATCCAATGCGAGATGAATCTATCTATCTAGTCAAATATTCTGACTTGTTGGACGGAAATATCCTTGTTTATCTTGAAACCCAATGATTCCACCCTAATATATCAAAATATGATCATTGCCATATTTTCCACCACACGAAACATTACTTGGATATTAACAATACTTTATATTAGCGTGATTTTGATTCTTTTATTTGGTATTGTCTCACTAACGATGAAGCAAAACATGTTCTAAATGATTGCGATACTAGGGCATGTAGCAATTATCTTTTAGGCATGGATATTTCCCAAAAAATGTTGCATGATGGAGACTATTGGCCATCTCTCTTCAAATATTGTATTACCGCAGTCAAGTAGTGATATCCTTGCTAAGTATTTACCAAGAAAATGCACATGCCCTCTTACCCTCTTCACCCGGTTGTTACCGTTTGTCCATTTTCAAAATGGGGAATAGAATTCATCACTTGCAATCCCAGTTCAGCTAATGGTCACAATTACATTGTTTTTTTTGTTGAATACTTCATGAAATGGGCCAAAGCCATCCCTACTCAAGGCTGATGAAGAAACTACCGCATTATTATTTTTTAATTAGGTAATTTATCGGTTCGGTGTGCCTCACACCATTGTTACAGATCATGGCTCTCACTTTCAGAATCACTTGATGTCTGCATTATCTTCTATGTTTGGTTTTCACCAAGATCATTCATCTTCCTATTATCCATAGGCTAATAGTCGAGTTGAAGTTGTAAATGGCATCATCAAGACCATGATCCGTCGGTTAGTAGGAAATCATAAGACTAAATGTCATAGAATGTTATATTCTGTGCTATGGGTGTGTCAAACCTCAGTAAATATTGGTACAATCTTCACACCATTTCAATTATTTTATGGCGTGCAAGTAGTTCTCCCTATTGAGTGCTAGTTCCCATCATTGAAACTCACTTTTTAACTCCTTCCCGATACCTCTGCTGAAAAGGATCGTAATTTTTGTCATTTCATAACTTAGATGAAACTCATCGAGATGCTGCACTATCTCTCAAATCTCACAAGTTTCAAGTAAAATCTCAGTATGAAAAATGTGTTAAGCCTTGTTCATACCAAGAGGGTGATCATTTCCTTGTTTATGATCAAAATAATGACATCTTGGGGGCAGGAACTCTCCAACCGATGTGGCTTGGTCCCTATATCGTCACTCAGGTCCTCTCCAAAGGGGCCTATGAACTTATGGACTGTGATGGCATCCCACTCGCCAAACCCCGCAATGGGCTCTATCTAAAGAAGTATTATGCTCAAATAACATATGATTTGTAATTTTTTATACAATTTTTTATCTATTTTTATTCGCTTCTTTTCTATTTTCTTGTTTTTGGCTAAACTTGGTTGTTTTCCTTATTCTTGTATCTTTTGCATAGATTTCGTCTCTACTCTTACCATATGGTAGGTATGCGGATGGTGCCAGTCGCCATACTCGAAACATTGCATCAATTCTCTGGGTGCTTTACAAACCTACTTTAGAGTTGTATAGTTTTGGCGGGGTCTTCCTTGGTCATGCTACTAGTAATGTTGTCGAGTACATTGTAGTTATCGAAATCATTTCAGAGGCTATTTATTTCAGCGTATCAAATTTATTGATCAAGTTAGACTCCCATCTGGTCATGAATTTAAACAATCATTATCACATTCGTAACCAAAAATTGTTGCGACATTTTTTTCGAGTTCATATTTTTTATCGACATTTTGAGTTTATTACTTATCAACATGTTCCAAGAGAATCTAATGCATTAGATGATTCATTATAAAATTATTATTTTATTGAAATCTATCACATTTATTATATTTACAAGCATACATGTATATTTCCATTGAAAAAAACATAAAATAAAAATAAAATACACCATAAAACACCTATATATATATATATATATATATATATATATATATATATATATATTGTCTCAAGTTTGTAGTACATCCAAAAATCCTTAAAACTTGGGTGTTTTTATAAAATGGCTTCATCGAGCCTAGCATGACACCCTAACACTGCAAAATGTGCTCCTATTGAGCCTACCACTCGTGATAACATATCACCACCCATTCTATCCTCCTAATAGGTACAATAAATCTCTTTGGCACACCCACTATATGCTACTTAGATGGACATGTATCTACCTCATGGGAATAGGTGGGACACCCATCGTCAGACCCTCGAGGTTCCTAGCAACCTCGTGTAAGATATGTACATCATCCTCCCTTCAACAGATTCGTGGCCCCAACTATTGCTCCAACCCTAGGAAGTTGCTCACTCTATATCGCATGGTGGAGTACACCCAAAGGACGCACTGGTGCCACATCAGTGTCATGCCAACATTCGTGTCAGTTTGTTTCATCCAATTTTTTTGCCATAAAATTCAAAAGTAAAAAATACTTTGTCACTAATTTTCCCTCTTACCTATTGGGCCCCACTGAGTACCTGGTATTAGGCATAACTTTGGATATCCTATGTAGTTCATCCCTACATATGGGAAGTCTTCAATCATAATAATCTAAGCTTTCATCAAGTCAAAGAAGTGTGCAACAAAATAATTCACATTGGTTCCACCTCCTATTTGAGGCATTAAGGTAGACCATCATTGCATCCATGGCTCCGTTGTACCTTCTACGACTAAACTCACTTGGGGCCTCATGAAAAACAACATCTCTAGGAAGAAGGATATAATCAGTGTGCCATACCCAAATTTTCTTTGGGCTCGGGTCTTGAAATCTATCAGTTCTTATTTCACCTGTATGAGAAGACTCTCACACCACTCAAAAAAAATGTTGTTGCATGCAATATATTTCCAACAAAATTTGGGTATTCTTGGATACATGTTGGCTCTTAGCCTCTTCCAGTCGAACAATCATCCACAAGATAGATCCCAATGGTCTCTACCTCACTCTTTCAACCAGAATCATGTTGTTAATTTTTTAGGTGTCTAGTGTGCAAAATATTACGATTAAATCACCTGTGGTTTTGAGATCAAGTTTGCTTCCTATCAAGTTTGTTTTTACTCCTCTACATGATAAACCAATAAGGAAATATATATCATCATTCTCTATGCTCAATTCATGGTCACCAACGATGAACAACCCTTTGTGCTCATCCCACATTTGAATTATCCTACTCAAATTCTCTTCTTGCACTTTCATGAGATCCAACCATGAAAACTTGCATTTTTCCTACAAGAAGGTGTGCTAATGTGCCCTCCATGTTCAGGAAGAGCGTGTTAACGTGTCTAGTGGCCTGGGCGACTGCATTACCTAGCCAAGTGAGCTAGGGATCATCTAAAACTCCAAAATATATGGTGAAAAATTAAATAAAAGACATCAACTAAAATAACAAAGTTTTAACTCTTACCTGCAACTGACGGGAGTCAAAATGGTGGCCCAGATTGTGCGCAACTAGCTTTTGAAGATTTGATTCTTTTTCCTCCATAAAGAGCTCTCACCAACTGAATTGGTGCAAATGAGGACGTCAACTCCTATTTATAGCCATTGGAGGTATGTCTAACCCTACAATTATTCAATTTGAAGCAAATTTTCCATAATTTTCTAAATCAATCAATCCTAGTACCTATTTTGCAATATGTTAACATGATATAATGTTGTTTCAAGTCAATTTTTGTAGAATTACCCATTTCAAATTCGATGCAAGCCTTATTTTTTAAGCACATTTTCTTGTTTGTTAAATAGGAAAAACCCTGATTTACCTTTTTCAAGCTCGTTAAACACCTATAAGGAAGATTTGAGAAATTATTTTTTGTATTTTTATTACTCTTTAAACTAAAAAAGATACTATGAGTTTTCTTTGTTTGACTCGTTTCAAACTTTATGAAGATATCGAGTTTACTTCATTCCCCTTGTGGATCATCTGCATATCCTTTTAATTTTATATTAAAAATACAAAAAAATATGAAATTGAAAGAAAATCAAATATGTTAAAGTATTATAGTTTTATACTTTGGCATAAAAAGAAAAAAAAAATAGTTTGATGTATTAAAGTTTAACTGTTTTAAACTTTGTACAAGTGGGTTTTGTATCAAAGTATTAAAGGCCAATCAATTCAATCAGTGGAGAGTGCTAATATTCAAAGTCTAAACCGGATGACCCAACCTGTAGGTACTACCAGCACGATAGTTAACAAAATGGGTGCCTCCGCAGTTGACTGGGTTGACTACGGAGGCAATAGAGATCAACGGTGGATATCGACTGCGGGGGCACCAGCCGGAGTTCTCAGCCGTACCCTGAGACCCCACACAGTGACGTCATATGCCGAATGGAAAATAGTTGTGCAAGAGAAGAATGCAATCAGTTTATGTTCCATTTGAAGCCTAATATGAAGCAGTTTCAACCAGAGTGTGGAGAATTTACATTTAGGAACTAGCTGTAAATTTGGGGATTGGTTTGTATTTGAAGAATATTCTGAAATAAGGTTGTATGGAGCAAATTTTGAACCTTACAAGCTCCCAAAGTTTGTACCAATGAGGCTTTTCACCTTAGAATTTATCAGACAGAGCCTGAATGTTGATCATGTGCACTTTGTTCCTATGAAGAAAGGTCATATGTATAATTACCTATGAGTGTGGGAACTTTCATAGTTAATAGGAGGCAGGCATTTGAGGAAGTAAATAAATTGTTAGAGGAAACACATATGTGTCGTATTGTATCATTCTGGTTTCATAGACAGAAACACCCAAAAATACAATAAGTATTGGGTTAAAACCATGTTTAAACAGAGATCAGATTTCAAGCGATTATGAACGTTGAGTTTTATTGTCATCGGGTCCGTAGATCCATATCGCATCGCCGAAAGCCTTTTCAAAGGGAACATCGCCGAAGGCGAAATCGAAATCAGGAATTGAACAACTTCTCGTTGTCGATGCGATCGCATCGCAACATCACCCATCGCATTATCGAGCGCTTAACTCCGTCGTCCATCTTCTGCTGATGTGATAATCCTCCATCACATCACGTGATCACCCTCCGGCACTTAATTCCTTCTTCCTGTTTTCCACCGATGCGATCATCGCACCATCACGCATCGCATCACACTCACCCCTCGCTTCATCGCTCATCGCATATCACGATTTCCTCTGCCCGAAATATTCCCACTCCTCTTCTGCTTGCGATTGCGATTCCCGTGGCCCACCATTTCTCTTTCCATTCTTTTCAAAGGAAAAAGGGTTTTTCCCCGTGAATGAGGCATATTCATTTGGTTTATTAAAAGGGTTTTCTTCAGCAAAAGGAAAAGGTGCTCTTGAAGGCCGTGAGAAAGAGTAAAGACAGAAATCACTTCGGCACCAGCCCATGAAAGGTAGCAAACAAAGGTGAAATAGGTTTAGTGAATACAAGCATTCAAACTCCTGTTATAACTAAGAAAGACAAATCAGTTGATCAAGGAAAAGAAGCCACGTCATTAGCAATTCCTATAGATTAGGATACTTACTTTATGTTATTTTCTGAAGACAATGTAATTGTAAAAAGACATTTTCAAGGCATGTAATAGGCAGGCTTCGAAGTCATGAAGTAGTTTTGGTAGTTAGAATTGGTTACAACAGTTCCAAACTTTTTTTACCGTATTTAATTTAATTTTCAAGAGGAAGGAAGGTTCCGAGTTCTGGACCTTCATAGCTTAATTTTTGGACTCAGAGATTGAAAAGTTAATGAATGAGTATGCAAGTTTCTATCATTTTGTTAATGTTGAAATGTATTCTCAGTTTATGTTATGTTTTTCCATCTATGAATGAAACAGAGTTATGAGTAGCCGACCTATTTATACTTATGTATTTCAGAGTTAAAAAACCTTAATTTACGCTCCTCTATTTTAACTATTTCTTCATATACTTCTTCTGGATTTTGAAATGGTATTTTCTGTATAAAACAATATATCAGTTTAAAGCTCTCCCTTCTGTTTCTTCTTATTCTTTTGTTCAACATTGGCTAAAGATAGCATTGCAGAATGTTCATATATTTTATATTTAAGGGTTTCATCTTTAATATTTGAGGTTTGATAAGACAGAGACAAATATATACATTCGTGGCATAATCAGATAGATGTCTTAAGCACTAATTCCTTATCACAGCTAAGGGATTGTCTCTTAAGGTACAACATTAATTGGCACCGTTGCCGGGGAGTGAAGATTCAAATTTTTCCCTGGGGTTTGTTCATATTTCCTCTGGTTGTTCAGAGAGGATGAAATAGTAAGCTGTGTTTCTTTAAAATAATTCTGGCTCCTAAGAGGCCTCACACGAGGTCAGATTCCTCTCAGCAAAAAGCTCCTGCTTTGTCTGATCCAGAAAAGCTAGTTTCAAAGAAGGGCCAGAAAACAAAAATATTTTCTACACCTGATGCTACATTGCTTGCACCAGGAAGCAGTTCACATACTTTTTCATCTAAGGATATTTCTCGGAAACTCATTTTCCCGGAAAAAGAATCCTCACCTTCACCCATTCTTTTCCAAGAACCAACATTAGAAGAAAAATATTTTGATTTTGTATCATTTCCTCTTACAGAAACTCAACCTCATACAGTTTCCAGTTCTTCTACTATTGTTCATACGCCTATTCGTATATCAGTTGTTCCACCTCATTCATCCCCACCTACAACTGGTATCCATTTTACCCCCGCTCAAGGAGCAGTCAATCAGGGCATTAACATTGCAGCCCCTGCTTTCTTGATGAATAGATATGCACCATTAAATATACCCCAACCAATGAATGAAATGCCTCAGGAGTATCTCAAGTTGCTCCCTAGATTTACTGGTGAAGATGAAATAACTGCAGAACAACACTTGCCCTTGTTCTGCACATTTGCTAAAAATTTTAATGTAGAACATCTAGATATTGTGATGAGACTTTTTGTGCAGTCTCTAAGTGGAGAGGCAAGAAAATGGTTTGAAGGCTTACCAAATGGTTCAATAAATTATTGGGATGAATTAGAAAGACATTTCATCCAAAGATGGGGAGAAAAAAGGGACCATGGTAATTCTTTAACATAATTCAATGCAATAAAGAAGAAATAAAATGAAAATATGAATGATTTTGTCAAAAGGTTTAATAAGTTGTATAATAGTTTTCCCCTGGAAATGAAACCTCGTCCTATTGGAGCAAGGGTTGTTTTTTCTAGAGCATTTGAGCCAAATTTTAGTTTTACATTGACAGAAAGAAGATATCCCACTCTTGAACAGATTCAAACTGATGCCTTAGAGATTGAGGCAAATATGTCTGCTGCTGGGAAAGTTCGAGATAAATAAAAATCTGAAGAAGAAGCCTCATCTCAAGATCAGAGGATCGATGATATGACTAAGGTCATAAAAAAAAATTCTAACAAATTAGTAAATATGGAAATAGACAAAAATAAACCTGCAAAACAAAACTGAGGGGTTTTTAATCCCCAATTCAGAAAATAGCCCCTGCAGATTTTGCAAAGAGAAAGAAAGGATCAAGATCAAGTGCAAGAACCTTTATATATAGAGGAAACACCATCACATTCTGTTGATGATAATGAAAAGGAAGATGAAGATCAAATTTATGTTGTGTATATGGAGGATGGTGAATCAGAAGAATAAATTGAAAAAGAATATGAAGAGGAAAGTAAAGAAACTGATATCTCATTTGATCAAGAAGAAATGGATGATTACTGTAAACAGTTTACTGATTTTATGCAATCAGAATTGCATAAAAAATATGATTTGAGGTCAAAAAAGAGATTGAGAACTCAAGATGATGATGAGAAAGAATCAGAATCAGTACCTACTCCAATGGCGACTCCACTATAGAAAAACCAAATTAAAAAATTAGACAAGGGGAAACAGCCCATGAATCAAGAAAAAGAAAAAGAAAAATAGCAAGCTGATGATTTCCAAATAAAACATAATGATCCTAATATTTTGGAGAAGTTTGTAACTGTTTCTTATCAAACTACAAATTCAAACAAAAACCAAGAAGAACCTGAAAAGTTGACCAAAAAAAATCAAACTTTCAGCTTGTCAAAAGAGTTAGAAAATGTGAAGATTCAAATACCACTTCTTGAGTTGGTCAAAGCACCTGGTTATAAGAAAGAAATTGTAGAGTTTATTAATTTATCTCAATCTGACGAGGTGGGTGATATAGTGAACCTGCAAGAAGAGAAACCGGTGGTTACGTTTGGACCTCATGTTGAAGAGGTAGATTCTTCTGTCCCACCTTTTTATATATCAGTTTTTCTCCATGATTTCATTTTACATAATTGTATGCTAGATTCTGGTGCATCACATAATCTAATGCCACTGTTTGTGATGAAAGAGTTATATTTTCAAATTACCAAGCCATATAGAGACCTTTATTCCTTTGATTCAAAAAGGGTAAAGTGTGTGGGTCTTATCAAAGATATGGTTGTTTCCTTAGCCTAGATTCTAGCTAAGAGTATTATGATGGATGTGGTAGTAGCAGATATTCCAGCCAGATTTGGTATGTTGTTTTCTAGATATTGGGGGGGAAAACTTGGAGGAGTTTTGAAATTAGATTTCACATATGCTATCATTCTTTTTTTTAATGGGGAGGAAAGGAGGTTATACAGAGAAACCATATTTTTGAAAACTACTACCAAGAAAGATGCAGGTAATTCCCCCATTTATGGTCAAGAGAAGGAGGATCTCTCTTGTTTCATGCTACATGAAGATGCAGAATTTCCTGAAGATTCACAAAAGCAGCTCCCTTTAGCCATTGTACATAAGGATTTGCATTCAAATCAGCTTTGGAAGTGTTATTTTGATGGTGCATTTTCTAAGGAGGGCACCGAAGTTGGATTCATATTTGTATCCCCTGAAGGTAACCTTGTACTTTTTTCTTTCAAACTAGAATTTGAATCCACTAATAACGTAGCTGAATATGAAGCATTGATTTTAAGTCTGCAAACAGCTAAACAGATGGGAATTGAGTCTATCTCTATTTTTGGTGATTCTGAATTAATCATAAGGCAAATTAAAAATTGGTGTCAGACTAAGCATCCCACATTGAGGTCCTATAGAAACGAGTTATGGGATCTAATTGAAAATTATTTTGAGGACTTTAATTTATATTTTATTCCAAGAGAGGAGAATAGAATGGCAAATTCGTTAGCAATTGCAGCCAGTACATTCAAACCACCAATCAATCCAAGGTTGAGATATGATATTGAGTTGAGACACAGGCCTTCAATTCCTGATAATGTAAAGCATTGGCAGGTCTTTGAGGATGATGAGAAGATTAATCAGTTCTTGATGATGATTGGAAATTTTGAAGACAGTCAAATTGATTTAGAAGTGGATGAAAGTGATCAAGCTGAAATGTCTAAAAATCTGAAGTAGACGATTGGAGATCAGAAGATAATTCAATTGAAAGATAATATTTTTCCCAGAGGTTTAGTACGTCTTGAAAGACTGTTTGATGCTAACGATGTGGCAGTAAACCAGAAAAAGGTAGCCCAGGATGGAGAAATGGAGGACTATAATTTAGGAACTCAACATGAGCCTAAAATGGTCAAACTATTTAAAGGAGTTCCAAAGGAATACAAAGAAAGCTATGTAGATCTTTCCAAGCAATTTACGGATGTATTTGCATGGTCATATGAAGATTTAAAAACTTATGATAAAAGTATTATTCAGCATAAAATTCCATTGAAATATGGGATTAAGCCTCACAGGTAGAAGCTCAGACAAATTAACCCATTATTGTTGGCTCCAATTGAAAAAGAGGTAAAGAAACTTTTACAAGAAAATAATATAGTTCCTCTAAGATATTTAGATTAGGTTTCCAATCTTGTACCGGTCAGGAAGAAAAATGGAGAGATAAGGTTATGTGTAGATTTTAGAAACTTGAACAAAGCTTCACTAAAGGATAATTATCCCTTGCCAAAGATGGACTTTGTCTTGCAGAAAGAAACTGGAGCATACAGGTTATCCATCGTTGATGGTTTTTCCGGGTATAATAAGGTTACTATGGAGAAGGAAGATCAAAGGAAAATTGCTTTCACTACACCCTAGGGAACATTCATGTATGCCAGGATGCCATTCAGCCTCATGAATGCAGGAGCTACTTTCCAAAGGGCAATGGATATTGTGTTTGTAGGGGACAAATTTGTAGTTATTTATCTTGATGATGTTACAATTTTTTCAAGTTCTGATGATGAACACCTACAACATTTGGAGAAAGCCTTTTTAAAATGCAGGAAATATGGATTATCATTTAATCCTAAAAAATCCTTGTTTGCTCTAGAAGAAGGAAAATTGTTGGGCCATATAGTTTCAAAGCATGGAGTGAAGATTGATCCAGCAAGGGTTGAAGCCATACAGACAATTCCACTGCCTCGAAGTAAGAAGGATATTCAAATATTTCTTGGAAAAATCAATTTTCTAAGGAGATTTGTTCCAAATTATGCTGAGATTGTCAGGAAAATAACAGATATGTTGAAAAATGATGCTGAAATAACGTGGGACAAAGATGCAAGGGAATATTTTGGAAGAACTAAAGAAGCTCTCCAAGAAGCTCTTGTTTTAATCAGTCCATATTACTTGAAGCCATTTCAATTTTTCTCATTTTCATCCTCCTCTACAATTGTTGTTGTGCTACTACAAAAAAAATGAAGAAGGAAGTGAGAAACCTGTAGTGTTTTTTAGAAAAGTGCTTCGAGATGCAGAATTGAAGTATAATATCTTGGAGAAACAAGTATATGCTCTGGTTAAATCATTAAAGGCTTTCAAAACTTATATACTTCATTCTCAAATTGTAGCATATGTGCCTAATTCTGTTGTAAAGGATGTATTAATACAGAGTGATGTTGAAGGGAAAAGAGGGAAATGGATTGATAAAATCCAAGAATACGATTTGGATATCAAACAAAAAAAGCTAGTCAAAGTACTAGGACTGGCTAAATTGTTAACAGAATATAATTTCAAAGCTTTGGGAATCAATTTACTTGCACCTGTTGAAGAAGTCACTGAAGAATCAAATCACATTTAGACAAGAGCAGAAATTAAGTATAAATTCCTCTGTTCAAACTGGTACAAAGATATTATTCATTATTTGTGTTTCCTTTCTTGTCCACCTTCAATTAACAGAGCTAGGTACAGAGCCTTGAAACTTAAAGCTCAGCCTTATGTTATAATTGAAGCTAAGTTGTATTGGAAAGATCCTGCTGGTGTGTTGTTGTTATGTCTAACAGAAGAGGAAACCATAGAAGTGATTAAAGAGTATCATGAGTGCTTATGTGGAGATCATTACAGTTGGAAAGTGACTGCTCATAAGATTCTTAAATCAGGTTTTTATTGGCCCTCTTTATTTGCAGACGTATACAGGATTGTTAGAAGTTGTCAAAAATGCCAATTGTTTGTAGAAAAGAAAAGGGTAGCTCCTTTACCTCTTCTCCCTTTTTTTGTTGAAGAACCTTTTAGACAATGGGGATTGGATTTCATTGGGGAAATCAATCCACCATCAAATGGGAAATTTAAATGGATTTTGACTGCAACATATTATTTTACAAAATGGGTAGAGGCAGTCCCTTCCAGAAAAGCAAATGATTTGGCTGTAATGAAATTTTTGGAGGAAAATATTTTTAGCAGATTTGGATGTCCAGTGAATATTGTGACAGATAACGCTCAAGTTTTCAACTCAATCAGGTTTATAAACTTATGTCAAACTTATAATGTGATATTTTCTCATTCTACAACATATCACCCCCAAGGAAATAGATTAGCAGAATCCTCTAATAAAACTTTGGTGAAAATCTTGAAGAAGACAATAAATGAGAACCAGAAGAATTGGGATTCAAAGTTGGTCTTTGCTTTATGGGCAGTAAGGATGAATACTAGGAGATCCACTGGTAAGTCACCTTATGAATAAGTATATGGTACCCAGGCATTGTTTCCCACTCAGTTAGTAAGGCCAATAATATCTTTCCTTCAGGATGCTAAAGAGGAACCTAATGCCTTGATTAGAAGAATGAATAAAGTAATGGAATTGAGTGAAAGCAGAAATAAGGTTAGAGACAATTTGGTCACTTATCAAGAGAAAATTAAGTCCATTTTCGATAGAAAAGCAAAATAAATCATTTTTCAAAATGGAGATCTGGTACCAAGATGGGATACAAGAAGAGAGGATAAAGGGAAGCATGGAAAATTTGATCCTTTATGGTATGGTCCGTATAAAATCATTGAAGCCAGAACAAATAACACTTTCATGTTGGAAAGTCTTGATGGAGAAGAAGTAAAACTGCCTGTGAATGGGCAGTATTTGAAACACCATTTCCAACACTAGAAGCAATCATTTCATCATTGTACATATCTGATTTCTTATCATTGTATATTTTTCATCAAGAAATTTTTGACTCCATGCCCGAAGTGAGGCATTGATCTGCAGGTTCTTGGTGTTTTGTGGCAAAAAACACTATCCCCAGGTGGAGCCGGATGTTGTGGATCATCTGCATATCCTTTTAATTTTATATTAAAAATACAAAAAAAATCTGAAATTGAAAGAAAAGAAAATATGTTAAAGTATTATATTTTTATACTTTGGCATAAAAATAAAAATTTTTTAGTTTGATGTATTAAATTTTAACTGTTTTAAACTTTGTACAAGTGGGTTTTGTATCAAAATATTAAAGGCTGATCAATTCAATTGGCAGAGAGTGCTGATATTCAAAGTCTGAACTGGATGACCCAACCCGTGGGCACTACCAGCACGATAGTTAACGAAATGGGTGCCTCCGTAATTGACTGGGTTGACTGCGGAGGCAATAGAGATCAATGGTGGATATCGACTGCGGGGACACCAGCCGGAGTTCTCAGCCATACCCCGAGACCCCCCGCAGTGACGTCATATGCCGAATGGAAAATATTTGTGCAGGAGAAGAATTTAATCAGTTTATGTTCCATTTGAAGCCTAATATGAAGCAGTTTCAACCAGAGTTTGGAGAATTTACATTTAGGAACTAGCTGTAAATTTGGGGATTGGTTTGCATTTGAAGAATGTTATGAAATAAGGTTGTATGGAGCAAATTTTGAACCTTACAGGCTCCCAAAGTTTGTACCAATGAGGCTCTTCGCCTTAGAATTTATCAAACAGAGCCTGAATGTTGATCATGTGCACTTTGTTCCTATGAAGAAAGGTCATATGTATAAATTACCTATGAGTGTGGGACCTTTCATAGTTAATAGGAGGTAGGCGTTTGAGGAAGTAACAAAATTGTTGGAGGAAACACATATGTGTCGCATTGTATCATTCTGGTTTCATAGACAGAAACACCCAAAAATACACTAAGTATTGGGTTAAAACCATGTTTAAACAGAGATCGGATTTCAAGCGATTGTGAATATTGAGTTTTATTGTCATCGGGTCTATAGATCCATATCACATCACCGAAAGCCTTTTAAAAGGGAACATCATTGAAGGCAAAATCGGAACTAGGAATTGAGCGACTGCTCGTCACTGATGTGATCACATCACAACATCGCGCATCGCATTATCAAAATTTCTGCAGTGCTTAACTCTGCCGTCCATCTTCCACTGATGTGATAATCCCGCATCACATCGTGCGATCGCACCCCCCTCCAGCACTTAATTCCTTATTCTCGTTTTCCACCGATGTGATCATCGCACCATTGCGCATTGCATCACACTCGCCCCTCACTTCATCGCTCATCGCATATCGCGATTTCCTCCGCCCGAAACATTCTCGCTCCTCTTCCGCTTGCGATTGCGATTCCCGTGGCCCACCATTTATCTTTCCATTCTTTTCAAAAGAAAAAGGGTTTTTCTCCGTGAATGAGGCATATTTTTTTGGTTTGTTAAAAGGGTTTTCTTCAGCAAAAGGAAAAGGTGTTCTTGAAGGTCGTGAGAAAGAGTAAAGACAGAAATCACTTCGGCACCAGCCCATGAAAGGTAGAAAACAAAGGTGAAATAAGTTCAGTGAATACAAGCATTCAAACTCCTGTTATAACTAAGAAAGACAAATCAGTTGATCAAGGAAAAGAAGCCACGTCACCAGCAAGTCCTATAGATTAGGATACTTACTTTATGTTATTTTCTGAAGACAATGTAATTGTAAAAAGACATTTTCAAGGCATGTAATAGACAGCCTTCGAAGTCATGAAGTAGTTTTGGTAGTTAGAATTGGTTACAGTAGTTCCAAACTGTTTTTTACCGTATTTAATATAATTTTCAAGAGGAAGAAAGGTTCCGAGTTCTGGACCTTCAAAGCTTAATTTTTGGACTCAGAGATTGACAAGTTAATGAATGAGTATGCAAGTTTCTATCATTTTTCTAATGTTGAAATGTATTCTCAGTTTACGTTATGTTTTTCCATCTATGATTGAAACAGAGTTATGAGTAGCTGGCCTCTTTATACTTATGTATTTCAGAGTTAAAAACCTTAATTTACGCTCCTTTGTTTTAACTATTTCTTCATATACTTCTTCTGGATTTTGAAATGGTATTTTCTATATAAAACAGCATATCAGTTTGACATTCTTCCTTCTATTTCTTCTGATTCTTTCGTTCAACATTGGCTAAAGATAGCATTGCAGAGTGTTCATATATTTGATATTTAAGGGTTTTATCTTTAATATTTGAGGGTTGATATGACAGAGAAAAATATATACATTCGTGACATAATCAGATAGATGTCTTAAGCACTAATTCCTTATCACAACTAAGGGATTGTCTCTTAAGGTAAAACACCCCTCGTACTCATGAAAAAATGAGGTGGACATCTATTGAGCATAGGTTTATCACTTTATCCAAGCTAAATGGAATAACTACAGAAAAGGATATGTGTCGGGTATACTATTAAACATTTTTCGCACCCGATCATCAACCATGACAAAGGTACCCCCTTGGAGTCTTCTTTAAGCTCTTTTCAATCTCTCTAAATGTGAAAAGACTGTCGATTTACCCTTTCTAGACTCATTATACCTAAGCATATTGGGAAAAAATTGGAAAAAACAATTTTTACTATATCTATATCTAGAATTTTTGGCAACAGTATATTATCCATCCCTTGAACAACAACACTTTTCCTATCATATTCCTCTTTCTTCCAGCTTCTCTGGGAACCCTACCAACTTATGAGTCTTTCCTTGATACCATGATGCCCCTACATTTTTATGTCTTGCTCCTCTTGGTGTTCTTGACTCTAAGTTGTAGATTCTTACTGGTGTCATGCCTTCTATTTTTCAAAGGATTGTCCACAATCTATTACCTTTATCAACCATTTCATCATATGCCTATTACCGCAAGTCAGTTTGTCCTATTATTCTACTTTGTCTTCAAAATCAATCATTTTGTCTCGTTTCATGTCAATTGATGTAGGACTCCTTATTCCTACCTTTAAAATTTCCTTCCTATCGAGTTCAACACATTATCTAGGAAGTGAATCGAGAAACACCATAATACCTTGGAACTTACAATACTCAGTGGTGAGTTTCCATGCGTTTGATTGGGGTTTTTCATTATTTCCTCCCACTTGAATGATTTTATGATTTTTCGACCTCGAATCTTGTATTCCCACTCACTAGCTTGTACTGCACATCTTGGAGACCATCATCCTTATCGGTGGCCATCCTAGCGTCTTTTAATGATTTTCATCATTGATCGGTAATTAGACGAATCTCACATGTTCGACATCAAATCATTAATTCACGTGTAGAATTATGCTATTATGTGATGGTCATGAAGAACTTGGGTAAAGGCTTGCATCAATCAACCTTGTTTCCTCCCAACTTGTAACTATTGATTTTGCAGATAGCTTATCAGACTAGTTTCATTATGACATCTATCCACATTGTGCTTATCGGTGGACGATTTTTCATATATCCATTAGACACCATTCTGGTTTAGCTACTGAGCATGGGAATACCCGACTGGGGACATGATTATTATATATATTTGCAATATTTTTTTGTTTTTTGAAGGCCTCTTTCCATTCTGAAACTCTGAAACTCTCTCTCTTCAATTGTGATGTAAAGTATTTTGACCATTATCTTCTTCTTTGACCTCACACTTTAGGGGGACATATGTTATACTAGAAAATACCTCCTCTTCAACTAAGACGAGAAGAACATTTTTTGGCTGAAACACAACTTTATTGTAGGCTTGTTTACCACAGTAGCACGCCCTAAAAAACCTACACAAAGTGTGGTAACGAAAGACACAATCTAGGAACCTACGTTACCCTAGAAACTAACATTTTGTATCTCACTTTGGACCGTGTTACCTGAGTATCATGAACCCACAAGAAAAAATCACTAGTTAACTCATAGAATATTCGTTGTTTACTCAAACTTGACTCTATAAAGTTGGAAAATATCACCTCAATCTCATCTATGAATGTTTCCTATCCTAACCAAGACTACTAGACTGGGAGAAAGAAATAAAGTGGAGGAAATATCTTCTAGCCTTTGGCTTTTTCCCAAATTGAACTGGTGAATAATTTGTTAAAAGCTCAAAGCCTCCCATTACTTATAAATTGGAGGTTGGGACATTGTAATAAGGATTGGAATTCATGCACTGTTATACTATGAAGATATCATTTGAGAGAGAGAGGTTGAAGAGCTAGGTGTTGGAGGAGGTTATGCTACAACCATATATGGTTGTAGTCTTTCCTCACTTAATATATAGATTTAATGTTGTTTTGTCCATATCATTGTCTCAAGCTCATGTTTCTTATGTTTATGCTCTACTGCTTTGGATTATGATTGTTGTTAATGCATTTAATGGCACCATGTTGTTTACTTGTTAGTGCTTTGGACTAGTGAAGTATATATTCTGAGAATAACACATTTTTTTCATCTTGTGTGTATGTTTTTCCATTGGAATTGGTTGAGGAACCTTTCTAAACCACACTAATTGTTCCAATTGAGTTGTGTGTAAGGACAAGTAGAACATTATTCACCCTCTCTTTTTCAATTTCAGTCTAATGCTATTTTAATTGAATTCATATAAATTTCTTGCAGCAGATCCCTTGGTCCGTCTACCTTAGGTTCTAGGAAACATTAGAGGGATTTCTAATTTGTCTATCCAAGTAAAAACCCCTATAGCAATTATATTAGAAAAATAATTGTGTTGTGATAACTTGTGGTAGCAGAATTTCTTAAATCACGAGTAGGTTCATTTCAATATGGAGAAGTGATTGATATATTACTAGAACTGACTGAATCATCCATGCTATGGGATAAACTACTAATTTGTGCTTGAATCTCTCTAGTTTTACTCTGAAGTGCATCCACTTCATCTTCCTTCTTCTTGGTTTTTTCTTTCACCTCTTGGATATTTTCCATCATGCGAGAAGTGGAAGCAACATGCTTATTGTGCTTCAATATTAGCTAAAGGACACAAAATTGTAGAGATTCAAGCCTTTTTGCAAGATGTTCAATTGCTACCATTTGATTGAACCCCATGAAAGCCTTAATAGTGAGGCCACCAACTCATAAAATTCCAAGAAGATAAACTTTTTTATCTCTGCCCTTGAAAACCCAACTATCAATATGAAAAAAACACGCATTTTGATTCTGAATCCTAGGGGGATCACCAATTGGATGCAAATTTATCTGCTTATAACTAAACAATATAATATACACAAATTAAGAATACCTTGTATTTGCAATGGAGGAGGGTAGGGATATAACCTTGTATCCACAAATTCACACAGAGATCCCAATTTTTAACCAAATTCAAGTGTCGCCCTATTAATAGGGGATATACAATAGAGAAAATACACCACTTCCACCCACAATTATTCTCTAAGACCAACGAGACCTTTCCAACGTCATACTTTGACATACACCATTTTTCTAGTTCAACATTGAACACACTACATAGTATACTTTTGAAAAATCACATAAATAAGCTCACCATAATGATAGAATGAACCTGGAAACTAACCAATTTCAGACCAGATAGAGAGACGATTGGAAAGAGCGCACACCCAGCTCTATTTTAACTAGAGATTGAAACAGATAAGAGTCGCATGGCTCCCTCTGAAAATCACAATATCGTGTCCCCATTTCGAAGGGAAACAACAACCCCTTCTCCCCATACTCACTACTCACAATGGAAACTTTCTCAAGCTGTGTAGAATGCGTTTTCCTTCTTCTCACTTTGTAATTAACATGCTCATGACCATTATATGTGAAGAAAGGTGGCGGGGATTGGCCCAAGCCATTCCTTCATCATATTTCCACACTCACATATTAACCCAATTCCATCACACGTCATTATTATCCCACCATGTGAGATAGTATCAGCCCAAAAAAACATGATTTGGGATGAGGGGTACTCTGTACTTTGATTCTTGGAAAGGACAAATTTCTAAATATTTGAAACTAGTGAAATTATATAGGAATAAATGCTAGAATCCTTGCTTCACATCATTTCAAAGGGGTTTCCACGTTAAGCCATGGCCCCCTAATTTTTAATTTAATAGTTGGTATATTTGAACTATTTTATTTTTACTTTTAATAATTAACTCCATCCACTTATAGGGAATTAGTGATGGTCTAATGTGGCCATTAACTTGTAGATCAACCATTTGCAATTTGCACACATCATTTGAACAAATATCCACTTCTTTGTTGAAGTCTCTTGGGACATGAAAGTATGCTATTGAGGAGATTCCTTCAATAGCTTGTTATATATATTAGAAAGTATGACATGGCAGCATCCATTCCATCATTTGAGACCTTACAGATGATCTACAGACATCTTCGACTCATATGGAGACCCATGGGGTCATTGGTGTACCCCCACACCCATTGGGAGCACCACGGGTCTACTATTTGGAGAACAAGGGACCATCCCCTTGTCCATCACATTTTTAGGATTTTATTCATTATTATGGCACTTCTAGATATTATCAAGCCTTATGGAGGGCCCCACAACATGCACATATTATTATTTGACCTCCTGAGAGGATTATTATTTCATTTATGAGCTAGTTTGGTGGGATTGCCACCAAAAGTTAAGTTATTTTCACATTATTTTATGTTTAGGGGCTAATGTAGGCTCATTAGCTAAATTGAACTCCTAAAAGGTGTATAAATATGAGTTATTTGGATTCATTTGTGTCATCACTAGGATTTGGATCTCTCTCTCTCTTAAGAGAATTTCACATTTTTTCCTTGGTGGAGATTTTTACATGATGGATGAATTTTGATGTATGGATTTGGGTTCTCTCTATATTGGAGCTTATTATATTGCAAATGTGATGTTGGCTGAATATATTCTATAACATGTAAGTGCAAATTTATGTCATTTTTTTTGTTTTTTCATACATTTGAAATTCGCTATGATTAGGGATAATTGTTGCACATCTTAAATGAGGAATTACGTGTCTATTTTAGCGTAGATATGTGTATGGGCCATGTTATATGAATGAAATTTCCTAGAGATTGTGTTATCTTGATAAGCCTTCACCATTTTCAAGAAGTATAAATGTTTTAAAGTAACTTTTCTTCTCTAGCCTCTAACATTGAACGAAGTTGACTTTGAAGCCTCCTTGAACGATAGAAATACATTCAATATTCTTAATTATCCTTGAATCCATATCCCCAAGTGAAATTAGGCACTAATCCTTCACAGGGTGATCATTTTAACCCTTATTTTTACCTTTACTCCATTTTCCCCAGGTCTTAGCCCCATTAGGTCACATAGAGCATCACTATCCCAGAAATCTGGCCATAGGAAAAATTTGATCTCCTAGGGTCAATTACGCTAGTAGATCCCCTAGGTTTCCTCAAATTTTGAATACATTCCAACAGTGGAATCTAGGGATATCCCAAGCCATAGATCTAGGATCAAGTTTTTCCTTGTGTTTCCCAAGGCTAGCCCCTGGCAAGATAAATTTGACCTTTTGAATTAAAAATTATTGTTTGATCCTTTCCTTTCACCTTGTCCAGGATAGGAACATCATTGGTTGCTAAATTCCATCCCGGAACCTGGGCTAGGTCCACTTGGCCCCGTGTGGTCCCATTTGTTTTCAAAGACTATTCATCAAGGACTAATCGGGAATCCAAGTTCCCAAAGGATTACAGGGATTGAGAACCCCCTTTGTAACTCTCATTCTTCTACCTCAACCCTCCAATCCTCACCCCTTCTCCCTAGAAGAGAAATTCTCATTTTTCATTTTATCCTAGGGAAAGGGTTTCTAGGGTCACTTCACACCTATTTATTGATCTATACTTTACAAGTGATTTCCTTAAATACCGAGTCTACTCCCATCGGTGAAATTCTGTAAAGAGAAAGGAGTCTTAGTTGTGCTTAAAATGGGCTAAATCTCCATCGTTTCCCTTGACCTAGTAGTTTCCCTCATAGGAACCCTTCTTATCTCCCCTAGTGGTTTGAGTGGTAACATTTCTGGTGCCATTGTCGGGGACACAAGACATGTGTTTTGTTCCCCTTACGACATATCAACATATCGTTATTTATGACTCCATTGAAAGAACGAATCCTTATCTCCTCATTGAACCTTAAGGTCGATGCTTATAGGGTGAAGCATGCATTTTTCTAGCAATATTTAAATTCACCTTGGCGACTCCTACATATTTTTCATGCATATCTCAAATAGTTTGTCTTTCTTTCATTGATTTTCCACTTTGGACATTGCTAGCATCCACAGGCACCCTAATCATGTTGCAGGAAGGATGGTACGTGGGGTTCCCATGTTTGATGGTGATCCACTCTTCGTGATTGGCCATGTAGAAAGATATAGCTCACATGCTTCAAGAGAGAAAGTGATTCACCAAGATTTCCTTATGTTATTATTCACGGGATCTCTCGGTGGTCATAATTCATGGTTGCATGATCATGAAATTAAGAGTATCTCATCTATTGAGGAGTTCATTGATGGCTTTCTTAGACATTTTCAAGTATACCCTGCATTAAGCATCCAAGAGGAAGCCTTCATTGAGAATCATCAAGAAATTGAGAATCTAAGTATTGAGCAGGTAGATGAGTCCTCCTTGGGTCTGTTAGGACCTTAAATTATAGGGGAATCAGGGTTGTTGAATTATATGTATTGGTTTGGCTTGCAGGACGAAAACAAGATTTTCTCCCGCAAAGTGGGGTTCACATTCAAAAGCATCCTAAATCAAGTTCTTCATGGGGCATATTTAAAAGTATTATGTGATATAAATTCCATTCGCACTGCTCCAGAATGCTGCAAAATAAGTATTTCTCATATTTATTTTGGTGTTGTATGGAGGCGTGGATCGAAATTGTCTTCATATGTCGGGTTTGGTTGATTCCATTCTCCCCCTCCATCCATTTTTTTTTTACCTTTCATCTCCCTGCCACACCCTTCATGCCCTTGTTCTCCCTTTTTTTCTTCCATCCATCATTTTCGTTATTACATGCATAAACAAGCTTAGGATTAAAAAAGAAAAGAAATAAAAATATAAAATAAAAATAAACTATATCCTAAATTTTACATGTCACATCATGGGGTTAACCCCCCACTACTTTCCACCTCATCCACTCACCAGCACTTTAATCCGATGGCCTACATTGCATTTCGGCCCCCCCTTACCATCCTAGCTTTATCCTCACATGGGGGCGGGGGGGGTGGGGGTGTCTGAAAGGGGTTGTTTTCAAAAGTGCCCCCCTCCCCTCCTCCTTATGTTTCATTATATCATGATTTCGTACCCCCCCCCCCCCCCCCACTATTACCACTTAATACTTCTAGGGGGGTCTGAAATACCACTTTTCCCCTGCAAAGCCGTTTTCCCCAAATGAAAAACTGTTTTTTAGCCAGTTTACTAGTCCGTTTTAGAGGGATATTACGGGTATATGGGAACTAATTTTGATAAATAGAGAGAGGTTTTTATTCATAATGGGCTAAAAAACAAAAACCTCTCCCAGAATTTCAACAGATGTCTTCAGTTGGGAGAATCGAAGCCATCTTTCAACCCTATTTTTCGGATTTCCGTTTTTTTTTTTTTTGGTCATGAATTTAAGGCGACATTTGTGGAGAGATGGAGATGAATTTTGAGAATCCAAGAGAGGTTTTTAACCAAAACGGGGCAAAGAAAAATAATTGCTCTCATATTTTTCATAGGTGTCACTGTTAGGGAGAAACATATGTCTGAGTGTGCTCCTATTTTCAGCAAATTCGGCCCAGTTTTCAGCTCTCTAACCGTCTTTCCTATCTTGAGAAGATTGGAGATTCGATCCAGATAAGATTTAAAGGCATCAGGCCACATGAGGAGCCAGCTATAGAGTTTAGCACTCAAAGGGATAGTCAAAATGGCACAAATGTCATATTTACACATATGACAAACCTAATCGCAGGGTAATAAAACTATCTATCCCGGATGAAGAACGTTGGGAACAGTTGATTGTTTTATTGGATTAAAAGAGTAAATATGATACATAAGAGCATCTTCTAGTTCATCTACCAGCACATCAGAAAAATTTGGTCCACGTCTTAACTGTCCCACTACATCAACACCTGCTTCGCACAACGCATTCCACCGAGGCTCTAATTCAGTAACAGTTAAAGTTTTAAATTAAAGTTTAAGTCTAAAAAT
Source organism: Pinus albicaulis (assembly GCA_034641835.2). NCBI lineage: Eukaryota > Viridiplantae > Streptophyta > Pinopsida > Pinales > Pinaceae > Pinus > Pinus albicaulis. Next base: position 90,714,482 of record CM076576.1, read on the forward strand.
ACCATGTCTGTTAGAGACTGTATTTTTGTAATATTTTGTATAAATACTCCATTTTTGGAAGTATCAAGGGTGTATTGATTGAGATTAGAATTATTTTTTTCTTTTGGAGCACTGTAAGCTTTTTCAAAGCACTGGAGCATCAATAATAATCAAACCATTCATAGGATTCTTGTGGCTTAAATAATGGTGATTTTTTTCTTCTGTTAGTATGTTTCATTTTCATCTTTCATTGTAATAATATGAATTCCAATTGCAAAGTAAAAAGCGAGATGAATAGTATTTACTTCTGAGTACCTTATTCTGGCTGCGTTTAGAATCATAATGTTTCCACTGAAGGCTAAAATAAAGGATCCTTAATTACTCTTTAGTTCTGTTGAACGATTTTCATATTTCTGTCATGATCCATTTATAAATTCAAAAAGATCCAGTAAATACTCCTAGCTTGCCATGTGTTTACTCTGTGAAAAGTTGATGCAACTATCCAGTTATATTTTGACTCCATTCCCCAATAGACATTAATAAATTGAATACAATCAATTTTCAAAAATCCAAAACAAAACTCAAAACCCAAGTACAATCATAACTAGCCTAAAACTTAACCAAACAAAGTTAAATCTTAAAGAGAGAGCCCTATCTGAAACTGGCATGGCTAGATCCCAGTTTCCAAATTTGTTTTGATGTTGGCTTATGTGATTAGTTCTCACAATCTCTATTAAATTACAGAACACTAACATAGTCGCGACCATACTAGGGAACGAGTTTATCTTCCTTAGTAACACTTATCAAGTTTCAGTTTCAGCTTTTGATGGTGAACAGAAGTCATTGTTCCATTCACCCGATGACTCCATTGGTAGAAAAATCCAGAAATTAAGATTAAATCGCGACTCCACAAGCTCAAAATGGGATAATTTGCAAGGAGATATGCTCCCATGAATAGAGATTACATTCCAGGCTTCCCAAACAAAATGCCCCAGGAAAATTGGAAAAGAAATCTTCCTATTTTTCAAGATGAGAATGTTGATGATGCTTTGTTGCATCTCATTAAATTTCATATTCATTCATGGAAGTTGAAATTTAAATGGCATGAGGACTGCCACATGAATTTGTTCATGGCAGATTACATGGAAAAGCGAGGGAATGGTATGAAGGTTTAAACCTTGGTAGCTTGTTTTCTTTAAAGGATTTCTACAAAGTTTTTTATGAGAATTATAAATAACATTCCCCATATTTGTCATTAGTGGAAACCTGTTGTGATCAGTTTGAGGTTTTCATACAATACATTGAAAGTATTAATGAAGACCTAGTAGATATAAAAGATGATGATTTCTTAGAAGCACTTTATGGGCTCCATTCTCAAGTTGGTTGTCATGATAATCAAGGGAAGATAGCTTAAAATGAGACAAATCGAGAAGTGAAAGTAGGTCGCATGACCTATCTTTAGAGACAAATGATAATTTATCTGCTCTTTTGTATAAAGCTAAATAAGACATTCAGTACCATGAGAAATCTTCACAAGAGAAAGAAAACAATTGTTGTTTGCTCCAAAGAAAACAAAGGTTGCCTCTTCCTTTAACTGAAGAAGAGATTAACCAGATTCTAAACATGCAGCCAGCCTCCCACTCTTTGTGTAATCTAGAGATTCATTCTATTTGTCCTACTACTGATTTATGTATTGAATTTTTTCCTTCGGAAGAAACAAATGTAGAACAGATTGGAGTTGATGTTGTTGTACATCCTCAAGAAATATTATTGCTGGAAAGTACTTATGCTCATCACAATGATGGATTTCAAACAAAATTCAGAAATATCAGTCAAGATATATCAGATTTTCTTGGGGACATCATAATGGTATACCATGAAGATGCCATCTCAGATAATTAGGGAGAATGTAAAGATATTCTCTTTGAGAAGGATCTGGAGCCTGAGCAGTTGGAACAAAGAGCATTCATGAACGAAGCTGGCCATTTGGATCCTCAGTACCAAGTGTTTGTCCAAGATCCCTTTGCTGACCTCTTAGAATCATTCAGAGAAGGAGTTTGTTATGCCATGGATGGTTTGTTGCAGCATTCAAGGGAAAAGTTGAACACTTATGTTCAATAGCAGATAAGATGGGAGTGGTCATTTTGTTTCCTCATCTTGCTCAAATAAGTGAGCAAGAATCAATCAAACACTCATTTGCTTGATTGGTTACATTGGAAATCTGATTATTATTTGATGGGATAATTTTTCAGACTAGAGTAGGTAGATGTGTGAATAAGCTCAGCACCCTGAGCATCTTTCCAGTTTTATTTTTAGACTACTTTTCAGTCATCAGCTTAAGATTGCTTTCATTTTTTTATTTCGGCATAATTTAGATTTCAACATTCAAATTTTCAAGTTGTAGGAGTCTTGTGATAGAGGATATTGTTGTCCCCTTGATCACCAAGGCACTGGTCGTCGAATTCAGAGATCAACGGTTCTCTGCTACCTCGCTGGGAGGGCAAAATTACCCAGAGGAAGCCACTGTTAGGACCCTATAATTATAGGGGAATCATGGTTGTTGAATTATATGTATTGGTTTGGCTTGCAGGAAAAAAACAAGGTTTTATCCCACAAAGTGGGGTTCACATTCAAAATCATCCTAAATCAAGTTCTTCATGGGGCATATTTAAAAGGAGTATGTGATAGCAAGTCCATCCGCACTACTCCAATACGCTGCAAAATAAGTATTTCTCATATATTATTCTGGTGTTGTATGGAGGCGTGGATCAAAATTTTCTTTACATGCCGGGATCGGTTGATTCCATTCTCCCCCTCCATCCATTTTTGTTTGACCTTTCATCTCCCTGCCACACCCTTCATGCCCGTGTTCTCCCTTGTTTTCACCCGTCCATCATTTTCGTCATTACATGCATAAACAAGCTTAGGATTTAAAAATAAATAAAATGAAAATATAAAAATAAAAATAAACTATATCCTAAAGTTTACATGTCACATCATGGGGTTAACCCCCCACCACTTTACACCTCATCCACCCACCAGCACTTTAATGCGACGGTCTACATTGCATTTCGGCCCCCCTTACCATCCTAGCTTTATCCTCACAGGGGGGGTTCGAAATCTGTGGTTTCAAAATTTCTCCCCCCACACCCCCCCCCCCATTACCACTTTCCACTTCATGGAAGGTCCAAAATACCACTTTTCTCCTGCAAAACTGTTTTCCCCAAATGAAAAACTATTTTTTAGCCAGTTTACCAGTTCGTTTTTTTGGGATATTCTGAGTAGATGGGAACTAATTTTGACAAACCAAGAGAAGTTTTTATTTAGCACAAGCTGAAGAACAATCAAATCTCCCATAATTTCTACAGGTGCGTTCCATTATGAGAATCAAAGCCATCTTGTAGCCCTATTTTTCATATTTCCGTTTTTTCTGTGTTGGTCATAATTTTACGACTACTGTTGTGGAAATATGGAGATGAATTTTGAGAATAAAAGGGAGGTTTTTGACCAAAACGGGGAAAATAACAATAACCTCTCTCATTTTTTTCATAGGTGTCACTGTTGGGGAGAAACATATGTCTGAGTGTGCCCCTGTTTTCAGCAAAATCGGCCCAGTTTTTAGCTCTGTAACCGTCTTTCCTATTTTGAGAAGATTGGATATTCTATCCAGATAAGCGTTTCAAGGTACCAGGCCACACGAGGAGCCAAATCCAGAGTTTAGCACTCAAAGGGACGGTCAGAATAGCACAAATTCCATATTTACACCAACAAACATATGACAAACCTTATCGATGGGTAATAAAACTATCTATGCCGAATGAAGAACGTTGGGAATAGTTGAATGATTTACTAGATTAAAAGCGTAAATATGATACATAAGAGCATCTGTCAGTTCATTTTCCAACACATTAGGAAAATGTGGTCCACATCTTAACTGTCCCACTACATCAGCACCTGCTTTGCACAACGCATTCCACCAAGCCTATAATTTAGTAACAGTTAGAGTTTTAAATTAAAGTTTAAGTCTAAAAATACCATGTCTGTTAGAGACTGTATTATTTTAATATTTTGTATAAATACTCCATTTTTGGAAGTGTTAAGGGTCGATTGATTGAGATAAGAATTATTTTTGTCTTTTGGATTACTGTAAGCTTTTTCAAAGCATTGGAGCATCAATAATAATCAGACCATTCACAAGATTCTTGTGGCTTAAATACTGGTGATTGTTTTCTTCTGTTAGTATGTTTCATTGTTATCTTTCATTGTAATCATCTGATTTCCAATTGCAAAGCAGAAAGTGTGATGAATAGGATTTACTTTTGAGTACCTTATTCTGGTTGCGTTTACAATCATAATGTTTTCCACTGAAGGCCAAACTAAAGAATTCTTAATTGCTCTTTAGCTCTGCTAAATGATTTTCATATTTCTGTCATGATCCATTTATAAATTCAAAAAGATCCAGTAAATACTCCTAGCTTGCCCTGTGTTTACCCTGTGAAAATTTGATGCAACTATCCATTTATATTTTGACTCCATTGCCCAATAGACATTAATAAATTGAATACAATCAATTTTCAAAAATCCAAAACAAAACTCAAAACCCAAGTACAATCATAACTAGCCTAAAAAATATCCAAACAAATTTAAATCTTAAAGAGAGAGCCCTCTCTAAAACTGGCATGGCTAGATCCTAGTTTCCAAAGTTGGTTTTATGTTGGCTTATGTGATTATTTCTCACAATCTCTAGTAAATTACAGAATGCTAACAGGTTCCACATTACGAGAAAGATGATTTTGAGAACACGTGTTGGAGGGGATGAACCAATGGAAGGTGAAGTTGATACTAACCTTACCTTTCTCGAGGATATTACTTCTGATGATTCTCCTTTTGAAAACCTTGAGGAAGTTGGTTCCAATATCCCCTCAAAGAATGACATTGGAGATTACTTCCACATTGAAAAGGGGAAATGGGAAATTTTTGGTCCTTAATTTGCTTGTGCTTCCATTTACAACACTGTTAAGGAGGACGAGGATGAGATTAGTTTTACCTTTCTCTCAGACACTATTTATGATGACACATCCACTGGTACTCTTGGGAAGGGGAATTTTTATTTTCCTTTGCATAAAGAGGGAAATTTGGAAGTGATCAATTTTCCTTTTAGGAGAGACCAAATCTTTGATGCTATGGAAATTGATGAGGCTCCCACCTCTCTCAAGTATGATTCTATGTCCAAATCACTTGAGGCTTTAGATTATGATGTTAGGGAAGAAAAACTCGTTGAATGAAATACTTCATCCTCCCTCTTTATTATTGGTCATCATCTTGAGTCTTCATCAAGTGATTCACTCACCTCCTATCACATTATCTCAATTGGCAGTGAGCCCTTTCCCCCTTCCAAGCATAGTGTCAATGATGAGCCCCTCATTGATTATACTTTATTTCCTTGGGCACCACCTCAGGATCATGATCAATCTATAACCTCCCATTTTCAGTATGATCATCATGGGAAACATATGTGTGTTTCTCCATCTCATCAGTCTCCCTTTCCTATTGATCATAACCTTGCGGAGGTAATAAATTATGACATAAATGACAAGGATCATCATGCAAATAATATGCCAGAGATTGAAATCCATAAAAAATTTACGAGCCTAATCATTGACATCTATATATTTTGGTTAGAGGAGAGGATATCGTGGACTAGATTACATCCTTTTCTTAGCTCTACTCACATAATCATCCATGTGTATGCATCATATTTCTCTACCTCCCACTGACCTTATCATCCGTGTGATTATGTCCACCTTCACTTTGACATTTGCTACATGAGTACTCATATAGGTCGGTATATTTATAATTATTTGATAATATGTCGGTTGCACTGGCTTTATGATTACACTTAGTATTAGTTTTGTACCATATGCATGTTAGGGTAGCATGCATTGCATGATGATTTTCACATTGGAACTAATTTCATATGATATTTCTCATTATAGATTAGCTGCATTTAGATTAAAAAATTGCATATGCTTATTACTTATTGATTTTATAGGCTAACATTAAGCATGGGTGGTCATAAGACATCGTGAAAAACATGTTGACCCATGGCTTTGGTCATTGACATGTGTAGATAATAGGTCTACAATGACCAAGAGATTGTTGGATTTCTCGTGACCTCACATTCGAGTAGCCTTGCCCACTTCTTTGAGAGATCACGTTCCAGTTGGAGCAAGATGTTACCCACAACTTTGTGGGTGATATCCCTAGGAGAATTTTTTTCTCCATGATGGACCTCAACCAGAAGCCAGCAGCCCCTTGCAGCCTTTAAATATATCGTTGTGTCATTTTTGCACCACCTAAACCAGCCATGTGATCCCTCACCCATCTGTATTAATCATATGTTTGAAGGTGGGTCTCCCGAATCGAAAGGTATGTCTTGTCATTAGGTAATTGAGTATTGGTTTTACTTATCAGGGATACGTCTAGGCATGGATCGATTGGGGGATTTGGCGGAAAGAGTGGGATTAAATTGTGCTCCTGTCCCCTTGATCTCTTTTGGATGTTACCTGTTATCACATTGTTATTCTTAAATTTAAAAAATAAAAATAAAAAATGCCGGCAACGGGAGTGTTAGTGTTTTTTTGTAATAAACTTAGTTTTAATTTGTTTTTTCCTGTAAAAGGAATTAACTTCGGGCGAAGTTTCTGAGCAGATAGAAACGAAATTTTAAAAACCAAAGGAGGTTTTTGATTTCAACAGGCTCATTTATAAAAGACTCTTTCATTTTTTACATAGGTGTAATGGTTTGAGATATTCAAAGGAATATTTGAGGCCTAGTATTCAGGATTTTGGAAATTTAGTATTTTCATGTTTTAGACATAGTTTTAAAAACACGTTTCTGGACAACAAAGGATGAATTTTTGAAAACCCCAAGAGGTTTTTTTCCAACATGGAACCATTTACAAAAACCACTCTCGGTTTTCTAACATCTATCATGGTTTTTATTTTTATAAGGGATGACTAGACCTTATTTTTCAGGAATTCATGAGGGAAAATCTCATGGAAAGTTGGTGACTTGGATGCCACCTCATCAAATTCGACTTGTTGTTCCTTATATCCATAAATGAATCCAACAACAACAGATAGGCTTGGAAATTTTTACATGCATTAACTTGAAGATATTATAGATATTTCAGACTAATGTAATTAATATGGAGACTATAATTGTGTAAGTTGTTATGTAAGCCTTATATAAACAATTTATGAATAATAATAAGGGGTTGGAAATTATTGAAAAAACACTTTTAGTCTGGTTCTTTTTAGCAATATTGAATTTATTTACAGTCTTTGATGAGAAGTTAGTGGGAAATTCATGTGTTACATTTCCCTGTCAGTATTTCTTTGTTATTAATTGTTTCTTCCATGTCTGAAATGTTAGTTTATGAGATTGGATTTCATTTGATGCTCCTCTCTTAAAATTATCAGTCATTAAAATCTTTTTGTTTTCATCATTTATAAAACTTTGTTTTCACTCAGTCCACCTTTCTTCTAAATCTCCCAAATAGTCAAAGGACATGTTACTCCCATGCTTTGTGCAATTTTCTCCTTAGATCTATGATCTCATTTGGTTGATAGCTAGATTCCATGCCCAATGGTATATTTTGAAGACCATCCAACCAATTCATTCCTAAATTCAAATTTGGCCACCTGAACTCAATTGTAGAAAACCTTCTACTACAGAGAGATACCCCTCTGGGTTGAAGGGCCAAATTTCAACCTAAAAGTGGCTTGAGGTTACCTTATGGGTTCTCCCTGCAACCAAGGTTTTGTTTTTAGAATTTTCTCTAGAAATTTATCCTTTGAGGAGGAGCCTTTGACCAGAAGTTGAAGAACTAGGAGAGAATATTCATATACAATAAACGAATTGACTTGATTTTATTTAGCCAGTTGAATACCTTGATAGAGACAATAGGATTTTGCTTGATTATTCGCCAGATGGCCTAAACCCTATGAATACTCTAGCACTTTAAATTTCTTCGGGTCATAGAGCACCTGTCTCCCTCGTGCAACCCATATACTTCTTGTAAGCTTGCCTAGAATGAGGGTACCATGTATTTTGAATTCCTAAGTAATAAAACTATTTTGAATGGTAAATCCCCCATAGTCACAAACCAATGAAACATTTCTTTTTTGGTTCCAAGACAAATTCCAAGGGCTTCTATTTTTAAAATCCATCTCTTCTACTTGGATTTGTTAACTGACTAGAGGGTATTGAGGTGGCCCTCCAGTAATGGCTTTGGACAAGTCCATTTATTGGCAAGGTCAGGCTTGTACTTAGCAAAGGTTAGTTGAGCTCCCCTACCTCCAATTAACCACTAAGTTTGCAGTCCTTGCAAACCCAACTTGACTCTAAGATCATCAAGAACTAAGATTCCAATCCTTCCACTACAAATTGATTACTTTGAGACAACTTAAGTTTTTTTTTTACATCATGTAGGATCCATGTTTGACTTCTAGAATTGAAGAACGTGTTGGCTAAATTTATGCCCTTATTGAACAACTCCCTTGTTGAGAACTAGGTCATTTGGAATAAAGGTTTAGCCTCATGTAAGAGAAGAGGAGACCACTAGTGATCAGGTGCTCAAAATTATGCTCAAAAATGAAATTTTTCAAAATGGTATGGAACCTGAATCACCACATATATCTCATCGTTCTGAATCTGACACATCTCGTTTCGCAGAAAGACGACACCGTATTCTCCCAAAAACATGTTCTGTCCACTTTTTCAAACAAGAAATTTGAAAAAAAATGCAAGACAACCCATTCAGCAGTGCGTACAACTGACTGGGCATGCCTACATGGAAGGGTAACTGTGCAGGTTGAATTGGTCAATGGTTTTCCTCCGGCGTATGGTATTGTGCCAAGTGGTACATTTTTATTGGGTCAAGATGACACGTTTTGGTTGGGTGTTGGAAGGCCAATCATAGGTTGCCATGTGGCTCAACCAGGGGCTACCACATGGCAACCTAAGGGCCACCAAAATTTATGTTTAAGTCTGAGTGGAGCAGGCGGGGGTTGAACCTGCGACCTCCAAACACTAGCGCCAATCATTTACCATTACACCACAACTATGTTCCTTGATATATAGTTGATTCGACATAGTTTTGTTTTCATAATGTTTCCACCGTGGGGAGAGGGGGCCGGGGTATAGCCCTAGCCTTGGTCACCGCTGGAGGTAGGACCATGGGAGGGAGGCTAGCCTCGTGCGCCCCCCCCCCCCCACAACGGTCCATAACTGAAATTTTAAATGCCACCTTCACCATGTGACACAACACGAGACCTTCGAGACCGTCAGTTAGTTAAGCCACTAACCATAACCGCAACCATTAAATGCTATGCCCATATGTCCACACTTAATGTTAGGTCCAACAATTAGCGGATTAACCACACATTTTTATTATAATTTTTTTTTGTATTAAACCATATGGTTATGGTTTGAAATTCGTCATTAAGGCCTTATTGGGAAAATTAGCACGGCGATAATTTTTCTTAATTTTTGGGCAAATTGGTGCTCAGTTAGCGGAATTCCGGGCGAATTTTTAGGATTGTGCCGGATTTGGTGGAAAATGTGGAGCGGTTAGTGAAAAAACTTTGGGAAGTCATAACTTACTCAATTTTGACCAAATTCGATGCATGAAGAGGCTACACCGGAATTTTTGGGCATTCTGAAGCTAATGGAACATGTTTGAGAGCTATTTGAGCATTGTAAACACATGTAATCACATTTTTTAGCATAATAGAAGAGGGCCAAGCATTTGGAAGCTGGACCAAGGAGACGTAGCCCAAGAGGAGTGAAATCCTTCATCATGTGCTATTATGTTAATATTTATGGTGATGTTAATGTATGTTATATGTTCATTGTTTTATTTATGTTAATTTTCTCAATAAATTCACATAAAAACACAAAAAATCATGGAAATATTGCAATTTACCTCTTAATCTTCAAGCACTTTGTTTTTATTCTGAATTGGATCTTAGCATAGAAAAAAATAATATTCCCATTCAGTTCAAGTTGGTATCAGAGCACTAGGTTTACTTTTGAAAGGAGGATTTAATTTTTTTTCAAGTGTTTAAATGCTTACAAGGTTGAAGCTCAAGAGAGGAGAAGGCAAGCTTGTGGGTGCAAGTTCTCTAGTTGGAGCAAGGAGAAGGAGGGAACAGTTGGCACAATCTACACCACAAGATTCACCTCCAGTTGCAGTAGAGGCTTTAGTAAGCATGTCTCATGAAGGGGGGAATGATAACATGTCAGAGGATGAGAAGACTTTCAGGAAGGATTTCTTTGACACGACAGAGATGGTGAACGTCCTCTATGAAGAGAGGAATACAAGGTTGCAGGGTGAAAGCTCCAGGCCTTCAGGAGGAGGAGGTAATGGAAATGGTGATAAGCCACCATCTACTCCACCATAATCCTCACCACCATCTTCACCTTCATCTTCATCCTCTTCCACTACTACAAGGCTTACTCATACTCATCAACATACCTAAAAAGGAATTGGTAAACAACCCTTGTTAAAACTTGATATTAAATTTGAGCTTCCTATGTATAATGGTGAAGTGAATGAAGAGAAGCTTGACATTTGGTTCATCAATTTGAGGTCTACTGCATGATTAAAAACCTTCACTATGATGACATAAAGATTCAACTATCTTCCTTGAGATTGGAGGGTGCAACACTAGTATGGTGGGAAGCCAAGACACAAGAAGAGATGAAAAACCATGGTAAGATTTCAATCTCTTGGTCTGATTTTATTGCTGCAATTAAAATACAATTTTACCTTCTAATATATATATACAAAGGCACAATGGACGGGAAAAATTTAAGACAACTAATGGGACAAGATTGTGCAAATCTATACTTAAGAATTTAGGAGAAGAGCACTAATTTTGGGTGTCAATTTATCTTCTCAAGACACTTTGTTAAAGTCTACTGGGGGTTTGCACAACTATCTTAGACATATTATTCTCATGTTCAATGCCACAAACTTATATGAGGTTTTTATTCAAGCCACACATCTAGAAGCAAGAGGGAAACATAGCATCGATGAGAAAAATGATAGTTCCCTTAAGTAAGAAAGTAAAGGAAAGAGTAAGTTTAATGGAAAAGGAAAGAAAAATGGTTCTTTTAAAATAGAGAAAGAGAAACTCACATGTAAACATTGTTTTAAAAATGGCCACGATGAAGACCATTGTTGGCAACTCCATCCAGAGTTGAAGCGCAACAAAATTAAAACCAAAGAGAAAGAGAAAACAACTGCAATCATTGAACGTGACTTAGGTTCATATTTAGGAGATGAAACCAATATTAGAACGATGGGTTTGAAAGTTAAGAACATAGAAAGAACTAGTTCTTCAAGTTGTTTTAATGTAACTCAATATGATGATACAAGAATTGAACTCTTTCATATTAAATTTGTTTCAAGGCATACCAAAATAGACACACTATTTGATAGTGGTTCTCAAGCCAATTTGATTTCTAAAGACTTAGTTAAGAGGTTAAATCTAGAAACTGTTACACATCCAAGACCTTATCCTTTAGGCTGGATATGCAAGAATGCAAACTTGCAGGTAACAAGGAAGTGCATCCAAAGGTTTTCAATAAATTCAAACTTTTTTGACGAAGTTGAACTTGATGTAGTTCTGCTTGAGATTTCAGGTATTGTTTTGGGAAGTCCTTATCTTTATGATAGGAGGGCAGTATTTCATCGCCATGAGAATAAGTACCAATTTTTCAAGAATGGAATTGAGTACATAAATAGAGCACATAAGAAGAATATGATTTTGTCTCTTATACATGCAGGAGAAATGAAGAGAATAGTGAATGCAAGTCAAAATTTGGCTTTGTTAATGTTCAAGCATAATGATGTTTTGAATGAGACCTTTCAAGAAGATGCATCAAATGAACAAGATGATTTCATTGAAGTTGCTAATGTTTGTAATAAGATGTTTCAGGGCTCTAACATGTTGCCTTTGAAAAAAGGTAAACAAGATGTAAAATATTTGCAGTAGTCCACATCGGTGTTGAACAATGATGTGAAAAAGATGTCGGTGCTAAATGTTGCAAAAATCAAAGAACAAGCACCAAGGAAAGATGAAAAAGAAGGCATAGGTTCCATAAGTACTTCTTTTTGGTTTAAAAATGGTACATGGAAATGGAAAGAACACTTGGTCAAAGGTCGACACAAGTACAAGGCAAAACAAGCTAAAAATCGCCATGTCAACAGTGTTCGAGGTGAGAAAGTTTTCAAGTTATTCAAATTTCCTTCGATTGACGACCGAGGTGGGAAAAAGATTGTTTCTTCAAGGACAGTTTGTTGTTCTACAAATTCTAGGAAATTGCAGTAGGATGGTATCTACAACAGCAAGACAGGGTCTCCAGAATCAAGGAAAAAGACCAGTTTTTATGAAAAGCTCAAATTGATGAATTCAAGAAAATTCCAGTGGATTGATATTGGAAGGGTGAAAAGGATATACTATCATACACATGTTCAGTAATGAAAGATATTTTTGGGTCCAGAAGCTTCCAATGGGGAGGTGTGATCAGGTGCTCAAAATTATGCTCAAAAATGAAAGTTGTCAGAATGGTGTGGAACTTGAATGACAGTGTAGATCTCGTTATTCTGAATTTGTCGCAACTTGTTTCACGGAAAAATGACAACATATGCTCCCAGAAACATGATTTGTCCACTTTTTCAAACGGGGAAATTAAAAAAATATATATGTAGGACAACCCAGTCAGCAGTCCGTACAGCTGACTAGGCATGCCTACGTGGCAAGGTGACTGTGAAGGTTGACTTGGTCAATGGTTTTCCTCCAGATTATGGTATTGTGTGAAGTGACACGTTTCTAATGGGTATAGATGGTGTGTTTTGGTTGGGTGTTGGAAGGTCAATCATAGGCTATCACGTGGCCCAGCCAGGGGCCGCCACATGGCATCCTGAGGGCCACAGAAATTTATGTTGAATTCTAAGCGAAGCAGGCGGGGGTCGAACCCGCGACATCCAAACACTAGTGCGATCCTTTACCATTACACCACGACTATGTTACTTGATATATAGTGTATTCGACATAGTTTTGTTTCCATAATGTTTCCTCCATGGAGGGAGGGGGGAGGGGTCTATCCCTAGCCCTAGTCACCGCTAGAGGCGGGACCATGGGCGGGTGGCTAGCCCCCCCCCCCCCAACGTCCATAACTGTAATTTTAAATGCCACCGTCACCATGTGACATATCATGAGACCGTCGGTACCACCGGTAAGTTAAGCCACTAACCATAAATGAAACCATTAAATGTTATGCCCCATGTGTCCACACTTAATGCTAAGTCCGACGGTTAGTGGATTAACCGCACATTTTTTTTATAAAATTTTTTTGTATTAAATCATATGCTTTATGGTTTGAAGTTCAGCATTAAGGCCTTATTGGGAAAATTAGCACGACGACAATTTCACTCGATTTTTGGGCAAATTGGCACTCAATCAGCGGAATTCTGGGCGGATTTGTAGGATGGTGCCGGATTTGGTGGAAAATGTGGAGCAGTTAGTGCAAAAACTTGGGGAAGTCATAACTTACTGAATTTCTGACCAAATTTGATGCAGAAAGAGGATACCCATGCATTTTTGCGCATTCTAAATTTGATGGAAGAGGTTTCAGAGCTATTTGATAATTGTAAACATATGTAATAACACTTTTGAGCATAATAGAAGAGGGCCAAGCCATTATAATTTGGACCAAGGAGACGTAGCCTAGGAGGGGTGAACTCCATCATCATGTGTTTTTGTGCTACTCTTTATGGTGATGTTCATATTTGTTAGATGTCATTGTTCAGTGTTTTATTAATGTTAGTTTTCTCAAGAAATTCACATAAAACAGATAAAAACTCATGGAAATCTCTCAATTTACCTCTTAATCCTCAAGCACTTTGTTTATATTCTGAATTGGATCTTAGCACAACAAACACTAATATTCCCTTTCATATCAATTAAATACAATCATGGAGATACATGTTCTAAGAGAAAGTTCCTTCTAGGATAGGATGTTGAAGATTGTAACTAGGTTCGATCTTCATAATTTATATTTATTGTAATCATTAAAAGAATTGAAGAAAAATAATTCATATTATCATTTATTTTATTATTAATGGATTATTAAAGCATGGGTTGCATGATTGGGTCATGTTTAGTATAAATTCCCAATTGTGTACCCCTAGGTAATTCATTACATATTTGTATTGACCCTTCTTGGGATTTTGAATCATGTAATTAGGTTTTTTTTTAGTCAAAAATGGTTTAGTAGCCCTCCACACCAAGTCGACATTAAAGAGATCAAGTTGGCCACAAGGGAAGGAATTCGAACTCCAAAAAAGGCTATATATACAATGAAGTAAAATTCATTTGTCCACCACTTCACTACAACTCTCAACATCAAGGGAAAAAGTGTGAACTCGAAGAAGAAGGCAAAAGAAGTGCGAGTTGGGTCTATATGAGGGAGAAAGAGAATATCAAAATTTTGGTTAAGGAATCTCTCTGTTTCATGATCTCTCTTGGGAAATCAAATTTTTTGAAGTTTAGAAGCTTCTGTTGCTGCAAGTCTACGAAGTTGCTGGGTAAGTAGATGTTGTTGATGTTAGGTCTAAGATCTGGAAGCTAACTTGGTGTCAAGGGAAATTTTGGCTCATGACTAGGATGAAGAGTCCCAAAGAATACTATTGAAAGGAAGAATTATCTTGACTGGGTTTTCTCCTCAAGGGGGGTTTTTCCCTAGCATAGTGCCTATATCTTGTGTGTCTTGTTTTGATCTTCACACACACATAATATGGTAATTTCTTGATTAAAATATGAGATAATAAAGAAGATAAATAATCCAACATAATCACAAGTAATTATCAAGATCGAAGAATCAAACTCTAATACATAACTCCAATGATTCTTCAACATGGTATCAGAGCTAAGGCCAGGAAGGATTGAAGAACATATTGTTGTCATGGAATATCCCTCATTGATTTACTACATAAGGATGAGTATTAAATATACTAGGAGATGGATCAAGAAGCTCTTTCATAATCTATTCACTAAATACAAAGGTCAAGGACTTTTGGCTACCCTTACAGGATCTCTCCATAATGAAAATTCATGGACCATTGATAGTGGAGAAGCAAGACACATGAATGGAAAAAGAAACCAACTACATACACTATCAAGAGAGCCATACTCTCATGTAGTGTGTTAGCATTCCCTCTGTTTCCCGAGGCTAAGAATAGAGACTGAAGGAGGTAACCTCAAACCAATATTTAGATTTGGTATCTAGCCCTACCAAACGAGAGAGGGCTCTCTCAATGTCACTTTTATAGTCAATGAGGTGACTGGAGATGTAATTATTTTAGGCTAGATATAAGCTTAGCGAATTAGGTTTTTGTTTGAATTTTGTTGGATAATGTCAGTCAAGGAACTAGGTCTAGGTTTTAGGTCTGATTTTAAAGGCACAATTGTAGAAATGAAGATGAGGCCAGGTAGGTATACTTAATAAAATACTTAAATTTTCATTTTTTATAGGGTTTAAAGAGAGAGAGAGAGAGAGAGAGAGAGAGAGAGAGAGAGAGAGAATCAAAATGAGCATGTTACATGAATTCATTCATCATAGGAATTAGAACACATTCATGAAAATATTATAAAACAGAGCACAACAAGCAATAATTATGTTCATAAACTCATAAGATCATCATATAGAAGCATACATATGATGGAAAGAAAGCATAAACATTCAATTTGATGGTGTTACTGAGAAAAAACAATGCTAATAAGCATACCACTGGAGTCCCAAAACTATAGTTGTAACATGTCTTTGATTTCATTGAAAATGTTTGTACATAAGCTCCACACTGTAAATAACAACTATCCAACCTATAAAATGATTTGAGTTGGACTACATATAGAAAATATAAGAGATGAAACGTCATTGGGTCAAAACCTGATCCAAAATACATCATAAATTTACCTAATGAGTCGTTACCTAAAATCTAGGGAAGTTATAAATAGTTCCCCCAAATTTAGCTAATAACTAGGAGTGTATGTCCCCTTGATTAATTACATGATTCCTCCATAATGAGAGGAAAAAAAAACTCTCTTATCCAAAATACACCCCATAGGACAACTGCAACCTCGAAATTTAAACCATTTTGGCTTGAAAATTGTCCAAAAGGAAACCAAGACAGAAGCGTCGCACCAGTTAGCAGAATTGTCGCGCCTCCCAACAGAAGCGTCGCACCACTTTACGGGTAATTTTGGCTGACCTTAAAGCATCCATCTGCAAATATGAAGATTGGGCTAGGTACCTCTATGTGTCCTCTATCGATCCCAACCTTTAAACTAAGAAAAAACCTACTAGAAGTCCTTCAAAAATCCATTCTCCCAACCTTACTCCAAAAGCGCAACACACAGGAAAAATCAATGGCAGAAGCATGAAAAAGAGGCTATTTTTTGGGTTTTTCTTCAAAACTAGAGGGTGTCATCAAAACCTGAGACCATATCTCACAATTAGATGTCAAAATCCATCTAAAAATATAAAAAAATCCTCATTTGGTTCTACAAAGGTCAATATTCCAGAATTTATCAAAAATCACAAAAAATGCTCAAAATATGTTGAATTTTGGTCCATGACATCCTTGGATGATAAACTAAACATCTAGGGATGCCTCATCTAGCAAATCCAAGTTATCTTTCTCTTTTAGCTTAATTAGTGTTTCCTTAATCTTTTTCCTCAAATTATTCACCCTCACTTTGGCGATTTGATTCCTAGTGAAATAATGTCTCACCATATGCCTCTGGAGGTTATTATCCCTTTCTGCTTTCTTCAAAGTCTTCTCAAGATGAAAATTTACCCTGTCAAGCCATAGCTCTTTGTCTTTCTCAATTCATTAGCGATCAACTCTCTTTCTTGCTCTTTTTTCCTGCTTAACCCTCTTGTTCTTGGCCTCATTGGCTTTGTTTTAGCCTCTATGTATTCCAAATTATCAACATATACCACTTATTTGCCTTTACCTTTTTCTGCTTGAAGGTATGCCTTTGGTTTTCTTCGAAGCAGTTGTTTCACCTTCAACTGCATGTTTTCTTGTTGTAGGAAGGTACTCAAGAAATTTTCCTTTGAGAGGCTATCCTTAAGCTTTGCTATCTCTGCGTCATTTTCCCTTATTATCTCTTGAGTTGTCTTGTCTTTCACCTACTTTTCCATGTCAACCTCCATGGGCAGTTGTTCCTCATGTTGCGACAATGGTGACTCATCATCATGCATAGGTAGCTCACTCTCATGAATAGGTGGCTGCTCCATGGTTTCTCTTTGCTCGAATGTAGTTTCAGGTGCAAGTATACCTTTGATGGTCTTAGGAGAAAAAACCACTCTCTTACCCTTCTCATAGGTTTGGGTGATTTCAACCCTAGGTGCCTTTGGAGCCTCTTCTTGCCAACTTGAAGATCCAACCTCCTTTGGTTGTGTTGATGCTGATGGTGTGCTATGAATGATGGGTGGACTAGTAGTAGGCGCAGATACAACTATCTCCATGAAATTTTCCCAAGACATATTAATTGATGAGAGCCGATGCAAAACTATAAGCTTAACCAATCCATGGTGGAACAAACTAGGGTGATGATCTTTGCCTTTACTTTGTCCCTTTTCAGTCATTTTGACCAAACTCTTGAATAGATAATTAGGAAAATTGAGTGGTTTAGTAGCAGTGAAGTGCATCAATAGCTTTATATGGTACTGGTACAATCTTGAGAATCTCCCTTCACATTTAAAATACCTCATAATTAGCTTCATCAAAGGGGCATACTTATCAAGTAAATGCCTGAAAGAAAATATGTGCTCAGGAGCATCTTTGCAATGAGGTTTTAAAAACATTTTTTAGTTCTCAATGTCCAAGTCCATCTCTTTGAACCAAATTTATCCATGGTTTGGGATACCTATCGCTGAAGAAATAACATCTTCTAATATGGTGAATTCAATACCTGCTATCATAGCCTTATCTCTCCTAAATCTAGTGGCAAAAAGGCTTGTCAATTGAGCATGACAACCTACCTCTTGGATTCTCTCACAAAACCTCAAACAACCATTATTTTCAAAAGACCTTTTAGCATAAGGAGAAGCATTGATCTCCTGCAAATTGGATGGATCAAACTTGGAATGATGGCCTCCATTATGGACCCTCTTTTCACCCTCCATGATGTTTTAAACAAGGACAAACCTAGCTTGATGTAGTGGATAGGGAAGGTGGAAAATTAGGAAAACATGGGATAATGGTAGAGTGGTTTTAGGGACAGAAATGGGATGGAAGGAAGTAATGGGAAAATCCAAAAAACATTGGGGAGGTAGGGTGATGAGTTGGCTATAAGATGCAAGTGGAATGTTTGGAAATGGGCATGTGAAAGGTGCCCAAAAGGTCAAAACACGTGGTTTTCCTAGTTTTCTTGTAAAAATGTAGTGAAAACTAGGGCTTCAATGAAAATGGTGGCAAGGAGGGATGTGAGTGATAGGAAGTGTTTGGACAAGGTATATGGAAGATGTATGAATTTTTTAGATGGTAAAATTAAGGTTTTTTCAATTGAAATCAGCCAAACATGGAAGAAACTAAAAACATAGTGGAGAAAACCTAAGGAGGGAATCCACCCTTTTGCTAAATAATTTGACTTGAAATAGGTATAAGGAGAATTCACTTACTGATTAGGAGGTCTCTAAACCTTGAAACAAGAAAATTTTACCCTTGGATGGCTGTTTTTCTGCTTGGAACCAAAAATGTAGCACCCTTGCCAGAAGTGTAGCACAATAAGCCAGAATCGTAGTGCAGCAAGCCAAAAGCATAGCACAACAGTTAGATCAATTTATTGTTGCTTATCTTTGACCTTTGATAGTTGTGGAGTCTGGTGAGGCTAATAGAGGAGCTCTTCAAACATCAAAGGATGAAATGACTTCAATAAGCTTCATTTCCCTTTATAACATCACAAAATTTGCTTTCTGTCTTTTAATGAAATCATACATACTTTGAGAAAAGCTTCTTTTTTGAAAAACTAACTCGATCATGTAGCATAATCTTTAGAAAATAAAAATTGTCTTTACTTTATTTTCCTATCTTTGTTAACTCCCAATGTAAATGATATGTGTTGACTATATTAGCCCCTCCATTCAAGTTTTTCGCCTGCTGTCCCGTTTGAATCTGTTTAAAACCTCTGTCGTGGCCTAAGACCTCCATATCCTGCCTATCGCTACCATTCCCGCCCACGAAATACATCGGAAAAAGGCTAAAAATCTGCACTTTAAAATATATCGGGCCCAGCCCCTTCAGTCTTAGCCCCAGCACCTATTCCTCCCACATCACCTGGCCCTGAGACCAAACGCCAAATCCGAAGGCGCTTGTCGTATACAACTATCGGGCGTGTTCTCAGCCATACGATCACTCGTAGATCTGACGGTCTGCATCTCTCCCGCCCTGGTGGACCCCGCGCTGTGCATTGATGCCAAAACCGGCTGGTTTATTTCGCACCACCTTTGCTGGGCAGGCGGTATTCCGCAAATCGCAACGATTCCATACGTTGCTTGCCACGCGTCCCAGGCCACTGTTTTAAAACCGCTCCATTTCGTGCGTTATAATCCAGTCGTGGACGTGCAGGGAAATCTGCGTGAGCTGTCAGATCCTGAGGCCTTCATCCAACGGCGGCCACTCTTCGAAGCTGCATGCATTTTAAACCAAGCTTATAACGCCCGTGGCCCACCATTGCATCACCGCCCGACACAATATTAACCGTTGATTTCGTTTTTGATCGTATGGCCTAGAATCATTTACCTGTCCTACTGTTGACTCAAGCCTCCCTCCACGTCATCCTGCCACGCGTTTCCATCGTGCATCCCTCAGCCTCCCATATATCTTTTTAGGTCGAAGGACCACTGTCCACGTCTAATTTCACTTATTCCTTCAATTCTTCTCTGCCATTCCTCTGTGTTTTCCACTACCCCACATCGTTTTGACATTTCGATAAGTCTACACCACCATATCCATAGATCCGCCATGCCACCATCCCTGTGTCTGGTTTTCTTTAACGAGTTTGTGGTTTTGCAGGTTTTTCGCGGCAGAGAATTATCATGATTCACCGCCTCCATTACAGAAGCCGAGAACGCATGACAGGACCTTGTTTCAGGAGCAAAATTTATGGAAAAAGATCCGGGAGCTGCTATGATATGACCACCATTAAAGAAATCAACGATCTAAATCTATTAAACCCTCCAGGGTCATTCAAATGTACAGGTTGAGCAGATGAAGAATTAATGGCGCAGATAGAGAATATCAGTGAAGAGCAGGGGATTAAAGAAATGCATTTAAGGACTTTGGGGCTGTTACATAACCTTTTGGAGGCAAAGTACCAGATCGAAGACCCTGCAGATCACTAGAAAGATATTTTCATAGAAAACAATGCCCTCAAGGTTTATTTCCGCTGAATTTTCTTCAGGAAAGGATAGAATGTTCATGTGAATTTTTCTCTAAACCGTGTTCCTGAAGAGATTTTCTACTTAGTGCATTTATTTCTGCCGGCAGCAGAGTACACATAGCTCAGCATGGTCATCCAGCAGTGTGGGCGCGAAGGTTTTCCGCCATTTTTTTTAAATTAAGCCAATTAAATGAGCATCACCTACCTCATTTTCTAGAGTTTTCAGTCTCTCCTATAAAACTCCAGAAGAAAGACATTGTAGAGGTTCCATATTTTTATCAGAGAATTGTGCAGTGAAAGGCATTTTTTGTATACATCTTGTAAAGCTTCTGTATGAAGGCTCAGAGCCCGTAGGGTCTTAGTGAGGAAGAGTTCTATCTGTAATGAGGATTCTGGTCTTTGGTATCTCACAATATGTAACTTTCTCTTATGTGTTTAATATAACATTTCATTTCATCCACTTTCTTGTATCATGTTTTGGAATGCGAGTGGCTCACTGGTTTGGTAAGGATTCATCCTAGTTGATGCCCATACTTAAATCAGTCAAGCGCTTTAAATATGGCTCATGCATGATATACTGTTTCATGTTCATTTCATCCATCTTTCTGCTATATTAGTTGCTTTGGGAGGGTGCTTTTAAAACGCCATTGTCATGTATGGATTCTTAGATTGATAAGCCCATACATGGTTCTATTGTGTATCTGGGTATCAGACCAAAGTCAACTAGTATCTTCTTATATTTCTTTCACCACATACACCTTCTAATACTTGATTTTTGTGGCATATTATTTGAATCGGCCCTCTTTACAGTAAATTGTCTCTTAACTGTCTGATGCTTTTGTGTTGGATCTTTGCATCTTGGCTCTGCAACATTACTTTCCCTGTGGCAGTTTCTGTAAGTTCTGGTCCCATTTAGATCAATTTCCTTGTTTACAAGAGATAGCAAGAGAGCCTTTGGATTGACACCCAAGTTTTATTATATGCTCCTTGCTATGCTAAGATGTCCTAGGCACTAGTCTATGGAAACTCTAGACTGTCTCTAGGAGAGACAATCTCTGTCGAAAACATCTTTCTGGCGTCGTTGCCAGGGACGAATTTAAGAATATCAGTTTCCCTGGGCCTTGACAAATCATATTCACTCTCTAATCAGGTGAGCACAGAGAGTTGAAGAGTTGCATATCTCTCACCTTGGCGACTCCACTATTGTTTATTTGATAAATATATTGGTATTCCTGGCTCCTCGTAAGCTACATTTGAGGTCGGATACATCACAGTCAAAGATACCTTCAGTGTCTGACCCAGAGAAAATTACTCATAGAAGAAGTCGGAAAGAAAAAAGATCAGTACGCGTTGAAATCCCTGATTTCTCCATCGAAGATTATCCATCTTCTTCTTCTCAAGAAGTTCCAATAGAAAATCTCGACTCCACTATGGGAGACACAGATTACTACTCAGATAGCCCACCCAGGGGAGGTGCTAGAACTAAAGCTCAACCTCACCCTACTCCTGAGGTCGAAGAAGTCAAGGAAGTAATCGAAGTTTCTGCTGTTAACCGTGAATTGTTCCCATCTACACCTCAGTCTGTTGTACAGTATATTTCTATTGTTATTCATACCCCACCTCCTCCTCTTCCTCCATTTGTACACCAGATTGTTGCACAACCCCCACCTCCTCCTCTTCCTCCATTTGTACACTAGATTGTTGCACAACCCCCACCTCCTCCAATGGCTAATGTTCCAGCCTTTATGCTGAATAAATATGCTCCCCTGGCATTACCTCAAGTGCTAAATGATATGCCCCAGGATTATTTAAAGATATTTCCCAGATTCACTGGGGAAAATGAATTGATGCTCAAAAACATCTTGAGACTTTCTGCTCCTTTGCAGAGAACTTTAATGTTGAGCATCTAGATGTGGTCTTAAGACTGTTTGTGCAATCTCTGGATGGTGAAGCCAGAAAATGGTTCAAGACATTGGGAAACCGTTCCATCACCACTTGGGATGATATGGAAAATACTTTTCTCAGAAAATGGGGAGAAAAGAAGGATCATGGACAATGTCTTACTGAGTTCAATACACTCAAGAAGAAACATAATGAAGGGGTGTCAAAATTTATCAAGAGATTTAATAAGTTATATCTAAACCTCCCTGCTGATATGAAGCCTCATCAGAATGCTGCAAAAGTTGTTTTCATAGCAGCCTTTGACTCAGATTTTGGTTTCTCTCTCAGGGAAAGAAAACCTGCCACCCTAGATGATGCTCAGTCATATGCTCTTGAATTGGAAGCAAACTTTGCTTCCACTGGGAAATTAAAAGGGAGAGCTGAACAGGATACCAGAAGAAGAGGCAAAGAGGAAGTATCTACTTCTAATCAGGATAAGGATTCAGATAAAATTGAAGAAATGAGAAAAATGATTAAGAATCTTTCTAATAAACTGGTCAAGCTTGAATTGGAGACCAAGAACTCAGCTTCCAAGAACTTTCCGAACGCTCCAAACAGGGGTTACAATCCTCAGTATAGAAAGCCACCCCTGCAAATATTGCCAAGGGAAGCTAAGGAGCTATAGGACCAAGTACCACACCCATTGTACCTGGAAGGCCCAGTAGATGACTCCACTAAAGATGCTGCCTATGAACTGCAAGATGCAAATCTTTCCTTTTCAAACAATGATGAAATAGAATGCCCGTTGCAAGAAGAAGAAGAAGAGATCAGAGATACAGAAGATGCTGAAATTGATCACTATTGCAAACAGTTTAATGATTTCATGCAAGCACATTTCAATAGGAGATATGATCTCAGATCCTCCAGAAAGAGAACTCAGACTCAAGAACATGAAGAAGAGCCTCCCCAGAAGGAAGCACCTACTCAAAAGGAGTCAACAATGAAGAAAGTTGCAGACAAAGGTAAGAGTCCTCTAAACAAACCTCTGCAGTCTAATGATCAAGTTCCTTCTTCCTCAAAATTAGCTACTCCTCCTAATGTCGAGTCTGTATCAAAAGAAGTTAAACCTTCAGTTGAAAATAAAGAGTCAAAAGAAGTTGTAATAGAAAAGCCCCCTCCTGCTTTCAATTTGCAAAAAGAACTTGAGAAAGTCAAAATCCCAGTCCCTTTGACTGAACTGTTGAAACAACCTGCATATCAATCTCAAGTCACTTCTTTATTGCTCCCTCCTGAAGCACCAATAATTCCAGACAGTCTTAATCTTCAGGAAGAAAGACCCATGGTAGTTTTTGGCCCACATGTCGAGGAGATAGACCCCTCTAATCCTCCTTTATATGTGTCTCTAGTTATTCATGACCTGTTGTTACACAATTGTATGTTAGATTCTGGAGCTTCCCATAATCTTATGCCTTTGTCAGTCATGGAGCAACTAGGTTTTCAAATCACACGTCCATATAAAGACCTCTATTCATTTGATTCCAAAAGAGTTAAATGCTTGGGAATGATTAAATATTTAGTGGTCAATCTGGCCCAAATTCCAACAAAAAGTGTAGTAATGGACATTGTGGTGGCTGATATCCCAGCTCGCTTTGGCATGTTGTTGTCAAGGTCCTGGGGAACAAAAATTGGTGGGTCACTCAAATTAGACTTGACATATGCCACTATCCCTGTTTTTGGTGGCCAGGAGAGAAGGTTGTACAGAGAATCCAGATTTGTCAAGATGGTGACTAAGGCTGACAGCTCAGAGAATTCACCAGTCTACAGCAAGGAAGGAGATTTCTCATGTTTGATGTTGGAATAAGATCAAAATTTTGCTCATGAACCTTCCTTTTGTCAAATCAAGGCTGAGCAGCTTTTAGAAAACCGTGAAGCAGGAGTATGGACTCTACATTTTGATGGAGAAAATTCAAGAGAAGGAAATGGGGCTGGAGTATTATTAATCTCCCCTACAAGAAAATGGGTGCCACTGTCTTTTAAATTGGAATATGAGGCTACTAATAATGTGGTTGAATATGAAGCACTACTATTGGGACTACAGGCAGCCAAGAGTATGGGTATACAGAGTTTAAAGGTTTTGGGAGATTCTGAGCTGGTGGTCAGACAGATCAGGAATCAATGTCAAACCAAGCATCCTCGGTTGAGAGCATATAGAAATGAAGTATGGGACATGGTGGACAAATTCTTCTCAGCATTCAATATCCAGTTCATGCCCCGAGAGCAGAACAGAACGGCAGACTCCGTTGCTGTGGCTGCTAGTACATTTTGTCCTCCTCAGAACCCTCTCTTGAGGTATGAAATTGAGGTACGTTATAGACCATCAATCCTAGATAATATTAAGCACTGGCGGGTATTTGAAGATGATGAACAGATGAAGAGATTCCTGGAGACAGTGGGAGAATTCTCCAATATGGAGATTGATGATGGTGAAGAAGATGAGGCTGAAGATATTTCAAAAAATAAGTGGGAGGAGAAAATGGCAGGAAGTAAAGTGTTACAGCTAAAAGGAAATGTTATCCCTAGAGGGCTGGTCCCTCTAGAAAGGTTGTTTGACAAGAATTATGTCTCATTGCAACCTAGTAAAGTGGTAGAAGAAGATCAAGTAGAAGATATGAATCTGGGTACTAATGTTGATCCCAAAATTTTCAAATTAACCAAGAAGGTCCCAGAGGAGTATAAAGAAAGATACCTGAAATTATTTCAATCTTATAAAGATGTATTTGCATGGTCCTATCAGGACCTGAAAACATTTGATATTAGTATAATGCAGCATAAAATTCCTCTTAGGGAAGATGAAAAACCTTATAAGCAGAAGCTCAGACAGATAAATCCTCTGCTGCTTCCCTCCATTGAGAAAGAAATTAAGAAGCTGCTAAAGGCCAAAATAATTGTGCCTCTGAGGTACTCAGAATGGGTTGCAAACTTGGTCCCTGTCAGAAAGAAAAATGGGGAAATAAGGCTATGTGTGGATTTCATGAATTTAAATAGAGCATCTTTAAAAGATAATTATCCACTGCCTAAGATGGACCACATCCTGCAGAAAGTGGTGGGAGCCTCTAGAATGTCAATGATGGATGGATTCTCTGGTTATAACCAGGTGGCTGTGATTCCAGAAGACCAGAAGAAAACTGCTTTCACCACACCATGGGGAACATTCATGTATGCTATGATGCCTTTTGGGTTAATTAATGCAGGAGCCACCTTCCAAAGGGCTATGGATATTGCTTTTGTCGGGGAGAAAGATAGATTTCTAGTGGTGTACCTTGATGATATTACAGTGTTTTCAAAAAATGATGTTGAACACATTGAGCATTTACAAAGAACTTTTGAAAAATTCAGAAGGTATGGTCTTTCTCTTAATCCGCAAAAGTCTTTATTTGCATTAGAGGAAGGCAAAATTTTGGGACATATTGTAACTAAAGATGGGGTAAGGATAGATCCCAAAAGAGTAGAATTCATAAATGGTATTTCCCTCCCCAGGAATAAGAAGGAAGTGCAGGTGTTTTTAGGTCGCATAAATTTTCTGAGAAGGTTTATTCCTAACTATGCTGAGATAGTTAGGCATATAACTGATATGCTGAAAAAGAATAATGAAGTAAAATGGTCTTTGGAATCTAGAGAGGCATTCACCAAGATAAAACAGGCATTTGTTGAAGCTCCAGTGCTAGCTAGACCAGATTATGCAAAGCCATTTATGATTTTTTCCTTTGCATCACCACATACAGTAGCTGGAGTGTTATTACAGAAAAATGAAGAAGGATATGAGCAGCCTATTGCCTTTTTTAGTCAGGTGCTCCATGATGCAGAACTGAAATATAATATATTGGAGAAGCAGGCATATGCCCTAGTAAAATCCCTCAAAGCATTTCGTATGTATATTTTGCAGTCCCACATTACTGCATTTGTCCCCACTGCAGTTGTTAAAGACATTCTGATTCAAGGAGACAATGAAGGGAAAAGGGGGAGATGGATTGCAAAAATACAAGAGTATGATCTAGATATCCATCCTACTAAGTTGATAAAAGGACAGGGGCTGGACAGGATCTTATCAGAATCTAACTATCAAGCTCTGGGCATAAACATGTCTATGCTTTCAAATGAAGAATCTGAAAAACGAAAAAGAACAGCAAGGACTGGAGGTAGCCACTCAAAAAGCACATATAAAATATCTCACTAGTCCATGGTATAAAGAAATAGTGGAATATCTTTTAACACTCAGCTGTCCCCCCAGTTGTGATAAAGCAAAATACAGGGCTTTGAGATTAAAATCACAAAAGTACATAGTTGCTAATGGCCAATTATATTGGAGAGATCCTTCAGGCATACTACTATTATCCCTCACAGAAAATGAAGTGGAAAATATAATGATGGAATTTCATGAAGGAATTTGTGGAGGCCATTATAGCTGGAGAGCCACAGCTCATAAAATTCTGAAGGTTGGTTTCTACTGGCCAAAATTATTTGGAGATGTTTTTGTTTGGGTTAGAGCATGTGATAAGTGCCAGAAATTTGCTGAGAAACAGAAGTTGGCAGCTCTGCCCCTGATTCCAGTTCATGTGAATGAGCCATTTCAACAATGGGGAATAGATTTTATTGGAGAAATACATCCCCCATCAATTGGACAACATAAATGGATATTGACAGCTACAGATTACTTTACAAAATGGGTGGAAGCCATACCTGCAAGGAATGCTACTGACATTGTCATCATAAAATTCATGGAAGAAAACATCATATCCAGGTTTGGTTGCCCTGCTAGAATAGTGACTGATAATGCATAGGCCTTCAAATCTGCAAAATTTGTGAATTTCTGCCAACAATATAATATCACATTGAATCACTCCACAGCTTACTACCCACAGGGAAATGACTTGGCAGAATCTTCCAATAAAACTCTAGTGAGGGCCTTGAAAAAGACTATAAAGGAAAATCAGAATAATTGGGATTCTCAATTGAAATTTTCTCTATGGACTAATAGAATCACCAGTAAGAGAGCAACTGGGAAATCTCCATATGAGTTGGTATATGGACGAGCAGCAGTGTTCCCCGTGCAGCTGGCCTTACCAGTGGCACGTTTTGTGAAAGAAAGTCAGGAAGAACCTGATGATATGGTTAGGAGAATCAATCAATTGGTGGAATTAGAGGAAACACGGGGCCAAGTAAATCAGAGATTAGCTGAATATCAGGAAAAAATGAAGCACATATTTGATCAGCATGCAAAAGACAGGAAATTGCTGATTGGAGATCTGGTGCTCAGGTGGGATGTCTGGAGGGCTGAAAAAGGAAAGCATGGAAAATTTGATCCCCTTTGGTTTGGTCCTTTCAAAATTGTGGAACAGAGAGGCAATAACACATTTGTATTGGAGGATTTACAGGGTGACGTGCTGGATGCCCCTGTAAATGGCCAATTTCTCAAGCCCTACTTCCAATTCTGATTCAGGTCGAGGTGGCCTGATTGTATCATATTGTATATTAGTTTTTTGTTTTATTGTTGTCTGAAGGGTGCGAGTGTCATAATGAATCATGAAAGGAAAAGGTTTTTGAGAGCAGAGTCCACAGTGTTTACATAAGATTATGATCAGGAGGTCTGCAGGTTCTTGACACGTCCAAGTATGAACGCGTCGTCCCCAGATGGAGCCGATGTTGACTATATTAGCCCCTCCATTCAATTTTTTGGCCTGCTGTCCCGTTTGAATCTGTTTAAAACCTCTGTCGTGGCCTAAGACCTCCATATCCTGCCTATCGCTACCATTCCCGCCCACGAAATACATCAGAAAAAGGCTAAAAATCTGCACTTTAAAATATATCGGGCCCAGCCCCTTCAGTCTTAGCCCCAGCACCTATTCCTCCCACATCACCTAGCCCTGAGACCAAACGCCAAATCCGAAGGCGCTTGTCGTATACAACTATCGGGCGTGTTCTCAGCCATACGATCACTCATAGATCTGACGGTCTGCATCTCTCCCGCCCTGGTGGACCCCGCGCTGTGCATTGATGCCAAAACCAGCCGGTTTATTTCGCACCACCTTTGCTGGGCAGGCGGTATTCCGCAAATCGCAACGATTCCATACGTTGCTTGCCACGCGTCCCAGGCCACTGTTTTAAAACCGCTCCATTTCGTGCGTTATAATCCGGTCGTGGATGTGCAGGGAAATCTGCGTGAGCCATCAGATCCTGAGGCCTTCATCCGACGGCAGCCACTCTTCGAAGCTGCATGCGTTTTAAACCAAGCTTATAACGCCTGTGGCCCACCATCGCATCACCGCCCAACACAATATTAACCGTTGATTTCGTTTTTGATCGTATGGCCCAGAATCATTTACCTGTCCTGCTGTTGACTCAAGCCTCCCTCCACGTCATCCCGCCACGCGTTTCCATCGTGCATCCCTCAGCCTCCCATATATCTTTTTAGGTCGAAGGACCACTGTCCACGTCTAATTTCACTTATTCCTTCAATTCTTCTCCGCCATTCCTCTGTGTTTTCCACCACCCCACATCGTTTCGACATTTCGATAAGTCTACACAACCATATCCATAGATCCGCCATGCCACCATCCCTGTGTCTGGTTTTCTTTAACGATTTTGTGGTTTTGCAGGTTTTCCACGGCAGAGAATTATCATGATTCACCGCCTCCATTACAGAAGCCGAGAACGCATGACAGGACCCTGTTTCAGGAGCAAAATTTATGGAAAAGGATCCGGGAGCTGCTATGATATGACCACCATTAAAGAAAGCAAGGATCTAAATCTATTAAACCCTCCAGGGTCATTCAAATGCACAAGTTGAGCAGATGAAGAATTAATGGCGCAGATAGAGAATATCAGTGAAGAGCGGGGGATTAAAGAAATGCATTTAAGGACTTTGGGGTTGTTACATAACCTTGTGGAGGCAAAGTGCCAGATCGAAGACCCTGCAGATCACTAGAAAGATCTTTTCACAGAAAACAATGCCCTCAAGGTTTATTTCCGCTGAATTTTCTTCAGGAAAGGACAGAATGTTCATGTGAATTTTTCTCTAAACCGTGTTCGTGAAGAGATTTTCTACTCAGTGCATTTATTTCTGCCAGCAGTAGAGTACACACAGCTCAGCATGGTCATCCAACAGTGTGGGCGCTAAGGTTTTCCGCCATTTTTTATAAATTAATCCAATTAAATTAGCATCACTTACCTCGTTTTCTAGAGTTTTCAGTCTCTCCTATAAAACTCCAGAAGAAAGACATTGTAGAGGTTCCAGATTTTTATCAGAGAATTGTGCAGTGAAAGGCATTTTTTGTATACATCTTGTAAAGCTTCTGTATGAAGGCTCAGAGCCCGTAGGGTCTCAGTGAGGAGGAGTTCTATCTGTAATGAGGATTCTGGTCTTTGGTATCTCACAGTATGTAACTTTCTCTTATGTGTTTAATATAACATTTCATTTCATCCACTTTCTTGTATCATGTTTTGGAATGCAAGTGGCTCACTGGTTTGGTAGGGATTCATCCTAATTTATGCCCATACTTAAATCAGTCAAGCGCTTTAAATATGGATCATACATGATATACTGTTTCATGTTCATTTCATCCATCTTTATGCTATATTAGTTGCTTTGGGAGGGTGCTTTTAAAACGCCATTGTCATGTATGGATTCTTAGATTGATAAGCCCATACATGGTTCTGTTGTGTATCTGGGTATCAGACCAAAGTCAACTGGTATCTTCTTATATTTATTTCACCGCATACACCTTCTAATACTTGATTTCTGTGGCATATTATTTGAATCGGCCCTCTTTACAGTAAATTGTCTCTTAACTTGCTGATGCTTTTGTGTTGGATATTTGCATCTTGGCTCTGCAACATTACTTTCCCTGTGGCAGTTTCTGTAAGTTCTGGTCCCATTTAGATCAATTTCCTTGTTTACAAGAGATAGCAGGAGAGCCTTTGGATTGACACCCAAGTTTTATTATATGCTCCTTGCTATGCTAAGATGTCCTAGGCACTGGTCTATGGCAACTCTAGACTGTCTCTAGGAGAGACAATCTCTGTCGACAACAATATGTATGGTGAAAATGACATCTTGTTCACCTTCTTTCATGACATGATTAAACATTGTGGCGACGAAAAAAAAAAGACCTAGACCATGACCTAGATGAATGCATGTTTACTGAGTTATGACCCTAGGTGATAATGGATGACATGATATTTGAAATTATGATGACCATGAATGGAGTGAAGGGAATAGCATTTCAGACCTAGACAACATTCAATGAACAAAATTTATTTTAAAATTGATTTGAAAACATGAAATTTTGACCTGGGACCACTACCAAGTAAACCTGAAAGAGTGTATTTGATCACTGAACATTTAGACACTAACATTGGCTCCACTTGGGGATGGTAGATCCTTCAAGAGGTTTCAAGAGCACCATAGATCAAGTAGCCTCATCCATTGGGAAATGGAGTCAAAATAAAACAGTAGACACTCAAATGACTAACTGACAAAAATTGACTTTGACTCAAAAACTTCACTACTGACTAAAATTACTTATGGAAATAGACCATCTGGATCTTAGGGCCTTCTCCTTGGGCTTCAAATCCTGATGATAACCACCCACCTACTATATATATATATATATATAATCATGTGATATGATGCCTCCAGTGTAACCAATCCAGCAAATGGCTACTTACTTGAATCCTGCTCACACTTTCCTTGAGCACACAGAAGAAACAAAATATAGGAAACTCAAGTGTCCCTTGAACATGTGCTCATGATTCATAAATACAAGAAGATTCATCTTCCCATATTGTTGCAACAAACTGGCAATAGGGTCTTCAAAATCATGAGAAAGGCCCTTTAAATTTTCACCCAGAACTTCATGGTCATTGTCAAAATGAATGAGTGCAGCTTCATTAAATAAATATTCCTTCATATCATTTCCAAAACAAGATTTAATGTTCATGAAAGGTTTCAATAGGAGCAATCATATCATTATGCACAAACATAGATTTTTGATCATTCAAATCTGCAGCGAGACATTTTGGCACAACAACTTGTGTAACAAAAAGTTGTTTGTCATTATTTGTAAGCACATCCTCATGACAAACTTCAAGTATAATAACCATATAATGTATATCAAGATTGTTCTTTTGTGTATCAAACAATTATGTTGTAGTCTCATTAGATAATTCTTTTTGAAGACTATCATCTTTCTTTTTATGATGGAAAATAATATATGACACCCGATCCTCTTGCAACTTTGGAATATTGTCTACATGAATTAGTTCACTACTTGCACCTTGATCACACACAATCTGAGAAACTGGCTACAAATTTTCACTTATCTCTAGAGAAAGGACATGGATATCTACATCAAGTTCTTGATTCATTTCATCTTCAACTAAAAGAGAAAATGTTTATGGTTGTAAGTTTTCTACATGTTGTAAATCCTCTTTATCATCATGACAACTAACCTGAGAAGAGAATTCATAAAGTGCCTCTAACATATCCTCATCATCCATAAACTATATATCCTCATCATTAATTTCAAGATACTGAATGAAACCCTCAAAATGATCACAACAATTCTATACCAACAACAAAGATGGATAATACTCTTTATAATTTTCAATGAAAACTGAATGAAAATCCTTTAAATAACATATACTAACTGGTCTCAACAATTAATACCGTGTTCTTGCTTTGTATTCCAAAGTAGCCATAAATATCTTCATTAAGAATTCCTCAGGAACCTTAACTTTAAGTCTACGTACATGCATATGAAACTTGATCAAGTGCAAAGCAAGATCATCCTTCTTTTCATATTTGAACATGAGAAGATAAGATAAAGGCATAGGATTTGGAAATCTAGGGATATGAGCCCGATCCATGGGAGCATACCTGGCATTCCTTCTTGCAGTTGAATCCATCTTGAAAAAATTGAAGCCACCAAGAAGTTCTTCAAGCTACCGGTTTTTTAACAATGGAGTCGCCATGAAAACTCTGAACTTTTGGATTCTTCGACACTAGAGTCGCCAAGTGAAAGATGCACAACCTTATTATGCACGACCACTTTTCACCATCAGTAATTAGAGATGATCTTTGTCGTTCTTTCTCAGGAAATATTTAACCTTCGCTCCTGGAAACAACGCCAAAAATGTTATCACTCTCTTTGTTTCCCAAGGTTGAGAATGGAGACTGAAAGAGGTAACCTCAAACCAATATTTAGATTTGGTAGCTAGCCCTACCAAACCAGAGAGGGCTCTCCCAATGTCACTTTTACAATAAATGATGTGACTGGAGATGTAATTATCTTAGGCTAGATATAAGCTCAACAAATTAGGGTTTTGTTTGAATTTCATTGGATAGGAATGTCAATCAAGGAACTAGGTCTAGGTTTTAGGTCCGATTTCAAAGGTATGGCTGTAGAAATGAATATGAGGCCAGGTAGATATACTTAAGAACATACTTAAATTGTCATTGTGTATAGGGTTTGAAAAGAGAGAGAGAGAATCAAAATGAGCATGTTACATGAATTCATTCATCAAAGGAATTAGAACACATTCAAGAAAATATTATAAAACAGAGCACAAAAAGCAAGAATTATGTTCATAGACTCATAAATAATTGGGCCATAGTTAATAAATAAAGTGGTTAACCCACATTATGTAAGGGACCACATGTATCTAGGGAATAAAGTGATATGCCCATTGTATTGGATGTATGGTATTGAGATACCCATGGTATTGCATGTATGAAACTTATATAGAGGCTAGAGTCTCTCCATTGAGAGATGTCAAGGATTATTGTATGGGCAAGCATATGGCTTGTGGAGTGATCTCCTTCCTTAAGGAGTGAATGTATGGTGTTGCCCTACCTTAAGGGTTTGGATATTAATGAAGATCTGAAGTTTTATCTTAAATGGTGTTATTTCTTGGGAATATTTTCCATTTTTATACATTTTCTTGTCAGATCTATTACAAGTGGTATCAGAGCACTTTCTTGGGCAGAGTTTGGAAGATTTGTTTTTTTCATTTTTTTGCAGGAAATTTTTGGGCAGCGAGTTTGTAGAGCAGATCTCAAACTTTTGGCGCAAAATTTTCAGAAATAGATATCAGATCTGGATTCCTTACGTAAAAATACTCAATTTCAAAAAAAAAAATCAGTCGAATCGGAGTTCGGATAAGGGTGATATTGCTGATTTAAATTCAGCTGTGTTGCAAAAATGTTTCTGACGGCAATTTGTGTACGACGGCTCTCCTGACATTTTTTGTAGGTTTTGGTGAAAAATTTCAGACAACCAATTATATATCTGAGCTCCTCTTGAAAAATCACCCAATTTCAAAAAAAAAATCGGTCAAATCGGAGTCCGGATGATGGAGTTATCACTGATTTAAAATCAGTGATTTTTTCAGAAATTTTGTGACGGCGGGACTATTGCAGCGCAGATCTGTGTTTTCAGAGTACCCAGATTGGGATTTCAACCACATAGATAGATGCAGAATGACTATTCCATTTCCGAAAAAATGTTATACTAAGGATTATGAGTTATATTGACCAAGTAATGTCCATTTTAATTTTTTCCCAAAGTGATTTTTTTCAAAACCCTTACTTTGTTTTAGAGGATCTCGCAAGATGAAGTTTACAAGAAAAGATGATCGCCCTACTATTGAAGATTTTTTAAAATATCAGAAGGCTCAATATCGACATTTTTGGGTATGCTCCATAGGACTTCATATGAAATATGAGGCAAATAAATGGTGGACCTCACTTGACAGCTCAGTGAGGAAACTTCCTGAGAAAAAACTTGAAAAAGTCCTTTTGGACAAGTGGTCTCAAGCCGGAAAGAAGGATAGTAAGAGCCATAAAGACTTATTTTCTACTAATATTTCCATATTACAAGTTCATGGAAGTATTTAGAAAGAGAACATCATTGTGTCTATCATTCCTAGTTGCAAGCATAATTGTATCAATGTGAATTTGGCAAAAAAATTGCAAGTTCCAGCAAAGCATATTGAAAACACACAGGTTGATAATGAAGATGTTCAAATTTATAAAGATTTGAAGATTTATATGGATAAGTATG
This sequence comes from Pinus albicaulis, assembly GCA_034641835.2. NCBI lineage: Eukaryota > Viridiplantae > Streptophyta > Pinopsida > Pinales > Pinaceae > Pinus > Pinus albicaulis. The sequence continues at coordinate 90,748,987 of CM076576.1, forward strand.
TGTTGCATTCTAATTTTTATGCTTCAGATATGGATGTTGTGGATGTTGTTTTGGAACACCCTTGGATGGAATCCGTTGGTACTGTCAATTTTAATGTGCAAAAGAAATTCATGAAGCTCTGGTACAAAAAGAAGAAAATTACATTGCATGATATTTGCATTAGGAACCATGGAGAGACTAGGGAGGAAGAAGCACAAATATCTAACGACACAGACACATCAAATGATGAGCCTTTGATGGTAGACAGCCAAACACAGACATCAAAGCAAGTACCAACAAAAGAACCTGACACTACTCCATCACCAATAATGGAGGAATTAATGAAAGATGTTCCATCAGTTAAAGCTTCAACATATCACCACCCGCATCACCCAGCAAGACAACAACCAGGAAGGTGGAAACAAATTAGCAACAAGGAAAGCAAACCCTGGATGACACATAGAGAGGTGCGACGATCCACCCACAACACATCAACACAGAAGAACCACCAGAACCCACTTCCATATCAAGCGAGCGAGACATCGAATAGATCGAGTGTTCACCTTTCTCTGGGATGGCTGAATGCACGTGAATGGTACCAGTGGAATACTCTTTTGAGTAGATCTTATTATTTGTGTTCTTCTTATGTTTCGGGGACGAAACATGTTTAAGGGGGGTGTAATGTAGTATACCTAGGGGAGATAATATAGGGTACAGAGGGAGGTACCCAAGGGAATAATATGATGTAATAATATAATAATGATAAATAATTGGGCCATAGTTAATAAATAAAGTGGTTAACCCACATTATGTAAGGGACCACATGTAGCTAGGGAATAAAGTGATATGCCCATTGTATTGGATGTATGGTATTGAGATACCCATGGTATTGCATGTATGAAACTTATATAGAGGCTAGAGTCTCTCCATTGAGAGATGTGAAGGATTATTGTATGGGCAAGCATATGGCTTGTGGAGTGATCTCCTTCCTTAAGGAGTGAATGTATGGTGTTGCCCTACCTTAAGGGTTTTGATATTAATGAAGATCTGAAGTTTTATCTTCAATGGTGTTATTTCTTGGGAATATTTTCCATTTTTATACATTTTCTTGTCAGATCTACTACAAATTATCTTAGGCTAGATATAAGCTCAACAAATTAGGGTTTTGTTTGAATTTTTTTGGATAGGAATGTCAATCAAGGAACTAGGTCTAGGTTTTAGGTCCGATTTCAAAGGTATGGCTGCAGAAATGAAGATGAGGCCGGGTAGATATACTTAAGAACATACTTAAATTGTCATTGTGTATAGGGTTTGAAAAGAGAGAGAGAGAATCAAAATGAACATGTTACATGAATTCATTCATCAGAGGAATTAGAACACATTCAAGAAAATATTATAAAACAGAGCACAAAAAGCAAGAATTATGTTCATAGACTCATAAAATCATCATATAGAAGCATACATGTGATGGCAAGAAAGAAAAAACATTCAATTTCATGACATTACTGAGAAAAAACAATGCTCATAAGAATACCAATGGAGTCCCAAAATTATAGATGCAACATGTATTTGATTTCATTGAAAAAGTTTGTACATAAGCTCCACACTGCAAATAACAACTATCCAACCTCTAAAATGACTTGAGTTGGACTACATATATAAAATAGAAGAGATGAAACCTCATTGGGTTGAAACCTGATCCAAAATACATCATAAATGCACCTAATGAGTCATTACCTATAATTTAGGGAAGTTAGAAATAGTCCCCCCAAATTGAGCTAATAACTAGGAGTGTATGTATCCTTGATTAATTACATGATTCCTCCATAATGAGAGGAAAAAAAAAGTCTCTTATCCAAAAGAAACATCATAGGACAATTGTAACCTCGAAATTTGAACCATGCTGCCTTAACAACTGTCCAAAAGGAGTCCAAGACAGAAGCATCATGCAAGTTAGCATAAGCGTCGCGCCTCCCAGCAGAAGTGTTACGCCACTTTGAGGGTGATTTTGGTTGACCTTAAGGCATCCATCTGAAAATATGAAGATTGGTATAAGTATCCATGTGTGTCCTCTATCCATCCAAACCTTGAAAAAAAAAAAAAAAAAACCTCATGGAAGGCCTTCAAAAATCCATTCTCCCAACCTTACTCCAGAAGCGTCGCGCACAAGCAAAATCAGTGGTAGAAGCATGAAAAAGAGGTATTTTTAGGTTTTTCTTTAAAATTGGAGGGTGTCATCAAAACCTAATACCAAATCTGACAAGTAGATTTCAAAATCAATCTAACCATATAAAAATTTCCTCATTTAGAGGCTTTGAGGAAAAGCGTCATCAATTTTCCAGAATTTATCAAAAATCACAAAAAATACTCAAAATGCTCAAAATCTGTTGAATTTTGGTCCATGACATCTTTGGATGATAAACTAAACATCTAGGGATGCCTTAGCTAGCAAATCCAAGTTATATTTCTCCTTTAGCTTAATTATGGTTTCCTTATGCTTTTTCCTCAAATTCTTCACCCTCACTTTGGCGATTTGGTTCCTAGTGAAATAATGTCTCGCCATATGCATCTGGAGGTTATTATCCCTTTCTGCCTTCTTCAAAAGCTTATCAAGATGAAAATTTACCCTGTCAAGCCATAACTCTTTGTCTTTCTCAATTTTAGCTGTGATCAACTCATCAAAGGTTAGCTGACCTAATGGAGGAGATGACTCTCTTTCTTGGTCTTTTTGTCTGGTTAACCCTCTTGTTCTTGGCCTCATTGGCTTTATTTCAGCCTCTATTTCTTCCAACTGAGCAACATCTACCACTTATTTTCCTTTACCTTTTTCTTCCTGAAGTCTTGCCTTTGGTTTGCTTTGAAATAGTTGTTTCACCTTCAACTGCATGTTTTCTTGTTGTAGGAAGGTAATCAAGAAATTTGCCTTTGAGAGGCTATCCCTAAGCGTTGTTATCTCTGCATCCTTTTCCCTTATTATCTCCTCATATGTCTTGTCTTTCACTGCTCTGCCATGTCAACCTGCACGGGTGCTTGTTCCTCATGTTGTTGCAATGGTGAGTCATCCTCATGCATAGGTAGCTCACTCTCATGAATATGTGGTTGCTCCATGGTTTCTCTTTACTCAGCTGTAGTTTCAAGTGCAAGTACACCTTTGATGGTCTTAGGAGTAAAAACCATCCTCTTACCCTTCTCATATGTTTGAGTGATTTCAACCCTAGGTTCCTTTGTAACCTCTTCTTGCCTACTTGAAGAGCCAACCTCCTTTGGTTGTGTTGATGTTAATGGTGTGTTGTGAATGATGGGTGGACTAGTAGTAGGCGCAGATGAAACTGTCTCCATGAAAGTTTCCCAAGACATATTGATTGTTGAGAGCTGATGCAAAACAACAAGCTTAACCAAACCATGGTGGAACAAACTAGGGTGATGATATTTTCCTTTACTCTGTACCTTTTCAGTCATTTTGACCAAACTCCTGAATAGATAATTAGGCAAATTGAGTGGTTTAGTAGCAGTGAAGTGCATCAATAGCCTTATATGGTATTGGTACAATCTTTAGAATCTCCCTTCACATGTAAAATACTTCATTATTAGATTCATCAAAAGGGCATACTTATCAAGTAAATGCCTGAAAGGAAATATGTGCTTAGGAGCATCTTTGTAATGAGGTTTTAAGAACATTTTGTAGTTCTCAATGTCCAAGTCCATCCCTTTGAACCAAATTTCTCCATGGTTCGGGATAACTGTTGCTGAAGAAATAAAACTTCCTGATATGGTGAATTAAATACCTGCTATGATAGCCTTCTCTCTCTTGAAGCTGGTGGGAAAAATTATTGTCAATTGAGCATGACAACCTACCTCTTGGATTCTCTCACAAAACCTCAAACAACCAACATTTTCAAAAGACCTCTTAGCATAAGGAGAAGCATTGATCTCCTGCAAGTTGGATGGCTCAAACCTAAAATGATGACCTCCCTTATGGAACCTCTTTTCACCCTCCATGGTGTTTTTAAACATGGAAAACCCTAGCTTGATGTAGTGGATAGGGAAGGTGGAAATTAGGAAAACAGGGGATAGTGGTAGAGTAGTTTTAGGGATAGAAATGGAATGGAAGGAAGTTAGGGAAAAATCCCCAGAAAATTGGGGAGGTGGGGTGATGAGTTGGCTACAAGACGCAAGTGGAATTTTCGGAAATGGGCATGTGAAAGGTGCCCAAAAGGTCAAAACACATGGTTTTCCTAGTTTTCTTGCAAAAACGTAGTGAAAACTAGGGTTTCAATGAAAATGGTCGCAAGGAGGGATGTGAGTGATAGGGAGCATTTGGATAAGGTATATGGAAGATGTATGAAGGTTTTAGATGGTGAAATTAGGTTTTTTTCAACTGAAATCAGCGAAACATGGAAGAAACTAAAAACATAGTGGAGAAAACCTAAGGAGGGAATCCACCCTTTTGCTGAAGAATTTGAATTGAAAGAGGTATAAGGAGCATTAACTTACTGATTAGGATGTATTTGAACCTTGAAACAAGCTGATTTGACCCTTGGATGGTTTTTTTGGTGCTTGGAACAAAAAACGTAGCACCCTTGCCAGAAGCATAGCACAACAAGCCAGAAACGTAGTGCAGCAAGCCAGAAGCGTAGCGCAGCACAATTGGATCAGTTTCTTGCTTGTTATCTTTGAAATTTGATAGTTGTGGAGTGTGGTGAGGATGAGAGAGGAGATCTTCGAACATCAAAGGATCAAATGACTTCAAGAACTTTCATTTCCCTTTATAATATCACAATTTTTTCTTTTTTGTCTTCTAGTGAAATCATACATACTTTGAGAAAAACTTACTTTTTTGAAAAACTAACTTGATCATGTAGCATACTCTTTAGAAAATACAAATTGCCTTTAATTTATTTTCATATCTTTGCTAACTCCCAATGTAAATGATATCTTTGGTGAAAATGACATCTTGTTCGCCTTCTTTCATGACATGATTAGACATTGTGTTGGTGAAACAAAAAAGACCTAGACCATGACCTAGATGAATGCATGTTGACTGAGCTATGACCTTAGGTGATAATGGATAACATGACCTTTGAAATGATGATGACCATGAATGGAGTGAAAGGAGTAGCATTTCAGACCTAGACAACATTCAACGAACAAAATTTTATTTGAAAATTGATTTGAAAACATGAAATTTTGACCTAGGACCACTGCCAAGTAAACCTGAAAGAGTGTATTTGATCACTAAACATTTAGACACTAACACAATGGAACTGGGTGACAAAAAAATCTATGCTGTGAAAGGACTAGGATCAACCTCGTTGGAATTGGAAAGTGGATCGAAGCTGCATCTCAACAACATACTATATGTTCCAGGTTTGAAAAAGAATCTACTTTCTATTTCTTGTTTAGAAGATAAGGGTGAAATAAATTCTTTTGTTGACGGACAAGTATTGGTTTGGGGCAAAGATTCTAGCTTTAACAACTCTAGAGTCTTTGGATTTCGTGAAGGAACTTTGTATAGGGTTAATACACCATCTCCTAAAGCCTTGGTTCATATGGAAATTAGCCCTATTGAACTATGACATAGAAGATTTGGAAATCTACACTACATATTCATTCCCTCTCTTAGTCAACTGGTCAATGGTATCCCCAATATAAAGGAAGATCATGAAGGTGTGTGCAAGGGGTTTTCTCTAGGAAAACATACAAGAAAACCATTTCCGAATAGTGAATCTAGGGCCAAGGAAATCTTGGACCTCATTCATTCTTATGTGTGTGGGCCCATGTTTGATAAATCCCTTGGAGGTCATCTCTATTATGTGACTTTCATAGATGACCATTATAGAAAGACATGGATCTACCTTTTAAAAAAGAAAGATGAAGTATTTGACAAATTCAAGGAATTTCGAGCTAAAGTGGAAAACCTCACCGAAAGAAAGATAAAGACTCTAAGATCTAACAATGGTGGGGAATACACTTCCAAGGAACTGATTGAATATTGCAATGAAGCAGGAATTAAGAGGGAACTCATTGTTCCCTACTATCCCGAACATAATGAAGTTGCTAAAAGAAAGAATAAGTCTATTGAGGAAGGCATTAAGATAATGCTCCTTGATCAAGACCTAACAAAATTCTTATGGGGAGAAGCAGCCATGACAGTTGTATACATACGAAATAGAAGTCATCATAGATGTATCAGGAACACAACTCCCGAAGAAGTGTTTACAGGAAACAATCCAAGTGTGGATCACCTCTGAAACTTTGGAAATCCTATATACATCCATGCTCCAAAGGACAATCGAGATTCGAAAGAAGTTTGATTCTACAAGTATAAAAGGAATATTCGTTGGATATAGTCTTTCCTCAAAGACATATCGAATCTACATCAAAGAAAGAAGACAAATCGAACTAAGCAGAGATGTCATATTTGATGAAAGCCAAGCTTACAAGAAGTCCAAATATATTCCTATAGATTATGATGACGAAGAATCTCCCATATTTGAAGAAGATATTCATCATGAAGATCCCACCACTACAAATCAAGAAGAAGGACCAAGTGAGCCTATTCAATCTGTGGTCTTCCCTACTACAAGGAAAAGGCCAATTTGGTTAAAAAATAAACTACAAGGTGCTGAAGGACATGAAGCTCCTATAGGAACCTCTGGAGAAAGTAAAAGACCAAAGAGATACTATGGGTATGCTGCATACATGAAAAATCTCATCAAGTTGAACCATCTACATTTGAAGAGGCTACTCAACAGGATGTATGGAAGAAGGCGATGCAAGAAGAATACCAATCCATTATTAAGAATGGGGTTTAGGAAATCATTCCTAGACCTAGTAACAAATCAGTTGTTACATCTAAATGGATTTACAAGATTAAGCACGTTATTAATGGAAGCATAGAAAAGTACAAATCAAGGTTCGTTGCAAGGGGCTTCTCTCAAAAGGATGGAATATATTATGAAGAAGCCTTTTCACCCACAGCAAGGTATACTACCATTAGATCTTTGGTTTTACTAGCTACCACAATGGGTTAGAATATCCATCAAATGGATGTGAAAACCACATTTCTGAAGGGGACCATGGATGAAGAAGTATACAGCGTACAACCCAAAATTTTTGAAGTAAATAACAAGGACTCTCACGTCTGCAAACTTAACAAAGCAATATGGCTTGAAGCAAGCTCCTAGGGAATGATATGCAAGGATGGATGCATCCTGAAGGGTACTACTGATCCAAATATCTACATCAAGGTTGAGAATAATGAGCTCTTCATTATTCTAATATATGTGGATAATATATTCATCACTGGTCTATAACACAAAATTGAAGAATGTAAGAAGATGTTGATAGCCGAATTTGAAATGAAGGATCTGGGACTTATGCATTACTACCTAGGTCTCGAAGTATGACAGAAACCTGGGAAGATCTACTTGGGGCGAGGAAAATACATCATCAAGATATTGCAGAAATTTGAGATGATGGACTCCAAGCCTATGACTACTCCTATGATCACAAATTTCGAGAAGTTGCAAGGTTCCAACTCAATTCTCGTGGATCCAACTTCCTATCGACAGTTGGTGGGCTCCCTAATGTATCTGGTAAATACTAGGCCAAATATATGCTTTGTTGTGAACATCCTTAGTCAATTTCAGTTGGAACCTCGTCATGAACATTAGATAGTTGTCGAACACATATTGAGATATCTCTGTGGTACTATACATCACTCCCTGAAATACAAAAGTGAGGAAGTCAATCTAATTAGCTTCTTTGATTCTGACTAGGGTGGCAGTGACTCTGATGGAAGAAGTACTACTGGTGGGTGATTTATTTTGGGATCTGCTATGGTATCATGGATGAGTAGAAAGCAAGGACTCGTTGTTGTAAGTAGTGTTAAAGCTGAATATGCAGTTGCATGTGAATTAGGAAAGGAGGCAGTATGGCTAAGGAAGATTTTGACAGACTTATTTGAAAGTCCTCAAGTCATACTATAATCAGATAATCAAAGCTACAGCAAGATGTCTGGAGACTCTGTGTTCCACTCTAGGATGAAGCACATAAACAATAAGTTCCATTTCATTAGGAACTTGGTACAAGATGGGGTCGTGAAGCTGGAGTATGTCCCGACAGATGAACAGGTGGTTGGCATACTGACGAAGGCTCTTCCTAACAAAAAGTTTAAATATTTAAGAGACAAGCTTGGTCTGGTAAATATTTCAAATATTATCAATATTGATGATTTGGAAGAGATATGTTGAGGCTTTGCGAGTGAAGCATTGCTTGAGGCTTTGTGAGTGAAGCATTTCCTGAAAAATGTTATGTTATGGCTTTGTGAGTGAAGCATTGCTTGAAAAATTGTATGTTATGGCATTGTGAGTGAAGCATTGCCTAAATGGGAGGGTTTCATCAAGTGGATGCGCACCTAGTTCCCTGGGTTGATGGTTAGTAAGTAAGCCTTATGGTACCTATAGAGGCTAAAAGCTTTAGTCCATCTTAGTCCCACTTGGATAGATTACCTTGGTCATGAATCTAGTCCATCACATTGTGGTGGCTAAAGTGATGGGTGACCAAATGGATAGATTGCCTTGGTCAGGAATCTAGTCCATGGCATTGCGGTGCCTAAATATTCTTCATAGTTTCATATAGTTTGAGATCTTCGCATTGTATATTATGAATACCTCCCTAGTTAAGAGGGAGTGTTGAAGATTGTAACTAGGTTTGATCTTCATAATTTATATTTATTGTAATCATTAAAAGAATTGAAGACAAATAATTTATATTATCATTTATTTTATTATTAATGACTTATTAAAGCATGGGTTTCATGCTTGGGTCATGTTTAATATAAAGCCACAATTGTGGACTCATAGGTTAGTCATTACAAATTTATATTGACCCTTATTGGGTTTTTGAATCATGTAACTAGGTTTGTTTTTTAGTAAAATGGTTTAGTAGCCCTCCACACCAAGTCAGCCTTAAAGAGATCAAGTCGGTCTCAAGGGAAGGAATTCGAACTCCACAGAAGGCTATATATATATATATATACAGGGAAGTCGACTTCATTTGTCCACCACTTCACTACAACTCTTGGCATCAAGGGAAAAAGTGTGAAGTTGAAGAAGAAGGCAAAAGAAGTGTGAGTTTGGTCTATTTGAAGGAGAAAGAGAAAATCAAAATTTTGGTGAAGGAGTCTCTTTGTTTCGTGACCTCTCTTGGGAGATCGAAGTTTTTGAAGTTTGGAAGGTGTTGCCGCTGCTACTGCTGCAAATCTGTGAAGTTGCTGGGTAACTGGATGTTGTTGCTGTTAGGTCGAAGATCTGCAAGGTGACTTGGTGTGGAGGGAAATTTTGGCTCATGTCTAGGATGAAGGGTCTCAAAGAATACTATTGAAAGGAAGAATTATCTTAACTGGGTTTTCCCCTTGAGGGGGGTTTTTCCCTGGCATAGTGCCTATATCTTGTGTCTCTTGTTTTGATCTTCATACACACATAATATGGTAATTTCTTGATCAAAAGATGAGATAATAAAGAAGATAAGGAAGTCAACATAATCACAAGTAATTATCAAGATCGAAGAATCAAACTCTAATACAGTGACTACATTGATTCTTCAATAGAGGAAGGGTTTAAGGACCTCCCAGGCTTTCCAAATACCATGAGTAGTAAAGGTCTAATTTTGACAGTCTCGAGGGTGACCATAAACTCCCAAAATAAATCCCTTAACTGTGTTGTTTTCCAGAGATGTTTATCCTTTATTTCAATCTTTTTCTAGAGAGAGTCCTTAACTAATGTATTGTCTCAAAAGGACTTTCCCAGCTCCCTTTCTTATGACTAGATGCACTACCTATTAATTAACACAAATGGCCTAAACTTAAACCCTTGTTTTGATTATACCAAAGCTTCCCAACACCTCGGGGGTCCAACAAAGGTCCAATTGATCATGTAAAAGTTGTTACCATTTGTATTACATGCCTAGAGGAAATTTTGGAGAGCCTTTCAAGGTGATGGCATGCCCCATGTGATGCAACCCAACATAGAGAGTGATAGACAAGGAACAACAATGGCCATGCAAATCTGAAGTTTGGATGTTAAGGTTAGGAACTTGAACACCTTGATGTTACACATTTGAGCTCAAATTATAAGTCACTTTATGGTTGAAATAAGTTACAACGTAATTTTATTTATAAATGGGAAATTATGCTTGAATTGATGTGAGACACCATTAGGATGTTAGGTAATTCAACTTTGCGAAAACCTAAAAATCAAGATGATACAAATGACTATTTAAATTTGGAGTGGTAAGTCATTACACATAATAGATTGTACCACCGATATTACATTAATGGTCATATTGTGCAAATCCTAAATGTTATCAAAGAATATGGAAAAAGTGGTTTAGAATATACATAGTTGATTGAATGCATGCTTGTGTAAAATATTGTTACTATAAATCAATATAAATGTTTATAAACTAACCAACTTGCCCATCATTAGGTTGTTGTCAAAACACACAACAGTGTTGCATTAACATTGTGCAAGATGTAATTGTTGAAGTCATAATGGCTAGTGGGTTTTCCCTATTGCATTGTCAACAAGATAGGGCCTTGCAAGAGCTTGACACACACATATTTATCCCCTTTTAAATGCCAAAAGTTACTAGTTCTTAGACATTACCCAAATGATTGGACTTCATGAAAATAACATCTTATCACATTAACTATCGTTGCATTGCCTTTCTACACTAAATATTATTATGTTGTGTTTTAAATAAAATATTTATGATCCTAGATGTTTTCTTCCAAAATGGAAACTTCTTAGGAATTATTCAAATTATTGGACTTTGTGAAAAAACACAGTGTTGCAAATTTAAACCTCATTGCAATGTCTTTCCACATCAACTACAATGATATTGTGTGTTAATTAAAATTTCTATTATCTTACATTTTTTCTTCCAAATCTCCTATTTTTAAATATTGTTGAAACAATCAAATTTCTAGTTAAAAAAAACCTTATCACAGTAATTATAAGTACATTGTATTTACATATAACAATTATTAAATTTTATATTTTTACCAAAATATTTAATACTTCTATATGTTTTAAATTTATATTAATATTATTATCCCAACTTCATTCTAAATTATAAAATATATATTCAACCAAAATAATAAATTAATTCATTAATTTAATTAAAATCCCCAACAATAACCTTGATACAAATATAAATTAATTCATTCGTTTAATTAAAATCCCCAATAACCTTATTACAAATAACCATCCAGAGCTATATGGGCAAGACAGGCATTCTTTCAAGTAATGTTAGGTTAAGCACAATTCCTATTGGACCTTAATACAAATATAAATTAATTCATTTGTTTAATTAAAATCCCCAATAACCTTGATACAAATAACCATCCAGAACTATATGGTCAAGGCAGGCCTTCTTTCAAGTAATGTTAGATTAAGCACAATTCCTATTGCAAGTAATGTTTTGCATTTCTCCTTTGGACAAATTTATGCAGCCAAATAAGTAGTATAGTTGTGTTAGGTCAATGAGAATTGTTTTCTTCCAGGGAAATGGCAAGGCTTCCTTTTCTTGATGCTTCTTAGCTCCATATGCCATGGTCTTCGACATACTGAAAATTTGACTCTGAACTCATCTTTCCAACTTGGCATTCCATGATACTAGTTGCCACTATTTCTTATCTTTGCTCTTTTCCACAGTAAGCCCCGTGTTATGCTTCAATTTCAGCTATCGCTCCTTCTGAAGCCATCGGGACAGAGCTTTGAAATCATGGACAGAGTGGAGGAAAACCGATATTGCTGCTACTGAAAGACTTTAAATTTTCCGGGGTTTACTTTTTCCCCCAGTTGGTTAGTTACAGGTCGCAAGTCCTGAGGACATGATATGAACTTGATGAAGTGAAGCCCAAATTTTTTGTGGGGAATTCTGCTTTCTGAAATCTAAAAATTTATTTTATCCTTCTTTCTATCCCTAGGTTACACTTGATGAAAAAAAATCATCGATTTTTCTGGACTGATTGTGAATTTTCAAAATCTTGCAGAATAACCCTAAGATTGCTTTCTTGCCATAAGTTATCAAAATAAACACAATGACAACATAAATATCTAAGAACTGATTTTGAAGTCTATTGTCTAAATATCTTCCTTCTGACATATTGCTGTTTTATGATATGAATCCATAAGAGATATTGCTTTAATGAAGAATTAACATATATTAAATTTTAAGCTTCACATTCAATATAGTGTCCTGAACTAGTTATTCCATATCAAGGTGTAGGTACTTTGCAACTCAACTTTTCTAGCCACCTACTATTGATGAACTCATTGTTCAGTCTGTATTTTTTGACCTGAACAATAGTTTCCCAAACATTTAATGCCTGACATCTAGAAGCCTTTGTCAGTAGAATCCTTTCAACTGTAATATTTCTAGTACTCCCAGAAGAATAGAACAACAGTCAAGCTGTAAGTTTGTTTGAAATCTTGGCAGTGCGAAATTCAATCCGTACAGCAAGTTCTGATTGTGATCCTTTATCTCTCTAGATTTATATAATTATCTTGTGTAATATGATAAAAGATAAGATGGGATAGAGCGCCATATTACATTTGAAACAACATAAGAAAGGGATCGCATTCATGCATACAAGCAGGTAACTCTTGTTAAAGTCATACTGAATAAAGATGACAACATACTTGTATCAATTTTATAAAATACCGAAGCGCTGGTCAAAAATCTCCCATAGTCAGAGTAGAAGAAGATATTAACTACTACAAGATGGATGAAATTGAACATTTCCTACAGTTGCCAAGGTTAGGTAATTAGTAGTGACAAGTGCCATTAATACAGTCTGATAGCAGTGAGCACTAGGGAAAGAGAGCAGGTGATCTTAAATGGCCATATAGGCTTTGATGGACATGGAACGATATCTATCCCCAAGTGCACAGTTTTAATCTCACATGGAGTCTTCCATGTAAGAACCTTAATCTCTTAACACAAACTTATGGCATGATGATGGATCAACTAATGTCATTATGTAAGCCTTTAGTGGCTTTGTCTCCAAACAGTGGCTGTTTAGTTTCAATGTCATCAGTGTTGATCGGTTCCCACTGCTGCTTTGTAGGATCTGTGCTTGACTGTTGATCAATACTATCACTATCCTTCGATTGGCCCCAAATCACAGAATAGAAACCCAACACAATGAAAAATGCTCCCACCACACTGTAAATCCAGCAGGACAATAGATGATGTCAAAACAAGGTTAAAATAGACAACTAGCTGTTGTTTTTCTCCCTCAAATCCTCACACCTCTCTGCTTGTCAAATAATAAAAGATGGCTAATTCTAGAGAATGTTAGGTGCCAAACCTTCCAACATGTAGTTTGTCACCAAGGAAAATAGCTCCTGCTATGCCTGCAATCACTATCCCAACGGGCTTAAACATTGCCACAAATAGAGGTCCTTTCTTGCGATTACACCAAGTTTGCATTGTGTATGTCAGACCTGTACCAATAATTGCCTGCAAGGGAAGAATCATCATATTCAGAGAGAATGGACACATGGTTCAAAAGATAGCTGTAAGCATGCAATAAGGAGACTGGCATTGAACTGTTATCCATACCGAATATGAAATACTTATAAACTCAATGTTCCATTTTAGACTCCAGGCAGCTGACTCACGTACAGTAAGAGATGTTAAAAGAGCTGATTGTATAGATGCGAAAAAGGTGGTGAAAGCAGTGATGGACAGTTCAGCTGGATATTTCTTCAAAGTTGCCACCTGAATATGTCAAATTGCTTTAGAGAAATCTTGCTAGCAACAATGGAGAAGGAGGATCAACGAATAGATTAACATTAAACAGATTACCTGCATTATGTTCCAAGTGGACCAAGAGATGGAGGCCCCTGCAAGGAAAAGGGATCCTATAATCCAATCTTTGACTGCAATTGTGCTCTGAGCAGTATCGTGAGTGTCATCTAAATCATAGTTTAGAAACCAGACGTTTCTTATAACGGGACCCTTGTACAAAGTCACAGTCATCGCTCCACATACAGAAATGAGGGTACCCAAAACCTTTGCCAGGCTACCAGAACTTCTTAGGTTTACTTTGTCCAGCCTGAACTCATATTATGGCACAAATTTACAAAAGCTAGACATAATACTGAGTAGAGATGAATTTAAGTGGCAGTAATCAAATTAATCTAGGTAGAGATTTTGAAGGGAGAGTGTAGGATTCATTGATTTATCTGTTGCTTGCAAGATAGAAATGAAATTTGTATCAGTTGTCATATTGAACTGGAAGTGTGTAAATTACATATTAGCATATTATGCATAATCAAGATACATTTTAAAGCTGTGGAAACCGAAAAGCTCCTAGATCGTGGACTAAGGAATATGACTACATATCTGAAAATAGAATAGCATAGGCAACGCTAAATGTTGGACTAGCCCAATACCTGAAAATAATGGACAATATGAAGGTGAAAGCAGGGATTAGGTTCGCCATTGCAGTAGCAAGAACAGGAGAAGTGTAATTTACACCTGTGAAGACACAATTCTGCATGACAGTAACACTGCAAGTCCGATCACAATTCACATTTTAAGAACACGAGATTCATGCATATAATAATCTAGCATAACAACAAACTATAATTTCTTATTGTGGCTTCAAGTGGTTCAAGGCTTCGAACTATGCAAAATTGAAATTTCATATTGAAATTTTTATTAATGTCTACAAATGACCCGAATAGGTTAATGAAACTATAGAGTACAATTAGCATAGCCATCTAAATTAAATGGGTATAACTAGCATAGGCATATAAATTAAATAGTTGGTAAATGCCGATGGGCATCAATCCATAATAGGCATCAAGACACTTACCTCATGATACATCTTGAATTCAACAACTATAAAGGAAGTGGGTAACACCTCTTCCAGAAAATAGAGTACCATAAAAGAGAAATCAAAATCAAAATCTGAACAACAGTAAAGCATAGCAGATAACCCGCTCTCCGAAACAAAGTAATAGGGAGCTAATTTCTGTCATCGTAATCACTCATAATAGATATGTCAACACCAAGAGGCTGCTGAACTTATAATGTCTTTAGGTGAGTGGTTTGCACTAATAGGACCCTAGGGTATAATTCTTGGACCTGTATAAAATTTTCAGAGACTCAATTGATGTTTGGCACACGCAAACGACATACTAGACAGACAAACTTAGCCTTGGAAACGAGACCCTATCCTTCTCACTAATGTGTGGGTCACATGAGAGACACTCTGCAGAAAAGTTCTTTTGGATGAGACGGAGCTTTGAGATCAATTGAGGTTTAAGTCCCTGGGGTGCCACTGTACGTGAAAGCCTATTACCAATTCACACAAGGTTCAAGATTGGGGGAATATGCTGCAGACATGCCACAACGTTTGTAACTTTGTAGGCAAGCCCTTGGATACCACAAGTGAATATGCTTCAGTCAACTGGTTTTTTTCATTTTAAATTTTGAGCTGGTAAAGCTAAGGGTTGAAATCTGACATTGCTTATTTGGTACCCATGTTCTCTTTGTGACTTGGATGTTGGGAGACCTGCACCAGATGCTTATGAGTTTTCAATCGTCTGGGTCTATCTGCTTCTAAGTTCATGGCACTCTCCAAATCATCTTCCCCAAAAGGATCCAACACAGCTCTTTGAAATAGGAGACAATATCCAATTCAAATATATTGTAAGTGAACGAGTTTCAGTCAACTAGCTCTTTTTGAATTGGTGTTAATTTTGGGCAACTAGGTCCAAACTCCATGTTGCACTGCTCATATGATGATGGTCATATTTTTGTTGGATTCCTCTTTCGGAGAGGTGCAAGATTGATCTAAAGATCAACTTGTTTGGATGAGCAGAACATATATTTTGAATTTATTTTCCACACATGTGCAAGGTCAGCCAGATTTGTAATGTAGGCTCACATGCCTAATAGATGTGTCACACACCCTCACTGATGGATATAAATTGGAGAGACTTGGAGGTTATTTGCTCATCAACTCATCACACATCTCTCATTGTGATCTAATTGGTTCGATAGCCTTTGGAGGCCTCTTCCCTTCACACCTACGGAGCTAAAGGAGTTGTTTTCTGCGGATCTGTTCAGGGCTGAATTGCAGAGGCGTTGACCAGCATTGACCGTGGTCAACCCTTGGTCGTTTGACCTCAAAACTCTGCCAAAATTCCGATTTTGAGAGGTCGTACTGCTGGGCACAAAAATCGAGGGAAAAGGAGTTGTTTGACCGAAGCCCTAATCTGCAGCATTGACTTTCTGTTGTTGCCCTGCATTGACTTTTGGTTGACCAGTGTTGACTTGTTATGAGCTGTCTTTGAGGGCTGTGGGTGTGATCTAGAAAGGCTTTGTTGGCTGAAGCATCCTGTTGATTGCCGTAACGCACAATATCTACTATCTTTGCTGGACAAGAAGAATTGTAAATCTGATCTATATTATTGGCTTGTCTTCTGTTGATCTATTATTGTGTTCTATCAACATTTTACTTTCATGTTTATGTGATTGCTAATTTGTATCGGGCATAAGAAAGATTGAAGTAAATTTGCATTGAGCATAGAACACACCATGGTTACCTAAATTTAACATGGTATCAGAGCTGAGGTGAAGACAAAGTCCAAGCTAGTGTTAGAAGCAATAACTGAAGGAAGAAATCCTATAAAGGACAGATGGCCTCCTCAACCTACAAGGGTTTCAAGGCTGATGATAAATTGACTGATAAGTCTGATTATCATGCATGGAAGATGTCCTTGAATTTAGTATTAGAGGATCAAGATGTCATGGACTATGTGCAGGGGAAGATTCAAGAGCCTCCATCAAATGCAGTTGCTGCCACAAAAATGAAGTATAGAAAAGGGGAAATCAAAGCAAAGATGATTATCCGGGATTCTATTCATAAGAACTTGGTTGCTTACATTTATGAGCTGAACACATCCAAAGAGATGTATGATAAGTTGGTTAGCATGTTCAGGGTTAGTAATGCTAATCAAGTCCTTTTCTTCAAGAATCAATTGAAGAATATCAAGAAGGGCAAGGATGAATATATTCAATCCTATTTTATGAAGCTCACTGAAATCAAGAATAATCTCCTAGCTATCGGAGAAGCAATCGTTGATCGAGAGATGGTTCTTATTGCGCTTGGAGGTCTCCCCCGTGATTGGTATGTATTCAATACTACTATTCTTAATAATAATGTGATTCCTGATTTTGATGAAATATTGACGAGATGCACTCAAGAGGAGACAAGAATGATGGAGAGAGATTATCCCTCTAATGGAAATGGAAGTGACCCTACTGCCTTCGCCGCTCATGCAAAGAAGAAAAACAATGGTGGCTCGAGAAATCAAAACCATGGAAGAGCGGGGCCCAAAGGAAGGAAGGGAAGATGTTACACCTGTAACAAGTTTGGTCACTATGCAAGAGAGTGCCCTAATAGAAGGGACTCTCCCAGGGATGATGACAACAACAACTCGAGAGGGAATGGCAATCAAAGGAACAACAGGTTCAAAGGAAAAAGGAAGGCTCCCTCTGATCGTAGTGGAAATGGGCAACCTTTCAAGAGGTCAAGAAATTCCAGGTACGATGAGTCTAGTGTTGTTGATAATAAGAAAAATGAATTTATTCTTGTATCTGCCCTCTCTGCTACATCTCCTTCCAACACCTTGGATGTCTGGTTGATTGATAATGGTGCTTCAAGGCACCTCACTAGTTATAAAGAAGCCCTCTTTGATTTGATTGAGAAGGATACCAATCTGGAAATTATCCTTGGAGATAATGCCACCTATCCCATGAAAGGGACAGGGACTGTGACCCTCCATCTATCTCAAGGTCGAGTCCTCTGATTACAAGATTTGTTGTACGTACCTGATTTGAAGAAGAAACTTGTGTTTATTTCGGCAATGGAAGACAAAGGATTCAAGGTGGCATTCATTGATGGAAAGGTACGCATCTGGAAGAAGAACTTCAAGGAAGCTCTTACTATTGGATTTAGAGTTGATACACTCTACCAGGTTGGAGGAAGTCCATTGGGGGCTATGTCATGTAATACAACTCTTCAAACAGAATTATGGCATCGAAGGTTTGCACACCTTCATTATAAAGCCGAAGCAAGGAAGGTGGTAATAGGGATGCCTGAATTTAGGGATGATCATGAAGGTATATGTCAGGGTTGTGCCGAAGGGAAGCATACAAGGGGACCATACCCCTCAAGTGACACAAAGACAACTGATATCTTGCAGTTGATACATTCTGACTTATCTGGTATGCTGCCCGTAACATCCTTGGGAGGATGTTCCTATTACATGACTTTTACAGATGACTTCTCTCGCAAGACCTGGATATATTTCTTGAAGAAGAAGGACGAAGCATTCAAATGGTTTCGTACCTTCAAGGCCTTGGTGGAAAATCAAACCAAGAAGAAAATCAAAGTTTTGAGGACCGACAATGGGACCGAGCATGAGTCAAATGAGTTTAATGACTTTTGTAGAGAAGTTGGCATTGAGAGGGAGACCGCAACTGCATACACTCTTGAGAAAAATGGTGTTGCTGAAAGAAAGAACAAGACTATTGTGGAAGTGGCCCGCGCCATGCTATGTGACCAAGGTCTTCCAAAGTTTCTATGGGGAGAAGCTGCGAACACTGCTATGTACGTTCAAAATAGATGCCCGCATTCTGCTCTAGACTCCAAAACTCCCGAAGAAGTCTTCTCTGGTAAGAAACCTGATGTTTCTCATTTTAGAGTTTTTGGTTGTCATGTTTACTTTCATGTACCGAAAGAAAAGAGAAGCAAGCTGGATGCTTTTGGAAAGAAGGGAATGTTTGTGGGCTACAATGAAACTTCGAAGGCATATAGAATCTATGTGTCTGGTCAAAGAGAAGTGGAGATATGCCACGATGTCACCTTCGATGAAGATGTTGCCCTCAAGAAAGTGAGAAATGTTCCTAGCTCCAAGGAAGACAAAGAAGATGAAGAAGCAGGGAAGCAGGAAGAGTCGAAGGATGAACTAATGCCCAATGTTGAAGGACCTACAGATCCTATTGATCCACCTCCTTCAAATAAGAGAAGACCCTCATGGCTCAAGGATACTCTCGCGGATGCCGAGAGACATATTGCCCCAACGGGGACATTCCATGAAAGCAAGAAGCCGAAGATATACCAAGGGTATCTAGCAGCCATGAGTACGATTGTACAATCTAAGCCTAGATCATTTGAAGAAGTCGTAAAGCATCAAGTTTGGAAGGATGCTATGCACGAAGAATATGAGTCCATTATGAAAAATGACGTTTGGGAAGTGGTCCCAAGACTGGAAGACAAATCTGTTGTCACCTCGAAATGGCTCTATAAGATCAAGCATGGATCTGATGGAAGTGCTAAAAAGTACAATGCAAGATTCGTTGCCCGAGGCTTCTCTCAAAAGGAAGGCATAGATTATGATGATATATTTGCACCTGTGGCCCGCTATACCACCATCCGATCTATCATTGCCCTTGCTGCAACGCAAGGATGGAGTCTCCATTAGATGGATGTGAAGACCGCTTTTCTGCATGGTTCTATAAAGGAAGAGGTGTATGTGGTGCAACCTCCAAGGTTCAAAGTCCGAGATAGAGACACCTATGTATGTAGGTTGAAGAAAGCCCTCTAGGGCTTGGTACGAGAGGATAGATAGCCACTTGATGAAGCTGGGCTTCACTCAAAGTAATGCTGATCCAAACCTTTATTTTAAGGTTGATAAAGAAAGGCCTCCCATTCTGGTTCTCTATGTGGATGATTTCTTCCTGACAGGTGTTGACCCTCTCATTAATCCGTGTAAGAGGGAGCTAGCTTCCGAGTTCAAGATGAAAGACCTAGGATTGATGCATTACTTCCTAGGCTTGGAGGTCTAGCAAAAGCCAGGCGAGATTTTCCTTTCTCAAGGAAAATATGTCGTGAAACTGCTGGAAAGATTTGGTATGGTGGACTGTAAGTCTGTGTCGACACCGATGGAACTCAACTTTAAGAAGTTGTGTGGAAACGTTGTTGGGCCCATGCTAGCAAATCCTACCGAGTATCGACAACTCATGGGGGCCCTGATATTCCTAGTGAACTCCCGTCCAGACGTATGTTTTGCCATGAACACTTTGAGTCAACATATGGTTGATCCTCATCACATTCACTAGATTGGTGCCAAGAATCTATTGAGATATCTTCGGGGCACAATCAACCATGGCCTGAGATACACTGTCGAGAGTTTGAGACTCCATGGATATACTGATGCCGATTGGGTTGGCAGTGTGGTGGATCGCAAGAGCACATCTGGATGTTGCTTCACCTTGGGTTCTGTTTTGATATCTTGGATGAGCAGGAAGCAGAAGTCGGTGGCTTTGAGCATCGCTGAGTCTGAATACATTGTAGCGAGTATGGCATGTTGTGAAGTTGTTTGGTTGTGAAAGCTCTTCAGTGAGCTGTTTGGGCATGTGTTAGATACCACCATTATCCTTTATGATAACCAGAGTGGGATTCATCTTTCTGAGAATCCCGTGTTCCATGATCGATCCAAGCATATTGATATCAGGTACCACTGTATCCGGAATATGGTACAGCGAGGCGCCGCAAGGCTCGATCATATAGGAACTGATGAGAAAGTCGCGGATATTCTCATGAAACCCCTAGGGAAGGTCAAGTTCCTAACCTTCCGTGAGAAGCTTGGAATTGTGGAAAGACCCTGTTCTGAGGGTCCTGCTTGAGTTGGACTATGAGCTCTGGGAGCTCCAGGGGGCTTGGGGATAGCTTCTTGGAGCTATAAGCACACACGAGGCTAGGCTTGCCGAACCTTGTTGTGCTTCTGCCCCACCGTTATGATATTGAGTTGGTTCACCTTTCTTTGATCTATGCCCCGCACGCATCCTGCCCATGGAGTTTCAGACTCATGGGAAGTACCTCTCATTTGGCCAATGAGGTGGGAAATGTGGATAGATACCAATAGCAAGACCGATGGACGCATCGGAGATTGTCGTACTCTCTATGTCTAGGATGGCACATGTCCAACACCTTGATCTGGGATCAAGTATGATGAGGTTCTTACCTCTAAACTGACTTCAGGTCAGTAAACTAACTTCGGGTTAGTATGTGACTCTTTTGAGTCTATTGAGGTTTTATCCTCTAAACTGACTTCGGGTCAGTAAACTAACTTCGGGTTAGTATGAGACTCTTTTTGAGTCCAAGAGACGTTTTAACCTCTAAGCTGACTTCGGGTCAGCTGAGTGTGATGACTTTGTGACTCACCTTTTTGTTCTATCTGAGAACGAGAACCAACAAAGCAAGTTACGGCAGGATGACGCACGATGTTAGATGAAAGTACACGATGGTACTGATGGATGGCACTTGTGGACAAATGGAGTTCTCCCTAGTTGAGAGGGAGTGTTAATTTTGGGCAACTAGCTCCAAACTCCATGTGTGCCTCATATGATGATGGTCATATTTTTGTTGGATTCCTCTTTCGGAGAGGTGCAAGATTGATCTAAAGATCATCTTGTTTGGATGAGCAGAACATATATTTTGAATTTATTTTCCACATATGTGCAAGGTCAGCCAGATTTGTAATGTAGGCTCACATGCCTAATAGATGTGTCACACACCCTCACTGATGGATATAAATTGGTGAGACTTGGAGGTCATTTGCTCATCAACTCATCACACATCTCTCATTGTGATCTGATTGGTTCGATAGCCTTTGGAGGCCTCTTCCCTTCACACATGCGGAGCTGAAGGAGCTGTTTTCTGCGGATCTGTTTAGGGCTGAATTGCAGAAGCGTTGACCAGTGTTGACCGTGGTCAACCCTCGGTCATTTGACCTCAAAACTCTGCCAAAATTTCGATTTTGAGAGACCGTACTGCTGGGCACAAAAATCGAGGGAAAATGAGCTATTTGACTGAAGCCCTAATCTGCAGCGTTGACTTTCTGTTGTTGTCCTGCGTTGACTTTGGTTGGCCAGCGTTGACTTGTGATGAGCTGTCTTTGAGGGCAGTGGGTGTGACACTTGGAAGGTTGGCTGATCTAGAAAGGCTTTGCTGGCTGAAGCATCATGTTGACTGCCCTAACGCGCAATATCTCATATCTTTGTTGGACAAGAAGAATTGTAAATCTGATCTATATTATTGGCTTGTCTTATGTTGATCTATTAGTGTTCTATCAGCATTTTACTTTCATGTTTATGTGATTGCTAATTTGTATCAGGCCTAAGAAAGATTGAAGTAAATTTGCATTGAGCATAGAACACACCATGGTTATCTAAATTTAACAATCGGGAAAAGTTAAGGAGACCAATGCAGCTCCGTGGATATTGGAGACCCAGGCTCTCACTATAGCTTGGGAGGTCGGCATCAGCTGCTTACCGAATTTTATCACCACGATCTATCTGCTTTCACTTATAGATTCCATGTGATCAGGGCATTTTTTTTAATCATCCACCCTAAAAAAAAAATCCCAAGGGGCAACATTCCATGAAAGCACTCTCTGCACTAAAATCCATTCGAAGGCTCTTCCAATGCTAACTAGCTATGAAAAAATAATTTACTGATATAATCTTAGGAAAATGAGTCTTACCCGCATAAAGCCAGAACAAAGAATCTACCAAGCATAGGCCATGTCAGAGGAGGCCTTTTCCTCCTGCAGTCAGAAAACCCAATTAAACAATAGGTAGCGATGAGCAATATTGAACCTTGCAGGACAGTTGGGTATCACGCAAGCCACTTAGGCATACAGAATCAAAATCAAAATACAAAAAAATTATAGGTTATGCTGTACATGAAATTGGGTTTTACATACAAGCCTGGAAATGGCCATCTCAATGCACTAATACTATGTATGGACATGAAAAAAATATAAATTCATGGCAACATCTTCATAGTTTGTGTTATATAAAAATGGATTGAATAAGGCATATTCTACTTACCTGTCAATGAAAAATGCAAAGGGTATCAGTGGGGCTGCAGCCAGAGCATTGCTGTAAACAACAAACACAAAATGGTTCATGCCTCTGGTAAAAGCAGCTTTGCTCAGTGTGGTCAATCCCACATCAAAGCACTCCAGTGAAATCATCACTGCAAATGGCAGGAATGAGTACATGGAACCCATTTTTAGTTCTCTCTCCCTCCCTGCCTTCTAACAAATAACAGTCACAACTCTGTCAATAACTTGGATCAGAGATCTTCATTCTCAGTAGGCACTTCATTCAGAACTCGCCCAATAAACTGTCAGGCTCGACTGCATATCCTAAAAACATGGATTATTTAGATGGAGCGTGCCATAATGTACAATTTTTGTCAACTGTTTTTTAAAAACTAAGATTCCGGGCGCATTATGCTATAAAAAGCATATTTTAGTCGAAATTCACATTGCCATAAAACGAAATAATAGCTAGAATAAAAACTGTGTGGGGTCAGGACGGGAGTATGGTTCTTCATTCACCTAACCCCAAGATATATAGCAGTCCTTTTGTTGGTTTCCCAAGCACGCGAAAATTGTTGAAAGCGTCCTATGTTTGTCTGTTTTGTTGAAGCCAACGACAGTAGTACAATCATGGGAACTCTTTGGCTGCTGTCAAGTAAAATCCGAGTGAAATCTTGATCAAGTTGTAACAAAGCTATTATACTCGAGCAAGTTATCATTTTTATCATATTCGAACGAAGTTATCAAATCAAAAATTTATATGTATTCATGAGGAGTTGGTTAATTAACTAGTTTGTGTGGAGTTTGGTTTTTATTAGTTTTTTTTTCAAGTTTTATGAGGAGGGTTGAGAGCGAGGAGTTAATTGTGGGGATTACACTAACTCAAGAAGTATTTAGACTTAATCCACTTTCACATAATCAAGGTGATATCATTTCATTATTGGGTAAATTGTTCTTCCATTCAACATTTGAGTTAGTCTTAGCCGAGACACAATCTAGTAATGAAAAAAAAAAAAAAAATCTTCTATGAGATTTTATACAAATAAAGGCTAGAACTCCTACCCCATGATCTAGTTATCAAAGCATCCATATACAAAAATATTCATTATAAGATTTTTTTTTTCTCTCCCTTTGTTTTTTTTTTTTTTTTTACCAAGAGTAACTTTATTGTTTTTCCTTTGTTGCTTTGGTTTCTCAAGTCTCATTTGATTTCTTTTAGGTAGCTTGACTTGTTTGGCTTGTCTTCCATAACACTAAATTTTGTGATAGTTTAGAGGGAAATGATGTTGGTTCATATTGTTTTGCTTAGGCATGACTTAGTTTGCTAGGCTAAGTTTGACCCATCTCCAAAAAGTATACTCATAAACAAGAACAATCCTCCTCTAATCATCTACTTGTCTCTTAACCAAACACACACTTACATGGTTGTCAAATCTCATGAGATGTTTTAATATATGTCATCTTATTTGTTTTGCCATTGCAATTCATTTAAGCTTTCTCGTCTCATCTCACTCCTTATTTAGGAAAACCTAAATTCCATATAAGTATAGATTGAATTGATGCTAGCTCATCTCATCTACTCTCATTTAAACATGATGTAGTTTCAACATTTACTTCTTCTTTTTTTTCTAATTTCCATTATGAAGACTCCAATATGGTCTCACACATTTTAAATTGGCTAGAGATTTATGTATTTTTATCTTGTTTAAACATGATATATATATATATATATATATATATATATATATATATATATATATATATATATATATATATATATATATATATATATATATATATATATATATATATATATATATATAATTGTCATTATGAAGATCCCACTATGGTCACACACATCTCAAATTGGATAGTAATTTTTTTATATTTTTAAATATATTTTAGGTGTCATTTCCTATATTAACCTTGTGGAAAAATGTAGTAAGAAATTCTCAATTTGATTTCGCCTTGATTAAATTGAGAAAATTCGAATTTCCACATTAGTAGACAACTTGGATGCAGTTAATTGAGGTGACGTGGCTCTTGTCACCCAATTAGCTCAGTAAATTCGAGTTGGAGGAGTTAAAGTTCAGTTAAGCATGTGTGATTGCTAATTTGTAGCAATCAAGGTCAGTTATCTCAGTTTGTTTTCAGTTAAACTAGTTCTAATTGTTGGAGGAATTAGTGGAAGGTCAGTTAAGTAGTGGGAATTCAGTCAAACTCAGTGATCATCCAGTTAACTAATCAATCAACCCAAAATAGCTAGTGCACGCAGAGAATTCAAGTTCCCCAGTTGTGGTGGAGATTCCAAGGCAAGGTGACATCAGTTGTAGACTAGTCTTAAGTGTACAAGTGTTGCATGCAATCAGATGATCAACCCAGGGAATTGTGAATCCATTTTGGAGAAACTCCTAAATAATAGGGGACTAATTTCTCAGGAATTGCGCAAGGAATAGTGGTTCAGGAAGAGGCATAAATTGACTAAGTTTGAGCCAGAGCTTCTCAGTGAGCAGAGAGAGAGATTATTCACTTGCAGGTTGTGCTTAGTTGAGTAAAGCAATTGTAATACATCTCTATTCATCAGATTAAAGCGAGCAGGAATTGGAATTTTTAGCAGATTGCTTTCCCTGGGAAAAATATTGTGTGCATGTGTGTTATTTCTCATTGCACGTTTGTGATTGATGTTCTAAATTGTGAATTTATTTCCATAGAGAAGTAGACAATGTTTGTGTCTTGTGATTTTGATTAAAATTTCATGAGAAGTTTCAAATATACATCATAATTTCTACATGGTATCATAGCAAGATTCACATTAGAGCAGGAATTTCGAAGTTGTTTCTCAGGAGAATCGAATTTGTAGTTCAGTGCAGCAGGATATCTTCAGAGTTGAGAATATGACCTTCAATAGGCTGAGGCTAGAGTATTCCTTAGAAGGAAGCTCTAATTTCATCGCATGGAGGCGGTATTGGATGAAAATGGATTGCTAGAATACATGATCCGAATGAAGTATGTTAGTTTTGTTGTGCTAATTACTCTTTCAGATTCTCAATACAATGTCTTATGTGTGCTTAAGGGTTCAAGTTCTCTTGCAAATTATCAAGTCTCGTGAGTGTTTTTCATGTTAATTTAATGAACAAATTAAACATAAAACAAAGGCTAAACAACAACAAATAAAAGTACAGTACATCACCATACAACACATCAACACAAGAATTTGATGAAGGAGTTCACCCCTGCTGGGCTACATCTCCTTGACCCAGCTTCCATGGCTTGGGCCTCTATATTATGCTCAAATTTGAAAAATGGCGTATTCGCAATGCTTTTCTGCTCCTGAAACTTGCACCAATGAGTACAGAATGCCCAAAAATGGTCATATAGCCTCTTTCTGCACTAATTTGGTCGAAAACTCCAAAAGTTACAACCTTTTCAAAATTTCCCACAATTTCAGGCCTAAATTTAGCTAACTGGAGCTAAATCAAGTTAGTTGGAGTTAAACTGGCAATTCAGCAGGATTTGGTGGACTGCCAAACTAATCATGTTTAGCTTAATTAAATGCGCATTACGCTAATTAAGCGCATTCAGCGCTTTAAATTGTGCTTAGTGATAAACATGGATTAGGCGCATTTAACTATGTATTAGTTGTTAATTAAACTCAGTTTAAGGTTTAAACTTTGCCATTAAAGTTTAGCCCTCCGGTGCTTCCACCAAGGTCACGGGCTATGGTCATATTCTTTGGGGGCTAGCCCCCACTTCCCCCCATCAGCAACCTTTGAAAAACTTAAATAAATGTGGAAACGTTATATGGTAAGAACCATTGGTGTGGTGTGGTGGTAGTTTATCACAAATTTTTGCACCACGCAATCGTGGAGGGGGGGAACGGGGGGTGCATGTGGCGGCCCCAGGCTGCACCACGTGTCCTCTCCCCATTGGACCGAACCTCAACCCAATAAATATTTGCCAAATAACCAAAAAATTCAACCAATAAGACACTGCCACTTGCAGGTTTTCATTTGCTGGAGGAATTTGACCAAACCTTGACCCTTCCTAATCAATATGCCACGTCAGCAGTACGGACTACTGACTAGGCTCCCCGTCGTGATATTTTTGCCTATTTGTGAAAACAAACATAACTCATTTACGGGAGCATACAAATTCCATATTTTGCGAAACGAAGTGTGCTAGATTCAAAATGATGAGCACTATGCAATCATTCAGGTTTTGCGTCATTCTGAGAAATTTGATTTTTGAGCATAAAACTGAGCACCTGATCATTCTTCCCCACTAGAAGCCTTTTGGACCCCAAAATCTCTTTCATATTTGAACATGTGGATGAGGGTACAGTTCCCTCACCCTTCCAGTCTCAATCCACTGGAATTTTCCCAATTTCAACAATTTGAGCTTTTCATAAAAACTAGTCTTTTTCCTTGATTCTTGAGACCCTATCTTGCTGTTGTAGACACTGTCATGCGGCAATTTCCCAGAATTTGTAGAAAAAATAGCTATCCTTGAAGAAACGAACTTGTTTCCAACTCGGTCGTTATTCAAAGGAAACTTGAAAACTGTCTCATCTCGAACACTATCAACATGGCAATTTTTAGCTTGTTTTTCCTTGTACTTGCGTCGAATTTTTACCAAGTGTTTTCGCCATTACTGTGTACCATTTTGAAACAAAAAAAGTACTTGTGGAACCTATGCCTTCTTTGTCAAATTGTTTTGGCACTTTCTCTTTGACCTTTGCACTCTCTTGCACTGACATCTTGTTTCCATCACTGTTCAACAATGATGTTGATTGTTGAAAATCTTTCTCATCTTGTTTACCTCTTTTCAAAGGCAACATATTAGAGACATGAAACATCTTATTACAAACATTAGTAACTTCAATGAAATCATCTTGATCATTTGATGCATCTTTTTGAAAGTTCTCATTCAAAATATCACTATGCTTGAACATTAACAAAGTCAAGTTTTGACTTGCATTCACTATTCTCTTCATTTCTCCTGCATGTATAAGAGACAAAATTCTCTTCTTCTTATGAGCTCTAACTATGTACTCAATTCCTTCCTTGAACAAGTGATACTTATTCTCATGGCAACGAAATATTCCTTTCCTGTTATAGAGATAAGGACTTCACAAAACAATACCTGAAATATCAAGCGGTACTACATCAAGTTCAACTTCGTCAAGAAAGTTTGAATTGATTGCAAACCTTAGGATGAACTTCCTTGTTACATGCAAGTTTTCATTCTTGCATATCCAACCTAAATGATAAGGTCTTGGATGTGTAACAGTTTCAAGATTTAACTTCTTAACTAAGTCTCCAGAAATCAAGTTAGCTTGAGAACCATTATCAAATAGTGTGTCTATTTTTGTATACTTTAAAACAACTCTAATATGAAAGAGTTAAATTCTTGTATCTTCATCTTGAGTTACATTAGAATAACTTGAACTACTAGTGCTTGATATGTTCTTACCTTTCAAACCCATTGTTGTAATCTTGGTTTCATCTCTTGAATTTGAACCTAAGTCATGTTCAATGATTGCAATTGTTTTCCCCTTCTCTTTGGTTTTAAGTTTGTTTGGCTTCAACTCTAGATGGAGTTGCCAAAAATGGTCTTCATCATGGCCATTCTTCGAACAATGTTTACATGTGAGTTTCTCTTTCTCTATTTTTATAGAACCATTTTTATTTCCTCTTCCATTAAACTTGCCCTTTCATTTACCTTCATACTCAAGGAAACTATCACTTTTCTCATCTGCACTATGTTTCCCTCTTGCTTCTAGATGTATGGCTTGAACACAAACCTCATCTAAGTTTGTGGTATTGAACATGAGAATAGTATTTCTTAGATAATTGTGCAAACCCCTAATATACTTTAACAAAGTTTCTTGAGAATACAAATTGACACCCAAAATAAAAGCTCTTCTCCTAAATTCATGAGTCTAAAATTCTGCCTATCCATAATGGATTTTTGCATGAAATCTAGAGGATAGAATTTCCTTTTAATGGCAGCAATAAAATTTGACCAATACATTGAGATCTCACTATTTTTCTTAATCTCCTCTTGTGTCTTTGCTTCCCACCATACAAGTGTTGCACCCTCCATTCTCAAGGAATCCAATTGAATCTTTATGTCATCTTCTTGAAGGTTTTGGATTCTGTAATAAACCTCCAATTGACGAATCCAATTATCCAGCTTCTCTGTATTCACTTTGCCATTATACATTGGAAGCTCAAATTTAACATCAAGTTTAAGTAAGGGTGATTTACCAGCTCCTTTTGAAGTATGTGTATGAACAAATGGAAGAGTTGTGGTAGTGGAAGATGATGATGAGGAAGGTGAAGATGGTGGTGAGGATGATGGTGGAGTGGATGGTGGCTTCTTATCAACTCCATGGCCTCCTCCTCCTGGAGAACCCTCTCCTCTTGGAGGCCTTGAACTTTCTCCTTGCATCCTTAAATTCCTCTCCTCATAGAGGACCTTAACCATCTTATTCATATCAAAGAATGCCTTCCTGAAGGCTTTCTCATCTTCTGTCATGGTAGGTTATCCTTACGTGTTCATTGAAGACTCAAATTCAACTTGAGGATGTGTTGGTGTTGAATACTTTGGCAACCTTTCCCTTCTTCCTCTTGACCCAACTACAGGGCTCTCAACCAACTTCCCTTCTCCTCTTTTTAGTTTTAACCTTATAAGCATGACACAAACTTGCAAACAATTAGATCCCTTCTTGCACAAAAAAACCTAAAGACCAAGAGCTTTGATACCAAAAATGATCTGAATGGAGTATGTTAGTGTTGTTGTGCTAATTACTCTTACATATTATGAATACAATGTCTTATGTGTGCTTGAGGGTTCAAGTTCTCTTGCAAATTATCAAGTCTCATGAGTGTTTTTCATGTTAATTTAATGAAAAAATTAAACAGAAAACAAAGGTTGAACAACAACAAATAAAATTACAATACATCACCAAACAACACATCAACACAGGAATTTGATGAAGGAGTTCACCCCTCCTAGGCTACATCTCATTGGTCTAGCTTCCATGGCTTGGGCCTCTATATTATGATTGAATTTGAAAAATGATGTGTTTACAATGTTTTTCTGCTCCTAAAACCTACAGCAATGAGTCCAGAATGCCCAAAAATGGTCATCTAGCCTCTTTCTGCACCCGATTTGATTGAAAACTCCAAAATTTATGACCTTTTAATTTTTCCCACAATTTTAGGCCTAAATTTAGCTAACTGGAGCTAAATCCGGTTAGCTGGAGTTAAAATGGTAGTTCTGCCAGACTTGGCGGACCTCCAAACTAATAATTTTTAGTTTAATTAAATGCGCATTACAGTAATAAAGCATGTTTAGCGCTTGAAATTGTGCTTAGTGATAAACATGGATTAGGCACATTTAATTATGGATTAGTGGTTAATTAAACTCGGTTTAAGGTTTAAACTCCACCATTAAAATTTAGCCCTCTGGTTCTTCCACCAAGGTCACAGGATATGGCCACATTCGTTGGCCCCTACTTCCCCTTGTCGAAAACCTTTGAAAAACTTAAATAAATGTGGAAACATTATATGGTAAGAACCATTGGTGTGGGATGGTGGTAGTTGGTGCGTGTGTTGCATGGGAGGTCACAGGGTCGAACCTCGGTGCCTCCGCCCGGACTTCAAAAAAAAAATATTCACCACACCACCATGGAGGGGGGAGGGGCATGTGGCAGCCCCGGGTTGCACCACGTGTCCTCTCCCCATTGGACCGAACCTCAACCCAATAAAAATTCACCAAATAACAAAAAAATTCAACCAATAATACATTGCCACTTGGCAGGTTTTCATTCGCCGGAGGAATTTGACCAAACCTTATACCTGCCCAGTCAGCATGCCACGTCATCAATATGGACTGCTGACTAGGCTTCCTATCGCCATTTTTTGCCTGTTTGTGCAAACGAGTAGAACTCATTTTCGGGAGCATACAGAGTCCATGTTTCACGAAATGAAGTGCGTCAGATTAGAACGAAGAGAACTATATGGTCGTTCAAGTTTTGTGCCATTCCGAGAAATTTTATTTTTGAGCATAAAACTAAGCACCTAATCAATACATGAAGAATTTTTTTGCAAAACCACAAGCATCTGATGCCCAAAACCTTGCTCAATGGAAGAAAGATGTATCCAAGGTGAGGAGAATAATATTGGAGGGAATACAAGATCACATTGTCTCAAATATACACAAAAAAAGAAACTCCATTCGTAATGTGGAAAGCACTGACAAAATTGTTCGAGAATAGTAGTGACCATAGGAAGTTGGCGCTTAAGGATAAACTTCGAAATATCAAGATGCAAAAGAATGAAACTATTCCACATTATCTGAGAAGGTTCACACAAGTTCGTGATGAACGTGGCGAGGTTGGTGTTAATGTTGCAGAAGATGACCATCCCCAAGAGTTGGCATAGCTACCAAGATTCGGTGAACGAGAGGGAGAAACTACCGAATTGGTAACACTTATGGTGTGATTTGGTATAGGAGGAAATAAGGAAAAATACTAGAGATGGGACTTCATCCAAGGGCGAGGATGAGGAAAAATTTGCATTGGTTGGAAAGGGAAAGAAGAGAAAAAGGAAGAAATCTCAATCCAAACCAGAATCTAGCTAAGGGGGCAAGAATAAATATTTTTCCAAAATTAAATGCTTCCATTCTCATGAATTCAGGCACTATGCCACGAAGTGTCCACACAAAAAGGAAAACAAAAAGACCTCAGGAGGAGCAACAGGTGAAGCCTTGGCTTCATAGTTTTAGCTTGACTTTACCCTCATCCCATGCGTGACCAACACAATGATGGAGAGCGTGTGGTACTTGGAATCAGGTGCATCACTCCACATGACAGGGAGTAGATAGTTTTTTAGTGACCTGGAAGAAAAATATTTTCAGATTCACATTGATTTGGGGGACGATGAAAAATATAGTGTGACCAGGGTTGGTACAATCACCTTTCAGAGGGAGTCGAGCTCCCCTTTTAGGCTCAAGGATGTCATGCTCGTTTTGGGCCTAAAGAAAAATCTCATCTTTGTTGCAATTTTGGAAGATTGTGGTTATGATGTTATCTTCGAAAAAGGAAAGGCATTCCTTATACACATAGCCACGAGACAGGTGAAGCATATTGGGGTTCGTGTGAAGAACCTATATAAGCTATATGTGGAAGATTGTGTTGCATTAAGCACAAAGGAGGAGAAGGCGCAAAGTTGTGATGTCAGTAAAATTTGGGACAAAAGACTTGGCCATTTACATCACAACGCCCTGAAGATTATGCAACAAATAACCAAAAGCCTCCCCAAAGGAGCACTCAAGCAGAAAGAAGAGCTTACCGAAGAAGAAATTTGTATGTTTTTCGATCCGATCCAAACAATAAAGTAGTTTCGAATGAAAGCAAACAAGAAATTGAGTTCTTTAGTTCTGATTGAGCCTCATACATAAGAGATAAGAGGTCAAATGAAAACCTTGATGCGCCAAATTCTTCAGTATGGGGTGAGAAACTCATTTAATTATCCCGTTTATTTGTTTATGATTTTAATTATCTCATCCTTTATAAAAAAAACTCTTTATTTTACAGGATTTTTTGGCAGAGTATGATCCTCATGCTATGACTATGGAGGACGATGTCGGTAGTAGTGTTGATACTCCACCTGTGAGTGATGCACCGGTCATTGAGACCGGTACACCCGCTCAACCACACACGACATGATCCGCACCTATTGAAAAACATACACCGAGATCTGCAAATAATGTTGTGGATGCAAAGCATGATATCATTGCAGATTTTGAAGTGAGATTTCCTGGATCTTCCAGTGTTACTAGCACGATAACACTATTGATTACGTTTTTGGTAGATGATGACAATGTCCCCACGAAAATTGAGAAACTTCCATGTATTTAAGAAGTGTTTTAAGTATTAAGTACAATCTAATTGAAATTAACATATAGTATGTGATTATTTTAAACTAATGATAATATCGTTTTGCATGAAATGATGTATTTGATAGGTGTTTGTATGACATCACCTTGGAAATATTTGGGCCCACCATTCACACAAATTGGAAATCCAAAAGTTCCAAGTTAAAATATGGACTTAGTAATAGGATGGTTCTCCTGTTCGGTGAGGGATCGTTCAACAAAACTGGAGTTACCTCAAAGGAAAACCTACGCGAGACTAGTATAGGTCTCAACTCGAAAGGGCCATGTCACATGAGCACCCTCTAATGATTCCAGAGATGGAGTGGAGAGCGCTCTTGGCAGATGAAAATGAGAAGTAACTTCAAAAAGAAAGGAAGACACCACCTAGACCAGGAAGGTATGAGGCACTTTTAATAATGTAATTACGATGCTTTATCATCATTGCAACATCTAATTAAGTTTTTCAATGTTTTAAATATAGGCCCCCAAATACTTCCAAGGCCATGATGGCTAGAATAGCCAAACATGGGAAGCATCATCTTAGCTTGGGTAGTTGCTCAATAGTGGCTGCAAAAATTGTAAGTATATAAAAAAAAATTGCATCCAAATTGTAAATTCTTAACAATTTTAATTTATTATCACAGAAGAAGAAAAATTCAAGTTCTCATGCAAAATTGCAGGGGTCACAATTCAAAGAGGATCCCACAGAGGAAGACCTAAAGCTTGCTTTCAAGCATGAATATCAAGTCGTGGTTGAACGTAGGACAAGCTTGGTGTCTTCATAGTCTTCCACCACCCAACGTAACACTCAGGAAAATAAAAACAACGAATAACATTTATAAATGATTACTTGTAAAATCTCCTAATTATTATTTTTGGCCATAAAGTAATGTGCTTGATTGTAAAAAGCAGGAAAGAAATGTAGATACAACACATCAACCTACTAACGGTGGAATGCCTCTTGAGACTGGTGTTCAACTCGGTACTGTGTTGGAAATACTGAGAGGGGGGTGAATCAGTATTTCTTTTCAATTGTTAATTTTTGCCAGTTAGATTCTTCACAATTAAAGACAAAGAGGTGTATAATAATAATATTATTAAGGATTAATAAGAACTTCAACCCTTTTTCAAATAATTGAGTACAATAGATGTATGAGGGCACCAACCCTTAAATGAATCAGGCACCAACCTATTGCCTAGCACCAACTTGCACTTTGATGAGGCTCCGACCTCTAGGGCTTCGACCCTATCTTTTCAAGGCACCAACCTTGTGTTTAGGGGCTCCTACCCCAAGGAAACCAATCCCTCTTATCTTCTTTTTATGGGTAATGAGAATAGTAGTTACTTGAATGTCTTCAACAAAATTCTTCACTATTCAACTTTTCAGATGTTCAATCAGCTCCAAAATAACTTGTGCTTGTCTTCACTGTACTTGACTTCTTGTGCTTGAATTATCCTTGAATTTACTTGAGCTTGTCTTCACAACTTTGGATGCCTTGTCACAAATCCGAGCTACTGAAGTCTGAACCAATAGATATGAAAGTATGAAGATATTATTGTAGGTCTGAGTCACAAAAGCATCAGATTCGAGGGTAATCACAAAAGGTCCGAGGAATGCTGCCTGTAGGTGTTCGAGCCACACAAAGTATACTCCAATAATCTAAGGTAAGTTGCCTTATATCGGAATACCACTATTCCTAAGAATATCTGATTGAGCTAAAAACGCAGTTACAGGCTTCTGTCCACAGGTTTGGTCACTCGTCCACAAAGCTGCAATTTGAGCTGCTAACCTGTCCATAAATCGGAGTCCAAGAGGTTAAGTCATGCCTTATTTAAATTTAACCGGTCAAATTTATTTTTAGAGAAAAATTGTGTAGAAGAAACTTCGGTGGTTTCCAGATCAAGCCTGAAATACCCTACATGACCCTTCTTATCTTAGGTTTGCATGGGAATTCTGCTATAGATGCTACAGGTGTCAGATTTATTTTTCCTTTGGTTGAAACGGTTCTGAGGTTCAGAATAGATGTTTGTCACAGGCTCTTATCTTACTATTTCATGAGTGCTATTGGATTCACCATCGCATATTATCCAAAAAATAAATTCAATCGTATATTCCCTGAGGACATCAACATTTTTTTTCTCTTTTTCCAAGTTCACGAGATGTGAACTGTTCCTTTACATTTATTGAACCTGTCCAAATTTTAGATGCGTTTGGATTAATTTTATGTCGTGGATATATAGTGAATGCTTGTCATATTTTGAGCCAAACAGACCTGAATCTGACTAATGTTTTGGTGGAGACGACATGTAATTCGTTCAGAGTCAAGCATTATGAAATGTTCAGCGTATAGTTTGTTCATCTATGTCTCGCTTTGGAAATATTTTATGCAAGGTTCATTATGTATTCTTCCATCATCATCTAGTCCTTCAACAAGTATGGTCATCCATCATTATTTATCAAGGTACATGACTGACACTTCTTCATCATCATATGGCATCAATGACAACCCAGATTAACATACTGGAGGTATTTCATGTGTTATAAAAAAATGTAGTATGGAATAAAATTAAAAATATTTAAATGCAAATGGTGTATTAATTTAAACTTTATTATTTCTACACCAGAGCATGTATAATATGAGGCCATAGATGAGGAGGAAAATCTGGCCACATCCGAAAGTATTCCACTCCCCTCTACTACTGAAGCATGTAAAGAACACTCTACTACTCTTTTTATTAATAAAACATTTGTAATAATAATAACTATAAATATGAATTTAAAATTTCATCCTTATTTTAGTTGATGCTTGACCCCACTTGCAGCAACAGAGTCATAGGACTAGGTCAACAACAAGACATATTACACTCGAGATCACAACAAATGAAGGGGGCCAAGATCAAGGCATCTTTGCTAACTACATATTAAAAAAGAGAAATAAACCTGATAAAAAATGATTGCAATTGTTTATTTAGAGCCCATTTATTTTAGTACCACATTTTTGACTGAGAGGTTGAATGCCTCATGGCATGTGCACGTGCAACTTTTGACTATCTTAATAAAAATTTGTGATTTTTCCGTTGCAAAAAATTACAGCGATTTTGTTTCATATTATGTAAACATGTTTTTTGTGATAAAATTTATTGAGATAAAATATTTTGTGGATGTAAAAATGAATGAATAAATGATGATGCCCTTAAATGCATCATATATTTTTTTATCTTTCTTCATCCAACTCTAGTTTGAGGTTATGATTAAATTATAATGCAAGGAATTGTTTACAGAGGCTCAACCAAAACCCATGTAAATTGAATAAGGTGAAAAATCTAGAAGATGCATTCTAATATTTTGTCTCATATAAAAGTTTTGGATTTTAAACATCTTGGTATACATTTCATTTTGAAATATGCACAACCCTTATGACTACTAGGAAAACCAAGGAAGCTTTCATAGGTTATAACACTAGTTTCCATAAGCTTTATAATTAGAACTACCATGCATTGAACTTGTTTCTAGCGTACCAACATTTGTTAAATCAACCACCCATTTTAGTCTTGGGGATGAGATAATTATAAACATTTTCCTAGTGAAGGATTTGAGTAACTCCAAATCTTATTTTGAGGACTAATGGATTATTATAGTGCAATATACATGACCTTTAGGATTTTCCATCCACAATATTGTGTTACAATACTTCTAATGTTCTTGTTAATAAAGTAGTTGATGCCTTCCTTTCCTTGAATACTAAATTTCTTCTCTACTCCTTGAACTACTCCCTTAGCTGTGATGCCTCAATCAACCTTCCAAATGAATAGTTAATGATTTAATCATCTAAGTTTCAATGATTAAATTGTTCATCTTCATGTGCCCCTTTTAATTACATAATGGTTTCAACTCATGTGATAATTAACTTGACTATCCATTTGAAAAGATCATGATCAACGAAAGACAAGCTTCTCATTGAAATATACCATTGACTCACTTAGTAATACTAACTAAGCCTCCTAATCTACAACTAATCCAAGTCAATTCAATTAAGAAAAATATTATAGCCCATTATCGAGTCACCTCATGATGGTTCTCAAATGATGCCCATTCCAATTGAGATAACTCATTAATTGGCCTTTTTTATTGATCTAAAATGTTTCATCAAATTTAAATCTTTGAATGTTTATAGCTGAGGATGGTGGAATAAAATTACAAATTACACTTATTTGATAAACAGGGTGATAAGGGGAAGGCACCATCCTCAAAGAAGTCCACATATGTTGTTGAGGAAATGCTTAGTGAAGTTCTTAGTGATCCTAATTGGTTTGATGATTATGAGTTGTACATGTCTCCTAACCAAACCACAATTGTAAATAAGCTCCTGGTTAGAATGAATGAAGAACTTGCTCGTTTGATTCACCTTAGAAATAAAAGTCCTATTATTAAATATAGGATCAACACGTTCAACCAACATCTTCAAAGATATCAAGTGATAACCATATTTTAAAGTGATTTTTTTATGTCATAAGTTCAATTATGAATGTTTTTTTTTCAACTTTTACATTGTCTAATCGAAAAACCTTTTTCTTTCTTAAATAGGATATTTTGAAAGCAATCACACCACAACATATAGACACCATGAGCAGCTTTCAATGGCATAGAGTGTCATACATGAGGATCCTGTACCATAAGAGGAGCATAGGGAAACCATTCTAATAGTGTCAACTAGTGCATGAGGTAAAAAAACTCTAGTTCTATTTTTATTAATGAATAATAACAGAAAATATCAATTTAACATTTGTTTATTGTTACAGTTAATGATCCACCCCTCTTGTGGTAGCCTCGACAACATCATGAGTACATGACCAGGCCGTAAAAAATAAAGAAAAATAAAATGAAATGATTGTAATAGTTATATCATTATATGTTGAAATTGGCAACAAGAAAGGCTTCTAATTTAATTTTCCCTTAATTAAATTAGACGTAAATTGTAATTTCACATCACATGACAACTTGTATGAGTTAACTGAGTTGGGAAGACTTAGTTATCTCAGCCAATTCAAGTTGAGGGTCAAAGTGGAGGCATGTATGGGTCTCCCTAAGTTTTAGGGGTCTAGTTGCAATTTATTTTGAGTTGTAATTAGTTAACTCAGTTATTTGAGTTAAAATAATTTTAACTAGTTCTAATTGAGAGATGATCAAGTGATAGGTCCAGTGAATTAAATATGATTTAATTCACATGCAATGATCAATCAAATAACTGATAATTCACTATAAATATTTGTTGCATGTCAGCTCTAAGGAAGGCCGAGTTGAGAATGGAGTTAAAGGGAATAGAACTATTAGTTGTATAATTAGAAAATTATGCAGGTCATGCATGAGGTCATCAAGATAACTTGGAAGTATTGCACAATCTATTGATGGGAATTTCCTAATTAATAGGGGCTCAATTAGCCCAGGAATGCATGATCAAGGTTGGCTAGTAAGGTGTAGTGAATTTGTTAAGTATTGGACAAACCTTGCCAGGATCAGTGTGAGACAATCATCAGAGTGCAGAGGTTTCTCAGGAAAGGAAATAACATTGTATTGTTTCATATTCTTGACTAAATGAAATATACATATAGTGGGGTTTTTAGCTGAGCCTTTTCCCAAATACATCTTTGTGTTGTGCGATTGAAATTCTTTCTCTTTCTTGTTCATGTGATTGTGCGGTCGTAATTGGTTTCCACAATTTGTAGAAATAGATTCATTATTGTGTTTTAGCATATTAAAAAATCAATTGAATCTATTTAGATATTTCTATGTAGTATTAAAGTAGAATTCACTATAGAAGAGAAGAACCAGAGTTTGTTTTGCATAGGTGAATCAAATTTGTATATTTATTCTTTAGGACCAATAACAGATCATGATGTCTTTCTCTGGATTGAGACTCGAATATGCCCTTGAGGTTAATTCGAATTACATAGCAAGGAAGGACATGATGGATGAAGTGTTGGAGGAAAATAGACTGGAGGAATTCATAGACAGTGATATTCCCCAACCCACAACAACAAATTCTCAACTTCTTGATGCAAAGGCAAGAAGGATTATGTTAGAAGGATTTTGAGCTCACATTGTCTGTAATATCCATGGAAAGGAAACTCCATATGCTATGTAGAAGGCCTTAACACATATGTTTTGGAATAACATTGACCACAGGAAGCTAGTGCTGAAGGACAAGCTCAAAAATATCAAGATGGAGAAAGGCGACACGATTCCAAAATACTTGATGAAGTTCACTCAATGTAGAGATGAACTTGGAAGTGTTGGGGTGACAGTTGCCCAAGATGATTGGGTGAGACTATCACTTCTAGGCCTTCCCATGAGCTATCATAGCTACCAGGACTCGGTGAATGGGAGGGAGAAGCTACCAGAGTGGGATTGATTGTTGTACAACTTGGTACAATAAGAGATTCGACGGAACACTAGAGATGGATCCTCATAAAAGACTGATGATGAGGAGAACTGTGTCTTGGATGGAAAGGAAAATAAAGGGAAATGTAAGACGTCCCATTCCAAATCGGATTCCACTCAGGTGGGAAATAAGCGAGACTTATCAAAGGTAAAAAAATTTCACTGTCATGAGCTTGTACACTATGCTACAAAGTGTCCACACAAGAAGACCAAAAATTTGTCCTCAGAGGGGGTGGCAGGTGAAGCACTTGCTTCATGACTCGAGTTGGATTTCACCCTGATCACATGCATGGTGTCCTTGGTGATGGGTTATGTGTGGTACTTAGATAGTGTAGCTTCGTTCCATATGACCGACAACAAATAATTCTTCAGTAACTTGGAGGAGAAGGATCTCCAGATGCACATCGAAATGGGAGATGATGGGAGGTATAGCGCTACTGACATAGGTACAGTTACCTTTCAAAGAGAGTTAGGCACTCCTCTCACATTAAAATATGTCATGTATGTTCCCGATTTAAAGAAGAATTTGGTTTTTGTTGGAAGACCGTGGCTATGATGTGATATTCAGTGAAGGAAAGGTGTTCCTTTGTCACAAAGCCATGAGATATGTGAAGAAGATTGGGGTTCGAGTAAAGAACCTCTACAAATTGGATGTAGAAGATTGTACTTCCTTGAGCACGAAAGCAGAGAAGGTGAGATGAGACATTAGTGAGTTATGGCACAAGGTTTGGGCCATCTACACCATGGCGCTTTGAATATCATGCAACAGATTTCTACAATACTTCCAAAGGGTGCACTTGAGCAACGAGATACATGAAAGGGTGTACATTGGGGAAGTATACCAAAGCCACCTTTCATGATAAGGAAGGTCGAGCAAAGGCGATCCTTGAGAGAGTTCACTCAGATGTGTGTGGACCGTTCTCGACAACTCCCACAACAAAACACATGTATTATGTGATTTTTGTAGATTATTTTTCACGCAAGTTTTGGATTTTCTTCATGCAAAATAAAGATCAAACGTTCTCCAAGTTTTGTGAGTTCAAGGAACTTTTCAAGAAAGATACAGGGAAGAAGGTGAAGGATATTAGGAGCAACAATGGTGGATAATATGTCTCTAACGAATTGAATAACTTATGCACTTCAGAATGATTTCGAAGGGAATTAATAGCACCTCATAACACAAAACATAATGGGGTTGCAAAAAGGAAGAACAAAACTATTGTAGGAGCAACACAAGCTATGTTTCTTGATCAGGGCCTACCGTCGCATCTGTGGGCAGAAGCATGAAATATAACAGTATTTTTGCAGAACAGAAGTCCTCATCGGATACTTGGGATGAGTACACCAGAGGAAGCTTTTTTAGGTAAGAGACTAGATGTGTCACATTTTAAAATTTTTTATTCATTAGTTTATTTCCATGTGACCAAAGATGTCAGGAATAAATTAGAGTCAACAACTGAGTTGGGTATATTTGTGGGGTACACCGATACACCTCACAACTATAGGGTGTACTTGTCAGCACACAGGATGACAGTGGTCAGAAGATATGTGAAATTTGATGAAGAGAAGGCCATGTGAATTTCCCTTGAGAGGGAGATTTATTTGCATGCAGTTGAGGAGATCTTGGATCCAAAAGAAGAACCTCAAGATGTGGAGCAACCACAAACATAGGTGCAGAGAGTGGAAGCACCCACTCATGAAGAGACATCCCAATACGAAAGGACGCACACCGAAGAGACTGACAGGTTGGTGCTTGATGCGAGAGAGAATGTGGGAGGATACACATCACAACACATGCAAATAAGTTCCCCAATGTGGTACACTGGTTACATGGCTATTATGAGCAAAGGTGTAGAGATAGAGCCATCATCTTTTGAGGAAGTAGTGCAACAACCAATTTGGGTTAATGCCATGTTTGATGAGTATGACTCCATTATCAGAAAAAATGCATGGGAAATTATCCCAAGACCAGAGGGGAAGTCATTATAGGATCCAGGTGGATCTACAAGGTGAAGCAGACAACAAATGGGAGTGTGGAGAAGCACAAGGGCAAGTTTGTGGCTAGAGGCTTCTCTCGAGTGGAGGGGATTGATTATGATGAGACCTTTGTACCTGTCACAAGGTACTCATCAATCAAATGGCATCCT
This sequence comes from Pinus albicaulis, assembly GCA_034641835.2. Taxonomy (NCBI): domain Eukaryota; kingdom Viridiplantae; phylum Streptophyta; class Pinopsida; order Pinales; family Pinaceae; genus Pinus; species Pinus albicaulis. The sequence goes on from CM076576.1 coordinate 90,790,482, forward strand.
TTCACTGTCAGCGCAGATGGGATGGAAAATACATAAGATGTATGTAAAGACAACCTTGCTCAATGGTGTGATTGAGTAATAGGTGTACATTGAGCAACTAGAAGGTTTTGAGGCCTTTGACAAAGAGTCACATGTGTGCAGACTCAAGACAACACTGTATGGGTTGAAGCAAGCACCTCGTGCTTGGTACACTAGGATCGAAAGATATTTCACCGGGTTGGGATTCACCAAGAGTGAAGTAGGTGTGAACCTTTACCATATTGTGGTAGAAGGAAATATTTTGATCATTTTACTTTATGTTGATGATTTGATACTGATAGGACATGAGTAGCTCATCAAGTCTTGTAAAGAGGATCTTGCAAGAGAATTTGAGATGAAGGACATGGAGCCTTGCACTATTTTCTCGGATTAGAAATTTGGAAAAGAGATGGGGAGCTATTTGTATCTCAGGGAAAGTATGCCAACGAGATTCTTAGGAAGTTCCACATGGAGGGAAGAAAATCCATGGAGACCCCTCTAGCAGGAAACTGGAGGAAGGAGTATGCTACTTCAGGCGAAGTAGTAGATGCTACTATCTACAGGAAGCTTGTGGGTTCACTCATGTATTTGGTGAACACATGACCAAACATATGTTATGTGGTTAACCAACTTAGTCAAGCTATGGTTAAGCCTACCAATCTCTTTTGGAAGGCAAGAAAGCATGTGTTGAGATACCTCAGAGGCACTACAAAGTTTGGGCTATGGTACAAATGGATAGAGGGAGTGAAGCTTCAAGGCTTCACAAATGCAGATTGGGCAGGGATCCCATTTGACAGAAAGAGAACATCATGGGGCATCTTCAACATGGGATTAACAACAGTTTCCTAGTACAACGGGAAACAAATATCAATTTTACTCAGTTCAGCAGAGGAAGAGTACATGGTGTTCGGTCAGGCATCATGTGAGTCCATATGGAAGAGGAAGATACTTGTCGGCTTGTTTGGTTGACATATGGATCCGACAATGATTTATTATGTTAGATCTAAGAATTTTGTGATCCATAATGTAGATAAAAGAATTTTCAGATTAATCACATCATTAGGATTAGGTCAAAAAGACATTTCGAACCAACTAATGTGGTTCATCCTCAAGACAGGTGGAGAGAGACTGATCGATCTCGAAGAATAAATAGTGGAGATGCATAATTGCCCGAAAGTAGCCATTAATGATGTGATTAATCCGAAAGTTATTTTATCTAAATGATTTATTATGAGAACCAAAGTTGCATCAAACTCTCGGTTAATCCAGCTTTTCATGACAGGTCCAAGCATATTGATATCCCATATCACCATCTCAGAGATTGTGTGCAGAGGCAGATTATGTCATTAGAGTACATTCCCATGAAGGAGAAGGATGCAGATATCTTGACGAAGGAACTGTAAAAAAATAAAATTTGATTTATATAGAAGCAGGATCGAGGTAACAGGCAATCCCTTGCTTGTTGAGAGGGAGAGTTGAAATTGGCAACAAGAAATGCTTCTAATTTAATTTTCCCTTAATTAAATTAGAAGTAAATTGTAATTGCACATTACATGACAACTTGTATGAGTTAACTGAGTTGGGAAGACTTAGTTAGCTCAGTCAATTTGAGTTGAGGGTCAAACTGGAGGCATGTCGAGTTCTCCCTAAGTTTTAGGGGGTCTAGTTGCAGTTTATTTTGAGTTGTAATTAGTTAACTCAATTATTTGAGTTAAAATTAGTTTAACTAGTTCTAACTGAGAGATGAGCTAGTGATAGGTCGAGTGAATTAAATCTTATTTAATTCACATGCAATGATCAATCAAATAACTGAAAATTAGCTATAAATAGTTGTTGCATGTCAGTTCTAAGGAAGGCCCAGTTGAGATTGGAGTTAAAGGGAAGAGAATTATCAGTTGTATAATTAGAAAATTGTACAGGTCATGCATGAGGTCACCAGGATGCCTTGTAAGTATTGCAAAATATATTAATGGGAATTTCCTAATTAATAGGGGCTCAATTAGTCTAGGAATGAGTGAGCAAGGTTGGTCAGTCAAGTAAAGGGAATTGGTTAAGTATTGGACCAAAATTGCTAGGATCAGTGTGAGACGGTCAACAAAGTGCAGGGGTTTATCAAGAAGGGAAATAACATTGTATTGTTTCATATTCTTGACTTAATGCAATATACAGACATTTGAGTTTTTAGATGAGGCTTTCCCCAGATACATCTTTGTGTTGTGTGATTGCAATTCTTTCTCTTTCTTTTTCATGTTATTGTGCAATTGTAATTGGTTTCCACAATTTGTAGAAATAGATTCAGTATTTTTTTTAACATATTACAAGATCAATTGAATCTATTTAGATATTTCTACATCAGAAACATCACGTACCATATTATGAAAACATATTTTTGATGATATTTTTTTTGAGATGAGGTATTTTTTGTCTATGTTTAATGAATGAATGAATGAATGTTATATGTTAATGAATAAATGCTATATGTTTCTTTATGTACATGACCTTGTTTCCAGACATGGTAAGTTCCTTAAATCAAACACCAAAGGTCACCAGGCTGGAATTTACAGGGTAAGTTCCTTAGATCAAACACCGAAGGTCACCACTCACAAACAGATCACAAATCAGTACACCAGTATATCACATGGTTAAAAACCTCGAAGAGGGAAACAATCCACAGCTTGAGCCAACGTGACCACTTCAGACAATTTATTAATATAAAAAGCAAAGTTACATATGTTTCTCTCATAAACAGTGTCCCGGACAAATGACCCTCCATTCTCTTTAAATAGAGATCATGGACCAATCGGGTGTTAATCCATGGATCAAGTGTCGTTAATACCGAGAAGAGAGTGAACCGTCGGATTACTACAAATCGTGATTGTCGGATTATAAGTTACAAATGTACATAGTAAAGAAACACACTTTACCTAACTCTACACTAGACCAAGTTATACTTAACTATTTCCTATGTGTCGGAATATCTTAACATCCCCCCTTAAGAACAACTTGGGATAGGATTGAAGGATTTAAAAAGGTGACACAAAAGGAGTCTATTTCCTATGTGTCAAAATATCCTAACAGCCCCCCTTAAGAACAACTTGGAATAGGATTGAAGGATTTAAAAAGGCGACACAATAGCAGAAGGAAGGAGGCATTAGAGTCTACCCCCCCTTAATGATAACTTTCCTGAACTCCAAGCATGGATCGAATTTTGGTAAACTTCACTTCTGTGAGAGCCTTTATAAAGATATCGGTTACTTGATCATTGGTTGGACAATACTGCACTTCAAGAACATGGTCATGAATGAGCTTTTTGATGAAGTGTATGTGGAGCTCAATGTGTTTCATACGCTGATGCTAAACTGGATCTTTACATAGTTGAATGACACTCTGATTATCACACCAAAGTGAATTTGGATGTTGTTGATGAAGAACAAATTCAGACATTATATGACGAAGCCACATGGCTTCCTTGCTGGCTTCAACTGCACCACGATACTCTGCTTTTGTTGAAGAAAGAGAGATGGTACTTTGTTTCTTACAAGACCATGTAATAGGTCCTAAACCAAGAGTGAATACATATCCTGCAGTAGACTTTCGATCATCAGAGTCACCATCCCAATCTGAATCAGTGAAACCAATCAACAATGGAGAGGCTCCTGTACTGCAATGAATCCTGAACTGAACTGTACCTAGAATATATCGAAGTATTCTTTTAACTGCTTTCCAGTGACTTTCATGAGGTTGGTGCATAAACCGAGCAACAAGAACAACGACAAAGGAAAGGTTAGGACGGGTATGGGTTAGATACAGAAGTTTACCAACAAGTTGACGATATAAGGTAGCCTCAACTTCAGGGGTAGTACAAGTGACTAAAAGCTTGACTCTAGACTGAAAGGGAGAAGGGGCTGGCTTACAATATTCCATGTGAAAGTGGCGTAGAAGATCACAGGCATACTTGGACTGAGAAAGGGTAATACCTTCTTTGGATTGAAAGACTCGAAGACCAAGGAAATAATGCAAGTGTCCTAAGTCTGTCATGTCAAACTTCTTTTTGAGGCTAGCTGACTTCAAATGGTTTATATGGTTGGGATCACTATTAGTAAGGATAAGATCATCAATATAAAGAACAAGGATGGTGAAGGACTTACCCACTTCTTGGTGTAGACAGTGTTGTCAGAATGGGCTGGCTTACAATATTCCATGTGAAAGTGGCGTAGAAGATCACAGGCATACTTGGACTGAGAAAGGGTAATACCTTCTTTGGATTGAAAGACTCGAAGACCAAGGAAATAATGCAAGTGTCCTAAGTCTGTCATGTCAAACTTCTTTTTGAGGCTAGCTGACTTCAAATGGTTTATATGGTTGGGATCACTATTAGTAAGGATAAGATCATCAATATAAAGAACAAGGATGGTGAAGGACTTACCCACTTCTTGGTGTAGACAGTGTTGTCAGAATGACACCTAGAAAAGCCATTATCTAATAGAAATCCTTCCATTATATCAAACACCAAAGGTCACTGCTCACAAACAGATCAAAAATTAGTACACCAGTATATCACGTGTTTAAAACCCTCAAAAATGGAAAAAGTCTGGGGCCTAAGCCAACGCGGCCACTTCAGGAAATTTATTAATATAAAAAGAAAAGTTACATATGTTTCTCTTATAAACGGTTTCCCGTACAAATGACCCTCCATGCTCTTTAAATAGAGATCATGGACCGATCGGGTGTTAAGCCATGGATCAAGTGTCATTAATACCGAGGAGAGAGTGAAACATAGGTGTTAGGGTCCTATAAATATAGGATTCATAATTTTGAATTGACTTTTGATAGTCTTGTAAAATATGTACATACCCTGCTTTCTGCAAGTTGTTTTCCAATATTTTGAAAAAAATAAAAAAATCAAAATAAAAAAGAGGGTAAAAAGTCCTAAAAGAAAGATCAAAGGACTTAAAAAATATATAGAGCCCAAAAGAAAAAGGATGAAAATAAAACATGAAAGTGTGCAAGTATAAATGCCTCTAATTATTACTTTTTGCAAATGGTTATGGCAGAGTGCCAATAAATACCATAATCCATGATGAGTTAAACTATTTAAACTTGACTTGTCATGTTTTCAATTTCCATGTTTTAGATAGTGAATAAAGTTTTGTCAGACAGTTTAATCCTGACAAATCAGTAGATAGGTAGAGAATAATGAGGAACTCATCAGTTTAATCAGAGCCCTCAGATGAAATAAGGTAGAATTAGATAGTTTATGCTTTCAAAAAAATAAATGTATCAAGGTTGCAATCCTAAATGCACTTGCTAAAAGGAAGAAAAAATGTTAGAGTAATGTTGGGTAGGTAGAAAGAAGTGGGAAAAAGCATGTAGTATTCATCACCGGGAAAAAATCACTAATTTCCCTTCCCCTGTAAGTATTCAGTATTTTATACTACCAGTAAAAAAGGCTCAGAGCATTTCTCTGACTTTTGTTGGGACCGGACCCAAGGCTCGATGACTGGATAATGGAAAATGTTGAGTTCTTATGATTAAAATCCCCTTTACCATTATTTATCCCGCATTCATACATTTTAACTCATTTTCATAAGTAAAGATTCATTATTACTTAATGAAACATAAAACCCCATTTGATTAACTTAGAAACATACAAAAACCCTCAAAAATACTTTATCCTAAGTAAATTGGTGAAATGATGAAATGAAAATCTTTGCTTTATTTATTCACTTTACTTGGTCATTTAGTGTATTTTTGTGTATTCCATTTCCCCTTGTCATCTTGACTTTTGACTTATGCTATTAATTCCCTAAAAATACCTTGTCCTATCTATATAATTCCCTTGATCTAAAATACCCCCTAAAACCCACTATTATAAAGATTTTGGACCAAAGATATTATCCACATGTTAAAATGAAAACCCAAATAATGCACCCTTTGGTCTAAAACTAACCTTAATGAGATATCCCACCCCCTATGGTTATTAAACCCTTCAATGGTTTAAAACTATATAATAAAATAATTTCTGCGCCCATACATATGTTTAAAACTAAACATACTTTCCTGCCTATCACATTTTATCCTAAGTGTTGACACAAATAAAGTCTTTTATAAGTTTCAACCCCTGCGCCTTTGCAATACACGTATCAACTCTTCCCCACATGAGTTTTTAACCCAAGGTGCTATCACAATAAGACTAAGGTTTATGATCCATTGAAATTAAGCTTTTCCCATTCATTCTATCCCCGTTTTGTAAAGCCTCAAGCTTTACATAGGCTAACCCCATATACCCTCGCCCATATACATAAAACCCTTTGTGTATATAAAAAATTAATCAAAATCATATATTAATTAGTGCCAGCACCCATAAAAGACCCCGGTCCCACCATGCCATTGTCCGCACCTTCCCAGCTAATCGTGACCCTTCGCTCCCAATCATGAGATCTAACGGTCTTTAATCCATGTCACGCCCACAAAGTGATCATTTGCCCAAGAGAAAAATGGACGCGAAATGGGTTGTTTCACCCATTCCACCTCCCGTGATGTGGCGAAAATCTATTGGATCGCATTCATTTCAACAAAAACCACTTACTGCCGAAAACGAACACGAAAACCGCTGTCGGTTTCACATTTTAAACTAAATCCACTCCCGCCTGAGTTTTAACCTGCAATAAATGATAAAGTCCAAATTAAAATAAAAGTTAAACCTTTGAAAAAACACTTATCATTTCCTTTTCGCGCAGTATATCCATCATTTTCCTTTGCTCTCGACTGTATTAAGCCGCTTTCAAGCATTTATCTCTCACAACCTTAGAATTTCACCATTAAAGTCTAATCAGGAGCGACTCTCTGCTCCAGCAATCCGGACCAGTCCTCAGAAACGACCAACAGATTTCAAGACCCTTTTTCAACAGCCAAATACCTTCTTTTCAAGGTATTTTCTGACGATTAAAACCTGCAAAGTCAATTCTAAACCATCAATAAATAAACCGGGACTTTAATAAAGAGAATTCACTAGATAAAATTGCCCAAAAATGCCAAAAAGAGGCCAAACCCTGGCCAATTTTTTCCAAGAAGTTCTGTATTGCAAAAATCACTCCTTGAAGCCAATTTCCTCAAGTTTTAAGCCCCTGAAGACCAAATTCAAAGACGTAGAAGGACTTAAAGCCTGAAGATACCGTAAAAACCTTTTTTTTCTGTCAAAATTCACTTAGGAAACCCTTGTTTCCTGTTTTATCCCAGTTTACTTTCTCTGAAAAGCCTAATTGAGAAAGAAAACCAACATAAATTATCTTTAGCCTAAGAATTGCCCAATTCATCTTGTGCTAAAGAAAAATACTCCTGCAAACAATCTAATATTGTAGTAGTTATCCAAAATGACTAAGAAATAGAGCACAAGCAAACCTGTTAGATCCAAAACACTTAAATCTGAAGGATCTAAAGCCCTTAAACCTACCCCAATCATCACTCCCAAATCTGATGCAATAGTAAATCCCCTCCAACCACCTATAGTTGCTGTAGAAAGCCTCCCTTTGACTGATTTTGACTACAAAATTGTTGATCTTGTTGTAGAATTCAACCTCTTGGATATACACAATTGGTGTTACGAAAAGTACCTGGCCAAGGATGAAATACCCATTTGGGAGACTCATTTGCCCAAATATATAGTTTCATTGACCCATCTTGGCCAAGATCTTACTAGATTATGTTAAAAATATTATGAACCAGATCAAAGGGCCATAGTCAATGCTGATAGAGAAATCCTTTTCACCATCACAGCAGAGTCAATAAACCAGACGCTTCAATTACAGTTTAATCCTTAGTCAATTCCCTTGTCTATAGAAGCTTTGACCCAGTTGTCACTTAGGTCTAGAATTCCCTAGGAAGTTCATGATATTTCAAAATTTTATGCCTTCCCATGTTGACATTCCTAAAATAAACCCTCCTTATTCCACTGCTAAATTCCATGAAGGGTCTAGACATATTATCTCTATGCTCTCCTTTATACTTGGATACTTTACAGATGGACAATTTGATGAGTCCATTCTAGGTTTCTTGTCCACCTTGTCTCCAGGCCAACCTCCATTAGTCAATTTTGACTTTGCTGGTTTCATAGCCAACAATATCCATCATCAACTGATAAAATTACCCACTGAAGGAGTTTTTAGATACTCATCTTATCTGTTTCACTTATTCTTATTATTTCAAGCTGATAAGTTTCCTATTGCATTACAAAAGATGGACTTGGCGGTTAAGCCTCTATCCATTATCTTCTAGACTTCCTTCTCAGGAAAGAGGGCATTGATTTCACCTACACAAATTTTTCAGACCTTTTTCTACATCCAGCAATGAACATTTTGTATAAAACAAAGCAGCCCAGAGTCAGTGAGGAAATGAAAAGAATCCTGCAACTTTTAGAACAGAGTAAAATGGGAGATTGGTATCTCTATGAGAAGCATACAAAGTTAAGAATTTTTGGATCCAACTTATTACCTTATAAGTTGCTTAGATATATGAGCATGAGAATTTTTGCACTGGAGTATTTGAGAAAAATTCTCAATTCTGATTCTATTAACTTCATGGCTGCTAGAAAAAATACTCAATTTAAGTTAAAGAATCAGGTTGGTCCCTTTATCATAAACCACACAGAGGCAGAAAAAGAAATCACAAAGAGATTAGCAGAGTCAAGAAAGTTTTCCATGGAACTGTTAGTCATCAATCATTTTGATCTTATACAAAGATGACTAAGTTGAAAATATCAGATTTCTAGAAACAAAATTTGCAGAAACATTGTGAGTTCTAGAAATCTCACAACCTTCATTATCCTAAGTCTATAAGTTCGCTAAAAACTTCATATATGCCTTCTAAAAATATCACCCCTCTGTTTCAAAAAGAAGCCTGTTTTAGCCTATTTTCCCCCATTTTCCCCTCATTTTCCCCTAAATTATTCTTTCGCTTCCTCAAAATCCCCTTTTAAACCTTATAAGTCCCCTTTATTTGGTTTAAAATCACCTTTTTTATCCTATCAAAACCTCAAAAAGGCTCAAAACTCACTTTTTAGGCCTATTTTCTGACCTTTTTATTAAAATAAGGCCTTAAGTGCTTTTCGGCTTAGGCCCTAACCCCTTTTCCTCCATATGACTCGCCACCACGACCGAGCGCTAAGCCCATTGGTGATCGACGCATCACACTTTCTAAGTTCTGCTCCCTTTTTTTTTTCGATGGCCAATCCACCGATGAGATTTGGACCGTCCATTCCCCAGATCCGATGGCCATCGCATCACGTATCGCATCAACCATCGCGCATCGCATTGAGCATTTCCCTTCCCCTCTCCGCTGATGATCACCCCCTGTGATGAAATCCTGATCGTTGATCCATCAAATCCAACGGCCATCACTACTTTGCTTCTCTGCCTCCCTCCACCCTATTCATTCTTTTGTGCATATGAGATCTAATATGGACAATTGATCTTTTAAATCCAACGGCCAGTGCACTCTCACATTTTTTATTTCACTCCACGACATCCCCTTCTACCCACCTTTCTCTGATAAAATCCTGACCGTCGATCCTCCAAATCCGACGGCCATCGCATCATCACCCTTTCGGCCTTCACCCCACCTTTCCATTCCGCCCGCTTCTCTGCGATGAAATACTAACCGTTGATCCTCCAGATCCAACGGTCATCGCTCTTTCACATTTTTGCTGACCCTCTCAATCATTTGTGATTTGCATGAAATTGCGAATAGATCCCAACCGTCCATTCCTCCCAAATCAATGGCTCAGGATCACTGTGGGGGCACCCGACCAAAATGACCCGTACTCCCCAGTCCCCCCGCAGTTAATCTCCACCGTTGATCTTCTCTAGATGCGACGGCTAGTATTTCCCCAATTCACTGTGGAGGCACCCCGCCGGTGAGATCCTTCCGTACCCCCAGCCCCCCTGCAGTTAATCTTAACCGTTGATCTGGCCCCCTATGATCCAATGGCCCAGAACCCGTCTCACCCTGGCCCCACTCCATCCTCTCCCCATGCCTCGATTTTGTATCACACGACGTGTTGACCGTCGATCTGAACATCTCCTCGCAGATCGGATGACCAAGATTGTAACGCACACAAACTCGTCCAACCCCCCTTCCGTGCGTTTTTAACGCGAAATAAGTGGTTTTTTTCCGGGGTTACGTGTAGCCTCCAGAGCCATATCACATTCGTCTGGGCCTAAACCACTTACCACCTTCTGGCCACGCGAAAACCACTGCCGGTTTCACCCAAAACCGCCTTGCCTCTACTCGCGCCCAAATTCAAATATTTCCTCTGTTTCTTCCTGGTTTTGTTCACAAAACCCTTCCCTGCAATAACCCCTTCATCCGCATCATTTTGTAACCCCTCCCTGAGCCTCTGTTAGAAGTCAAATCCACAAGCACAAGTTTTTATAAATGTTTTATGTTTCAAATTGCAAGTTTAATGGTGGCCAAATGTGCATGCTCTCCCACACTCAGGTAAAGTGACAAAGAGCCGAGGATGACGATTCTCGAAGGCTCAAAATAATGCAGAAAAGGGATAAGAAAGGGTTTATTCCATGTTTAAGTAGATGTGTCATGAGCATCGACCATTCATTCAAAACCCTCTAGCGCAGAAAGCCACCAGTAAACCAACAAAACGAAAGAAACAGTGAAGATTAATGAAGAGTTTTAGAGAGATTAAAGTTCAAAGGTTAAGTCAAAAGCATGAAAGATTAAAAGACTTAAACCATGTAGATTATAGATAAAGACAACATGGTGAGTTATGAAGGAAAAAAAAGTATATCAGGCCTTAAAAACAATTTAGCGATGAAATAAAGGAAAACTAGGCTAAAAGGCCTTGAATACATCAATAGGAGGCAGTTATTTCTCCAACAGATCTAGTTGCCACCTATAGCCTACCTTCTGTCTCAAAGGGAAAATTGATAGTTATTACACTAAGAAGATATTTTAATCTTTCAGGACAGTTATTGTAAAGATAAGAATAAGCCGTGAAAGTCAATCTTTTCTCCTATCTTTCTATCAGAAGTTAAGATAGAGTTATTGAAACAGAGAAGTAGTTGCACCTATTTCTGCCTTATGCCTTGCATGGTTTTCAAGGCTAGAAATGAATTTAGTCTGTAGTTAATAACATTTTGAACCCTAAATCAATTCCACCTCCTCATTTTCAGCATAAATATTGCATTGGAACTCATTGTAAAGTTGGCATTTGATGACTCTTTTGAAGTAATACATAGCTCTGCTGAAGTTGAAAGGAAATTGATGTTCTAGAACCTATAGATGTTTTTGACCTATTTGTTGATGGAGAAAGCGTTGTCATTGGATCCCTGAGCTTGGCTGTTGGTGAAGTATTCTAATTTGTTAATGTTTTTCCCGTTTTCCATTCTATTTCATCATTTCTTATTACAATAGAATTAGACTAAGAAATGTCTTTTGAAAGCACCTTAGTTATGTTTACTCTTCACTATCTTAATGTTTTCTTCTGCTAAGGAATTCTAGAGAATTCTTAATTGCTCTCTTGAACCCTTATGCTTGTTTACTTCCTAAATAGTTCAATATAGTTGGCCTCAAGAATGATTTATGGTTTTCCATGCTTGCTGCTACTTAAAAACTGTTTTTGAAGTCCCCTTCAAAGTACCATTGTCCAAAGTCTGCCAAAGAGGTCTGTTTTGATCATACCCTTTGTACTTGCTCAAATAATTGTTTTGAAGGTCTTTATAGTTGTAATCAAAGATGTCTAGGAGTTCCCTCTTCTATGATTACAGTTATTTGTGAATCTTGAATGTTTTCTTATCCTTGAAAGAAAAATCTTTGGATGAAATAGAGTGTTCCTCGACTCCTAGATTTTATTTGAAAAGATTGTCTTGGAATTGTTATTTGTTGAAGTGTAATTTCTAGAATTTATGTTTAGCCCTGTCTATGGAATGCCTCTTAATGTTCAAATAATGTTTTAATTCCCTTTGTTGAGAAGTACATATAATTAAGGATTCTTAATTGCCCGTAGTTCTACTTTTCTTTCTAAACCTTTAATGTTCATTTCATTTCACCTGAAAGACTTTGTAGATCCAACAACCAAGTTAGATTTTCCCTCTGGTACCCCTGATCTGTTTACCAACTTGTTACAATTTCCACTTGACTCCATTGCCCAATGACTTAGAGATTTCCCTTTTCTATCTATGCTGCCTATATCATCATGCCAAACCAAACAATCAAACAAACTCATGCTTCATAACTAGCCTAAAATCAACCTTTAAAAGCAAAAAAGCTTACATCTTTGCAAACAATTGAGAGATCCCTCTCTGAGACTAGGAAGGCTAGGTCCTAGAGCTCTAAAGATTGGTTTTGATGTTGCCTTGTCACTTGGCATGCTAATCTGCCAAATCACAGGACCCCAACATTTTGGTGATCATAGTGGGACCTTTGAGTTTATAGTTGCCTAGCAAGCTATTATAGGCTCTTTAGTCCTTCAGTTACTACAAAAGATTAGCTGATAAGCCATAGAGTAGAATCTGTTTGTTTCATCACCTTAGCTAAGTATTGAAACAAGTATAGGACACTCTCACAACCATAGAACTACAAAAAACTCAGAAAAACCCAAAACATTTCAGATTGGTCTTTAAATAAATCATTGATGGTGGACCATAAAAAATTTTACCTTCAGAAAAGCTAAAAATTTCCACCTGGCGACTCCACTAGCCCCAATAGCCCTGTTACTCCTCTAGATCTCCAGATTTCCTTAAAACTGTGTTAACTAGCCTTGAGGAAGTTTAAAAACCTAGTCCCCTATTATAGAAATCACTGTGAGAGGAAAATTCTTGAAAAACAGTCCTAAAAACTTCAGCCTCTCTAAATTTTGGAAACTAAAATCTGGTTTCACATAGAGTTAACACTAGATCCCATCCAGATCCTAATCCTCCTACCATAGTTGAGAATCCAGAAAGGATTTTGTGGCAAACTTCTAAATCTGGAAAAACAACTGCTGATAGGACCATCCCAAGAACAAGATCTGTCCCTAAAAATCTTACTGTCTTGAAAGATCTTCACTTTGACTTGCCTTACACAAAGAAACTATTCATAAATAAATCTCAAAGTGATTTAAACCAAGCTGACTTTGAAACCACAGATTTGCAGCAGAGCTTTAGCAGATAAGCTTCACCTTCTACTCCACCTGACTCTCAGCTTCTCCATCATTCCAGCTCCTTCCATAACAGATCTAATCATCATCATTTTGCTGGCCCAAGTGTTTCTTCCACTCCTATCCACACATCCACTATTCAAAACACCCCATTCCATTCCACTTTCCCTCTTGTTAATCCACCTCTTGTAAATCCCCCATTATTTCCTATCATGGCAGCTTGGTATGCTCCATTAGTATTACCACAACCTTTGGTTCCTTTACCCAATGAATATCAATCCAAAATTCCCCATTTCACTGGAAATGAACCTACTATTGCTCAACAGAATGTAGATAAGATGAATGATGCCTTTGATTATATGGAAATATAAGAAGAGACCATTAAGATGAGAATCTTTGCCCAAAGTTTAGGAGGAGAAGCCAAAAAGTGGTTTAAAGGCTTAGCTCCTCACAGCATTAATGATCTCCCTTCTTTATATCAAACATTCATAAACAAATGGGAAATTAGGAAGAACCCTCTCCAAATCCTTTCAGAATATACCAACCTCAAAAGAAACATTTGGGAAAGTGCCCAAGACTATTGCACTAGATTCAATAGTGTTTACAATGCGCTTCCCCCAAACATGAAACCTCCACTAGGCCTATCCTTAGCTAAATTCCCAGAGAGTTTTGATCCTGAAATGGCATACCAGCTAAGAGAAAGAGACCCCACAACTTTAGAAGATATGCATAGGGGAGCCTTAGGTGTAGAAGCAAATATGATTGAGAAAAGAGCTAGGTTGAAAGCAGAAAAAAGAGTTACATACAAGGATGAAACAATGGCATCAACCTCATCATTAGATGCCAAAATTGACAACTTAGTAAGGGTAATGGAGAGGATGCTTGAAAAGATAAATCTGAATGATAGAGTGCCTCCTAGAGAAAACCAAACAACCCCCAAAACAGAAATAGAAACCCAAATATCAGAAGAGACCCTAATCAAGATAGGCAAAGAGACAATGACCAACAGATTAGGCCTCCCTTTCAACAAAACTATGTTGATCATGAAGAAGAAAGGGAAGTTGAAAGGTTGGAAGAAAATCATGTAAACTTGATAGGATCTGACAGTGAGACAAATGCTTTTCTCACTGAAGAAGAACAAAGATTCTTCTCCTCAGAAAAAATTGAAAACAACCATGAAGATTCCGAAGATTATAGATTGGGGTTTGAAAATGCAATCATGGAGGTACACAAACAATATAATCTTAGAAGCAAAGGGAGCCCAGAGATTTCCAATGACAAAAACACTAGTATTGTTGTTAGGAAAACTTCAAAAAACCAGCCTAAGAATACAACTAGTAACACCAACATTATGACCAAGAAAATTGATCTAAATAAAGACAAAAACAGTCAGCAAAGTGTTGAACAAAGTTGCCCTAGTACTCCAGCCAGTGGCCCTAACAAATCTATCCCAAATAATAGTCCAAATAAATTTTAGCAAATCAGGATTACTGAAAGAGTTGTAAATGAAAAAAAAGATGTAAATATGTCAAGAACAATAGTTCCTTTCAGCCTTGAAGGGGAAATTGCCAAGATCAAATCACCATACCCTTAGCTGAACTAGTAACTCAGGATGTATATAAAAATCAAGTTTTGAAAGCTTTGAATATAGGCAGTGACACTGATACTTTAAACTTGACAGATGATAAACCAGAATTATTATTTGGTCCTAAAGTTGAAGGAAAATACCAAAAAAGGGTTGTCCCTCCCTTCTATGTCAGCTTGAATATACATGATAAGATCTTTCACAATGCCATGTTAGACTTTGTAGCTTCACATAACCTTATGCCCAAAGTAGTAATGGAAAGCTTAGGCTTGGAAATTACTAAACCATATAAAGACCTGTATTCCTTTGATTCAAGCAGGGTCAAACGCTTGGGCCCAATCAAAGATTTATGTGTCAATTTGGCACAGATTCCAGCTAAAGGTCTAGTCATGGACATAGTGGTTGCTGACATTCCCCCTAAGTATGGCATGCTTTTATCTAGATCATGGGGAGCCAAACTTCAGGGGAGCCTTCAAATGGACATGTCTTATGCCACCATCCTAGTGTTTAGCCAAACTAGAAGATTATATAGAGAGTCTCATATGAAATACATGGTGAGCAACATAGATAGGCCAAACAACACTCCTATGTATTCCATCCATTCAAACTTAATTTCCTTTATCTTATTTAATGAAGATGAAATCAGTCAATAGGAAAATGGAAACAAAGAAGAATTTAGTCCACCAGAACAGTCAGATCTGTCCTCCATTCAAATACAAAACAACCCAAACTTCAGCAGTAGAAACAAAATTAAAATGAGATAGAAACACCTTGGAGAATGAGCTTTGACGGCTCTTGTAGCAGAACAAGTGCAGGGGCAGGTGTGTGGATACACAATACAAACCAAGAATATTCCTACAAACTAGATTTTCCATGCACAAACAACATTGTTGAATATGAAGCCCTCCTCCTTGGCCTACATTTGCTCAAATATTTAGAAGCCAAGAAAATATCAGTCCAAGGAGATTCCGAGCTAATAATTAGACAAATTAAAGGGGAATATTCAACTAAGAACCCAAGACTCAGAGAATATTGAAATGTTTCCCTAGATCTCCTAAATACCTTTGAAAAGTACGAACTCATTTTCATCCCAAGAGCTCAAAATCATCTAGCAAACGAACTTGCCTTTGCTGCTAGTAATTGCCAAATACCATAGATAAATGAACAATTTAATATAAAGATAAAAAACAGAACTGCAGTACCTGACAATGAAGACTATTGGCAAGTGTTTGAAGATGACAAACACATAGATGATTTCATACAATCAAGGAATGATTTTGCTTTACCAACACCAAACATCAACCCTGAAGAAAGCTGTCTAAACCAAGAACAAATCCCTGAAACATAGTTGCCATTTTCTGCTAATATACATCAATTCGAACATCTTTTTAAGGCAAAATAGTTGACAATACAGACCAAAAGGACCTGAAAGTTTTACAATGTAAAAATGATACAATTCAAAGAGGCCTTATACATTAGAGCACCTTTTTTATTTCAATGATGTGGCCAAAGAACCAAGAATGGAGCCTATAGAAACAAATGTAGAAGAACATAATATAGGCAACCTAGCAAAACCCAAAATGATCAAGTTATCCAGCACTCTCCCAACCCATATCAAGCTGTAATACATAAAAATTTTCAAAGAATTTGGAGATGTGTTTGCATGGGGATACAAGAATCTAAAATCATATGATACCAGCATCATTCAACACAAAATTCCTCTTAAGGAAAATCAGAAACCTTTCAAACAAAAAGTCAGAAGGATAAACCCTGTTTTATTTCCTTTAGTCGAGAAAGAAATCAAGAAAATGTATGATGCTGGGATCATAGTTC
The DNA here is from genome assembly GCA_034641835.2 of Pinus albicaulis. Taxonomy (NCBI): domain Eukaryota; kingdom Viridiplantae; phylum Streptophyta; class Pinopsida; order Pinales; family Pinaceae; genus Pinus; species Pinus albicaulis. The sequence goes on from CM076576.1 coordinate 90,807,068, forward strand.
CCCTCAGAGATTCACAATGGGTTTCCAACTTAGTATCTGTCAGGAAAAACACTGGGGAAATCAGGTTCTGCATTGATTTCATGAATCTAAATAGAGCCTCCCTTAAAGATAACTATCCCTTGCAAAAAATGTATCATATACTACAAAGGGTGGTTGGGTCTAAAAGAATATCACTGTTGGATGGGTTCTCAGGTTACAATCAGGTGTTGGTACTCCCAAGTAATCAACATAAAACTGCTTTTACTATGCTTTGGGGTACATTCATGTATGTCAAAATGCCATTTGGTTTAATGAATGCAGGGGCCACCTTCCAAAGGGCCATGGACATAGCCTTCTCAGAAGACATAGGATATTTTATAATCATATACCTTGATGACATTACGGTTTTCTCTAAAACTGATGAAGAACACTTGATTCATTTAAGAATTTTTTTTGAGAAATGTAGGAAATATGGCTTATCTTTGAATCCCCAAAAGGCACTCTTTGGTCTCCAGGAAGGAGAGCTTCTTGGCCACATAATTTCTGAAGAGGGAATAAAAGTAGACCCTAAAAGGATTGATGACATATTGAAGATCAACCATCCTAGAAACCTCAAAGAATTACAATCTTTCATTAGGAAGATAAATTTTTTAAGGAGGTTCATCCCCAACCTTGCTGAGCTATTGAGAAATATCATAAACATGCTAAAGAAATAGATAGGTGTTAAATGGAAAATACAAGCTAAAAAATCATTTGAACTGGTAAAAAAGCTCTAACCCAAACACCAGTTCTTATTAGTCCTGATTTTACCAAAGATTTTTATATCTTTTCTTTTGCATCAAAACATACAATAGCTACAGTATTACTGCAAAAGAATAACATGGGGAAAGAACAACCAATATCCTTTTTCAGTAGGGCCTTAAGAGATGCTCCACTCAAGTATAACATCATGGAAAAACAAGCTTTAGCCTTAGTAAAAGCATTGAAAGATTTTAGAGTTTATATTTTGCATTCTCATATCATTGCTTTTGTCCCACACACAACTGTCAAGGATATTCTAAGTCAAGACCCTGATGGTAAAAGGGGAAAATGGATTGTTGTTATTTCAGAATATGAGTTAGAAATCAGGCCCACCAAACTAATCAAAGGACAAGGATTAGCAAAACTCATGGCTGAGTCAAACTTCCAAGCACTAGATATGAATATGGTTGATGTCTTAGAAGAAACAGAAGAATTCACAGCTCCATTTATTGAAGAAAATTTTTGTGAATTCACCTTGGTATGCTGATATCATATATGTGCTACTTTATCTGAATAACCCTCCAACACTATTACCGATGAAATAGGTAACCTGACCTCAAAACGGGAACTCTAACCCAAAAAGACTCAAAAAACATGAAAAAACACCCCAAAAACAAAAAAAGTGTATTCCAGAACGCACTTGGTTTTTTTTGAAGGTCAAATTTCAACATTTTATAAAATTATGCTAGAAGCAAAATTGTTTCTTGAAAAAAGGATTGAAAAAACACCCTCAAAACAAAACGAGTTGATGCTGGAATAACCAAAAAAAAAATTGTGTCATATTTTTGACATTTTTAAAAATAGAAATAACATTTTTTAATTTTTAAAATTCAAACATTAAAAAAAACCTAAAATTTAAGAAAAAAATAAATTTAAAAAATAAAAACATTTTAAAGCTTAAAATTTAAAAATATATAGGAATAAAAAAAATAAAGATAAAAACAAAATAAAAATTTTAATTCAAACATTTAAAAAAAAACCTAAAATTTAAGAAAAAAAATAAAAAATCAAAATTAAAGATTAAAATTTCAAAATATATAGAAATTAAAAAATAAAAATAAAAACAAAATAAAGATATTAAATTAAAATTTAAAAAAAAAAAAAAAAAAGAAGAAGAAGAAAAAAAGAAAAAAAAGAGGAAAGAAAGAAATTATAAAAAATAAAATATAGAAATTAAATTTAAAAAAGAAAAAGAAAATGTTTATTACATTAGAAAAAAAAAAATTAAATTTTAAAATAAAAAATTAAATTTAAAGAAATATATTAAATTCTAATAAATTTAAAACTTAAAAAAAAATAATAATAACATTATTGAAATTAAAAATAAATAAATGAAAAATTAATTAAAAATAAAAAATGAAAAATAAAATACAATAAAAATATTAAATTTAAAAAAATATATATTAGAAAAACAAATAGATTTTAAAAAATAAATTAAATTTAAATTATAAAAAATAAAAAATATATATATATATACTTAAATTAAAAATATATATATTAGATTTTATTAAATTAAAAAAAAAAGGTTAATATTAAAATAACAAATTAAATTAAAAATAAATAAAAATTAATAAATAAATGAATAAACAAATAAATTTTGAAATAAAAAATAAATTTTAAATATAAAGGAAAAAAAAAAAAAAAAACATTGTTAAAATAAAAAGTTAAAAACTTTAAAAATCAATTAAAATTCAAAAATTGAAAAAAATAAATAAAATAAAATATATTAAATAAAAAATAAAATAAAAAACAAATTAATTTGAAAATATTAAGTTTAATATATATATATATATATATATATATATATATATATATAATTTTAAATACACAATTTTAATTGAAATAAAAAAAATTAAAATTTTTATGTAATTAAAAGAATAATAATAAAAAATTAAAAAATTAAAAAAAAAAATATTAATTTCAAATAAATTTAAAACAAAAAAACAAAATTTACTAAATTTTAGAAAATTAAATGAAAAAACTAAACATAAAATTTAATAATAATATATATATATATATATATATATATATATATATATATATATATATATATATATTTAAAAAAAAATCAATTAAATTAAAAAAAAATACAAAATTTAATAATAAAATTTAACAAAATTTAGAAAAAAAAAATAAAAAATAAAATTTAAAAACAAAAAAAATGATTAAAATTTAAAAAATTAAAAAAATTAAATTTCAAATATAAAAATTAAATTAAAACAAAAAAAATAAATTTTTTGAATTAAAAAAAAAAATTAAATAAAATTAAAAAAAAAAAAAAAAATATATATATATATATATATGTATATATATTTAAAAAAAAAAAGAAAGAAGAAGAAGAATTTTTTGATCGTGGTGGCGCTGCCAATTGGCCTCCCACCCAGCGGCTGGCCTCCTGCGTCGCAACAGGGCGATTCCTGGGAATTGGCCGATTCCTGGAATCGGCCTCCCGCCCCAGGATGGCGATTCCCGGAATTGGCCTCCTGCCGCGGGAGGGCGATTCCCGGAATTGGCCTCTCGTCGCGGGAGGGCGATTCCCAGAATCGGCCTCCCGCGCCGCGGCAGGGTGATTCCCGGAATCGGCCTCAGGGCAATTCCGGGAATCACCCTGCCGCGACGCGGGAGGCCAATTCCGGGAATCGGCCTCCCGCGCCGCGGCAGGGTGATTCCCGGAATAGGCCTCCCGCCGCGGGAGGGCGATTCTCGGAATCGGCCTCCCGCCCAGCGGCTGGCCTCCACCACCATGATAAAAAAATTCTTTTTTTTTTCTTTCTTTTTTTAAATTTTTAATATTTTTTTTTTCTAAATTCAAAATTATTTGTTTTTTAATTCAAATTTTTTATTTTAAATTTAAATTGTTTTATTTTCTTATTTTTTATTTTTTTAAATTTAATATTTTAGATTAATTATTTTTTAAAATTTAAAATTTATTTATTAAATTTTAATTTAATTTAATTTTTTTTAAAAATCTTTTAGTTTATTTAGTTTTTCATTTTTAAAATTTATAAATTGTTTCATTTAAAAAAAAGAAGGTAAATTTATGGATATTTGTTTTTTAATTATTTGCACGTGATTTTTTTCATTATTTTTGTTTTTTAATGATAGTTTTTTTTTTTTAATTCTTTTATTTTAATTTTCTTTTTCAATTTTAAATTTTGTTTTTTTTTTTAATTTGTTTTTTTGTTAATTTTAAAATTTGTATTTTTTTTTCTTCTTATTATTATTATCTTAATTTAATTTTTTAAATTAAATTTTTTCTTTTTGTATTTTATTTTTTTTATCTAAATTTTAATTTTGTAATTTAAATTATTTTTAATTTTTCTATTTTTTTTTTTTAATTATATGGTTTTTTTAATAACTTAGAAAAAAATGTTTTTGATGTTTTTTCTTTTAATTTTTGTTTTTTTTTTCTTTAAATTATGTGTTTTTTTTTCAAATTTTGTCATTTCTTTTGATATAATTTTCGAATATTTTTGTTTTTTTTTTTTTTTTTTTAAATTTATTTTTGTTTAAATTTTTTATTTTTACGAGTTAATTTTGTTTTTTTTTTTACATTTTTATTGTTTATATATATATATATATATATATAAGTTTTGTGTTTTATTTCCAACATGAAAATGACCACTCTAAAAAAAAAAGGTTGATGCTGCATCAATACGTTTCAAAATTCGCATGAAAATCACTACTCTGAAAAAAAAAAAGTTGATGCTGCATCAATACGTTTCAAAATTAGCATGAAAATCACTAACATTTTAAAACAAATATTCATACTTCATAAATAAAAATATTAGAGTGTCGAAAATGTGCTAAAAAAGAAGAAGGTGATTCTGCATCACCACTTTTCAAAATCGGGTGCTTTTTATGCTACCAAAAAAAAGTAGGTAACAGTGTGGTTACCTATTTCATTGGTAACGTTGTTCTCCCTCTCTGTCTAAAACTAAAGCTAGATTCTTGAAACATAAGGCTTTAAATTATTGCATATTAAATGGGGTTTTATATTGGAAAAATGTTGTGGGAATATTGCTTAAATGTTTGCTTGAGTTTGATGCAGAAAGAATCATGCATGAGCTGCATGAGGGATAATGTGGAGGACATCTTTATTGGAAGAATATAGCAAATAAAATCCTAAGATCCGGTTACTATTGGCCTACCCTTTTACCAGATACTCAGAAACTTTTCATGTCTTGCCATAAGTGTCAAATTTTTGATGGCAAGAGAAAACTCCTACCTTTACCTTTACATCCCATCAGTGTTGAGGCTCCCTTTCATCAATGGGGCTTGGAATTCATTGGGGAGATCCACCCATCTTCTTCAGCCCAACATAAGTGGATCCTCACTGCCACTGATTATTTTACCAAATGGATAGAAGCCATACCGTCTAGGAATGCTACTGACTCTGTCATTATCAAGTTCCTTGAAACCAACATACTATCCAGATTTGGTTGTCCCAGAAAAATGATCACAGATAATGTTGCTGCTTTCAAGTCTAAAAGAATGGTTGACTTCTTCCATAAATACCATATCACCTTGGGTCATTCCACTGCCTACTATCCTCAAGGAAATGGATTAGCTGAATTCTCCAACAAAAGCCTTGTCAATATTATCAAAAAAATGTTGGAGCAGAATCAGAAATCATGGCATAGTAAGCTTATTCATGATTTATGGGCCGATATATTAACCACCAAAAAGTCAATAAATATGTCCCCCTATCAGCTGGTTTATGGCATGGATGCAATCTTCCCAACTTCTCTAGGAGTTCCAGTCATGAAACTCCTTCAAGAAGTAAAATCTGAGGAAAATGATATGCAAAGAAGGATAAATCAGGCCATTCATTTACATCAGTCCAGAGAGGAAGTATATAAGAGAACACAAACATTCCAAGAAGACATCAAGAAATTATTTGACAAAAGGACTAAAGAAAATGATTTCCAAGCTGGAAATATAGTTCTAAAGTGGGATTCTAGAAGGGAAGAAAAGGGAAAACATGGTAAGTTTGAGAATTTGTGGAAAGGGCCCTACATCATTCATTCTATAAGGGGTCGTAATGCATTCTTTCTACAAGATTTGAATGGAGAAAATATGTTTGGAGGTCCTGTCAATGGCAGGATGCTCAAGCACTACTTCTGTCAAGAGTCTTAGCTTCAAAGTTTTTCATCCATTGTACATATCATTGCATGAGAAAAATGAAAAATACAAAAAACAATAGAAAAGAGAAAAGAGGGCAGATGAAAAGAAGAAAGGTACAGCCCCATACCAAAAAAGAGAAAAATCTGAAAGTGTGCAAGCCTAAATGCCACTACTTTAAAAGAACATTGTTATTTGGTCATACAACCTAATCATGACTAGATAAATTTCAATTTACTGCTGATAGGTTAGTGAAAGAGATTTGCCAAACTATTTAATCTTGGCTTATTAGTAGAATAGATTAGGATAAAAAACAAATGGTTCAAACATACTCAAAATCTGAACCAGAGAATTGAAAGAAAGAAAAAGATGGCTCTAAACAGATCAAAATCTGAGTCATAAAAAGAAGGGAAGGATGCTTACTATTCTCAGATCTTAAGCCTTCACAATTTTGTTTCAATTTTCTGTAAATTTCAGTCTATGTGCAGCCTGTTTTTATGCCATAGTCTTACAACAAATCAGATAGTTTAATCCTGGTTTTTCTGTATTTAAATTTATGTTTTAGAATATAGAAAATAAGATCTATCAAACAGCTTAATCCTGACAGATAGTAGTTAGGTAGAGAAGCTAATGAGTTCAACTATTTAAACTAAACTCATGGAAGTTATAAGGGTAGATTTAGATTAGTTTCCTGCTTTCAATAAAAGAATAAAATGTCAAAGGAGTTTGCTAGCTCAAATGCACTCAAAAGAAGAAAAAATGCTAGGACAAGTAGGATTGAGTACGTAGAGATGTTATGTAAAAGGAATATATATTGCAGATTGTCAAAAAGTTATCTTTTTCAAAAGAAAGATCAGCAAGAAAACAAAGAAATTATGCCCAATGGATAAGGCACTGGTCTGCTAAAAAATAGGAGATTGATAATCTGAGGTTCTAGACACCTAAAAAGACAGTTGTCCTCCCCAAGTGGAGCCACTGTTAGTCATCAATAATTTTGATCTTATACAAAGATGACTACGTTGAAAATATCAGATTTCTAGAAACAAAATTTGTAGAAACATTGTGAGTTCTAGAAATCTCACAGCCTTCATTATCCTAAGTCTATAAGTTCACTAAAAACTTCATCTATGCCTTCTAAAAAGATCACCCCTCTGTTTAAAAAAGAAGTCTGTTTTAGCCTATTTTCCCCCATTTTTCCCTCATTTTCCCCTCAATTATTCTTTCACTTCCTCAAAATTCCCTTTTAAAACTTATAAGTCCCCTTTATTTGGTTTAAAATCACCTTTTTTTATCCTCTCAGAACCTCAAAAAGGCTCAAAAACTCACTTTTTAAGCCTATTTTCCGACCTTTTATTAAAATAAGGCCTTAAGCACTTTTCGGCTTAGCCCCTAACCCCTTTTCCTCCATACGACTTGCCACTGCGACCGAGCACTAAGCCCATCGGTGACCGACGCATCACACTTTCTAAGTTCCACTTCCCCTTTCCTCTTTTTTTTTTTTTCGATGGCCAATCCACTGATGAGATCTGGACCGTCCATTCCCCAGATCTGACGGCCATCACATCGACCATCGCACATTGCATCGAGCATCCCCCTTCCCCTCTCCTCCGATGATCACCCCCCGCGATGAAATCCTGACCGTTGATCCATCAGATCCAACGGCCATCGCTCGTTCGCTTCTCTGCCTCCCTCCGCCCCATTCATTCTTTTACACATCTGCGATCTAATCTAGACTGTTGATCTTTTAAATCCAACGGCCAGCTCACTCTCGCATTTTTTATTTCACTCTGCGATGTCCCCTTCTACCCACCTTTCTCCGATAAAATCCTGACTGTCGATCCTCCAGATCCGACGGCCATCGCATCATCGTCCTTTCAGCCTTTGCCCCACCTTTCCATTCTGCCCGCTTCTCTGCGATGAAATCCTAACCGTTTATCCTCCAGAACCAACGGTCATCCCTCTTTCGCATTTTCGCTAACCCTCTCGATCATTTGTGATTTGCGCGAAATTGTGAATAGATCCCAACCGTCCATTCCTCCCATATCAACAGCTTAGAATCACTATAGGGGCACCCAAAAAAAATGGCCTGTACTCCCCAGTCCCCCAGTAGTTAATCTCCACTGTTGATCTTCTCCAGATCCGACAGCCAGTATTTCCCCAATTCACTACGAAGGCACCCCGCTGGCGAGATCCTTCTGTACCCCCAGTCCCCCCGCAGTTAATATTAACCGTTGATCTGGCCCCCCCAAATCCAACGGCCCAGAACCCGTCTCGCCCTGGCCCCACTCCATCCTCTCCCCATGCCTTGGTGTTGTATCGCGCGACGTGCTGACTGCTGATCTGCACGTCTCCTCGCAGATTGGACAGCCAAGATTGTATCGCGCACAAACTCGTCCAACCCCCCTTTCGGGTGTTTTTAATGCGAAATAAGTGGTTTTTCCAGGGTTACGTGTAGCCTCCAGAGCCATATCGCGTTCGTATGGGCCTAAACCACTTACCACTTTCTGGCCACGCGAAAAGCACCGCTGGTTTCGCCCAAAACCGCCTTCCCTCTACTCGCGCCCAAATTCAAATATTTCCTCTGTTTCTTCCTGGTTTTGTTCAAAAAACCCTTCCCTGTAATAACCCCTTCCTCTGCATCGCTCTATAACCCCTCCCCAAGCCTCTGTTAGCAGTCAAATCCACAAGCGCAGGTTTTTATAAATGTTTTATGTTTCAAATTGCAGGTTTAATGGCGGCCAAATGTGCAGGCTCTCCCACAGTCAGGTAAAGTGACAAAGAGCCGAGGATGACGATCCTCGAAGGCTCAAAATAATGCAGAAAAAGGATAAGAAAGGGTTTATTCCATTTTTAAGGCGGTGTGTCATGAGCATCGACCATTCATTCAAAACCCTCCAGCGTAGAAAGCCACCTGTACACTAGCAAAACAGAAGAAACAATGAAGAGTAATGAAGAGTATCAGAGAGATTAAAGTTCAAAGGTTAAGTCAAAAGCATGAAATATTAAAAGACTTAAACCATGCAGATTATAGATAAAGACAGCGTGATGAGTTATGAAGGCAAAAAAGCAGATCAGGCCTTAAAAACAGTTTAGCGATTAAATAAAGGAAAACTAGGCTAAAAGGCCTCGAATACATCAACAGGAGGCAGTTATTTCTCCAAAAGATCGAGTTACCACCTATAGCCTACCTTCTGTCTCAAAGGGAAAATTGACAGTTATTACACTAAGAAGATATTTTAATATGTTAGGACAGTTATTGTAAAGATAAGAATAAGCCGTGAAAGTTAATCTTTTCTCCTATCTTTCTATCAGAAGTTAAGATAGAGTTATTGAAACAGAGAAGTAGTTGCACCTATTTCTGCCTTATGCTTTGCATGGTTTTCAAGGCTAGAAATGCATTTACTTTGTAGTTAATAACATTTTGAACCCTAAATCAATTCCACCTCATCATTTTCAGCATAAATACTGCATTAGAACTCATTGTAAAGTTGGCATTTCATGACTCTTTTTAAGTAATACATAGCTCTGCTGAAGTTGAAAGGAAATTGGTGTTTTGGAACCTATAGATGTTTTTGACCCGTTTGTTGATGGAGAAAGCTCTGTCATTAGATCCCTGAGCTTGATTATTGGTGAAGTATTCTAATTTGTTAATGTTTTTCCTATTTTCCATTCTGTTTCATCATTTCTTATTACAGTAGAGTAAAAAATTTAGACTAAGAAATGTCTTTTGAAAGCACCTTAGTTCTGTTTACTCTTCATTGTCTTAATGTTTTCTTCTGCTGAGGCATTCTAGATAATTCTTAATTTCTCTCTTGAACCCTTATGCTTGTTTACTTCCTAAATAGTTCAATACAGTTGGCCTCAAGAATGATTTATGGTTTTCCCTGCGTACTTGCTGCTACTTAAAAATTGTTTCTGAAGTCCCCTTCAAAGTACCATTGTCCAAAGTCTGCCAAAGAGGTCTGTTTTGATCATACCCTTTCTACTTGCTCAAATAATTGTTTTGAAGGTCTTTATAGCTGTAATCAAAGATGTCTAGGATTTCCCTCTTCTATGACTGCAGTTATTTGTGAATCTTGAATGTTTTCTTATCCTTGAAAGTAAAATATTTGGATGAAATAGAGCATTCCTCGACTGCTAGATTTTATTTGAAAAAATTGTCTTGGAATTTTTATTTGCTGAAGTGTGATTTCTAGAATTTATGGTTAGCCCTGTCTATGGAATGCCTCTTCATGTTCAAGTAATGTTTTAATTCCCTTTGTTTAGAGGTACATATAATTAAGGATTCTTAATTTCCTGTAGTTCTACTTTTTATTCTAAACCTTTAATGTTCATTCCATTTCACCTGAAAGACTTTGTAGATCCAAAAACCAAGTTAGATTTTCTCTCTGATACCGTTGATTCGTTTACCAACTTGTTACAATTTCCACTTGACTCCATTGCCCAATGACTTAGAGATTTCCCTTTTCTATCTATGTTGCCTAGATCATCATGCCCCACCAAACAATCAAACAAACTCATGCTTCATGACTAGCCTAAAATCAACCTTTAAAAGCAAACAAGATTACATCTTTGCAAACAATTGAGAGATCCCTCTCTGAGACTAGGAAGGCTAGGTCCTAGAGCTCTAAATACTAGTTTTGATGTTGCCTTGTCACTTGGTATGCCAATCTGCCAAATCACAGGACCCCAACAGGAACTATGATCCTCAAGGGATCCTGTGCAGTCTAAGGGTAAAATGCAAATTGACTCCCTTCATACATGAGCTTAAGCCTGAGATTGAGAAATTTTCCAACCAACTTGAATAGATGGAAAATACACTGATAGATACAGCAAGTAATACAGAGACAAAAGGCAAAATGGATACAGCGCTCTAGAACTTGTAAAACAACAAGAGACATTAGCAAAGAGAACCAGGGAAGAAGGAGGTTATACAGTAGAGACAACAACTGAAACCAAATTCAAAATAATCTATAACAAGAGGCTTAAACTTAGTTCAGTTGACAAGGAAAAAGTAACCATTGATGTTGATGAGACAGAAGTTCCAGTAACCAATGATGATATAGCCACAACTATGATCAATGAAACCCTTATAGAAATAGAAAAGGAATCAACTGCTAATCAGAATGATACACAGATGATTAAGAAGCAACATAACATGCAGGCCTCTTCCTCACAATCAACTGAGGAAAAGGACTTGGACATCAAGGAGAAATACAAGTAGATTAAGCAGAAGAATGAGGAGATCAAAACAGAGATATATTCTCAATTCCTCAAACAAAAGCCTCGAAATCAAAATAGGCTATTTTCAGCCTTTGATTATTCTAGTAACAAGATGATCATGTCATTTCTACAACCTACTACATCCACTCCTAAAACAATAGAAGATTATAAGAAGGTGGACCTTGAGGTTGATACAAAAACTGTCCATGAGCTAGATCAAATTGAATTTCATAGAAAAATCTCAGAGATGCTTTATTCTATAGTAGCAACCAAGGAAATGAGTGCAAATAAGCTACAGAACACCATCATTAATATGCAGGATCAACTGAAGATAGACAAGGCATATTTATATGCCAAGGATCTAAGGATTAAGGCCTTAGAGGAATTAGTTTTACAGGTGGGATATGACCCCTCAAACATTCAAGTAGCAGAACTATTGATAAAGAAAATGAACGATGACATAGCAACTTTGAGGAAATAGCTCAAGCTTCCTCAAAGTGATCATCCACAAACCAAGGAAATCCTTCAAGATCAGAGTGAGAAAGAAGAAATGATGAAGCTCATTCTTAAACTGACTGCTCAAATCAAAGAGATGGAGACCCAAATGGACCACCTTGTCAAAGAAAAAGAGATTGTAAAGGAACATGAAACTCCTATAATTCCTACAGTTATTCCAGTAATAACTACAGTAGTGCCCTCCACTTTAGGAGAGAAACTAGCACCAAAAGAAACACTGGCAACTGCAGTGCTAGTGATTTCAGCTACTACTTCAACAACAGACTCTTCTACTACACATGTTCAACAAACATATGAAGCAGGCTAGATTGTTAAAGCTATGAAGGAAATGTCTTTGAAAACCAATGAAATCAACAGCCTAAAGAAGATGATTGATAATATTGAAGCTACAAACAAGACAACACTGATAACTACTAAAAACCTTGAACAAAAGGCAATTACACTGGGAGAACAAATCAAAAGCTTACAAAAAGAGTTAATTTTCACTGAGCAGATTTCATACATAAAGAATCATCTATGGACAAACATAATTGAAGCCATTCACACTCAATGGCCTTCAATTTAGGTTATATATGAGTAGAGATATTTATTATTAGCAGCTCAGGTAGAGATTCAAAAGACCAAGGATGAGTTAACTGATAAGCCCGCTCAGGCTTTAAAACTCATCACCTTCTTGAACAGCAAGAACAGGGCAGAACTGGAGGAATTACAGGTATTGGACAGAACAAAAACAATCTTACAGATTAAAAAGGTTGTAACTGAGAAGAATTTGATGAACAATCTGAAAGATAAGTGTGAATCAATGAACATTTCCATAACAAAGTTTATGGTAAAATACACAAACTTAATACAGAGGTGCCTGCAAGACATCCATGATTTTAATGAAAAACTAATGCCACAGAAAGATTATGATAAAAAGATCAGGGAATTTTCTAAGGATCAAGTCAAAAAACCATTAACACAAGGCACTCCCACAGGAAAAGTCCTCCTTCAGCATTTTGAAGATATGTTCTTTTTACAACATGAGATTAAACATCTCTTTGTTTTCAAGCCCACTTTTGCTAAATACACAGAGGCCGATGAAAATTTCAGGAAGCTGAAGAATGTTCAAATTCCCAAGGTAGAACAGTGGAAAGCATTTACTGATTTGGTATAACAGTAAGAGGTAAAACAGTGAAGAAAGATTACCTTGAAAAACTGTAAAAAAGAATAGTGAAATAAAAAGATAGTCTACTGCTTTTACTGCAAAAAGACATATTTTTACTGTAGTAAACAATGATATAATAGTCAAAGTGTATCAGTGGTAAAGAGTATTAGGTAAAGAGTATCAGATGAAAGAGTGTCAGCGAAGGCAAGTCAAAAGCCTGATATTTTCTAGCAGCCAGAAAGCAGGACAACTAGTCAATCAAAAGATCCTTGTTAGATAAAACAATTCTATTTATTTTGGATAAGAGAACAACTTGCTGATTTGTTAAGCAACTGTCCTTCTTATATGTAAATATATTTTCTTTTTCCTAAATATATTCCTAGATTTCTCCTAGGATATTTGTAATTACATTTTGTATAAATACTTCTACATTAGAAGTATTCAGTGTGGAATAAAATTGATGTATTTACTATAGACATTTTTGTTGAACATTAGAGGCTATTGTGTGTTTGAATTTGAAGTAGCAGACTAGAAAAGCTGACTGGCATCATAATTCAGGATCCCTATGATAAGTTGATGAGTGAAGTACTTCCTACTTGTCACTATTTCCTTTTCTAAGTTTCATGCATTCATTTTATGTTTGTTCTGTCTGAATGTGTAACTAGGAGTATTACTACAAGATTAGTCAAGTGCTCCCTGTCTTTAACTAGTTTCCATTTTAATGTTTTCTTCCGATTTCCGGTGCAAGGAACCCTTAATTGCTCCTTCTCCCGTTTGACCTCTGCCTTCTACTTCCATTTTCCGGATCAAAGGATCCTTAAGTGCCCTTTATCCCAATCATACCACCTCACAAAAAACACTTTCCCAAATCTCTGAGGGTTATCTATCTTGCCCTGAATATATTTGTACCTTTTTGGCCTTGATTTCTAGTGCTGCTAGTTTGATTTAGACTCCATAGCCCAATGGACAAGTAGATTTCTCTCTATCTTGCCTCCAAGTGATTTTTTACCACCAAACCCTTTAAACCAAAACCCAATTGTACTTTCAAAAATAGCCTAACATTTATAAATCAAACAAAGATAAATCTTAAAGAGAGAGCCCTCTCCGAACCCTAGGAAGGCTAGATCCTAGAGTTTGAAGTAGGTTTGTGGTTACCTCTAGTGTTATTTGACTAAAAACTCAAAATCCCATAACTTAAGAGATTACTAGAGTGATAACATAATTGCGACCATACTGGGGAAATAACCAATCCCCTGTCTTAAATTTAGTCTTAAAGGAAAATCTTTAAATTATCCTTTTACTTTAAGATTACTTTTATAGGTTGTGGGTATAAATATAATCATTCCGACTTCTAGGAAAACCTACTATACCAGGTCTAACCCGAACCCTAAACCTGCAGTTATAGTAGATAACCCAGATCAGATTGGTAAAAAGAAAAAACAAATTGTCAATTTAGAAACTGAAGTACCATTAAGAAAAGATAATTCTTTACCCAAAGAGTTAGTAACTATAAATGATATTGATTTTGATCTGAAGTTTGAATATTCATTATTTAAAACTAAATCTGAAACTGATTTGAAAAATACTGTTATAGATCCTGTTTTTATTTCATTTTTGAATGCAAAACAGAAAAACATTTTAGTAGGAACAAAATCAAATAAATATGAATATCAAAATACAGTTGAAAAGATTAATGTTTCATTAATTAAAGATATTAATGAAGCTATTGAATTAGCTCATTTGTTGTCTTACATAAAACCTCCAGTTTCTCAATTGCATACAACAATAATACCAACAACAGATTCATATTTATATGTTGTTACTTCATTTATAGATACTACTGCAAGTTCATCTACAGATCATTTCATTCCTAGATTTCCTTTGCAGCCTAGGATATTATTTCCTTCATCTACTCAATCCACTACATCCACTACTTTGCATTCAAATTTTATAAGCACCACATCTTTATTTCCTAGCAATTCCATTTAATTACCAACTTCATTTCCCAACTCTTCAACTATAGTTTTTAGTTCATCAGTTGCCATATCCAGCACTGCCCCTATCATTTCTATTATACCTCCCAGCTCAGCAAAGTTTCAAGCCATGGCTGCTAGGTATGCTCCCCTTGTCTTACCCCAAAACCTCCATGACATGCCTCAAGATTATCAAAAAACTGTACCATTATTTGATGGCATTTCACAATATAATGCTCAACAACATGTAACTAAAATGACAGATTTCTATGAAATTTATGAAATTGATGAGTTAGATGTCCGGATGAGGTTATTTGCCCAGAGTTTGACAAGAGAAGTTAAAAAATGGTTCAAAAATTTAGCTCCTGGTAGTGTAGCTGATTTAGCTGTATTTCACAGAATATTTTTAAATAAATGGGAAAATAAAAAGAACCCCCTTCAAATTTTGTCTGAGTTTGATGCCATGAAAAGATCTCCTACTGAGTCTGTCCAAGACTATTGCACTAGGTACAACAGTGTCTACAATACAATACCTGCAAATCTTAAGCCTACACCTTACTTTGTTCTGCTCAAATTCCATGATGGATTTGATACAGATATGGCCTATCAATTAAGAGAAAGAGATGCCCAAACCTTAGAACAGATGCAATTAGATGTTGTCAGTGTAGAAATCAATATTTTAGCTAGGAAGGCTAGACTTAGAAATGAAAGAAGAGTTGCAATTAAAGAAGAAAGTTCAAACTCAGATGGTAAAATAGATTTCATTGCTAAAAATTTAGAAAGGGTGGTAGATAGATTAGATAATATAGAAAGAAAACCTCAATGGGATAATCAACCTCAGATCAGAAATCCAAATTTCAGAAAAAACAATAATTCTGGAAAAGCTAAAGAATAGCTCCAGACCAAAACATAGGCCCCCATTCCAGGAGAACTATGCTGAAATTTCTCAAAATAATGATGAAGATGAGGATAACATCAATCTTATAATGGGAATAGATGAAAACAATACCATTTTCCTCACTCAGGAGGATCAAGAACTATTTGAGCTTCAACAGCTCAAATTAGAATCTGGTGAATCCTTTGACTACAAACAAGGTTATGACTTTTCTATAAATGAAATTCATAGTCAGTATAACCTTAGAAACAAGAAAAATAATGAGTCTTCTACTAAAAACAATTCCCAAAATCAAAATAAGAAAAATGTAGAAGCCCCAAAAACAAAAGTTTTTCAAATTATCCCAAGGGAAAATAAGCAAAATTCTAATCCTTCCAGTCCTAAAAAATCAACAAGTCCCAAAATTCTTGATATTACTGATGAAGTAGCTCAATCTTCCAAATATGCACAGAAAATTAATACTGCTAAAGCTTCTAATTCAGTAAAAACAACAAATTCTGATCCTAAAAATATTTTTGTTGATTCTAAATCAGCAAATCCTAGAACAGATAATCCCAGAACACCTGCTGATAATTCTAAGTCTGATAAAACTTCTGCTGCCACACAAATAGTCCCTGAAAAGAAAATTACAAGCAGCAAAACTCAAGAAAATCAGACAGAGAATGTCAAGACAACTGAAGATAGAAATACAACTGTTGAAAATCAAGAAAAACCAACTCAGATTACAGTTACTAAAGATGAATTAGTTCAAATTAGTAAATCTCAACCCTCATTCAATATTCAGTCTGAAATTGATAAGTTAAAAATACCTATTCCTTTAACATAATTGGTTAAAAATGACTTATACATATCAACCATAACTGAAACTTTGAATATGAATGATGGTGAAGATGCCATTAATTTGAATGATGATCAACCAGAGTTGATTTTTGGCCCTGAAGTGAATGGAAAGCATTCAGATGGATTAGTCCCTCCTTTCTACTTCAGTCTTACCATCCATGATCAGATTTTACACAATGCTATGTTAGATTCGGGAGCTTCCCATAACTTAATTCCCAAAGCTATCATGGAAACTCTTAATCTAGAAATAACCAGGCCTTACAAAGATTTGTTTTCATTTGATTCTAGCAAAGTTAAGTGCTTAGGATTAATTAAAGACTTATGTGTGAATTTAGTTCAGTACCCTGGTAAGAGCATGGTAATGGACATTGTAGTAGCTGAAATCCCACCAAAGTATGGTATTTTTCTTTCTCGCTCATGGGGAGAAAAGTTGCAGGGATCTCTACAATTGGACATGAGATATGCTACTATATCAGTGTTTGGTCAACCCAAAAATCTATATAGGGAAACATTAATGAAATTCATGGTCAGTAGTGCTGAGAGATCCATAAATTACCCCATTTATTCTACACCAACTGACCTTGACTCTTTTATTTTATGTAACTCTGATAATAATGAAATACAAAATGAACTGGTTGATCAAAAGCCAAAACCAAACAATGACAACATATTTCATGAGTCCCTTTGGCACTTAGACTTTGACGGCTCTATGAGAAAATCAGGAGCAGGAGTAGGAGTATGGATTACAAATATGGAAACTAATCATTCAGAAGGACATGCCTTTAGACTCAACTTCAAATGTACCAATAACATGGCAGAGTATGAGGCACTCATTCTAGGCCTCCAGATCATCAGAAACTTAGGAGGAAAAATAATACTAATCATGGGAGATTCAGAATTAATCATAAAGAAAATAAATGGAGATTATTCTGTTTATAATCCTAGACTAGCCAGATACAGAGATACAATGATAGATTTAACTGATGATTGATTGGAATGCAAGTTTGCTGCTATACCGAGAAAACAAAATATTTAAGCACATTGTCTGGCAACTTTTGCTAGTACATGTAACTTACCATTCCAACCAACTCAAAGGTACACTGCTGAGGTTAAACATAGACCAATTATCCCAGACAACGTCAAGTACTGGTAGATTTTCTCTCAGGATGAACAGATTTACCATTTCTTAAATAATGAGGAACAATTCCAAAATTGTAAAATAGATACAGACTGTAAAATAGATTCAGATTTTGATTGTGAAATAGATAACATAAATGTACATAAGTTTGATAAACCAACTGTATTTACTCAATCTGACATAGATAACTTAGAGAATATAGATATTGAGGAAATCATTGAAGAAGAAATTGACATGTTAGATCTAAAAGATAATTTGTTGCCTAAAGGTTTAACTCCTTTGGAAGACATTTTTTATTCTAATGATGTACCTAAAAAGCCAAAAATGAAACTAGTTAGGTCTGACATTGAGGAATGTAACATTGGGACAAAATTAAAACCAAAAATGATTAAACTGTCTAAATCTTTACCTCCACAAGAAAAGGAAAAATACATTGATATTTTAAAGGAATATCAAGATGTGTTTGCTTGGAGTTATGAAGATCTCAATGCTTATGACACAAACATAATCCAACACAAAATTCCCATAAAAGATGATAAAAAAACCTTCAAACAAAAATTAAGGAGAATTAATCCTGTTCTATTACCTTTGATAGAAAAGGAATTAAAACGCATGTATGTTGCTCAGATTATTGCACCAATTAGATATTCTGATTGGGTTTCAAAACTAGTTCCAACAAGAAACAAAACTGGAGAAATTAGGTTATGTGTCGACTTTAGAAATCTTATCAAAGTGTCTTTAAAGGATAATTACCCTTCACCAAAGATGGATCATATATTACAAAGGGTAGTTGGCTCCTCTAGAATTTCTTTGTTAGATGGTTTTTCAGGATACAACGAGATCCTAGTCCAAAAGGAAGATCAGGCTAAAACAACTTTCACCACTCTTTGGGGCACTTTCATGTATGTGAAAATGCCCTTTGGTCTGATGAATGCAGGAGCAACCTTTCAGAGAGCTATGGACATAGCCTTTGCAAAGGATATTCATGACTTCTTGGTAATTTATCTAGATGAGTACATTACAATATTTTCCAAATCAAATAATGAACACTTGGATCATTTGAGACAGGTCTTTATTAAATTTAGGAAATTTGGCATCTCTTTAAATCCCAAGAAAAATCTCTTTGGATTAGAGGAAGGTAAGTTACTAGGACACATAATTTCCAAGGAAGGTATTAGGATAGATCCCACTAGGATAGAAGCAATTCTGAACATTCATCCACCTAGAAACATCAAAGAGTTACAAGCATTTTTAGGTAAAATTATTTTTTTGAGAAGATTTATTTCTAACTTAGCTGAAATCATCAGAGAACTGAATAACATGCTTAAAAAGGACTCAATTTTAAAATGGACTGTTGAAGCCAAACAATCATTTAAACCCATAAAGCAGGATTTAACTAAAACATTAGTCCTAATCAGTCCAGATTTCAAGAAAGACTTTATAATTTTTTCTTTTTCATCATAGCATACCATTGTTGCAGTTTTACTGCAAAAGAATGATCAAGGTTTTGAACAACCTATAGCTTTTTTCAGTAAGACCCTTAGATATGCACCTCTGAAATATAACATAATGGAGAAACAAGCCTTAGCCTTGGTTAAGGCCATAAAAGATTTCAGAGTTTACATTCTCTATTCCCACATAATTGCCTATGTCCCTAATTATGTAGTTAAAGACATTCTTACTCAGGATGGCCCTGATGGAAGAAGAGGTAAGTGGATAGCCACTATCCTAGAATGTGATATAGAGATTAAACCAACTAAACTCATTAAAGGACAAGGATTAGCCAGATTGATGGCTGAATCCAACTGTAATGCATTAGACATAAATTTTGTTGCTCAGATTGATGATCAGGAAGAGATGGCGACTCCAACGATCAGTGAAGCCTTTCTAGATTCACCTTGGTACTCAGATATTATCTTTGTACTTACCAAATTACAAGCTCCTCCTAGATTATCAAGGACAAAAGCCAGATTTCTTAAACTTAAAGCAATGAGATTTTGTATTTTAGATAATGTGCTTTTTTGGAAAGAACAAAGTGGGATATTATTAAACTGTTTACTGAAAGTAGAAGCTGCTAAAATTCTTGAAGAATTTCATGCAAGTGACTGTGGAGAGCATTTATATTGGAAAAGTATTGTAGATAAGATCCTTAGAGCTGGTTTTTATTGGCCTACCTTATTTGCTGATGTTAAGAATTTTGTTACTTCATGTCATAAATGTCAAATATTTGAAGGCAAAAAGAAATTGTTACCCTTACCCTTAAAGCCTATTTCAACTAAAATGCCATTTCAACAATGTGGTTTAGACTTCATTGGAGAAATTCACCCCCCTTCCTCTGGCCAACATAAGTGGATTTTGACTGCCATAGATTACTTCACTAAGTGGATTGAAGCCATTCCTACCAAACAAGCCACTGATACAGTCATTATCTCTTTCATAGAAAACAACCTTTTATCAAGATTTGGATGGCCTCATAAAATTATTACTGATAATGCAGCAACATTTAAATCTAAGAAAATGATCGCCTTCTATCACAAGTATCATATTACCCTAGGTCACTCTACTGCATATTACCCCCAGGGTAATGGCCTAGTTGAATCCTCAAATAAAAGTCTTGTAAATATCATTAAAAAATTACTTGAAGATAGCAAAAAGAATTGGAATAAGAAGTTAGTCTATGCCTTATGGGCAGATAGACTTACTACCAAAAAGTCAATTGGCACTTCCCCTTACCAAATTGTATATGGGATGGATGTTGTTCTTCCATCATCCTTAGGTGTTCCAGTAATGAAGATCATTCAAGAATCACAAGTGGCAATCAATGATATAAAAAGGAGGATAAATCAAACTATTCATCTACAACAAACAAGGGAAGAAGTCTATGAAAAATCTCAAGTCATTCAGGATAGAATCAAGAAAATTTTTGATAGAAGAAGTAAAGAAGACGATTTTTACATTGGAGATCAAGTTTTAAAGTGGGAATCTAGGAGAGAGGACAAAGGTAAGCATGGGAAGTTTGATTTTCTATGGAAAAGACCTTATGTAATTTATGGATATAGGGGTAATAATGCTTTATTTATCCAAGATTTGGATGGAACAAATATTCAAGAAGGACCAGTTAATGGTAGAATGCTCAAACACTACTATTCCTCTGAGTTAACCAATAGTTAGTCCCAGTTACTTTTACATCATTGTAAATATCCATTGAAGTTTTTAGATTGGATTGGATATTTTCTTTCCAAAGTTGAAGCCCGAAGAGAAGGCCCTTAGCTTTGAAGAGTAAGATGTCATAAATATGAGTTTTTGCGGAAAACAAAAGACAATTGTTGGATCAGCATGGTCAAAATTGAAGGCTACTAGTCTTAGAGTTCTTGACATTTCACCAAGAAATTCCATCCCCATTTGAAGCCGTTGTTAGGGTCCTATAAATATAGGATTCATAATTTTGAATTGAATTTTGATAGTCTTGTAAAATATGTACATACCTTGCTTTCTGCAAGTTGTTTTCCCATATTTTGAAAAAATAAAAAAATCAAAAATCAAAAAGAGGGTAAAAAGTCTTGAAAGAAATATCAAAGGACATAAAAAATATATAGACCCCAAAAGAAAAAGGATGAAAATAAAACATGAAAGTGTGCAAGTCCAAATGCCACTAATTTTTACTTTTTGCAAATGGTTATGGTAGAGTGTCAATAAATGCCATAATCCATGATGAGTTAAACTATTTAAACTTGACTTGTCATGTTTTCAATTTCCATGTTTTAGATAGTGAATAAAGTTTTGTGAGGCAGTTGAATCCTGACAAATCAGTAGATAGGTAGAGAATAATGAGGAGCTCATCAGTTTAATCTGAGTCCTCAGATGAAATAAGGTAGAATTAGATAGTTTATGCTTTCAAAAAAATAAATGTTTCAAGGTTGCAAGCCTAAATGCACCTGCTAAAAGGAAGAAAAAATGTTAGAGTAATGTTGGGTAGGTAGAAAGAAGTGGTAAAAAGCATGTAATATTAATCACTGAGCAAAAATCACTAATTTCCCTTCCCCTGTAAGTATTCAGTATTCTATACTACCAGTCAAGAAGGCTCTGAGCATTTCTCTAACTTTTGTTGAGACCGGACCCGAGGCTCGATGACTGGATAGTGGAAAATGTTGAGTTCTTATGATTAAAATCCCCTTTACCATTATTTATCCCTCATTCATACATTTTAACTCATTTTCATAAGTAAAGATTCATTCTTACTTAATGAAACATAAAACCCCATTTGATTAACTTAGAAACATACAAAAACCCTCAAAAATACTTTATCCTAAGTAAATTGGTGAAATGATGAAATGAAAAGCTTTGCTTTATTTATTCACTTTACTTGGTCATTTAGTGTATTTTTGTGTATTCCATTTCCCCTTGTCATATTAACTTTTGACTTATGCTATTAATTCCCTAAAAATACCTTGTCCTATCTATATAATTCCCTTTATCTAAAATACCCCCTAAAACCCATTATTATAAAGATTTTGGACCAAAGATATTATCCACATGTTAAAATGAAAACCCATATAATGCGCCCTTTGGTCTAAAACTAACCTTAATGAAATATTCCGCCCCCTATGGTTATTAAACCCTTCAATGGTTTAAACCTATATAATAAAATAATTTTTGTGCCCATACATATGTTTAAAACTAAACATACTTTCCCGCCTATCACATTTTATCCTAAGTGTTGAAACAAATAAAGTCTTTTATAAGTTTCAACCCCTGCGCCTTTGCAATACACGTATCAACTCTTCCCTGCATGAGTTATTAACCCAAGGTGCTATCACGATAAGAATAAGGTTTATGATCCATTGAAATTAAGCTTTTCCCGTTCATTCTATCCCCGCTGTGCAAAGCCTCAAGATTTACATAGGCTAACCCCATATACCCCCGCCCATATACATAAAACCCTTTGTGTATATAAAAAATTAATCAAAGTCATATATTAATCAGCACCAGCACCCATAAAAGAACTCGGTCCCACCATGCCATTGTCCGCACCTTCCCAGCTAATCGTGACCCTTTGCTCCCGATCATGAGATCTAATGGTATTTAATCCATGTCGCGCCCACAAAGTGATCATTCGCCCAAGAGAAAAACAGATGCGAAATGGGTTGTTTCACCCATTTCGCCTCCCATGACGTGGTGAAAATCTATTGGATCGCGTTTGTTTCAACAAAAACCACTTACTGTCGGAAACGAACGTGAAAACCGCTGCCAGTTTCGCATTTTAAACTAAATTCACTCCCACCTAAGTTTTAACCTGCAATAAATGATAAAGTCCAAATTAAAATAAAATTTAACCTTTGTAAAAACACTTATCATTTCCTTTTCGCACAGTATATCCATTATTTTCCCTTGCTCCCGACTGTATTAAGCTGTTTTCAAGCATTTCTCTCTCACAACCTTAGAAGTTCACCATTAAAGTCTGATGAGGAGCGGCACTCTGCTCCAACAATCCAGACCACTCCTCAGAAACAACCAACAGCTTTCAAGACCCTTTTTCAATAGCTGAATACCTTCTTTTCAAAGTATTTTCTAATGATTAAAACTTGCAAAGTCAATTTTAAACCGTCAATAAATAAACCAGGACTTTAATTAAGAGAATTCACTGGATAAAATTTCCCAAAAATGCCAAAAAGAGGCCAAACCCTGGCCAATTTTTTCCAGGAAGTTCTGTATTGCAAAAATCACTCATTGAAGCCATTTTCCTCAAGTTTTAAGCCCCTAAAGACGAAATTCAAAGATGTAGAAGGACTTAAAGCCTGAAGATACCTTAAAAACCTTTTTTTTTTTTGTCAAAATTCACTCGGGAAACCCTCATTTCCTGTTTTATCCCAGTTTACTTTCTCTGGAAAGTGTAATTGAGCAATAAAACCAACAGAAATTATCTTTAGCCTAAGAATTGCCCAATTTATCTTGTGCTAAAGAAAAATACTCCTGCAAACAATCTAATCTTGTAGTAGTTATCCAAAATGACTAAGAAATAAAGCACAAGCAAACCTGTTAGATCCAAAACACTTAAATATGAAGGATCTAAAGCCCCTAAACCTACCCCAGTCATCACTGCCAAATATGATGCAACAGTAAATCCCCTCCAACCACCTGTAGTTGCTGTAGAAAGCCTCCCTTTGACTGATGTTGACTACAAAATTGTTGATCCTGTTGTAGAATTCAACCTCTTGGATATACACAATTGGTGTTATGAAAAGTACCTCCACAAGGATGAAATACCCATTTGGGAGACTCATTTGCCCAAATATATAGTGTTGAGATTGCAACAAGATGATGAGCTTAGTGGAAAGAAGTCGCCTTCACTAAGTGGGCCTGCAGGCTATTTTTCGTGCAAGTCTATTTTTAGACATGTCGATCATATTCTATGAGTTGCAGGATGCTATTTGTGGATGGTTGGTTAAGTTAGGAAAATAGATAGACTTCTATTTTTAGACATATTGGGCGGAATCTATTTTTAGATTGCCAGTCTAAAAATAGATATGTCGAATATTATTAGCTCTTAATAAGATTTGGACTCTAAACATTATCTTATTCTCTTGGAGCACTTCAGCTAAATGCACAGATGTGGCACAGGAGATGACAGAAGGAATTATGCTATTCCTGAGGGTTAAGTGGAGCTATTGAATGGAGACTTCAGTTAGAACTCATGTGACAGAGTTTGGTGGAGTTAGTAGAAGTAGTTAATGGAGTTGTGTTCAGTTTAACTCAGTTAGACACAGTTGAGCTAGTTGTATCTAGTCTAACCGATTGATACACTAGTGAGAGTGGTGTGAATTAATTATTAATTAATTCACTAATTATTAACTCATTAATCAACTGAAGAATACATCAGTTAAATACAGTGCATGGATAGTTTCAGTGGAGACCAGTGGAGAGGTAGGTGAAAGAGCAGTGTGACTATTAGTTGTGACTATATTGGTGCATGAGTGAGTTTTCCCCCTGGAAGTGGATTATTTCTAAGGTGTTGATATCTATTTTCTTCTATTTTTAGAGCTGGTTTCACAACATGTGAAAATAATTTGTTTAATAGTTTACATAATGACTCTTGCAAGCTGTGCAGAGCCATCTTGGGGAAACATTTGTTGTGAGTTTTAATGCTTACTAGGCTAAAACTTAAGAGAGGAGAAGGTCAATTGGTGAAAGTTCAAATTAATCCTCAGCCAAGGAGGGCAAGAGTGCCATTATCTCCACCTTCAATTTCACCTTAAAGAGAAGTATAAGAAGCCATAAGCATGACTTCAAGAGAAGAAGAAATTCCTGAAGAAGTTGATCCCAAGGAGGAAGAAAGAGTGTTTAGGAAAGCATTCGTAGACATGATTGAAATGGTGAGAGTCCTTTATCAAGAAAGGAATGAAAAACTAGAAGGAGAAGGATCCAAAATTCACAAGGAAGTACAAGGATCGTCAAGAGTCCATAATGATGAAGATAAATCTAAGAAGGGTAATGAAGGAAATGGAGACAGTGGAAAGTCGCCATCATCACCCTCATCTTCATCTTCATCATCCTCTATATCATCTTAAGCACATTAATCTCACAAAGTCAAGAACACTGGTAAAAGTCCTTTTCTAAAACTTGATGTTAAGTTTAATTTGCCAATGTTTGATGGTGAAGTTAATGTAGAAAAGCTAGATATTTGGATTAGGCAATTAGAGGTCTATTTGAGAATTCAAAATTTTCATGATGATGACACCAAAATCCAACTAGCTTCATTGAGAATGGAAGGTGCAACTCTTGTTTGGTGGGAAGCCAAGACAAAGGAGGAGATCAAGAAATATGGTAATATTATCTTATCATGGACTGATTTCATTTCTGCAATAAAACAACAGTTTTATCCATTAGCTCACATGCAGAAAGCCATAATGGATTGGAAAAATTTTAAACAATTGAAAGGAAAAAATGTTCAAGTATATACCCAAGAATTTAGAAGAAGAGCTCTTTTACTTGCAATATATTTTCATAGCCATGACACTTTACTCAATTATATAGGAGGTATACATACTTACCTAATACATACCTTTCTCATGTTTAACCCTACAAGCTTAGATGAGGTTTGTGTTCAAGCCACACATTTAGAGGCAAGGGGAAAACAAAATTTAGATGGGAATGAGGAAAGTGAGTTTAAAGGAAAATGGAAGAAAAAGATAAATGCAATTACTAGAAAAGAGAAGGGAAAATTCTTCTGCAAACTCTGTTCTAAAACAAGCCATGATGAGGACCATTGTTGGAAACTTCATCAAGATTTGAAACTAGAAAGTTTTAAAGCCAAAGATAAAGCCAAGGAGAAAGGCAAGACAGTTGCAGTAGCTGAGAAAGACCTAGGGTCAGATTTAGGAGATGAAACAAAAATCATAGCTATGGGACTAAAGAACTTGAAGGGGGAAGAGTTGTAAATAAACCCAGTTCTAGTATTTCTAACTGTCACATAGAAGCTCCAAGTGAAGGAAAGAGAATTGAACTGTTTCATGTGAGGGTCATTTACAAACACACCAAGGTTGACACACTATTTGACAGTGGGTCACAAGAGAACCTTATTTCTGAAGACTTAGTTAAGAAACTAAATCTTGAGACCATTCCACATCGGAAACCATATCCTCTTGGTTGGATTTGTAAGGATGCAAATTTACATGTTTCAAAGAAGTGAATGTTGCGCTTTGAAATAACTGAACATTTCATTGACATGGTTGAATTAGATGTTGTTCCGGTTGATATTACAGGTATGGTGTTGGGCAGTCCTTACTTGTATGAAGGGAAAGAAATATTCCATCGCCATGAAAAAACATATCATTTATTCAAAGATGGCAAGGAGTACATTGTGAGAGCTCATCGTAAAAAACTAGACTCTTCTTTAGTGAATGTAGGGCAGATGAAGAGGCTTGTCAATGCAAGTCAAAAATTTGACATTGATGATGATTAAGCAAAGGGAAGTTTTACATAATCCTTTTCATGTAAATTATGATGTAAATAATGAGTTGTTTAAGTTTGAAAGAAGGTTGTCTTTGAAAGAAGATGACAAGCAGTTGAAACAATCATCTTTGGTGTCGAACGGTGCTGAAAACAAAGTGTCAGTGCAAGAAGTTGCAAAGGTCCAAGAGAAGGAAAAGCAACATAGCAAAGAAGACAAAAGATTCAACAATGATCCTTGCTGGTTTCAGAAAGGCATGGCACTGTGGCAAGGAAACTTGGTCAAGAATCGACACAAGTTCAAAGCAAATTCAGAAAAAAATCACCATAAAGATAGGATGCAAGGTGAAAGTAATTTTCAGTTTCCTTTGATTATAGGCCAATGTAGAAACAATATGTTCACTGCAAAGTTAAGTTGTTGTTCTGCAAGTTTCGAAAATGTGAAGCATGACAATGTCAAAGTCAGTAACGGTTGGTCAAAGGAATCAAGGAAAAATTTGTCATTTCATGAAAAGCTCCAATTAATGAAATCAGGGAAATTTTTATGGATTAATATTGGAAGGGTGGGGACACAGTCTCCTCATCTTCATGTTCAGTAGTCTAGAGAGATTTTGGGGTCCAAAAGCTTCCTAGTGGGGAGGTGTGATCAGGAGATCATGTCCATTTTTTAAAAATGCTCAAAAATTAAAGTGCTAAAAAATGTTTGTAACCTAAGCGACCAGAAATGTTTCGTTGCTATGATTCTCGTGCCGTGAACGGTTCGCAAAACAAAGGTCATATGCATAAGTTATGAAGGTTTGAAAAGCCCAGTAAACTCCAAAAAATGACTTTGACCAAGTTTGACTTAGTAATTTGAAAAAAAAAAAAAAAAGAATATTCTTGGGATATTCCTCGAAGTATTCCCCATAATATTCATTTGGGACAATCATTGAAGGACAAGCAGCAGCATTTGGTTTGATAGAAGGTTGACTTGTTGAAATTTTGGGCCTATCAATGAGTACCACGTGGTCTACCCAGAGGCTGCCACGTGGCCCCAGGCCAGAGGATGGAATGGCATATTAAATATTTTTGGGAGGTAATAGGTTTTGAATTCGGGACCTCTCGCCTAACCGCACAGCGCTCGACTGTTCGGGCTACAAGGTGGTTCTTAACCACAAGGTCGACGACGTTAATTTAAAGTTTCAATTATATTCCGTTGGCGGGGGGTGAGGGGGTGGGGGGAGGGCTAGACCCCATTTAAAACAACACTCCATGTAACCAGTGCTTAGAACTATGAGCTTTGCTAATCGACTACGGCGAATCTAACAGTAAATCCGGCGGTTACCATGTGGCCAACACTTTTGACATTTATTGTTGTGGATAAGTTTGGAGGTTATCGCAATGGTCAATGCAGAGCGGTCACATGCACCCTACTAACATTTAATTTAACTCCCGTCTGCTTGGAGGTTTCACTGGCGGACCTCCAAGTTCGGCAGCAGTTGCTAAACTGTCGAAATTATCTAGAGTTCCTCCACAATTAGTGGAGCTTTTTAAGGGGTATTGGGCAGTTTCTTGTTTTGGCCATAACTCCTTGGATATTCGACCAATTTTGATGAATGAATGGTAAATTTTGGGTATTCTAGACATTATGAACACATTGGTAGAGGTTTTAGAGCCATCATAGGTCATCTTGTGCAGGTTTAGCTTCAGCAAAGGTCAAGGAGCCACTAGGGCCACTCAGGTGTTTTTAGTGTATTGAGAATCCATTCTCTGTTTTCTGAAAATGAATAGTCATTCCTGACTAATTCAAGCATTCTGAAGCTTTTTTTACAAAGAGAACATCCATTTGAGGCTTTTATTCACACGTAATTACCATTTTGAGCAATAAGATATGAGGGACATGCCATTGGGAGCTGGACCAGCAGATGTAGCCCAGGAGGGGTGAACTACTTCATCAAATTTGCTGAGTATTGTTACATGTGATGTTTTAATTCTCTGTTATTTACTATTGTACAATGTTATCCAAGAAAATTACATGATTTAACCTCACACAGAATTTTGTTTAACAAAAACCATTTGTTTCACCTGCAAACTTCAAAGAACCTTATGCACACAATTTAATTATTGTTTGGATACTTAGCACAACAAAAATAATACATTCCATTTAGATCAGGGTTCTATTAAGGAAGCCATATTAAGTTGGATAGAACAAAAAGATGGAGCTTGGAGGGGAAAAACAAGAAGGATATAGGAATTTACAGCTTGTGCAACTTTGCTAGGTTCAAAGGTAGCAACAATGGTATGGATAGGAGAAAAACAAGTGTGAAGCCATTTAATTATGGGATGAGAGTCTTCTGTATCATATCTAGAAAGTGTAGGCGTAGGCACGTGTTTTCATCTAGATGAGGTAGTAGGTGGAGGTAAATCTTGCTGGGTTAACGTGCTAAGAGAGTACTAAGTTCCATAAGGTTTACAGAGTTGTTGGACACCATGCCAATCGACAACTTCTTTATGAAATATCTTTGGCATAAGGTACAAAGGCAAGAGACGGGTGTAGAAATTTTCCTTCTCTGTTGATTTGGAGAGAGAATAAAAATGGTCGTAATAAATTCCAAACCAGATTTGATAAGCATGCTTATCAAGAAAATATTTAGGGACTGTCATGATTTGGGTAGATTCAATAAGTTGGTTATACCAGGAAGCAAAGAAATTTTGATTGAAAGTAGCATTCGATTCACCAGAACAACTATTCCAGGGATTGAAGGCACACGATAGGGCTTTTATATCTAAAGGTGCATGTAGAGCACAACCATCAGGGGAATTCCATTTCATCATGGTTAGGGAAACGGTCAAGTACCTGTAAATAAAACATTTTTAAATACTAGCAAGTTCCTTCAAGAACAACCAATGAATATGAAGTTGATCAATAATTTCCAATTAAGATCAAGATTGACCCTGGTTATTTGGTAAATTATTTTAACAAACTCAACCCTTTCCTTAAGCCAATCCTTTTGAAATTTGTATACATTTGGAAACAATTTCTCTGGATGACTGGATATCAAATTTGATTTAAGTAAAGATTCTATAATGGAATCTACTATAACATTAGAGAAATCATGTGCATCATTGACCAAATTCTTTACTAAAAGAATTATGACTTTCCAACTTTTGAAAAAAATATATTTTCAAATTTTATCAATTTTAGAAAAATCCAATTTCCTTCCCTTAGTGTTGTTCTTCCATTTCAGTAGTTTGTTCAAATATCGTTTGGTATCATCATAGTAGGTATCCATATCAACTAACTCATCAGTTAAGGCATCTCCTAGCCTGCAGTATGCTTGCATCAAACTTAGCTTATCACTGAAAAGTTGTTGCTATTTTTGGAGCCGAGTATTAAAATCATAGGCCTCTTGTTTGAATTTGACTAAATGAGGGGTTCTTACCTACATCTATTCTAACTTCTTCTCTAAATTTGTCAGTTGTCCCTCCTTTAGCTTTATTTCTTTAGCATGTTGGATTTGAATTGCATTCAATTGTCTTCGCAGTTTTGTTAATTTAATATCCTTTTGATTTAATTATTCTTTCCACTGTGCTTTCAATTGTTCTTTTCTATTACAAATTCATGTTTCATGGTGGCTATCTTTACATTCTTTTCCTTCAGAAATTCTTGTACCTATACTGCTTTATCCACAGTTGCGTAGACATAGGTACCTATAAACTGAGTTAATTTAACAAGCTCATCAAAAAGAGCAACAAAAGGATCCCTTCTAAATAACTTCAAGAGAAGTAGTGAGAGGGGCACTTTCTGATACCAATTCTTGGGATTAATTTAATGTTCTCTTATGTCTACCCATTTTTACTATAAATTTATGCATTGGGCTATAAAAAACATCCATAGGAGGAATCTCCTCAATATTAAGGAAGATTTCAGAGGTAGGATTGGAGAGGATGATTTCCACATCATAATGAGTAGCCACTGGTTCCTTTACAGATATCTTTTGATCTGACCAAGTATTTTACATAGTTTTGGGATTATTTTGTGGATATTTCTATTGTGAGGAAGACTCTTTTCCCGTGTTCACATTTTCTTGTGCTCCTTTCTTTGGTTGTTTAAGGATTTGGTCAAATTATTGCCATAACCTCTCCAATTTCGAGTCTTTTGTGTGAACCTTTCCTTAAGGGTTTTAATAACTAGTTGTCCCTGTCCACTATTGTTGAGTGGAAACTACCTTGTATTTTACAGAGAAATGTTCTTCTAAAGGAAACTGCAACAAATTCATAGGTAAAAACTGGCAACCTTGAATTTATGAAAGCTAAGAATTCCTCCTGCTCCTTCACCGATAGTTTTTCATCAATACTATTTAAGACCATGCTCTATGAAGAGGATTCAACAAAAAAATCATCAAATTTATTTTCTTCATGGTGGAACCTTCTAATGCCAGAAGCAATAGCAATTTTTTGTGCTACTCCATCAAGGTCATATGTTATACACAGGATGGTGGAAAATTTTAATGCCTCTATGGGTGACACCTCCTTTTCTACATGACCAAAATTCCTTAGTGTATAGATTTTGATATGGAGAGGAAACTAAGGGAAAACCCTTTTTTTGGAATATTTAAGTGGTTTATTTATTCCATGAGCTACCATCTGGTAAGCCACTTTTCTACATAGTATCTTATCAGGAATGTAGAGGGGCAGGACATGGGGTGCAACATAGCTTCCCCAAAATGTGATATGCGTAAACAATTCCTCACTAAACTAGTTCCCAACTTTCCCGAGGCTATCCATGGATTCTAGATACTTTCTGGGAGGCTTGGCTTCAAAGACTATTTCATAAATAGGAATGATGAATTGATGGTATATTTCATAAAAGTGGCTAAGATAATTGGATTCCCAAAGCATACTATGATAAATATGAATTAGGATAGGATAAAAAAGGGTCCATTTCCGTCCAATGGTTGGGAAGTCCAAATAAAAGAAGAGACAATCCACAATATATGCAAACATGTAAAATAGGGGAATTATTCCATTTAGAAATAATTCGAGAGGTGTCTAAATATAAAGTGTGTTTGGAAAAATTATTAGACAATAGGGTGGCATAATCAAAGATATATCCCTCAAGTGTCACATCAATTAGAGAGACCCAAGTATCAGATAAATCATAAACATTAGGATAAGCATATAGTCTGCACAACATGGAAGCAATTTGACTGAAAGGAGTAGCAAGTGAGGCTATAAAATACTTACCATATTCCTCTACTTTATGTCTATTTGGGTCTTGCCTCCAATCTCTTATAGAATCAACAAATTATCCATGCTTTTTGATAAATTCCTTCACATACTATTTGTCAAAAGTGCATTGTGGTTCATGCAAATGATACATAGCTTGAAGGTATTTTTCCATGAACGAGCCAATCACGATGACCTTTTGGATATGAAACTTTCTATCCATTATATTTACCTTCTCAACTGCCCATATGATCATATTGGCATAGGGCGTTAATATGGGCCTCACTGCAATTCTATTCAAGAAGGAATTTGTTGCGGCTTGAGGAGTTGTCTTTGAAGTAGGTGTTTCGTTTTCAAATGTCACAATCCTTTCTATAACTTGAGGCCCTTCATCTTAAAAATATTTGTAGATATTTTCCCATAGCGAAATCCTTGAATCTCCAGTACAAACTGTGTATGAGAAAATACTTGCACCAGGAAGATTCTCATATACAATATCTTTGTATGGGCTAGAAGGTTGTTGTGTAAGGCCCTTCTTTTTAGAATTTTCCTTCTTCATTTCATCTAGGAGGGAGGTATCAGAGCTCACCTACAAAAACAAAGGAAATTAGCAAAGGATAGAAAATATGGGAAATATTACAAATAAATTGTTAATTGATGGTTTAACCCCTTAAATTAACTAATTTTCCACCATAAGTGTGTTAGGGAATAACCATAATGAGAGATTTTGATTGATTGGACAATGGATGTGCAGGAGGCCATATGAAGAGCACCACATCAGAGTCCTAGAGTAAAGTTCCTGGGAGGAATTTAAAATTTCAATTTATAAATTAGTTGGGGTTCCGGGCATCTAGGTAGTAGAGGAGAGAATAGTATGCATGTAGTTTCCCGGATGAAAGTAAAATAAATTTTTGGGTATTGGAGGCATAGAGTGTGTAGAGGGGAGGGAGGAGTACCCGAAATTCCATATAAATAATTTTTTGGGTATAAGGACACATGATGAATATAAAGGAGAGGGGAGTGCCCGGAACCCTGGATGCCTGGAAGGTATTGTTAATTGAATTTAAAAATGTTACGAGTTTTTGAGGAGGCATGTTATTAAAGTAGCGGGGCCACTACTCAAGAAACAATATAGAAATAGCATTTAGCGGGATTGGGGCCAAACCTTTTATGCACGTTGTTCCAGAACTATGATGACGTGGAGCCCGAAGACCCGCGTGCCCGAAAGCTTTTGGAATTAGGATTTAAGGAGTTACGGGCTTCTGGGCTTCTGGGTACCAGAGCGCCTTGTGGTTAAGTGTTAGAGTAAAAGTGCATTTTTCCAAAGATTTAGTAATTTTGTTTGAGGTTGTAGAGGTTCTTTTAAAAAAGCATATTTTATTATTTTAATGCTTAATTCAAACCCAAAAAAATTATTTAAGGGATAATTATAAGTTAGAGAAAAACAAAAGGGTCCCCATTATTATTATAATCTAAAAAATTATGGGGGGAGGGGGGGGGGTTGTTGTTTGCTACAACACCAGTTGAGATGCCTTGTTGCGCAATAGTAATTGCATCGCTGATTCCAAACGCACCAATTTTTGTAAATTGCTTTTAGTTTTGTAGGCCATTTTCCACTGTGTTTGGTTTTATTTAGGATTTATGAATTATGGGGAAATTTGTTTTGGATAATGTAGCCTCCAAAATTAGAAAAGGTAATTGGGGATTAGATTCCCCTGTTATAAATATGTATGTATAAACTAAAAATATCATCATGCTGACATAATCTGTTAAACTGTTGTTGATTAAGTTTTTCCCGTGGATGCATATTTAATTTGTCGCACCTAATTTTGTGAGTTTAATTATTGGGCGCAGGCTAAACCCCAAGTTGTGCCCACTTGAGGTAAGGCCCTATGCACATTTTCTTTTCATTTGTATGTTTCTTTCTTGTAGAGTGTGTATGTTTAATTGTTTATCATATTAGGATCGTTTAATGTGATTTACATTGTGTGTTTATCTGTAAGAATATTTCATGTTATTTTTTTTTCCTGTACTCCTTTGGGTCATGTTATTTGATTTTGGTTATGCATAGAGGTGATTGTACAACTGTTTCATAATCGGAAATTGCTGCTACAAAATTAGCATAATTGTTGCAAAATTGCAGATAGTGCTGTGAAATATGAACTTGATAAGAATCTTGCTTACCATTGGGTACTATCCTTAAGATTAAGTGTTTATTTTAATTCCAGAACTTAGGGAACTTGTGGCTGAGCGAATTTAGTAGTTAAACCTATATTTATCATGATTGTCATCACTTGTAGATTTCCTGCATGAGTATATAAAATTGATAGGAACTTTAGTACTTGTGCATACATCACAGAGTCCTCACAAGTCTAACAAACCCTGGGTTGATAATTAAATGATTATGTGAATTATCATCTCTATTCCAAATAAGAATACAAGTATTCACACCATCAAATAGTTACAATAAATATGTATAATGCACACACACACACACACACACACACACACACACACACACACATATATTATTGGGTTAGATTATGTAGTTTAATGCTTTGAGTTTTGTTTAGAATTTTTGGATTGATCCATTGTGTTGTATATATTTGTTACACGTCTCATTTAATTTCTATGTTGGCTCAAGATTTATCATTAACATTCATGGGCTTACACTCTGTACCATTTGAAAAATTTAAGAAGGTTCTCAAGGATATATATATATATATATATATATATATATTTCACCAAGCACATGTTCTCATTGTAACAATTTGAAGAAACACATTTTTACACAAAACCATATAAACATGTGCTTTAGAAACATGCATGAATTTTGATTTAAATTAATTGGAACTTTACAAATCTCAAAGTATGCCCCATGCACAACTCCACATATATTTTAAGCTATATTAAAAACATGTGTTTTTTAAAAATTTTACGTGCACTCCCTTGTGTCAAACTAAATGGGATTTGAGCCATAAACATGGTTCGGGGATGGGGGGTGGAGGGAATATGGAAAAATGGTCTTAAGAATCAAATGAACCTTCTTAACCTCAAGTGACTTGGTTAGGGAGGAAAATGTTGGCAATATGATTCCTATGTATTAATATGTTTTCCTTGATGACAACTCTCTGGTACAAGATGAAGTATATGTCTTTAGTAGAAGCTCAGGAGTCCATCTGAAGAAATGTGTAATATCCAACATAATATTTTGTATATTCTATATGCGGGTTTGTACAAGAGAAGTCACGTATACATGCAGATAAGAAAGATCCAAGTCGTGTATGCCTTTTGTGCTCCAAAAAGATAATACCAGGGGGCATTACCATGGTATTAGCCCACAGGATTGAGCACCATGTCGTCTATTTGATTTCATTCAATAATACCATTAGCAGGGGTGTGGTTTTGACTCATGGTATTGGTAAAGGCTAAATATATATAAGGAGAAGAATATCATAGTGCAAGGTGGGAATGTGTAAAGGATATCACTAAATACTTCTCTCTGAAGTATATTTGTATTGGATGAACTTTGTTTTATTGATAAATCTGAATTTATGATGCACCCTTGGATAGATTGATGGATCAAGATATCTAGACCTGAAATGACTATGTTCTTGCATGATCCATTGAAGAGATTATTAGATCTGAGACCTGGCGCATGTTTTTTGAAGTAGAGCGAAGAAATCTGGGTAAGTTCCATAGATCTGAAACATTCTACAGAATTGGTATTTACAGATCTATACACTAGTTTGTCTCTGTTAAAGCGCGTATATATGCGACTTTGCTCTAGAAAAGGCGTGTATGGAAGTTAGGGTTTTTTGAAGCTTATTGCAAATTTTTTTATTTCATTGCTGCTATAATTCTGTTATCTGTTAATAAAGTCTTCATGTAGATCTGGATTGCTTGATTGCTGTATAGGCTGCTAAATTGATTATGTAAAAATCTGATCAATGAGTGAGAAAATATGTGTTATGATTATTGATTGATCAAGGGTTCTGCAATCCTGAAAAGATATCTATTTGAAAGGCCTAGAACTGGATCTGTGACTGATTACATTCTGAAAAACAGTATTCACAGATCTATATTCAGTTTGGTGTTAAGTAAAGCGCGTATACACACAGGTTCAGTGAAGCAAAGTAGCATATGCATTTTAATATAATGAATGAATAGGGTTGATTATGATTCTGCATACTAATTTTGAAGTCTGGGTTTATTACTATGTTCTGGTTACAGTAATCTCACTGTTCTGATTGAAGTTTGGGTTAAGTATATTATTGATGATCTTATGATGAGTTGTGTTGAAGCTGTGGGATCCAGTGTGAAAATTGATGAAACTTGGTTTGCAGTGATTATGAAGGAATTAGAAGCTTCATGCCAGTATAAGTTGATGCTATGATTAGGGGGTTGAAGCTTCCTTCCAGTAGTGGCTGGTAAACGAGATCAGGGGGTTGTAGCTCCCTTCTAGTTGCATCTGGAAAACGAGAGAAGGTTGTAGCCATCTAAAGGTGGATGATTGCATACTGATATGAGTTTGCATCAATACAATATTGTAAACAGTTTTCCATATAATAAGTATTGAAGACAAAGACGACAACAGTGGTGGTTTTCTCTCGAATTGGGTTCCCACCTTAAATCTTGGTGTTCATGTGTATTTCTCTTGTGTGATAATTTATTCTGCTATTAATACACATATTTAATATTTAACTAACATATGCATGACTGATAAGATGAGTTAAAGTTTGTTTCTGAAAGTTTCTTCTGGTATATGTGCGTGTGTACGTGAGTTGGGTTCATCAAAGCTGCGTATGGAATTCGGTAAAGAAAAAATTAAAATCTATCAGTAAGCTCTAAATACTGATTCACCCCCCCCCCCCCCTCTCAGTATTTTTCCCAACAATTGGTATCAGAGCAGGTCCTTCTGAAGAAGCTTAATCGGTAGAAGGAAGATCAACCAAGATGAGAAATCAAGATGGGACAACATCTATCAGACCTCCTCTCTTCAACGAAAACAACTTAATCTTCTGGAAGACAAGGACAAGATCCTATCTTCAGTCTCTTGGAGCATATGTATGGGCTATAGTTGAAGGAGGTTATCAATATCCAACTTCAGTTCCAATAGATGTAACAACAAGAAAGAACTATGAAACCAATGCAAAGGCGGTCAATTCACTATTGGGAAATTTGACTGAATTATAATTTTTCAAAGTCATGCAGTTAAATACAGCAAAGGAGATATGGGACAAAATCATCCTAAGCTATGAAGGTGATGCCAACGTAAAAAGTGCTAAACTCCAAACTCTCAGAATTCAATATGAAAAATTCAGAATGCATAATGAGGAAAGCATTGCTAGTTTCTTTTTACGTCTAGATGATATTTTAAATCGTATGAGAAATCTGGGTGAAACTATATCTGACACTACTCTGGTAGAAAAGGTTTTAAGATCTCTAACTTCCAAATTTGAGTCAAAAGTGTCTACAATTGAAGAGAAGCAGGATCTACAAACTCTTACTATTGTTCAACTTCATGGGATTCTGACTACTTGTGAAATGAGAAAAGGAGGTCCATCTGAAGTCAAAGAAGCCATATTCAGAGCTGCTGCAAAAGGAAAGGATTTAGAAGAACAAGAAGGATCGGGGTATATCTCATAAGAATATGAGGTAAATTTTGTAAGAAGCTACAACTTTCAACTAGAAGGTTCAGAGGTAAGCTTCCTTTTAAATGCTTTTCTTGTGGAAGAGTTGGTCATTATGCTGCCAAATGTCCCCATAAATATAGTCATGAAAAGGGAAAGGAAGTGGCTAAAGGAAATAAGAAATGGTTTACCAATATAAAAAGCTATTATACTCATGAAGATAGTGATGGTCAATCAAATAGTGAAGAAGGAGAATTTGATCAAGATATTAGACTACTTATGGCATTTGAAAAGGACTCTAATGATACTTTTATGGATGCATTAGAAGAAAATGACTTTCTTGAAGAAATAAATCATCTCAAAATATGTTTGGAAGAAAGAAAAATTGCCATAGATACTCTAAAAAATCAGCTTATAGAAAAGGAGAAGCACAATGAGAAGTTAGAATGTGAAATAGTAAGTCTAAGAAAGGAAATTGAGAAAGTGAAAACTTTAAATCTTACATTTGCTAAAGGATCTGAAACCTTAGATGAAATTATCAAGGTACAATGCTCTCCTCTTATGAAGACATGTCTTGGATATAGTGGAGAATCAACTCAGTCTTCAGCACCAAGCTATCTAAATTCTGCTAAAGCCAGCCTGCAACATTCTGTCTCTCAGCAAAAGAAAAAATAATCTACACAGGTAAATCATGACCACTATAATACAAGGAAGAAAAACAATAGGAATATTAATCAGCAGGTAAATATAAATAGAAGGTTTCATGATTGCATAAATTTATTCTTTAATGGACAATGTTTCTCATGTCATAATTTCGGTCATAAGGCTGCTCAATGTGTTGCATACAAAACCATCATGACCAGAGAAGCAAGGAAGAAAAGAAATGAGATAAGAATAAAGAAGAATACTTATAACAACTTTTCTCCTCTTCAAGATGAAATTGAATGTGCTTATTGCAATAACTTTGGCCATGAAGAATCTAAATGCAGGAGAAAACTTCAGCCAAAAGAGCATATACCTTCAAATTCCAAGGTGTGGAGAAAGGAATTACAGGTTGAAAGTTGTGGCATAGCTTTATTTGCAGAAGGGGAAGAAAATCAATGGTACATTGATAGAAAATGCTCAAAACACATGACAAGTGATAGAAATAAACTCCTTTCATACAATGCTCCAGAGAAAGAAAAGAATGTTACTTTTGGAAATGACTCTCTTGCTGTCATTAAAGGAAAAGGGTCTATTTTTATAAAGGAAAAGGTGACAGCTAAAAATGTTATGTATGTGGATGGAATAAAGCACAACCTATTTAGTGTGAGTCAAATGTGTGATCAAGGAAATGAAGTCGTCTTTAGTTCAAAATAATGTGTAGTTAATGAAATTGACACATGAAGAACTGTAATAAAAGGAACTAGAACACCAAGCAATCTGTACGTATTGAAAGGTGTCCAAGAACAATGATACTTGGGTAAATCTTCAAAAAATTGGTTGTGGCATAGAAGGTTGGGACATTTTAGCTTCTCTCAAATAAGCAAATCTAGCAGACTCAAAGTTGTTCGTGATCTTCCAAGCATCACTCTACCTGAAAGTACCATATGAAAATCATGTCAATTTGGTAAGCAAACCAGGGTGCAATTCAATGCTAAAGAAGGATTAGCAAGTAAGCCTCTTGAACTTATACACACTGATCTATGTGGTCATGTAAGGAAAAAGTCACCTCGTGGAGAACAATACTATATCTTATTTATCGATGACTACTATAGAATGTGTTGGATCGGTTTACTAAAACATAAAGATGAAGCATTTGAAACATTTAAGATCTTCAAAGATTTGGTTGAAAATGAATTAGATCTAAAAATAAAATGTCTTAGATCTGACCAAGGAGGAGAATATATATCAGATGAATTCTTTGATTTCTGTGAACATCATGGCATAAAAAGATAGTTTTCTGTAGCTGGAACCCCACAAAAAAAAGGCGTGGCAGAAAGGATGAATAAAACTGTTCAAAAAATGGCTCGGGCTATGCTTGATGAATCTGGAACTCCCGATACCTTTTTGGGAGAAGCTGCTCATACTGTAGTAAACATTCTAAACAAGGCTCATGTTCGGGTAAATAAGGATAAAACTCCTTATGAACTTTGGTATGGAAATCTTCCCACCGTAAATCATTTTATAGTTTTCAGAAGCAAATTTTTTATCAAGAACAATGATGAAAATCCTAGTAAGTTTGAACCTAGAGCAGATGAAGGAATATTTCTTGGTTACTATTCTAGAAGTAAAGCATATAAATGTTACAATAAAAGACTTTAGAAGATTGTTGAATGCATTGATGCTGTAATTGATGAGTCTCTCTCAACTCCTAAAAGGGAAATACCAACAACAAATGAAGATGATGATGATGTATATCTTCCTACATCAAATAGCAACAACATGGAAGGGGAACCTAATGAAGCAACAGAAGATGATCTATTTGAAAAATCTCCATCCAGGTATGTTCAAAAGAATCATACAGAATCTCAAATCTTGGGAGAAAAGGGGTCAAGTGTCCAAACAAGAAGAACTCTTGTAGGATCTCCTAGATATCTGGCATTCCTATCCACTATTGAACCACATAATGTTAATCAAGCTAGTAAATATGAGTGTTGGATTCAAGCCATGAATGAAGAACTTGATCAAATTGAAAAGAATCATACTTGGGAATTGGTTCCAAGACCTCATGATAAAAATGTGATTGGAACGAAATGGATATTCAAAAACAAGTTAAATGAAAATGGAGATGTTATTAGAAACAAAGCTAGACTTGTTTGTAAAGGGTATGCTCAACAAGAAGGTATAGACTTTGAAGAAAAAATTGCTCTTGTAGCTAGACTTGAAGCCATAAGAATGTTTCTTGCTTTTTCCAGTTTTCAACAATTTAAAGTTTATCAAATGGATGCTAAATCTGCTTTCCTCAATGGTGATCTAGAAGAAGAAGTTTATATAGAACAACCAGAAGGATTTACTATGGGAAATGATGAAAAACTTGTTTGCAAACTTAAAAAGGATTTATATGGTATCAAACAAGCTCCTTGGGCATGGTACTATCATCTTGACAAATATCTTCATCAACAAGATTTTACAAAGGGATCTGCTGATAGTAATTTATTCACAAAAATTGAGAATGATAAACTGTTGATTGTAGTTGTATATGTTGATGACATCATTTTTGGAAGTAATGAAGAGTCCATGAGTCAGAAATTTTCTTCTGTTATGCAACAAGAATTTGAAATGTCTTTACTTGGGGAGCTAACATTTTTTCTTGGCTTACAAGTGCAACAAGCAACATATGGCATATTTTTATCACAAGAAAAATATCTTAAGAAAATTTTGAAGAAGTATGGGATGGAAGACTGAAAACCTGTGAGCACACCAATGGTAACTAGATGTAACCTTAGTTCTCATGATGATTCTCCTACGGTAAATCAACCAGAATATAGATCCATGATTGGAAGTCTGTTGTATCTCACCGGGACAAGACCAGACATTATGCATGCAGTTGGGATTGTTGGAAGATTCAAAGCTAATCCAAAAGAGTCTCACCTTCAGTCTGTAAAAATAATATTCAAATATCTACAAGGGACTCAAGAATTTGGTCTATGGTATCCAAAGCATGTTGATCTCACTCTTCATCCTTACACATATGCAGATTGGGTTGGAAATGTTGATGATCGAAAAAACACTAGTGGAGGTGCATTCTATATGGGGCCCTGTATCTTGGTTCAGCAAGAAACAAAGTTCTATTGCCTTATCTACAGAAGAAGCAGAATATGTGGCTGCTACATCTTGTTGCACACACCTTCTTTGGATGATGCAGACTCTACAAGAAATTAAAATCAAATGTTCACCTCCCATCTCCATTTTATCTAATAATACAAGTGCTATTAGCATCTCAAAGAATCCTGTTATGCATTCAAATACCAAGCACATTCCTATCAAGTATCACTTCCTACGTGAAAAAGTGCTTGAACAAAAGGTTAAATTGGAGTATGTTCCTTCCAAATGATTTGAAAATGAAAGTATTTGTTTTGTTGTTCAAAGTATTCATTTCCATTAAATTATGTGTGCAAAGTGTTTGGATAGTTTTGCAAGTGAAACAAAGTGTTTTTGATAACAATTTATGAATTTGGGTGTGAGGGAGTGTTATTTTAATTTATTGTTTAACAACTTTAATCTGAATAACACAGCAGAATAACTTCACCATAGAAACATAGCAACATGATGAGGCAATTCACCCCTCCTGGGCTACATCTGTCGGGTCCAAGGCTCCCAATGGGCATGTCCTTGATATGTTATGATGCTCAAATTGGTAATATAGTGAGAAAAAAGACTAAATATACCAAAACAACCATGAAAATGAATTTAGAACACAGAAAGAAGCTAAGAATGACTCTGATTTCACTTAAAACAGTGAAGTGTAGTCCAATGCAGCTCCATTTCCCTCAAGGCCCTAATGGCCCCCCAAGCTTCTATGAAGTAAAAATGGCTGAAAGACACCTCTGTTGGCTCTGCAACCTATTCCAATGGCTCTAGAATGCTGAGAGTACCTGAAATCAAAAACAATTTCGCTCCAAAAGGTTTTGTAAATCAGAAGTTATGACCAAAATAAGTATTGTCCAGTTTTGCCTAAAAAAACTCCACCAACTTTGGTGTAACTGCAGATAGCTCCACCAAAATAGAATTTACCACTGGAATTGGGGGCTCCACTCCAGAATAGATAGTCAGTTACATTGGTATTTAAAGTTAATGGGTCAGCGATCACATGGACCATCCAAACCCACCAGACTAACCGTTGATCCAACGGTTTCATAACCGTGGCATTGAAGTTTTACATAACCTCCGCCGCTTACCTTGTGAACACCGCTTAACAAACTGTAATCGTCAAGGTCTTTGCCATGATTCTTAGCTTCTGGTCCCCTGTATAGGGGGCTGGCCCCCCTTTTGCCGCCAACCATACATTTGACAAACTTTATATATGCAATGTGACCTATGGATGGTAAGAGCCACCACGAGCCCGGGTGGTCAGGCCTTGGGGCTGCCACCCGATCGACCCCCGGTCGAATTCTACCAACTCGCAAATATTTTTCCACATAAAATATTCACCGGCCTGGGGCCACGTGCCGGCCTCTGGGCAGGCCACGTGGCGCCCACTAATTGGCCACCAAAATATCCAGTCAACCCAATGTCCAATCCTCAAATGCCAAGTGTCGAACGGTGATAGGCCTGAAGGGAATATTCTATGGAATCTTTTGGGGAATATTCCTAGAATATTCTATGGAATATTCTTTTTTTTAATAATTTTAAAATCAAAATCAACCCTGGTCAAATTGGACTTTTGAAGGAACTTGTGAATTTCAAACTTGAATAACTTTCACATACAGTGTCGGATTTGAGTGCCGTTCACTGTGCCAGGATCATATCGATGAGGCCTATCCATTCGTTCTAGTTTCAACCAATTCTAAGCAGTTCCAATTTTGAGCATTTTTTCAACTTAGGACATGATCACCTGATCACACCTCCCCATTGGGAAGCTTTTGGACCCCAAAAGCCTTCAATTACCTGTTACGAAGATGAGGGTATAGGTCCCTCACCTTTTCTACCTCAATCCACTTTTCCTTACTCGGTTTGCTGCCTTTAAGAACAACTCGAGCATAATCACCATTTCCCCTCCTTCAAGTGTGTGTCCTTCTGTCAAGGATAACATCCTCTTTCAGCACATCCAAAAATTCTGGCGAGAAATCCTCTATGGATGGTAGTTGAATGTCACTTTCATAATCAACAATTAAAGGAGGTTCATACAAACATAAATTTTCCACATTCACAATGGAATACATTTGCATGTATGAAGGCAAATCTAATTGAAAAGCATTATTTCCAAATGTTTTAAGGATCTTGAATGGACCATAACGAATAGGCTTCAGCTTTTTACCTTCTCCTTGCATTATTTCCTTACTAATATGCAACCATACCTCATCCCCTTCTTGAAACTTATGATCAATTCTGTGCTTATCATGCCTGCCCTTGTACTTGCCTTGACTTTTTTCAAGCTGTTCTTGAAATTGCTGATGTATGAGCTGAATTTTTTCAATGAATATGTGAGATTTTTCAATGTCACTATGCCCATCAATGGCCACATCCTTCTCAAGAATGAAATCTAAAGATGACTTAGGAAAATACCCAAAACAAGCTTCAAAAGGTGAAGTATTTGTAGAAGAGTGCTTGGCCTGGTTGTAAGCATGCTAAATGTAATGCAAGTGCTCATGGGATTCTTGCTGCAATAACCTCTCAAAATATGTACAATGTTTCTGTTCACTACCTCTGTTTTTCCATCTGTTTGCGGATGGAAAGTAGTACTCTTCTTCAACTTGGTGTCCATCATCTTCCATAAATTGGACCGAAAATTCCCAACAAATCTAGAATCCCTGTCACTAACAATAGAAGTAGGCAAGCCATAATGAACCCATACATGTTGAAAATATAAATCAGCAGTTTGTTCAGTAGTTATAGTTTTCTTGCATGGCATAAGAATACACATCTTGCTGAAACGATCAACTACTACATAAAGATAATCATGTTGCTTTCTAGATAATGGTAGCCCTCCAACAAAATCCATAGAAACACTTTCCCATGGTCTAGAAGGTACTGACAATGGCGTATATAAACCAAGCTTCCTATTAATAGGCTTGCTTGTAGCACATAATGAACAACCTCTAATGAAACATGAAACACTATCTACCATGCGAGGCCAATAACAATACCTCTGTAAATGTGCCACTGTTTTTCTTACCCTGAAATTTCCAGCTATGAGAAAAGAATGAGCTTCTCTCATGATACTTAGTCTCTCCCCCTGTGGTATACATAACTTGCCCATATGAAATAGAAAATTATTATGCAAATGATAATCATTCTCCTCAACATGATTCCCTTCACTCAAGTTAGCATACACATCCTTAAAATCAACATCTGATGCATAATGTTCTATGTAGCTCTCATGTACAATAGAATCATTCTTAAGTAAAGTACTAGCAATAATAATAGGCCTTGAAAGGATATCAACAACATTATTGTTGTAGCTCTCATGTACAATAGAATCATTCTTAAGTAAAGTACTAGCACTAATAATAGGCCTTGAAAGGATACCTTTCTTGTACCTTATTACCAAGTGAAATT
This sequence comes from Pinus albicaulis, assembly GCA_034641835.2. Taxonomy (NCBI): domain Eukaryota; kingdom Viridiplantae; phylum Streptophyta; class Pinopsida; order Pinales; family Pinaceae; genus Pinus; species Pinus albicaulis. The sequence continues at coordinate 90,851,691 of CM076576.1, forward strand.
GTTGTAGGAAGCCCATCCATCTGAAATGTCATGACTATTGAAATTTACTTTGCGATTGCAAGTACTGTAAAGGCTGATAGTCGGTATGAAAAATTGTTTCTTTGCCCATCAAATAGTGTTTCCATTTTTTAACACTTTGTACCAACACATACAAATATTTATCATATGTAGGATAATTCACAACAGCACCATTAAATGTCTCAGAATGAAATGCAACAGGCTTACCATGCTGTAAGAGAACTGCACCCATGGCGTAATCACTAGCATCTGTCTGAATCTTGAATGGCTGTCTCAAGTCCGATAATGCAAGGAATGGAGTTGAACTTATCTTCTCTTTCAAAGACTCAAAAGCTTTCTGTTGCTTGTCTCCCTATTGGAAAGCATGCTTCACACTAGTCACTGCATGCATAGGAGCTGCTATGGCAGAGAAGTTAGAAATAAACTTCCTCCAATACTGAGCTGCACCCAAAAAACTTCTTACCTATGTAATGGATTTTGGAGTAGGCTAATTCAAAATGGCTTCTACTTTGAAAGGATAAATTCTCAAAGCACCTCCTCCTACTATGTGTCCCAAATAAACCAAAGAAGTCTTTCCAAATTCACACTTTGACATTTTAAGAAATAACTTATTTTTCTTCAAAATATCAAGTACTTTCTTAACATGCATGACATGCTCTTCTCTAGTCTTGCTGAAAATCAAGATGTCATCTAAGTAGACAATAATGAAATCATCAAGAAAAGGACGTAAGACATCATCCATTACCCACATGAAAGTTGCAGGTGCATTGCATAAACCAAACGACATAACAAGCCACTTAAAGAGTACCTGTTTGGTTTTAAATGCTGTCTTCCAAATGTCACTTTCTGCAGTTCTAACTTGATGATAACCACTACATAAGTCTAACTTAGTGAAATATTTAGCATCATTCAGCTGATCCAACAAATCATCTATCCTTGGAAATGGGTAACGATTCTTTACCGTTATTTTGTTCAATGCCCTGAAGTCCACACACATGCTCCAAGTTCCATCTTTCTTTGGAATCAACACTATCGTGACCCAAATGGCAAAGTGATTGGTCTTATGAATCCTTTATCCAACAAGTCTTTAATTTGCCTTTTGATTTCAGCATTCTCCATGATAGACAAGCGGTACATGCCAATGTTAGGAAGAGGACAATCTTGATGTAAATGGATTTCATGTTGAATCTCCATTTTAGGAGGTAAACCTATCAGTTCCTCAAACATCTCATGATGTGCATCAACTACATCATATGAATCTGATTTAAGCTTGGAATCACAATTTTAAAATGACTCATGATTCATATCAACCTTGGGCTTAACCATAAGAAGTACAAAACTCTTACTAGAATTTACTAGCCTTTTTACCTGTCCTGCATTTACCATCGCTATATTTGCCTTCTTGCGATGTGCTCTGACAATGAACTCCTTTCCATATTTAAAGAGATGATATTTATTTTCATGGCGATGGAAGATTTCTTTCCTGTCAAATAAGTAAGGACTTCCCAAAACAATCCCTGATATATCAAGCGGCACCACATCAAGTTCAAATGTGTCAATAAAGTGTGCAGTTATGGCGAATCACAATATGCACTTTATTGAGACTTGTAAGTTTGCATCCTTGCATATCCACCCAAGTGGATAAGGCTTTGGATGTGGAATGGTCTCAAGTTTTAGCTATTTGACCAAGTCTTCTGATATGAGATTTTCTTGTGACCCACTGTCAAACAGTGTGTCAATTTTAGTATGTTTTGAGACTACCCTCACATGGAACAATTAAATTCTTTTTGCCTCATTAGGAGCTTGTACATGACAGTTTGAAGTACTAGTGCTTGGCTTAGTTTCAGTTTCCTTTCCCTTCATAATTTTCAAACCCATGGCTGCAATTTTGGTTTCATCCCCTGAATCATCACCTAAATCTTGAGGTGTAGTTGTAGTAGCTGCAATTTTCTTCTTTCCCTTGTTTTTGTTAAACTGATTTCTTTTTTCAGGATGTAATTTCCAATAGTTTTTCTTTTCATGGCCCTCTCTTGAACAATGTTTACAAATAAATTTTTCACCCTCTTGTTTGATAGATGCATTCTTTTTTCCTTTTCCCTTAAAGGTTTTATATTTTTTCTTCCCTTTGAAAGGATTGTTTCTACCCTCATCAAAAGTGTTTTTCCCTCTAGCCTCTAAATGCGTAGCTTGTACACAAACTTCGTCTAGACTAGTAGAATTGAACATAAGGATAGTATGTTTAAGGTAACTGTGCAAACCACCTAAATATTTTAGCAAAGTATCTTGACTTTGTAAGTCTACCCCTAATAAGAGTGCTCTTCTCCTAAATTCTTGGGTATAGTCTTGCACATTCTGTCCCTTAAGCTGTCTAAAGTTTTGCCAATTGATTATAGCCTTTTTTAGATGAGCTAATGGATAAAATTGCTTCTTGATTGCAGTAATAAATTCAGTCCATGATAAATTAATCCTACCATGTTTCTTAATTTCATCCTTGGTCTTGGCTTCCCACTATACCAATGCTGCTCCATCCATTCTTAGCGAGGCTAGTTGTATCTTGGTGTCATCATCATGAAGGTTTTGAATCCTTAAATAAACTTCCAATTGGCTGATCCAATTGTCAATTTTCTATGCATTGACTTCACCGTTAAACATAGGCAATTCAAATTTGACATCAAGCTTTAAAAAATGATTTTTACTAGTGGTTTTCGACTTATGAGATTGATTTACCGAAGTCGAGGAAGAGGATGAAGATGGAGATGGTGGATCACCATTTCATCCATGTCCTTTCTTTGACTTATCATTACTCTTCTTTCCTCCTAAGGAACCCTCTCCTTCTTTTTGGTTTTTAGACCCTTTTGGTTTTTATACCCTTCTCCAACAATCCTATCATTTCTTTCTTGGTAGAGGATCCTTACCATCTCAGTCATATCCAAGAAAGCTTTCTGGAATACCCATTCTTCTTCCTTGGGATCCATCTCTTTAGGAGCTTCTCCTTCTCTTGAAGACATGCTTGAAGTTGATTCTAGGGCTCTTGAAGGTGGTTCTCTGACCCTTCTTGGTTGTGGATTAGTTTGAGCACTAACCAAGTTTCCTTCACCTCTCTTGAGTTTTAGCCTAGTAAGCATGAAAACTTGCAAACAAATAACTTAATTTTTGCACAAAACAAATGCTGAGTAAAAAATATAGCTTCTAAGGCTCTAATCTTGAGCTTTGATATCAACTGATCTGAAAATGAAAGTATTTGTTTTGTTTTTCAAAGTATTCATTTCCATTAAATTAAGTGTGCAAAGTGTTTGGATAGTTTTGCAAGTAAAACAAAGTGTTTTTGATAACTGTTTATGAATTTTGGTGTGAGGGAGTGTTGTTTTAATTTACTGTTTAACAAATTTAATCTAAATAACACAGCAAAATAACTTCACCATAAACACACAACAACATGATGAGGTAGTTCACCCCTCCTGGGCTACATCTGTCGGGTCCAAGGCTCCCAATGGGCATGTCCTTGATATACTATGATGCTCAAATTGGTAATATAGTGAGAAAAAGGACTAAACAGACCAAACCAGTTGTGACAATGAATTCAGAACACATAAAGAAGCTAAGAATGACTCTGATTTCACCTAAAACAATGAAGTGTAGTCAAATGCAGCTCCATTTCCCTCAAGGCCCTGATGGCTCCCCAAGCTTCTCTGAAGTAAAAATGGCTGAAATACATCTCTATTGTCTCTACAACCTATTCCAATGGCTCCATAATGCTGAGAATACCCGAAATAAAAAAAAAATTCGCTCCAAAAGGTTTTGTAAATTAGAAGTTATGACCAAAAGAAGTTTTGTCCAGTTTTGCCTAAAAAAACTCCACCAACTTTGGTGTAACTGCAGATAGGTCCACCAAAATAGCATTTACTGCCGGAATTGGGGGCTTCAATCCAGAATAGACATTTAGTTATGTTGGCATTTAAATTTAATGGGTCGGCGGTCACATGGACGGTCCGAACCCACCGGACTAACCATTGATCCAATGGTTTCATAACCGTGGCATTGAAGTTTTACATAACCTCTGCCGCTTACCTTGTGAACACTACTTATCAAACCACAACTGTCGGGGTCTTTACCACGGTTCCTGACCTATGGTCCCATGTATAGGGGGTTGGCCCCCCTTTTGCTACCAACCATACATTTGACAAACTTTATATATGCAATGTGACCTATGGATGGTAAGAACCACCCCAAGCCTGGGCGGTCAGGCCTTGGGGCTGCAACCCGATCGACCCGCGGTCGAATCCTACCAACTTGCAAATATTTTGCCACACAAAATCTTCACAGGCCTGGGGCCACGTGGTGGCCTCCGGGAAGGCCACGTGGCACCTGCTGATTGGCCACCAAAATATCCAGTCAAACCAATATCCAATCCTCAAATTCCAAGTGTCGAGTGGTGATAGGCCTGAAGGGAATATTCTATGGAATATTCCAGGGAATATTCTTGAAATATTATGTGGAATATCCTTTTTTTAATAATTTTAAAATCAAATTCAACCTTGGTCAAACTAGACTTTTGAAGGAAATTGTGAATTTCAAACTTGAATAACTTTCACATACAGTGTCAGATTTGAGTGTCATTCACTGCACCAAGATCGTATCGATGAGGCCTATCTAGTCATTCTAGTTTCAACCAATTCTGAGAAGTTCCAATTTTGAGCATTTTTTCAACTTAGGACATGATCACCTGATCACAAAAGAAGAAGTTGCTGATATATTTACTAAACCTCTTCCCAGGGAAGCATTCGAATATCTCAGACAGAAGCTGGGAGTTGTCTCTGCCTCTGAGATTAAATCTGCATAATTTTCAGAAGTTTAAATTTGATACGTGGGTTTCATAAAGATGAATCACGTATATACGCGAGTTTCTGTGCATAAAACTACGTATGGGTTTTTCTAACAGAAATTCTCTTGGTTAGCACTCAGAACAGTTGTGGTGTTGTTGGGTAATCTCTATTGTTGTTCCAGTATTCATATTTCTATATCATTCTCTGATGAAGATGCTTTGATGAATTGGGTGTTGAAGATGTTCAGGATGCATCAGCTTACGGGGAGCACCTGTCTTGCTGAAAAGGATGAATTGTTGGCATTCAGATTGGTTTTTGATATATGATCTATCTCTTGAGATCTTTTGGTCCTGTTTATGACATGTCATTTCTGTAATTTGATGAAAAGGGAATGTTGACTCTCATGATGAAAATTGTTCTATTCAGTCATCTTTGTAAACCCACTTGGTTGGGTAGTTGTGTCAAATATGTAAATTCCACTTGGTTGGATCATTGATGTAAGTATGAGCCCTTGGTGATAGGAAAAGTCATACTTGGTTGAGTTATAGAGTCATGTAATTCATTGAAAATGTCCAAAGTTTCAGCATACACTCAGGGGGAGCATGGTCCAAATGGTGCCCTTTGCTCTTGATGTCAAAGGGGGATAGAATATTGGGTGTTTGAAGTATTTGAATAATGGTTATGTCTAATGTATCTATCTGTTGTAGTGATCAAACAATATCATGGTTGCCATCAAGTCCAAAGGGGGAGATTGTTGGCAATATGATTCCTATGTATTAATATGTTGTCCTTGATGACAACTCTTTGGTACAAGATGAAGTATATGTCTTCGGTAGAAGCTCAGGAGTCCATTTGAAGAAATGTGTAATATCCAGCAGAAGATTTTGTTGATTCTATACGTGAGTTTGTACAGTAGAAGTCGCGTATACACGCGGATAAGAACGATCCAAGTCGCTTATGCCTTTTGCGCTTCGAAAATATAATACCAGAGGGCATTACCATGATATTAGCCCACAGGATTGAGCACCATGTCATCTATTTGATTTCGTTCAAGAATACCATTGGCAGGGGTGTGGTTTTGAATCATGGTATTGGTAAAGGCTAAATCTATATAAGGAGAAGAAGATCATAGTGCAAGGTGGGCATGTGTAAGGGATATCACTAAATACTTCTCTCTGAAGTATATCTGTATTGGATGAACTCTATTTTATTGATAAATCTGAATTTATGATGCACCCTTGGATAGATTGATGGATCAAGATCTCTAGACCTGAAATGGCTATGTTCTTGCATGATCCATTAAAGAGATGATTAGATCTGAGACCTGACGCATGTTTGTTGAAGTAGAGTAGAGAAATCTGGGTAAGTTCCATATATCTGAAACATTCTGCAGAATTTATATTTACAGATCTATACGCTAGTTCATATCTGTAAAAACATGTATATACGCGGCTTTGTGTCAGAAAAGGCATGTATGGAAGTTAGGGTTTTCTGAAGCTTATTGCAGAAGTTTTTCTGTCATTGCTACTATATTTCTGTTGTTTGTTAATAAAGTCTTCATGTAGATTTGGATTGCTTGATTGCTGTATATGCTGCTAAATTGATTATGTACAAATTTGATCAATGAGTGAGAAAATATGTGTTATGATGATTGATTGATCAAGGGTTCTGCAATCCTGAAAAGATATCTATCTGAAAGGCTCAGAATTGGATCTGTGACTGATTACATTCTGAAAAATAGTATTCACAGATATATACACAGGTTGGTGTTAAGTAAAGCGTGTATACACGCGGGTTCAATGAAGCAAAGTAGCGTATGCATTTAAAGATAATGAATGATCAGGGTTGAGTTTGATTCTGCATACTGATTTTGAAGTCTGGGTTTATTACTGTGTTCTGGTTATAGTCATCTCACTGTTTTGATTGAAGTTTGGGTTAAGTATATTATTGATGATCTTATGATGAGTTGTGTTGAAGCTGTGGGATCCAGTGTGAAAATTGATGAAACGTGGTCTACAGTGATTCTGAAGGAAGTAGAAGCTTCCTGCCAGTAGAAGCTGATGTTATGATAAGGGGGTTGAAGCTCCCTTCCAGTAGTGGTTGGTAAACGATATCAGGGGGTTGTAGCTCCCTTCCAGTTGTAGCTGGAAAATGAGAGAAGGTTGCAACCTTCTGCAGGTAGATGCCTACGTACTGATATGAGTCTGCATCAATACAATATTGTAAAGAATTTTCCATTTAATAAATATTGAAGACAGAGAAGAAAGTAGTGGTGGTTTTCTCCCGAATTGGGTTTCCACCTTATATCTTGGTGTTCATGTGTATTGCTCTTGTGTGATGATTTATTCTACTGTTACTACACATATTTACTGTTTAACTAACAGATGCATGACTGATAAGATGAGTTAAAGATTGTTTCTGAAAATTTCTTCTAACAATAAAATTATATCAGTATACACAAGTTTCTTTTGGTATATGCTCGTGTATACACGAGTTGGGTTCAGCAAAGCTGCATATGGAATTCAGTAAAGAAAAAGTTAATATCTATCACTAAGCTCTAAATACTGATTCAGCCCCCCTCTCAGTATTTTTCCCAACAGAAAACACGTTGGCCTTATGCCTAAATGTAGCTTCTTAAGCTTAATGATTATGAACAACTCTTACAAACCACAACATAAGTCCTCTACAGGGTGTCTTTGACATTAGAGTTAGATGTGTATGTCATATTAGTTTCTTCATATTGAGGATTGGTTGTAGGGAATTAACCATGGCTGAGGAGGGAAAAATAGAACTGTGAGATATTATTGATTCTTCCTAGGTTTAAGAGCTTTGAATGAGTCTAAAACCCCATATATGAGTCTTTTGTAAGGGGTCCTTTGTAGGCATTCAAGTGGGATGCATGCACCATGAGTATTTTTTATTCTCTAAAAATTTATTTTAAGGCCTAAACATGGATAATTAGGGAAACAATGGTGTTAAGTCCTAATTGAACCTTCTGTAGCTCATGTGAATGAAAAACACCTAAAAAATTGAAACAAGCACTTTGTGAGGAGTCTTTGGAATCCATGTTGAATATGGTGGCCAATATATGGTTTTGGGCACATTGGATGGGTATCCAATACCTGACCATAGTTAGGGGAGGGAAACAAGAGCCTTTGGCCCTAAACCTTTTTTCTTATCCTTAAGTACCTTTGAAGAGTCCTGACTCCTTGAACCATCACATATGACATTTGTAAGTTATATTTTTCCTTGTGTGATATGGGCACCATGACTAGGTTATTTGTGAACCATGAATGGGTTTCTAGGTCTAATAAAGCTCAGCGAGACAATAAGGACCTTGTTCCTTAAATGAAGTTTCTTGGTCTTAAGTTCCATGAGCAACACATACAACTGATCAAACTTATCAAGATTTAACACCATGAATGTGTCTCTGAAAAACAACAAGAGATCCCTATAAGGTATCTATAGTCTAGGAGATGGATGCAATAATAATGATCTAAACACAAAAAAATCCATAAAACAAAATGTGTCTTGGACCCTCCACTTAGTTTCATGCTTGTAGTTATTTAACAGTGAAGTGGGATATGGGTGCCATGGGTATGTTTTGTGATTGGAAATTGGTCTTGAAGCCTAAACATGGTCCTAGGGGGAAAAGGGGTTAAACCCTAAATGAACCTTCTTTAGCTCAAGTTTCATCCTTATTCGAGGAAAGAACTTGGGATTTAAGCCCTAAATATAGCTACTCAATACCAATCACCATGATCATCACCTCCAAACCATATCATAGGAACACTTTAAGAGGGGCTCTCACATCAAATTTGGGACACAATTAGGATGTTTTGTGCACCAAGGATGGGGTGTGGGGCTTTGATCATGGTTGAGGAAGGAAAGCAAGTGCCTTAGGGTATTTTTGAATCTTCTTAGATTCAAGAACCTTGAATGAGTCGTAAAGGAAACACAACAATCCTTTTTAGGGGTTATTTGTAGGGATATGTGCACTATGAATATGTTTTCAACAATAGAAATGGGATTTTAGGCTTAATCATCAGGAAAAATTTTAAGGGCTAATATTTTTCAGGTGGACTAATTTTCCATGTGTTATCACCAAATTGATCCTGATAGGGTTCTGATCAATCAACTTAATGTAACTCTTTCAAACCACTTTTAACTGAAGATTAGCCTCTTTAGTTTGAGAGGGCCCTCTCAAAGGGGATTTATGATTTTCAATGGAAATACTATTAGATGGATAACTCTATGAACTGTGACTTGGTTTTGATTGATTGTAGGTAGAAAAATGAAAGACTTGCTACCATTGGGCTATGGGGTCAATCATCAGTAAACTCAATGACAATAATTCTTCTTATGGAAGCTGAGGCAAATAGAGGTTTCAAATAAAGATGGTACACACACAACATAGGGAAAACTGATCCAAGTGGATATCGGTGGCCACCCGCCTATTCCACTTGGGGCCCCACCATTGTCTCTTTCAGTTTTTTTTTTCACAACTTACTATTTTTAGTAGTTTTTCAGGTCCTAAACTTCCGGAGCCGTTTTTGGCATACTATCTCTGTTTGGGGCTTCAAAACGGCTCCGGAAGTTCAGGACCTGAAAAACTGCTAAAAATAGTAAGTTGTGAAAAAAAAATTGAAAGAGACAATGGTGGGGCCCCAAGTGGAATAGGCGGGTGGCCACCGATATCCACCTAGATAAAAAACACAACAATTTAACCTCTAAAGGATGTCAGAGCATGTTACCATGAGTTCTGAGTAATTAGAGATAAAATTGACTATAGATGATTAAACATGAAAGATATAGAGGAAACAAAACATTGAACACCTTAGTTAAACTGAGAGGGGGGGGGTGAATCAGTTTAACACATACATGGAATTTTTTAAAACTTTTATTTTAAATCTTATTTACACCTTCATTTCATGGTCAACTTAATATGTGAGCAACAAGTATTACTATCAAATAGATTTGTTAATGTAATAGCAGATTGAATATGAGAGCAGCAAGTATTAAGCAGATGAGATAAATCACATCAACACATAAAAATCATGCACAGAGACACCAAATATAAGTGGAAACCCATAAAGGGAGAAAACCACATATTATTATTGTTGTGATGCAAAGGTAAGCTCCAACTACCTCTCACCACTATTTTCTGCAGGCACCAACCTACAAGAGGCTCTATCCTCATTTCTGCAAGCTACAACTTGCAAGGAAGCTTCAACTCCCATCAATTTTCTGCAGGCACCAACCTACAGGAGGCTCCAACCTCAGTCAGCTACAACTGACATTTTATCAAGCTACAACTTGATGTGGAAGCACCAACTCCCATCTATTTTCTGCAGGCACCAACCTATAGGAGGCTCCTACCTCAGCCAGCTACAACTGACATCTATCAAGCTACAACTTGATAGGGAAGCTCCAACTTCCTTATTATTTCAAAAAAAAAAACACTTGCTGATTTACCTTGGATATCAGCTCTATTCTGTATTTTCTCTTCTGCCGTTCATCAATTCTTATATCAGACCTGCATCATATCTGCTCAGCCCTTCCTTCTTCTCTTCTTTTCTCCTCAATTCTTCATACTCATAATTCTCTATATTCACACTCTCTGACCTCTTGCAGCTTTCCTATTTTCTTCAACTATCTTCAATTCTGCTGCACACTCTCTCCTCTTCTCATTCTATTTTCATCAATCTCTCCTCTTGGATATTACCCCCTTTTTATACAAGATAGCTTCATGTCTGTTGTATTCTCTTGGGACGATTCAGGAAATGGACAGTCATGTCTCTTTGTCTTCTGCCTTCTCAATCCTTTTATCTGCTTATTCAGAAAATATAACTGTAGGTATCAATTTAACATTACAGTGGGAATTTGTTCTCTCTTGGAGACTTGCCAATGCATCACAAACAATAAAAAAAATTAAAATATTAACATTCGAATTACAAAGTGAATTCCCGCTCACTCATTTTGTCTCTTGGCCTTTATGCATTTTGTCTTTTCTCTAGCTTTGTCTCTTTTGTCATTTCTCTTCTTTGTACTTCTGTTTATGGTAAAATTTGCGTAACTCTGAATTTATGAGCTGAATATTTATTTTATTTTTATACCAGCGCTTTATATATAAATGAATCTGCTGACTGTAATTCAATCCTTTACATGCAGCAAGTGTCTTGTTGATGTGGCGAGTTCCGCAGGCCAGAACATACATATATTACAATTGTATTACATTAATAATCACCCTCCCGTTAAGCTGAGGCCCGTGGGTCTACAGACCACGTGGCATGTTTTAATACAACCGCAGCCATGTTTTATATATCTCACAGCAATTATTTTATATAAACAATCGCCCTCCACCTTAAGCTTTTGGTCTTATATTACAATCCAATAAATCAAATCATAGCCTCTAATATATGAAGGGGTCCGGCCCCACATCTCCGTCGGCGGATCGGTGGTGTCAAACAAAACTTGCGATTGCGATTGATCAAATGGACGCGATGACCACATAAAACATGGCTCATAGCGTAATCGGGTCCGAACTTTGAACAAATGCAATCGGGGCACACAGTATAAAAGTTCCGATTGCGATCAGAACACGGATGCGATTTGCACATATTAACTCCCGCATATAACAGGATCGGGTTCGCCACTTCAATCGCAACATATTACACAAGTCGTGCGATCAATCGGAAAGTTTTGATTGCGCTTAAGACCCCGGATGCGATTGAACCTATTAAATCCTTTGTATAATGCCATCGGGTCCGCCACTTCAATCGCAATCGCAAGTCTTTTAATATGTGTTGCGATTGGGCACTGTTCATTGTATTTTGCCGATGCGATTGGGAAAGGACTTCAAACAAGTTTGAATTACAATTCATACCTCCATCGGGTCCGGACTTCCAATCGCAATCACAACTCATATGTTCTCCGATACGATTCACCAATGCCGATGCGATTTGACCGTAACTCAAATATGTATTATCCCCCGTTTATACACCCATCGGGTCCGGGCTTCAATCGCAATCGCAACTCTCAGTTGGTTGCATGTTCCGCTGCCCTTGCGATCTCCGATTGCGATTGGGGAGGGGTCCCACCTTATCAAACTTTGGTTTATGCGCTCCATAATATAAATGCCTTGGACCTTTGTTTATGTGATGCACTGCACATATATGTTTATATATATTTTTGCCGCTGGAGTGAAGCGATTCCCGGAATAAGTTTGTGTTATATTATATGTATAATGCCGATTGGAGTGTGCGATTCCTGGAATATGGTTCTGTATTATATGCATTGTATTGCCGCTGGAGTTAAGCGATTCCCGGAATAAGTTTGTGTTATATTATATGTATAACGCCGGTTGGAGTGTGCGATTCCCGGAATTATGCATATGAATGTATCTGCCGGCTTGGGCGATTCTCGGAATTTTATAACGGCTCTACCTCTGCCTCTCTTTATCATCGCTCTTGTATCTACCTACTTATTTTATATACTTTCTTTCTCTGTTCTTCGTTGTGCCTCTGCCTGTTTCTGCTTCAACACTGCCTCCTTTGCTGCTTTTGTTACTTCTTTGTCTCTTCCTTTCTGCTATATCTGTTGTCTTAGTTTCTTTGTGCTCCTTTCTCTATTGCGTATATAGAATCCACTCCACCTGTTATACTTGTAGCACATCCTATGAGGCTCCGATCTTCTACGCCTTCAATTCAACAATTCTTTTCCACAACTTCGAGCTCCGCTACGTTACCAGAGTTCTGTTCCTCATCTTGATTTAATTCTGCAGAATGAATTGATGTATTCTCCCCAACAGTGCTTCACAGTCTTCCCACTAGAATAATTGTTCCTCATCACTCTATCTCATTCCTCAGCTACTTGTATTATGATCTCTTTGTTTCATCTACTCCTTGACTGATGCTACTCCTTAATTCTCCTTTTGCTGCCTCAGGTGTTCTTCCTTTGCCATATCCTTTGCCTTGTTGCTGCCTCAGGTGTTCTTCCTTTGCCATCTCCTTTGCCTTATTGCTGCCTCAGGTGTGCTTCCTTTGCCATCTCCTTTGCCATCAATGACAACATTTCCAACAGTCTCCCCCTTTGGCATTGATGGCAACTCACTTTCTCTGTTTGCTTTCTCTTTCTCTTGTTTCTTGCTCTTCCTCCTGCTATTTGTTCTTCCTCCCCCTTTGACATCAATGGCAAAGGATGAATCCTCATCCCTCCGTATGGGTTCTGTCGTTGTATTTCCTTTCTCTGAGTTTGTGTTTAGGCATTCTTCTTCTGACTTTGTACCATGCTGCTCTATACTGGTGTACAATATTTGTTGAGAGAACACTTTTGAGAATATTTTAACTTGTATATACACATTGAGTCGATATCATTCCAAAGTAATGACAGCTATAATTAGACTTGTATAATAAGAGATGCATCATTGGATCAAGACTTAAAGATTGTGAATGCTCCGAGTGACATATCAGGCTTGCTTCAACTATACTTTGGTCTATATCTGATGTAGTGTGCCAATATATTTCTGTTGAGGAAGATTGCAGATGGAATATGTCTTCTTTTGCAATAGACATTTGTAGTCAAAATCTATTCCGTTGTGATGATGCCAATATATCTTCTATTGCTGTGGTTCACAGCTTATTGTGAGGATAGGCAATATATTTCAATATAAGAGACTAATGACTTTCACTGCTTACACACTCTTCCAAAACAACCCCTGCAAATCCTTTGTGCTTTGAGGTTATTTTGCCATAGTTCTTTGATCTTGAGGACCTGTATCATATTGTTGTTCCATGATAACTCTTGATATTCTATTGATAGATATGCGACCTGTACCTAGTACCAATTGATATTACCTTGATAAACCATGTAGAGATTTCATTTTAGCTTGCACATGAACCCATAGTTTCCACTATTGATCTTCCCACTGTTCACACCAACAATCATCAATATACTAAATCTGATCTTGGCATCATTAACCTGCTACTTATTTTGTCATCCTGATTTGAAAGAATGTCACTGCATTTTATTTTCTATGACAGTTCCAGAATCACTGCTGCTTTATACACTACTTTATATACCAATTCAACTGTTACCATGGCTTCTTGATGCCTTTTTAATGATTGCAACCAGACTTCATAACAAACGTTTGAAGATTTGAATATACCACTCGCTTTATAGTTCGCCACCCGACCTTGTATTAATACTCCATGCTTTGAAAAACAAACTTTATAATAAGACTTTCGGACTGGCCCACCTATGCACCATACCCCCTCTATCCTCCGCGCACTTTTATTAAACTTCGCGTATCTTCATCGAATAGTCACCGCCGGATGTCCCCTTTTCAAATCAATGGTCCTGAGAAATTCCGCTCGGTGTCCCGGTACTGACGTTAACTTGCGAAATCACAGGTTAAACGGTGGCTTCCAATACCACCTATGCCACGTGTCAACAATCTTATGGAATCGCTAGCCCTCTAGATAATACTGCCTCCGTACCAAAAGTGGTGCGAAATAATCCGGAAACCATAAGTGGTTTTGCTACAGTGTTTCACCAAGGTTCCGGTCTTCTTTATTAAATAGTCGTTTTTTAGTATATTATAATGATTCGAACCCACTCACGAAGGTTTCGCTCCACCATTCACATTGCGCATTTGACTATGGTTCCGCTTCACCATTCACAACCCTTGCACCATACATAACCTTTGCCGATTTCCACCATACATAACACGGTTTCGATTATTATTATGCAGAGGTTTCTTATGCATTTCTTATAAATATTCTGCTACAGGGTCTCATTCATACAGAATTCTCGTCACAGGATTTAACTAGTCAATTGCCTTTGCTGCCTCTGTTCTCCTTCTAACAATTTTGCTGGCTATTGTGAGTTTTAGATGGTCTTCTTCTTCCATAGATCTCTGTTAGAGAAACTTCCTTTCTCTTACTGATCTCATAGCTGTTATCATTCCAAGGAGATCTTCTTAGACTACTTTCATGGGGTAAATATATGAACTGCTCTCCCCCTGGGATGTTGCTTCATATTTGTCACTGGATGCATTTTTGCTTTGCTTCCTAGAGCAGCTCCCCCTGAGACTATGGCGGATTTATTATGTTATTGAGATGATAGGCTCCCCTTTTCTCTTTTCTTTCCATACTCTATCGGGGTTCATCATAATGTCTGCACTCCTTTCTGATTCATAGTTTTGTTTGATTGGATTGGATTTCATCATCTGTCTGGAGTTCTTTAATATATATGGCAATTTACAGTCTTTAGCTTTGTGACCACGCTTGAGGCATACATAACATCTTATTTGACCAAGGTGCATTTGAGCTGATGTATAATATTTCATTCCCCTTTTTGAACATAATTTATAATCAACATATTTATGTCCAAATTCATTGCATGCATAACAGTAGCCATGGAAATGATTTGTATACCTGGTGGAAGATTGTCTTTTCCCTTTGCTTGCTTGAGGGGTTCTTCTCTTTTGCTGCATCTTTTGCTGGTTGGAGTTGATAGACCTTCTCTTACATTGTGCTGCATTATGTCTTGGTTTATGACAAGAGAAACATGTGCTATTTTTCATAGGAGGAAAGAACCTCCTTTGACAACTTCCAAATTTATTCACTTCATCCTTAGGAGCATGTGAGCCTTTAGTAGCCGATTGTTTCATCCCTTCATTCTTTGTCTTCTCATGTTGTTGCTTGGTTATGTTTGTTTCTTTACAAATCTTGTTCTTGCTGGCTTCTTCTTCAGTGGGAATCTTTTGAGCTGCTTCATCTTCCTTTGCTGCCTTTACAAAAATGACATTCCTTTTATCTTCAATCTTGGACTTGCTGGTTTCCCCTTCATATCCTATCCCAGCCTTTATGTGAGGTGGTCTTTGAGAATTGAGAATTTGGTCCAACTGTCTAGAGCTTTTCATTAGAGGTGTATTCATTAGTAGTTCTCTTTGGGATTTTTCTAAGTTCTTTCTTAGGCTCATCACTTCTTCTTCCAATCTTTCACATTCCTGACTTTTCTTTCTCATTTGTTGCAGCAGAGTGTCTTCTATCTTCCTTTCTTCTTCAAGGTGTGTCTTCAGGCCAACAATTTCTTTCTTATCTTCAAATTCTCTCTCATCACATATTTGCATCACTGTCTTAAGGTCTTTGTTTTCATTCTTCAATCTTTCTATTTCAGTCAAAGCAGTGTCAAGTTTGGCCCTTTCTTCAGCTGCAATTTCTTCATAGTTCTTACTACCATTCACACTAGCAGGTACTTCATTTGATTGAGAATCTTCTTTTTGACATGAATTTCTCTTTTTCTTAATTCTCTTATCCTTCTTGTCAGTGCAGTCCTTAGTGTCTACTCCATGTATGAAGTGCAGTCTATCCCATATTTCTTTTGCAAAGGTTAAATCCATTATCAACTCAAGGTCCTTGTTATGAAGATTGTCATATATCACACATTTTTCCTTAGCATTCCTCTGTTGTTCTTTCACTGTGGGTGATTCTGTGTAGTAACCATCACAAACAAGCTTCCATACCTCTGGATCATCAGCCATAAATCCTGTCTTAACCTTATCTCTCCATTCAGGAAAGTTAGTTGTATTTAGCACAGGTACATTTTGATAGTCCATGACTCAACCAGATCTCCTTCAAGTTATTAAGCTTACACCAAAGGAACTGGCTCTGATACCAATTGTTGAACCCTTAGTTAAACTGAGAGGGGGGGGTGAATCAGTTTAACACATACATGGACTTTTAAAACTTTTCTTTTAAATCTTATTTACACCTTCATTTCATGGTCAACTTAATATGTGAGCAATAAGTATTACTATCAAACAGATTTGTTAATGTAATAGCAGATTGAATATGAGAGCAGCAGGTATTAAGCAGATGAGATAAATCACATCAACACATAAACATCATGCACAGAGACACCAGATATAAGTGGAAACCCATAAAGGGAGAAAACCACATCTTATTATTGTTGTGATGCAAAGGCAAGCTCAAACTCCCTCTCACCACTGTTTTCTGCAGGAACCAACCTACAGGAGGCTCTATCCTCAATTCTGCAAGCTACAACTTGCAAGGAAGCTCCAACTCCCATCAATTTTCTGCAGGCACCAACCTACAGGAGGCTCCAACCTCAGTCAGCTACAACTGACATTTTATCAAGCTACAACTCGATGTGGAAGCACCAAATCCCATCTATTTTCTGCAGGCACCAACCTACAGGAGGTTCCTACCTCAGTCAGCTACAACTGACATCTATCAAGCTACAACTTGATAGGGAAGCTCCAACTTCCTTATTCTTTCAAAAGAAAAACACTTGCTTATTTACCTTGGATATCAGCTCTGTTCTGTACTTTCTCTTCTGCTGTTCATCAACTCTTATATCAGACCTGCATCATATATTCTCAGCCCTTCCTTCTTCTCTTCTTTTCTCCTCAATTCTTCATACTCAGCATTCTCTATATTCACACTCTCTGACCTCTTGCAGCTTTCTTATTTTCTTCAACTATCTTCAATTCTGCTGCACACTCTCTCCTCTTCTCATTCTGTTTTCATCAATCACTCCTCTTGGATATTACCCCCCTTTTATACAAGATAGCTTCATGACTATTTGTATTCTACTGGGAATTCGAAATGGACAGTCATGTCTCTTTGCCTTCTGCCTTCTCATCTCTTTTCAGCTTACTCAGAAAAATGTAATTGTAGGTGCTTATTTTAATATTACAGTGGGATATTTGCTCTCTTCCGAAGACTTGCCAATGCATCACAAACAATAAAAACAATTAAAACATTTACATTCGAATTACAATTTGAACTCCAGCTCACTCATTTTGTCTCTTGGCTTGCTGCGCATTTGTCTTTTCTCTAACTATCTCTTTGTCCCTTTCTCTTCTCTGTATGCCTTTCTGTTTATGGCTGCTGCGTAACTCCTGAATTTATGAACTGCATTTTTATTTTATTTTTATACCAACGCTTTATATATAAATGAATCTGCTGACTGTAATTCAATCCTTTACACGTAGCAAGTGTCTTGTTGATGTGGCGAGTTCCGCAGGCCGGAACATACATATATTACAATTGTATTACATTAATAATTGCCCTCCTGTTACGCTGAGGCCCGTGGGTCTACAGACCACGCAACATGTTTTAATACAACCGCAACCATGTTTTATATATCTCACAACAATTATTTTACATAAACAATCGCCCTCCACCTTAAGCCTTTGGTCTTATATTACAATCCAATAAATCAAATCACAACCTCTAATATATGAAGGGGTCCGGCCCCACATCTCCGTTGGCGGATCGGTGGTGTCAAACAAAACTTGCGATTGCGATTGATCAAATGGACGCGATGACCACATAAAACATGGCTCATAGCGCAATCGGGTCCGAACTTTGAACAAATGCAATCGGGGCACACAGTATAAAAGTTCCGATTGCGATCAGAACACGGATGCGATTTGCACATATTAACTCCCGCATATAACAGGATCGGGTCCGCCACTTCAATCGCAACATATGACACAAGTCGTGCGATCAATCGGAAAGTTCCAATTGCGATTAAGGTCCCGGATGCGATTGAACCTATTAAATCCATCGTATAATGCCATCGGGTCCGCCACTTCAATTGCAATCGCAAGTCTTTTAATATGTGTTGCGATTGGGCACTGTTCATTGTATTTTGCCGATGCGATTGGGAAAGGAATTCAAACAAGTTTGAATTACAATTCATACCTCCATCGGGTCCGGACTTCCAATCACAATCGCAACTCATATGTTCTCCGATGCGATTGACCAATGCCGATGCGATTTGACCGTAACTCAAATATGTATTATCCCCCGTTTATACACCCATCGGGTACGGGCTTCAATCGCAATCGCAACTCTCAGTTGGTTGCATGTTCCGCTGCCCTTGCGATCTCCGATTGCGATTGGGGAGGGGTCCCACCTTATCAAACTTTGTTTTATGCGCTCCATAATATAAATGCCTTGGACCTTTGTTTATGTGATGCACTGCACATATATGTTTATATATATTTTTGCCGCTGGAGTGAAGCAATTCCCGGAATAAGTTTGTGTTATATTATATGTATAACGCCGATTGGAGTGTGCGATTCCCGGAATATGGTTCTGTATTATATGCATTGTATTGCCGCCGGAGTTAAGCGATTCCCGGAATAAGTTTGTGTTATATTATATGTATAACGCCGGTTGGAGTGTGCGATTCCTGGAATTATGCATATGAATGTATCTGTCGGCTTGGGCGATTCTCGTAATTTTATAACGGCTCTGCCTCTGCCTCTGCTGCTCCTGTCGCTCTGCCTCTGCCTCTGCTTCTTTTTGCTGCCCTGCCTCTGTTCTTCGTTGTGCCTCTGCCTGTTTCTGCTTCAACACTGCCTCCTTTGCTGCCTTTGTTACTTCTTTGTCTCTTCCTTTCTGCTATATCTGTTGTCTTAGTTTCTTTGTGCTCCTTTCTCTATTGCGTATATAGAATCCACTCCACCCGTTATACTTGTAGCACATCCTATGAGGCTCCGATCTTCTACGCCTTCAATTCAACAGTTATTTTCCTCAACTTCGAACTCCGCTACGTTACCAGAGTTCTGTTCCTCATCTTGATTTAATTCTGCAGAATGAATTGATGTATTCTCCCCAACAGTGCTTCACAGTCTTCCCACTAGATTGTTCCTCATCACTCTGTCTCATTCCTCAGCTACTTGTCTTATGCTCTCTTTGTTTTCATACGCTCTTCCTTGGTGATGCTATAAGCTAATTCTCCTTTTGCTGCCTCAGGTGTTCTTCCTTTGCCATCTCCTTTGCCTTGTTGCTGCCTCAGGTGTTCTTCCTTTGCCATCTCCTTTGCCATCAATGACAACATTTCCAACAATTCGAATCCTAGGTCTAGAAGTAAAATGTCACTGTATATTACTGAAACTGAAAAAACATTACAGAGTAGCAATTTGGTACGATATTCTCCAACCATTTTATATTAGGTGTTCTATCTATAAATATACTTCTTTACATTGCAAATGAACTGCCCAGTTGGCTAGATCCTCGAGCTATAGCTTTGAAACCTAACATAACTGAAAATTACTTTCTTGGAATAGAAAAATACATCTAACCTTTAAAGAATCACATTCCTAAATGGACTCTACTTCTTATTTATTACATTCAGTTTTTCAACAGTGAGATAGTTAAATGATTAGGATCACATGCTCGAGAAACATTCACCATCACTAAAACATTTAAAGTACCCCCTAGATTTAGGAAACACAGTCCTACTTTTCAAGAAAAGATAAACTCCACTTTTAATCTTGGTCTTCATGCTGAGCTAGATGAGTGACACTCATTTCGAGTATTGAGACTATGCTGGCATGGCCCACTGTTATGTTTGATGTCTCCAGGTGTCTGACTGATCTTCCATGTGCTGTCTGAACCTCCAAAAATCCTTTAAAATCTTTTCGCTACAAAACATAGCAGTTTAGGTAGTTTCATAGCGTAGTTTCGTAGCCAAATGATTTTGACTTCTCACCCATCCTTCTGCCACCTTTGCTGGTCAAAAAATGTTTGTCAGGTCAAAATGAGTAAATACCATCAACCTCCCTCCTTGGACCATCAAAAACATGTTTTTATAGGCAAAAGAGAATCTTCAGAAATTTTGTAGCGTATTTCGACCTTCAAGCTTGGAGCACCCTACGAAACTGCTTAATAAACCAAAATTTACATATTTTGTGATTTTCTTCAAAATTTGATCTTCTGAGCCAAAATTTAGGCTCTTTGCAAACTATTAACCTCATTAAAAAATTTTCAACTCAACTCTTCAGTCTTTAGGGGTTTCATCTTCATTCACAATAGGTTGACCTATAGGTTCTTCAACCACTTTCATTCTCAGCCCTTTTTTCTCCAGTTCCTCTTGAATCAAGTCCAATTTCTCCTGAAGGTCTTCCACTTGATCCTTTAATGATCCATTGTCAACTTGCAAGTGTAACTTCATTTTACTGGTATGTTTGACTGCAAGTCTTAAAGTATGAATCCTTTTCAACAGTATTTTGGCATTATCCAAAGATTTTGAAACACTTGAGAGTTTATTGTCCCATTTTTTCATCATCTGGTCAAATTCGACATTTTCAGACCTATTCTTCTCTGCCTCTAATTGCAACTCAAGTATTTCTTCACCTGCTTCCTTCAGTTGCTCTGTGAGGATTTATGTTTCTGATTTTCAATTATCTTCTCTTTTCCCTTTCTTTGCCTGATGACAACTTCTTCTTCTACTGCTGGAGATAAATCTATGATGCTCACTGGTTGCATAGCTTCACTGAATTTCTTTGTCATTTTTCTCTCCATGGCCTTCTTTGAAAACCTAGTCATTGGCTTCCTTGGCTGAAATATAAAACCAACATCTTCTCTTGAAAAATCTAATTTCTTAGCAGTCTTACCTTTCTTCAGTTTCCTTCCATCATCTTCAATGTATTTTTCTTGCACTATTGGGGACTCCTCAATATCTATTGCATGAAGGATATCTTCCAGATTTCCTTTGGCCAATGTTTGACTTCTAGTTATCCTCTTACTGCCTTGTTTTCTAATCCTTTGTTTCTGTTTTTTAGGTGCTGGCTGAGGGATATCAATTTCTTGCAGAGGTCTTGCCCCTATGTCCATTGGTTCTGCAGGGGATTGTCTTCTTTCTTCTTCAACCTCTTCTATTGCAACTAGTGATGTAGTAGTTCTAGGTTTTAAGATTTTCTTTGGAGTCACTACATCTATATAATACCCACTCATAAAAAAAATGAAGTCCAATCTCTGTTTAACCTATTCAACTCTTCCAGCACTAACATTTTTATCAGACCATGGTGAAACAATGATGTCTCATTACCTTTTGATTTGACTTGAACTCTATCTAACATCTTTCCCAAACTCCTGTACAAAAATAAAGGCAAGTCAAGTGATTTCTTACCTACAAAGTGCGAAAGGAGTCTGATATGGTAAGAATAAACCATGTGGAATCTTCCCTCGCAGGTAAAATATTTTTGGATCACCAGTAGCAACTTTGCATAATTTTCCTTGATATAACTCCTGGGGATGCCATTGGTCAAATCAACTCCTCTGTGCTCTTGAGAAACTCCTCACAAGCATGCATTGTAAATTTTGTGCCTTTAAACCATTCTTCACCACCTCTAGGGATTTCTGTAGCTTGTGATATGCTCTATGGTGATACTTTGAGATTCAGAATCCCTGTAAAATTGGTGGAAAAGTCCTTTGAAACCTGTGCATGGAAACCCTGCAACTTCTAGCAGAATTGTAGGCATCCTGTCCTCCTGAAAACTTCCATAGCAGTAGGTTCTTCATTAAGCAGTTTCAAATCCATGGGTTCATACCTGATACAATGACCACCCTTATTTTTTTCTTTTTCGAAGCCATGGATTCTTTATAGTCTTCGCTGCCTCATTTGTTGGTGACACCTGCAGAACTGAATTCAACAACAACCTGCTTGGTGTGATGAAGAAACTCTCTAAGAATTGATTCAAATGAAAGGATTACACAGTAATATGACAAAGGGAAGACTCGGGGTAATGTTTAAAAGTTTACTTGACAACTCGATTTTTGGTAATAGAACATGCAACCATACGAGCTAATAATTACATCAAATACGGCTATGCATGTTTTAAAATCATCATAACGAACCTAAATAACTTACCCTTTACTTTCTTTATCATAAGCTGACACCTTTTTATGAAAAAACCCAGTTTAATAACGAAGGGCTACTGACAAATTTGCTACGAAACTGTTAGGCAGTTTCATAGCGAAATCTATTGATTTCGTTTGTAATTCGCTACGAAATTATGAAAAACAGATAGGTGTAAAATTTTGTGATTAAATGCATGGGAATGACAACTTATATGATGTGAGGTTGATTTGACTGAAATGATATGGCTATAGGTGAGTTTTAAACTTAAAGTAGACATCATCAAATGCAAAAAAAATTCAGACATCTCATAAAAATGACTTAGGAGACCACATCAATTTTGGTGAATGACCTACATGACCCTATCAATGAAAGTTTTAAAACTTAATGAGCGATAACACCATGCATTTAAAAAAAGAAGAAGATTCATGAATTTCCATTTTTTCAAAAAATGATGTGCCCAAATTTTATGGAATAGAAAAAATTTACCTTAAAAGTTGCTAAAATTTTATACGGACTATATAAAATCATTATAAATTTGAATATCTTTACGAAAGTATCACCAAGGATTTTAAAATTTTCATATAAGGGAATAGTAATATTCGCCTAGGTTCCTAAAATTAATATAATTTTCTATCCTTAAAATCTTCTCTTCAATGGGGAAAAGGGACTTAATCAATAATTGAACCTTCTTAAGCTCATGTGCCATGAATAACACCTAAAAATGTGATATGCGCCCTCAATAGGGAGTCTTTGGCATATAAATTTGATATGGGTATCATTAAAGTATTTTATGCAACATAAATCAATTTAGAGACCCAATCCATGGTTGTAACATGGAAAAAATAACTTATTATTTCCCTTGACTGTGATTGCAGGAGGTGAAAAACAACCTTAGGCACTAAACATAAATTTTCAAGCTAAAGTGTGATGGGTGTGTCCTTCAACCACCACATGGGATCTTTGGCCTACTAGAGGGATGCAGAAATAATGAGTCCAGGTATTGAATTGTGGGAATGGTTCTTGATGTATAAGCAATGCCAAAGGAGGAAAACATGTGTTGTAGGACTTGAACAAAGCTTCTTGAACTTAAGCACCATGAAAAACAACTTTGAAACACACCTCTCTAAGGGGTCTTTATATTTTGAGTTAGATACATATGCCATTAGAATGATTTTTGCACCACTAATGGTCACCTTGATCATCATTTAAGAATGAAAGCAATTGCCTCTAGATATTTTTGAAGCTTCTCAAGCTCAAGAGCCTTGAACAAGCCCTTGAACCAACACATGGGAATTTTATAGGGCACATATAGTATTTAGTTGGGTACAAACACCATGTGTAGGTTTTATGCATTGAAAATGGATGTTCATGAATAACATGGTTAGGAGGGAAATAAAAATGATATTCCCTCATTGACCCTTTCGATATCTATCACAATGAACAATGCCTATAAACTATGACATGGGCACTTTGTAGGGAGTATTTGGCATTCACATTGAATATGAATTACATTACAAGGTCTTAGGCACTATAGCTAGGTTTTAGGATACTAAACATATTTTGGGAGGGTGGAAATAAGAGTTTCTAACCCTTACTTCTTAGGCTTAGGCTCCATCAATAATTCTTTGAACCATTAAATGGAATTAATTCCCACCAAGAGGTATATGCTAGCACCTTGACTAATTTAATTGCGAACCAAGAATGTGTCTTTAGATATAATGAAGGTTAGGATATTATAATAAAGGTATTTTTCCTTAGATGAAGCTTCTCTGACTCAATCACCATGAAAAACACCCACAACGCACAAAAACATGTCTACTTTTGGGGATATTTTAGCTATCGGTGATTTAAGAGGGGAAATTATGATGTTTTTATTAAGATTGATGGCTCTTTTAGTCTTAGCAATGAATAGGGAAAGACAATAAGGGCCTCAGGTGTTTAACAAATCTTCTTGGGCCCAAGCATAATTAAAGTTGCATTGAAACACTACATGATCTAGCTTGTACAAGAAATTAAATGAAAGGTAGGAAAGAAAATGTATCACACATAAGGAGAAATATAAAAACGAAAGCAATAATATAGTAAAAACCCAACTTCTATTAATAAATAAAATAATAAAATATTCCAGAACATAAATTGAATAGAATGGTGGTAGTCTGATTTTGAAGAGAAAGTGATGGTAGCTACACTCATTTTCAGAAGGCATTACAAGAGGCCAAAAAATGACCTTTTAACATAAAGAAAGAAATTTCAGGGTCTAAAACAAACCTAGAAGATGAAGTTCCAAAACTTTTTTCAGTCTCGAGGTGGTTAGTTGGCATGTCAACTTCTCAGGAGTGTAACATTCACATACAATTTATATTTGAGGTGAAAAATAACTTGTTGGAAAGAAATATTCAAGGATTGCAATTTTTGGTAAGGGCTATAGCATGCCATGGCAACCTTTGGTCCCCCAAATGGACCAAAAAAATTGTTTGGGCCTTCAAAATGACCCTAGAAGTTTGAGACACAAAAAACAATATAAAAAATACCAAAAAGATAGAGAATCATTGAGTGAGTGGAAGAGATGGGTGGAAAACCTTATCGATTTGGACCATTATTTAGAACATGTTTTTGCATCTTTAGCCTCTAAGTAGGGTACAAGTCTCATTAATTTGTTTGGGTAGTAGAAATGAGTCTAAGGCCCTATACCAGGGTAAAATGGAGAAGCAGGGGACATTAAATAAACCTTCTAAGCCTCTTATATTGTTACCAAGGCCTCCAACCATGACAAATGGTCTATCTATGGATTTTTTTAAACTTCTAAGTAGTATCCCAAGGGTCATTACACAATGCCACATAAAGGGAATAGGGCTAGGAACCTTGAATATGGCTTCAAGAGGAAAATAGGTCTTATACCCTTAAAAAGAGGTCTTAGTGCTAAAGTTGGTCTTATACCCTTAAAAAGAGGTCTTAGTGCTAAAGTTGGTCTTATACCCTTAAAAAGAGGTTTTAGTGCTAAAGTTTTTCTTTTGAAATTTATTAAAATGAGGGAATTTTACATAGTTATTATTTTATGTAAAAATGATGTGCACATTCTTTTATTTATTAAAAATTATGTGTACAAATTCTTTTATTTTTGTAATAATGATGTTGGCATATTCACTTGTATTCAAAAAATAGATAGGACTTCATTTTTCCTGTAGTGTTGGATGACTTGCAATGGTTCTTACTATATAAATACAAAAACTAATTTTACAGCTCCTTATTATCTATATGGTCCACAAAAAACATAAATACATAATAAAAGAAACTACCAATTTTAAAGCTTTATTATTTTTATCTATTTAAAAATAAAAAATCAACATTAGCATTATTGTATACACAATTTTTTTTATTAATTATAATTAGACAAAATTGATTCAAGAAATTCTATCATTAACAACTTAAATACATAATAAAAAAAACTATCAATTTTAAAGTTTTATTATTTTTATCTATTTAAAAATAAAAAATCAACATTAGCATTATTGTATACACAATTTTTTTTATTAATTATAATTAGACAAAATTGGTTCAAGAAATTCCATCATTAAAATACTAAAGTGGCATCTTAAAGCATATATAGAAAAAAGAACTTGTCACTATTAAAGGAAAACAATTAAATTAAAATTGAAACACTTATATTTGATCACTTTTAATCTTTTTAATTAAAACTAGATATTCATAATGAGGTGTAAACCAGGCTTTCACATGTATATAAACAATGGCTTTAATGTAAAAGGATATTGTATTTTTGGATATGTTTTATTATGAATGTATTTTAAAGATTTATGTAGTCTTTTCAAATTATATAGCATTGGTGAAGGATTTCATTATTTTTCTATAGGATAAGGATGTGTATATTCATTAAATGTATATTAGTTTTAATGCAATTTAATTATTTTATATTTTAGTTTTTTTTGTTAAATATATTTTTGTTTCTCAAATTTACTTAAAGTTTTGTACAAATTTATTATAATTATAAATTTAAAATGTATTACCATACAAGTTTTTAAAAAATTTCCAAACAATATATATTTAAAAATATAATTTAAATAACAACCTACCGAACATTTAATGGGCTATGGCCTTGATACTGAAGAGTTAACCAGGTGGGTCAGCCAAACAAATATATAATTTAAATAAAAAAACATTACAATCTCATAAACATTTTAAAATAAATCATCCACCAACCTCAACCTCCTTTTTGAAATTATATAGTACTAGTCCAGAGCACACTTAACTGGTGAAGGTGGACAGTGCTAGATGGAATGCCAATACCCTTGCTTATTACTACGTCATTACTAGTACAGCGCAGCCTCAACACGTTGGTTATTAACTCAGAAGTGAAGGCAACACATTGGTTATTATTTCAATAACTCTAAAGTGGAAGTAACACATTGGTTATTACTTCAATAACTCTAAAGTGGAGGCAACACACCGTGCTACCACTGCCCCTACACAAACAAATAACCTATAGAAGGTGACAAATCCTCCACGTTCATCTCAGTGGTGGAGGGTTGGGTGATCTGATGGATAGGCCAGTTGGTCTACCAGCCGTGGGCTCAAACTCATAACAACACGTCCAAATGAAGGCACGCATTTAATTTTATAAAGGCAGTACAATGTTTATAAACTACCGCCGGTGTCTTGTCAATTTTGTAAATAGTAATTGGTGCTAGGGTTTGTACTAAGAAGCAATGTGGCCTCAGGGAACATCACCAATTGCCATAATTATTTCAGTTGTATTCGCCTTTTTTATGGGAAATTATTTGGTCATCTGCAGCGACTTCACTAATTGCTTCCTCGAAGAGGAAAAAGGGTGGCTATGGCTTTTACTTGGGGGAGATGAATACAACAAATTCCACTGCATCTTGCTTTGGTTACAGTTGTAAGGTGACAGGCAATCTGATCTGATCATCTTATCAATCCAGATTCCAAACCAGACCAGACGAGTTTTTAAAGCATTGCAAAAGCATGGGTTGATGATTGGCAGTATGTATACCTGCAGGATCTCTAAGGGAAGCCCAGATCTGTAGATTTCAATTCTGTGGCAATTAACTGGTGCACCATTGATTTGATTTGAATTGAAATCTGCAAATCTGGGTTTCCCTTTGAGATTCATATAGTCTTGTTCTACCAAACCTTCCTATTTGCATCTACAATACTGTTCATTATATATATGTATGTATATGTATGGAGAAATTTGGTTTTCTTTTGGGAAAAAAAAGGAATAATTAGGTTTTTAGAGGTTTCAGCATAATCAGATGAAGTGTGGTTTTTATTTAATATCTTTATTTATTGTAATAGGAAGTTATGATGAACATATTTTTATATTAGATCTAAAACTTTTGTGATTCATATAAATGTATTTAGGATTAATCACATTATTAAGATTTGGTTGACCTTTAGAATCATCTAATGCTGTATGCTGTTCATCCTCACCTTATCCTTATAGTTGTCATAAAGATGAATTACAGTAGATGGTTCTAAAAATTGACCAAATCCTAATAATGTAATTAATCAGAAAAACATTTATATAAAACATCTTTATCTTTATATTAATTACAAATTCCTAAAATATTTAAGAACTAGATCACAATAACATATCAATAATCACTCTTTATAATCCTTGCACTGTAATAATAGGTCTTTTTTAATTTTCTTAATAATGATGCTAGTACTATTGGGTTGCTATGCAGGAGTTATTGTGCAGGCTATTACCAATGATATTAGGAAGTGCAGATCACCATTTGGCAAAGCAAATGGTTTCTTACAAACTAAAGTTGAATGGCCGCTTCTCGTTCAGTTTTCCAAATATATGAAAGCGCGTAATACTGTTTTTTACTCGCTCACATGCGATATGCAGGAATTGATGGTGTATTCAGGTAAGTGAAAGTTAGGGAATGATGTTAAATAAAAAAATTATGTTGATATATATATATATATATATATGCACACAGGTGTAGATCAGTTATTTATCAAGCGTAATATATACTTACCTTTTTTTTTATTACTAAATTTTTGTATTATATATCTATATTTATTAAATTATTTTATTGAAATATTTATTAATAATTTTTATATTAATTAACCAAATTTTATATTAAAGTGTTTTAACAGATAATAATTTAATATTATTAGCTCATGTAGTGTAGAGCAGTAGGTGATGTGGTGTACTCTTAAGGGCATTTTTAAGGCTTAGTTGGTTTTGAACAAGTTATGAATTTAATAATAATGAATATAAATAAATTATGAATTTAATAAAAAAATTAATTAAGATAAAGATTAAGATTGTGTCTATTATGTTAAAATTTTATTGATAAAATGTAATTTTATTAGTGTGGCAAAATAATAATAATAACAAATTATGAATTCAAATTGTGTCTATTATGTTAAAATTTTACTTTTATTAGTGTGAGAAAATAATAATAATAACAAATTATGAATTCAATAAAGATTGTAACTGAAGGTAAGTTTTTGGTGAGAAAATGTAATTTTATGAGTGTCAAATTATTGAGACATTATTTATATAAAATAGTAGTGCTTTTAAGAATTTTTTTTGATGTATTAAAGATTAGGTTGTTAATACTGGGCCATGAAAACCAGAAATGAAAATTATAAATAAAGAAAAATATCTATGCCTATTTTGTAAATCTTGTAAATCCAGATAAATTTAGAATGTCTATGATACATGATTATGAGTAGAAAAAAATACAGTTATATATGTTAAAAGAGGTTTTATAACACCAACAAAATTAGTATATTCTAGATTGACATATTTAAGATAATATATATTAAGGATGTAAAAAAAAATGTAAAATGTATAAGTTAAGAATTATAAATTTTATATAATCTTTCATAAATAAAAAAATATCTTCCATTCTATTCATTTATAAAGAAGAATTCAAAACTATTTTCGATGTTTTGTTAAAATGATTTTTATCTTCAGTTTAAGGTTATTGGGAAGCTTTATTTGCAGTTTTGGAGTGATATTTATAAAAATAATTCTTTAAAGATTTTGGTGAGAAAATATATTTTTATTAATGTGAAATTAATGACATGATTATTTACATAAAACAGTAGTGTTTTCCCAAAACAATTTCTGTATATGCACAACATTTACTCTGTCAACTCAGGTTGGGTTTTCAATATCTAGTAATGGTTATAAAAACCTAAAATGAAATATATAAATAAAGAAGAATGTCCATGCTACTTTAAAGAGGGAGCAAAGCATTTACTGTGTCAACTCAGGTTGGGTTCTCAATATCTAGTAATAGTTGTAAAAACAGAAAATGAAAAATATAAATAAAGAATAATGTACATGCTTACTTTATGAAAAAGAAGAATGTTGACACACTGTTTATGTATGACCAGTTACAGATAGAAATACCCAATTTAAAATAAAGATTTAGGTAGTTTGAATAAGTTATTGAATTTATATATATATATATATATATATATATATATATATATATATATATATATATATATATATATATATAATATGTAAAATTTTATATTTATAATTTTTTTAGTCTATGGGTTTTGGATAAACTTGATCAGGGTACTCTGTTAAGGTAATCCTTGATGAGAAGTCACCAGTTCAATTCCTCTAGGGATGATATATTGGACATGTTGAAGATGTAGTCAAATCTAAATCTGATGGTAGCTATTACTGAGAAATAGTTACATTGATATACCTAATAAAAACAAATCTTTCTGTGATTGCTACAAAAATATTACACTGGAAACCAACTATTACTAATAAATAACATGCAAAAACTTTACAAAATTGTCTCAGAAGCTAAAACCTATTTGTGAAGTTCAATTCTTATATAAGCTGTGTGAGAGCTTTAATTTTATCTTTATATTAGACTAATTTATTTAATTACAATGGTTTAATTCTTTCAGAACAAAAATAAGTTACGAGTTGTTTTTAGTGCGATTTTTTAGAAGCTTTCCAATAAATTTTTTCTATCAAAAAATTATACATAGTTAGATACCTCCAGTTAGATACCTCTGCTACTTTATATTGTATATAATATGGACAGCGATTTAGTTATATACTCCATTTAACTGTCCCAAAACTGCAACAGATGTCTGTATAAAAACGATCACTGACTGTCCTTTTTCAAGAAGTGGTTTTCCGACTCACTGCAATTTGCGACCTGCCCAAAGGAGATCTTTGAGGCTCTGTTTCTTCCTTTTTATCGAGTCATTTCGAGTACTTTGGTCTTCTCAATAGAAAGGAGCTACCCATAGGGAAGCTATCTTAAATATAGCTACATGTTGAGACTTTATGCATAGGATTATGTTTTTTTATGTTTTTTTTTTTTCAATTTTATTTTATATTATGAAATAGATATTTTATTAAAAAATAAAAGTATTAAAATTAAAAGTTAATTTTAAAATATTATAAATTTAATTTTAGTTTCATTAATAAAATTATAATTATATATATATATTTAAATATCATTATACATATATTATACAAAAAAACAAATTAAATTAAATTAAATTAAATTAATGATTTATTATATTTTATAATATAATTTGATATTTAAATTAATTTACTAATTTATAGGAGAGATGTTGTTAAGTAATAGTAGAGATGTGGTTAAGTGGTTCAATAACATTACATTAAAATTTAATTTAAAAAAAAAAGAAGAAGTAGAGTTTATAGTTTGAGTTAAAATATTTGTTATTTTGTAATTAATAAAATTATAATTTTTTTCTTACTTAAAAAGGAATCATAATATACTTATCACATTAAAATTGAAATAATAATGATTTATATTAGTAACTATGCTATTTCATAATGTCATGCTTAAATTTAGTTGAAAATTCATAAGTCAATGGGTTTCCCCAAAATCACCACAAATATGATAAGTAGGTGAGACTCTCTAACAATGAAATCTTTGGGTTATGAGTGAACATGTGCCTTATTGGGAAGTCCTAATCAGTTTTTGTTGTTGATTTCATTTATGCATTAGCATTCAAGGTTGGGCATATCACATAAATGGTGGATGTGATCTATTCATTCATTTTAAGAAAAAGGTCAGATATCTTTCTTTTTGTTGTTCTAAGTGTACCACCACACTTAGGGAAAGCATACTTATCCGTAAATTAGATTTCCGTAAAACAAGCCTATAACTAGTAAATCTCAGAATCTCGGTCCTATGCTTTTCGTTTCATTTTTAAGAGATTAACCTTTCCGAGATCTTTCCCTCGAGACTTTGAACTTTCAATCTTATCAAACTCTTGAGTTTGTCTTATATCAGAAGAATTTTAAAATATACTTCGATATTTTTAGCCCGAGATCCACATGGCCTTTTCGTTGATAGCTATGCCCATTTTGTTTGTTTTCGCAATAAAACACCTAATTAAGAAAATGAACCCCACTTCATTTTCTTAGCTCAAACCTCATGATATCGGAGTCTCGTAAGTAAATTGGAATTACAAAATGGTTTCTCATATTTCCGATACAGTATTCTATCTGCCTCACTCATATTTATTGATCAAAGACTCTTTTTCTCAAAAACTTATTTTAAACACATTACAAGATTTCTTCTGGGATTTTCCATTTCCCTCTATACTAAGCTTTCTTAATACCTCGTAACCTCAGGGTATCAGATTAATAAAATATCATAAGCCTCTGGTCGACTCATTCATTGATAATCTGGCCTATTCGTCATGACCACATGGAGTCCTCTCTTTTCTTACTTCTCTATATCTGTATGTTTTATTAAATGATGACTTCCATTTTGCCCTGGTATTCAAGAGCTTGGATGTATTTTTTAATTATAATTTCATCAAAACCTAAGAATTCATTCCTCAAGATGACTTTGTGACTTCAAGGATATCCATTCTTCATAGTGTGTGCACATGGATCTTATAATTGTGCCTTCATTGGAAATACATCCTCACATTTATAGTTGGACCTCTTTTTACTCTTCACGAAAATCTTCCTAGCTAATGAAAATTTCATCACCTGTGGTTTGCTTATGTTTTTGTCTTTGTCTCACTATTGGATGCTCATATCATCATCTTGATCATATTTTAGTGTGCATCCTTGTTTTTGTATCAAGGCACTCTTGAGGAGTGACTATGGTAATGCAACCATCTAGTAAGAAAATTTGGAATACGCAAAGGCAATGGATCATGGTAAATTTATGTTTGAATTCTATTGTGGTTTTCTTATATTTTATATATCGCTACATACTTATCCTGCAAAATATTTAAGGCCTCTCCATATCCACATAAGTGTTACATAGGTTGGAACTTGGTTTTTATTTTTGAAATTTTACGTAAACCTTGGAGTTGATATCAAATATGAAGAAACAAAGAGAACAATTGCTGCTGCAATTCATAAAGAATCACATTTTCATTTTCATTTCTGATGAATTTTATTTATTTCATATTCCTTAAACATGAATCATTACTTTTCCTAGCTTTACTACTCGATAGAGTATTGATCTGGAGGATCCAAAAGATGCTCAAAGTTTTAGAAAATGCTCAAATTTAAAAGTTCTCAAATGTAGATGGAACTAAGCTCAATGCGTAGTACTCGACGCTCTAATTCCAACACAACTTGGATGAGTGAAAACATACATCGTATGAAAAATTTATGCAAGGTCACGTAAGTAAACATGTCAAAGTCAATGATCAACGCTCATGGTTTCGGAGGTCAATGGTCAACGCACAAGGTTCCAACAAGAAATGTTCCAGGTTCATGGTTCCGATAAACCCATGGAACCGTCAAGTTTTGACATGTGTCATTGTATGGTTGGTAGATGTGGACCAATGGAATTGAGCCACATGGCCCAATCAGATGGTGAAACATGGCCCAATTATGAGTCGCAACGTAGCCCTGTGATGGATCTAAAAATTTATTACCAACCGAACTGGAGGGGATGAGATTCAACCTCCTAACGTGCGAGGAGAAAATCCTAGGGCTTACCAGTAGGCCAATCAGATGAACCTTGTTACATATGATTCACATTTGGGGGAGAGGTTGGCAGAGCCCGCCAACCTTATCTATGAATAAGTAATATGCCAAACTGAGTATATACATGTTATTTTCAAATAGTCCATGAGATATGTTAACAAACGGTGCCACCATATCAAAAAACCATATTGTATGATTATTATCTGCCCAAACAATAATAAAAAAAATCACACCCTTTGTGGATTGAACACTAGACCTCTTTCCTTTTAAGCATGGTTCTCAACCAATCTGACTATGTGAGTTTTGTTGAATAGTTTGTAGAACAATTTTTTTTTAAGTTGCAGACAAAGAGTATTTTTGGCCTCAATTGGCCATTTAGAGACCAAACTGAGCATTTCAAAAGCCAAAACAAGGCGTTTTGGGCCTTCAGAATGTAATATTCCCAATTAGCTTTTAGCTAGTT
The DNA here is from genome assembly GCA_034641835.2 of Pinus albicaulis. Taxonomy (NCBI): domain Eukaryota; kingdom Viridiplantae; phylum Streptophyta; class Pinopsida; order Pinales; family Pinaceae; genus Pinus; species Pinus albicaulis. The sequence continues at coordinate 90,885,652 of CM076576.1, forward strand.
GGAATATTATATGTTGCTTCTATTTTCAGTCTAGAGGAATAAGTGGGGTAGGGAGACCCTTAAATCTCTTTAGTAGGAATAAATCACTTCCAGTATGGATGACCAGTTTAGATAGTCAAAATAAATCCACCTTGGGTGTGAAAGGGAGAAATGCATGTAGACTAGATCAAGGTTAACCAAATCAACGACACTGCCAAAGAAGAGAGTGGAGCTAGTGGGGACAACGCAGTTTTGGAGGAGTCTTTGCATGGAAGTAACCTCATAAATGAGTGGGGCCAAGGGTGAGGAAGCTCACCAAGAATATAAGGGAAGGGATGGAAGCCACGAGAGGCATTCAAAATAGTGTTTATGTTTGAGTCTTATGATTTATTGCATGCTTCAGTTGTTTAGCTGGGTTTGCTGTACTGTTTAGTACAAGGGTATTTCCATGCGGGAATTCCCCACTCTTTCTTGGAGGACTTGAGAAGGCAATCTAAGAGGAGCATTATAAGCTTCATTTCCACCATCCAACATTGGGCCAAGCAGTCACCTACATCCACAATGCAGTCTCCTTGAGGAACTGTGTTATTTTTCATGGTGTTGCAGTGGAGGGGTGAAAAACCCTGTTTATGAGCTAGTTTCCTAGTGAAAGGAGCAGCCTTTCACCTGAAAAGCTAGGGAGGAGGAGTTACAACCATTTATTTATAATTTCATCGATTTTGCAGTAGAGCTTTAGTGCTATAGCGTGATTCAACCATAGAGTTACAGTCTACACATTTTTCATCTTGTGTATTTCAAGAAACCCTTACCAGGTTACCTTAGGATTGTGTTTGAGAGGCTAGTTCTCCATTTCTAGCTCCTTTTGAGTAATATATCAGCAAATCCATTCATCTTTGTATTTTTGTAGAAGTAACCGTCACTGGGCCTATGCTGTCATGTATTCCGACATTTTTGTGTTGCAACATCCCTTGGGATTCTTGTATTTCTGGGCTTGGGAGGCTTGTTTTCCTAGTTTGAGTGATTTGTTCCTCAACACATTATATATTTTGCTGCTCTAATACATAATATAATGGATCTATGATTTTCTCATATGTTTGGCATCATATTTGTTGTACATTTTAGTTTAGTGTTCAATATTGTTGTCTTTCCTAATTTGGAATGTTACAGTGGTATTGGAGCTCTAATCTTGGCTCATCTTGTGGGGAAAACACATCTATAGCCATGGAGGAGAAAGAGATTCCAAAAATTATTCTCCAGACAATGCAGGACATTTTAAAAGATATCAAGGTGATGAGATTTAAAAGACAGAAGGAATCCTCTAGAGGGTTTCAACATGAAGAAAGCTCCGACACTTCACATTTGTGGTGGGAGCAAATAATAGCACAACCTTCTTCACAACGCTCCACTATGCCCACATTCCTATCATTGGAAGGTGAGGAAGGAGGGCCCTTGAGGGAAGAAACCCTTGGTGACTATTTTGTGGAATATGAATCTCAATCCTGAAGGTTCAAGGAACATTTGAACTTTCAGGAGTTTTGTCGGATCAAGGATGGTAGGAGATCCTTAAATCACCATAAAACGAGAGGGTACATGCAAAACCCAGATCTACAACGCAGTTTGGGTAGATTATTTTTGCCCTCTTATGATGGATCACCCAAGTGCACAACCAAGGCTTGGGTAGAGAAGTTGGATACTTATTTCCAACTCAACAGAGTTTCAGAATTGGAGGCTATCAAAATAGCAGTGCTACACCTAGAAGGTGAGGCACATGAGTGGTGGTTTCATGGGTTATCTACAGTTGGGCATGCTAGTAACAATTCATATTCAGACTTCACCCGGAGGTTAGTGGAGATATTTGATCCCAAGGATCCAGAAGCACACTTTTTTGGGCTAACCAAGCTCAATAAATTAGGAGATTTAGAAATTTATATCTCTAATTTTCTAAAGCTTTCAGTCATGGTATCTGACCTCACTATGACCCGGAGAGTATGCATGATAATTGATGGTATGGTTGAACCATTGCATGCGTTGGAAAAATCTACTAGAAAAACTACGCTCCAAGAAGCTATGGAGAGGGCTAGGGACCTACAACATGCTTTACCCAAGGAAAAATCTCCTTTTCAACAAAATATCTCCTCTTACACAAAGGAGAATCAAGAGAAGAAATATCTTGATAATGATTAGAGAGATCTAAGGAAGAAAAAAAATTATTTCACTTGTCAGGAGCCATGGGAACCAAACCACTAATGTGTTGTAGGGAAGTGACATTGCATTTAGATATTTTCTGATGAGGAGAAGGAGACCAGTGCTGTAGCAGCAAGAGGAGGTGCACCACCCACAAGAGACGTAGTGGGGGAATTTTCTCCCATGAGAGGGACTCTTGCAGCTTTGAGGGGAGTTCCCAAGTATCTAACCTTAAGGGTTAGAGGCACTATTCTGGGGCAAAGAGTATCAGTATTGGTAAACAGTGGAGCTACCCATAAATTTATTGATACATAGTTGATGCAAAGGAGGGGCATTCACATAGAAGATTTTGAGGATTTCTCAGTTTTGGTTCCGAGAGCTAGAACCATGCAGTGTGCCAAATATGTTCCAGCATTAACCATCACTATGGGAACCTACACACTGAAAAGCCACTTTTTTGTGGTTTGATATTCCAGACACCAATGTGATATTGGGTGTCTAGTGGTTAATCACCTTAGGGAAGGTTACCATAGATTGGGAAAAATTAGAGATGGAATGGACAGAAAATGGGAGTGGTAAACATCAGAAAATCAAAGGCATACACACCTATCCACCCCAAATTGTTTTAGCTCACAGGATGGAAGCAAATTTGCACAGAGGGGACATAGAGTGGGCAATGGAACTATGTTTGTCAGAAGTAGGGAGCAAGGATTCACCAGTACATCCAGATGTACAATCTATCTTGGACCGATGCTTTACAGTATTTGGAGACATTCCACCTAGGAGACCTCTTGACTGAGGGTTTGAGCACACTATTGAGTTGGAGCAGGGGATCCAAGCAGTGATCACCACACCCTATAGGCAACCCAAAGCCTATAGAGATGAGATTGAAAAGGCCATTCAGGATCTTTTGGCCTTAGGACACATATGGCCTAACACCAGTCCTTTTGCATCTTTAGTAGTCTTGGTGAAGAAGAAGGATGGCGCCTTGAGAATATGCATTGGTTATAGAGCTTTGAACAAAAATACCATGTAGAACAGATACCCAATTCCCAGGATTGATGAATTGATGGATTAATTAAGAGGGTCCAAGTATTTTTCCAAGATTGATTTGAGATCAGGGTATCATCAAATCAAAGTGAGGGATCAAGACATCCCTTAGACAACATTCCGATGACACTATGGACATTTTGAGTTCTTAGTAATGCCTTTTGGGCTAACCAATGCTCTGACAACATTCCAATCTTGTATAAACCACATCTTCCATGGTCACTTGAGGAATTTTTTATTGGTCTTTTTTTATGACATTCTTATTTATAGCCGCACATGGGAGGAACATTTACAACATATTGAGGTAGTATTACACATTCTTAAAGAGCATTAGTTCTATGCTAAGCTCCCTAAGTGTGAGTTTAGGCTCACAAATATGCTCTATCTAGGTCACATCATTGGAGTATATGGGTTGAGAGTCCATAAAGAAAATATCCATGCTATCAGAGATTGGCCCGAGCTAAAGAATGTCACAAAACTTCGGGGGTTTTAGGCATCTGTACCTATTACCAGAAGTTTGTAAAAGGGTTCTCTCAACTAGCAGCACCACTTACAAATCTAACTAAGAAGGGAGATTTTAGTTGGACAGCCACAACGCAGAGAGCTTTTGCTAAGCTCAAGGAGGTGATGAGTAGCTACCCAATATTGGTCCTTCTTGATTTTACCCAACCCTTTGTGTTGGAATGTGATGCTTCGGGAGAAGGCATTGGAGCAATATTGATGCAAGGGGGACACCCCATAGGTTTTGAAAGCTGTAAGTTGCTGCCACACGACAAGTTATACCCCATATATGATAAAGATATGTTGGCTATTATGCATGCTTTAGCCAAGTTCTGACAATATTTGGTGGGTAATAGATTCTGAGTGAAGACTGATCATAATAGTCTCTGCTTATTTCTTGAGCATAAGCAGCTTTAGGAGAGGCAGCAGAAATGGGTGAGTAAGAGGTCATCTATTACCAGGATCGAGTCTTCTTGGCTAGAGATTCTAAGCTTAAGAAGAAGATTTTGCAGGCATCACATGATTCTCCACTTGTGGGGCATCAAGGATTCACCAAGGCATATCTGGCTATTCGGGAGAGATTCTCATTGAAGGGTCTCAAAGAGGATGTGCTCCAACACATCAAGGAGTGCGTAGTTTTCCAGCAGAACAAAGGAGAGCACAACCATCCTGCAGGATTATTTCAGCCACTCCCTAGTCTGGATGGAAAATGGGAAAGTATTTTCATGGATTTCATCATCGGTCTACCTACAGTTTAGGGTAAGGATTGTATCTTTGTAGTTGTTGATCGACTAAAAAAGTATTCACATTTCTTTGTTAATTCTGCACGATATAATGCTTCACAGTTAGCCAAGATTTTCTTCAATGATGTGTTTAGACTCCATGGTCTTCCAAAGACGATAGTCAGTGATCAGGATAGCCGATTCATCGGTGGGTTTTGGCAAGACCTTTTTCAGTTAGTGGGTACCGAGTTGACACCAAGCACCAGCTATCACCCATAAACCGATGGATAAACTGAAATAGTGAACAAGTGGTTGGAAGGCTACTTGCGAAACTATGTTTCGGGGCAACAAAGAGCATGGCTACGTTGGCTCCATTTGGGGGAGTATTTCTACAACACAACTTTTCATATTTCCATTGGCATGACCCCATTTTGAGCCCTTTATGGGTATGATGCACTATCATTTGCTAAGGTGATGTTTGGGGAAAGTAAAACTCCTAGAGAAAAGGAGTGGATTCAAGAGAGTCAGGATATACTCTGGGCCCTCAAGGAAAACATTGTTACAACAAAAAACCAACAGAAAATGTATGCAGACCGTGTTCGGATAGAGAGGCAGTTTGAGGTGGATGATTTGGTCTATCTTCGTCTTCAGCCATTTAGACAATATGAAATCAAGGAGAAAGGAGTTGAGAAGCTTAAGCCTCAGTTCTATGGACCATACAAGGTGATCCGTCATGTTGGAGAAGTAGCATATGAGCTAGAGCTCCCTATTGGGAGCAAGATCCATAACATTTTTCAAGTATCATGCCTCAAGAAGGCCATTAGACAACATGTGTTTTCCACTATGGATCTCCCATCTCTTGATGATGAGGGTCATCTATTTTTGCAACCAAAGGCTATTTTGGATACTCCGGAGAGGCATCTAAGGAGTATGGTGATTAAAAGATATCTGATTTGATGGAGGAATCTTCCCGATGAGGATGCCACTTGGGAGGGAGAGAAGATTTTGCAACATCCTTCTTTACTGTTGCTTGAGGACAAGCAACTTTTGGGAGGGGAGGACTGTAATATTCCAAATTAGTTTTCATCTAGTTGAATATTATATGTTGCTTCTATTTTTAGTTTAGAGGAATAAGTGGGGTAGGGAGACCCTTAAATCTCTTTAGTAGGAATAAATCACTTCCAGTATGGATGTGGATCAGTTTAGATAGTAAAAAAAAATCCACCTTGGGTGTGAAAGGAAGAAATGCATGTAGACTAGATCAAGGTTGACCAAATCAACAACGTTGCTAAAGAAGAGAGTGGAGCTAGTGGGGACAACGCAGTTTTGGAGGAGTCTTTGCATGGAAGTAACCTCATAAATGAGTGGGGCTAAGGGTGAGAAAGCTCACTAATAAAATAAGGGAAGGGATGGAAGCCATGAGAGGCATTCAAAATATTGTTTATGTTTGAGTCTTATGACTTATTGCATGCTTCAACTGTTTAGCTGGGTTTGCTGTACTGTTTAGTACAAGGGTATTTCCATGCGGGAATTCCCCACTCTTTCTTGGAGGACTTGAGAAGGAAATCTAAGAGGAGTATTTTGAGCTTCATTTCCACCATCCGTAATTGGGCCAAGCAGTCACCTACAGCTACAGTGTAGTCTCCTCAAGGAACTGCGTTATTTTTCATGGTGTTGCAATGGAGGGGCGAAAAACCCTGTTTATGAGCTAGTTTCCTAGTGAAAGGAGCATCCTTTCACCTGGAAAGCTAGGGAGGAGGAGTTACATCCATTTATTTATCATTTCAACCATTTTGCAGTAGAGCTTCAGTGATACAACGTGATTCAGCCATAGATTTGTAGTCTGCACATTTTGCATCTTGTGTATTTCAAGAAACCCTTGTCGGGTTATCTTGGGATTGTGTTTGAGAGACTATTTATCCATTTTCAGCTCCTTTTAAGTAATATATCAGCAGTTCCATTCATCTTTATATTTTTTTAGCAATAACCCTCACTAGGACTGTGCTGTCATGTATTCTGGCATTTCTGTGTTGCAACATCCCTTGGGATTCTAGTATTTCTGGGCTTGGGAGGCTTGTTTTCCTAGTTTAAGTGTTTTGTTCCTAAAAACATTGTATATTTTGGTGCTCTAATACATAATATAATGGATCTATGATTTTCTCATATGTTTTTCATCATTATTTCTTGTACATTTCAATTTAGTGTTCAATATTGTTGTCTTTCCTATTTTGGAATATTACACAGAACGCATTGGAAGCATTATTTTGATGAGTTGGAGCTTGTAAACATATGTAATTAATAATTTGAGCATATTAATAAAGCGGTCACACTGCAAGCGGACCCAAAGACGTATCCCAGGAGGGGTGAACTCCGTTATCAACTTGTCTTCTTTTTCTTGCTTCTATTTTCAGTCTCCATTCTTTTCTTTTGATACATATGTTTATCAAGTTTATATTTTTTCACAATTTCAATCTGTTGCATAAGAATACATAAAATAACTTGTAATTCGTTCAGTAATACTTTCATTTCATTTTTGGATAAAATTTGGTATCATAGCTCTTGCTGGTGTGAAGGTTTGACGGGGATTGCAAGTTTTCACATGCTCATGAGATCTAAGCTCAAGAAAGGAGAAGGGTCACTTGAAGAATTCAATCCTAAAATCGGCTCAAGAATATCACATTTCCATTCTTCTCAAACCATGGAAGGTGAAGAAGATGGTGGTATTTATATAGTAGAGAGAGAATCCAAAAATACTTTTTTTGATATGACTGACATGGTGAATATAGTTTTTAATGAGAGGGTAATGTGATTTCAAGCTGAATGTTATCGTCAACCAAAAGAGGAAGGTAATGGTTCTCATAAGCCACTATATGGTAATACTAATAGTAATGGTGGTAATGATGGTGATGGTGGTGGGGCTCCTCCTCCTCCTCCTCCTCTTTCTCCTCCTTCCTCGCCATCTTTTCCTTTATCTCCTACTTCTTCACAAAAAGGACACAAAGGACATGCTAAATCCCCTTTAATTAAGCTTGATTTAAATTTTGAATTGCCAATATATGGTGGAGAATTGAATGCTAAAAAGTTGGATAATTGGGTAAGGAAAATTGAAATATATTGCAAGATCCAAAATATTGATGACGATGTCACAAAAATTAAACTTTCTTCTATTAGGTTGGGAGGAACAAATCTCATATGGTGGGAAGAAAAATTGAAAGAAGATATTAAGAAAAATGGTAAGGTTATTTCTTCTTGGAATGATTTTGTAGCTACTTTGAGAAAACAATTTTATCCATTGGAAAATAAACAACAAGAAATGATGAGATGGAAAAATATTAGGAAAGCTAAGGGTCAAAGTGTCAAAAGTTATACTCAATAATTTTGTAAGCAAGATTTGATTTTAGGTATTCCTTTCGATATAGAAGAAACACTTACCAAGTATATTGGTGGATTTCATAGCTATATCAGACACACTATTCTTATGCTTAACCTAACCAAGTTAGATGAAGTGTGTGTACAAGCTATGCATATTGAAAGTTGAGGAAAGAATGTCTGAGAAGAAACTTCAAAGAAACCATCCAAGCCATTCGCTGATAAGTTAAAGGGGAAAGGAAAAGGGAACGAGAAAAAGACAACCATTGTTAAGAAAGAGGAAACAAAAATCACTTGCAAACATTGCAAGAAGGATGTTCATGATGAAGACTATCGTTGGAAGTTTCATCCAGAATTGAGGCCAAAGAAGTTTGATAACAAGGGGAAACAAAAGATCACTGCTACAACTCAACAGGATTTGGGATCTAATTCAGGTGACGAAAAAAATATCACAACCATGGGAATGAAAGGTACAACTTCTAATGCAAGTACTAGTTCTTCTAATGAGCCCCTTGAATCCATAAATGATATTTTTAGAGTGGTCATAAATCATAATAAGGTTGATACTCTTTTTGATAGTGGTTCTCAAGTCAATCTTATTTATGAAGCAATTGTTAAGAAACTTAATTTAGAAACAACACCTCATGTTAAACCTTACCCTTTGGGTTGGGTATGCGATAATGCCAAACTATAAGTAACAAGACAATGTAAACTTTAGTTTGCCATCATTTCTAACTTTTTAGATGAGGTTGTCCTTAGTGTTATACCCCTTGAAATTTGTGGGTTTGTCTTGGGAAGTACATGTTTGTATGATAGAAAAGCCATATTATATCGTGAGGAAAACACATACTATCTCTTCAAAGGAGGGATTGAATACATTGTAAGAACACATCGTAAGAAGACACATTTATCTCTTGTTAGTGCAGGACAAATGAAAATACTTGTTAATGCTAGCAAGACTTATATATTGTTAATTGTAAAAATAAAAATATTGATAAATCTGAAGCCTTCTCAAGATGTGATCCTAAAATTCAGTATGAATTAAGTGAAGTTATTGATACTTATGGAAATATGTTTCAAGAACCTGAAGGACTCCCTCCAAAAATAGGAGTTCAACATGAAATTCACTTGTAGCAGGATGCTCCACTTCCTAATATTGGCATGTACATAATGTTAGTTTTGGAAAGCATGGAGATTAAGAAGTAGGTACATGAGCTGCTTGACAAAGGGGTCATCAGACAAAGTACATCTCCTTGGGGGTCTCCTATTGTTTTGGTTCCAAAGAAGGATGGCACATGGCGAATGTGCATTGATTTCTAAGCTTTGAAAATAATCATGGTAAAGGATCATTATCATCTTCCTCTCATTGATGATTTAATAGATAATTTGAAGCATGTTGTTTATTTCACTAAGTTACATTTAAGAAGCGGTTATCATCAAATTAGAATTGTTGAAAGTGATGTTTGGAAAACTGCTTTTAAGACAAACATGGATAGTTTCAATGGTTAGTAATGCCTTTTGGGCTTTGTAATGCAATCACAACATTTATGAGGGTGATGAATGATGTATTGTGACCATTCCTTGATAATTTTATCATAGTATACTTAGATGATATTTTGATCTTCTATAAGACTCATGAAGATCATGTAAAGCATGTAAAGCAGGTTTTGGATGTCTCATAAAGGGAAAAGTTGTATTTAAATATGTCCAAATGTGAATTTGGCAAGACATATTTGGTGTACTTAGGTGATATTGTAGGGGGTGGTAAATTGAAAATTGATCCCTCTAAAGTTGAGGTTAATGTAAATTGGCCTAAACCCAAAAATGTAAATAAAGTCATAAGCTTCCTCGGAGCAACCCAATACTAGAAGAAGTTCATTGCAGGCTTCTCATCTATTGCAACACCTCTACATGCTTTGACAAGTGTGAAATAATTTTTTCAGTGGGGAGGCAAACAAACGAAATCATTCGATGCATTGAAAGTGAAGATCAATACAAAACTAGTTATATCACTTCTAGATCTCAAGTAGCCATTCGAAATCAAATAGATGCAAGTGATTATGCCATGGGGGCAATATTGCTGTATCACATTATACCTAATGATTTCACTCTAATATTTTTACAACTTTAGTAATTAATTATCCAATATATGATAAAGAGTTGTATGTTATAGTACAAAGTGAAAAAAAATGGAAGCACTATTTAATGGGTAAAGAAACAATCATACATACGTATCATCAACCATTACAATATATTCAATCACAAACTAAGTTACAACAATCAAGGCACTTCAGATGGATGGGATTTTTACAACAATTTCCCTTGGTCATCAGATATAAGAAAGACATATATAACAAAGGCATAGATATGCTATCAAGACCTATAATCAATGATTCTACAATTATTAAGCATAATTCAATCACACATGAAAGCTACATTTACTAACAAGATTAAGATTTTAAAGATCTATATGCAAGTTTGAGTAAAGGCAATCAAATTGAAGAATTAGATTATCGTGTTCATGACAAACTATTATATCATCTTGGAAAGTTATGAATTCCACAAAGTGAAAGAGTTAATCTTACAAGGGAATAACATACATCTCTTATTGATGGTCGTTTTGGTGTAGGAAAAACAATTTCTCAATTGCAGAGGTATTGTTATTGGTCTTGTATGAATGAAATAATATCAAGATATGTAAAGGGGTGTTCTATTTGTGCTACTAATAAGGGAAGTAATAGGAAATTGGGTTTGTATACTCCACTTCCTATTCCTTCACATTCATGGGAAAGTGTGTCCACGGACGTTGTGGGAGGATTACCTATGTCTAGGAAACATCATGATTATTTGTATGTTGTAGTGGAAAGGTTAATTAAGATGTGTATCTTAATTCCTTATAAAAATCTGGTCATAGTTGAAAAAACAACACATTTTTTCATTCAAAATGTATGGGTTCACTTTGGGTTACCCACATATTGTATCTGATAGAGATTCTCGATTTCTTGGGAAATTTTGGTCAAGTTTGTGGGAATTGATGGGAACCAAGTTAAAGAAGAGCACAATATTTCATCCACAAACCGATGGCCAGATTATGCTGGTGAAAAAGATAGTGGTACATCTACTCTGAGGATACTGTGGCAAACATCTTGAGATTTGGGATGAGCACTTACACTGCATTCAACATGCCTACAATTGTGCCAAGCATTCATCGACTCAAACATCTCCTTTCGAAGCATGTTATGGTTATTTACCAAACTATTCTTTAGATTTCATCTTTGGGAAAGATATTACAATGGATGGACATAGTGATGTGGAGAAAGCCAAGAATATAATTGAACATATCCACTTGGTGCATCAAACAATGCAGGAACATTTGGAAAAGAGTCAAGCCAAATACAAAGCCATGCATGACAAACATCATGTTGATCACAATTTTCAGGTGGGAGACCAAGTTTGGTTATACATCAGCAAAGAAAGGTTGCAAGGAGAAGGTAAAAATCTCAAACCGATCTGATATGGTACATTCAAAATCTTAGAAAAGATTGGTAATAATGATTTTTGATTAGATTTGTCTCCTTATATGTAAATATATTCTATTGTAAATGTTGAAAAATTCAGATTTTATGAGCCTCCTATGATCATGAATCAAGAGGAAAGTATTCAGGTACCTTCAATAGAATAATTTTCTCCTGAATACATGTATGAGATGCACGAAGACACCATTCTTGATAGAAGTACAAGGACTTCACGCAGGGGTGATGTGGGGTACCTTCGTGTAGGGCTCAAACGTACCAATCCAAGAAAAGCACGATGGATAGAGATCAAGAAGGCGAGGGAGGTTTGATCCCACTTAGTTTCTAATTAGTACCAGACTTTTGGTGGTCCAAAATCTTCTAGTGGGGAGGAGTGATTCGGAGGATCCAAAAGATGCTCAAAGTTTCAAAAAATGCTTGAAATTAAAATTTATCAAATGCGGATGAAACCAAGTTGAATTCATAATTCTCGTTTCTCTTATTCCAATGCAACTTGAATGGGTGAAAACATACATCGTATGCAAAATTTATGCAAGGTCAAAGTTTAGGTCCAAACATGGAAACAAGTCAAAAGTCAACATGTCAAAGTCAACGGTTAAACCTCATGGTTCCAGTGGTCAACAATTAATGCATAAGGTTCCGATAGGAAATATTCCAGGCTCGTGGTTCCAATCGACACATGCGCCTTTAGTTTTCAACAAGTGTCATTGAATGGTTGGTGGATGTGGACCAATGGAATTGACCTACATGGCCCAATCAAAGGGTGACATGTGGCCCAATTCTGAGCCACCACGTAGCCTTGTGATGGATCCAAAAATTTATTACCAAACAAACTAGAAAGGATGATATTCAACCTCATAACCCTCCGTGATCAGAAAATGGAAGTACTTGAAAATGTGTGCAAGGTATCCATTTCCATTAATTAAATGTGTGCAGAATTCTCCAAGTCTTGTTGCATAAACAACTACTAGATCTAATCCAGAGATTGACTGTAGGAGCTGTTAGCAACCTATAATATAGGGGTCATAATTTTGACTTAACTGTTGATAATCTAATAAATTTGTACATACTTTGCCTTCTGCAAGTTGTATTCACATATTTTGTAAAAAAATAAAAATAAAAATAAAAAAAATCAAAAAGAGGGTAAAAAGTCCTAAAAGAATAATCAAAGGACTTAGAAAAAATAAAAGACCCCAAAAGAAAAATGAATAAAATATGAAAGTGTGCAAGCATAAGTACCACTACTTTTTACTTTTTGACTATGGAAGAGTGTCAATAAATGCCATAGTCCATGATGAGTTAAACAGTTTAATCTTGACTTGTTATGTTTCAATTTCACTTATTGTAGATAGAGAATGATGAATTTTCATACAGTTTAATCATGATAATTTAGTAGTTAGGTAGAGAAATAAAGTGAATCCAATAGTTTAATTTGGATTCATGGATGAAATAATTGTAGAATTAGATAGTTTATTTGCTTTCAGAAAGAATAAATGCTGTGAAGGTTGCTAGCTCAAATGCACCTTACTACAAAGGAAGAAAAAATGTTAGCATGGTAAGCTGGGTAGGTAGAAGAAGGTGAAAAGTCTCAATGTAAATATCATTCATTATGGGCTTCCAAATAACTAACTTCCCCTTCCCATAGTCATGAAACATTTTGAATTATCAATCAGAAAGGCTCAAGGCATTTCCTTGACTTTTGTTGGGATCAGATCCAAGGCTCTATGACTTATCAGTTAAAAGTGTAAAATGTCTATATTAATCCCTAAAATCACATCATTATTCCATTCATGCATTCATTTCCCTAAATAATCCTAAGTAAAACTCCATTTTTACTTAAAGACACTGTAATTCCCATTTGACTAATTTCCATCATCACATGAGAAACATTAAACCCTCAAAATTACATTACATCTTAAGTTAAAGTGATAAGATTAATGCAAATTATCTTTTAAACTTCACTTTACTTGGTTATGTTTATGTATTTTGAATATACCTTGTCCTTTTTTCATATTAACTTTAACTTATATATTAAATCCCTATTGAAATAACCTTTTCCTATAGTATATAACTCTTTTTATATAAATAGCCCCAAAAAACCCATATATTTTAATTTTAGCCAAAGTTAATAAATCCCACATGTTTAAATAAAAAACCACATTATAACCCCCTTTGGCTAAAATATATCTTTATATAGTTCCTGCCCCCTATGGTAAGTAAATCGCCTTGATTTAATTACTATATAATAAAAATATATGAATAAAACCTTTAAACATGTTTTATATGTGTTTAAAACAAACATTTCCCGAAGTTTCATTTAAACTAAACTTCATTCAAGCCCTATCTCCTTGTATATTTTCCCTTGCCCAACTCCCTAACCTAAGGTTAAAACCATAATCTGAGTTAAAATCCACCATACATATCCCATATGCCCTAACTGCCAGTTCTAACCCCAATTAAATCCCAGTTTAAAACCTCTCCCGATAAATTTTTCATTGAAGAAATCGGTTTTCTGTATAAAATTTAACCAAATCCCTTTCATTATCGGGGTTAACGTCAGCCCTCCAATCCCCTCCATTCATTTAATCCAATGGTTAAAAAATCAACACGACAGTTTAATACATGTTCATCCCTTCCCTTATCGCGTAGAATAATAACCGTCCGATCTTCTTTCATTTAAAGATCCTATGGCTCAAAATAAACCCGATGATGTCTTTTCCCTGCACCTTTTCAATTGATCTGGGCCCTTCGCTTTCAAAAACCAAATCCAACGACGCCAGTTCATTTTCGCACTTTTAATATGCCCGACCGATGTTTTGTAAAAGTCATGCGATATGGGTGGTTTTCCCAAACCACCCTGTGTTGACGTGTCACAAAATAATTCAATCGCGCTCGAAAAGTGATTTACCACTTACCGCTTTGAAGTCACGCAAATACCACCCAGTGGTATTCCGAAACCACTTTCGCCCAACCTGTAGTGAAATATGATTTGACTATGGTTTAAAACGTGGTTCATGCATAAAACTTATAATTTTTCATTGAATTTTCACCTATTCGTGCTTGTAAAGCTTTTAAACGTTGCAGATTTTGGTTTTCATCACTTTTCATCATTTAAACCCCTGAAAACCTCCGCGAGCCCGTTACCAAGCCTCCTAGCGCCATTTTCAAACCTACCAGTGAACCAGTTACCTTTGAAAGACCATTTCCTCTGTAATAGAGCCGTCATACCCTTTGATAACCCAATTTATCAGAATTTAAGACTGCGCGTAATCGTGAAACTTCTTCAACCGCAATTATACCTTTTAAAAGGTATTTTTTGTCAAACTTATCTAGAAAAGCTTCAATTTTCAAAAGGAAAAACACCAATTTATCACTTATTGTCTGTAATTATCCTAATTTCCCATACAGAGATTGCAAAAAACATTCAAAGTACAAGGGAAACTCTGTCAAATTTTCCCAAGAAACCCTCATTTCCGTTTTAGCAAGTTTAAATCCATTCCCTGATCATTTTTCAGTGTTGAATTTGATCATAACTTTCTTCTGAGCATTAAAACCCTTTTTTCATCCAAAAATCTGCTCAGAACCCTATTTTACCAGAGAAATTCTCCAAAGTCCCTTGTTTCCAATAGAAGAACTCAGCAAATAGTCTAAGCTTGCTCTATTCAGTTAAAAAATGACAAAAAAACAAGTAACCCCCAAATCAGGAGGCCCAAAACCTCAGAAGAAAGCCTCTGCTAAAATCCCTCAGCTTGAGTCTTCTAAACTTGATAAATCCACTTCGGCACTCACTGCTGATTCCACAGAAGTTGTCAGGCCTATCCAACCTCCAGTTACTTCACAAGAAAATATTCCTCTCGTTGACCTTGACTAAAGAATATTGGACCCCTTATGTAGAGTTCAATTTACTTGATATATATAACTGGTGTTTTGGAAAATCTGTAGAGAAAAGTGATAAAGATATACTAGTTTGGAATTCCAATCTGCCAAAGTACATTGTTCCTCTTACTCATTTAGCCCCTGATTTTGTCAGATTGTGTCAGTCCCATTATCTTCCAGACCAAAGGTGCATAGTCAATAAAGATAGAGAGTTCATATTTTACATCAATGTAGAATCCATAAACTCTATGCTGCAATTAAACCTTGACCCCAGTGTTGCTTCATTGTCAATAGAGGATTTAACTCAACTTTACCTAGACCTATATTTTGCTTCCAAGTTCAAAATCTTCCAGACTTTTTGTCCTAAACAGGTTGATATCCCTAAGCTCAATCCTCCATTTGATACATTTGATTTTCCAAATGAAACCACACAGATTGTCTCCATGCTATCATTCATACTAGGATATAACAGTGATGAATTCACTGATGTTGCAATATTAGGTTTTCTATCTACTTTGAGTCCTGGCCAGCCTCCATCCATTGTGTACAATTTTTCCAAGTTCATTGCAGAAAACATGCACTACCAATTGTCCAGATTACCAGAAGAAGGAGTCTTTAGATATACTTCATATCTACTTCATCTCTTTTTGTATTATCAAGCAGACAAATTTCCTATTGAATTTCAGAAGATAGATCCAGAAGGGAATGTACTTTCAGTTTTGTTTTGGTCATCAATTCTAAGAAAATGGAACATGGAATACAACTATGCAAACTTCAATGACTTGTTTTTAGTGCCTGCTATGAATTTGTTGAATAAAGAACAGACCCCTAGAATTAATGAAGAAACAAAGAGAATCTTGTAGCTATCTAAGAACTGTAAAATAGGGGATTGGTACTTATACAAGAATTACACAAAGATTAGGGTATATGGTGCACTCTGTTATTGCCTAAATCTACCTCAGGCTGAAGAAGGCAGAGTTCAGGGTAACATCAAACCACGCTCAGTCTGGTAGCTAGCCCTACCAGAACAGGAGAGGGCTCTCTCCAGG
The DNA here is from genome assembly GCA_034641835.2 of Pinus albicaulis. NCBI lineage: Eukaryota > Viridiplantae > Streptophyta > Pinopsida > Pinales > Pinaceae > Pinus > Pinus albicaulis. Next base: position 90,901,915 of record CM076576.1, read on the forward strand.
TCAATCTCAGCGAAAAGTAATCAATAGGGCTTGAGATGACTAAAATGAAAGCTAATTTTAGGCTAGGTATATAAGTGAAGGAGTTTGATTAAGTTTTTGAGGGTTTTCGTTGGAAAAAGGGAAAGGCAGTTTTGGGCTTGGGGATTAGGCCAAATTCTTGTAGAGTTCAAGTTGGGGCAAGGAAGGCAATGGATTTGATGTCTTAGATTGAATGAATGGATAGAAAAGACTGCTGAGGAGCTAAAGAGGGCAAGAGGCTGCAAGGATCCTCTTCAAATAGAAGAAAACATATAAAACTAAACAAAAGTTTAAGGCAGAGCACCAACAAACTAATGAATTCTACCTTAGTCACTCATTTGTTTAATTTCAGAAGAAAAGAGAAGGGAAATGGCATACATAAAAAATTAATTAACTTACAATTACACAGAGAAAAACACCATCAAAACTCAGAGCCACAAGGATCCCAACAAGTGCTGCAAAACCCTGATCTTTCCTTTGCCAAAAATGCTGAAATGAATATACAATGAGGTGCCAAACTATTCCCAAGAGTCCAACCCTGAAAATGTCTCAGAAAATAAAATATATAGACAAGTATAACCCTTCCCCATGCCTCTAGGGGTCGAGCTCATCCTTCTAGGAGCTGTTTCAACCAATTCTAAACTAGGAACTGAAATCTAGGCAATCAAACAACTTGCCTCTATATGGTAAGAAACTGATTCATTCATTTAATTTTCATTTTTTAGTGAATGAATCCTCTAGAAGTAAAAATGTTCCAAATTTACATCATGTTCATGAAATTACATCAATATAGATCAAGAGTTACAAGAAAAAGTGAAACTGGCCAAAACTAGGCGAAATTCTGAGCTGTGGAGTGAAAAATAGGCCAAAATTCTCTATGCGCCGCGCCCAAAATCTCTATGCGTAGCACAACTTTGGAGCTGATTTTGAGTCACTTCTCGAAGTCCAAATTGAGCGTAGGATAGCTCATTGGAAAACCCTGCCAATCTACTTTCCAACTCAAGTGGAATTTCTAGATTTGGATGTCATTTTCACCTCCAAAACTTCAATCTCCCAACACTACTTCCTGTGGGTGCATAAAGTGGCAGAAAGGCCATTTTCAAGGTGTTTTCGACCCTTTAGGCAACCCATAACTTGATGAAATTATTAGGCCATTCCTGAGCATGCATAAATTTTCATAAAAAATCCAAAAATATCAATTTTTCCTCCAGAAGATCTCCCAATCATAAGCGCGCGCAAGGTGGCGCTACGCGTCGGGCAGAAAAACCTGTTTTGTGACCAAAAAATTCAAAAAAGACAATTTTTTCTCCAAATTCCTTGAAATTTAGATTGAAGGTCCCTCATCAAGTATCATGCTCAGCCAAAGAATCTTTGGCCAAGATCATGCCCTTTCACGCCTCCTCGATGCCTTCTTGGTGCATGGAGTTCAGTGGTGCAATCACTGTTTTGTTCATAGGATGTATAGGTGTCCGTCTCCAGGGTGTTTCAAAGTCTGTGTTGGCTTGAATGAGATGAAGAATGAGAATTTGGTGCTTTTGTTTCATTTTCCAAATGTGGGAGGGACTGTGGAAATAGGACAGTGTGGACAGTGGGGTCTTGTCAAGTGATAATTCGCCCTTTGGAATTTTGACAAATGTAGGAACAATGGACAATTTCTTGACTGTTTGGGTAACTTGGGGTTTGGGGATTTTTATAAGTGGAATGGGAAATAGGAATGATAGGGAATGAAGTGACTTGGGATGTAAGGGGGAAGGGCTATATGATGATATGACAGTGAGGGGGAAGGGAACCACAGGTGGGAAATGGGTTTCAAAGTACTTGGCACCAAAATCAAACTTTAACAATCAAACTCAAACCCTAAGAGAGAAATTTTTGATAATAGGATAGGGTTTATGTTTGGCATTCAAATTCTCAAACCAATCTTCAAACAACTCCAAACATTGTTTAATAGTAATTCAAAGACTCACAAACTTACTTGGAGCAAGGAAGTTGAGTTAATTTGAAATTTGGTGAAGCATTGACAAAAATTTGGTGTTCCAGCCTTGTGTGCCACATGCACAACCCATTGCACCACACAATTTATATGCACTGCACACTTTATATGCACCGCGCATGTTCAAAAATAACACTGCAGTGGGCAGCTCTATGCGCCGCACACTTTACCCAATGCGCCGTGCACCAACCCAACGCATAGCGCCTTTTTGGAGGAGGCTTTTGGAGGCCTTCCTAGTGTCCAAATTGGCCAAGGGATAGCTTGTTGGAAATATTATTGAGTCTAATTTCCAACTCAATTGGAATGTTTCAATTTGAAGTTCATTTTCCTTGTCAAAAATCGAATCTCCCAAGACTGGTCAAAATGAGCAGAATGAGGCTGCCTCAAGGCAGAGTGCTATTGCAGTCAACTTTTGAAGGTCTTCCTCAACTCCAAATTGAGCTCATGATAGCTCATTGGAAATATATTTGTGTCTAGTTATCATTTGACTCATCAAGAAAGTCATTTGGCCAACCAAGCTAGGAGAAATCTTGATTTTCCCAAGGTCACTTCAGAGGTGCATCAATTCTCCTGAGGCAACGATATTTTTGATATTTCTCTAAAACCATGACACCTGTGTAAAAAGTGAAGGAGATTTTTATTCCTTGGCCTGTTTTGAAATAAAACCTCTCTCAGTGTTCCCAAAGTCATCTTTTAGTGCTCAGAAACATCATTTGAGTGAAACCTATCCCGATGTGTGGAACAAGGGATTTGTCGAAATGAAGCGAAATGAAGGGGATAAGGGGCTTATAAATTCTTGAGAAAATTTTGGTAAGTAGGGAGAGATGTTAGGAGGCAGGTTAAAGTGGAATTTCAGAGATTGAGTGAGGGGAAGGGGTCCAAAAGGGAAAAACACAGGCCTAGCCTAGAAAATTGCCAAGTTGTAGCAAGAAACTAGGGTTTGTGCAAAAATGAGGAATTTGGGGGATCTCAGTGATGGGAAGTGTTTAATAAGGTACATTAAGGATATGGGAAGGTGTATGAACATTAGTATACAAGTTTTGATGATGAGTTGACCATCCAAGAGAAATTACCTTCAAAACCCTAGGAGAGGGAAATGAACCTTACCTAGGCACAACTGAAGCATGAAAAAGGTGTAAAATGACCCATTGGAACTTGACATGATGATGAAAACCCTCTAAATGATGGTACACTCAGCTGAATGGTGACATGGACCGACATTTGGACAACTTTGAAAAGAGTGAAAACAAACCCTAGACCTAATACCTAGTGACCAAATTTTGCTTGAAGACTCACTGAAATGAAAATTTGACCTTGACATCTTAAAATCACTTTGTAAGAGCATGTTTGATCACTGGAGGAAGGCTGCAAAGGCTGACACTAACATTGGCTCCAATGGGGATGGTAGCTCCTTGGAGGTGCCCAGAACTACAGATCTTTGGAACGCAGACAATGCCTTCATCCATTGGGCAATGGAATCAAAAACTCAAGCTGAAATGCATGACTGAAAACTGATGACTTGATGACACAAAATAACTCTCACTCAACTAAAAACTGACTCAATATTTAAACACAACTAACAAACTGGAAAAGATGCTCAAAGTAGAGCTTATCCAATACAACCTACTCTAATTGTTTCATTCATCACCTGATCAAGTGAAATGAAACAACCAATTCAACCATGTAAGCATTCCAGCTGCTGTTTGAATTCTCCACAAGTGCTTGCTTATGAACAATAAGAGATAACTACTAAAAGGCAACTCCCATGAAAACTTGTGAACAGATCCGTTGAATGATATGGATTCTCTATCCGCCTCCAAAAACACTGCATAAGGATCTTGAAGTTCATGCACACTGAGAGTTAGCTCATCCAATGGATTACTTTTCTTCTCCTCATACCATGAATGCAAACTTTGATCTGAGCTTTGTGATGAGACTCCTGCTAAAAATGACAAAGAGACCGACTGCCGGATCAAGTTTATATCAGTACACGTTTCAAGCTTACATATAGTCAATGGAGAAATACTTTGATTGCAAACATCATCCAACACATCAGCTATTGGATCGTGAAAAACTTGAAAAGACTGCTGCAACCCATTTTCTATTGTTTCTGATGAGATTACATGATTTTCTACAAGCTGCTCATTTGAAGATTTACCATACAATTTACCCTTCAAAAACTGAAATGATTCAAAACAAAATGGTACGGAGTCATCTTGTATCATTTTATCATATGTGCCAGCTTCCAAGTCTCCATCTGCAACTTGACAATCAATGGCATTTGGGTGCTGCAAATCTGGATATGGGAAGTCTTGAACAAGGTTTTTATTGCCCTCAAGATGGTCCAAATCAAGACTTGTTGACAGTTGATTTTTGATAGCATGGAAGTTGTCTCTGATGAACTGAAACGAATCAAAACAAAAAGGCAAAGATCCTTCACTTACTTCAAAATTTGATGCACTTTCCTCATCATTGTCATAGCTGATATGCATCGGTTGATCACTGTACTCGAGCTGCTGAAAGTGAACTTCCTCCTTCCACAAACTAGCTGTTGATTTGTCTACAAGATTAGCTTTTGTTTGGAGAACATAATCGTCATTATACTGATCAAACTGAGGAAAATCATCAGTATAAAACACATCATCGAGCATACATGTCATATCAACAGCTCTCTCTTCTTCAAGATGATCTATAAAGCAATCACTATGAGAACTGGGATAAGAAACTAAATGTTTTGGATCAACAACTTGTTCTTCTTCAATCATCGAGCCATGGGCTTGAACATTATACTCATTCCTTGCAGTGATCTTTTGCATCATCTCTTCTACTGCACTTACCAACATGTCAAGCTTTACCTCTAGAGATGTCAATTTCTTCGGATCTATGTTTTCCATCTCTTCTTCCTTCAACCTTGCCCTTCGGATCAGCAAATGAGCCTCTACATTTACTGCACTGTTCTGCATCTCTTGAAGTGTTGCAAGATTCCTTTCTCTCAACTGAGACTCCATTTTTGGATCAAAGGCACCCAGTTAGTGCAAGAGAGCATATCTAGGAGAAGGTCTTATATCAGCTGGCATCGAAAAATATACTTGGTTAAATTTGGCAGAAAAATTTTGTACTGTCTCCCCTGGCAGTCTTTTCAGCTGGTTATACTCTTCTATAATCAAGAAAAGGTTTTGTCTGACCACCCACTTGTCGAGGAAAACTTCGACGAACTGCTGGAAATCTGAGATGCTCGCATCAGGTAGGGCTTTGAACCAACTCTTGACTTTGCCTTGCAAGGAAAGAGAAAAAATCCTAATACTAACATGTTCTTCATCAACTTCAAAAAGGTCAAGAAAAGACTCAAAATTCAGAACATGTCTCTCAGCAGTGATGTTTTTGCGTTCACCATCAAATCTTGGTAGATATAGGTCATGATTTTTAGGGAAAGCTTGGGATATAGGAGGTAAAATAAGAGGCTTGTATCGATCTGGAATTTTACAAGGTATAGGGGTATGTACAAATGCGGCAGAATCAGTCTTGGTCTCTTAAGGTTCATCAGTTTGAAGATGGTCATCACAAGATTCAGAAGAAAGGTCTTGATCAAGCTCAAAAGCATGCAGCTCTTTCGTATTTACAATCTTCAAAGGGAAGGAATCAAATGCAGGCTGAGGATATTTTCTCAAATATAATATACTTTGAAAAGCCTTCTTGACATTCTCGGGAAAAGAGAAGAAATAATTTATGACAAAGAACAAAATGTCTTGGATGAAATTCCAACTTGAATACCTGATCTTTGCATATTGTCCTTTCATGTTTCTGCTGGTTAGGTTCATCCTCCAGTGGAGTCCTTGGATCCGATCTCGAAACTGATTTAGAGTCGCCACGTGAATGATTTCAGCCTTGCGGTGTCTGATTGTTGTCCACCATCAACCATTAGATCTAACTTGATACATATACTGGGGCAATTTACAAGTCAAGTGTCACGTTTACAAACTAGACCGGAGATTGACTGAAGCAGCGTTTATCTACTTTCACTAATGCAAAGCAAGAGCGTTTCGAAGGCTTCCTGGCATAACTTCAGGCTCCGTCTATAGCTTATAAAAAAAATAACACCAACAAGCAAACCATTTTCTCCCCAGTATGGTCGCCACTATGTTATTGCCTAAATCTACCTCAAGCTGAAGAAGGCAGAGTTCAGGGTAACATCAAACCACGCTCAGTCTAGTAGCTAGCCCTACCAGAACAGGAGAGGGCTCTCTTCGGGTCAATCTCAGCGAAAATTAATCAACAGGGCTTGAGATGACTGAAATGAAAGCTAATTTTAGGCTAGGTATATAAGTGAAGGAGTTTGATTAAGTTTTTGAGGCTTTTCATTGGAAAAAGGGAAAGGCAGTTTTGGGCTTGGGGATTAGGCCAAATTCTTGCAGAGTTCAAGTTGGGGCAAGGAAGGCAATGGATTTGATGTCTTAGATTGAATGAATGGATAGAAAATACTGTTGAGGAGCTGAAGAGGGCAAGAGGCTGCAAGGATCCTCTTCAAACAAAAGAAAACATATAAAACTAAACAAAAGTTTAAGGCAGAGCACCAGCAAACTAATGAATTCTACCTTAGTCACTCATTTGTTTAATTTCAGAAGCAAAGAGAAGGGAAATGGAATACATAAAACATTAATGAACTTACAATTACATGGAGAAAAACACCATCAAAACTCAGAGCCACAAGGATCCCAACAAGTGCTGCAAAAACCTGGTCTTTCCTTTGCCAAAAATGCTGAAATGAATATACAATGAGGTGCCAAACTATTCCCAAGAGTCCAACCCTGAAAATGTCTCAGAAAATACAATATATAGACAAGTCTAACCCTTCCCCATGCCTCTAGGGGTTGAGCTCATCCTTCTAGGAGCTGTTTCAACCAATTCTAAACTAGGAACTAAAATCTAGGCAATCAAACAACTTGCCTCTATATGGTAGGAAACTGATTCATTCATTTAATTTTCATTTTTTAGTGAATGAATCCTCTAGAACAAGTAAAAATGTGCCAAATTTAAATCATGGTCATGAAATTACATCAAGATAGATTAAGAGTTACAAGAAAAAGTGAAACTGGCCAAAACTAGGCGAAATTCTTAGCTATGGAGTGAAAAATAGGCCAAAATTCCCTATGCGCCGCGCCCAAAATCTCTATGCGTAGCACAACTTTGGAGCTGATTTTGAGGCACTTCCTGAAGTCCAAATTGAGCGTAGGATAGCTCGTTGGAAAGCCCTACCTATCTACTTTCCAACCCAAGTGTAATTTCTGGATTCAGATGTCATTTTCCCTTCCAAAACTTCAATCGCCCAACACTACTTCTTGTGGGGGCAAAAAGTGGCAGAAAGGCCATTTTCAAGGTGTTTTCGACCCTTTAGGCAACCCAGAACTTGATGAAATTCTTAGGCCTTTCTTGAGCATGCATAATTTTTCATAAAAAATCCAAAAATATCAATTTTTCCTCCAGAAGATCTCCCAATCATAAGTGTGTGTATGGTGGCGCTACGCGTTGGGCAGAAAAACCTGTTTTGTGACCAAAAAATTTAAAAATGACAAAAGTTTCTCCACATTCCTTGAAATTTGGATCGAAGGTCCCTCATCAAGTATCATGCTCAGCCAAAGAAGCTTTGGCCAAGATCATGCCCTTTCACGCCTCCTCGATGCCTTCTTGGTGCATGCAGTTCAGTGGTGCAATCATTGTTTTGTTCATAAGATGTATCGGTGTCCATCTCCAAGGTGTTTCAAAGTCTGTGTTGGCTTGAATGAGATGAAGAATGAGAATTTGGTGCTTTTGTTTCATTTTCCAAATGTGGGAGGGACTGTGGAAATAGGACAGTGTGGATAGTGGGGTCTTGTTAAGTGATAATTTGCCCTTTGGAATTTTGACAAATGTAGGAACAATGGACAATTGCTTGACTGTTTGGGTAACTTGGGGTTTTGGGATTTTTATAAGTGGAATGGGAAATAGGAATGATAGGGAATGAAGTGACTTGGGATGTAAGGGGGAAGGGCTATATGATGATATGACAGTGAGGGGGAAGGGAACCACAGGTGGGAAATGGGTTTCGAAGTACTTGGCACCAAAATCAAACTTTAACAATCAAACTAAAACCCTAAGAGAGAAATTTTTGATAAGAGGATAGGGTTTATGTTTGGCATTCAAATTCTCAAACCAATCTTCAAACAACTCTAAACATTGTTTAATAGTAATTCAAAGACTCACAAACTTACTTGGAGCAAGGAAGTTGAGTTAATTTGAAATTTGGTGAAGCAGTGACAAAAATTTGGTGTTCCAGCCCTGTGCGCCGCATGAAAAACCCAGTGCGCCGCACAATTTATATGTGTCGTGCACGTTCAAAAATAACACTGCAGTGGGCAGCTCTATGCGCTGCGCACTTTACCCAATGCGCCGCGCACCAACCCAATGCGTAGCGCCTTTTTGCAGAAGGCTTTTGGAGGTATTTCTGGTGTAAAAATTGGGCACAGGGTAGCTCTTTGGAAATATTATTGAGTCTAATTTCCAATCCAATTGGAATGTTTCAATTTGGAGTTCATTTGCCTTGTCAAAAATCAAATCTCCCAAGACTGGTCAAAATGAGTAGAATGAGGCTGCCTCAAGGTAGAGTGATGTTGCAGTCAAATTTTGAAGGTCTTCCTCAACTCAAAATTCAGCTCATGATAGCTCATTGAAAATATATTTGTGTCTATTTATCATTTGACTCATCAAGAAATTCATTTGGCCAACCAAGCTAGGAAAAATATTGATTTTCCCAAGGTCACTTCAGAGGTGCATCAATTCTCCTGAGGCAACGGTATTTTTGACATTTCTCTAAAACCATGACACCTGTTTAAAAAGTGAAGGAGGTTTTTCTTCCTTGGCCTGTTTTAAACAAAAAAATCTCTCAGTGTTCCAAAATTCATCTTTTATTACTTAGAAACATCATTTGAGTGAAACCTATCCCGATGTGTGGAACAAGGGATTTGTCGAAATGAAGCGAAATGAAGGGGATAAGGGGCTTCTAAATTCTTGAGAAAATTTTGGGAAGTAGGGAGGGATGTTAGGAAGTAGGGGAAAGTGTAATTTCAGAGATTGAGTGAGGGGAAGGGGTCCAAAAGGGAAAAACATAGGCCTAACCTAGAAAATTGCCAAGTTGTAGCAAGAAACTAGGGTTTGTGCAAAAATGAAGAATTTGGGGGATATCAGTGATGGGAAGTGTTTAATAAGGTAAATTAAGGATAGGGGAAGGTGTATGAACATTAGGATACAAGTTTTGATGATGAGTTGACCATCCAAGAGAAATTACCTTCAAAACCCTAGGAGAGGGAAATGAACCTTACCTAGGCACAACTGAAGCATGAACAAGGTGTAAAATGACCCATTGGAACTTGACATGATGATGAAAACCCTCTGAATGATGGTACATTTATCTGAATGGTGACATGGACCGAAATTTGGACAACTTTGAAAAGAGTGAAAACAAACCCTAGACCTAATACCTAGTGACCAAATTTTGCTTGAAGACTCACTGAAATGACAAAATTTGACCTTGAAATCTTAAAATCACTTTGTAAGAGCATGTTTGATCACTGAAGGAAGGCTTCAAAGGCTGACACTAACACACTCTTGGCCCCATACAAACTGCCTAGATTTGTGACAACAAGGATATTTGCTTTAGAATATTTGAGGTAGCTGTTGAATGCAGATGAAGTCAATTTCATTGCGTCTAGAAAAAAGACTCAGTTCAAACTGGAAAATCAAGTTGGGACATTCATTGTGAACAATAGAGAAGCAAAAAATGAAATTAATGTCAAGTTGAAATAATATAAATTCCCATACAGTTTTAAGTGGAATTATGATCCTCAGAGTATTTTAAGTCAAATCAGATTGAAATGTAAGTTGTCTACCTTCTTGCATCATCCCAAGCCCCAAATTGAAAAATATGCCAATAAAATTGAGTGGGAGCCAAATAATTTATTTGATGATGACTCACAGAGCATGCAGGGAAACAGTGGAAAGGAAAAATAGGTGAATCAAACATAGGTGGTTACAGCGAACAAAGAAGCTGAAATTTTTCATAAAAGAAGCAGAAAGGAAGATAGTTTCACGACATAAACTATTCTAGATAAGAGATTCAGAATTCCCTACAACATGAAAAGTAAATTTACTGATGAAGAAAGGGATAAAGCTATTAATGTTGAAGATAACAATGGTCATGAAATTGATGATGAAGCAACAAGGATAGTAACTGAAACACTCAAAGAGCTTCAAAATTTCAAACTTGGAGCATAGCAAAAAGACACAGTCATGGTTGATAAATAAACCAAAGTTGATATGCCCTCTTCTTCTAAAGAAACTGACAACACAGAGTCAGATATTCAAATCAGGTTCAGAAAAATAAAAAAAAAGAATGAATAAATCAAAAGTGAAGCATATTCCAAGTTCCTTAAAGAAAAGCCTGGGAATAAAGATAGACTCCTTTCAACTTTTGATTATTCTTCAAACAAATTGGTGATGTCATTTCTCAAGCCTACAGTGGCTGATCCAAAAACAATTGCAGATTATTCAAAGACAGACCTGGAAGTTGATGCAGATGCTATCCATGAATTGGACCAAATAGAATTCCACAGGAGCAATACAGAGATGTTGTATTCTAAAATAGTCAATAAGACTATGAATTCTATCAGGCTTGAGAAAACACTGATAAACCTTTAAAATCAAATGAAATTGGATAAAGCCTCATTATATGCCAATAACTTAAGAATCAAAGCATTGGAGGATATAGTAATTGAAGCAGGAGATGACCCAGCAAACATTGAAGGGGAAAATGTTATAATCAAACAGAAAAATGAAGACATAGCTGCTCTTAGAAAACAACTAAAATTGCCTCAAAGCGAAAATCCCTAGGCAAAAGAAATCCTTCAGCAAAAGACAGAAAATGATGAACTAAAACAGCTTGTTCTAAAAATGACAGCCTAGATAAAGGAAATGGAAAGCCAAATAGAAGCTTTCATGCAAGAAAATGAAAAACTAAAGAAAGATCAACAGATTTTCATTCCTATAGTTATCCCAACTGTAAGTACAACTATTCCATCTACATTGGCAGAACACTTAGCACCACAAGGAGTATTGGCAACTGCAGTGTCAATCACTTCTAAAGACATCTCTGCCTCTTCTTCATCAACCTCATAGATAAACACAGTAGAGGAAAAATTTGCAATGATTAGAGCCATGGAATATCTGTCTATTAAAAATAAAGAAATACTCAGTTTAAAAGGCACCATTAAAAATCTGGAAACATCTAAAAGAGATTCCTTAATTACTTCCAAAGGGCATGAACAGAGGGTTGACAAATTACAGGAATAGGTGAAAATTCTTCAACAACAGGTAAATCTTACTGAACAGGTTGCCTACATAAAGAATCATTTGTGGACAAAAATCACTGAAGGCATTCACTCACAATGGCCTTCTATCCAAATTATATATGAGCAAAAAGATCTGCTACAAGCTGCCTTAGCAGAAATTGATAAAACAAAGAAGGAACTTGGCAATAAACCACCTCAAGCAGTTCAGCTCATATCATTCTTGAACAATAAAAACAAAGAAGAACTAGCTGAATTAAAAATTCCAGACAGTACAGAGGCTATCCTAGAAATAAAAAAGGTCCTAACAAAAAGAAACATCATGAATAATCTGGAAGAGAAGTGTGACAATATGAACATATCAATTAGAAAATTCAAGACTAAGTATGACTTGCTACTTGAAGCAGGACTTCCAGACATTCATGCATTGAATGAAAAATTAATGCCACAGAAGGACTATGACCAGAAAATCAGAGCTCATGCTAAGGAGCAAGCTAAAAAGCCTTTGCCACAAGGATCTCCAAGTGGCAAAGTATTACTTCAATATTTTGAAAATTTGTTCTTTTTGGAAAATGAAATCAAGCATATGTTCATAGTAAAGCCAAAATTTGCTAAATATACAGAGGATAATGAAAGCTACAGGAAACTAAAGAGTATAAAGATCCCAACAGCCCAACAATGGCAAGAATTCATAGATCTAATGTGAATTCGACAGGTAAAAGAGCAGGAAAAGCACATGAAAGATCATATTTTACTTTTACCTTAGGGTAAAAATTCAGGGTTAAAGTGTATCAGATTGTCAAATAGTATCAGTAAAAAGAATGTTACTGCTAGTTATTTTTCAATTACAGCAGTAAAATAGTGAAAACCAGATGATAAAGAGTATTAGATTTGAAATTCAAAGAAAGGAATGTTCTACAACCACCTTCCACGAGAAGATGCACCTAATGCCAAAAATGCTTACAGCACATCATAAAACCTTTTTAATTAGAATAATCAGTTCTATATTTCCTTGTAAAAGAGAATAGCTTGCAAACTGTTTTGTTGCTATCCCTCTTCTTATGTTCTCTTTCCTATTTTTCCTTAAAAACATTATCTCAAACTTTGAGATATTTTGTAAACAATGTATGTGTATAAATACTTCATTATTCGAAGTATTCAGGGTGGAATAAAATTAAGACAACTATAGTCATTTTGTTGGACATATTGAAGTTGGTGTGAGTCAATTAGCGAAGCAGCAGACTGGAAACAAGATTAGAGACATCATAACTAAGGATTCTCGTGGTGACAAGATAAGTCTCGTCTTTTTCCCGTTTTCAGTGTTTTTCTTTAAAAGTTTACATACATTAATTTAATGTGTTTCTATTCTTTAATGATCAAATAAGGAGAATTTAAACAAGATTAGTGATAATAAGCTCCCTGTTTTAAACTAGTTGGCATTTTTATGTTTTCTACTTGATAATCAGACTATAGAATTCTTAATTTCTCTAGGTCCTAGTTTGATCCCATCCTTCAATCCTATTTTCTATAACTTAAGGATTCTTAAGTGCCATTTTGTTCAGATTTCACCCATTCCATCAAAAAATCCTATTCAAAGCCTTAGAAGGTCATCTATCCTGCCCTTAGTACATTTGCATCTTTAAGTCTTATTTCTTAGCTCTGCTTGCCTAGAAATTTGACTCCATAACCCAATGTTTTGGTAGATCCTTCTGGTTTACCTTGAAACACTTTTTATTCCTACCACTCTTACAAAACAAGTCCCACTATTCACTCATAGCTAGCCTAAAACGCTTTACCAAAAAAAAGCTAAATCTTTAGGAGAGATCCCTCTCCGGAGTTTAGGAAGGCTAGATCCTGAATTCCCAAAGTGGTTCTTGGTTACCCCTAGTTTTCTTAACTACAAAAATCCCCATCCCACAACCTGAGAATTACTAGGGTGATAACAGGGGTATTTACTGGATATGTCACCTTTGATAAAAGAATGAGATCCAGAGGCTACCTGGCCCTTTACAGACTCTGTCTTTAGAACTTGTGGAAGTAAACACTCAAATTCCATTAAATGATATGTGCAAACTGTTATTCATGTTTTGCAATGGAAACAAAGTGTTTTTGGTAGCTGTATAAGAGTTCATGTGTGAAGGCAAGTTATTTTAATTTTTTTTTTAACATATTAAATCAAATTTTTTCAGCAAGATAACTTCAGCATAACATGACACAAATGTTTGATGAGCAGTTCACCCCTCCTAGGCTACGTCTGCTGGATCAAGCCTCCCAAAATGAGGTTGTCCCCTTGTATTAAAATGCTTCAAAATCTAATAAAAGTTAAAGAGTGTCTCAATAGACAAATATGAATGCAAATACTGATTCAGAAGGTATGAAAAAGCTAAGAATGCCTTTCCAAATTCACAAAGCAGTGAAGAATTACCATAAACAATGATTTCTTCAATGAGGCCCTACTGGCTCTCTGAACTCCTCTAAAGCATTTCTGGCTATAGAAGTCCTCAAACAGGTCTTAAACCTCTTCCAATAGGTTCAGGAGGTAGGAATTAGCTGAAAATGATCTTTGGTTCACCTCAAATAGAAAGGTACAACTCAAACCAGCTCAAACCCCAAAATGGCCCTAGTGGCCCTGAAAACTCTCCTGAAGGTTTTCGGCCTCTGAAAGTCTTCAAAAAGTTATGAAACCTCTTCCAATGGTTTTAGAAGGTGGAAAATAGCTGAACATGGTCATTATTTCACCTTAAACAGAAAGATACAACCCAATACAACTCCATTTCCCAAATGGCCCCGATGGCTCAAAAAGCTTCCCTGAAGCTAAAATGGTTGTAGAAAACCTCTACTACCTTTGTAACCTATCTCAATGGCTCTAGAATGTTGAAAATAGTCGAAAATGACTTTTGGTTCACCTAAAATGGTTAACCATAGCTCAGCACAACTCCAACTCCCTCTTGGCCTTCATGGCTCTCATTGCTCCCCTGAAGCAAAAGGGGCTGAAGATCAACTCCAATGGCTTTGCAACCTATTCCAATGGCTTACAAATGCTGAGAATACCTGAAATATAAAAAAAATCGCTCCAAAAGGTTGAGCCTCTCAAAAGTTATGACCAAAACAAATTTTGTCCAGTTTGGCCTAAACAAACTCCACTAATTGTGGAGAACTGGAGTTAGCTCCAGTTAAATTTGGAAAATCCACCAAAGATGGTGCGCCCGCCAAAAATTCCGCCAAATTAAGTGGATTTTAATTAAATTCTAATCCTTGATTAGCGTTGGTGGTTAGCGCTAATGGCGCCATTAATTTTTGGCCTCCGCCCTTGGTCTTCGGCATGTGGTCATGTGAATGGTTAGTTATATAAACCATTGGATTCCGCCGGTTTGGTAGGGCCTCTGGTCACGATGAAAGGTCTTATGATATCGGGGGCTGGCACCCTTTTACCACTGATTACCAATATTTAAAAACTTAAATATTACTTCGCAACCACTATAGTTAAGAACTATTATGTGGTATAATAGTAACGCGTTTGGCTTGCTCGTGGGAGGTCCGTGGTTCGACTCCGATGGAGTCGTAAAAATTTTAACATGCCATTCAAATGTGACCTGGGGCCATGTGGCGGCCTCCGGGCCTGCCATGTGGCAACTCCTCATTGACAGAAACCTCAAAAGTCAACCAACAAACCAACCGATGATTGCCAAGTGTCAAAGCCGGATTGGACTAGGGGGAATAATCCAAGGAATATTTTGAGGAATATTTCAAGAATATTCCTTGGAATATTCCTCTTTTAATTTTCAAAAATTGAATTCAAACCTAGTCAAACTGAACTTTTGCCTAAAATAATGAACATTCAAACTTGAATAACTTTCACATACAGTGTCGGATTTGAGTGTCGTTTATGGCGTTAGGATCATATCATCGAGGCCTATCCGATCGTTCAGGTTGCAAGTGATTTTCAACACTTTAAATTTTGAGCTTTTTCCATAGCTCAGACTTGAGCTCTTGATCACTCTGACACCAAATCCTAAGGCTTAATGCGAGGCCAATGAGATGAATATTGTTATATATGATTCACAAATTTTATTTCAATTATAATAGTCGACATTTTAGAGGAGGGGTTGGCAGAGCCGGCCACTTTCAGTGGCCCACCAACCTTATCTATGGATAAACATTATGCCAAATTGAGTATATATGGTGCTCATGGATAAATTTAGGGGCTAATATTCGCAGGTGGGCTAATTTTCCATGATTTTTGCAAAAAAACATTCGCCAATTTCCATTTTTTTGTAAACATGATTCACCCCAATTTTACAATATAAAATTATTTTACCTTAAAAATAGCCAACATCATATAGAGACTATATATAAAATCATTATAAATTTGTATAATTTTACAAACATATCAATAAAATTTTATACTTCAGATACTATGGACTAGTGAATTTCGCCAACGTTTTAAACTTCATGATAATTTTACATCCTTAAAATTATCCTTGATGGTGCTATTTTCAAATAGGCCATGATATATGGTAACAAACGGTGCCACCATATCACAAAACCATATCATATGGTTATTATTTGCCTAAAAAATAATAAAAAAATAATACCATTGTTGGATTGAACACTAGACCTCTATATTTAAAAGCAACGCTCACAACCAATCTGACTATGTGAGTTTTGTTGAATTGTTTGCACAACAAGTTTCTTTTAAGTTGCAAAAAGAGATTATTTTTGGCCTAATTCGGTCATTCCGAGGCCAAATATTTGAGTGTTTCAAAAGCCAAAACAGGGTTTTTTGGGCCTTCTGAATGCATTGGAAGCATTGTTTTGACAAGTTGGAGCTAGTAAAATGACGTAATTGATAATTTGAGCATATTAATAAAATGGTCACACTAGAAGCAGACCCGAAGACGTAGCCTAGGAAGGGTGAACTCCGTTATCACCTTGTCTTCTTTTTCTTGCTTCTATTTTCAGTCTCCGTTCTTTTCTTTTGCTGCAAATGTTTATCAAGTTTATGTGTTTTCGAAATTTCGATCTGTTGCATAAGAATAGATAAAATAACTTGCAATTTGTTCAGTAATACCTTCATTTCATTTTTGGATCAAGTATAGACTTAATAAGTGATGGTTTTTGGTCAATCAAAAATTCATAGAAAGCCACTTCTTCATAATATTAATTCCAATTAAAAGAAGAGGTTATATTTTGATGAAGAAAATTGATGTCTTAAGGTAAAACTAAACTGAATTCTTCAATGGTAAGTTCCATATGCCCACTTTCATCCTTTTATATTTCTTTACATTTTTGTTTTAGTTTTATTTTAGCTTTGTTTATCTTAAACTCTATTTTGTAAGTTTTCAAGAATTATTTCACACCCCTACCAAATCAGATTTGGCACTCATACTCCTTGTTTTGCTTACTTTCGATTTCTGGAATAGAAGTTACGATGTTCATCAAACCGGCTAAATTGGGGAGTCCCTGAACTTTCAATTTGTTTCAGAAGCCTTGTTTTAAAAAAAAATTGTTAAGATGTTCTCATGCAGACTTTGTTTTGAAATATGAAAGTTTGCAAAAGATAGAAACATCTCTTTTGGCTTCATTTTACCTCATAATTTCTATCCACTTTACGGTTTGAGAGACTAATTTCTTATAACTCTACAAGATAGAATTTACTAAAATATCAACATAAGATGAACACTTATGATTTTCTTATTTTTCTCTTTTGTTGAGACATTTTATAGTTAGTCTTTTTGGGGTTTTATTTTTAATTTGGGATTTTATTTCATTTTTCCTTTCCTTATTTGATATTTTTTGAGTTTGCCGATTTCTTCTTTTTCTTTAGTTTGGACTTACTTTTCCTTTTACTATTTGTTATCGATTCATGTTGTCGATATTACCAAAAATTATGTAAAAGGGATTTTCCTTACCCAAATTTGGTTGGCATACATGGAAATTTTTACTTTGTCTGTTTCATGGGTTTCATTTATCTTAAAGAGATATTTTAATGGAGTTATTAAACCCTCTTGCCTTAAATATTTTCCATGGAGGAACATGCACATTTTTTAAGTGAAATAATTCATATTTTCAAGGAAAGAATTGACCTTGCGTTTAAATCAATGGATCTCTCCCATCCATCCTCTTTATAAAAGCCTCTGAATGAATAATCGTAGGGAAAGGATATGGGGTCAACATTATGGAAGTATTATATCTATGTGCTTAACTTTCTTTATCATCCCACTTGTTAGAGTGAATTCTAATCGTAGGCATACAAAAAAATCTCACTTTAGTTGTGCATAACAAACAACCCTAACATTAGATGTGGCTATCAATTTCCTTAGATATGCAGTAGGTGATCAGAATAAATGCTACAAAAATCCATATCTATGTAGTTAAAGACATTAAACAACGAAAATAAACAAGAGTTTCTCCATACATCCAATAAAGAAGACAATAATTTATAAAGAATTTTTTGTATTATGACACCTGGGAAGGGAAAATAGAAAGATGTTACTAGTCCCCTTCAATGGGATGGGTTCTTGTATGTCCTCAGCACTTCAGATCCAAGATCTCTCTCTCTTGATGGTGTAGAAAACCCAGACAAAATAGAACTCAAAGGGAGCTCACAAGCAAAAGTAGAAAAAATATGACAATGATGGAGGATCAAAGTGAGACCAGAAGTATAGATCAAAAGGTGATAAAAAAGTTAGTGCATGAATGGAAAAACCATTCTATTTATAACAAAATATTGAATTAGTCTAGATATTGGTGCATACTTAAAATATTATTTACTAAATCTAGATCCAACTTGATTGGAATATTTTACTATTTTGGTGGAGGGAAAATGAATTTAGAATTTGTTAAATCCCTTTATTTAGAAATAATAAATAAATAAATGATTTATTTATTATTTCAAAAATGAGGGTAGGGAATAATTAAATAAATAATGATTTAATTAATTATTTAAAAATGATTTAGTCAAATTCAACAAGGAATATTATTAAATAATGATTTAAATAATTATTCTTAGAGAATAATAAGATAAATAATAATTTATCTAATTAATTCTCACGTTTTGGGTTAAATATGACCAAGAATATTAATTAAACAGTGAATTTTTTTAATTATCCCTAGAGGAAAATCAAACAAATAAGGATTTATTTACTTACTCCTCATGGGGTTTCCTATTTAGACCAGAAATAATATAATAAACTATAGGTTACTAAATTATTTCTCATAGTGAAAGCAATTACTATGGTAAAACTGATCTTACATGGTGTACTTTAGTCCATCTAATAGTAACATGTTAGATGACAAAAAATTGGTGTAACAACACCCCTTTCACTTAGCTACATCATAAACTTAGCCCAAAAATGTGCTTACCAAAAGGGTAATCAAAAGGGGAAATATGGGAAAACAAGTAAACTCGTCAGGGCTATGGACGTTCACTGACAATGAGGCCATGCTTGTATAGAATTAAGGACAACTTCGTCGGGGTACTAACTAGGCTCGTTGGTAGCGAAGCAATGTCAGAGACCTTTCATATCGGTGGGTATATATTTTATCTAAAACTCCTCATATGTAGCTCCTTCTATTACTCCTACAAGGTAATCTTAAATATTAAAAATTCCCCAAAATTTGGATTTATGGTTTAGACTCAGTTTGCTTCAATTACTTATCTATTTGAACATATATTTCTTGATTCATTAATGTGGTGTCCATGGGAAATGTTTTATTGTTTGACGGTTTAATAGAATTCCTCATTTTAACTTGTGGCTCAAGTTAAGCTCAGTACCTTTTAACTAGAGATAACTAGTTCTTCCCCCCTGTGTCACTATTGTTGTGGTAAAATCACAACCCACCCCTCCCATTTTTAACTTATTATTTCATAATAATAATGGGGATCCTTTACATAAATTTTGGCTAAATTACCCTTTAAAATTGTATTTTTATTAATTGTGCGACATTTTTGGGAGATTTTTGTTTTCTTCAGATTTCTATTCTAATTGCTTTATTGTGTTCGATTTTTTGCTAGTTTTCCATCAGTTCTTGTTTCATCTCATTTGATCTCACAGTTTACAAATGGAACTTATCCAAAATTCGGAGATTTTTACCACCTCGACTAAAATGTATATTACTTTTTGTAAATTAATTTATTTTATGTAATTTTTTTTTAATTAAATTTATTTCAACCATTCTAGAGAACACCATAGCCGTGATTATATAATAATTAATTACATTAGTTTTAATTTAAAAAATATTTATTTAAAGTTCTCCGATAACGAAATTTAATTCAATTTTAAAATTATAAGAACTCGAGAGATCCCAAGACTCATTAACAATAGTGGTTGTATTTTTGACTCATTAACAATAGTGGTTGTATTTTTTTTATGTGGTTAAGACTTATGAATAAGTAGTTAGTTTATATGAGGGAAAGAGGTCCCACTCCCATGTGGGCCTCTTCTCCCTTCTTCTCTCCTCACCTCAAAACTTCAATATCTCGTAACTTCATCCTCATATGCCATACCAGGAGCCATTACATGGAGCCAACAAATACTATGACATTTTTTTTAAATATTTTAAGTAAATAATTTTTAATTAATTTAATTAATTTATAATTGTAATTTAGTTTTAATTTTTATAATTTAATTTAAAATAATTATCTTAAATTAATAAATATATTTAATAATTGTTTAATCTCAATTATTTAGTTAATTTATTAATTTAACATAAAATTAGAATTTTTAATTAAAAATAGTCCAATTTTAACCTAGGCACGTATTTTTAGAATTGTGACAGTTTTAAGACTTCAACTTTGGAGTTTCATAAGTTGAGTTTTACTTGGAAAAATGAGGCACACGATGACTCGTTAGAAAGATAAAATTATGAAGAATATTTATGAGGCCGTTTCATGACCAGATTTGGTCATTAACTATACCTAAAAAATAACATAAAGTTAAGCTCTTAATTTGTAATCAAAACTAATTTTCTGAGATTTGTTTTTGCATTTTCATTTGCCCAAAACCTCTGTTGTTGCAGACCTATTTGATTTTGTCTTCTTTGAACAACATGATCTTTACGATAATTATTGGGAAGCTCAATTTTCTTTTTATTTTATTTGTTTACTTGGATTTTGATTGGAGAGTTGGTTTTTCCCAGATTTTCTAATTCTGATTTTAGTATGCAATTTAATTTATTTTTATTTTGGTTTTGATTAGTTTCTGGAAGGAGATTTGTTGAATGGGATTAAGCACAATAGATTGGGAGCAATGAGAAGGCACCAGCAAGAAAGAAGATGGAGGATTGACAACAACAAATTCAACAATTATCCATTTTTAGTTTTCATTTTTGTAATTAAATAATAGTCTTGAGAAGGAGGAAACGATTCCTCTTCTCTACAACTAGAGGCTCTGAAAGCACTTTTGTATAGGGGATTATAGTTGTAAGTGAGGGGAAACTTTAGATCTTAGGTATTTGGGGAAAATTCTCTATTTTTTCTTGATGTGCATTTGCACTTTTATAATGTACTGTGAGTTGAATAATGGAGAGAAAGAATTTTGAGCTCTGAAAGAGAAGATTTTTTTGCACTACTGTAAGCAATTTTTCCAAGGAGCTGAAGCTGTTCAAGGTCTGCATATTTTTGTAACAAGATTTTGGTATGATATTAATTATTTTTCATTTCATGTGCTATTGTCTGGGATGTAAATTAATCACTTTGAATCAGAATTTCTACAATCCATTTTAATTCATGGTTTAAATAGTGTATTTTAATATGATATTGAGAACTATTGTCGTATCAATTGTTTTATGCTATTAAAATTCTATAGGATCTATCTCTGAGGAATAAAACATAGTTATAATTAATATGATTTGATTGAAATAAGAATGTACTAGTAAGCAATACCATTTTATTGTTTAAATGCATTCCTATTTTGTTTTATCTTTCATTAATTAAATGAATTTATTCTTTAATTAATGAAAAAATTATAATGAATTCAGTTGCTTTATTGGATTCAGACATGTATTTCTAATTTTCTTTGACAACTATTTACTTAAGCGGGTTTGATTTACATAAATAAATTTAATAAATTTCAAAATGCAAACTATTTTTCATATTTTAATCTAATTTTATTTTTTGAATTCATTCATCATACAAACAATCCTCTTCCCCTGGGTAATTAGTTCATTTGCTCTTGAATTGAGAGAAGGCTACCCTTTTCTAATTCAATAAAGGATTTATTTCCTTTTTTACTTGCATATTAGAATAAATATTCATATATATTTAATCACTACATTCTAGAAGTCAAGTGCCCTTATGCAGGGGCAAACCTTAATTGTGGCTTGGTTGAGCCCTTAAGTCAGCTTAAGGATTTGCTAGGCTTGCATGTGCATAGCAAAGGGGGAAAAATTATTTCTCTCTTTCTATTGGTAAGCGACAAACAAACCATATGAAAACAGGGAGAGAGAGGGGGCAATTGGACCTAATTGAACAAGTTAGATCCATTATACAAATGGATAAGAGTCTGATTTGGGACTCTAACTGAGTGGCCTTCCCTGATGTTGATGAGGTCATTTTTGGCCATCAATGGTTCAAAATTTATTCCTGTCAATTCCTTTGTGGAAGTACACATGTCAATGTAGTTTCATTTTTATTTATGGTTATTTTGGATACTCCCTTGTTTCAATTATATGGGTATTATTTCCAGAACATGCTCTATATTATCCGTGCTCGTGACTAGTCTCAAAATACCTATGCAGTCCATTTAAAATGAAAAGTTTAATTGTAAAGTATTTTCATTTTTTTATAAATGTATTCTATTGGATATGAGCCTTGTCTCTTTCATTTGAATTTAAGTCAATACTCATTGGTTTCTATATAATAATATAGGATAATATAACATGTATTAGCATTGTCACTTCTCCTTGTTAAATTTTGTCTCTTATTTAGTGTTGGAAACTCATAATTTTGATCATTTGTTATTGATTGGTTCCATATCTTTCATTATCTGCAAGTGATTTTGTGAATTGGTTGCAATATGAGTTTTTTTTAATAGGAACATAGGAAGGGGCAAAGGCATGGGAACATAAAACAAATACCAACATTTGGGTGTGAGAAGGGATAGGATATCAAGGGTCTTCATTCATTTTGATGTTGATTCTTAGGAATTAAGGAAACTTCTCCACACTGGTGATGTCAATTTCTTGGGTCAACTAGAGCCTCAACATGTTGTGCAGACTCAACCATAACAACCCATTATTCTACATCAACCAAGTATTGGTATCCCTGTCCCTCCACATGCTTCTTCTCCCCTTGTCATCCCAAACAATCATGGTTTGAATGCCATACCTGCATAGCCACTTTGTTCAGTCGAAGGTTGGCCCATTGTCCCTTTGCCTCCTCCTCCTAAATCTCATTTGTAATTTGTTGCTTCATGTAGGGTCCATTCCTCTCATGCAACACCACAATCTTCTGCTCCTGCGAGTAAACATCCTCACTCTTCTCATCAGACCTATTTATCAATCATCCAAAAAAATAATAACCCCACAACTTGTCGTCAATTACCAAAGATAGAAAGCACAAGTTAAGCTCTTTGAATCACCATATAGGACATCACATTCAGTTACATCTCATCCCCTCGAGGAAGAACAAAAAGAAAATCCCACTCCATCTCATAAGAAAGTACATTAGTTTTTAGTGTTTACAACATGTTTTGGTATGGTTTTTAGTATTGTTCACATTTTGCTGGTGAATTTTTTTTTTTATTATGATGCTTTATTTTTTACCAGTTTATTTATGTTCCACTTATATGTGGATATCTATGATGATTAATTATTGACATGGGCTCTATTTGGAAAAGACAATTCATGACTATGAAGTTATTTTATATACAACATTATTTTTATGATGTTGGCACATATTATACGCATAAATTATTAAAACATAGAGACAAGGAGGTAATGGCAGTCACAGGGGTTCGGATTGCTTGGTGATAATATGATGTGGAAATGGTGATGGTTATATGGAACATGTTTTGGTTGTATATGGGATGTCATTATGTTTTTATATATGATATGTGTTACTATCATTAGCTATGGTTGGGCGTTATACAAAAAAAATCACTTCTGATTATGCATTCTGTTATTTCTTTATGTATGGACATAAAGATTGTCAAACCCATTTGCATAAGGAAAGGGGTCCCACATACTAAAGTCAAAATCTTGAATTGAAAAATATTTTTATGAATTAATTGTCTTAACCATTTCATTTAGAACATCCCTTCTCCTATTTTCTAATCAATTATATTAGAAATTAAACTAAAATACTAAAGAAAAATCTTTAAAACATAGAAACTTCCTAAACTGATTTGGAGCCCTTTAAAAGGAGGACAGATCTATGAAGGAAGCAGGAGAGAACTGTTAAGAGAGGTATTATATAGAATTTTTATTATCACTTCTCCTCTAATTTTTATTTTATACAATTTAGAGGCTAATATTGATGGTGACAACAATCTTATTTCACCATGGGGAAATAGACTAGGTGACTCCATCAATATTTCTATGCAAATATTCAACTATCTTGAGTCTTTTTTATTTATTTACTATTGTTAGAGTCTGTTTATTTTTAACAGTGCTAACAACTATCCATTTTATAGAAATTAAGTTTCCCATACTCACATCTACACAAAGGACTTTCATTTGTTGTCATTCTGGATTTTCCCTGAGCTATTGTATATGACTAGATTTTCATTCCAGTATTTTATGATAGGACTAGTCAAAAGCTTTTGCAGAAGATTTCCTTTTAGGATTTGGATGTACTCTTTATCATTAATAAAATCAACGATTGTTTATTACAAATTTATTTCTTTGCAGAACTTTGTTTTAATTATTTATTTTTCAACACTTTTCTTTTTTGGATTTATCGTATATCATAGATTATGCTTTACAGAATATAGGGCCTCTTAGCCCAAATTTTGACTAGCTCGTTGCTTTATTTAATTCTGATTTATATTTTCATTTTATTTTTCTGCTTATTTACCACATTTCAGTTGTAAATGATGTATTTTTCATGCACACACACACACACACACACACACATATATACACACATATTCTTGTTGATGTAATTTTTCTTTTCTTTATTATTGGATCATAAAAATAAAAAACAAAAAATTTTAGTTGTAAATTTTGAGCACACAATCTCACTATCTCATTGTGATAACAAGATTTGAGGAGTTTGTCTGTTAAATATTTCCAATCTTAAACAATCATCAACATATTTTGAAGACCATACTTGGGAACTCATTGTCCCTTTAGTTTCCTTGAAAAAATTCACTAATCTATGACTATTCAATCATCAAAACAACCTAATCTTGGCTTTTGGATTCATGATGAAACAAACATTTCCTAACCTTTGCTTGGTTTCATTCTTTAAAACTCGGCCTCCAATGAGGAGTGTGCAAGGAAGTGGGCCATTATTTACCGATACATCGAATTGGAAGAAATAAGGGAAGTTTCAGGAAGACAAATACATAACCATGGGCACCCAAATTGCCTTTAATATATTGTCTCATTGATTCCTTAATTTGTTCTGATTCATGACAATTTCATCTAATCTACAACCTAGTATAATTGTTCAATTGAATGGTCAATGAAATATTTCCATTTCCCTGCTTGATTTTATCATAAATAACACTTCTAATATTCAGTAATTGGATCATGAATGGTCTATTATTTCCCGTAAGATTGATGAAGTTGATGAACATGAAGCCTTAATTAGCCAACAATGTAAGCATGAATGCCAACACGTACACAATACCCATCATTGAATTTTCATGAGTATTGAGCCTCAAGCTTCCTGACACCTTACAGGTGACATTCCTAAATATACTCCCATCAATGAGATCCAACAACGTAGGAATATTTTAGAAGTCAAAGATCACTGTCACTTATTATAGAGTCTCACAAGTTCATCTCGAACCACAGAACCTGTTAAGTGAGTTATGTCTAGGACACAGAGTCCACCTTCAAGTGGAACTCAGGGTTCCACATCCTTAAGATCCTCTTCATATGGGTTGGGTTCTATCACCACTCCAGCTATTTCAATTGGTTCTATTTACTCGTCTTTCAACCCTCGGTCATCCAATACTAATATAGGAAATGTCATTCAAAAATTTGGACTATTTTAGTTCGAATAAGATGCTAATACAACTCCTTGGAATATCCAATCCTCGTAGAATATTCCTCATGAAAATGCTCCTCTCCCTAATTTTAAGGATAACCTACCCAAGTTTTTTTCTTACAGTACCATTACCGTGAATGAACACTTGATTTCCTTTTCAAACACTTGCCACAATATTGTGGAAAATAATAACAATGCATGTATGTGGCTATTCAGTAATTATCTTGTAAAAAAGGTTGCCTCCGATTTATTTTATTTTCCTTCAAAAGCCTTTAGAAATGGGGATGAAATTAGCTATTTTTTAGTCTCTAAATGTTTCAGTGATCAAATACACTCTTTCAGGCTTATTTGGTAGAAGTCCTTGGTCAAAATTTTATACTTTCAAATTAATTCTCAGATAATTTTTGTTCACTAGATGTTATCTAGGTCAGATGCTGCTCCCTTCATCCACTCATGGTCATCATCAATTTAAAGGTCATGTGATTCATTTAAGTATCTACGGTCATAGGTCAGTTAACATACCCTCATCTAGGTCATGATCTAGGGCTACATTTGTTTTGTCATCATAATTCTAATCATGTCATATACGAATGGCAAATAAGATTCATTTTCATTATTCAAGTCACCTTCATTGGGAGTTAGAAAAGATAGGAAATAAAACAAAACAAAACTTGTCCCTTTTCAAGAAGTATTCTACATTGTCAAAATATTTCAAAGGATATTATTCTCAAAGTACAAGATGATGTCACTAAAGTAAAAAGAAAATTTTGTGAGTTTATAAAGGGAAATGAATCTTCTTTTGAGTTCATTTCATCCTTTGGTTTTGAAGAGCTCCTCTCTCATGCTCCGCAACTCTCCACAAACACCAAAAAATGATCTAGAATGTTGTACACTAGATTTCTTCTCCTCACTACGTTTTTGGGGGAGTCACGTTATACTTCTGGCATCTGCTACATTTTTGACATTAAAGCTCCAAGAAGCCATCAGAAGGGTCAACTCATCATTTCACAAGTTTCACATGCTTCCAAGCTAGTAAGTGAACATTCCACACCTCTCATTCAATCCAATTTCTTCAGTAAAAGGTGGATTCCCTCTTCTAGGGTTCTCAACTATGTTTTTGAATTGCATTGATGTTTGGATTGCTTCAGTAAGAAAACCCCCAGTTTCATCACCTAGAAACCTTCACATACAACTCGTTCACCTTACCAAATCATTCCATATCATTCATACCTCTCATTGCTCCCATTTTCACTCAAACCCTAATTCTCACTACGTTTTTGCAAAGATACTAGGTTTGCTCTATGTTTTGACCCATTTCCCCTTTTTCCCTTACCCATTTCCAAAAATATCACCTGCACTACATTGCTAACCTACCACCCTATCTCCCCAAATTTTTATGGATTTTTCCCTAACTCCAATCCCTCTTATTTCTATTCCTAATATCACTGCATCATTCTCCCATGTTTTCCTAGTTTTCACCCTTCCTTTCCTTCATGTCAAGCAAAGGTTTCTTTTTGCTGACAAGCATCATGGAAGGTGAGAATATAAAGTATAACAAGGGAGGTCATCATTCCATATTTGAGCCATCCAATTTTCAGGAGATCGATTCTTCTCGCTATGCCAAGAAATCCTTTGAAGGCACCGAGTGTTTAAGGTTTTGTGAAAGAATTCAAGAGCTAGGCTACCATGCTCAATTGACAAGCCTCTTTGCCACCAATTTTATGAGAGATAAGGATAACATAGCAGGGATTCAATTCAATATATCATAAGATTCCATAGCCTCAGAAACAGGTATCCCGAACCATGGATAAATATGGTTCAAAGGGATGGATTTGGACATTGAGAACTATAAAATTTTCTTAAAACCACATTACAAAGATACTCCTGAGCACCTCTTCCCCTTCAGGCATTTAATTGACAGGTATGCTCCTTTAATGAATATGATCATGAAGTATTTTACATGTGAAGGGAGGTTCTCAAGATTATACTAGTACCAAATAACGCTATTGATGCATTTCAATGCCACCAAGCCACTCAAATTGCCTCGTTATCTATTCAGAAGTCTAGTCAAAATGACTGAAAAAAGTACAAAGTAAAGGCAAGGATCACCAAGCTGGTTTGTTGCACCATGGTTTGGTCAAGGTTATAGTCTTACATCAGCTCTCACAAAACCATATGTCTTGGGAAACATTCATGAAATAAGTTTCTTCTATTCACACCACTTGTCCACCTATCATTCAAATCATACCATCAGCATCATCAAATCCACAGGAGGTTGGATTTTCAAGTAGAACAACAGAGGTTCCAAAGATGCCAAGGGCTAAAGTCACTCAAAATTATGAGAAGGTTAAAATTTTGGTATTTGATCCTATGATCACTAAAGGTGTGCTTTCACCTGAACCTACAACTGAGCAAGTATTAGGAGAAACTATGGAACAACCACCTATGCATGAGAGTGAGTCACCCTTGCAGCAACATGAGAAGCAAGCACCTTTGGAGGTTGAAATTGAAGAGTAGGTGGAAAAAAGGTCAGCTAAGGAGATAATAAGGGAAAAATAAGTAGAGATACAAGATCTCAAGGAAAACCTCTCAAGGGAAAATTTCATGATAACATTCCTACAACTAGAAAACATGCAACTGAAGGTGAAACAATAGCTCCTAAGAAAACCCGAGGAAGACCTTGAGGAAGAGAAAGGTAAGGGAAAATCAGTGATAGATGTTGATAATTTTTAAGACAAAGAAGCTCATATAAAGCCAAGGAGGCCAAAAACAAGATGATTAACCTAGGAAAAAGAACAAGAAACAGAGTTATCTCCTCCCTTAGGTCAACAAGGTTTTGCTGATTTGATTGCTGCTGAGATTGAGAAAGACAAATATTTTTGGCTTGATAGGGTAAATGAGAATCTAGAGAATCTCTTCAAGAAGGCAGAAAGAAACAACAATCTCCAAAGGCACATGGCGTGATACTACTTCACCAGGAGCCAAATTTCTAGAATCGGGGTTAAGAATTTGAAGAAAAAGCTTAAAGAAACCCTAATTAAGCTAAAGAAGAAGGAAAATTTTGATTTTCTCGCTGAGGCATCTCTAACCATCTAGAAAATAATTCAAGGATACTATGGATCAAATTTCAGCAAGTTTTGAGCATTTTGGGTATTTTTTTTTTGGGAAATTTTGGCAATTTCAGTTTTACAGAAGCATAGCGTGGCCACGCTACGCTTTTTCTTAGAGGGTCCAATGGAGGTCAAATTTACACGTTTGGATTGATTTTTATAAGTACATTCCAAATATTCCTTTGGTTTTTCATGAAAGCTCCTAAATTTGAAGAAAAACTCAAAACACCTTAATTTTCATGTTTCTGCCATTGTTTTTTAGTGCATGCTATGCTTCTAGAATATGCATGGGAAAATGAATTTTTGAGGGTCTTACAAGTGGTATTTTTGAAGTTTCAAGGTTGGGTTGGTTAGAGGATATCTAGGGCTATCTTATCCAATCTTCAAATCAGAAAAAAGATGCCTAAAATTCATCTTGAAATCCCCTCCAAGATCATGCTACGTTTCTCCTAGGCACACGACGCTTCTGTGGAGGAGGCTTTATTGACAGGTTTCAGTGAAAAATGGTCAATTATTCGAGGTAAAAACTGTCTCATGAGCTATTTTATGATTAATGAAGTGCATTTGCGCTCCTCATTGTTGAGGTATCTTGTAATTAATCAAGGAGAAAAAGACTCCTAGTTGTTAGCTAAATTATGGGGGACTGTTTCTAACTTCCCTAACAACTAGGTAATGACTCATTAGGTGCATTAATGAAGTGTTTTGGATCAGTTTTCGACCCATTGAGGTGGAATATTATCTATTTTCTATATGTACTCTAAATCAAGTCTTTTTAGAGGTTGGATAGTTGATATTACAATGTAGAGCTTATGTACATATTTTTATAGTGAAATCAAAGACATGTTGCAGCTATAATTTTGGGACTCCCATGGTATGCTTATTGGCATTGTTTTTTCTCAGTGTTATCATCAAATTGAATGTTCATGCTTTCTTGAAATCACATGTATGCTTTCATATGATGACCTTTTGAGTGTTTAACAATAATTCTTACTTTTGTGCTCTATTTAATGAGATTTTCATAGATTTTTTCTACTTCCTTTGATGAATGAACTCATATGTTATATGTTCATTCTGATTCTCCATTTTTCAAAACCTATACCACAATGAAAATATAATTTTTTTTCTAATTATACCTACCTAGCCTCATTTTCATCTATGCAGCTGTTCATTTGAAATCTGGCTTTGAAACCCAGACCTAGTTCCTAGACTGACACTTCCTATACAGCGAAATTCAAAACAAAACTCTAATCAAAATCACTGAGCTTATATATAGCCTAAGATATTTTCCTTTCCAGTCAACTCATTGATTATGAAATTGACATCGAGAGAACCCTATCTATTTTGGTAGGGCTAGCTACCAAATCTAAAGATTGGTTTGAGGTTACCTCCTTCAGTCTCCTTTCATAGCCTTGGGAAATAGAGGGAGTGATAACATTTTTGGTGCCATTGCAAGGAACGAATGTTAATTTTTCCATGGGGATATTTATTTTAGTTCATTGAAGGTTATAATTGTGGGTGAAAAGTGTTGACGTTCAAAGAACACTAAGTTACTCAATTTGAGCCAAAGTGTAGACTCACAAGAACAATGGCTCCCAAAATGCACATGAGGTCTGATCCAAACATTAATTCATCACCAATTGTTAATGACATTGTGATATTTTTGAGAAAGCAGAATTAAAAGTATTGAAAAGTTAGAAAAGGTTTACCTCCACTTGTGAAATATAAATCCTTGCCTACGAGGTTAATTGCTCCAGAAGATTTTTCTTTCAATTTCAAATTTGAGACTCCTTTGTTCAGGTCCAAGTCATAATCCTTCCTTTCAAAAACAATCTTTTACCATATTGATTTTGAGACATCCTTTCCGTTTTCTCAGTCTTCTTGTTTTAAGGTTGATAGTAAGGTATGGTCTGATTTTCATAAACTTCAGGGTTTGGTCAATAAGTTTCAAGTAACCTCTGAAAAAGCTTATTTCCAGTACCAGCAACAAGCTTTATTTTCTTCTACATCTACTGTCACACCTTATCACATAGCTACACCATCATCCCTCACTTTCACTCCATCACTTCCTTTGCAGTTATACACTCTATCAACACCTCCACAACGCCCTGCATTAGTCATGGAAAGATTTGCTTCATTAATTTTACCACCACAACTCACTGTATTACCTCAGAATTATGGTCAAAGATTTCCTTTGTTTGATGGGACAACAGAGGTTATTTCTCACCAACACATTGTTTAGGTGATTGATTTCATCAATCTTGAAGAGATTGATAAAAATTATGCCAAGATGTGCATTTTAGCACAAAGTTTTTCAGGAGAGGTTAAGAAATTGTTTTGTTCCCTAACAAATTCTTCTGTAGCTAATTTAAAATAGGTAATTGACTTATTTATGGAAAAATGGGAAGAGAAAAAGAACCCTTTACAAACTATAGCTGAATACAATGCCTTGAAAATAAATCCTAATGAGTCTGTGCAATATTTCACAGCCAGATTTAATAGGATATATGATTCTATTCTAGAAAATATCAAGCCTTATCCTGACCTTGCACTTCTTCATTATCCAGATGGTTTAGATATTGATATGTCCTACCAGTTGAGGGAAATAAATTCATCTACCCTTGAAGAAATGCAGAGAAATGCAGTAAGCGTTGAAGCGAATATAATGATCAAGAATTCAAAAATAAAATCAGAAAAGAGGGTTACTATCAAGGGGGAAACATCTAATTCATATGAGGGAAAAATTTATACCTTGATCAAGAAAATGGAGAAGATGATGGAATATATGACCATCATGGATAGATAAGTTATACCCTCAATTAGAAATCCCAATTTCAGAGGTCAACATAAATGACCTCAATACATGATTAAGAAAAGGGAGCAGAGGGGCCAAAATCAACAAGGTTAGCAACAAATTCTCACTCCTTTTCAATAGAATTATACGGAAGGCCCTGATGAAGAAGAAGAATATATTTAAGGTGAAAATAATCTTTTTGAGGAAAATCAATAGCCTATTTTCCTGGCTGAAGAAGATCAATTTTATGAAGAATTATATGTACTAGGTGATCAGAAATATGTTATGTCTAACGATGATATGTTATAAGTATGTACAGAAGATAAATAAAGAGGATATCAAAATGCTCTTACCCAGTTGCAAAGGCAATATGGTCTAATAAATAGAAACATCCCTATAACTTCAAGTCAAAAAAAGTAGAATTATAAAGCATATGCTTACAATAAAGAGATGAATACTTCAAATCAGAGCAAGGATAAATGACTTGATATTCCTAATCACGGAAAACACAATGAAGCTTCTACCAAAAATTAGAAGAAAGATAAAGAAGTTTAAGATAGAGGACCAAGAAAGGAGATTCTACACAAATATCAGCCTAAAAAGAAGGATGTACCACATAAAGAGGTAGGAAAACATTTTTCTTTATTTAGTCTTGAGAATGAAATTTCAAAACTTGAAGTCTCCATTCCATTGACTGAAATAATCAAGAATGACCAATATAAGTTCCAGGTAGCCAAATTTTTTAGGGTATACCAAATGTCTGATATGGTAAATGTTAGTCATGATCACCCTAAGATTTTTTTTTGGCTCTACTATAGATGGTGGCTTAGATGATATTGAGGTCCCTCGTTTTTACCTCAACCTCAAAATTCATGATTTTATCCTCCATAATGCCATGCTATACTCTGGACCATCCCATAATCTCATGCCTAAAGCCATCATGGTCAAACTAGGATTGGATATTACCAGACCCTACCATGACCTTTACTCTTTTGAGTCAGGAAGGGTTAAATGTCTTGGTATCATAAAAGATGTAATGGTGTCCTTAGAGAAAATTTTGGCTAAGAATGTTCTCATGGACATTGTTGTAGCTGATATCCCTCTAAGATATGGAATGTTGCTCTCCCGTTCATGGGGAGCCAAACTTAGAGGCACTTCGCAGCTAGACTTTTCTTATGTTACTATACTGGTTTTTGGCCAACTTGGAAAATTATATCGGTAAAACAAGATGAAGTACATGACTAGTTGAAAATAAAAGCCTAATAATCACCCAATTCATGTTGTTCATACAAATTTAGAGTGTTTTATCTTATTCAATGATTATTGTTTAGTATCGTCAAAAGTTTTGATGGAAGAAAAAGTAGAAAATTTAGAATTTGTTCCAAGTGATGAAAAACAAGAAAATATACCAAGTAGCTTGCAGCCAAGTGCATCAACCAAAAAGATAGATGTAATAGTGAAAGAAACAAAACCTATTGGTACAAAATGGCTTTTTCAAACAATCAGTCAAGATCAGTCATCCAAATTGGAGCTTCCCAGTGAAGAAAATGGCTTGTGGACCATGAATTTTAATGGAGCCTTTAAGGAAGGGGATGGAATTGGAGTGTGGATTCATAGCCCCATGAATCATTCATCTAACCTTCCTCCTAATGTTCGAATGTATTCTTACATATTGGCATTTGATTGTTCAAACAACGAGGCAGAATATGAGGCTTTGATAGTCGGTCTCAAAATTATTTAGAAATTAGGCGCCAAGAAAATTTATGTGTATGGCGACTCTGAATTGATAATAAGACAAGTCAAAGGGGAATACCCGGCCAAGCATCCTAGAATGTGAGCTTATCACAATGTAGTGTTAGACATCCTCAAGACTTTCACTGAATATACTTTGTCATTGATTTCGAGGAACAACAATGTCAATGCTGATTCTCTTTCCATTTTAGCCAACATGTTCAAAATTCTAGTGTATCCCAACAAGAAGTATGAAATCAACATCAAGCATCACCCTATTGTTCCAGAAAATGTTCAGTATTAGAAAGTATTTCAAGATGAAAAAAAAATTAACAACTTCTTGCAGACAGAAGAGGAGTTTGTAAGTTCACAAATGGATGACTAGTTTTATGAAGATGATCAAGGAATGCATGTAGCAGAAATGAAGATACTCCAGTTGAAAGAAAAATCCATTCCAAGAGGTCTTATACCTTTGGAGGAGATTTTTGATAAAGATGATGTTGCACATAAACCAATAATGCTGCCAACTAAAGTAGGAGTGGAAGAACTCAATCTTGGCACTCCTGAGAAGCCCAAAATGGTCAAAATATCAAAATCCTTGAGCCCAGAAATGAAAGGTAAATATGCAGCACTCATGTCTTAGTTTGTTGATGTTTTTGCATGGGAATATACTGATGTGAAAGTGTATGATAAGAGTATAATTCAACACACCATTCCTTTAAAACCTGATCAGAAGCCTTTCTGCCAGAAACTTAGGAGGAGGAATCCAAAGTTGTTGCCCTCCATTTAAAAATAAGTGAACATGTTGTATATTGTTGGTATTATAGTTCTTCTCTTTATTTCAAATTGGATATCAAACTTAGTGCCAGTAAGAAAGAAGAAGGGTGAGATTCGCTTGTGTATAGATTTACACAATCTAAATAAAGTATCATTAAAAGACAACTAACCACTTCCAAATATGGATCATATCCTACAAAGGGTGGTTGGTTCTTCTAGACTTTCATTGTTGGATGAATATTCTAGGTATCCAGATGATCAAGAGAAAACATCATTTACAACGTCTTGGGGTACTTTGATGTATGATAATATGCCCCTTGGGTTGAAGAATGTAGGAGAAAATTTGCAGTGAGCGATGGATATCACATTTGACAATGAAAAGGATGTATTTTTGGTCATTTATCTTGATGAAATCATAGTTTGCCCAAGATAAATGAAGATCACTTGCAACATTAGAAGATAGTTTTCCAGAGGTGAAAAAAATTTGGCATATTGTTGAATCCAAAGAAGAGTTTGTTTGCTATGGAAGAAGGGAAATTACTTGGTCACTTAATATATAAAGACGACATCCGGATACATCCTTCAAGGATTGAGGAAATTCAGAATTTGGAATATCCTAGAAGCAAGAAGGAAATCCAATCATTCAATGGTAAAATCAATTTATTGAGAAGGTTTATTCCTAACCTTGCTAAAAATTTAAGGGAAATTACTGATATGTTGAAGAAAGAAAGTGAGGTGAAATGGCACAATGAGGAAAATAAATCATTCAATCAAGTTAATTTTGTGTTATCTCATGCTCCTATTCTTATCAACCCAGATTATACACTTGATTTCATCATTTTCTCCTTTTCTTCTGAACATAATCTAGCTTCTGTATTTATGCAAAAGAAAGATAAGAAAACAAAACATCCCATTGCCTTCTTCAGTAGAACCATAATATACGTAGCCTTGAAGTAAAATATCATTGAAAAATAGTCCTTGGCACTAGTTAAAGCATTGAAGGACTTCTGAGTCTATATTCTTCATTCTCAATTTCTTGCATATGTCCCAAATGCTGCTGTAAAAGATGTGCTAACACAAAATGATACCAAAGGTCGGCGTGGAAAGTGGATAGCTTCTATACCATAGTATGACTTAGAAATCAAACCTACCAAACTAATCAAAGGAAAAGTCTTGGCTAAGCTCATGGCATACTCAAATTTACATGCCTTGGACATCAATTTTATTGATGCATTATCTGAGGAGAAAGAGGTTGATTCTTTACCTGAGGTATCTAAAGTTTCTACTTCATCACCATGGTATGCTGATAGTTTTCATGTACTACAATAATTGAATACTCCCCCTGGTTTTCCCAGCAGTAAAGGTAGATCTTTGAGGTTGAAGGCTCTTAAATATTGCATTCTATATTGTTTTGTCTGCCCACAGAAAATTATCACTGACAATGCAACTTCCTTTAAGTCCAAAAATATGATATAATTTTGTGACAAATATCACATAACACTTAGACATTCTACAACATACTATCCTCAAGGAAACAGGTTGGCTGAATCATCAAAAACTTCATTGGTGAACATAATCAAGAAACTGATGCAAGAGAACAAGAGAAATTGACACAAAAAGTTAATAAATGATCTATGGGAAGAAAATGTTAGCACAAAGAGATCTATCAACATGTCACCCTTATAGCTAGTTTATGGTGTAGACACAATGTTTCCTACTTCCTTAGTAGTGCCGATGATGCAAATTCTGCAAGAGATGGACAATGAGCCAAATGACATCCAATGAAGAATCAGTCAAATGACTCATTTACAGTAGTCAAGGGAAGAATTTTTCAATCACGCTTCAAAGCCTTAGGAGAGGATCAAGAATATCTATAACAAGTAAAGAAAAGCTGATGATTTCAAATTAGGAAATGTTGTTCTTCAATGGGATGACCAAAATGAAGATAAAGGAAAACATGGTAAGTTTGATAACCTATGGAAAGGTCCTTACAATATTACAACATTAAGGGGAGATAAGGTATTTTTGTTAGAAGATCTTGATGGCAGGAAATTCTAGGAGGATCAATGAATTGTAGGTTCCTCAAACACTATCTCATTCGATCTTGAAGAAAAAGTTCCACTTTAGTTGTAAATAACATTTTATTTGCTTTCAAAGAATAAGGAAGATGTCACAAAATCTTGAAGCCCGAGAATAAGGCCATGAGGCTTCTATGATCAGCTGATGTTTTCCTTTCTTAAAGTTCAAAAAGCCAAGTAAGTTTTCGAGTCAAAGTCATTTTCTATTTTAGTTAGTCATGTTTTTTCAGTTTCCAGTTATTTTTTACTCCATTTCCCAATGGATGAGGCTACTTGGTCTACGGTGTTCTTGAAACCTCCTAAAGGAGATTCCATCCCCAACTGGATCCAATGTTAGTGTCTAAATGTTCAAGTGATCAAATACACTCTTTTAGGTTTATTTGGTAGAAGTCGTTTGTCAAAATTTTATACTTTCAAATGAATTCTGAAATAAATTTTGTTAACTGGATGTTGTCTAGGTCAGATGTTGCTCCCTCCACCCATTCATGGTCATCATAAATTTGAAGGTCATGTCATTCATTTAAGTATCTAGGGTCATAGTTCAGTTAACATACCCTCATCTACGTCATGGTCTAGGGATACTTTTTTTTTTCATCATAATGCCAATCATGTCATATAGAAAAGGAAAATAAGAGTCATTTTAATTATTCAAGTCACCTTAATTGGGAATTAGAAAATATAGGAAATAGTAATAAAAAAAAAATATAATTTGTCCTTTTTCAAGAAGTATGCTACATTGTCAAAATATTTCAAAGGATATTTTTCTCAAAGTGCAAGATGATGTCACTAAAGTCAAAATTAATGTTTGTGAGTTTATAAAGGGAAATGAAGCTTCATTTGAGTTCATTTCATCCTTTGTTTTTCAAAATCTCCTCTCTCATGCTCCACAAATCTCCACATCCATCTAGAGATCGAATTCAACCAAAAAAATGATCTAGACTGCTATACACTACGTTTTTTCTCCTCGCTATGTTTCCGGGGCAGCCCCACTACGCTTCCGCCATTTGCTACATTTTTGGCATTCAAGCTCCAAGAAGCCATAAAAAGGGTAAAATAAACATTTCACAAGTTTCAGATGCTTCCAAGCCATTACGTGAACATTCATCACCTCTCATTCAATCTAGTCTATTCACTAAAAGGTGGATTCCCTCTTCTAGGGTTCTCAACTACATTTTTGAATTGCATTGATGTTTAGATTGCTTCAATAAGAAAAACTTTGGTTTCATCACCTAAAAACCTTCACATACAACTCATACACCTTACCAAATCATTCCATATCATTCATACCTCTCATTGCTCCCATTTTCACTCAAACCCTAATTCTCACTACGTTTTTGCACATATACTAGGTTAACTCTGTGTTTTGACCCATTTCCAAAAATTGCACTTGTTCTGTGTTGCTAACCTACCACCCTATCTCCCCAAATTTTTAGGTATTTTTACCTAACTCCAATCCTTGTTATTTATATTCCTAAAATCATTGCATCATTCTCCCATGTTTTCCTAGTTTTCACCCTTCCTTTCCTTCATATCAAGCTAGGGTTTATTTTTTATGAAAAACATCATGGAAGGTGAGAAGAGAAAGTATAAAAAGGGATATCATCACTATAGATTTGAGCTATCCAATTTGCAGGAGATCAATGCTTCTCCCTATGCCAAGAAATCCTTTGAAGGCACTGGATGTCTAAGGTTTTGTGAAAGAATTCAAGGGGTGGGTTGTCATGCTCGATTGAAAAGCTTCTTTGCCACCAATTTTAGGAGAGATAAGGCTAACATAGTAGGGATTGAATTCATTATATTATCATATGCCATAGCCTCAGCAACAGGTATCCCAAACCATGGATAAATCTGGTTCAAAGGGATGGATTTGGACATTGAGAACTATAAAATTTTCTTTAAACCACATTACAAAGATGCTCCTGAACACATATTTCCCTTCAGGCATTTACTTGATAGGTATGATCCTTTAATGAAGATGATCATGAAGCATTTTACATGTGAAGGGAGGATATAAATATTATACTAGTACCACATAAGGCTATTGATGCATTTCACTGCCACTAAGCCACTGAGCTTGCCTCATTATATATTCATAAGTCTAGTCAAAATTATTGAAAAAGTACAAAGTAAAGACAAGGATCACCAAGCTATTTTGTTCCACCATGGTTTGGTCAAGGTTAAAGTCTTACATAAACTCTCACAAAATCATATGTCCTGGGAAACATTCATGAAATCAGTTACTTCTATTCCCACTACTATTCCACCTATCATTCAAAGCATACCATCAACACCATCAAAGCCACAGGAGGTTGGCTCTTCAAGTATACCAAAGAGACCAAGGGCTGAAGTTAGTCAAACTTATGAGAAGGGTAAAAGTTTGGTATTTTCTCCTATGATCACTAAAGGTGTGCTTTCACCTGAACCTACAACTGAGAAAGTATTAGGAGAAACTATGGAACAACCACCTATGCATGAGAGTGAGTCACCCTTGCAGCTACATGAGGAGCAAGCACCTTTGGAGGTTGAAATGGTAGAAGAGGTGGAAAAAAGGTCAGCTAAGGATATAATCAGGGAAAAATAAGCAGAGATAGTAGAGCTCAAGGATAGCCTCTCAAGGGCACATTTCATGATAACATTCCTATAATAAGAAAACATGCAACCGAACATGAAACAACTACTCCTAAGAAGACCCAAGGCATACCTTGAGGCAAAGAAAGTTAAGGGAAAAGAAGTGATATATTTTGATAAATTTGAAGACAAAGAAGCTCAGATAAAGCCAAGGAGGCCCAAAACAAGAGGATTAACCAGGCAAAAAGAATAAGAAACAAAGTCATGTCCTCCCTTAGGTCAACAAATTTTTGATGATTTGATTGTTGTTGAGATTTAACAAGACAAAGAGTTTTGGCTTGACAGGGTAAATGAGAATCTAGAGAAGCTCTTGAAGAAGGCTGAAAGAAACAACAACCTCCAAAGGCACATGGCAATACATTACTTCACCAGGAACCAAATTGCTAAAATCAGGGTTAAGAATTTGAAGAAAAAGCTTAAAGAAACCCTAATTATGATAACGAAGAAGTAAAACTTGGATTTGATAGCTGAGGAATCTCTAGCTATCTAGAAAATCAATCAAGGATGCTATGTGTTGAGCCGCTAATATGACCACTTTTTAACACCTATTTCACCCATTTCTACTCTTCTTTATCATGTAATTTTATCATAATTTATCATATAAATCCATTTTATAATTATTTATGCTCTTATGGATAAATATTATTTCTTCTCCTTTATTTTTAATAAATTGATGATTATTATGCATAATTTTATCAATGATGGTTTATTGATATATTTTGTAACAAAAATCACCATTTTACCCTCCAATATATTTGCTAGATTGTAGATTTGATCTCTAGCACATCATCCAATATTCCAACTCAGAAATTCGCTGGAATAAGAAGTGACAGTTTTGTGGTTGATATTCTGGGCAAATGGAGAAGAATCTGGAAAATCCGGAACATGGGTTATGTCCAGAACAGACCAAATTAACTTTATTAAA
Organism: Pinus albicaulis; assembly: GCA_034641835.2. Classification (NCBI taxonomy): domain Eukaryota; kingdom Viridiplantae; phylum Streptophyta; class Pinopsida; order Pinales; family Pinaceae; genus Pinus; species Pinus albicaulis. The sequence continues at coordinate 90,941,501 of CM076576.1, forward strand.
GGAAGGTTTTCCCAAATTCGGCCTGTACTGAGAGAAACAGAAGGTTCTTTGAGAATGATTTTATGAGATTTACTGTTGCGGCCATCCTCCAAATTATCTCAGCTGCAAATCCAAATTCGACTTGCTCTTGTTGAAATATTGATGGAAATATATTTTCTTGTTTATCAATTGGTTAGGGACAATCGAATATTGTTATGAGGGATCATATTTACTATTTAATTTCTCCTCTTTTTTATTATAAAAGGAGAGCATGTGCTATGTATGAAACAATGATGGGATGATTATTGAATTTCTTTTGTAACTTTGTAATTCCTTGACTCTCGTGATCGAAGAGAAACTGATGTGCTATTTATGTTTAATTAATACAAGAACACATTTATGTTCCATTTCTTAACTCTGGAGTAAAGCCCAACGACGTTTCACTAGTGGTTGAGGGCCCGACCCTGGTGGATCGATCCGTTGTTTGTATCTCTATCTTTTCATTATTATTGTGTGATAGTTTCTAATTGTTTTCATTACGGTTTGAAATTAAGTGGTTTATTGTTCATTGCTTATTTAATAATGGTGTGTTACATTGGTGAATTGCGTTGCCATTTGCGTGTTCCATTTGTTGTCTCGTTTGATTGTTGTTCATTTCAGATTGCTAATCAAGAGAGTTTGCTGTCAATAGGATTTGCTGTATAATAAAATTTATTATTTGATTCCATTAGTCAGAGCTTGTTGTTCAGATTTATTAAATAGGATTTTTTGTTCAATTCCTTCGATTAAAGTTTGTTGTTCATTTGCATTTCTGTTCAATTCTTGTGATGTTCATTTCCAATTACAGATTGCAAAGAGTTTGGTTTTAAAGAGTTTTCCTAGTTTACTCTTATTAGCAGCTTTAGCTCAATTTCTATTTCCTTTTAATTGCTTTAAAGCAGGACTGTCAACTGTAGATAACACTGGTTATTGCTTCCACGTTCCCAGATTGATTGTCTTGTTCTAGTTTGACTTCAATTACATTAATTTCTAGAGGAATGAGTTATTGCTACTGTATCCTTGATTGATGTTTACTAAGTGAATGATTGGATTTCAGAGCATTTGAGTTTATGTTATTGTAGTTAGATTTATTTTCCAAGCATCCATTTACTCTTGTATTTATAACACTGTACTACATATTGAAGAGCATTACTCTTGGATAAATTGCCACCTCAGATTGAGTACACTCTTGAAATAAAAATTCGTTCTTGGATTGATAATTAATGTAGGATAAATAGGCATTAAAAAGATACCTTTTATACCTCAACATTTTGGTGCTGTTGCGGGGGAGAGTGTATGCCATTTAGAAAGAGTGTTGCATATCTAATTTTTTCTGCTTGGGAAGAATTGGGTATTAAAGATGGAAGGTAAGAACTTGCGCATCGAGCAAGGAACACACTTCTTCAGTGGCCCGCTTCACAGTAGAATTGAGTGAAAGCTTAAGGTAGGAATGAATGCTTGCATTTTTTTTGAAATTTAGAGGTAAAATTTTTGAAAAAAATCTTGTAATTCCACTCGAGTGGTGATGTAAGCACCACCCATTTCACTAACCAATGACAGGAACATTTTAAGGAGGATCCTCAAATAAACACCTGAAGAACATCTTCTATTATGGTAAGAAATGGCTCACATTGCAACTTTTGAGTTCCCTATCAAAGATCTAGGAGGAGTGACACAAATGCACATAATTCCTCCATTGTCTCTACCAAATTTTCATGGTTTGAAAAATGAAGATCTAGATACATTCTTATTTGAGTTTGAACTACTTTGTAGAGGATATGATTATTGCACTAAAGATCAAAGGTTGAAAGTGTTTCCTCTTACTCTAAAAGGAGCAGCTCTCCGATGGTTCATGAGCCTGGGTGGAAACTGCATCCAAACAAGGGAGGACATGAAGAACATATTCTTGAAGAAGTACCAAGACTACTGCAAATCCAATGAAGATATTTTCGGTATGATACAAGGGGAAGATGAAAGCTTGGAGGACTATGTAGAGTGATTTCAATACAACCTTCAAAAATCAAAGCATAAGCATTTGGAAAAAGAGATCTTGAAAACACTCCTTCTTAAAGGAATCAAAGATGAATTTTTAGAACTCTTAAATCTAAGAGGAAAAGGTGATGTTTTTCAGTTATCATATGATGATGTTTGTGAATTGTGCATAAGGTATTCAAGAGGAATTTCCAAGGTTGGTAAAGATTCTAGAGAAGTTTCTTCTTTCTTTTCCAAATTTACTACAAGAACAAGAGACATAAGAGCTGAAATCAATGTTTTATTTGAAAATTTTAAATATGATTTTATTAGCTCTCTAAATTCACAATTGAATGTTTTGCAGGTTTAGAAAAATCAATAATTTGATGAAGTGTTTTGCCCCCATAACCGAAAGGAGCATCCCATAGATAGTTGTTCTTCCTTATCTAGGATGGAAGTAGCATATCAAAGAGATGGGGACGCTGCAACAAGGTCAAAACCATGGAAATCATAGCCTACAGGTATGGTTCAAAACACTTCCTCTCCATTCTCTTACTTGCATAATTCGTTATGGAATACTCATACGTTAGGGTAGCCATGCCAATCTCAATATAACCACCACCAATCTTGTCTACAAACTTGGCATGGTTCACCTTATGATTGCATGACTACTCTCCCTCATCTTATAGCATAAACACATATTCCAGCGCTTCCACAACATCTTGCTTGCCTATCAAAATCATCCACTCAACCCAATCAACTACATCATCAAGAGGCTCCATTGCCTACACAATCTCTTGCTCAACTCATTCCACACCCTCACCATAATAAACCAGTACAACATGCTTACAGTGTTGAACTGCAAAATTTACCCACCCTTCCCACCCATTTTATCTCACATGCACCATTGAGATTTAGAATGTATCAAATCCAAAAATTGTAGAAATTATGTAAGAAAATGAGGTTTCTTCTAGTTTGCACAAACAGACCATTTTAAAAGCTCAAGAACTTCATGATACGATGGCTATGGGAAATCAAGAAAGTAAGGGGGTCTCATCAAGAGCCAGCCTACCATGATCATAAGGGAGAATTGAAGTGGCATTCCCATTATGGCCACCAAACCAGGGATATGATCCAATGGAAAACTCAGAAAAATAAAAATTCCTTGGAACAAGAGGTCTCATCACGAGCCAGCCTGCCCACCTTTCACTCCTTCCTAGTGAATGGCATTGTGATTCATCTGGTTCCCAAGCCAGTACAGTGGCCTCCATCATGACATCACATAGCACTTCCCTAGGCATAAATAAAGGATAATTGTTCGAAGGGTGAGAAAGCAACTTTGTCAAGGTTATAGGCACCTGTGGGCAATAGAGCTCTGCTGATGGTATTGGAGTCATATTTTTCACAAATAAATAGTAATGATAAACCCTTTTCTTATATCTTTATCTAATATCAAATGAGACTATGCACCTAAACCCTTTGTTCGAAACCTCTTATGCATGAAATTTATTTATAAATCGATCATAATGGTTTATGTGGATAATGACCGCATAAGTATTTTTTTTCACATCAGCTGTCCTTTTCCCTTATTTTCGAATCATTACATAAACATTTCCATATCTACTCATGATTTAAAAATATGCATTGATTTCAGTAATGCGATAGTTTGTTGATCATATCATAAGTATGTATGTCTTTCCATGCTGTACAATTTCTGTGCAGTACGCTGCTCTTCTATTTTGATGATTTGCCACAATATTCATACTGCATTTCTACAGAAGTTTTTCTGATTGAACTTTTGGCATACATCTTATCTGTTGCTCTTCAAAATTAACACTATGGATTCAAGAAAATTGCATGTAGAATTGTGATTTGTTTGCAGGAGAACAACAAGTATGGGGGGAAATTCTATTCGCAGCATGACCACACTATTGCAACTAACAACAAAGACTCGCGAACACACACAATTATTCAGACATGATATGTTTGCATGGCTTCCACCTTTTGCATCACTTTCAGTATCTGCTCAGCCTACATCAACTTCAACAAAGGCCAGTCCCTACATGTCATTCCACATTTTTTTGGAGGTAACACTTGAGGTAAAATAACATAATTTTCTGATTTATTACAAATTTAGGAGAATTTCATGAAAATCCATTGAGCATTATTTATCATCATTCATTCTACATCTTTACCACTTCCCATTTTTTAGAGACATATCATCTTTCAGTTTGGGGGAGTGTTTCTTCCTTCATTTCTTTCTTATGACCATGTCAGTAATATTCTTTATCATCCATTGATATTCTTATTCATTCTCAACACCTCCCTTATTCTATGTTGTTTTACACCAAGCATTGATTTTAACAGATTGTAGCAACCACCTCTCTTTGTTTTCTAGCATTGCATGAGGACATGCTAATTCTTCAGTTTGGGGGAGGAATTGCTACACATGATGGATGTTTTATACTCTCTTTCTCGTTTAAGGTATACAATTTCATTTTTATATAGTGCAGAAATTGATTTGCATATATCTTTAAAATTATGAACTGAATTCTTGTGATTTCTGGATAACAAAGAGGTATCATTAAAATACAAAAACCCAGATAATTTCACGCTAAATTAGTTCATAAAATTTCGAAAATTATGCACTATCACCTACAACCATTTTGTTTATATCTCATGATCCATGCATCAAGATGATCTGATTTTTGAGAAAATGGTTAATGAAGTTTGTTCTTACTTATGTCACATTTTTCTACAACTTCATATACATGTAGTTGAACGTCAACTGTAAAAATTGTTACGCCTTTATCAATATTGCTACAGTTTTCATTATTTGAGAAAAATTCATTTGTTCCATCCGTTTCATGAGTTGGGATTAACAATTTTTTTTGCTTGGTTAACACATGGGTTTTTTTTCTTTGGGTTGCATGAGGACATGCAATATATTCAGTTCTGGGTTGCATGAAATCATGCAATATATTCAGTTTGGGGGTATGTTGAGCCACTAATATGACCACTTTTTAACACCTATTTCATCCATTTCTACTCTTCTTTATCATGTAATTTTATCATAATTTATCATATAAATCCATTTTATAATTATTTATGCTCTTATGGATAAATATTATTTCTTCTCCTTTATTTTTAATAAATTGTTGATTATTATGCATAATTTTATCAATGATGGTTTATTAATATATTTTTTAATAGCACTCACCATTTTACCCTCCAAGATATTTGCTAGATTGTAGATTTGATCTCTAGCACATCATCCAATATTCCAACTCAGAAATTCGCTGGAATAAGAAGTGATAGTTTTGCAGTTGATATTCTGGGCAAATGGAGAAGAATCTGGAAAATTCGGAACATGATTTTTGTCTATAAAAGAGTGAATTAACTTTAACAAAGAACGGTTTGCCAAAATTCGGCTTGTATTGAGAGAAACAGAAGGTTCTTTGAGCACGATTTTCTCAAATTTACTGTTGTGGCCGTCCTCCAAATTATCTCAGCTGCAAATCCAAATTCGAATTGCTCTTGTTGAAATATTGATGGAAATATATTTTCTTGTTGATCAATTGGTTAGGGACAATCCAATATTGTTATGAGGGATCATATTTACTATTTAATTTCTCCTCTTTCTGATTATAAAAGGAGAGCATGTATTATGTATGAAACAATGATGGGATGATTATTGAATTTCTTTTGTAACTCTGTAATTCCTTGACTCTCGTGATCGAAGAGCAACTGATGTAAACACTATTTATGTTTGATTAATACAGGAACATGTTTCTGTTCCATTTCTTAACTCTGGATTAAACCCCAGCGGCGTTTCACCGGTGGTTGAGGACCTAGCCCTGGTGGATCGATCCGTTGTTTGTGTCTCTATCTTTTCATTATTATTGTGTGATAGTTTACAATTGTTTTCATTACGGTTTGAAAGTAAGTGGTTTATTGTTCATTGCTTATTTAATATTGGTGTTTTACATTGGTGAATTGTGTTGCCGTTGGCGTGTTCCATTTGCTGTCTCATTTGATTGTTGTTCATTTTAGATTGCTAATCAAGAGAGTTTGCTGTCGATAGGATTTTATGTATAATAGAATTTGTTATTTGATTCCATTAGTCAGAGCTTGCTATTCAAATTTATTAAATAGGATTTTCTGTTCAATTCCTTTGATTACAGTTTGCTATTCATTTACATTTATGTTCAATTCTTGCGCTTTTCATTTCCAATTCATTAGTTTACAGATTGCAAAGAGTTTGGTTTTAAAGAGTTTTCCTAGTTTACTTTTATTAGCAGCTTTAGCTCAATTTCTATTTCCTTTTAATTGCTTTAAAGAAGGACTGTCAATTGTAGAGAACACTGGTTATTGCTTCCACGTTCCCAGATTGATTGTCTTGTTCCAGTTTGATTTCAATTGCATTAATTTCTAGAGGAATGAGTTATTGCTACTGTATCCTTGATTTATGTTTACTAAGTGAATGATTGGATTTCAGAGCATTTGAGTTTATGTTATTGTAGTTAGATTTATTTTCCAAGCATCCATTTACTCTTGTATTTAGAACACTGTACTACATATTGAAGAGCATTACTCTTGGATAAATTTCCGCCTCAGACTGAGTACACTCTTGAAGTAAAAATTCATTCTTGGATTGATAATTAATGTAGGATAAATAGGTGTTAAAAATATACCTTTTATACCTCAACACTATGGATCAAATTTCAGCAATTTTTGAGCATTTTTAGTATTTTTTTTACTTTTGGGAAATTTTGGCAATTTCACTTTTATGTACTCATCAAAATCAATCCAACCATGTAAATTTGACATCCATTGGACCCTCTGATAAAAACCGTAGTGTGGCCAAATATGCCTTTGGTTTTTCATGAAAGCTCCTAAATTTGAAGAAAAACTAGAAAAAAAAAACCTTAATTTTCATGTTTCCACCACTCTTGTTTAGTGCACGCTACGCTTCTCGAGTAGGCTTGTGAAAATGAATTTTTGACGGTCTTATAGGTGGTATTTTGCAAGTTTCAAGGTTGGGTTGGCTATAGGACATCTAGGGCTACCTTATCCAATCTTCATATCAGAAAAAGGATGCCTAAAAGTCATCTTAAAATGTAATATTCCTAATTAGCCATGAGCTAGTTGGAATATTCAATTTTTTTTTATTGCTTTGTTTAAAGAATAAGAGGAAAAAGTGGGTCCACAATTCTCCTTAATAATGAATAAATCAATGCCAAATGTGAAAGAGATAAATCTTGGAAGCTTAATTGAGCACCTTTTTGGTGTGAAAAGGGGCTGGAACACCTTGACTGGGTCAACCTTGACCAAATCAACAACACTGTCATGGAGGAGTGATCATCAATAAGTGACAATGCGGTTTTAGATGGAGATGCTTTGTGTGGAAGTCGTGCTATTATTGGATGAGGCTTAGGGTTTGAAAGCTCATATCTTTTTTAAGGAAGAGGATGGCAACCATTTTTCATTATGCATGCATGTTGATATTTCTGAATATATGGTCTGTTTAGACATATATCTTTCTCTTGCTATTTAGCTAAGATTGAGTGTTGTTTAGAACTGGGTGTTCCTGATTGGGAATCCCACCTCTTCCATTCAGAAGCTTTTGGAGGAGTCCTGTACTAAATTGTCCACTATCAGGCTTAAGGGAAAGCTTCATCTTTCATTTACATCACAGATCCTATTGAGGGTTTGGTTGTTTTGCAGGTTGCAGCAATTGGCATTTATATCTAGGCAATTTCATTGCTCATTTTTAGTGGAGGAGGCTTCCTTTCCATTGGGAAGATAGTACTGAAGGCCTTTGTGCATATTTTCATATCTTGTCATCAGGCCAATTGGTTATTTATCCCTACAACATAGTTTCTTTCCAAATCTACATTATTTCTATAGGAGGAGTTGCAGGGTGGTTTCACACACCATTTAGAGAGATGATTTTCTAGTGAAGGGGATTTTCCTTTCACATAGAGGATCTGTTGGAGGAGGCTATTGTATTGATCATATCAGATCAGCCACACTTTCCAAATCTTTATTTTGCAGTAGATCTGCAGCCTTAGGGCCTAGATATACATCTTTTACATGGTGTTTCATTGAAAACCCTTAAGGGGTTCTTCAAAGGAGGTTGTATGGTGCTCAGATCTGTAATAGATCTATCTTTTGAGGCACATATTAGCCCTAGATCTGATGTATAATCATTTTCTGTAGTAGAGCTAATAAAAAAATGTTGTAAGGGTCTTCCTACTTTTATATATAGTTGCAACACCTCTTTTTGAGGGATTTTTTCCATTAGAGGCTTGTAATTTCTTGTTGTGCATCTTATGGCCCATTTATTATGTATATTTTTCTGATGTTATAACATATGAAAGGTCTCTGTATTGGCCACTTCCTTTTATATGATGATTTACACTATTGTTCCAGCATTTTGCACTATATTCCTGCTTTTCCCATTTGGGAATATTAAAATGGTATCAGAGCATAATCTTGGCATAGAATGTGCATCTTTAAAAGCCAATATGTCATCTAAAGAAGGAGAGCCTCTTACTGATAGAGAGAAGAGGTATCAAAGAGGAAGACACCGAAATTTTGATTATACAAATTGTTAGAAAATTATATATTACAGAGCAATGCAACACATAAAATATGCAGAAAACACAAGCACACAAAACAAATAAAACCAGAGAGACATATATATACATGGTTCACCCAGTTTGGGCTACGTCCACCCCAAACAACCATTCCTTCCTTTCTATTATCTAGCAAAATGAAGAGACACAACCTACAATAGATCCGCTGTAATATCCTCTGTTCTCTCTCATAGTCTCCCTCTCTGTTTATCGCTCTGAGAATACATACAATCCACAGCCACAATAAAATACCCTCATACAAAGCGAGGGGTTGCCTTTTAGGGAAAAAAAAAAACCTAAACTAAACATAAATTCTATCGTCAGATCATTTGCCTAATGAATGGCCTAGATTGACTAGAAATTACTATAATTTTACAAGGCAATTTTACACTTGTTTTTAGCTTCAGGGGCACTGCCCTTGAAACCCCCTGCCAGGGGGGGCTCCATAAAGTCGCAGCCACCAACCCCCCCCCCCCCCCCCCCTTGACCCCCCAGGCAGCGTTTACTTATGGGTAGCGTTGCCACCCCCATTAAGGTACAGGGGTCCAATGCTGTGATACAAAATAAACAAAATAATTAGGCTCCACACCCAACACAAATGAAAAAGAAGAAAAGGGTAAAACCCATTTATTTGGAGGAGAAGATGAAGAGAAGGAGTTCCCTAAGATCCTTCTTAGAGCCATGCAAGAAATTGCTAGAGAGATCAAGGAGATGAGAATGGAAATATTCAAGGAATTTCCTAAGGGATTTCATCATGGTGAAGGCTCTGTCATGTCTCATCACTGGAATGATCAACCATTGTAGCAACCACAAGTTTCCCAATGCTTTACAATGCCTACATTCTTAGCTATGGGAAATGAAGGGTTTCAAGAGAAAAAATACCTTTAATACTATTTTATGGAGTGTGAGTTTCAAACTCAGAGATTCAAGGACCACTTGAGTTTTCAAGAGTTTTTTCAAATCAAGGACAATAGAAGACCAAGGCATCATAATAGAAGTGGTGGATTTATTCAGAATCATGATCGACACCACACCATGGGTAGATTTTTCTTACCCAACTTTGATGGGTCATCCAAGTGCACTGCCAAATCATGGGTAGAGAAACTTGACATCTACTTCCAGTTGAAAAAAGTTCCAGAAATGGAAGCCATCAAGATTGTAGCGCTGTACCTTGAGGGTGAAGCACATGATTGGTGCTTCCATGGATTTTCTACATTGGGTCATGCCAATGTAACTGCATATTCAAAGTTCACTAGGAGGCTAGTGGAAAGGTTTTATAGAAGAGATCCTGAAGCACCATTCATGGGGCTTGCAAAGCTAAAACAATCAGGTAATCCAGAAACTTACATTTCTGAATTTTTAAGACTTTCTGTTATGGTTCTTGATTTATCTGCAGCAAGAAGGGTGTATAAGTTCATTGATGGGTTAGATGAACCTCTTCATGGGTTGGTTAAGTATACCAAGTCAACTACCATACAATATGCCATTGAAAAGGCTAGATACCTTCAAGATGCCTTGCCAAAATCAAATGCAACATTTCATCACAAGCCATCTTTTCCATCAAAGGGAAAAGAAGAGAAGGCTCCTCCTTCAATGGAGAGCCAATATAAAAAACCTCTTGATGATAATGTCGAGAAATATTTTAGGTGGAGGAAACTTTGCTTCACATGCCAAGAATATTGGCACCCACATAGATGTGCAATTGGGAAGGAACATTACATAGAGGTCTTCTTAGATGATGAGGAGCTAGAAGAAGATGAACCAAGAAGAGGTCACAACATTGACACTGCAGGAGATGAACCAACACCATCAGGAGATGGGAATGGGGAATTTGATCCAATTGGAGGGGCTCTTGCATCATTGAGAGGAGTACCTAAGTACTTGACCTTAAGAGTTCAAGGTTCCATATTGAATCATAGGGTTTCTATTTTGATTGATAGTGGGGCTACCCACAATTTTATTGATACCCAACCAGTGAAAAGGAGGGCAATACCCACTGATTCTTTTGAGGGATTTTCTGTTTTGGTCCCAGGAGATAGAACTATGCAATGAATGCATTATGTTCCATCCTTATCAGTCACCATGGGAACATATACATTTACTGATAAATTCTTTATGGTTGACATACCTGACACCAATGTGATATTGGGTGTGTAATGGTTGATTACTTTTGGGAAAGTCACCACTGATTGTGAGACTTTGTAGATGGAATGGGTGGATATAAAGAGTGGAAAAGCTCAAATGATTAAAGGCATGCACACATATCCCTCACATACCACTTCTACATATGAATCAGAGATGGATTTGCACAGCGGGATCAAGGGCCTAACAGTCCCATGTAATATACTTATGAGATTGCTGCATGGGACACTATTATTTAATGGAAAACCACCTGGGAGGCCACCTGATTTAGATTTGGTGAGATATATCTCACAACATGATGCTCAAAGCATAGATCCAGAAGGTATGGGAGCATTAGAAGACTAGGATACAACGCTGGGAATCTAGGATAGACTCAAGGAGGAGGGAGACATTATCCCAACATCATCATTACCCACTCTCACTTCAGATTCTATGCTGTGGGAGGAGAAGCATGGAAGGAGTGACCTTCCAAAATATACCTTTGGCATGGGAGATTTCAAGGATAAGAACATCCATATGAAAGACATTCTTTGTGATAGATCATCAACGTTGTCACTATGGGAGATTGATCCATATTGGAAATTCCAACTGTTGGTGGATTATTCCAAGGATATTTTCACATGCATGATACTTGATGACCAGCTACATGAAGAGGGATATTAAGTCCAAGGAGGAGTCATCTACTATCATGGTATGATATTCCTATCTAGAGTCTCCAAGCTCAAGGATAAGTTGCTACAAAGAGCTTATGAAGAGTTCTTTGCTAGCCATACTTATTCCATGAATGCCTACAATACTATCATATAAAGCTACACTTAGGAAGGCTTTAAAGAAGAACTATATTAGAATTTTCAAAGATGCATGAACCATGTGGAGTTGGAAGAGAAGCTTGACTCTATGAAGGAGTTATTTCAACCACCTCTTTCCTCTTTTGGAAGGAGAGGAGATATATCTATGCACCACTCCATTTGTATGAGGAGAATGTTTGGTAAATAACATGATTATGTGCCCAATGCTTCATTTGATGATCATTTGCATTCTTTTACCATGTATATGTAGGCCATAGCTCCAATAAGGAGTATTATTCCTTATAAACTTCATGGTTAACTTTGGGCCACAAACATTTTTGAACATGGCCACTCCCTTGGAGGACAAAGCGAGATTTTGTATCATTGTGGGTGCATTCCAAAAGCACCAAATATATCTCACACTTTCAGCCATGGTGATATGACTTGGGCAGAAATTAAGTGGTGGGGAAACCACTTACCACATCATGATCTGATGCAGTCAGGAGATTTATTGCGTTGGTTCCACATGTGGGACTATGACCCACCTCCATTTGCACAAATTTATGTTTGTATGTACTTAATTTTGATCCCATACATTGATGATGTACTTATAATTTTTTTGGGAATGTTTGGAGGGAGGATAGGAGGAATGAATGTGCCCTATGGGAGAGAGATTCTTCATGTTAATTATGCTACATATTTCAGGGAGAACCTTGGGCAAACCAAGTTTGTTTCATTTGAACTATTGTCTCCTTATGGGATGGATTATTTGCATCTCATGAGAACTTTGGAGGAGCAATTCATGGAGGGATGGATTGGTAGACACTTAGCTTATGAGGGCTTATCACATGTTGGTGTCACCAATGATGGAGAGTTGTAGTACTCACCTTGTTAGTTTCTTAAGGACAAGAAACATTTGGGAAGGGAGGACTGTAATATTCCCAATTATCCATGAGCTAGTTGGAATATTCAATTTTGTTTTATTACTTTGTTTAAAGAATAAGAGGACAAAGGGGGTCCATAATTCTCCTTAATAATGAATAAATCAATGAAAAATGTGAAAGAGATAAATCTTGGAAGATTAATTGAGCACCCTTTGGTGTGAAAATGGGCTAGAACACCTTGACTGGGTCAACCTTGACCAAATCAACAACGTTGTCATGGAGGATTGGTCATCAATGACGGACATCGTAGTTTTAGATGGAGATGCTTTGTGTGGAAGTAGTGCTATTTTTGTATGGGGCTTAGGGTTTTCAAGCTCATTTCTTATTTAAGGAAGAGGATAGCAACCATTGTTCATTATGCATGTATGTTGATATTTCTGAATATATGGTTTGTTTAGACATATATCTTTCTCTTGTTGTTTAGCTGAGATTGAGTGCTATTTAGCACTGGGTGTTCTTGATCGGTAATCCCACCTCTTCCATTGAGAAGCTCTTGGATGAGTCTTGTACTATATTTTCCACTATCAGGCTTAAGGCCAAGCTTCATCATTCATTTACAGCACAAATCCTGTTGATTGTTTGGTTGTTTTACAAGTTGCAGCAAGTGGAGTTTAGATCTAGGCCATTTCATTGATCATTTTCAGTGGAGGAGGCTTCATTTCCATTGGGAGGATAGTACTGAAGGCATTTGTGTATATTTTTAGATATTGACATCAGGCCAACTAGTTATTTATCCCTACAACGCAATTTCCTGCCAGATCTGCATTATTTCTGTAGGAGGAGTTGTAGGGTGGTTTCACACACCATTTGGAGAGCTGATTTTCTAGTGAAGGGGATTTTCCTTTCACTTAGAGGATCTATTGTAGGAGGCTATTTTATTGATCATATCATATCAACCACACTTTCTAGATCTGTATTTTGCAGTAGATCTGTAGCCTTAGGGCCTAGATCTACATCTTGTACATGGTGTTTTGCTGAAAACCCTTAAGGGGTTCTTCAAAGGAGGTTGTATAGTGCTTGGACCTATAATAGATATATATTTTGAGGCACATATCAGCCAGCCCTAGATCTGATGTATAATCATTTGTTGTAGTAGATCTAATAAAACAACGTTGTAAGGGTCTTCCTGCTTTTATATATAGTTGTAGCACCTCTTTTTGAGGGATTTTGTCCATTGGAGGCTTGTACTTTCTTGTTGTTTATCTTATGGCCCATTTATTATGTATATTTTTCTGTTGTTATAACATATGAAAGGTCTCCATATTGGCCTCTTCCTTTTATATGATGATTTACACTATTGTTCCAGCATTTTTCACTATATTCATGCTTTTCCCATTTGGGAATATTATAGTGGTATCAGAGCATAATCTTGTCATAGACTATGCAACTTGAAAAGCCAATATGTCATCTAAATAAGGAGAGCCCCTTACTGATAGAGAGAAGAGGTATCAAAGAGGAAGACACCGGAATTTTGATTATACAAACGACAAAAAAGACAAGGGTAAAACCCCCTTATCTAGAGGAGAAGATGAAGAGAAGGAGTTCCCTAAGATCATTCTTAGAGCCATGAAATAAATTGCTAGAGAGATCAAGGAGATGGGAATGGACATACCCAAGGAATCCCCTAAGGGATTTCATCATGGTGAAGTCTCTGGCATGTCTCATCACTGGAATGATCAACCAGTGCAACAACCACAAGTTTCCCAACGCTCTACAATGCCTACATTTTTGGCTGCGGGAAATGAAGGGTTTCAAGAGAAAGAATCCCTTGAAGAATATTTTATGGAGTATGAGTCTCAAACTCAGATATTCAAGGACCACTTGAGTTTTAAAAAAAAATTCAAATCAAGGACTATAGAAGACCAATGCATCACAATAGAAGTGGTGGATTTATTCAGAATCATGATCGACACCACACTATGGGCAGATTTTTCTTACCCAAATTTGATGGGTCATCCAAGTGCACTGCCAAATCATGCGTAGAGAAAATTGACATCTACTTCTAATTGAAAAAATTTCCAGAAATGGAAGCCATTAAGATTGCAGTGCTGCACCTTGAGGGTGAAGCACATGATTGGTGGTTCCATGGCTTGTCTACATTAGGTCATGCCAATTTAACTACATATTCAGATTTCACTAGAAGGCTGGTGGAAAGGTTTGATAGAAGAGATCCTGAGCACCATTCATGGGGCTTGCAAAGCTAAAACAATCAGGTAATCTAGAAACTTACATTTCTAAATTTTTAAGACTTTCTGTTATGGTTCCTGATTTATCTACAGCAAGAGGGGTGTATATGTTCATTGATGGGTTAGATGAACCTCTGCATGGGTTGGTTAAGTCTACCAAGCCCACTACCCTACAAGATGCCATTGAAAGGGATTGAGACCTTCAAGATGCCTTGCCAAAATCAAAGGCAACATTTCAGCACAAGCCCTCTTTTCCATAAAAGGGAAAAGAAGAGAAGGCTCCTCCTTCAAAGGAGAGCCAATATAAAAAACCTGTTGATGATGATGTCCATAAATATTTGAGGAAGAGGAAGCTTTGATTCACATGCCAAGAATATTGGGCACCCAAACATAGATGTGCAGCTGTGAAGGCAAATTACATAGAGGTCTTCTTAGATGATGATGAGGAAGAAGAAGATGAACCAAGAAGAGGTCACAGTGCTGACACTGCAGGAGATGAACCAACACCATCAAGAGATGGGAATGGGGCATTTGATCCAATTGGAGGGGCTCTTGCATCATTGAGAGGAGTACCTAAGTACTTGACCTTAAGAGTTCAAGGTTCCATATTGAATTAGAGGGTTTCTGTTTTGATTCATAGTGGGGCTACCCACAATTCTATTGATACCCAACTAGTGAAAAGGAGGGAAATACCCACTAATGCTTTTGAGGGATTTTTTGTTTTGGTCCTAGGAGATAGAACTATGCAATGCATGCATTATGTTCCATCCTTATCAGTCACCATGCAAACATATACATTGACTGATCACTTCTTTGTGGTTGACATACCTAACACTAATGTGATATTGGGTGTGCAATGGTTGATTACTTTTTGGAAAGTCACCACTGATTGGGAGACTTTGCAGATGAAATGGGTGGATAGAAACATTGGAAAAGGTCAAATGATTAAAGGAATGCACACATATCCCTCACATAACACTTCCACACAGAAATCAAATATGGATTTGCTCAGTGGGAGCAAGGGCCTAATAGTCCCATCTATTATGCTTATGAGATTGCTGCATGGGACACTATTATTTAGTGGAAAACCACTTGGGAGGCCACCTGATTCAGATTTGGTGAGAGATATCTCACAACATGATGGTCCAAGCATAGATCTAGGAGGTATGGGAGCATTATAAGACCGTGATATAGTGTTGGGAGTCTTAGGTAGACTCAAGGAGGAGGGAGACATTCTCCCAACATCATCATTACCCACTCTCATTTCAGATTCTGCGCTGTGGGAAGAGAAGCATGGAAGAAGTGACCTTCCAACATATACCTTTGGCATGTGATATGTCAAGGAGAAGAAAAACCATATGACAGACATTCTTTGTGATAGATCATCAGTGTTGTCACTATGGGAGATTGATCCATATTGGAAATCCCAACTATTGGTGGATTATTCCAAGGATCTTTTCACATGCATTATACTTGATGACCAACTACATGAATAAGGCTATTCAATCCAAGGAGGATTCATCTACTATCATGGTAGGATATTCTTATCTAGAGCCTCCAAGCCCAAGGAGAAGTTGCTAGAAAGAGCCTATGAAGAGTTCTTTTTTAGCCATACTTATTCCATGAAGGCCTACAACACTATCATGGAAAGCTACACTTGGGAAGGATTTGAAGAAGAACTATATTAGAATTTTCAAAGATGCATGAACCATGTCGATTTGGAGGATAAGCATGACTCTATGAAGGAGTTATTTCAACCACCTCTTTCCTCTTTTGGAAGGAGAAGAGATATATCTATGCACCACTCCATTTGTATGAGGAAAATGTTTGGTAAAGAACATGCTTATGTACCTAAAGTTTCATTTGATGATCATTTTCATTATTTTACCATGTATATGTAGGCCATAGCTCCAAGAAGGAGCATTATTCCTTATAAGATTTATGGCCAACTTTAGGCCACAAACATTTTTGAACATGGCCACTCCCTTGGAGGACAAAGGGAGATTTTGTATCATTGTGGGTGCATTCCAAAAGCACCAAATATATCTCATAGTTTCAGCCATGGTGAGATGACTTGGGAAGCAAGTAAGTGGTGGGGAAACCACTTACCACATGATGATATGATGCAGTCAGGAGATTTACTGCGCTGGTTCCACATGTGGGACTATGACCCACCTCCATTTGCACAAATTTCTGTTTGTATGTACTTAATTTTGATCCCATACATTGTTGATGTACTTATACTTTTTATGGGACTGTTTGGAGGGAGTGTTGTGTAACCAACTCCAAAAATAGAAGAAACGAGATATCAGCGCCTTAGAAATGAGCCACTTCGAGGGGGAAACCTCTAATACATTACATAAATGAACAATTCTTGGATGATACAATTTACAAAACCTCCTTTATATATATAGGAGTCCATGTGGCCATAATGTAATCATAGCCGACCTAAAAATAATAATTTAGGGGCACAATAATAACAAAATGGGGGTTACAGGGGTACAATAATAACAATAAGGGGGTTACACTACTAACAATAAGGGACTATACTAGTAATATAGGGACCTAACATGCCCCTCTCTTTCAAAAAAGTGTTGTCCTCAATGCTTAAGTAGCTCTGGGTGCTTCTGTATAAAATTCTCATCCTCCCATGTAGAATCTTCAGTGGGTAAGTTCTCCCACCTGACGAGATACTCTGAAATTGATAGATTCCGTAGCTGTCGAGTTCTTGTTTTCGTGACCGCTTCAGGTTCCAATATGATTTTTCCTTCCTCATCAAGTTCTGGAAATATTGTTTGAACTGGAAGATTTTCACCTATAACCTTCTTTAAGCATGAAACATAGAAAATTGGATGCACTCGTGAAGAAGCAGGAAGCTCCAATTTGTATGCCATAGTACCAATCTTTTGCAACACCTTGTAAGGACCATAGTACTTTGGCGATAATTTATTATCCTTCTTAGCTTGCTTGAGGGACATTTGTTTGTATGGTTGTAGCTATAAAAATACCCAATCTCCTACATCAAAACTTCTCTCACTGCGATGTTGATCTGCTTGTTGTTTCATTCGATTTTGTGCCAAATTCAGGTTATCCTTTAAGAGTTGGAGAACTTCCTGCTGATGCTCGATGTGATCTTCCACTGCTTGAACCTTCGAATTTTCCCTTAAAGATGATGTGATGGATGGTGGATGATATCCATAAAGTGCCATAAATGGGGTCATTTTTGCTGCAGTATGGAAGGAAGTGTTATACCACCATTCAATGAGAGGTAACCACTTGACCCATTGTGTTTGTTTATCAGATACAAAAAAGGAAGATATCCTTCCAAAAATTTATTCACTATCTCAGCTTGACCATCGCATTGAGGATGATAAGATGAGCTATGAGCTAATTGAGTACCCAAACAAGAAAATAACTCCGTCCAAAAATTTCCAGTAAAAATGGGATCTCTGTCGCTCACAATAACCCTTGGGCTTCCATGTAGCTTTTGAATTCTGCCCATAAATGTAGTAGCAACTGTACTTGCTTTAAATGGATGAGATAATGCACAAAAGTGTGCATACTTGGTAAGTCTATCAACTACCACCATGATGACACTCTTTCCTTTGGACTTAGGTAAACCTGTGATAAAATCCATTGAAATCTCCTCCCAACGTTGACTTGGAATGGATAAAGGCTGTAGAAGTCCCGGGGTCTTAATTGTTTCCACTTTATTCTGCTGGCAAACCAAACATTCCGCCACAAAATTTTAAATATCAGATTTAAGGCCATCCCAAAAAAATTCTTTCTTCACCCTGTGGTAAGTTTTTAAAAATCCCGAGTGTCCTCCTAAAGGAGAAGTGTGTAATTCCAAAAGAATCTTTTGTTTTAGTTGGGAATTCTTACAAAGATATAAGCGATCTTTGTACCATAAGGAATCATTTTTCCAACTAAATGTATCAGATGTACTAGGATCTTGCTGCAACTTTTGAATGAGTGTCTATACATCTTTTTCCTTCTTCCATTCATCTCTTGCTTCGGTTATCCAATCTAGTTTGATAATAGAAATGGCACAAAGCAATGCTTCCACCTCTTCATTCTTTCTTGAGAGTGCATCTGCAACAACATTAAGCTTTCCTTTTTTGTAGATTATTTCAAAGTCATAACCCAACATCTTTGTGACCCATTTTTGCTGCTCTTCTGAAGATAGTATTTTTTCCAAATGTTTAAGACTATCATGATCAGTTTTTACCTTGAAGTGTCTTCCCATTAGGTAAGTTCTCCATTTCTTTAGTGCATGCAATATTTCTAACATTTCCTTCTCATAAATAGGTTTTTGTAAATACTTTCCTTTGATTGGACGACTTTCAAAAGCAATGGGTCTTCCTTCCCGCATTAAAACTGCACCAATTCCATTTCCTGAGGCATCACATTCCACAATAAAGGTTTTTGTGAAGTCTGGCGTAGCTAAGACCGGTGCTAGGCACATTGCCTCTTTAAGATGTTCAAAGGCCTTAGTTGCTTCAGGAGTCCATGAAAATGCATCTTTCTTCAATAATGTTGTAAGAGGTGCTGCTATTCTCCCATAATTCTTAACAAACTTGCGATAATAGCCTGTTAACCCGAGAAATCCTCGCAACTGCTTTATTGTCTTGGGGACTTTCCATTCCTTAATGGCTTTAATTTTGTTAGTGTCTACTTTAACACCCTCGTGAGATATAATATGACCCAGATATTCCACCTCTTGTACTCCAAAGAAACATTTGGATGTTTTTGCATATAATTGTTTCTCCTGCAATAGTTTGAGCACCCTATCAACATGTTCAACATGATCCTTCCAAGACCTGCTATAGATTAGTCTATCATCAAAAATACGAGCACAAATTTTCTAAGGAAGGGTTTGAAAATGGAATTCATCAACACTTGAAATGTAGAAGGTGCATTGGTAAGGCCAAAAGGCATGACCAAAAATTCATAATGGCCCTCATGAGTTCGAAATGCTATTTTTGGAATATCTTCAGTCTTCATTCTAATTTGATGATATCCTGAACGAAGATCCAACTTGGTAAAATAAATTGCTCCATGTAATTCATCCAATAGTTCATCAATCACAGGAATGGGAAATTTGTCTTTAATGGTGAGCTTATTGAGCTCCCTATAATCCAGACACATTCGCCATGATCCATCCTTCTTGTGTACCAATACTACAGGAGCAGAGAAAGAACTTTGACTAGGTTGAATTATACCCGCCTCTAACATTTTCGCAATCATACGTTCAATTTCGCTCTTTTGGAAGTAAGGATATCTATAAGGCCTGATGTTTGGAGGAACACTTCCTGGAATCAAATGAATAGCATGATCATGATCACTAATAGGTGGGAGTCCTTTGGGAGTTTCAAACACCTTGGAATGATTGTCCAAGACTTGTTGGAGATCTGCAGAAATAGATGATTTTGATGTTGGAACTTCTAGTGAGCATAATTGCGCAATTACGCCTCGTTGTTCTTTCTTTAGAAGCTTTGTCATGACATTAGAGCTTATTATCTTTCCCGGCTTCCCCGCAATACCCTGTAATTCGACTTCCTTTCCTTCTGAAAAAAATTTCAAGAAAAGTTCTTGAAAATTAAAAGCTACCGTCCCCAAAGATTGTAACCATTGTACTCCCAGTACAACATCAGCACCTCCCATAGGAATGAAAAGCATTGGACTAGTCAATACATATTCCCCCATGGTTAGCTTGATATTATGGCATTTTCCAGAGCAATTTATAGTTCCTCCATTTGCAACCATCACTTGAAATTCTAGTGCTGGGTATAGGAAACAATTTAATTCCTTGGCTACCTTACAATGAATAAAATTATGGGTGCTACCTGAATCAATCAACACTATTACCTTTTTCTTCTTGATTTTTCCTTCTATCTTGAGAGTTTGAGAAGTGGTAATTCCTGCCAGTGCATTACATGATATGGTCGGATTCATTTCTTCCTCTTCTAGGGCTTGTTCCTGGTGTATATCCTCTTCTTGTTCATTTTATTCTTCCTCTTCACAATCTATGTAAATTAATTTCTTCTCAGCACACTTATGACCTTTAGTGTATTTGCTATCACAACTATAGAAAAGCCCTTTTGCTCTTTTTTCTTCCAATTGTTGTGGTGTCAACCTTGTAGGTTGTGGAAATCTAGGCGTAGCAACACTTCCTTCTTTATAGAATTGAGTGGTAGGCTTCCTTGTCGCCATAATTTTACATTAAACTTTTCTTGCCAACCTGAATGCCTTCTTCAATGAATCAGGTTCCAAAACACGAACTTCATGTTGGATGTTATCCTTTAGAGTACCTAAGAAGAGATCAATCCTGTGTTCCTCTGGAATATTAGTTACCCTTATATTCAATTTTTTGGAAGTCCTCAATGTGCTGCCCCACTAAACCCTTTTGTTTGAGATTTATCAATTGGCTAAAGAAGGTGTTGCTCTTTGTATCCTCATAATGTGCTATCATTTCCTCCGTAAAAATTGACCAAGTGACAATTTTTTTACTAGAGCAAAGCCATCGATACCATACAAATGTATTTTGTTCTAAATGTAAAGTTGCAATGCGTACCTTTTGTGTGTTTTGCACATTATGGAGATCAAAATATTGCTCCATCCGTAGTATCCATGTTACAGGATCCTTTCCATCAAACTTCCTCATATCCATTTTTGGAATATGGTGGTTCTTCCCTCCAACAGTAGAGTTTATGAAATCACGATTAACATTTATTTTGTTCTCATCATGAGTTTCCTCTACTATCTTTTCACCATTAGGAAACATTTCTTGTATCAACTTTGCCAAACCTTCGATGTCTACTTTTATATCCTTCTTCATGTTTTCCATGTTGTCTTTCATTTTTTCATCGATCTTAGCTTCCATGTCATCCATCTTAGCTTCCATGCCCACTTCCATGCCATCCATATTAGCTTCCAAACAATTCATCTTAGCTTCCACGCCTTTCTTCAAACCATCCATCTTAGTTTCCATGCCTTTATTCAAAACTTCCATTTCATTTTTTGTTGTTCTTTGCGAGAGCGAAATTTGTTGCACTTGCTCTTGTAATTTTGATATGTCATGTTGCCATTCTTCATCTTCATGAGTCATAGTAGAGCCTTCTAAAGGCTTAATGGGCGTTGAATTCTTTTTAGGGGCCATTTTAGAATCCAATATTGATATCTATTCTACAAGATGCCCTTGGAATCAATTCAACTTGATTCTTCAAACAAGACTTATGCAATTCGGAAAAAAAATACACACCTTTTACTTGCTTTGAGGAGCTCGATATTAAAATTAAATTATCTCTGTAATTGAAAATCTTCAATATCTGAAATTCATCTCTGTAGTAGCCCTCTAAAGCTTCTTTAAAATGCCATAGGTCTAACTTGATTTGGATTCTCCAAGACAAATTTGTGTCCAATCTCCCACAATGACCTAATTCTGGACTGGTTCAGTAGAGCGAACCTGTACGACTTTCCACGTGTCACTGTTTCATCCTTTGTCTCTGAAATTGATAGCAAAAAAACTACAATCTGTGCAATTGCAACCAATTTTTACGGAACTCCAATCCGATCCCCAGAGAGAGAGTTATTGAACTTTTTCCACGATCACCTCTTTGAGATGAAATTCAGGAGCCTGAAAAAATACTACCTTCCACAGATCATATCTCCAAAAATATTGCGAACCAAGATCTGAAATTTTATGAAGAATTTCCTTAGGATTTTAGCTTCGTACCATATGAATTTCAGATTCTTAAATTTAAAAAAAAAAAAGTTATAGCGACAATTCCACGATGACCTGTTTAGGAGCCTGAAAAAAGACCTAACTTCCACAGATGATATCTCCAAAAATATTGCGAACCAAGCTCTGAAAATTTTTAGGCAATCTTCCTCGGGATTTTGACTTCGTACCCTAAACATTTTAGCTTCTAAAACTTCGTAGAAAACAAGTTATAGCGAAAATTCCACAATGACCTGTTTGGAGCAGCGAAACCCTAAAATCCAAAGCTCTGATAGCAAATGTTGTGTAACCAGCTCCAAAAATAGAAGAAAAGAGATATAAACGCCTTAGAAATGAGCCACTTCGAGGGGGAAACCTCTAATACATTACATAAATGAACAATTCTTGGATGATACAATTTACAAAACCTCCTTTCTATATATAGGAGTCCATGTGGCCATAATGTAATCCTAGCCGACCTAACAATAATAATTTAGGGGCACAATAATAACAAAATGGGGGTTACAAGGGTACAATAATAACAATAAGGGGGTTACACTAATAAAAATAAGGGACTATACTAGTAATATAGGGACCTAATAGGGAGGATGGGAGGAATGTATGTGCCCTATGGGAGAGAGGTTCTCCATGTTCATTATGCTACATATTTCAAGAAGAAGATTGGGTAAACCATATTTGTTTCATTTGAACTATTGTTTCCTTATGGGATGGATTATTTGCATCTCATGAGAACTTTGGAGGAGCAATTCATGGAGGGATGGATTGGTAGACACTTAGCTTATGAGGGAAGCTTATCACATGTTGGTGTCACCAATGATGGAGATTTGCAGCACTCACCTTGTTAGTTGCTTGAGGAAAAGCAACATTTGGGAAGGAAGGACTGTAATATTCCCAATTAACCATGAGCTAGTTGGACTATTCAATTTTGTTTTATTGCTAGTTTTAAAGAATAGTAGGACAAATGGGGTCCATAATTCTCCTTAATAATGAATAAATCAATGCCAAATGTGAAAGAGATAAATCTTGGCAGCTTAATTGAGCACCCTTTGGTGTGAAAAGGGGCTGGAACACTTTGACTGGGTCAACCTTGACCAAATCAACAGTGTTGTCATGGAGGAGTGGTCAGCAATGAGGGACAACACAGTTTTAGATGGATATTCTTTGTGTGTAAGTAGTTCTATTATTGGATGGGGCTTAGGGTTTACAAGCTCATATCTTGTTTAAGGAAGAGGATGGAAACCATTTTTCATTATGCATGTATGTTGATATTTCTAAATATATGGTTTGTTTAGACATATATATTTCTCTTGCTGTTTAGCTGAGATTGAGTGTTGTTTAGCACTGGGTGTTCCTGGTTGGGAATCCCACCTCTTCCATTCAGAAGCTCTTGGAGGAGTCTTTTACTGCATTTTCCACTATAAGGCTTAAGGCCAAGCTTCATCTTTTATTTACAACACAAATCTTGTTGAGGGTTTGGTTTTTTTGCAGGTTGTAGCTAGTGGATTTTAGATCTAGGCCATTTCTGAATTGCTCATTTTCAGTGGAGGAGGCTTCCTTCCCATTGGGAGGACAGTACTGAAGGCCTTTGTAGATATTTCCAGATTTTGGCATCAGGCCAATTGGTTATTTATCCCTACAGTGTAGTTTCCTTCCAGATCTACGTTATTTCTGTAGGAGGAGTTGCAAGGTGGTTTCACACACCATTTGGAGATTTGATTTTCTAGTGAAGGGGATCTACCTTTCACTTAGAGGACCTAGGGAGGAGGCTATTGTATTGATCATATCAGATCAGTCACACTTTCTAGATCTATATTTTGTAGTAGATATGCAGCCTTAGGGCCTAGATCTACATCTTGTACATGGTGTTTTGTTGAAAACCCTTAAGGGGTTCTTCAAAGGAGCTTGTATGGTGCTCATATATGTAATAGATCTATCTTTTGAGGCAGATATCAGCCATAGATATGATGTATAAACATTTTCTGTAATAGAGCTAATAAAACAATGCTATAAGGGTCTTCCTACTTTTATATATAGTTACAACACCTCTTTTTGAGGGATTTTGTCCATTGGAGGCTTGTACTTTCTTGTTGTGCATCTTATGGCCCATTTCTTATGTATAGTTTGATGCTGTTATAACATATGAAAGGTCTCCATATTGTCATGTTGCCTTTATATGATGATTTACACTATTGTTCCATCATTTTGCACTATATTCCTGCTTTTCCCATTTGGGAATATTACATAAAAGCCCCTCCAAGAGCACGCGACACTTCTACCAGAACATGCTACGCTTTTGTGTAGGAGGCTTTTTGGATAGGTGTCGGTAAAAAATGGTCAAATATTTGAGGTAACAATTGTCTCGTGAGTTGTTTTATGATTAATGAAGCCCATTTTTTCTCCTCATTGTTGACAGATCTTGTAATTAATGAAGGAGATAAATACTCCAAGTCATTGGCTAATTTAGGGGGGATTGTTTCTAACTTCCATAAAGAATAGGTAATGACTAATTAGGTGCATTAATGAAGTGTTTTGGATCAAGTTTTGATCCATTGAGGTGGCATATTCTCTATTTTCTCTATGTATTCCAACTCAAGTATTTTTATGGGTTGGATAGTTTATACTGCAGTGTTGAGCTTATGTACATATTTTGACAGTGAAATCAAAGACATGTTGTAGCTATAATTTTGGGATTCCAGTGGTATGGGTATTAGCATTGTTTTTTCTTAGTGTTACCATTGAATTGAGTGTTTGTGCTTTCTTGAAATCACATGTATTATTTCATATGAGGATCTTATGATTCTTTAAGAATAATTCTTACTTTTGTACTCTGTTTAATGAGATTTTCATAAAATTTTTCTACTTCCTCTGATGAATGAAATCATATGTTATATGCCCATTCTGATTCTCCCTTTTTCAAACCCTATACCACAATGAAAATCTAAATGTATTTCTAAGTATACCTACCTGGCCTCATTTTCATCTCTGCAGTTGTTCATTTGAAATATGACCTTGAAACCTAGACCTATCTCCTAGACTGTCACTTCCTATCCAGCAAAAATTCAAAACAAAAATCTAACCAAAATCACTGAGCTTATATCTAGCCTAAGATATTTTCCTTTCGAGTCACCTCATTGACTATGAAATTGACATCGAGAGAGCCCTCTCTATTTTTTTAGGTCTAGCTACCAAATATAAAGACTGGTTTGAGGTTACCAACTCTAGTCTCCTTTCTAGCCTTGGGAAATGAAGGGAGTGATAAAAATATTGATTAAAATATACATATGGTGAACCTCAAAGCCTTATTAATCTATTTTGCGATTACAGATAAAATTAAAAACTTTAATTTGTTTTCCCAAGCTTTATAATTAGATTCTTGAGATTATCCAACCCCAAAACCAAGAAACAATGATGCACTATTATAGTGCATTACCTCCTCCTTAACGCTAGTGGCTTGAGGAAAAAAATTCTACTAGCATCAAATATTCCTTACAAATATACCTAGAATACGAAGAGAAACTTATAAGAACATGTATTCTTCTTTAAAGTCAAACAAATAAAATATATATGACCTCGATTTTATAACTCAAGCAAGACTCGAGTAACAGGTTGTTTTCATATGAGCAAAGAATTAACCCTCAACCTGAACCTTCTACTTCTAGGCATGGTCATGCAACTCAACAAGTCTATCAACCTGTTCCTCTTCTCTCTTTCCCATTTTGTGATTTTTGCGAGGAGTACCATGATGGGAAGACATGTCAAATATGCAAGAGTGATAGGGATATAATTTTTGGTAAAAGGCTTGACCCTACTATGGCTATTATTTATAGGGCAGATGAAGAAGATGTTCTAGAAGTCAAAACAAGAAGCACTCATAAAGCTTGCACTACTAAAGAAAAATATTCTAAACATAAATCCAATAAAAGGTCCTCAGATCCTGCTTACAACCATTCATCTACAAATACTACTGCTTCTACCCAAACTGTACATTCCTCTCCTTCCTCTTCTTCAACATTATTTCCCAAATTAAACATCTTGACTCAAATGGCCAACATTTAGGATGGCATTTCATTGCTTGACATGGCCATAATTCCCGAGAAACAAAAGTAGCTAAAAATATTCCTTGAATGAAAAGTTCCTGCTCCAATAATTTTCCTAGAAGTTCAACCTGAAGAACCCTATTAGGAGACAAATTTCAATGCTAATAATCTTTCCATCCCTTTTAGAACCTCTCCATTCTATGTGTCTATGAAAATTCATGATAAAATCACACATTGATGCCTAATATATGGAGGATCTGGACCTAATGTTTTCCTTAGATCATCATGTAGGAACTTGGTCTTTAGTGTATTAATGATACCCCCCCAAAAAATAGTAGGCTTCAACAACACATTACAAAAGTCTATTTTCATAGTAAAAGATGTCACCTTGGTTGCCTTTGCTCACCTAGCAATTAGGACTACTTATAACATAGAAGTGATGGACATGTTTGTCTCCAATTATTCTATCATATTAGGAAGATAATAGAAAGTTCGTGAAAGAGGGTATTTATATTTTGATGGAACACACATGAAAATTCCCGAAAATGCTAAAAATATTATTTTTTATAGAGAAATATGGATTACTCCTTTTGTCAATGGTCTACCTCAGCCTAATGTTAATTGCATTGAGGAAGAAATGGGTGTTTATTCACTCTTTACAGAAGAATATGTCCCTCCACCTTGTGAACTTCAATTCAGTGATCAACTTTGGTATCTACATTTTGATGGTGCCTCATCTCGCAAAGGAAATGGTTTTGTTATCCTCTTATATTCACCTTAAGATAAATTACACCAATATACCTTTAGAATTGAGTTCGATTGTACTAATAATGTTTTCAAGTTTGAAGCCCTTATTCTAGGAATTAAACAAGCTCTTGATATGGATTAGATTTTGCAACAGGTTGCAGGATCTTAGACGATGTCGCTTTTGGATGGCTTCTCTAGTTACAACCAAATATGCTTGAATAAAGCTGATAAGTTTAAGTACTCTTTGATTGAAAACACACTTTTGCCTTAGTTAGAGCGATCAATATATTTAGGTATTATATTCTTGGTAGCACATGGAGGTAAATGTTCCATTACCTTCCATCAATTTTATGTTATCTCAGAATTTTCTACCAGGGAAACTTGCACATTGGCTTGCCAAGATACAAGAACATGATTTGATGATTAACACTTCAAAATCTATAAAGGGACGTGACTTGGAATTACATATAGCCTAACATCCAAAGCCAAGAAATTCAAATGATGATGATGATTATTGTGTGTATAATCTTTCGGATTTATCGCATCCATTTTTGTTAGAATTGACGTTTTGAACCAATCCTCTGTGGTTCATCATTAGGACAGATCAATCAGTTTTGTCAGATACCATCATCGGGTATAAATGAAGGAGAATGAAAATGAATGGATGGAAAATGGGAAGCCGACCTTTAATGATGAAAGGAAAGGAAAATTATAAAAGAAATATTATTTAATTAATTAATATCTTTTTAATTAATGACTCTAAATTTATTAGTAAGTTTTAATTATTGAAGTAATATTATTAATTAATTAATATATTTTCAATTTAAACAAATAATTATTATCTAAAAATTAATAAATTATTTATACTCATAATTGTATTCAGTAATATCGTTTTAATTAATAATAATTATCTATATATATCAATGTAAGATAGTTTGTTACTGATTGATGGTTGTTTTAAAATCATAAGTTTCAAAAATTATGGATTGGCCCCTTCAAGATCTTTGTCATAGTTGGACCAAACACCTATCCACATAAATATCAAGGTGATCATGTTCTGCCATACACCACTAATGGTTCACATCCGAATCCATTTGTGGAGGCATATGTTGGTTGAATCATCATCATTTCACTCAAATTTTCTATATATAGTACTTTTCCTTTCGGTTTCTTGTTCCATCATTTGTTGTTTTTTTTGTATTTCCTTTTGTTGACTTTCACTTGTTTTCATTCATTTTTGTTTCTCTTTTATGTGCTTTGACACAAATATCTTCTATTTTTGACTACTACTGCTTTATTTATGGAAATTGAGGGGACACTGACAACATATCCTTCTACAGATATAAACTCTTAAGGGTATTTTTTCTGAAAGTTATAAGTTGATATTGTAACCTTCCTAAGCATGATCTTTTATAGGAAGCTAGAAATATGTTATCCTCACCTTAAAATGGGTCATTTTAACCATGTTTAAACCTTATTATTAACTACATCCTTACACCTTAAGGAATACTTTCTACATCCCACTTCTTACATACCTTGCTTCATGTGCTCATGATTGCTTGCATCCTACTCTTCAACATATAAAATTATATTAGTTGTTACCAAAGATATTAAGTTCCAACTTTCCTTCAAAAAGTATCCCTATGGAGTTTCCGATATTAATATCTCTAAAAAATAAATAAATTCCATAAGCCATTGAGGTGGCATGTGATAAATTCTCACTTATTTTTGCCCAAAATCACCACAAATATGACCTAGTATGTGGGACCCTCCAAAAATAAAATCTCTAGATTATGAGTCGACATGTGCCTTATGGATAGTAATTGGGAAGTCATAATGATTTAGTTTTTTGAAGTTCATTTATGCATTAGCATTCAAGTTTGGGAAAAATAGATAAATGGTGGATGTGATTGTCATGGTACATGAAGTATTCATTGGTTTGAAAAAAACTATGTGATTATGCACAAATATATTATGGCACCATTACAATAAGCGATGAATACATATATATTGCAAGTGTGATGGGTCAAGGGTGGTTGTCTAAATTATATATTGTATGGTGTTACTTTTCATATGTTTTTGAGAGTTTCCGGGGTATATACTATAGTCTCAAGCTTTACATTAATGGTTTCATGGTGTAGTTAGAAGGTCTTTATTATACATATGTTACAATGCTTGGGTACCATCATTATGTATGCAAAATACATATATATGAACTAAATTTTGAAGGGTTGTATCATGTGGCTCGAATAATTATATGCATATATGGTTTTAAAGGAATATATTATCGTCTACATTATAAAGTCAAGTTTTACATCAAGGCTTAATGTATCACCTATACTGCAAACATAAGTAATTGTTCATATAACTATTCGTAGCATCATTAGGTATAAGGCTCGATGTTTTGGAGTTATAATTCCTTATGTGGGACATTAATATCCGTTGTATTAGAGGAAATTTAATCCTAAAAGTGGCCTCCTATGGAAAAATAATAAAATAGTAGTTAAAATAATAAAATAAGAGTTATAAATTTTGGAGGGAAAAGAACGTAACTACTTTTTTTACTTGTATTTTTGGCTTATCTCCTTATCGATTTATCTAAATTTCAAGTGTAGACACCTGTTAGATGTGGAATTAAATTCCACATTCAATGAGTACCCATTATGCATACTTTTGAGAAGACCTGCAATGTCAAAAATTGAAGATATACTAAAAAAACGCGTTGAATTTGTTTTTTTTAATGTATCTTGAATTTTTGTCAATGTGGGTCTTCTCAAAAGTATGCATAATGGGTACTCGTTCGATGCAAAATTTAATTTCACATCCAATGAGTGTCTACACTTTAAATTTCGGAAAACCTGTAAGGAGATAAGCTAAAAATACAAGTAAAAAAATAGTTTTTCTTCTTTTCCCTCGAAAATATTTACATGTACCTCTTTTTAAAATTTAAATGATTTTGATTGGTTTACATATTATGACATGGAAATTAAGTGAAATTTTCATCGGCACTTTTAGGCTGAAATTTCCTCTAATGCATATGGTTTATGTGTTATGTAACTTATGGGTCATCATTGGGTAAAACATCAAAACAATGCTACATAATAATACAATACCATGTATGATTTTTAAATGGTTTGAGATTTTAAAATTAGTTTGTCATCGAGAATGACGAGTTGATTACTAGAAAAGGGTCGTCGAGTTTCTCCTTTCAAACATAGTTATTAAATGATTGATGATTTCCATAATATTTGGAACACCATTTTATACATTGTATTCATTGTTGACAATGAAATTTATTAATCTAGTAATGTATTTGTTGATGATAAGGTGACATACATAGCTTCTCCTCTAAAATATCATTGTTTCAACTCACAACCTTTGCTCTGATTCATCTTCCATGTATGATAATTGGGTTTTTTTTAAGTCACATTCCTCTGTTGGAATATGTTTATTGATCCAATTTTTTTTGTTGAGTAAAAATTCATATCTGACATGGTATTAGGCTTTGAGCTCGTTAATGTGTCAACTACAACCTTTACTCCCACATTTACTCGGCCTAATTCTCCATCACCATGAGCCATGAACTATTTTCTCTGTCATTTACGATCCTTTAGAGGGTTTCATTCCTTTCGATGTGAAAATTCAACTGCTCTGCAATCAAAATTTTGCAAGAAAATAGAAAAGGAGATTTCCTGCATTCAAGGCCTAGTAACAGGAGATAAACAATGTTTTTGTAGCTAAACCATCCTTTCAAACATCCTTACCTATGAGGTACGATTTTCACTAGTTTCCTCTCATTAACATTTGAGTTTGTCTGAGTTTGTTCCCTATATATACCCTGCTACTATTTGAGCTTTGCGTTGATACCTTTGTTTTTAGTCTAAAGTGGCCACAAAGTGGCATTGATGACTAGTTCTTGTATGCATTAGAAAGGACAAACCTCATCCTATCATTAAACCCCAATTCTTCTATCAATTTTTGTGTTTTCTTTAAGTTCAACTTGTTTCCATTTCGGGATAACCACCCTGTGCACAATGGTGCAATGCGAGGAAGACCACATGCACATAGTTCCAAACATTCACTTGTCTTAAGATCATGCCCATTATGACCTTACCACGCTAGTTCAAATGATGGTACTGTATCTTTGTTTTTACAATATTAGTAAGGAAAAGGGGGCACTAAATCACACAGTCATATTATCTTGTGCCTTTGGGAACTTGAAATTAACCTCAACAAAATAACATAAGGGTTTAATGATCATTGTAATGTTGTTAGGGTTAATTAATTGATTACCTCTAAATGATTACGCTTATCACATTTGGGAAAATTATTTTTAAACCCTAACCTAATTTAGAAAATTTTCCTTTACTTCTCATGGGAGCCCTTAAGGCTATGGAGCCTTGGGAAGAAAACCATGGTAAAGGATGTGCATAAGGTTCGTTAATTTTTATCAATTATATGAGATATTGAAATAAAATCTCACTCCATTTCTTAAACTGTTGAATGCCTATTTGAAAATGTTGAATCTGTACAGTCATGTATATTAATATTTTTTTTTGGAGTGCAATTTCCTCTTTTCATATTGGATTACTACGACTACACATTTTGTTCCATTCAATGCACTCATATGGAACCATACAAGCGCTATCAATGATGTCCCATGTAAATATTTTTTTGTATATGCTGGCTAATTTATTCCTTATGTTTACCATGTATCTCTTTCAGTGGGGTTCAATATCTATCGTTGTCAAGTCCTTTATGGAATTACATCTGTCAAAGTTTTTTCATTTCTCTTTATGGTTATTTTGGGTCATTCCCTCATTGCAAATATATGTTTCTTCTATCCAAAATATGTTCTACATTATTTGCGCTCACGAATAGTCTCAAAATACCTACATAGTCAATTTAAAATGACAAGTTTAACTGTAATTTTTTTTCTTTTTCTATAAATGACTTTTGTTCGATATTAACCTTGTCCCTTTCATTTGAATTTAAGTCAATCCTCACTAGTTTTTGTGGACTACTATAGTTTGATATAACATGCATCAAAAATATCCATTCTCCTTATTACATTTTGTCTTCTATTTGGTGTTGGAAACTCAAAATTTTGATCATTTGTTAATGATTGGTTCCATATCTCTCATTACCTACAATTAATTTTGTGAATTGGTTGCAGTATAAATTTTTTAAGAGGAACAAAGGAAGGGGTAGAATCAAGGGAACATGAAACAAATACCAACATTTGAGTGTGAGAAGAGACTAGAGACCATGGGTCTCGATTCATTTTGATGTTGATTCTCAGGAATTAAGGCAACTTCTCTACAATGGTGTGTTCAATTTGTTCTGTAAAACAATGCCTCAACCTGTGTTGTAGCCTCAACCAAACAACTACCTATTCCACATCAACCAAGTATTGATATCTCGATCTGTCTTCATGCTTCTACTCCCCTTATCATCCCAAATGATGATGGTTGGGATTCCATCCATGTACAACCACTTCGTTCAAGCCAAGGTTGGCCCACAATCTCTTTGCCTCTTCCTCGTGAGGAAAATTTCTCTCGTTTGCAATATGTTTCTTTGCGTATAGTCCATTATCATCATGCAACACCACAACCTTCCACTCATTCCAATTAGTACCCTCACTCTACTCATCATCCCTCCAAGCAACCTATTATACTTGCTAGTCCTATTGGATAGTCATCTAAACAAGCAATCAACTTGTAGCCTGCCACCGATGACCAAAGATAGAAAACATAAGGTACACTCTTTGAATCATCACATGGGCCATCAAATTTAGTTACATATAATCCCTGCCAGGAAGAATAACAAGCATAATCCACTCCATATCATAGGAATGGACATTAGTTTTTGGTGTTTGCAACATGTTTTGGTATGGTTTAGATTATTATTCATATTTTAATGATGGCATAACTGTTTAGGATAATGTTGCTTATTTTTTTACTAGATACTTTATACTACGCTTATATGTGGATATCTATGACGATTAATTCTTGGCATAGGATCTATTTTGAAAATACAATTCATGATTATGAAGTTATATTATATACAAAACTATGTTTATTATGTTTTCACAAATGATACGCATAAATTATTAAAACTGAGAGATAATGAGGTAATGGGAGCCACATGGGTTCTGCTTTCTCGGTGATAATCTGATGTAGAAATGGTTTTGGTTATATGGCACATGTATTTGTTGTATATGGGATGTCATTATGATTTTTTATATGATATGTTTTATTATCATTAGTTATGATTGTGAGTTATATTAGACAAATAACTTGTGATTATGCAATCCCTTATTTAGATATGTATGGAGACAAGGATTGTAAAACCCATTTCGATAAGGAAAGGGTTCCCACCTACTAGAGTTAAAATATTGAATCAAAAAATATTTTTCATGAATTATTTTTATTAACCATCGCCTAAAAAACATCCATTCCCCTATTTTCTAATTGATTAGATTAGAAATTAAACTAAAACACTAAAACAAAATCTTTAAAACATGGGAACCTCCCAAACTAATTTGGAGCACTTTAAAAGGAGGAAGGATCTATGAAGGAAGAAGGAGAGAGTTGTGAAGGCAGGTATGTTATAGAACTTTTGGTTTTCATTTCTTATCCGATTTTAATTTTATACAAGTTAAAGGCTAATCCCATTTGTGACAATAGTTTTATTTCACCAATGGGCAATTGAATAGGTGACTGCATAAACATTTCTAGGGAAATATTTATGTATCTTGAGTCTTTTTTATTTATTTACTGATATTTGAAGTTTTGGTTATTTTTACCATTACTAATAGCTATCCATTTTGCAGAAAGAAAGCTACCCATATTCACATCTACATGAAGGATTTTAATTTTCTGTCATTCTAGCTTGTCCCAAAGTTATTTTATATGATTTTTTTTGCATTGTAGTAGTTTATGATAAGACTCGTCATAAGCTTTCACAAAGCTTGCCTTTTAGGATTTGATTATTTTTACCATTGCTAATAGCTATACATTTTATAGAAAGAAAGCTGCCCATATTCACATCTACATGAAGGATTTTAATTTTTTGTCATTCTCGCTTGTTCTAGAGTTATTTTATGTGATTATTTTTGCATTGAAGTAGTTTATGATAAGACTGGTCATAAGCTTTCACAAAAGCTTGCCCTTTCGGATTTGGATGTACCCTTTATCATTAATAAAATCAACCATTATTTATTATAAATTTATTGCTTTGCATATCTCTCTTTTAATTATTTATTTTTCTGTAGTTTTCTCTTATGCTTTGTCGTATATTGCAACTTATGCAAATCTAGGGTCTCTTAGCCCAAATTCTGACTAGCTCGCTTATTTATTTAAACATGACTTATATTTTCATTTTCATTTTCTACTTTTACCACATTTTAACTGTAAATGATGTATTTTTCATGTATATATGTTTTTTATTTTTTTACTAATGTAAACTTTCTTTTGTTTATTTCTGCATCATAAAAATAAAAAAAGCCACAAAACATAAAAAAACACAAACTTTTAATTCTAAATTCTGAGCATAGAGTCTCACTATCTTGTTGTGATAACGAGATTCAAGGAGTTGGTTTGTAAAAGTTTTCCAAACTTAAACAAACATCATATATATATATATATCAATTAGGTTTATTTCGGTTGGTTAGGTAGAATGATGCCTATCCTCCTAGTTAAGTTCAATTTCAACAAGTGATATGATGATATTTTTTGCAATCGCTTCTAGCCTTGCTCTTGAATTTAAATATATTCCTCAAATGGAATATAAATATATTTCTCAGTATATAGTTGGGACAATATCAACAATGTTTAGGTTGATTTTTTGTTTTCACTTTAATTAGTTTCAAATAATTGGCAGTGAAAACATTGTTGATTATTTTTCCAAACATGTGTTAGTAAGAAGAAATGATGTTGAATATTTTTCAATCATTTAATAATATATAGAGAATTGAAAAATAGTAATCCCTATAAATCATTGAAAATAACGCTTGTGAAAGACTACAACAAACATGTTATTTAGAAAAGATGAAATGGAAACTTGAAAAATAGCAATCCTACCATTGACTATCAATTAAACCTAAGGAAAACCAAAAATCAAATAGGTTGCTATTTTGTTTTAATTTAGTTAGTTTCAAATATTGCAATGTAAAAATTGATGATTTTTTTTCCAAACATGTGTTAGCTAGTCGAAATGATGCTGAATATTTTTCAATCCTCTAGTAACACATATAGAATTGAAAAATATTAATCCTTACAAATGATTGAAAATTGTTACTTGTAAAACACTACAACACATGATTTTGAGAAAATATGAAATGAAAAACTGAAAATCAATAGTCCTACCAAGGACCATCAATTAAAAATAAGTAAAATCAACAATCAAATTATATATCACCATTGTTCACACGAAATGACACTTTCGTAGGAAAAGAATTATACCTATGATATATTGTAGTCATGAAACATCACCAATCAAGATTTTAACTAAGATAGACTAACCGAGAGAAGAGCAAGAGAACAATGGATGTGACCATAATTCACTTAGTTATTTAAGGCATCTTTTTTCTTTTTTTTCCACATTTGTTGGAAACTATTGGTTCTTTTATGTGATCCAACCTGGGTCAATGCAAGAAGCTTGGCTAACAAACCCCACTGGATATTGACCCTTTCGACATCACTTATTAAACAAACAAAGTATCTCCCAAGGCACCTATTGGGGTTGCATGAGCTAGGATTTTGTGATAGTGAAGGGAATTAGAATCCAATACATGCAATTATTATACAACTCCCAACCTTTAATTCAAATGTTAACCATGATTATACATTTTTAGAATAATTATCAAACCATTACCAGACATAAATAAATTTTTAAAGAGGGGTAGCCATAATCACACATAACTAATACAACATGCACATATGTCATAAGACACCAAAAATAGGGCATGCTAATCTTCATACATATTTCATTACTAAGAAAAGGGAACATTGAGCACAATATTATTGTTGCAGTTTGCAATAAGAAATAATGAAATTGGCATCCAGAAGCAACATGACAGCACCTACACTAAGTGTGGGACCAGGAGGTCCAAGCAGCACCTATACCGGTGTGGGCTAAATTTGGTGTATGTCTATTTTAATTTTCCCTTAATTAAAATGGACAATAAAATGTAATCTTATCTCATAATCACTTGTAATAGTTAACTGAGTGTGATAAACTCAATTAGCTCATGAATTTTGAGTTCAGGGTAGTGGGTGAGGCATGCAAAGTAATTCTAGTTGTAACAGAGAGTCATGCATTAGTTTAATGCATGGTTTAATTAGTTAACTTAGTTAAGTGAGTTAAAGTCAGTTGTGCTAGTTATAACTGTTTGTTGCACTAGCGAGAGATCAAGTGAATTACATATTATTTAATTCACAATCAGTGATTCAATATGCAACTAATGATTTACTATTATTAGCTGCATGCATGTCAGTTCCAGTGGAGACCTACTTGAGACAAAGGTTAAAGGGAAGTGTGACTATCAGTTGTGATATTAGCAAGTTGCCCAAATGCAGTTAAAATACCATAGGATGTCCATGATACTCAACGCTGTGGAGAAAGGCTAAAATTCGTAAATAATAGGGATTGCATTCATCAAGAATTGTGTGAGCAAGGCAGACTAAAGACAGACTGAGAAT
Source organism: Pinus albicaulis (assembly GCA_034641835.2). Taxonomy (NCBI): domain Eukaryota; kingdom Viridiplantae; phylum Streptophyta; class Pinopsida; order Pinales; family Pinaceae; genus Pinus; species Pinus albicaulis. The sequence goes on from CM076576.1 coordinate 90,978,423, forward strand.
TGGCTTAGTGTTGGCCCAATTTTCTCTGGTTCAGTGTGAGATGATAGGCAGATTGTAGGAGTTTATTGTGAGAAGAATTGCATTGTAATTGTTTCATTATTCCTTGTGGAATATACAATAGAAGATAGTGGGGTTTTGAGTAGCAAGCTTTCCTCGAGAAATTATCTGTGTTGTAATTTGATTGATTCTTCTTTGCTTCATGTGATTAGCGATTGTGTTTTTAATTCCGCAATTGATTTGTAAAAGTAATTCAGTATCTAGCTTTAGCACATTGTTAGATCATATTTAATCTATGATATATGTGCTTGCTGTATAATTTCTAAAATTACCACATTATAGAATCATTCCATCCTGACTCATTAGCGTAAAAATCATAACATTGTCGTATTAAAAAAACCAACTACACTTTCCCAACTTAACGACCAACATGGAATCAATAACTAATCATCTAACCCCATAGATAATTGTTTGACCAACTAACCAACCAATCGAAATGAATCCCTTCGGCTTCTGTCAATTTATACATAGTTACATAGACTTGGATATTGTGGTAAATACTATAGAACAGAATTACCATGGGCATTAGAATGGGAAGACACCTTATACTTTCTAATATGGACTAAATCAAAATAGGTTCAAAGATGCAGCCAAATTAGAAGAACCGCATCTATTCTTGCTACGCTATCTCAAAAAGACCTATACGGAAAGGGAAGAATGAAAGAAATTCAATATTTTGAGCGAATTATAATTCTCATAATGAAACGGAAAACTGAGATTACCTTCCTCAAACGATGCAGAGACTCATCCATCATCCCCTCGTTTTCCAAGATTAATCATTCATTAAAAAATTATAAAAATAATCATATCGTTATTAAAGCTGGCATGCCTCTTCAATGCAGCGAAATTAGAAGAACCAGATCTAAGCTTGCTACGCTATCTCAAAAAGACCTATACGGAAAGGGAAAAATGAAATAAATTCGATCTTTTGAACGAATTATAATTCTCATAATGAAATGGAAAACTAATCTTACCTTCCTCAAACGATGCAGACTCATACATCATCCCCTCATTTGCCAGGATTAACCATTTGTTAAAGAATTATAAAAACAAACATATTTTTACAAAAGCTGGCATAGGTGTTCTACGTAACGAAATTAGAAGAACCAGAGCTGAGCTTGCTACGCTATCTCAAAAATGATTAATACTACATATAACTCTAGCAAACCAAATCAATTCTGGGTAATGGATAAAAATCGATGCAGCCTCTGTTCTATGGGTCATAAGCGAAAATTGGATTCCCACATTAGCATCAGATTCCTTAACTTAAAACTCTTTATCTTTCTTTCTTTTCACTCGTCCCTCTATAATTAATTTCCAAAAAAATAACTATTATTAATTCTTATATAATTATCAATTTATTTAAAAACTAAATAAATATATTATGGCAATACAACTTCTAACCAATTATTAATGAATTAATATATTAAAAATACATCATGATGTAGAGGCATCATGGTTCCAAAATTGTGTACATTTAGAAGAATCTAGGGGATTTTGTGTTTTTCAAAAGAGTAGTTTTACTTAGTATTTAATTACTGTAATTTTAAATATTTTGAGTGATTTAAGTGAGACATTTAGAATAGGATTTAATTAAATATTGAGAGACATATTTGTAAATGTTCTCAAATGTAGTAGAACATGAGCGATTAATGAGTGATTGGTGTGGATTGAGATATTGTAAATCTTAGATTAGAAAGTAGTTCCTGACTTATGGAGGATCTTTAGGATTTAATTGAATGTTGAGATCTTCAAGGGATAAAGAAGAGATTTTAGGAACTAATTGAGGAATTAGAGGATTTTTAGGATTTTGTTGAATAACCTATGGATCTGAAGCAAAATTGGTTACAAAAGCCTCAGAGGCACAAACAAGTAGATAGGTAGAGTGAAAAAAGGGAGAGATATACACTTTTAATTGTAAGCCTACGGGCAGAGAGAAAGAGGAAGAGAAAAGGGCCATGTAAAAGACATATCAGGCCAATGCCAGATTGTAAACATATTTGCTTGTATTTGTACATTTATTTGTTTAATGAGAAATTGAATTCCCATTTGAATGTGTGTCATTTATGTTATGTTTTGAGTGATCCATAATAGAAATAATTCTATATCAGTGTATAAATTCCAGTTGATTGTATAAGTCTTTTTGAGTGATAAAGGACTTATAGATGGGTAGAATCTCGCTGATTCCAGTCTGATAATTAATTCGCTGAGAATAAAGCTTATGGAAGTAAATTTTTACAGATAATGTTTGTACTGGTCAAGTAAAGAATAAATCTCGAATTCTAATTTGGAGAATTAATACAGAGAGTGCTATGTATTCAAGTTCGAAACAGTGTAATGGTTGTATGAATAACATACAAAGATAAGCTCATGAGAGATAGACTTGAAGTATTCCGAACGAGTAAAGGAGTAGCGAGAAGAAAACAGAGCAGCAGAGCGGCATAAAGCAGAGGAATCGACTAAGGCAGAGAACACTTATAGATTTCCAAAGAGATGAATGGACGAACATGATTAAATCATAGAATCGAAGTGTAAGATTTAAATGGCAGAGATCAGTGTGGGTCAAAATGAAGGCGAGATATTAAACAATGAAGACTACAGCACAAGGACAAGTTCAAAAGTTGTGGATGTGGACACGTGTCAGTGTGGCACAACATCACACATCGGCGGTTTTAAAGTTTAGTGTTAAGGACTTCACAAGGTAAACTGAATAACCTGCGATGTGATAAAATTTGAAAGTTGCAATGCGGGGAAAGGGAGGTGCCACGTGTCGGCACTACGCAACATCGCACATTAGTGGTTATAAAGTTTTGTGTTAAGAGTTCGCCTGGTAAAGTGTATTGATTGCGATGTGAAGCGGGAAGGATGGAAGGATGCGATGTGACAAAGGAGTGCCATGTGTTAGCACGTCGCAATAGCACACTTCACAATATTTTTGGTTTAGCGTTATCGGTATAGTGTTAAACTTGCGGGTAAGAAATTGCGATGAGTTATGATTGGTCGAAGGATGGTGGGACCTTGGAATCCTATTCCGCGTATATGCAGGTAATAGTTTGATTTATATGGGAAATATGTAATAAAGTTGAAGCCGTGCATGAAATAAGGTAATGTGAAGGGGCGACAATGCATAAAGGTAAAGGTTATTAAAAGGAGTTATCAACCATATTTAAACAAAATTCCGCGTGCGTTTGATTTAAAATTGATAAAGTGGAAAGGTTAAGGTGGTTAAGGTGGGGTTAATTCCACTAACCCTGCATGTTTTGTTAATTGCGACCTTATGGTTGCATCATTTGGTATCAGAGTAGAGTAAAAGCTCTTTTTGGAGAAAATTATAACAAGCAGAGTTTAACTATGTAGAAGACATTGATAGCAGAGCCAAATGAGATTCAGCGTGATTGTGGATCAGAGGAGGAGTTAGATTATAAATATGGAAAGGTGGAAATAAGTGCAGGAAGAAAAGTCAGAAAATAAAATCTGACAAAGTGATGGTTGTCTTCTTGAGAAGAATGGAGATACATTCGAATGTGAAGAGTGGATGGAGACTGCTTGTGAAATCATGTAGATATTGTTTTATTTAACTATGATTTGAGTTTTACAGGTTGTAGTCAAAGGAGGAATATCTCAGTAAGGACAACAAGGATAGCTGTAAAGAAAAGAAGAATCAGTTGTGTTCTTGAAGGCAGACTAAAGTGGATACTCTGAAGAAACGTGGCAAAGAACTTGAAGAATTTAGCTGAGGTTGGACAGAGAGGAAAAGAGTGTTCTCAGAAGAAAGTAGAATTGCAGAAGCCAAGGAGCAATGGAGTTGCTCAAATAGAGGTTCCGGAGATAGAGAACCAGTGTTACCAAAAGACCAAGGAGAGATGGCTTGCTGAGGTACTTACAGCAGGTATGGAGACTTGCTGAGAAGGAGAGGCTTAGTGTAGTTCACAAGTGAACAGATGCAGTTCACAAGTGACAGAAGAATAACTACTAATAGTCATAGCAGAGGTTTCGAGAGAAGCAACAACATAAGAAGAGAGAAGAAATATGACAAGGTGAATAGCATAGAGAAGATAATTCAAGAAGAGATTGACAGGGAGAAAACTGAGATAAATTTCCAATTGCATGATTGATGGATATGTTGCAGAGAAATAAGGTAGACTAGAAGTATGGTTGGACTATGAGAAAGAAAGTGAAGTGACATAGGCTAAAAGAGAAGAGAAAGAAAAAAGTGGATATGCAACTAATAGAAGAGTTGAGGAAGCTTGAGCAGATAATGAATGTTCAATTGAGGGTAGAGAAGCTCGAGGGAATTGAGCTACAACAAGACAAAGTTGTTGGAGAAGAACAAATTCTTTGTGAACTTGAAGATGGAGCAGTGATGGCTGAAACATCAGTTGAGGCAATTGGGCCTAATGATTTTGAAATTAATAATTTTTGTATGGTTGCAAGTGTAATACAGGATGATGGAAAATCTTTAGGTATTGTCAAAGAAGAGGAAGCATAGAGTTAGAATCTGAATTTTGTTTTAAAGAAGAAGGATGAGATAGCCAGGTCTCATAAGGAAGCTTATACACAGTTGAAGGAAGATATTTCTTTTCAGCATATTGATAGAGCTGTAAGAAGAGACAGTTTGGCTTATATTGGTAGCCAAAGGCAAGCAAAAGAAGTTTACCTTTGTAAACCTGAGCAAGGTATTTTATTTGATGAAGAAAGTGAAGATGTGAAGGAAGGACCAGATGAAGATCTTGTGAGATGTTTGACTATCATGGGCAGACAAAAAGAAGAACAACTATTGGAGACTATTATGAGAAAGGCTAGAGATGACTTTATAAATTTTAAGTGTAAAGAAGAGATTAGAGTGGTAGAAGAATTGTTGAGAGAGCCTAAAAGGGAAGAGGAAATTACATCCAAAGAAGAAGAGATGTGTATAACATCTAAGGAGACTAATTTGAAGTTAAATTTTCAAGTTTATGATGTATTTGTAGGTGATGAAGGAGATACAATCGAAGTTGTAATAAAGGATATGGAAGACATCTTATCTTTTGAAGGTAAGAGTGAATTTCAAAGGCAGTATGAGGATGAACAAATTTGTGTCTTCAAAAACAATAAAGATGAAGGAGAATGGAATTGTAATCAATAGATGAAAGAAATTGTTATTGCAGTTAGTGAGTCAAAAATCAGTTTACTTTGTGAAAGTGAAATTGCAGATATTGAACAAAGGTTGTTTGGAGATAAGACAAAAGTTCAGAAGAAACAAGAGGGTAAGGATGTAAGGGTGGTAGTAAGAATCCAACAACTTCAAAGAGAAGATAACAAACAATAGTTTGAAGATGAGTGGACAGAGTGCAACGAAAATTGGCAGAGAGAGTACCAGTCAGAAGATAAACTAGACATGGAGATTGAAAGGATAATAAGGTTGATGATGAAAGTTTCTCAGAAGAAGACAATAGCAAGGAAGCAAAGTAGCGCAACAGGAGAAAGACAATAGTAGACTGTGAAAGCATAGCTAGTGGAGAAATGCAACATAAAGTATGGAGGTATGGAGAACAACAACAAACAATAGCAGCAACCAAAGACAAATTACAAAACAAAGTATGGGATCCAGGAGGACAAATATTAGAAGCACATGATCTGGAGATCATGATTATTTTCTACCTTGGGAGGCTGATGCATGAGCATCATGGTTCCAAAATTGTGTACATTTAGTAGAATCTAGGGGGTCTTGTGTTTTTCAAAAGAGTAGTTTTACTAAGCATTTAATTAATGTAATTTTAAATATATTGAATGATTTAGGTGAGATATTTAGAATATGGTTTAATTAAATATTGAGAGACATATCTGTAAATGTTCTCGAACGTAGGAGAACATGAGTGACTAATGAGTGGTTGGTGTGGATTGAGATATTGTAAATCTTAGATTAGAAAGTAGTTCATGACTTATGGAGGATCCTTAGGATTTAGTTGAATGCTGAGATCTTCAAGGGATAAGAAAGAGATTTTAGGAACTAATTGAGGAATTAGAGTATTTTTATGATTTTTTTGAGTAACCCATGGATCTGAACTAAAATTGGTTATAGAAACTTTTGTATATATATTTGCAAAGCCTCAAAGGCACAAACAAATAGATAGGTAGAGTGAGAAAAGAGAGAGATATAGACCCTTAATGGTAAGCCTATGGGCATAGAGAGAGAGAGGAAGAGAAAAGGGCTATGTAAAAGGTGTATCAGGCCGAAGCCAGATTGTAAACAGATTTGCTTGTATTTATACATTTATTTGTTTAATGAGAAATCAAATTCCTGTTTGACTGTGTGTCATTTCTGTTATGTGCTGAGTGATCCATAATAGAAATAATTCGATATCAGTGTATAAATTATAGCTGATTGTATAAATCTTTCTAAGTGATAAAGGACTTATGGCTAGGTAGAATCCGGGTGATTCTAGTCTGAGAATTAATTATCTTAGAATAAAGCTTATGGAAGTAAATTTGTGCAGACAAATGTGTGTATAGGTCGAGTAAAGAATAAATCTCAAATTCTAATTTGGAGAAGTAATACAGAGAGTGATCTATATTCAAGTTTGAAAGAATGTAACGGTTGTATGAATAAAAAACAAAGATAAGCTCGAGAGAGATAGAATTGAAGTATTCCGAACGAGAAAAGGAGGAGTAGTGGGAAGAAAACTGAGCAGTAGAGTGGCATAAAGCAGAGGAATCGACTAAGGCAGATAACACTTAGAGATTTCCAAAGAGGTGAATGGACGAATAGGATTAAATCGCAGAATCGAAGTGTAAGATTTAAATGGCAGAGATCAGCGTGGGCAAAAATGAAGGCGAGAGATTAAACGGCAAAGCCTACAGCACAAGGACAAGTTTAAAAGTTGCAGACGTGGATGCGTGTCAGTGTGGCGCATCATCACACATTGGTTGTTTTAAATTTTTGTGTTAAGGACTTTGCAAGGTAAACTAAATAACCTGCAATGTGATAAAATTTGAAAGTTGAGATGCGGGGAAAGGGAGGTGCCACGTTTTAGCATTGTGCAACATCGCACATTGGCTATTTTAAAATTTAGTGTTAAGAGTTCGCACGATAAAGTGTTTTGATTGCGATGCGAAGTGGGAAGGATGGAAGGATGTGATGTGACAAAGGAGTGCCACATGTTAGCATAGCGTAATAGTGCACTTTGCAATATTTATGGTTTAGCGTTATCGGTATAGTGTTAAACTTGTGGGCAAGCAATTGCGATGAGTTATGGTTGGTTGAAGAATGGGGGGACCCTGTAATCCTATTTTGCGTATATGCCGGTAATAGTTTGATTTATATGGGAAATCTGTTATAAAGTTTAAGCTGTGGACGAAATAAGGTAATGTGAAGGGGCAGTAATGCATAAAGGTAAAGGTTATTAAAAGGAGTTATCAACCATAGTTAAACAAACACCTGCGTTCGTTTGATTTAGAATTGATAAAGTGGAAAGGTTCTGGTGGTTAAGGTGGGGTTAATTCCACAAACCTTGCATGTTTTGTTAATTACAACCTTATGGTTGCATCACATCATCTTAACATAGAGGAATATATTATAATTATAACCTAAATTAAAAATTAATTATTATTTTGTAATTATAAAAAATACATATAAAAAAGTTTACTATATCATAATTATGACCTAATAAAAAAACTTATTAATTGGTAAATTTAAAAAAAAACTACATAAAACATAATTTTTTATAGTATAATTATAACCAAATTAAAAATTAAATAAATACATAAAATAATAATTTTTTAAAATAAACTATTATATTATTTTATAAAACATAATTTATTTCTTAAATAAAATTGAAAATGTTTATATTAATAAAACTCAAAATAAATTACCATTAAATTTCATTGTCGGCCATTTCCAAAAACCTAAAAAACTGTTACCTATTTATTTACCTTGGTAATTTCATTTTTACTCATATATTCTTTATCCTAATGATGAACCTCAGTTGAAGGTTCGAAACGTCGATTCAAATCAACACTAATGCGATGAATCTAGAAAACCAACACAAAGAATTTAACAATCACAGAAGCATCAAATCTCAAAAAACTATGCATCATTTCTCTATGTTGTTTCTACTTCATATTTCTATGAAAACTTCCAAAACCACCTCAAAAAATTGACATTTATTTGACTCTTCTTCTTCTCAAGAATAGCCCCAATAGGTCCCCAACATTCAACTGTGACTCAAGCTGATCCACTCATCCAACCTTCAACAAAGGAATTTTATCCTTAGCCATATGTTTCAATACTCTGAGGAAATTCCTCACATTGTCGACTTTCAAATACATCTGAGTAGAGTGTGCAATGATCGCAGAAGATACCTTAAGTGACAGGGCATATGTAAGCCATTTCTCAGGGTCATTAACTATGGCCATAATTTGTTGTTGTACTATCCAAATTTTAGTTGTAATTCAAGATTTTTTCTTGCAAATATTCCACTCTTCTTGCTAATTATTGCTTGGTAACCCTAGTTTTCTTAATGTCCTTGTCCAACTACAAATTCTCATCTATAACAATATTTTTCTCAACTATGGGTAAATCAACCAAACTAGAAACAATTATTTCTACCTTGTTATCTGCAACCTGAATTTTCTGAGCTATATCCTTTAACTCCTATTTTTTCAAGATATTGACCTCCATAAATTCACCCTCTTAATACACAATATGACATATCTCTTGTAATTACTATATTTGATCAAAATCACTATGATTTGCCTTTTCTTCAGTGCAATAATGTCATTCTTTAGGCAATGTAGATGACCTCTATTACGCCTTTAATTGCTCAATTTGTGCTTCCATCGCCTACATAACTTCTCTAATATTCAAAAATTAACCTTCTTCTTAGGTATCAACTTCCATAGACTCTGCCATGACTTATTTATACACTACTTCAATGGATAAAAGAAGTCTCATTTCTCTATCCATATCCTGCTACTTATTGTTTAATAACTGCACCTTCTCATGTTGCAATACTCAATCCTATGTTGTAAGTTCTTGCACTAGCTCCAGTGTTGTGGTTGCTATGTGCGGCTGAAGTTCCACAATGAAATTGTTTTGCAAGTGTTGTAAACTATCCAAATACAACCGAGGAAAAATTAAGTTTATATGTGTCAAACCTATAACATGTTTTCGTAATTCTTTAGTGGGGGAATCTACTACTAGCAGTGAGATCTAGAGTGATTGACACTCTCTAGATATGGGAGAAGTATCTACATGTGATTAAATTACACCATGTCAATGCATGATCTCTAAAAGTAGTCCCCAACTGTATAATATTGGTGGAATCATCTTGGACATTATTGGCAGCCCATACTTCCTCACACACAAATAGATTTTGTTTGGAATCTTTGATCCCAAAGCCTTGAAACACAAGAATATTGGAGGTATTCACCATTTTATTTTTCATACTAGCTCTTGATAATGGTATACTAGGTACACTCATTATTTGATGTGGCACACTCTACACAATGTGCTTCAATAGAGGAGTTTGTGGTCTACTCCCCTTTAAGTGACTAGATTGACTCCTACTACTAGTCTAACTATCTTCACTCTCTTTATTATTTAAAGTATGTAAAATGATTCTTAGGGAGCTTACATCCATACCAATTGGCACACAGAAGGTCACAGGTTCATTCTGAGTAGGGTTGTCAAGATGCACATCTTCAAATGCTCTTGGGTTAGATTGTGAAGGTCCTCCATTCTCTCCTTCTATGCATGGTATGAAAATGTGCACTCTTTTAGTGCTTCTTTGGTCTCTGCTAATTTTCCTTCTCTTATTAAGAATTTTATTGCATAAAAATAACTTGAAACTCAAAGAAGGAAATAAGAAGTTGTATTCAAAGATCTAACATCTAAATGCTAATATCATCTTAAGGAAGCCAATTTGGCTTATTGCCATGACGAAGAAAATAACTCCAAGCAGTAACTTGGATGTCCTCATCCAAGCTACTAAGACTATGTTGTGGTATAAAAAAATCATAAATTTTTGTATTTTTTCTTATGCACGAGGAAAGGAAATATACTCAATGTGTGGGAATGTTAAAATCCAAATATAATCTATTCTTGTCATTTTGTTGACCTTAATTTTATCTATTTTATCCTTATAAGTTTAGTATAGTCATCATTTCACAATCCAATGCTATAATTTTTGCATAAGAATCAAATTTGAGCTACACATGTTACAAATTAAAATTTTCAAAATAATATGGCCATTCTTTTATAGTTTTATATGTTTCCTTCTAAAAAAAAAATTCAAAATGTAAATAACTATAGAAACTGACACATTCTATAAATGGTATTCAATCTTGTAGCCAAATAACATGTTCATATAGTTGCAAATATGGTTTAGCAAAAGTGGACTGAAAGATGCAGAGAAAAGGTGTTATAAAATTATATATTGCAGAGTAATGGAACACATAAAATATGCGGAAACAAAAACACATAAATAACATATAAAACAAGAGAGACACAGATATATGTGGTTCACCCAAATTGGGCTACGCCCACGGAAACAACCAGTCCTTTCTTTATATTATCCATCAAAATGAAGAGACACAACCTACAACAGATCCGTTGTAATATCCTCTGCTCTCTCACACAGTCCCCCTTGCTATTTCTCGCTCAAAGTATACACCCAATACATAGCTGCAATACAATACCCTCATACAACAAAGGGGGTTGCCTTCTAGGGAAAAAACCCCTAAATTAAACATAACTTCTACCATCAGATCATCTGCCTAATGAACGACTCAAATTGACTATAAAATTATAATACATTACAAGGTAGTTTTAAATCTGTTTTTAGCTTCTGGGACCTTGAAAAAGTAGTTTTTCTTTTTTGCCTAAAAGATTTGATGATTTAATATAATATTATTTTATTATTTCCATTATTATTTTATAATATTCCTTAGGAGGCCCATTTTGGACCTTGAAATTTCTCTAAAGATTGGTCATATTGACTATTTTAGGAGATTTAGTCCAAGACTTTTGACAACCTCTGGAAAAATGCATGTACTTGTGACAAACCCAACATTTTAAACATTGCTTCAACCCTCCCATCATGAGAAATATTTTTGCAGGAAACCTTTTCCCCAAATTGACTTCGACACAAATCTTGCCACATGCAAACTATCCTCCTTTTGGTTATGCTCTATCAATGAATTTTCCAACTCCATTGCCTATGGCTCGAAAATAGTCATCACTCTAGCAAGAAAATGAGAGGTGAGGGAGCTTGACCCATATTGACATAACATTGGGGATATCCTCAGCTGGGTTAAAGTACATGGACCATATATTGAGATACCTTCCCTTGTTTCCAAAGAAATAGGGATATTTTCTGAAGATGACCTCCTTGTCTTCCTTGAGTTCGAACAAGAAGGAAAAGAATTCATTCCCGACATTGAAAACACCCAAGTTTCCCTTCATTTTGACCTTCCAATTCTTCTCCATCCAGGATTTGATTGATTTGGGGGAATGCCACATCCTTGTAAACTTACCCACCAAAGCACAGTCAAAGTATGCCAAGGTCGAGCGGCAAAAAACCAAAGGCATCACCACCGAAGGGATTTCCTCCATATGCTTGATGAACTTCGATGAATTTTCCTTTGACCATTGTTTCATCATGAGGGAGGTGATCAACTTCTGGAAGGTGGATGTATCGTTGATTGAAGGGGGAGGAGGCCCCTCCAGGGTGACCATCGCGGGTGAGAAAGATAAATGCATACATCTAGGGTTTCAGAGAGCTAGTGGGAGGGAGCACTAGACAAACACACATTAACAATCATCATTATTATAATCAACAATGTTAATACATATTTAAATATTATTATTTTTGTTTTGTATTATTTTATATATATCTTGTAATCTTTGATGAATCATATTTTCTAATTAAGAATTGTTCATAAGAGAGAGTCTCCCATCACATGATACCCCGTTTAACATCACACCCAGTTGAGAGAAGAGATACTCATGCTGCACCTTATAGCCAACGCTACACTTCTAGTTCCTTTTTATCACGTCAAGTACCAAATAACCTCAGTTATCTCATCAACCAACTGTTACCCATTTCACTTTGTTATTACCACCGGTATCCATTCTACCTATTCTCCATTCAACCAGCTGTTACCCATTTCACTTTGTTACCCACTAATCGCGGGTCTCTACCGGTTCTATCATCAACCTATTGAGCCTTTAACCTTACTGATTTTTTCCGCCTACTAGTATCATCACTACTTGATCACAAAACCTATCATAACTGAGTTTTCAAACCAATAATGAGGACAACCATTTCTGGCTACTATTCGTGAATGCAAGTTGACTCATCACCATTATTCAAGGAAAACCATGCCACTTGAAATGACCCAATGGTGGTCCATAAGGGGGCAGGCTTTCACTCTTGCCAAATGCCTCTGGGTCTTGGGTCGTTAACATGTTTTCTTATGTCCAAAAAAAATGAACTTATAGCCAAATAAAAATAGTTTAGAGAAAAATCTAGCCCCTAAATAACTTGTGTCAACTTTTATTTATTTATCAATTTTTTTTTTTAATTAATATATATATATATATATATATATATATATATATATATATATATAATGATGACATTGAATAGTTTAAATTGCAAACGTGTTCTCCAAAACCTAAGTAACTAAGCCTTTTTGATGAATGCAAGAGTATGAAAATTCATATATATGAGTCCAAAAAATTGTTGTTTATTTCTATCTTTAAAATTTTAACATAAGAGGAGGAAAATGTTTGGTTATTATTGGTCTTGTTGCTCCTTTGACCTTTTGGAAATTTTGCAAAAACATCATTTTGTCAATAATTTTGTGACATTATTCATAAACAATAATTGCGTGTAAAACAACAATTTATTATTTATAAAGAATGTTGCATGGCTTTTCTTTCAATTGTTTAGTCGTTATCACGTTAATTAAATAAAAAATAAAAATTATCTTAATTATGACGTCACGTTTCACGGTTGCTATATTGAATTGGTGTGAATGGCTTAATAATTACTTTCAATCATTTTCACTTTGTCATTATTATTTTAATGGCAAACTTGGCGTTACATTCAAACAACATCCAATGAAAGTTTATTTCTCTAACAATTCATGTCCTTATGATACCTTTCCCAATTTGTATCCATTGGACATGTGGAAATGAAATTTATGTCTCCTTACAAATTTGAGGAATCATATGGACTTTATGGTATTATTAATGATGGTTTTATTTTGTTTTTTTGTTTTTTCCTATTTTATTTAATATTAACTATTAAAATTATATATATATATTAATTAATTAATTTATTTTTTATGTTAATTTATAAAATTATATTTCTATAATAACGTTAAATTTATTGTTTTATTTTATTTATTTATTTATTTTTATTATAATAATTAAAATTATATTTTTATAGGTACATGTTGCTCGAGATTTGATTTGATCTAGAAAGGGATTTTTTTTTTAAGAAACTAGTTAAAATTTATTATTAGTGGCTATTTCAATGAGTAATGTAATTTAGGTAAAAGATTTTAGTATAAAAATTCTAATAAATCTAATATAATGTTGATTCAAAGTATATGTAAATTCATATAAATGTAGTAGGATAAAGGGATCCTTTAAATGGCAATTTTGATTTTTCAATCTTGTTATTCTCGTTCAAGAACTAGATAGAAAAGATTAAGATAAATAAAGTTTATTTGATTAGTTTTGGAAGAAGAAAGCCTAGAAGATTTTGAATTGAAAAATTATTTATTGATGGACTTAAACAACTCCTTTGAAGATTGGAGGGTGAATTTAATTCAAGGAAGGCATCCATAGAGGGATCCACCAAATTCATCCCAACTTATTCATCTCCTAGCAACCTAGGTGAAGAAAAAACACCCTCAAAATTGGAATGTAGTGGAAAATATTGACTCAATCATTACTGAAAAATAAATCTTAAGTACAAACGATTGTTGACAATTCCTTCCCATCCTTTAATGTCGAAATCCCAAATTCATCATTGGACTTATGAATTAGTCGAAAACAAGGACACAAGGATCAACGATACAAATTTTATAAACCAAATCCACTATCATTCCCATCTTCACAAGAGGGTCCTTCCATCTTGGTAAGGAATCGAATATGCTATGAGGAAAAAAAGTAATGAAATGGTTTGTAGAGTTATAGTACTTTGGAATGAGAATCCATGGAATAATAAAATCAATCCAATTTTCCACGGATACCATAGATGCGTTAGGAATAACTCCCTCCTTTGCACACAGAAAAATTGAGGATTTAAATTATACTCTTGATAAGGAAGAAGTGATGAAAAATTCTCTTGATGAGGCCTCCATCATAATGTAAACTTGAGATTCCTTCAAATAGAGGAGTTCAATTATGTGTAGGTGTTAGGTCAAAAAGACAAAAATACATTGAGGCTTTATCCATAAAATGTAGAGATGTTGCTACAATAAGAGTCTAAGTATATTTCTTAAAGGAGTGAACATTTGCAAGTGCATGACTATGATATGCTACATCTAGTACCCAAAGAGAAAATATTCTTGAACCAATTGTTGTGAGGAGTCACTATTGTGTGCTCCTATTGTTGACTACCTTAAACTAAAAGAACAAACTAGTGCTTGATAGAATCCCATAGCTATACATTGGATTTTATCAAGGTAGTTGCTAAAAGCACTAGAGGCCTGAGGAAAAAATGAATTGGAAAGGATAAAGAAAGGTAGAATGTTTAAGGTTTGTAGTGGGTCTCAAGGGTTTACATGTGGCCTAAATGTTGGGTCCCAAGAATATGTTCTTTTTGTCATCCTTTTATCATGAGTTTTTCCTATCATTTATCTAGAAGCCCGCCATATCCATGATTTCATACTCTAATGCTATTATTTTGGTATAAATAATGTCCTGAGCTAGGGATACAAGTTAGAGAAATTCAATGTAAACATGTCCATTTTTCTATTTTCATATATTCTTTTGATAAAACAATTTAATTTTGTAGCTATGGAAATAGAACCATTTTGTAGTTAGTCTCTAATTCTTTAGTTAAGTCGCAGGTTGACATAGTTGTAGGGAAACAAATTTATGAAGGGAACGAAATGAAATACAAATTTATAACCAAAACATAGAGGTATAATGAAACTTGACTTCAATTAATAAATGGAAAATATTGAGACTATATACATGCAAAATGAAAGAAAACTAGCTCAAACAATGGTAGCTTCTCTCTAGGAAGGGATGTGATGGCTATGTGCCTTTCTAAACTATGTTACAGTGAGAATTGGAGGCCATTCTATAATGAATAATAAATGATTAAACCTAAACATTCAAAAATATAAACCTAAGATATGAAGCACCAGTGGCATATGGGCCCTAATAGGGGTAAGTTCGAACATCAACTTCATAGGATAGTAATTTTAGCATACGATCTCCATTTGGTGCACACAATATATAATTAGAAAGGTCTCTTTAAGGAGTAAATTTTCCAATTGTTGTCGGAATATATGATTGGTGTTAGCTCATTTCCCTATAAAACATTTTTTGAGGCCTCAAAATGGCTCTGGATGTTCAAGACCTAAAAATATTAAAAATAGAAAACTACCAAAATAGGAAAATTGTGTAGTGAGTCAATGAAATAAGTGGGTGGCCACTGATATTCACCTAGATCATGTTGGAATGATACAAAAAAATTTAAATTTGGATAATGTGGCATACAATCAGGCCACCAGTTAGATTGAACCCATATCCTTCCATGTCGACACAAGGACAAAGTAAAAAAATATAACAAATAAAAAATAGAGCATGGTGGCAAAGCATGTGATACCATGGTATAACACCCAATTCTGAAGAATATTCCTTGGTGCAAAATGTGGATTAGAACCCACAAAAAAAACCAAGGATTTCAAGATTATGTGTGAGAAATTCATGCATTAAACCATGAATTTCTCATAAATAATTTTCATCATTTTTCATAGATTCACAAGATCTGAAATTGTTCTAAAAACTAGCATTAAATATCTAAATCATATCTACTTTATATTTGTATAAATGTCCATTATGTAAGAGGAATGAGACAATATTGTATTTTGGAAACAGTCTAATATATTAATATAAAATTTGTAGTGTAGTAATTATGTATGCAAATGTTGCTATTGATTTGTAAATTATTGCATAAGTATAATGTTGTAGCAAATTTCAGGGTGATAATAATTTCCTAGCAACACAAAACCAAACCAGGAAGGGCCCCTTGCATGAGGGAAGACATTACTCTCTTTTTTCTTTTTATAGTTTTAGTTTAGTTTCTGATAGTTTTAATGCTTAGTTCATTTTTTTCTTAGATAAATGTTTTCAATTTTAGACTAATTAGAATCAACTTCTATGGTTTAAATTTATAATATTTGAATTCTCATTACAATTTGGTTTGACCATATTTTTCCTATAGTTTTCTTACAAATTGATTATCAACACAATGGAGGTTACTTATACAAATATTCCAATTGATTAAAGCATTGTCCATCTTCAAATTGTAGAAATCAATAATTGTAATTTATATGTTTAATTGATTTTGTAATTATTCCATGACAATTATTTACATGGAAGGAGGGTTTAAAAATGTTTATAACTTTTAATGTGTTGGATTAGTTAGATTAAAATTACTTTTCATAGAATAGACTTTGTTTTCATGTTTGAATTCCATAGACAAATTTAGAAACTAAAAAATACATATATTAGGTATTGCACTTCACAAGTTTACAAATTCATATTGGTGTTTTAAATGTAACAAAATTCTAGTGCAATTGAATCGATAGACACAAAGGGTGAAAGAAACAATTGAGAATCGATATGGGTAATGATGAGATATGATATTGTAGGCTTTAAGGAGGAGGAAAAATAGAGAGAGTGAGACATTTATGCTACTAAATTTATAAGAGGTGGTGGGGTGGCCTAGAGGAATGAAAACATAAGTAAGTTGAAATGTTTTCCATCTCTAAAGAGTTGGTAAGCATTTCTATGAGTATTATAGAATGAAACATTGCTCTTAATAGGGGATTCCAAGGAGTACATCGGAGTAGCCAAGGGGAGAAATGTCACAATATAACGTGTGATAGAAGGGTTTAATTGAAAAAAAATTCACAACATTTTCTAATGAGAATACAAGGATTGCCATGTTTAACCTAGTGTAGTTGATAAGGTGATGGGTATGGGTAGTAGGAAATTATAGGAAATTGATCAATTTTTAAAAGATGAAGTTATTTTTAACTTCCATTGCTAAGGACTATAGTAGCTAATTGATCCTTATATTTTACTTGTGAGTAAAAGGATAATAACAACTTATGGAGAATAGTTTCCATCAATAATAAGTATGGATCACTATTAGGCGAGGTTGTGGAGAGAGATACTTTAGGAGGAAGAGAAGGTTTGGGAGAGGAAGGGGTACTGAAAAATTCATTAGGTTTCTCATGAGAATATCATTTTTGATGTGGTTTGATACTATAAGGATCAATTTTCAATAACATCATAAGTTTGGGTTTTGTGATAGTGGCGCTAGTGTGGAGGACTACAAGACTTTAATTGAGGGCCAAGGTTATGTGAATTATGTGTTGTAGATGGACGAGGGTTTGGGAAGTGAAGGTATTATGGTTATCAGAGGGTTTGAATTGAAGTATATTGTTGATTTTTTTCAATGGATAGGGCATGAAGAAAGGCTTGTCAAGATTTTTACTCTCAAATATAGCTACTTCATTAAGAAAAATAACTGGTAAATTATGATTAAATCTGACCACAAGTTCATATTCTAGACCTGTGATATGAATTTAGAGGCAATAATTAGTGTTGGATTGATTGGTCCTATAGCCAGGTTTAGATATGGTTGTGCAAACCAACAAAACCCAATATTATCGGCCCTTTCGGCAACGATCTGCTGTGCAGACTGAAGTCTCACCCGAGGAAATATAGGGGGATGCTAGAGCCATGGTTATGCATCTAGAGGGACAATGGAGTGTGGATTTAGGGCTGATCTTCCTTTCAATACTTGAAAGAGCTTCCAAAAATATACATACTAATTAAACAGTTGCGGTTCAACACTTCTATTAAACTAACATGCACTCTACGTGATCTTACTTTAACAAGCATAAAATAGTATAAATAACCTGAATAGGAATTCATGATGAAATTATAAGTAAAACAACACAGATAACATAAGATGCAAGTAAAGCAAAACACTTAAACTCAAAACACATATATGTCTTCAAAATTATTTTATTAATGCTCAGATTTTCCCAATACATATATTCCACCGTGTGCACTCAGCTGCATACCTCCTAAGGTATCCATGCACTCAGTTGGAGGAGCCCTTTCTCTAACCCAACCCACATAATACAAATTCAAGAAAATATTAAATCAAAGTGCATCACATAAGAATTATCTATTACCTATCTATCAAGACTATCCTAGACTCCTTATAGAGTCTTTACATTTACAATACCATGGTTTAAAAACCATAGGCAAAGCTCAACGTATACAAAATATTCCCATATTTTTACAAAATAAAGGGCTTTGACCCACCCCAAAGCCCCTAAGACTCTATATTATCTTCACGCTCTTCTCCTCGATCTGCAGAGTCTTTCTAAAAATCTTCTATCAAGGGATCCTCTGTCCAACACTTAGTGAATACCATGATAAACTTCTAAACATTTTTCCTAGGAGCTTGAGGCAACTACAACTATCTACACAATAGGTTAGATAAATAACTATCTATTTTAACCCTATACAATTAATTTTTGAAAACAAATTAATAATAACAATAATAATAATAAGATGTATGAAAAATACACACATTAATGTATATATTATACCTTGGAAACACACACCATGAAAACAGTAAACATTTTTAAATATGTTCTTCTTTATAGTATTACAATATATATATATATATATATATATATATATATATATATATATATATGGAAGCATACATAAACCACCAATCCATTAACCTTTGATTAATATACAACCGTAGTTTCTTAATTGAAACTAAAAAAGCATGGGCTAAACCACCATGTGCCATGAAACCATTAAAGGTTAAAACCATGTGTAGAAAACTGCCAAAAATATATTTAAAAATACGGCCCATTTATTTTTCGAGAGGCGTTACCCCAAAACCCCCTAAACATGGGGAGCTTCTCCTGCCCCGTGACTGCTCCCCCACTACACCCAACACAACAAACAATGTGTGGAGAAAATCATGCAAATAATATAACACATACCCAAACATTCTCCCACTTGTTGTTTTCTTTTCACATAGTTGGTCACAATAGGAAATGATAAGAAATCTAGGCCAATAATGCCCATTGTTTCTCTACAAAAAGAGATTTTCTTAATGCTCACATATTTTGTTAATAAATATACAACATTCATTAAAGAGTCCATATTCAATAGAAACACCTTCTTTCATTCAACCATATCCCTCACAATGTGATTAAAAAATTCAATATGATTTTTTCACAATATATTCTCATAATTTATTGTACCAACCAAATACCTAAATACAATATCTACAACCATACTTCTTATTTTATTGCATGAATGGCTTCCATATATTCAACTTATGTAATTGAGAGTGACAATAAAGACTAGCTCTTACTTATCCAACTAACTGCTCCTCCAAATAGGTTAAACACATACCCACTTGGATATTTTCAATGATATGGATCTCTAACCAAGTCTATATCAACAAAGCTAGTATATCCAACACATTTTCCAATCCTGGTCTTCCTTGGTAGTATAATCCATAAGAATTAGTGACACAAAAATACATAAAAACCATATTTACTTGTGTCCAACGACTCCCTCCCCGGGTTTGACATATACCTACTCAACACTCCCACTACATGTGAAATATCTGGCCTAGTATAAACCATTGCATATATAAAATTTCCAATTGCACTGGCATATGGAACATGGGATGTGTGTTGGGAAAAATACTGAGAAGGGGGGGTGAATCAATATTTTAAAACTCACACAAAACTTTGCTTTTCTTTACTGAATTCTATACATGACTTTACTTAAGTCAACTAGCATATGTACATGACTTTCATTTATGAAAATAGCATATACCCAGAGAGCTTTTAATTCAGATAAATCTTCAATAACTTTACTTAGACCGGTGCATTAATTATTCATCAAACATTTAGTAAGCATTAGACATGTGAAGTAAGAAAAAAATAAACCATCATACATAAGAAACACACATGAACACCAGTATTTAAGGTGGAAACCTAATGTGGGAGAAAACCATCGTTGTTGTCATCTCTATCTTCAATATTTGTTATATAGAAAATTTCTTACAATCTTGTACTGGCGCAAACTCATACCAGCACGGAGGCACCCACCTGCAGAAGGCTACAACCTTCACTTGTTATCCAATTGCAACAGGAAGGGAGCTCCAACCCCCTAATCTCTTTTACTAACCACCACTAGAAGGGAGCTACAACCCCCTGATCTGATCACCAACTCCTACTGGAAGGAAGATTCAACTTCCTCACCGAAGGCTCCAACCCTTAGCACCACCGCAGACAACGTTTCATAAATTTTCACACTGGATCCAAAAAATTTAACACATCACAATTTTTCGATGAACTAAAGTAAACATCAACCCAATTCAAACAGAACAATGAGATCACTGTAACTAGACCAGAGAACTGAACAAAAAATACTACATCATCACATAGAATAAACTGCAACCCTGATAATTTTTTTGTCAAATTATATATGCTACTATTTATAATGAAATCTGCATGCATACATGCTTTTATGTGGCGCAACCTGCATATATATATTAATATACCAAAATTTAGAATTTTGACTCAGTCACACAATTGACTAGAGATATTCTGAAATATTTTGTCAGCTTATAGAACCCTCATATAGTTAGCAACATTAATCATTTTTCAACTAACCAATCACTAATATTTAATCACAATCAACTACCAGCATAATCAATACTTAAACAACCCAGATCTATATGAAGACATCATTGAAAGACAACAGAAACATAGAAAAAATGACCAGAAATTTTCTTCAGCATTATTTAGCAAAGACCCTGGCTTGCATACGCACCTTCTAGAATACTTATTTGTGTATGAACATGCTTATCTTGCAACAAAATCGCATATATATCTCAATATTTTTACTAAATATATACGCGCCTTTGCATAACCAAAACCACGTGTACACGTGTCTTCCTCGTGTTAAACCTGTGTATATATCTGTAAATAATTCAGGACTATGCAATACTTCATAACTTCAAACTTACTCAGATCATACCCTTCACTACATCAAACATGTGCTAGACCAAAAATCTAAACAACTCATAAGAAAGTCATGCAAATACATAGTCATTTCAGGTCTAGAGATCTCGATCCATCATTGTATTCATGAGTGCATCATTATATCAGATTTATCAATCAACTATAGCCCATACCATGCAAATATACTTCATATTGAAGTAATCATTCATTAACATTACTCATGCACATTTAGCACTTTGATTTTCACCTCCTTATATAGTTTGAGCCTTAGCTAATACCATGAGCCAAAACACACAAGTGTCGATGGTATTCTTGGACAAGATCAAATAACTATTAATGCGCTCAATATTGTGGGCTAATACCATGGTAAAGACCCTTGGTATTATAAAATTAGTGCGTTAGCACGTACACGACTTTGTTTCTTTGTACCTGCATGTATACACGACTTTGACTTCACTAACTCACATATAGATCTTCAATTATTTATCTTTATCCATCTTTTGATTCTGATCTGCAAACCTATGTCCCAACTTTCTGTCATATTGTTCCATCACTTTGTCACCTTTGAAATCATCCAGTTACCATATACTTGGTATTTTACAAGTGGGTTGCCATAAAGGAGAACACATGCATCATAATGCCAACAATCTCCCCCTTTGGAATTGATGGCAACCATGTTGGTGTTTGATCACCACAACTTGATCATCACATCTTGTAGATATCTATTAGACATATCAACATAAGCATTATTCAAAACACCAAGTTACTCTTCCCCTTTGAAATCAAAGGCAATGGGAGGACCAATGCTGAAACAAGGTTTCTCTTGTAGATATAAGAGCTCTATAGATATGATCTGCGCTATACTAACCACGCTCCCCCTGAGCACATTTTGAATATTCAAATAGATTTTCAATGAAGTACATGATTCTATAACTCAACTGAGTATGATATTTCCTATCACCAAGGATTCATACTTACATCAATCACACAAACAAGTGGGGTTACATTTGTGACACAACCACCCAACCAAGTGGGATTACATATTTGACATAGCCACCTAACTAAGTGGGATGACCTCAAAGTCCATACATGAAAAAATGTGACAATTACTACATCATAGGTCTGAACATGACCTTTACATCAATTTATAGATATGACTTCTATAACCAAGACCAAAGTACCTCGACACAAAGATATATAATTCAAAGGTCATTATAAACATATTGCCAACAATTCATTATACTCTGCAAGGTTAATGCTCCCCCTAAACTTGTGCTACATGTTCATTGTCAACAACTCATCAAAGCATCTTCATAAATGAAATAAATAACAATGAAAAACCATGATTAAATACCATATCCATAAACAGTAGACCTATCAAATCATAGCATGTCAGATTTGATCTTGAGGCCCACCCACTATTTTTCCATTAGGGAAAAACATATGCGACTGTGTGCAAAGAAACTCGTGTATATACATGACTATACTTAATGAAACCTACGTACAACACACAACCTTTTGAATTTTCACCTATAGGCTAAGAAAACTGGATTGAAAACAAAGTGAGGCAGAGAAACTCCCAGTTTTTGTCAGCGATATTCAAGTGCTTCTCTGGAGAGAGGTTTAGTAAATATATTGGCAACTTGTTCTCTAGAGGGAGTATACTCTAATTTAACCTTTTTCTCAAGCACTTGTTCTCGTAGAAAATGATACTTAATAGGAATATGTTTGGTTTTGGAGTGCATACCATGATTTTTTGAAATACTAATAGCATTTGTATTATCGCATAGGATGGATATAGGTGGAGAATGTTTATTTTGAGTATCTTGTAATGTCTGCATCATCCACAGAAGTTGTGTGCAACAAGATGCAACAACCACATATTCTTCTTCCGATGTAGATAAGGAAATGGAACTTTGTTTCTTGCTGAACCAAGATACTAATCGGGGTCCCATATAAAATGCACCTCCACTGTGATTTTCCAGTCATCAACATTTTCAACCTAGTGCGCATCTGTGTAAGCATGAAGAGTGAGATCAACATTTTTAGGATACCATAGACCAAAATATTGAGTTCCTTGGAGATATTTGAATATTCTCTTTACTGCTTGAAGATGTGACTCCTTTCGATTGGCTTGGAAACCTCCAACAATCCCAATTGCATGCATGATATTTGGTCTAGTACCTGTTAGATAAAGTAGACTCCCAATCATAGACCTGTATTTTGGTTTGTTTACAGTGGGAGAATAATCATGAGAACTGAGGTTACATCCTGTCATCATTGGAGTACATACATGTTTGTAGTCTTCCATCCCATATTTCTTCTGAATCTGCTTGAAATATTTTTTTGTGAGAGAAAGATGCCATGTTTTGCTTGTTGCACTTGTAAACCAAGAAAATATGTTAGTTCCCCAAGTAAAGACGTTTCAAATTCTTGCTACATAATAGAAGAAAATATTTGACTCATAGATTCTTCATTACTCCCAAAAATGATGTCATCAACATAAACAACAATAATTAACAATTTATCATCCTCAATTTTTGTGTATAGATTACTATCTGCAGATCCTTTTGTGAAGCCTCATTGTTGAATATATTTGGCAAGGCAATAATACCATGCCCGTGGAGATTTTTTTAGCCTATATAGAGCCTTTTTGAGTTTGCATACAAGTTTTTCATCATTCCCCAAAATTCATCCTTATGGTTGTTATATATATACTTCTTCTTCTAGATCTCCATTAAGGAAAGAATATTTTACATCCATTTGATAAGCTTTGAAACGTTGAAAACTTGAAAATGCAAGAAACATTCTTATGGCTTCAAGTCTGGCTACTGGTGCAAATGCTTCTTCAATGTCTATACCTTCTTGTTGAGCATAACCTTTACAAACAAGTTTAACTTTTTTTCTAATTACATCTCCATTTTCATTCAACTTATTTTTGAATATCCATTTTGTCCCAATAACATTTTTATCGTGACACCTTGGAACCTGTTAGACTCGGTCTTGCCAGTCCTCCGCCAGAGTCAAATTCACCAAAGTTCATTTCTCGTCATTGATGTTACTGTGGTCCAGAAAAGAGTCATTTCACTTTCTAGGTCTAGGGTTTGTCTTCAAAACGTTGAATAAAACCCGTGGGCCAGAAGGGAGGTTCAATAAGTTTCTTATTTCAAGAGTTTCATCATCAGTAATGCGCAAGGCTGATTCTTCTCCAAAACTCTGTTTTGGAGAAGAAAATGCCAAATTAGTTGTTTGTAATAAGTGTATTTTAAAAAAAATCCAGCCGCCATGAAGATTTCGAAGCAGCCTCTATTCTTTGCCAAAGATCAACGCCCATCCCTGCAAGTAGACAAAGTAATTTCATCATCAGTCCAAAAATCAAAATTGTAAAACAGAGTTTGTATTAAGGTTGTCAAGCTGCCAAAGTTCAGAGTTTGTGTAAAATATGAAAAAGTGCCCGTGCCCAAACATTACAAAAATGGGTATTGTAAGACAAAAATCAAAACTCCATGGTTTTAAAGATCTTTTCATATGTTTAAAACATTCTTGTGCATTCAAGTTTGAATGAGAAAGTCGATTTCAAATCGTGGAAGGCGAAAATTGCGTTTGGGTGAGAGTTCACTGAGTTGAAAACAGAGTGCGGTGTGTTGGAAGAAGGCACGACGCACTCATTGAGTGTGGCGCGTAGAGCCGAAATGCACAGTGTAATTTAACACTGGCGTGGCGCATTGGGATTCCACGCAGCGCACAGAACCTCAGCCTGAAATTCATCAATTCTTCATCATTTAAAAAAAAATTAAATCAGCTCACTCGCTCCAAATGGTATGCAGGTGCGATGTCTATGTGGATTTCTTGGGGAGAAGTCTCGTGGTTTCAAAATGTGAACAGTCATAATGATATCTCTATCCTTGATGAGAATGGTATTCAAGTTCCATTATCAAAGGGGAGAAAAACTGAGAAGAGCCATTACTTCAAAGTTTAGGATGGCAGTTTCAACTTCTTCAAGGAATAGAAATCGTTCTGATGTTAATATAATGGCCAATGCTGCAAAAATACGCAGAGCAAGATTTGCAAGCGTGTCATCATCATCGATATCAGTTGTAGGCTCTTCAAAGCATTCCTCTATGAAGAAATCAAGTGAATTGCATGTTAAACTGACTATTAAATCATTTTCGGTCCCATAGCTTTTTATTGATATGTCAAAATCTGCAACTGTTGCCAGTTTGAAAAGGACAGTGATGGAGCTTTTCCAGTTCGTCGAGAAGATGTCAATCTTTCAACATATTCATCAGTCTTAAACCGTGAACTTGTATGCAGAAATGAATGCACCATTCTCCTTCAGATTTTTAGTTGAAGGTTGTGGATGGGAAGCTATCTGACTGATATTCTCTGCTTGCGCGTGTCACTGCAACGAAAATGGGTTTCCTGCAGAGATATGGACTTGCAGATAAATTTAAATTGAACATTGAGTGCAACCATGCAACCCTCTCCGGGCACAGTTGTCATCATGAGCTGGAATTGGCGGAATTTTAGTTTAAAGGCTATTTTTATTAAAATTGGTTTTATTCAAATGGAAAATGTAATGTGGCAGTCAAAGATCAAAAGCTAATTTAAAACGAAGATATCAACCAAAGCAGACAAATAGGAGCGTATTGCCTATTGTGTCTTCAGTCATTATTTTATAGGATCCGCATTCCAGTTTTTGTCTTTTAATTAGCTATCAGAGGAATTTAAGGGGAACGCTCCAGATTTGGTCTTTTAGTTAGTCATCAGAGAAATTTCAAGGAGAATGCTGTTCTCTTTTCTATCTTTATCAGTCTAGTTGAAACAAACCTTTGTTTTTGGTCGATCAATTTTCTAATAAGCGAAGTCTATTTATTGTATTGAAAAATCACTTGTAAGGGGGAGTTCGGGAAAATAGTGGGAGAGGTGTGAAGGAAAACTTCGCTGTACAGTTTTTGACAGAGAATTAATGAAAGTTGTAGCTCTGTTTCATAAGATCCATGTGGTAACGACTTAGCATGTGTTTCTTCTTTTTGTTTTCATATGTATCCTGTTATGTTTCACAGTTCATTAATAATCATTTCAAATTGAATGCTTCTGAGTAAGAACGGTGGAATCCAATGTATTGCTCTGCCTTGGAGAAGCGTTCATGTTTTGTGTTTCTTCTTCTGTCTGAAAAGGATTCATTCATAAATGCCCTTTTCAGCTTCCTTAACAATCCTTCCACTCCATATAATTTCAATTTGGATGCTTAAGCTCTTACCTATCTTGCCTCATGAGATAATCTGTGTCTTTCATTTAATTTCCCTGCTCATGTTTTCCTTTGTCCCCATACTGCCCAGAAAACCCAGTCATTTATCAAAATACCCCTTCCTATTTATTTACTAGCCTAAAATCAGCATCCATTTGTGGTCATCTCAGGCCTTATTGGAAATTTTTACTGAGATAGACCCGGAGAGAGCCCTCTCCTGTCCTCGTAGGGCTAGCTACGAGGCTGAGCGTGGTTTGATGTTGCCTTGAGTTTTACCTTATTTCAGCCTAAGGTAGATTCGAGCGCTAACAGAACCAATTCCCAAGTATTATTCTTTTCAATTTGATCATGTTCTTTATCCATTGCCTTAATCCAACATTCATATTTACTAGCTTGATTTACATTTTTTCATTCAATGGTGGATAATAACGCTAAATAACTAGGAGATCCTACGAGGTTTCTTCTTGTTTGTACCCCAGATTCCTTTTCTCCTAGAATTTGAGTTTCTGGATGATTCTTTTGAACATTCCTGGATGGAGCCTTTTCTTTATCTGATGTGTCTTCTTTTGATGTTTAATTACTTTCTTCTTCTATATCATTGTGATTTGATGTGGGAAAGAATTCATCATCATCATCTTGTTTTGTTGTTGTTACCCTTTTGGGAGTTGTGTATGCTTCATCAATAAAAACATCAATACATTCAACAATTTTTCGAAGTCTCTTATTGTAGAATTTGTATTATTTACTTATAGAAGAGTAACAAAGAAGTATTCCTTCATTTTCTCTAGCTTCAAACTTACCATGTTTTCATCATTATTTTTGATGAAACAGTTGCTTCCAAAAGCTCTAAAATTCTTCATAGTGGGAGGCTTACCATACCAGAGTTCATAAGGAGTTTTATCACTATTCACATGAACATAGGCCTTGTAGAGAATATTAACTGTAGTATGTGCAACTTCACCCCAGAATGGGTCAAGGGTTCCAGACTCAAGAAGCATAGCACAAGCCATTTTTTGAACTGTTCTATTCATTATTTCTACCACGCCATTTTGTTGAGGAGTTGAAGCTACAAAAAAATGTATTTTTATGCCATGTTGTTCACAGAGATCAAATAATTCATCCGATATGTATTCTCCTCCTCAATCATATCAGAGACATTTTATTTTTAGATATAATTCATTTTCCACTAATGCTTTGAAGACCTTAAATCTATCAAATTATTCATCTTTATGTTTTAATAAATTGATCCAACACATTCTAGAAAAATCATCAATGAATAAGATATAGTATTTTTATCCACGAGGTGAAATTTTCTTTACAGGTCCACAAAAATCAGTATGTATAAGTTCAAGAGGCTTACTTGCCGATCCTTCTTTGGCATTGAATTGAACTCTGGTTTTCTTACAGAATTGACATGACTTACATATGGTACTTTTTAGTAGGGTGATGTTGGGTAGATCACGGACAACTTTGAGCTTGCTTGATTTGCTTATTTGATAAAAACTTAGATGTCCCAGAATTTTGTGCCATAAACAATTTTCCTCATATTTTCCTATGTAACATTGTTCTTGGCCACCTTTCAATATATACAAATTTCTTGGAGTTCGTGTTCCTTTTATTATGGTCTTTCCTATGTCAAGTTCATGAACCACTCATTTTTTTGATTGGAAGACCACCTCATTTCCTTGGTCACACATTTGGCTAACACTCAACAAGTTATGCTCTAATCCATTAACATACATAACATTAACATATTTAAACTTTTCTTTTAGAAAAAGAAATCCTTTTCCCTTAGTGAAAGTAGGGGAGTCATTTCCAAAAGTGACATTATTTTCTTTTTCTAATGCATTGTATGAAATGAGATTATCTTTATCACCTGTCATGTGTTTTCAACATCCATTGATTTTCTTCTCCTTCTACAAATAAAGCTATTCCACAACTTTCAGATGATAAGTACTTCTTTTTCCATACCTTATAATTTGTTGATATTTTCTCCTTTGGCTTTAGTTTTCTCCTGCATTCAAATTCCTCATGTCCAAAGTTATTGCAAAATGAGAATTCAATTTCATTTTTAAGAGGAGAGAAATTGTTATAAGTATTCTTCTTGATTCCTATCTCATTCCTTTGTTTTCTTGCTTCTCTAGTCATGATGGTTTTGTATGCAATGCATTGAGCAACTTTGCGACCAAAATTATGACATGAGAAACATTGTCCAATAAAGAAGAAATTTTTGTGATCATAGAACCTTCTAGTGTTGTTTACCTTTTGACTGATGCTTATTTTATTTTTCATCCTTGAATTAGAGAGAACATGATTTACTTGTGAAGTGTCCTTGTTCTTCTGCTGAAGGTTGAAACGTTGCAGACTGACTTTTGCCGCATTTAGAGAACTTCTAGTTGTGGCTGAGGATTTATCTATATGTGATGATTCACCAATATATCCAAGACTTATCTTCATAAGAGGAAAACATTCAACCTTGATAATTTCATTTAAGGTTTCAGATCCTTTAGCAAATATAAGATTTATAGTTTTTATTTTCTCAAGTTCCTTTCTTAGACTTACTATTTTACTTTCTAACTTCTCATTATGCTTCTCCTTTTCTATGAGTTGATTCTTTAGAGTATTTATGGCTACTTTTTTTCTTCCAAGCATATTTTGAGTTGAGTAATTTCTTCAAAGAGATCATTTTATTCTAAAGAATCCATAAAATTATCTTTAGACTCATTAGTGTCTTTCTCAAATGCCCAGAGTAATTTAAGATCTTGATTGGATTCTCCTTCTTCACTATTTGACAATCCTTCAATATTCATGATTGTTATGTGGAATTCTAATCTATGGATAAACTAGTCTTCCCTGAGTGTGGTGTTCCTTCACTCAGAACAATAGAATAAAGGTAAATTTTCTTTTCTCTAAGACAAATAGATACACAAAATGGAAAGAGACCTACTTGTGATCCTTCGCTCTCATTCATCTTCTTTCGTCCCTTCTGTCACTATTGATATAGCTGAGGCCCGCTTGATCAATACCTACAATCAAAGGCAGAACAAAACAAACAACATAGACATATACATTCTATCTACCTTAACCAAATTGAACCAATTAAATTTGAGAATACATACACATTTGAGAATACATTCACAAGATATAAGTGCATATATGAGAAAAAGAACAAATATCTTTATTGAAATAATAGGAGTAGGTTACAACCAGTGGATCAATTCATCGTCAACCTTCTCCAACTTCATTCTGTCCTCATCAAACCAAGCATCATCTCAGCAACAGAACAATACTCCAACTCTCATCAATTGAGAATCCAACAACATAACACTACAAAAATTTCTTCCCCACTTGCACTTAGATGAGTGCTCAATTTATAGGGAAATTGTAGGTAGTTTCTTAATAAATGATATTGAATGGATTTATAATAATAGTTGAGACATGTTTCCAGGTTCAATGGTGATGGATGAACACATGTATTCGAAGTATGACACCTGTGAGCTCTTCTAGAAGTCACTAGACATGTGGAGATTCCTAGAACAATGATGATTTCGCTCCCAGGAGACCAACACACCCTTAAGTGTTAGGAAGTTCTTTGAAAATCACCCTTGCATGGGAGTAAGTTCTTTTCAACGCACTTAGGCCCATTCAAAGGAGCTTTGATGATTCAATGGGTCATTTTAACTATACTTCAAACATTGAAACTCTCATGAATTAAAGCCATCAGTGGAAAGAATTCTCTAGGGCATGTAGCAACTGAATTAGGGGATGATAGACATTGTTTGTATTGAATTATGGGATGATAGACCCGATTCATACTTGTCTTAGGGATGATGCCCAAATTTACCTATAAAAGTTGCCCCCTAAAGCATGCAGTCAAAATAATGATAATATTTGGATGAGATTCTTTACGGTGTCATGAGTAGGATATGAAGTGGACGGTGACCTCCATCAATTTGCAATACATCATATAATAATATATTGTACATCTTGGACATGAATTGTTGAGGGAGGCATACCCATGATCAACACATAAACTATCATAACATGTACATAAATCAGAAATTCTTCTACATATATAGAAATGCCTACAGATATAGGCCCATGATAGGGTGACCATATGTATGTAGAGCCATCGTACGGGTGATGTGGTACAATTCCTGAAATTGCAGCCCGGATGGATGAAACTAGATTCGGGGTCTTCTTGTCTCATTCACTTAATCATTCAAGTAAAATTATAACCATGCGAATATGTGATTTGAAGTCGAACATGGGAATACATCATCTTATTAGTAGTCGTTGATGTAAGCCATTAACAGAGGCAAGAGAAACCACATTTGATGTTAATGGTTCTCAAGGTACTGTAGTACAATTTGCAAGGCGTGAATATATGATTTGATGTTGAATGCCAAACAAAATCCTTCGGTCGAAGGCCTGTGATGTCAAACTATCTCCGGATGCGAGAAATCTGTCGTTGATGTAAGCAAGCTCTAAGGCAATGGAAAGATATTTCTACGTAAAATTCTTAGATGATGAGCTGATGTCAACAGGAAGTGACTCGTTGCAGATAGGACATGAAATGGGAGTAATGATTTTGGAGACAAAATGTGACTTGATGAAGGAATGTTCAGGGATGACGATCATGAAAATGAAGGTTTATGAGTATTACAGAAGATGAGGAATTACTGGATGATTTCTCTTGAACATATCCGCGACATTGAAATGAGTTGGCAGCATTGACCCAAAACCGAAGTGATGGATGGTATGATAGACCATAGGTATGATAGACCGTCAAAATATTACCCAACCCAAAGCCATAGAGATGAAGTGAAAGTGTCATGTTGAAGAGTGACCTGCTACCATAAAGTGTTTTGCTATTTTTCCCAAATTTTCTAAGTCATTGCTGACTAGTACCTCTTTATTTTTTAACAAGATTGAGGAGGGTAACATATGATTGATATATAATTCGACCCTTCGGGTGAATCCATCACTATTTGATGATTTAACGAGTCTAGCGGTAGTCAAAATTGATCTTGTCATGATTGGACAAGTCTGTCACTATTTGGTGTTTTAACGAGTCTAATGACAGTGAAAACTCGGTCCTTTTTCATGTTTAGAGAGTTTCAAAAAGGGATGAAAATAAAACTCCATAAGTCATTTTTCATAAATTTGTCAATCAGGTCTGAAAAAGTGTAAAATGATACCTGAGAAAACCTCTTAGCCATGTTCGACTAAGGTGTTCCTTTTTCGTAAATAATCTATCTCAGTCCAGAAAAGGGTTAAACTTATACTAAGTAGATGTTATTTCATTTCCTTTTGCGAGCTTGAAAATACAAGTGCTCAACAATATTTTCACATTAATAGAGTGTGAAAATAGCTAAAAGAAGACTCCAAGGGGTTCCTTTTTCGCATTTAAAAAATATCAAAAAAGAGATAAAAGTGTGCTTTAAATTCCTTTTTCATGTTTAGAAAATATTGAAAAAGAGGATAAAATTATGCTTTATGGTCAAATCATTCATGGATAATTGTGCACTTCAAACTCCCTGTATCAGCTGTAAAACATGTTTAGAGAACCATCAAATGGATTAAAAATACTTGTTTCAAAGTAAAAATGAACAAAAACTATAGTCACATCATTAAATATGATTAAAATAATCAAAATGACTAATAGAAAGAAATTTTTACCATTTCATTTTACCATTCCATAGTTACCATTTGAAATTTAGGAGCTTTGAACCTGTTTTTCCCTTGAACTTTAGCAATTGATTAGGATAGTTTCAGTGGATGATTTCTCGCACCATTTGATCTAGGTTGGAGATTTGAACCTTCTCTTTCATTTAGTGTCATTTTTGTTTCATTTCATGCAGAATGTTTTGGTTGTTGAGCCCCGTAGGGTAAATATACTGCCTTCTGAGCGCAACACACTCTTGCATGTCGAAAAGTGCATTGCAGAGCACTGAAATTGAAGCTTATATGCTCTGCAATGCTCTGTCTATGGACCAGGGGTGCGTTGGGTGCATTTCAAAAATTTGTTTCTTACTGTGTGCTTGAAATTTCCCAAATTTTTTGCATGAAATAGATCCTCATGAAGCTTATGGTTGGATTTCAGGTATTGATCGGATCAATAATGACTATTACATGGCAAGAAAGAGAACATGAAGAATAAGACATGATTTCCCTAAATGATCCTGGCAATGTAAGAGCCCTTAGGGATTGTGGGTTGCTTAAGTATTTCAGATTATCAAGGATGAGACAACATCTTGAACTATTGGAGTTCCTGGTTCATTCATGGGATCCGTAATCTCAGGCATTTCACATTGGGGACAAATTTCTCCCAATACTAGTTGACGATGTTTACTTTCTTACTGGATTATCGAGATGTAGTTCTCCTATTTCCCTCGCGGGATCTGCTCTTGGAGGCGATATAGTGAAGGACTACATACACCAGCATTGTCATCCAGGTACTAAAACTAGCAAATATTGAAAGATAAAAATCCGTGATGTGCATGCTTTTCCTCTGAGAACTATCATTTTCACTATTGCAAAACTTGATGGTTCTGTGACACTACATGTTGCAAATTGTTCATACATGCAGTATGCTCTTAAGTGTCTTGAACCAACAATGTTCAACTGGGATGAATCAATACTCTTTCAGATGAAAGAACAACTGACTAAAGAAAATGGTGGCAGAAAAAATAATTTCAGTTATGGCTCGATCCGCATTTCCTTTATTTTAGAGCGATTTCCATTGATGCAGCCCCATCATGTGACACTGAGCATATCTGGTCCTAGAGATCCTCAGATGCAAAGATGGGTCGAATTGATGGCTAGGCATTAGGACTATCATATTTTCTACTGCATTCTTTTCCTGGATATGACGATAGATTATTTCCATAGAGGAGTATTCATATGCATGTGTAGATTTCCGTGGAGATCCATATTTGATTTTACCAGATGGCGCTCAATGGGGTGCAATGGGTAAAAATGTTTTGACCATTTTTTTGATTTTAAGTTTTCTACATGTTTTTATATTTTTTATGTTTTCCAAGACTAAACTAAAGTTTTTTATGTACACAGATGTGGATCGCATTCGACTAGTGGGTCGACCAGAGAAGGCACTGGATGAACCAACAGAGAGGACTATCGGGAGAGAAGTCTTATGGGATTTGGATTTAACGGAGACTCTTGTTGAGTTGCAGCATCATGTTGAGGGATTGAATCTTGGGATACCGAATGTCCAAATCGATGAGCTACCTATGAGGCTGCAACGCCATAGTATTGGTGTTCCTAGACATTGGATGAGACTATTGTGCAAGATATCTAGATCAGTTGCTTCTTGTCATGAGCATCACTAGTTTTACTTTTGACATTTCTGTATACATTTTGAGGTCAGATGACCAATGTGTCTTGGGCACAAATTTTGTAAAAATATAAACTATCTATCTATTTTATTTTAAAGTTTTCCTATGTTTAATGTGTAATCCTATTCAATTGTGTGATGTGAATTGAAAATGTATCTTTACATGTGTTTCAAATGTCTATTTAAAACATAATTAGCTAAGGAATCAGTTAATGTGTTCAAATTTCTAGAAATGTGTTGATATTGAATGTAATAAAAATGTCTTTCCAAAAGTCGAAATCTAAGGAACATACGATGAATTGATGGATTTTGAATGGTATAGATGCTAGTAAGTTGTAGTACGACAAGATGTGAGTTTAACCTAATGATGATGCAGTTAATTCCAAGTGAAATGGAATCAGAGAGATGTTTTATCAACGCACTATACTCAGTGATATTTTCCGTGGATCGAACGATACAAATCCCTTGAAAACTTACTAACTCGCCACCTGGAGTGAAAATGGCCCATGCAGTCAAATATAGGTTATGTGTACTACAACTAGCACCATAGGCGTACCCAACGAATGGTTCCAAAGATTCAGACATCTGTGATGAAATGTAAAGTGGATTAATAACTTCAAAAAAAATCTAAAAAAGAAACTAAGACAATTAATGAAACCAATTCATATACACAATATGATACAAAAATTTACTACACTCAATTAAGCATAGTAACGTTTAAGATACAACCCATTTCGAGGTTGTGCCAACTAAATTCCATCATAATCAACTAACTCGTAGACTCCCTTAGCCAGAACTATTTTGACAATGTAGGGGCCATGCCATAGTGGCTCAAATTTTCATGTTCCTATCAAATCAACTTCTTGATCATAAAGCAAGACCAGGTCTCCCTCTAAGAAGATGCGAGGCTTTACATTGCGGTCATATTATGCCTTGATTTGCCTCTTATGTTCTTTGTTGGCCAATGTGGCTTCACGACGTGTTTCATATATATGGATGAGGTTTAAAAGATGTGCTTCTTCATTAGAGGTGTCAAGTAACGAGTCAATAGTGAGTTTTAATGAAAAAATTTCACATTGGATTGGTAAGATAGCTTCTAGACCGTACACCAACTAAAAAGGAGTAAATCCGATTTCATTTCTCACCGAGGTTTGATATTCCCATACATTCGAATAAAGGATTAAATGCCAATTTCATTTGTGAACACCTATGATTCGTTTAAGCATTCACTTAAGGATCTTGTTAATGGCTTCAACTTGTCCATTGGATTGTGGATAATAAGGGGTAGAAATATCATGTGACATTCCTAATTTGGAAGTCAACTCATTCATCATGTTACTGCAAAAATTCTTACCATGATCTATAAATATAGCTTGTGGTACACTAAACCGAGAAACGAAATGATTGAAAAATAACAATGCAAATATTTTGCCTGTGTTATTGAATGTAGGCATCGTTCGGCCCACTTGGTAAAGTAGTCGACGACGAAAATTATTTAACCATGCCCTCCGGTTGAATGAGGGTTGTAGGTCATGAATTCAATACCCCATTTTTCAAATGGTCCCACAATGATGACAAGATGCATTGGTGCTAGTGGCATGCGGATTTTACTATCAAATATATGGCACGCATGACAACTTCTGACCGTGAGAATGCAGTCGCAGAATATGGTTGGCCAGAAGTAACTAGTGCGGAGAATATTCTGCGTGGTGGCATATCCAGAAAAATGTCCACCACAAGCACCAACATGACAATCATTTAGAAGTTTCTCAGCTTCCTCATGAGTGAGGCACCTCCTTAAAATTGTATCGACACCACGATGATAAAGTGTATCGCCGACGATCATATAATCTTTGGCTTGGTATCAGATATGTCGTTGTTGTGAGCGAGAGGTATCGAGCCTGAAAGTTTGGGTTTGGAGATAAATCATAAAATCCCCATACTAAGGGTTAGATACCCAATCAAAAATAGAAACTCATCTAGAATTGAGGTTTTGATGTAGTTTTAGTACTATCAGAGGGAAGGTCACAAAGAAGCTCAGCAAAAACCAAAGACTTCTTTAGCTTGGATATGATGAATTGCAAATCCAATTCCTACAAAATGATGATCCATTTTGAACATTTTCGCTCGAGCGATTGACGTGATATATTGTGTTAGCCACCTATAAAATTTGCCATATCAAATGGTGGCTAAATCATTTTTGAAGCCTTCAAGAAACAAGTTTTATTGCAAAATTGTTAATTATTGAAGTCTTATGAAGACATCTTATTCTATGATTAATCTTCACTGTTGTTTCCCTTTTAATTCTGAGAATCTGTTGTTTCCATGAAGAAAATACTGCTACAAAACCTCTATTTTCCCCTCATTTTACCCCTGCTTTCACTCAAGATTAACCTCCATTTTTATCCTCTTTTTCCCATAAATTTCCTCTATTTTCCCTTTTTTCCCTTCTTCCCTTCATTAAAATCCCTTTTATAAGGTTTGGAAATCCTTTTTGGACCTTACTGAAACCCTCAAATTCCTTTGAAAACCATTGAAAATCCATAAAAATCCATGTTTTTTATTACAGGCTTTAGCCCCCTTCAGCTAAGCCCCCTAAACCACTTCCCCACATATACCCTAGTGCTAGAACCAAGCGCTATGTCCAAAAGCGCTTATTGCATCGGAACGTTTCGGCGAGCGCAAGTATTTTCGTTTTATAAAACCCCTGATGCTGATGATCCCCTTTTTTATAAACCCCCCACCTCTGCTTCCCTTCATATAACACAAGAGCCCTCAATCGGGTGCTAAAACATTATAATAAACCCTTCCCGATGCATTTTTTCCTTTGTATTTCACAAAAAATCCACTTTTCCTATGTTACAAAGGGTTCCACTGGTTCATGGTTTAAACGAACCTCCGCCATTGATCTTAAACAAATCAAACGGCCTGCGCAATCTCACATCGAAGATTTTCATCAGGTGCATTTGAAATATTTTATTGCCCCTCCCATTCGACAACCTCCTGATGAATTCTCTGCTGTAGATCTTCCCCGCTAAGCTTAGATCCAACGGCCCTTATCGCTCCATCCCAAAGCCCTTCCCCCACCTGTGACCTCCTCTGATTCATCCTCCATCGTCGATCTGATCCTCAGATCAATGGCCCACAATCAATCGCATCAGTGCTCTTCTATATTTTGACCCCGCTGATCGCAATCCTCTGATTGCATCTGGGCCGTCCATGCATCAAGATTCGACGGTCTAGATTGTACCCGTCAACCTTTGTTAAAATCATGAAACCCTGCTTTATAATGTTTTTTGGGGAGATCTTCGCCGTTGATCTCTGCAGATCAACGACCCACACTGACTCATTCTCCGCCTCATTTTTTCATTTCATTAACCCACAGATCACATCTAAGCCATTGATCTATTTCATCCAATGGCCCAAATTCATCCCAACAGGCCCGACTCCTTTGGGTCCTGCCCATCCCAAATTTGATCTCCCCCGTCCATATTCTGATCAGACGGTCCAGATTAAAACCGCCCCACCTCTTTCCATCTGTGCATCTTATCGATATCGCGCTCTCTCATAGCCGTCTGATCTGACACCTCAAAACTAACGGCCGACACGCAGTTTCACGTAGATTTCAACCCGAAGGTTAATTCTCCAATTTCACCTGATATAGGTGGTATTGAAAATCCACGTGGCGAGCTCTGAAGCATATCGTGTTTGAAAAAGTTAAACCTCTTATCCACCTTTTTACTACGTGAAACCTGTGGTTTCTATAGTCGAAACTGCTTTCCCCATTTTACATTGTGTTTCATCGCGTTCAACCTCCGCCGTTGATCTCTGCAGATCAACGGTCCCAGTTTGGTCTCGCATTTCTTCATCGCCCTCCGCCATTCTCCAAGGGACTTCTTAAAGCAATCTCGATCGTCGATCTTGGTTGACCGATCTCATCCGACGACCCAGTTTCATCTGAGAAACTCCAATTTCATTTCAATACATTTCCCTCTGCCAAGGGATTTTTCACTCATTTCCTTGGTATTTCTTCCATTTCACGATAGTGTAACCTTGCTGCATTATATTTCCTCAGTTGATCTCGACCATTTATCAACACAGATCAATGGTTCGGACTTAATCTCCCACCATTTGATTCCAACCGCCTCCCTTTTAATCTCTGCAAGCAATATCCTCCGTTGGATGCTTTCATCCAACGACTGCGACCTAACCGTAACCTCCAAAGCAGTCTAACCCATATACACAGGATTTTTTCTAATTTTTATTGATTTGTGCAAGATTTAAATATTTTTTCAAATGTTTTAAAGGAAAAATAAAGGCCAGGGATGACGATCCCCCAGGCCTTTATTCATCAAAGAGAATTATTCCCCAGGGTTCCACACCATGTTTTATCGGTGCCTCATGAGCATTGATATTGTTATAAGCCCTCTGTGCACCTACACATCAACAAGACACAGTAAAGCTTAATTAAAATAGAGAGTATAAATGTTGAAGATCAAATCAAACCAGAGATGAAGAATTAAGGATGGTTTACACAGTTTGGGTGGATTACGGCTAAAATCGACAATTAAAAGCCTAATCCACTAAAATAAACATAGCTAAAGAATATAATACAGAGAATTAGGCCTAATTATGCCTAACACATAGATCAGAAGAAAATTAGTCTTGTTTTAGATCAAAACAAAAATATCTACCAGACAGAGAGAGCCTCCACTACCACATCAGAGGCTAATTGAATCCTCTCAGCTACCTAATGCCACCTACAACCTCCAAGCATTTAACACAGGTAGACTTATTACCTGAACAAAGGATATTTTCCTTAATACAACTCAACATTTATTTCGAGCCAAAGAGACTTATTGCAAAAATATCAGCAGAGTTATTACAACGATGACACAGAGCCTTAAAGTCAACAAAAGCTTCCTAGCAAGCTTAATATTTAATATAAATCGATTAATACAGAGAAATATATTAAATCTTCTGCATTGAGCCCCTCAAAGGCCGAGAAGCATTAACTGTATTAATTGAACTTAGAAGATCTTTTATCTCATTCGACATCCTCATTTTTTATATAAAAACTTCTGGAGGAGCTCATTGTAAAGGGTTGGTTGCAGAACTTTGAAATATACTTGTGCTTGAAACTTCTACATGTAAATAGTGTTCAGAGACTCCTGAAACTCTGTTTGTAATAAAATAAGTTAGACTGAGAAGTGAAGATGATTGTTGAACTGAAACATTGGACTTGAAGAATGTAACTGGTTTGACATCAATATACAAGCTTATTCTTGGGATCCTAGTCTATATCACTGGTGAAGTGATTCTTTCTGTGTTATTGTTTTCCTTTCATGTATGCCATTTTTTCCATTATTCTCTGATAAAGAAAAACATACATAGAGTTAGGATTTACTTTTTACAATACCCTTCTTTGATTGATAAGCTTTATCTAAATGTTTTCCTCTAAATTGTTTATTTAAGAATGATTCAATACAGTCCAAGCAGTTAGGAATGTTGGCGTTCCCTCATCCTAATGTTTAATATAAAAATTGTTCTTGAATGTTATTTTCATTATATGCTCAGTAGAGTTAGACTATAAAAGTGATGGTGTTCCCTGTTTTCTAGCTTCTTTCTTCAAAGGTAATTCTGAAAGTTTCCCTAAGAGTATGATGAAAGCAATCTAGATTTAAAATTATCTTATCTAATCTTAGGCTACATTTCGTTTTTCTTATCTGTTTTCGTCCCTTCTGAAAGTAATTATGTGGATTACTGGATTGTTTGTCTATTGAGTCAACTTTAATATGAACTTGTCCAAAGAAGTTTATGGTTAGCCCTGTCCTTTGGTTGTTTTAAATAGTTACTTAAAAGGCTTTTCTTGTTTGGAGAGAATGATAAATCCTAGTTGAAATTATTGTCTATTTCCACCCCTTCAACACTTTTATTGTTCCATTCCATCATTTAATCTCAAAGATATTATGATATAGATGACTTGCCCCTTGGACCACTCTTGAAATTGTTGCACAATTAATCTCTTTTATGACTCCATAGCCCAATGGACTAAAAACCAGCATTATATCTATCCTATCAGCCAAATCTTGTTCTGATTGCTTGCAACTTCACACCTTTGAAACTTTTTCATTTTAGGACTTTCCACTCAACTAAAAATCATGCTCAACCATCCAAAAACAATCCAAAACCCTTGCTCTTCATAACTAGCCTAATATCACACATAAAAGCCTTAAAGATAAATCAATATTTGCACTTATAGAGAGATCCCTCTTTGGATTCAGGAGGGCTAGATCCTGGAATCCCAAAGTGGTTCAAGTGTTCTCTCTATAGTTTGTATTTGCCAATCTTGCAAATTACAGGGAGCTAACATTTCTAGTGACTCTACTGGGGAACTTCTGAGTGATTTTCATTTTAGTTAATCATAGGATATCATAAATCCCTTTGTTTCGAGAATATTTGGTATATTTTCCAGTTGAGCCACCAGGCATAACATTTCTGGAAACTCCACTAGAGGACTTATGAGTTTATAGTTGCTTAGAAAGCTTTATATACTCATTGGTCTTCCAAATATCCGTTAAAAACTTAGAAAAAAAACCCAAAAACATTTTAGATTTGTACATGGTGGTGGACCATAAAACATTTTACCTCCAAAAGAGCTAAAAACTTCCACCTGGCGACTCCACACTCTGAAACTCCCAAAAGACCAAATGACCCCACTGGTAGAAGACCTTGAAATGATTGAACAGACATAGTGAAGGCTCTTTTCTCATTTACAAACATGGATTTAGATATAGACCCAGAAGACAAACATATGGTCATGATGGAAAAATTGATGTACATGCTTGGAAAGAGAGTGGATAGGATTATGGCTAATCTAAACTTTGGTGATCTAGAGCAACATATGCCTTTCCCTGAGCAAACACAAACTCTATCACTACAAGACATGTATGATGAACAAGATGATAGAGAAAATAATCAAGAAAATTTTCTAATCGTGATGGAAAAGATGATGTACATGCTTGGAAAGAGAATGGATAGGTTGATGGTTAATATGAATATTGATGATCTATAGCAACCTATGCTTTTCCCTCGTAAAACACAAGCCCAATCATCTCAAGACCAAGAGAGTGACCAAGATGCGTATCATGATCAACACCTTATAGAAGATGATGAGAAAACTTACAAAGAAAACAATAAGCAAGGTCGTCAAGAAATTTTTGATTGCCTTCCTATGTCCTGTACTATGCTAATAA
Source organism: Pinus albicaulis (assembly GCA_034641835.2). Taxonomy (NCBI): domain Eukaryota; kingdom Viridiplantae; phylum Streptophyta; class Pinopsida; order Pinales; family Pinaceae; genus Pinus; species Pinus albicaulis. The sequence goes on from CM076576.1 coordinate 91,019,665, forward strand.
GAGATCTTCACGATCAAATTGCTGATACTAACAGTGAGCAGTAGTTTGAGGAAACAAGTAACCATTTGGAAAACACAGAACCTGAAATGGGAGAGACACCAACACATATTGAGACCCTTCCTTTGTGTTATAACTCAGTTCAGATTATACAACCAGAGTGGCATCCTGATAATCCAGAAGAAACAACTCAAGAACCTTGTATTCAAATTGAGTATCATAACAAACATGTGGAATTTTTTGAAACACAAGTAGATCAGGAAACGATAGAAAATCCTCAAAGTCTCCCTGCAAGCACGAGTCAAGATCTCCTAGAAGATGCTCAAGAGAACATCCAGCCTCAAAATCAACCTTTACAAGAGACAGATAACTGTTGTACTTCTATTCAAAGGAACATAGAAACATCTTCCCCGTTGACAGAAGAAGAGATAGATCAGAGTATTAATAAACAGTCAGTCTCTAAAGCTTATTGTGAAACAAATACTCTTGCTCAGTCACATAGATAAATTTGTTGTAAAGACACAGAAACTTATTTTGTTGGTCATAAGAAACAGGATAGCTCTTCTTATATTTATACTGAAAGAAAAATATCTCCTTTAACAGAAGAACAGATTGATCCAATACTAAGAAAGTGGCTACCCTCCAAAACACCATCCCAATCCGAAAGTCATGAACATGGTGCCTATTCCATAGAACAATCCAAGGGCACTTGAGACAAAGAGGATAGTAAGGAAATTAATGATAAAACTGAAACTAGTCCTCTTTGGAATATGAATTTTGATGGGTCATGTACTAAAACTAATGCATGTGCAAGAATATGGATTTACAATACAAGAAACAATTATTCTGAAGCCCATTCATACAAGTTGATTTTTCAATGCACAACTGTCATAGTAGAGTATGAGGCACTCCTCTTAGGGCTACACTTATTGAAGAAATTAGGAGCCCAGAAGATAACAGTTCATGGAAATGTAGAATTGGTAATTGGGCAAGTGAAAGAGGAATGCACAGTTACGCATCCCAGACTTATATCTTATAAGAATGATGCCATCGATTTATTAAAATCGTTCAAAGGATTCCAACTTATCCTTGTTCCTAAAGACCAAAATAGTTTTGCTAGTGGATTAGCCCTTGTGGCTAGTACATGTCTGAGACCTTGGGAGAGCAAACAATATACAATTCAAGAAAAATTCAGACTAGCTGTCCCAAAAAATAAAAGATATTGGAAAAAATTTGAAGGAAAAAGACAAATATAAGACTATCCTACTGAGGATGTACCACCTTTTCAAGAAGAAACTTATCCTATCACTGATATCAATCTACCATTCGAAGAACCTGAATGTATATCAGAAGCAAGCATAGATTTAGAAAAAGAAGTAATTTCACTACTTGTTTTTTTGTAGGTTAAGGATGATGATGCTTCCAAGAAACATACTGAAGATATACTCCTCAAAGTTGATATCTTGGAAGCAGAAAATCTACCAGACATGGAGGGCCGAAAAGAAGAGAATCTTCATCTTTTCTTTGTTTATCATTTGGAAGAGTGTGTGGAAGTCCCAACTGGCCCAAATTATCAAGCATGGATCCTTTGCAAGAGCCAGATGCATGAAAAGCTGTCACCTTCTGTGATAGCCTTGGTTTTGAAGATTAATCTTCAAAATGTACTATGGATACCCCTGACAAGTAGCCAGAGTTTCTTCTTCTTTATGACATTGCTCAACTGGCTACATTGGCACTTTTTCATTATATGATAATGTAAATACTCCAAGTTAGAATATGTTAGATAGGAATGTCAATAAAGCTCAGTTTTGATCATTTAGATAGTTGTTGATTTTTGTCTTCAAGAAAAACCAAAAATACAAAAACAACAAAAAGAGAAAAGAGGGCAGATTGTAAAAGCAATAAAGGTATAGCCCCATACCAAAAAAGAGAAACAAAATCTGAAAGTGTGCAAGCTTAAATGCCACTCCTGAAAAACACACTTCTAATTATTCATACAGCCTAATAATGACTAATTAGTTTTAAATTTACTGCTGATAGGTTAGTGAATTATATTTTCCAAACAACTTAATCTTGGATTATCAGTTAGGAAGATTAGGATAGAAAACAAAAGGTTCAAACAAGCTCAAAATCCAAACCTCAGTTTTCAAAAGAAGAATGACTCTAATATGTTTTAATTTTGAGTCAAAAGATAGAAGTAAACTGGTTCTAATAAGTCCAAAACCTAAACCAGATAACAAGGAAAAACAGCTCAAATAAACTAAAAAACAGAGCTGAAGAAAAGAGAAGGTCATGCCTAGAACTTTCAGATCTTAAGCCTTCACCATTTTGATTTAATTTTCTGCAAAATAATATCTATGTGCAGCTTGTTTTTATGCCATAGATTGGAACCAAGTTAGACTGTTAAATCATGACTTGTATGTTTTGAAATTTATGTTTTAGAAGTTAGGGAATAAAAATCTGTTGGACAGTCTAATCCCAACATATAGTAGATTAGGTAGAGAAGCATATGGACTCAACTGTTTAATCTGAGTTCATGGAGAAATAAGAAGTAGAATTATATTATTTTTATGCTTTCAAAAGAATACAATGTTTGTAAAAGAGTTTTCCAATCCAAGTGCACTCTGAAAGAAGAAAAAATGTTAGATCAGTAGGATTGGGTAGGTAGAAAGCTTGTGTTGATGAAATTCCATTGTTTTTTTCATGGCTGCTAACATTTTCAAAACAGAAGAAGATCATCCAAGTAAGGAAGGTTGCAGCCCAATGGATGAGGCACTGATCAGCCCCCCAGAGAATACAAGTCTGAAGTTCTTGATGCCTCCAAGAAGGCACCATCCCCATGTGGAGCCACTGTTAGCCACCTATAAAAATTTTCATATCAAATGGTGGCTAAATCATTTTTGAAGCCTTCAAGAAACAAGTTTTATTGCAAAATTGTTAATTCTTGAAGTCTTCTGAAGACATCTTATTATATGATTAATCTTCACTGCTTTTTCCCTTTTAATTCAAATAATCTGTTGTTTCCATGAAGAAAATACTGCTGCAAGACTTCCATTTTCCCCTCATTTTACCCCTGCTTTCACTCAAGATTAACCTCCATTTTACCCCTGCTTTCACTCAAGATTAAATTTCCTCTATTTTCCCTTTTTTCCCTTCTCCCCTTCATTAAAATCCCTTTTATAAGGTTTGAAAATCCTTTTTGGACCTTACCGAAACCCTAAAATTCCTTTGAAAACCATTGAAAATCCATAAAAATCCATGTTTTTTATTACAGGCTTTAGCCCCCTTCAGCTAAGCCCCCTAAACGACTTCCCCACATATACCCTAGCACTAGAACCAAGCGCTATGTCCAAAAGTGCTTATCGCATTGGAACTTTTCGGTGAGCGCAAGTCTTTTTGTTTTATAAAACCCTCAATGCCGATGAGCCCCTTTGTTATAAACCCCCGACCTCTGCTTCCCTTCATATAACCCAAGAGCCCGCAATCGGGTGCTAAAACATTATAATAAACCCTTCCCGATGCATTTTTTCCTTTGTATTTCACAAAAAATCCACTTTTCCTATGTTACAAAGGGTTCTGCCGATTCATGGTTTAAACAAACCTCAGCCGTTGATCTTAAAAAAATCAAATGGCCTGTGCAATCTCGCATCGGAGATTTTTATCGGGTGCATTTGAAATATTTTATTGCCCCTCCCGATCGGCAACCTCCCGATGAATTCTCCATTGTCGATCTTCCCCGCTAGGCTTAGATATAACGACCCTTATTGCTCCATCCCAAAGCCCTTCCCTCGCCTGTGACCTCCTTCCATTCATCCTCCACCGTCGATCTGATCCTCAAATCGATGTCCCACAATCAATCGCATCGATGCTCTTCTATCTTTTGTTCCTACCAATCGCAATCCTCTGATTGCATCTGGGTCGTCTGTGCATCAAGATCCGACGGTCCAGATTGTACCCCTAAACCTTTGTTAAAATCATGAAACCCTGCTTTATAATGTTTTTTGGGGAGATCTCTGTCGTTGATCTCTGCAGATCAATGACCCACACTGACTCATTCTTCGCCTCATTTTTTTCATTTCATTAACTGACAGATCACATCTAAGGCATTGATCTGTTTCATCCAATGGCCCAAATTCATCCCAACAGGCCCGACTCCTTTGGGTCCTGCCCATCCCAGATTTGATCTCTGCCGTCCATCTTCTAATTGGATGGTCCAGATTAAAACTTCCCCACCTCTTTCCATCCGCACATCTTACCGATATCACACTCTCTCACAGCTGTCCGATCTAATGACTCTGATCTAATGGCCGATGCGCAGTTTCGCGTAGATTTCAACACGAAGGTAAATTCTCCAATTTCACGCGATATAAGTGGTTTTGAAAAGCCACATGGCAGGCTCTGAAGCATATCGTGTTCGAAAAATTTAAATAGCTTATCCACCTTTTTTCTACGTGAAACCCATGGTTTCTATAGCCGAAACTACTTTCCCCATTTTATATTGTGTTTCATCGCGTTCAACCAGTTAGCCACCTATAATATTTGATTATAGCAAAAGGTGGCCAAGACTTTTTTGAGCCTTCAAAGAACAAATTTTATTGCCAAAAATTGTTGGCTCTTGAAGACCCTTGAAGGCCTCATGCCTCTGTCTCAAAATCTTCATTTACTATTTCCATTTTATAGTCAGAAATTATGTTGTTTCCATGAGTGAAAGAATGCTGTAAAAACCATCATTTCCCCCCTCCCCCTCTTCCAAAATTAACCTTCATTTCTCCCCTTTTATCCATAAAATTCCTCTATTTTCATGATTTCCCTTCTTCCATTCATGAAAATCATCTTTACAAGGTTAAAAACTCACTTTTTAACCTTACCGAAACCATCAAATTCCATTCAAAAACTCTGAAAAATTCATAAAAAACAATTTTTATTTACTATGGACCTAAGCCCCCTTGGGCTAAGTCCTAACCACTTCCCCCCACATGCCCACACGTTGGAACCAAGCGCTAATCCTGTTTGGCGCTTATCGCATCAGAAATTTTCAAAAGTGCAAGTCTCTGCCATGTTCCAAAAAGTTCCGATTGTGATTAAGCTTTGTTTTATAAAGAACCCCGATCGCATAATTTTTTTTGTTGTTTTTCCTGTGGGCCCGCCTTCCGCACTTAAAACATTGAAATCTTTTTTCCCAATCTGCTTTTTCCTTTGTAAAAACCAAAAACCCTGTTTTCCAAAGTTTTGTTCCAATGTGTTAAAATCACGTGGTAAATATAAAATGGTTAGATTGAAAGACCGATCATGCAATCGCATCGGGAGAATTCGCAAATGGGTTGATTGAAAAGCTTTACTCTGAAGTTCCAATGCGATTGGGTCATATATATAAACCTCGCCCCCTTCGCTTTCATTCCATATAATTTGCACCCCAGGACCAAGTGTTGAAGTCCCGAAGCGCTTAATCGCATCGGGGATTCTTTACAATGGGTTGATTCTTTAAGGCTACGCTCCTCCCCTGCCTTCTGAAGCAGTTTTTCCCGAAATACGCAGGATTTCCTAATAAGTTTTGTATTGTTGCAGGTGTTAAAGTTTTGTCCGTTATATTAAAGAGAAAGGCCGAAGGCCGGGGATGACGATTCCTGCGCCTTCGATTCATAAAAAAGAACCATTCACAGGCCCTCCATGGCTCTGCAAATTGACAAGACACTGTGTTTAAAATGTGATTTAAAAGAGTATAAGTTTGAAGAACAGAGCGTAGCAGAGAAGAAGATTGAAGATAGATTTGGGGAATTACGGCTAAGAATGATTATCAAAAGCCTAATTCCCTGGATTAAAACACAGTCAAAAGAAAATCATAAGTGTTTAACTGACAGAAAGGCCTCCATCACCACATTTGAGGCGAATTGATTCCTTAGCTACCATAAATGCCACCTGTGCCTCAAAGCATTCAAAATAGAGGCCGAAGTTATTGATCAAACGAAGATATTTTCCTCAGCGCAGCCAGGGAGTTACTTCTGCAAGCCACTTAATGCAAAAAATATCTGTAGAGTTACTCCAATGTAATGCAGAGCCTCAAAGTCAACATAAAGCTCCCACCAATTTTTATTCATAATTTTAAAGCAGTTAATACAACAAAACACCTATAAACTTCTTCATCAAGCCCCTCAAAAGGCCAAGAAGTCTTGAATCTGTATTAATTGTCCTGAGAGATCTTTTATCAGATCTCACCTCCTCATTGTTCTATAAATACTTCTATAGAAGATGAGGACCTGTTGGTTGTTGTTTGATCACAAGTTGTAATACTGAAACTCTTTGAAATAAATACGTAGTCCGTTGAAGTTGAAGAACAAATTGAAGTCTTGGAGGTCTCGATGATGTTGTTGCATGCTTGTTCCTGAGAAGGTTCTATCATTGGATCCATGAACTTGGCTGTTGGTGAAGTATTCTGAACTATTTTATGTTTTCCCCTGTTTTCATTATGTTCCATAATTTCTTTACTATAGTAGGTTGAAAGTTTTAGGTCAAGAAATGATTCTTGGAAGCACCTTAGACCTGTTCATCCTTCACTGTTTTGTGTTTTCTTCTGCTGAAGTATTTTAGAGGCTTTAATCTTTCTCTTTTGTCTTCATGCTCGTTTATTTCCTTAATAGTTCGAATAGTTGGTTTCAGCATGATTTATGGTTCTCCCTGCTTGTCTGCTGCCACTTAAAAAATATTATTGAAGTCTCCCTTTGAAGTTCTTTGCTTACAGTGAATAAAAGAGGTCTATTTTGATCTTGCCCTTTGTCCTCACTTAAACAGTTGGCTTAAAGGTCGTTATAATTATGATCATAGATGTTTTTAGGTGTTCCCTCTTCTATGACTGCAATTATCAGTGAATCTTTTATGTTTTCTAAGTCATTTGAAATAAAATCTTTGAGGAAATAGGGTGTTCCCCAAATCTTAGATTTCATTTTAAAAGTTGTTTTGAAATCATTATTTGCTTAAAGGTGTGATTTGTAGAATTTATGGTTAGCCCTGTCTATCAAAGAACTCTTTATTGTTCAAATTATGATTTCGAATTCCCTTTGTTGAGAATTAAACCTCTCTTTCCAAATCATTAATGTTCATCTCATTCCAAAAACAAAAGGATCCTGTGGCCAAGTTAGATTTGCCCTTTGATATCCCATATCCATCGATGAGTTTGTTATGACCTTTTCTTGACTCCATTGCCCAATGAACTAGATTTTTCTTCGTTCTATATATCTTTCCTAGATCTTTTATGTTCTGTGGTATCAATCCAACCAAACAAATAAATAAACACCTGCACTTAATAACTAGTCTAAAATCAATACTCAAAGCACACAAGATAAACCTTTGCAAACAAACTTTTGAGAGATCCCTCTCTGAGAACAGGAGGACTAGATCCTGTAACTCTAAAGATTGGTTCTGATGTTGCCTTGTCTTTTGATTTTCCAAACTATCAAAACACGGGACACCAACATAATGGCGATCACGGTGGGACACTGAGTAAAATATTTAAAAAAAAAACAGTCACTATCTAAGTATAACATAAGTAGCCTCCCTCAAGCACTACCAAGCAATGGTAATCATGATAGGACTTAATTGAATCAGTGACAAACTAAGTAACCCTTAGGATTCTCATTAAACCTTATCAAACCTTGAAGGAAGTAGTTACCAAGCCATAAGAGTGAACTCTGTATGTTTTGACACCCTAGCTAAGTGTTAAGTCAGATTTAGGACACTCTCATAACCTGTAAGATCATAAAACTCAGAAAAACCCAAAACATTTTAGTTTGGCTTCATAATAAACTTTGTGGTGGACCATAAAACCTTTACCTCAAAAAGAGCTAAAAACTTCCACTTGGCAACTCCACAATCCTAAAAACAGACCTTAAGACTCCACTGGGAAGACCTCAAGTCTTAATAGCATCATACAAACTCAGCTAGAATGCTTTAAGATTAAAATTTTCCTTCTTCTCAAAAGATCAGTTAGCCTCTTAAAGATTTTCATATTTGGTTAAACTTTATTTTTAACTAGGTCTGAAAAACATAGCATAGTGGCTCCTCGAAAGATTCATACTAGAGCCTACCCTGACCCAAACCCACCAGAAGTAGTTGACAACCCTGAAAGTATCCTTAGGAAGTCTCATAAGAAAAAATTATCAACTATTTTCAGATCACCCTTGGGAGCTAAATTCAGTCCCTGAAAACCTTTCAGCTCTACAACAAACACATGGTGGTGGAACCATAAAACATTTTACCTCCTTACGAGCTAAAAATTTTCCACCTGGCGACTCCACACTCTAAAACTCCCAGAAGACCAAATGACTCCACTGGTAGAAGACCCTGAACTGATTGACTAGACACAATGACCTTTTTTTGATTTGCAAATATGATTCCAAGAATACAACGAAGATATGCCCCAATGAGTAGAGATCATATCCCTGGGTTTCCACATAAGATGCCCCAGGTGAATTGGGATGACAACCTGCCTGTTTTTCAAGGTGAAAAGTTTGACGACCCTTTATTACATCTCATCAAATTTCATATACATGTATGGAGGTTGAAAGTTGAATGGAATGAAGACTGCCTAATGAAAATGTTCATGTTAACATTAGAAGGGAAAGCTAAGGATTGGTATGAATGCTTGAGATCTAGTAGTTTGTTTTCTTTAAGAGACCTTGAATATGTGTTCTATGAGAAATATAAAGAAAACACTACATCACTATCATTGGGTGCAATATATTATGATCCATCACAAAACATCACCCAACACATTATAGATAATGAAGAATCTTTGGAACAGATGCATCCTAAAGATCTTTTAACAGCCATTCATGAGTTTAATATCCTATGAAAATTTTTAAGAACATAGATGAATCATTTGAGGAAGATATGATCCAAGAAATAATGAACATTCCTCAATATATCCCTGAAAACTCAAAAATTGATTCATTATACCTTATAGCTGAGGCTCAAGAAGACATTCAGCCTCAAAATCAGTGTTCGCAAGAGATAGAGAACTGTTGTACTTCTGTTCAAAGGGACATAGAAACATCTTCCCCTTTGACAGAGAAGGAAATAGATCAGACTATTTATAAACAGTCAGCCTCTGAAACTTTCTACAAAACAAACTCTCCTGCCCATTCACATAGAGAACTTTGTTGTACAGATTTAGAAAGTTCTTTTGTAGATCAGAATGAAGAAGGACCTGTTGATAACCCAGTATGTTTGATTGGTAGTATTACTTATATTCGTGATTCTCCTAACCTTGATCTACCTAGTGATGATGCTTCCCAAAAAAAGATTAATTTTGCAGGATCATCATTAGCAGATTTATGCAAGGAAGATCAGCTCCTTCAAAAGAGTAATGAGCCAGTGCAGACTATTTATGATACTGATGACGAAAGTTTTCAAAGTCTAGAAGCAAGTGAAGATTCATTGGATCTTTTCTCTGTTTCATTTCATATCATCAGTAATAGTTTCCATGTGATTGGGAATCAGTAGACTTTCAACTCAAAGGATGAGGAGGAAAGAAACAAAGAAATTTTTGGGCAGGAGGAAATCAAGGAGCTTTCCCTTGAAAAAGGGGAAGCAATTAAACATACCCTTGCTCAAGAATATAATAACCTCCTCATACAGTATAGTCCACTAAACTAGAGCTTACCAGGGCTACAAGGGGACAACACTGCCAAATATGACGAGTCCTCCACTTCAGATGATGATGAAGAAGAGGGAGAGAAACAGATAGAAGACTGTCCTACTGAGGATGTACCATATTCTCAAGAAGAATCTTTTTCCTTTTCTGTTAAGAATAACAAAGCTCCCAAGAAATTTTTTGAAGATATGCTCCTCAAAGCTGAAGTCTTGGAAGCATAAAATCTACCAATTGTGGAGGACCAAAAAGAAGAGAATCTTCATCTTTTATTTGTTGATCCTATGGAAGAGTGTGTGGAAATCCCAGCTGGCTCAAATTATCAAGTAGTGATCCTTTGCAAGAGCCAGAGACATGAAAAGCTGTCACCTTTTGTGATAGCCTTGATATTGAAGGTTAATCTTCAATATGTTCTATGGATACCTTTGACAAGAAACCAGAGTTTCTACTTCTTCTTGACATTACTCAGTTGGCTTCATTGGAATTTTTGTATCATATGATAAATGTAAATACTCCAAGTTAGAATAGGTTAGGTAGGAATTTCAATAAAGCTCAGTTTTGAGCAAGTTAGTTAGTTGTTGTTTTCTACTTTGAAGAAAAATAAAAAATACAAAAATATAGAAACAATAGAAAAAGAAAAGAGGGAAGATTGTGAAAAAAAGAAAGGTATAGCCCCATACCAAAAAAGATAAACAAATCTGAAAGTGTGCAAGCTTAAATTCCACTCCTAAAAAAACACACTTCTAGTTAGTCAAACAGCTTAATATTGACTAATTAGCTTTAAATTTTCTGCTGATAGGATAGTGAATTCGATTTTCCAAACTGTTTAATCTTGGCTTATCAGTAGATAGTTTAGGATAGAAATTAAAGGTTCAAACAAGATCAAAATCTGAACCTAAGGTTTCAAAAAGAAAATGACTCAAATATGCTTTATTTTTTCTGAGTAAAAAAGGAGTAAATCTGGTTCTAATTAGCTCAAAATCTAAACCAGTGGGAAAAAGGAAGAACAACTCAAACAAAGTAAAAGACAGAGCTGTAAAAAAGATGAAGGAAGTGCTTTAAATTTTCAGATCTTAAGCCTTCCAATTTGATTTAATTTTCTAGAAAATAAATGTCTATGAGCAGCTTGTTTTTATGCCATAGACCAGCATCAAGTTAGACTGTTTAATCCTGAATTGAATGCTTTTTAAATTTTTGTTGTAGAATTTAGAGAATAAAATCTGTTGGACAGTTCAATCCCAACAGATGGTAGATTAGGTAGAGAATTTTATGGACTCAACTGTTTAATCTGAGTCCATGGAGAAATAAGGAGTAGAAATAGATTAGATTTCCTGTTTTCAAAATAATAAAATGTTGTGAAAAGAGTTTGCCAATCCAAGTGCACTCTAATGAAGAAAAAATGTTAGATCAGTAGGATTGGGTAGGTAGAAATTTTGTATTGATGAAGGTCCATTATTTTCATAGATACTAAATATGTTTTCAGAGAAGATCATCCCAGAAAAGGAAGGGCATCCCAATGGATCAAGCACAGGTCAACGTCCCAGAGAAAATAATGGATGTGGCACAGGTCAGCCTCCCAGAGAATGCAAGTCTGAATTTCTTGATGCCTTCAAGAAGACACCATCCCCAAGTGGAGCTACTATTAGCCACCTATAATATTTGATTATAGCAAAAGGTGGCCAAGAATTTTTTGAGCCTTCAAATAACAAATTTTATTGCTAAAAATTGTTGGCTCTTGAAGACTCTTGAAGGCCTCATGCCTCTGTCTCAAAATCTTCATTTACTATTTCCATTTTATAGTCAGAAATTCTGCTGTTTCCATGAGTGAAAGACTGCTGTAAAAACCATCATTTTCCCCCTCCCCCTCTTCCAAAATTAACCATCATTTGCTCCCCTTTTCTCCATAAAATTCCTCTATTTTCATGATTTCCCTTCTTCCATTCATGAAAATCATCTTTACAAGGTTAAAAACTCACTTTTTAACCTTACCGAAACCATCAAATTCCATTGAAAAACTCTGAAAAATTCATAAAAAACAAGTTTTATTTACTATGAACCTAAGCCTCCATGGGCTAAGTCCTAGCCACTTCCCCCCACATGCCCACACATTAGAACCAAGCGCTAATCCTATTCGGCGCTTATCGCATCGGAAATTGTCAAAAGCGCAAGTCTCTGCCATGTTCCAAAAAGTTCCGATTGTGATTAAGCTTTGTTTTATAAAGAACCCCGATCGCATCATTTTTTTTGTTGTTTTTCCTATGGGCCTACCTTCCGCGCTTAAAACATTGAAATATTTTTTCCTGATCCGCTTTTTCCTTTGTAAAAACCAAAAACCCTGTTTTCCAAAGTTTTGTTCCAATGTGTTAAAATCACGTGGTAAATATAAAATGGTTAGATTGAAATACCGATCGCGCAATCGCATCGGAAGAATTCGCAAATGGGTTGATTGAAAAGCTTTACTCCGAAGTTCTGATGCGATTGGGTCATATATATAAACCCTACCCCCTTTTCTTTCATTCCATATAATTTTCACCCTGGGACCAAGTGTTGAAGTACTGAAGCGCTTAATCGCGTCGGGGATTCTTTACAATGGGTTGATTGAAATCCTTACTTTGAAGTTCTGATGCGATTGGCCCTTTGTTATATAACGCCCCGGGCCCATCATATTCCATATATCCAACGGCCCCCGCACTCAGGCGCCAATCATGTTATATGTATATATCCCGCCCCGATACATAAAAAACTTTTGTTTTATTTTAAAACTTTGGGTTTTATATGTTATAAGGGTTTTTCTGCCAGTTCGTTTCAAAACTAATCCACGTTGTTGATCTAAAGCCGATTAATAGCCAACGCTCAATCACATCGCTCTTCTCAAATCACATCGCATTTCTCAATCGCTGCGTTACATTTCTTCCTCCGATTGACATCCCTCTGATTCACTCCTCGCCGTTGATCTGATCCTCAGATCAACGACCATCGCTTAATCGCTTCTGCCCTCCAAATCACGTAATCACATCGCAAAGTTTCAATCACATACTTTTGTTTGTCCCGCCGATTGCGATCCTCCGATTGAATCTGGACCGTCTACGTGTCCAGATTGGACGGCCCGGATCTAATTTCGCTTCATACTATCACCCTCCACCTTTCGCCAAAGGGTTTTCAAAACCGATCTCCACTGTTGATCATCGCGTGATCAATGGTTTTGTTCAATTCTTCCTTCCGCTGCTTTTAAACCTCCTCTCGGCTAATTTCCACCGTTGGATGATGCCATCCAACGGCCACGCTCCTCCCCCGCCTTCTGAAGTAGTTTTTCCCCAAATACCCAATATTTCCTAATAAGTTTTGTATTTTTGCAGGTGTTAAAGGTTTATCTGTTATATTAAAAAGAAAGGCCGAAGGCCGAGATGACGATTCCTGTGCCTTCGATTCATAAAAAAGAACCATTCACAGGCCCTCCATGGCTCTGCACATTAACAAGACACTGTGTTTAAAACATGATTTAAAAGAGTATAAGTTTCAAGAACAGAGCATAGCAGAGAAGAAGATTGAAGACAGATTTGGGGAATTACGGCTAAGAATGATTATCAAAAGCCTAAGTCCCTGGATTAAAACATAGTCAAAAGAAAATCATAAGTGTTTAACTGAAAAAAAGCCTCCACCTCCATATTTGAGGCGAATTTATTCCTCATCTACCATAAATTTGACATGTGCCTCAAAGCATTCAAAACAGAAGCCGAAGTTATTGATCAAACGAAGATATTTTCCTTAAAGTAGCTAGGGAGTTACTTCTGCAAGCCACTTAATGCAAAAAATATCTGTAGAGTTACTCCAACGTAAAGCAGAGCCTCAAAGTCAACATAAAGCTCCCACCAATTTTTATTCATAATTGTAAAGTAGTTAATACAGCGAAACACCTGTAAACTTCTTCATCGAGCCCCTCAAAAGGCCAAGAAGTCTTGAATCTGTATTAATTGTCCTGAGAGAACTTTTATCAGATCTCACCTCCTCATTCTTCTATAAATACTTCTGTAGAAGATGAGGACCTGTTGGTTGTTGTTTGATCACAATTTTTAATACTGAAACTCTTTGAAATAAATACGTAGTCCGTTGAAGTTGAAGAACAAATTGAAGTCTTGGAGGTCTCGATGATGTTGTTGCATGCTTATTCCTGAGAAGGTTCTATCATTGGATCCATGAACTTGGCTGTTGGTGAAGTATTCTGAACTGTTTTATGTTTTCCCCTGTTTTCATTATGTTCCATAATTTCTTTACTACAGTAGGTTGAAAGTTTTAGGTCAAGAAATGATTCTTGGAAGCACCTTAGACCTGTTCATCCTTCACTGTTTTGTGTTTTCTTCTGCTGAAGTATTTTAGAGGCTTTAATCTTTCTCTTTTGTCTTCATGCTCGTTTATTTCCTTAATAGTTCGAATAGTTGGTTTCAGCATGATTTATGGTTCTCCCTGCTTGTCTGCTGCCACTTAAAAACTATTATTGAAGTCTCCCTTTGAAGTTCTTTGCTTACAGTGAATCAAAGAGGTCTGTTTTGATCTTGCCCTTTGTCCTCACTTAAACAGTTGGCTTAAAGGTCGTTATAATTATGATCATAGATGTTTTTAGGTGTTCCCTCTTCTATGACTGCAATTATCAGTGAATCTTTTATGTTTTCTAAGTCATTTGAAATAAAATATTTGATGAAATAGGGTGTTCCCCAAATCTTAGATTTCATTTTAAAAGTTGTTTTGAAATCATTATTTGCTTAAAGGTGTGATTTGTAGGATTTATGGTTAGCCCTGTCTATGAAAGAGCTCTTTATTGTTCAAATTATGCTTTCGGATTCCCTTTGTTGAGAATTAAACCTCTCTTTCCAAATCATTAATGTTCATCTCATTCCAAAAACAAAAGGATCCTGTGGCCAAGTTAGATTTGCCCTTTGATATCCCATATCCATCGATGAGTTTGTTATGACCTTTTTCTTGACTCCATTGCGCAATGAACTAGATGTTTCTTCGTTCTATATATCTTACCTAGATCTTTTATGTTCTGTGGTATCAATCCAACCGAACAAATAAATAAACACCTGCACTTAATAACTAGTCTAAAACCAATACTCAAAGCACACAAGATAAACCTTTGCAAAAAAACTTTTGAGAGATCCCTCTGTGAGAATAGGAGGACTAGATCCTGTAACTCTAAAGATTGGTTCTGAGGTTGCCTTGTCTTTTGATTTGCCAAACTATCAAAACACGGGACACCAACACAACCTCCACCATTGATATTTGTAGATCAACGGTCCTAGTTTGATCTCGCATTTATTCATCACCCTCCGCCATTCTCCAAGGGACTTCTTGAAGCAATCTCGGCCATTGATCTTGGTTGACCGATCTCATCTGATGGCCTAGGTTCATCTGAGAAACCCCAATTTCATTTCAGTGCATTTCCCTCCGCCAAGGGATTTTTCACTCATTTCCTTGGTATTTCTTCCATTTCGTGATAGTGTAGCCCCACTGCATTATATTTCCTCGGTTGATCTCGACTGTTGATCAACATAGATCAACGGTTCGGACTTAATCTCCCACCGTTTGATTCCAACTGCCTCCCTTTTAATCTCTGCAAGCAATCTCCACTGTTGGATGCTTTCATCCAATGGCTGTGACCTAACTGCAACCTCCAAAGTAGTCTGACCCATATACGCAAGATTTTTTCTAATTTTTATTGATTTGTGTAGGTTTTAAAGATTTTTTCAAATGTTTTAAAGGAAAAATAAAGGCCAGGGATGACGATCCCCTAGACCTTTATTCATCAAAGAGAGTTATTCCCCATGGTTCCACACCATGTTTTATCGGTGCCTCATGAGCACTGATACTGTTATAAGCCCTCTGTGCACCTGCACATCAACAAGAGACAGTAAAGCTTAATTAAAACAGAGAGTATCAGTGTTGAAGATCAAATCAAACCAAAGATGAAGAATTAAGGATGGTTTACACAGTTTGGGTGGATTACAGCTAAAGTCAACAATTAAAAGCCTAATCCACTAAATTAAACACAGTTAAAGAACATAAGACAAAGAATTAGGCCTAATTATGCCTAACACACAGATCAGAAGAAAATTAGTCTTGTTTTAGGTCAAAACAAAAATATCGACTAGATAGAGAGAGCCTCCACTGCCACATCAGAGGCTAATTGAATCCTTTCAGATACCTAATGCCACTTGCAGCCTCCAAGCATTTAACACAGGAAGAATTATTACCCAAACAAAGGATATTTGCCTTAATACAACTCAACAGTTATTTTGAGCCAAAGAGACTTATTGCAAAAATATCAGCAGAGTTATTACAACGATGACACAGAGCCTTAAAGTCAACAAAAGCTTCCCAGCAAGCTTGATATTTAATATAAACCAATTGATACAGAGAAATATCTAAAATATTTTCCATTGAGCCCCTCAAAGGCCGAGAAGCATTAATTGTATTAATTGAACTTAGAAGATCTTTTATCTCATTTGACCTCCTCAGTTTTTCCATAAAAACTTCTGGAGGAGCTCATTGTAAAGGGTTGGTTGCAGAACTTTGAAATATACTTGTGCTCGAAACTTCTACATGTAAATAGTGTTCAGAGGCTCTTGAAAATCTGTTTGTAATCAAATAAGTTAGACTGAGAAGTGAAGATTATTGCTGAACTGAAACATTGGACTTGAAGAATGTAACTGGTTTGACATCAATATACAAGCTTATTCTTGGGATCGTGGTCTATATCATTGGTGAAGTGCTTCTTTCTGTGTTATTGTTTTCCTTTCATGTGTGCCATTTTGTCCATTATTCTTTGATAAAGAACAACATGCATAGAGTTAGGATTTACTATTTACAGTACCCTTCTCTGACTGATAAGCTTTATCTCAATGTTTTCCTCTAAATTGTGTATTTAAGAATGATTCAATATAGTCCAAGCAGTTAGGAATGTTGGTGTTCCCTCGTCCTACTGTTTACTCTAAACATTTTTCTTGAATGTTATTTTCATTATATGCTCAGTAGAGTTAGACAAGAAAAGTGATGGTGTGCCCTGTTTTCTAGCTTCATTCTTCAAAGGTAATTCTGAAAGTTTCCCTAAGAGTATGCTGAAAGCAGTCTATATTTAAAAGTATCTTATCTGATCTTAGGTTGCACTTCATTTTTCTTATCTGTTTTCATCCCTTCTGAAAGTAATTATGTGGATTACTGGATTGTTTGTCTATTGAGTCAACTTTAATATGAACTTGTCCAAAGAAGTTTATGGTTAGCCCTGTCCTTTGGTTGGTTTTAAATAGTTACTTAAAAGGTTTTTCTTGTTTGGACAGACTGATAAATCCTAGTTGAAATTATTGTCTGTTTCCACCCCTTCAACACTTTTATTGTTCCATTCCATCATTTAATCTCAAATATCTTGTGATATAGATGGCTTCCCCCATGAACACTCTTGAAATTGTTGCACAATTAAACCCTTTTATGACTCCATAGCCCAATGGACTAAAACCCAGCGTTATATCTATCCTATCAGCCAAATCTTGTTCTGATTGCTTGCAACTTCACACCTTTGAAACTTTTTCATTTTAGGACTTTCCACTCAACTAAAATCATTCTCAACCATCCAAAAACAAACCAAAACCCTTGCTCTTCATAACTAGCCTAATATCACACATAAAAGCCTTAAAGATAAATCAATATTTGCACTTATAGAGAGATCCCTCTCTGGATTTAGGAGGGCTAGATCTTGGAATCCCAAAGTGGTTCAAGTGTTCTCTCTGTAGTTCTGGTCTCACCAATCTGCTGGAATTACGGGGAGCTAACAGATTGTATGCCATAGGGTTGAATTCCAAAATGAAAACGGTCTTCCAGAGCTGGATATAATGGCGAAATCTTTGGACAACTTCAACGGCTGCCAAGGCAAGCTTTTCAATGTATGAGTACTTATATTCTGTATCATTGATATTAGGACTCAAATAATATATCAGATGTCCCATACCATCTTCTTCTTGGAATAAAACCATAGGAATGGTTGTATCTGCAATGAAGAGATACAAGAAATAATCACTCTGATAATTAGGGGGATACATTAATGACGCTCAGATTAGGGTATATTTAAGAGCATCAAAAGAAGCTTGCACAACCTGATCCCAATCGTAGGGAATCCCATTTTTCAAGAGAAGAGTAAATCCTTTAGCCATTTCGGCATAATTGGGTATGAACCTCCTTAGAAAGTTAGCCTTTCCTTGAAGTATCTGTAATTGAAGTAATTTTGATGGCACAAGCAATCAAGAATGGCCTGGACCTTCAGTGGGTCAATTTGAATTCCATTTTTTGAGATGATGAATCCAAGAAAACGACCAGAACCAACACAAAACACACATTTGTGTGGATTGAGGAAAATCCTGTAGTGTTGATGACATAAAAATATAGCTCTTATATGCACCGGGTGATCAGTCTGTTTTCGTGAATGCACGGGTAAACCGTCTAGATAATGTTGAAAAATGTGCTTAATGTGATGGATAGCATAATCCATTTCTCTTTGAAATGTTGTCTCAGCGTTCTTTAAACCAAATGGGATTTTATGATAAGTGAATGTGCCCCAGGGACATATAAATTTTGTCTTATATTGGTCCTCTAGGCGAATATTGATTTGATTGTAACCGGAGAATCCATCCATGAATGAAAATATTTCACAACCGACACATTCGTTAATAATTTGGTTGATAAAGGGAGTAGGATAGTTGTCTTTTAGAAAAGAAATAATGACATCCCGATAATAAACGCACACTCTTATTGTCCCTTGTTTCTTCATGATAGGAACAATATTAGAAACCCAATCATTAAGCAGAACAGGGTAAATGAAACCAGCACACAAAATTCTTTCAACTTCTACTTTAATGGCAACAACCTTCTTCGGATTAACAGGACGAATGCATTGATGTACCAGACTGAAATCAGGGTACGTTTTAATTTTATGCTCAACAATACTAGAATCTATGCCTGCATTTCCTCATAATACCAAGAAAATATATCTCGGAATTCACGAAAAAGAGAGAAATAAGAATCAAGTTTGGATGCAGAACAAGACACTCTGACATGAGTTACAATGCTAAGTTGGGTCGAAATATCAATAGAAATCATTTCTTCAATATTTGACTGGTTTCTCTCAGATTCGATGGTATTAATTGGAACATAATTCGAAAATAAATCATAGATCATGGGGCAATATATTTCAATAAGATTATCTTCATTTTAATCTGGAATATGGGAACGATGATGATAATTGTCCCATGGTTCTCCTTCTGGTATCATGGCTTCCACAATTCTCTCATCAGTCAAGAATGTGGGTGAAAAAGGATCAGAAGGAGTACCAAAATCTAATGAACGATCGACCTAAACAATCGTTGACTATGGATCAAGATGTGATGCCCAAGCCAAGAAAATTGCTTGCTATGTGAGCTCAATTGGGCTTGCCGGTAGAAATTCACCCAACATATCAACTTCGGAATCATTGGTAATCTTCCTTAAGTCAGATGAAGTGGAACATATCATGTGGCAGGTCTCTATTTTTTCAATTTCCACCGACGTTGCATGCGGCGGTAATGAAAAGGTTCCCATTAGGGAAGAAACCTTAAAGAGACCAACACAAATTTTTTGAAGTGCTAGCCGGGGTGCCTGAGCTAATAGAATGCTTCCAGATATCTTAGAACTAGAGGGAAAAAAGGAGAGTTGATTAATTACTGCGATAATGCATTTATGAGGGAAGGCGATCATTCGAAAGTAAGTAGAAATGATTGTATTCATAGCGTAAACCCATGGAATTCCAATTAATATTTTGTAGTTAAGGGGTCTATCAATGACCTCAACTTCAACAGTTACATTCTTTCCCCCTAGTTCGACATGTAGGTTATTGATAATACCACAAGGCTTATATGTACGGCCGTCAAAAGCTTTCAAAGTCATAGGTGATTGAGATAAGAGAGGTGAGCCAAGTGACTTCCAGCAATTGAGAGACATAATACAAGTATATTCTCCCTCATCAATAATAGTGCAATGAACGAGGTGATTTAGAAAATTTACTTGGATTGAAAATGATAATTCAGCTAGTAATTGTCGCACATAGCCCATGTGATTAAAGACTACAAGACTAGAATTTGTCGAGTCAATTCCACCAATTTCTGACAACAAAGCTTGCTTCTGGGAGGGACAATTTTGAAGTACCTCATGCGTGGACATAGCTGAAGGTGACTGAGCTAGATCTTCAACTATGTTGTAATTTTGAGTTGCGTGGGCTCAAGGATTGAATGTCGATTTGTGGACGACTCCCTTAGGTGGCTTTATTATTAATTATGGAGTAGCAGGTGGCATAATTGCTTCAGTTGAGGTAGTAGGTTGATAAGTATCCTGAATACCATAATATTTATTTCGTGTAGACACCAAAACATCAGTTTTTGGATTTGTGACAGATAGCATAAGAACTTGGGAAATAGAAGCGGGATCCGTAGCAACCATGTTTGTGTCCGGATTTGGAAAAGGATCTCTCAACAAAGAATATGCAGTTGAAGTCTTAAGAAATTTTAAGACTTCGGAGCAATGAGGACAATCACATGTAAATTTCTCCTCATTACATATCAAGTAAGGGTAACGAGGTTTCCAAGCATTTCTAGATTGTTGATCAGATGATTGTTCCTGCTGGGGTGAATTTTTCATTTTCTTTGCTTTCCCCTTTTTCTTGTTCTGGGTTGCTTATCTCTTTTTCCTTTGTCAGATGACAAGGCATGTATTTCAGAAGAAGGTGAAGGATTTGATGTAGTAGAGGTGTTAGTGTTTGCAAAACCAGTCATACCGTCGGCGACATGGGAGTCCTTACCAGATGGAGGAGGAATATTAAAATTTGATTGTGGCACGTTTGGAATTTTGTCATAGAGCGTGCCATACTGAGTATAAATCTAATCTAAGTACTAGGAACGAGAAATGACTTGCTCTTGAGTGGCGACGCTGCCTTTAGCTACATCCTCGGTGATGGATGGCAGCAAGGACTTAATAAACCACTCAACTATGAGCTGATTGGGAACAAATGTTTTGACCATTTGACGACGATGATGCCACTCATGAATATGATTAGAAATGTGAGTAACAATTGTTTAAAGTTGGTCAGAAGTTCCGTTCCATTTTCATATCGTATGGGTAATTGGAAGTGGGTTAAAAAGGTAGTGGCTAAGGAAATAAAGTTATCAAATGAAGCTTGTGGTAATTCAATATACCACTTTGCAGCCAGACCAGTAAGCGTACGCTGGAAAAGATGAACTCTAATGGAGTCATCATTTAAGGATTTTGATGAGCACCACAAATGATAAGTCATAACATGAGTTGACGAGTATTCTCTAGGGTCTCCATTGAATTTAGGAATTTTGGAGGGTAGTTTATATGGAATCACTGGCGACCAAGGAGAATAGCTAATGGGGTCATTGGTAAGCCAGTTTAAATCAGGTAATTCTAATGTCGCGACAAAGGGAAACTGTCGATTCAAGTCAGGTTGAGCATAACCAACATAAGGCATTTGTTTTTGGTAACCCAGATAGGGGTTATTTTAATGACCAAACACTTGAGGGATCTGTTGACCAAAACCTAGATAAGCTGGTTGTTGATGGAATTGTTGTTGTGGTATTTGAGGTTGTGGCTACCAAGGTGATTGCCCGCCAATATTATAACCCAAACCAGAATAGAGTGGACCTGGTTGTGAATAGGTAAGACTAGTAGGAGCCTATGACATCCCATAAAAGGGTAATCCACCCTATGGTTGTAAGATTCCAGATATAGGTGGTTGTTGTAAACTAGCTGAAGGAGGTGGAGTCTAGAGGCCCAAGACTTGAGGGGAATGGATTGAAGGACCCGCTTGAGATGGTTAAGGTAAAAATAACTAAGCCTGTAAATGGGGTAATGAAGTATTAATAGGTGGGGTATATGTAGGTGCAACAGGTTGAACTGGATGGTATGAATGCACAACCGTTTGTGGTTGAATGGGCATGATAGGCTGCCACTGACAAAAAATCATTCCAACATTTGGGTGACCATAAAACGATGGAGTACTGTCAAAATGGGTGACCATAGGTTTCCCCCCAAGATGAGGAGTATAATAAGATGTAATATATTGATCTAAAAATAGTGGGAGTCTAGTCAAGATTGAACTAAATGGAAGGAAGGTAGCCAAATGGGCCAGCTTGATGTTGAATTGAAGATGTGTATAAAGGATCAATCCATTCGGTACTCATTAGAGATTTCCTAGATAAGATAGCAGAAGATGATATGGGTGAAGTCCATGGATTTGAGTAGGCACCAGAGCAGGTTCTAGATAATGATTGGTAATCCGATGGGATGGACGGACCACCATAAATATGTGACTCGGGTGACATGGTAAACATCAACGAAGTAGCAACAGGAGATGTTGTTGCAACTGTAATAGATGGTACAACCCGAGATGTTGAATCAGCCATGGTCAAATGACCTAGTAAATACCCTATAAGATCTATGGGAACTTGGATTTAAACATGATAAACTAAAGTAGTGTAAGTTAATCGAGGAAAATACTCGTAAAGATAAAGTCTCGATCCAAAATGAATTGGACTTGAGGGTATTTCTTGTTGTTGAGGTTCCTCCTCAATCGAAATCAAACCAGGTGGAATAATTTTGCCGTCAGGCCCGAGATATATTTTAGGTGGTTGACTGCGCGATAAAAGGGAAGACTCAATGGCTATGGATGCCTAAGGAGCGACCGATACAGGAACAAATGCTTGTCATTCGACTTCGAGATCTAGATATTCTGGTAAAAGAACGACGAGATCTGGATCAAATTCTAGTTGAAAAACATCGAGTTCTAGATGTATGGTCTCACTGATTGGAACTTCAGTGTCCATAGGTAGCGACAAGGATTCCATTTTGATGACAATATATAAACCAGGATGTGTAGAAACGACTTGAAACAACTCTAGTAGATGTGATGAAGATGATGCACCAGAGGTACTGATGGTACTAGATTCGGTAGAATGGGGTCACCTTCGCCAACCAGAAATGGATTCTAGTGGTAAAGGTGGTTTAAGCACTATTCTACGTGAACGATGGGGAATGGGTTGTTCTTCTTCCACGATGACTAATTGATTTTATTACAAAAAAAATAAACAAATAAAAGGGTGATACTAGGCAAAAGGATTACCAAGTAATTGCGAACTGTGAAATACCTCCTGATGAACCAATAATTACAGGCAGACAACCTCCTCGAATGTTGTGTTCAGTGTATCACAAGATATAAGATGACCAACTCGGTTACCTATGGATGGTAAGCAACCTAAACTTTTACTCCCAAATATACCTGAAGGTACGTGGAGGCCCAAGTCCGTATTGGCGATGTCTAATGCGAAACCACACAGTGAAAGCACCCCCTTATACTTTTTGTACTAGAACACCACCCTATATATCTGAAGGTACGTGGACGAGCTCCGATATAATTATGTATGTGGAGTGGGATTTCACACTTAGAATGTATCGCAGACAAGTTAGCGACAACTGCTATGTTCAACATTGCCAAAACAAGTCTCTAGCCTAGACCTTCTAAGTGTTATCATTAATGTTACAATGCTTTCTTAGGTTGATTGAAGTTAATTTTTTGTTGATCTTGCTTAAAAGTTTATCTTTTAGGTTCACCTTGTGATGTAATGGGAAATCCATAAAATGAAAACTAAATGAGAAGCAAAATTTTCAATTCGGTTTTTCAATGAAAACCTTAGCTACTAAAGGGATAGAGAAATAAGATTTTGAGCATAGATCAAAGAGCACAAACTAAATGCAGATTTCCCTAATCTATTCTTATGCAACACTCACAGTATTTAAATGCATATGCATGTTTTTATTTTCAGTTTCCTTTAATTTGACTGAGTAAAAAGAAACTAAATGAACAAATTAATCAAACAATGTTTTCTTTTGAGAAATGAAGACTAAAACAACAATTTTCTCTTAGGAAATGAAGACTAAAACGACAATTTTCCTTTAGGAAATGAAGACTGAAATGATAATTTCCTTTTTTAAAACAAAGAATTGATCTAATGCAAAATTTACAACTTTGGATTTGATTTGAAAATGATAAAGAAAACAACTAATGAAACATTGAACAAACAACTATCCAAAGGATGAAGAACAAGTAATGTTTATTGGTCTCTAAGAGAAATCAGATATCTGAGAATACATCAGACAATTGGCTGAAATTGAATGCAAAGAAAAATTATGATAGAATTTAGCTAGATGAGGGGGAAACACACCCTATAAGGGCATACAGTGCATTGCAGAGCACCTATAAATGGGAGACAATGCTTTGCAGAGCATTGTACTGTGACCAATAGTGCATTGGGCGCAACTAGGTTTGGAAAACAAGCAGCTTATACACGCTTCTTTGGAAAATTTTCATTCAAATGATTGAATAGATGAATTAAAGTCTAATGATGATGGTAAACAATGATAGAAAAATGAAGAATGATGGATTTATCCTCAGTGGAGTTGCCAATTTGTTATGTGGAATTCTAATCTATGGATAAAATAGTCTCCCCTGAGTGCGGTGTTCCTTTACTCAGAATAAAAGAACAAAGCTAAATTTTCCTCTTTCTAAGAAAAATAGATAAACAAAAGGGAAAGAGACCTGCTTATGATATTTCTCTTTCGTTCCTCTTCTTTCATCACTTCCGTCACTATTGATCTAGCTGAAACCCGCTTGATCAATACCTGTAATCAAAGACATAAGACAACAAACGACATACATATATGCATTCTATTTTCCTTAACCAAATTGAACCAATTAAATTTGATAAAACATACACATTTGAGAATACATTCACAATATATAAGTGCATATATGAGAAAAAGAACAAATATATTTATTGAAATAATAGGAGGAATAGATTACAACTAGTTGATCAGTTCATCGTCAACCTGCTCCAACTTCATTCCATCCTCATCACACCATGCATCATCTCAGCAATTGTTACATGCTATTTTTTCACCATGACATTTGAATATCCATATAGGTCTATCACGACCTATATTGTGCTCCCTTAGAAATAAAAAACCCTAATGTTCCTAAACCAAGTCATGGAATTGGAGAAAATCTCATTAAAACCCTTAAAAGTCTACCTCCGCAGTTTTTCTGGCCTTTTCCTGCGGGTTCATGGATACTTGTTCTATAGCCTTGGGAAACTCACACATGTTCTACTACTAAAACCTACCGACCCCCATAAAATTCAAATAAAGGAAAAAGTAAATTCTAGAAGCCCAGCTGGACGAATATTCTCCCAACTGGAAGCTTCTAGAGGTGAGATCAATTTGATCTTTATCCCTCCACTCATGGAGCTCTATCCCTCTACACATGGAGATTATCCCTTGGTCCATGGAGCTCAAATCCCTTCATGAGAGGAATTCATCCCCCTCTTCATGGAACTGAAATTATCTCCATTTCCCTATAAATTGAGCTCATGTTTTAGTTTCAAGGGTACCTTGTATATGGTAATGGCTGAAGAAATTCCCAAGAGAGCATACTCTCACACTAGTTATTATTGGCATGAGAATGATCACACCCATATGTCCATAACTCTATGCTAGTATTCAAAGAGGAAGGCTTGCCAAAATCAAGGAGGAACGATTGTTTAGGACCCCGAGAGAAACTTGTACGACATCAAGGCATGAAGTTGTAAAGTTACTCTTTTCATTTAAGATAATACATATGGATCTCTTTTTCTCATTTAGTTTTTCTTGTGCTTATTAAATAACATCAATACTTAGACTCCTTGATCACTAAGTTGGATTATCTTTTCTTGATTATTATATGTTGCAAGTGCTTTTAATTCTTTTGTTTGTCTTTGATTGCAGGTTATACTTATTGGAGAAACCTCTTTGGAGCTACTGGATAAAAGACTACATCGAACGTTGGATTTCAAGGTAGGAGCATGTAATCTTTCTTTGTTTATAATAATTATGAATTGCAAATCATCTAGAGAAAAATATTTACAAATGCATGTTTGTTTCTAGCTATTTGTAGAATACTAGGGAGATCAATATTTTCTGCAAGAGGGATTAATTCGCATAACAACAACATAACAGTACTCCAACTCTCATCAATTAAGAATCCAACATCATAACACTACACAAATTTCTTCAGCACTTGCACTTAGATGAGTGCTCAATTTATAGGGAAATTGTAGGTAGTTTCTTAATAAATGATATTGAATGGATTTCTAATAATATATGAGACATGTTTCTAGGTTCAATGGTGATGGATAAACACATGTATTCGAAGTATGACACCTATGAGCTCTTCTAGACGGCACAAAAATGTGGAGATTCCTAGAACAATGATGATTTCACTCCCAAGAGACTAACGCACCCTTAAGTGTTAGGAAGTGCTTTGCAGAGCACCCTTGCA
Source organism: Pinus albicaulis (assembly GCA_034641835.2). Classification (NCBI taxonomy): domain Eukaryota; kingdom Viridiplantae; phylum Streptophyta; class Pinopsida; order Pinales; family Pinaceae; genus Pinus; species Pinus albicaulis. Next base: position 91,045,764 of record CM076576.1, read on the forward strand.
TGGGAGTAAGTGCCTTGCAATGCACTTAGGCCCATTCAAAGGAGAATTGATGAGTCAATGGGTCATTTTAACTATAATTCAAACAATGAAACTCTCATGAATTAAATCCATCAGTGGAATGACTTCTCTAGGGCATGTAGCAACTGAATTAGGAGATGATAGACCCTGTTTGTATTGAATTAGGTAATGATGGACCTTGTTCATACTAGTCTTAGGGATGATTCCCAAATTGACCTGTAACAATGAGTATAATAACTTTTCCTATTTCCAAATCGTCTCCTATTACCTTTTTCAATATCCTTCCCCTTTTCATGGTTATCTTTATGAGGACATTTAGCAGCATAATGACCCCTTGTACCACAAGAAAAACATTTGAATGGAATCTTACCTCTGAACCTTCTGGTGCCAAGATGAAGTTTCTTTACAAAATATACCTCATATTCTTCTAATACATACCCTGATTCCTTTTGTTCTTCCTTTTCCTTTCCTTTTGGAGTTGCTTTAAATGCAGTTTCTTTGACTTCTGACGGACCTCCTTTTCTCATTTCAAAAGAAGAAGGGATCCCATGAATTTGAACAACAGTAAGAGTTTGCAGATCTTGCTTTTATTCAATGGCTGACACTTTTGACTGAAATTTAGGAGTTAGAGATCTTAATATTTTCTCTACTAAATTTTTGTCTTTTATGTCTTCACCCATATTTCTCATATGATTTACAATCTCATCTAGACGCAGAAAGAAACTAGCAATACTTTCATAATTATGCATTCCGATATTTTCATACTAAATTCTGAGAGTTTGGAGTTTAACACTTTTTACCTTGGCATCGCCTTCATAACTTAGGATGATTTTGTCCCAAATTTTCTTTGTTGTATTTAACTGCATAACTTTGAAAATTTCTGATTCGGTCAGGCTTCCCAATAATTGATCAGGAGCTCAGGACCAAGTGTTGTAAAATGGTCAAAAATGAAGGTGCTCAGAACTGGTTTGAACCTAAACGACCGGATAGAGCTCGTCTTCCTGATTCCGGCGCCGCGAACGGTTCGAAAAATGGTCTCCGTATGCAAAAGTTATTCAAGTTTGAAGTTTTGTCAATTTCATTAAAAAAAAATGGCAAAACTGACTTTGGGAAAAATTTTATTAAAAAAAGAATATTCCACAGAATATTCTGGGAATATTCTGTGGAATATTCCACAGAATATTCTGAGGAATATTCCATTTGCAACCAATCAGAAGGCGCCACGTGGCTAGCCTGGAGGCTGCCACGTGGGCCCCAAAGTCAAGTTGAAATGGCGCATTTCAAAAATTGTATGGGTCGGCCGGATTTGATCGCAGGACCGGTCAAGTAATATCCGAACGACTTTACCGTTGGGCCATGCGTTGGTTCTTGTTTAAACTATGGTCTGCATTTATATTTTTTCGGAAGGTTGGTGTGGGCGGGGCCCGAAAGGGGGCCAGCCCCTAAGGGCCAGCCCCCTCACCATATAACCCGCGGCGGGAACCACAGCCCAAGCCCTTGGCGCGCAGTTCGGGCGGCATTCAAAAAAACTTTGGTTACGTGGGTTTTTAAATGTTAAACATTTGTTATGTATTGTGTTCTGGTTTAATTAAAAACCGTTTAACATTTATTTCAAACCGTTTTAACATCCGCCATGTGAACGCGGATCACATGAAATTTATTGCCAACGTCTAACTGTGCGGGTGAATTGGCGGATTCCGCCCTTCTATTTTGGCGCCATTTGCTTATTTGTCTGCCTTATCTCCAGTTCTCCACATTTAGTGGAAATTTTTTAGCCCAAACTGGCAGTTCAGTAAAGTGGGCATAACTTCTGCTAGGAGAGGCTTTTGAAGACGATTTTTTTTTTGATTTTGGGTGTAGAGAGCATTCTGGATCTGTTAGAGGTGTCTGCAGAGCCATCAGGGCATTCTATCTGCGAATTTTACAGCGCTTTTTACAGTGACTCCATCAGAGCTAAGGGGAAAGATTGCTGCATTGGGCTACCTTCTTCCAATGGAGGTGAATTTGTAGTCTATTTCTACTGATTTGGATATTATGAGTCTGTTTTAGCAGTCTATTTTCTCTTTAGAGGAGTTTATACAGATGTAATCTCATTTGAAGCCTTTAATCAAAAGAGGAATGAGCCTAATTAGAGGCTTTTGGACCAGCGGAGGTAGCCCAAGAGAGGGGTGAACCACTTAAACAAATGTTTGCTGTTCATCTGTGTGTTTTGGCTGTTTATTTCCAGATTCTGATATTTTAAACAGTTAAATTTCATAAGCAGGCTTTTCTAAAACAAGTTTATACAGGAATTAAAACTTGTTGTTTTAACTTCAAACCTCTTCACACAAATTGCAGAACATATGCTCTTGCTTATTCACACTTAACACAGATCAATGAACACTTTGAATTTAAAAACAAAAGACTTTCATTGATCTTGATATATGTGTTTACATATTATTTACTTAGACAGAGTCTGTAGAGGGCCAGGTAGCCTCTGGAACTCATCCTCTCTTTAGAGGTGACATGTCCAGTGAATGCCCCTACAGTCCATCTCTGTATGGGAAATAGTTTATTCTCACATTATCAAGAGGTCACTTGGAGTTAAAGCTCAATTTAAAATTATGAGTATTTGCACTCATTTTCTTAAATGAAAATGGATACCTTGCACCCTTAAACAAGTACATTCCATTTTCAGATCAGATGGTATCGGAGCAGGTTGCAAAGTTGGTTTGCTTGACTGACATCACTAGCTTGATTGTGTAGCTTGAAAGGTGTCTTAAGCAGTGTTGAATATTGACTGCTTTATTATTCTGCAAACTACTTGTTGTTTGAGTTGGCTGAAGCTCTTTTGTTCATTTTTATAATGACAATTTCCATAAGTGATTTCTCAAAATCGTCCTCCTTCACAAGATTTTTTGATGAAGGCTTGAAGCAAGAATTTTTCATCATGATGAATATGGTGAGAGAAATGTATGAGGATGAAAGAAAGAGCTCTAGACTTCAAGAGCAGTTGAATTCCATGAGGGAAGAGAAGCAGTTGCTTTCTGACCAATTGCAGGAAATGGAAGGCCAACTCCTTGTTGCTAAAGAAGCCTTAGCCAAGTATCGGCTTGAAGAAGAAGGTGTGCATCAGCATGCACTTGAACAAGGGAGTGGTGAAAGCTCTAAAACCATTGATGGGATTGATAGTGTTCCAAAAGGAACTTCTTCTTCTTATTCTTTTGATTCACCTCCTCATGAAGGTAATGAAGGTGAAAGAGAAAGGTATAAATCTGATTTCAATCATATTTCCTTTGATCATGTAAAGCATGGAAAATTTCCACATAAGCATTGGAAAAGAATTGCATGTTCTTTTTGTGGTTTGTTTAACCATAGTGTTTCTAGATGTTGGAAAAGAATGGCAACATACAGGAAACTTTTGAAGGAAAGAAGGCAAGAAGCCAAAGTTCCAATGAACAATGCAAATCATGTGGTCAAGAAGATGAACATGTGTTGCACATATTGCCATAAGCAAGGACATACTGTTGAAAGGTGTTGGGTATTGATATGTGTCAGGATGATACACATGCTAATATCGATGTGCAATTAAAGGAATCACCTTTGAAATGGATTGGTAAGAAATGGTTAGAATTCTTATCCAATTAAAGTTGCATGTCTTTTGATTGAATGCATTTTCTTTGTTAAGGGAATGCAAGTTGCAGGATGGAAAAGCTGAGTATGAGACTCACTCTATCGTAGTGAAAGTTATATTCATTTCAGCTTTGAAAGTACATGTACATGTGATTGAGGATCTTGTACTTATGATTGTACTTAAGAGAAAGTTGAAGGATAAACTGCATGCATGAGAATGAGATGCATGAGCACAGGGATCATGATGATTTCCTTGTATTTTAAACATGTATGTGTGATTAACTTGAAGGGTTGATTCCTTTGTTTAACCATGCATGTAATGTAAGATTGACTTGGAAAAAGTTAATTTGATCTCCAAGATTGTAAGGAGGAGAAATGATGAAGTGTTTCATCTTTGTAAAAGCCTTCTCATTTGGGAGGCAGTTCTTCTTCTGGAATGGAGGTGCCTTGGATGGGCATCGTGACAGTTGGCAAGTCCACATGTTCAGGGGAATATTTCAGCTTATATATCAGCAAGTTTCATTTCTGGTTCCTGCAATTTCAGTTTTGTCTGGCGAAAGAACTTGGTCGGGATTCGACAAGTACTTGGCGTATGCAGCAAAAAGTCGCCATGACGACAGTTAGCAAGGCAGGACATTTTTGGCATTAGTATGCCCTTTTGGCTGACTGGAAGAGGATATTTCTGTTCCTCAATTGTTGTACAGTTCAGATCAGAGATTCAGTAAGCTTTTGGGGACCAAAAGCCTTCTCATTTGGGAGGTGTGATCAGGAGCTCAGGACCAAGTGTTGTAAAATGGTCAAAAATGAAGGTGCTCAGAACTGGTTTGAACCTGAACGACCGGATAGATCTCGTCTTCCTGATTCCGGCGCCGTGAACGGTTCGAAAAATGGTCTCCGTATGCAAAAGTTATTCAAGTTTGAAGTTTTGTCAATTTCATTAAAAAAAAATGGCAAAACTGACTTTGGGAAAATTTTTATTAAAAAAAGAATATTCCACAGAATATTCTGGGAATATTCCGTGGAATATTCCACAGAATATTCTGGGGAATATTCCATTTGCAGCCAATCAGAAGGCGCCACGTGGCTAGCCCGGAGGCCGCCACGTGGGCCCCAAAGTCAAGTTGAAATGGCGCATTTCAAAAATTTTATGGGTCGGCCGGATTCGATCGCAGGGCCGGTCAAGTAATATCCGAACGACTTTACCGTTGGGCCATGCGTTGGTTCTTGTTTAAACCATGGTCCGCATTTATATTTGTTCGGAAGGTTGGTGTGGGCGGGGCCCGAAAGGGGGCCAGCCCCTAAGGGCCAGCCCCCTCACCATATAACCCGCGGCGGGAACCACAGCCCAAGCCCTTGGCGCGCAGTTCGGGCGGCATTCAAAAAAAATTTGGTTACGTGGGTTTTTAAATGTTAAACATTTGTTATGTATTGTGTTATGGTTTAATTAAAAACCGTTTAACATTTATTTCAAACCGTTTTAACATCCGCCATGTGAACGCGGATCACATGAAATTTATTGCCAACGTCTAACTGTGCGGGTGAATTGGCGGAGTCCGCCCTTCTATTTTGGCGCCATTTGCTTATTTGTCTGCCTTATCTCCAGTTCTCCACATTTAGTGGAGATTTTTTAGCCCAAACTGGCAGTTCAGTAAAGTGGGCATAACTTCTGCTAGGAGAGGCTTTTGAAGACGAATTTTTTTTATATTTTGGGTGTAGAGAGCATTCTGGATCTGTTGGAGGTGTCTGCAGAGCCATCAGGGCATTCTATCTGCGAATTTTACAGCGCTTTTGACAGTGACTCCATCAGAGCTAAGGGGAAAGATTGCTGCATTGGGCTACCTTCCTCCAATGGAGGTGAATTTGTAGTCTATTTCTACTGATTTGGATATTCTGAGTCTGTTTTAGCAGTCTATTTTCTCTTTAGAGGAGTTTATACAGATGTAATCTCATTTGAAGCCTTTAATCAAAAGAGGACTGAGCCTAATTAGAGGCTTTTGGACCAGCGGAGGTAGCCCAAGAGAGGGGTGAACCGCTTAAACAAATGTCTGTTGTTCATCTGTGTGTTTTGGCTGTTTATTTCCAGATTCTGATAGTTTAAACAGTTAAATTTCATAAGCAGGCTTTTCTAAAACAAGTTTATACAGGAATTAAAACTTGTTGTTTTAACTTCAAACCTCTTCACACAAATTGCAGAACATATGCTCTTGCTTATTCACACTTAAAACAGATCAATGAACACTTTGAATTCAAAAACAAAATACTTTCATTGATTTTGATATTTGTGTTTACATATTATTTCCCTAGACAGAGTCTGTAGAGGGCCAGGTAGCCTCTGGAACTCATCCTCTCTTTAGAGATGACATGTCCAGTGAATGCCCCTACAGTCCATCTCTGTATGGGAAATAGTTTATTCTCACATTATCAAGAGGTCACTTGGAGTTAAAGCTCAATTTAAAATTATGAGTATTTGCACTCATTTTCTTAAATGAAAATGGATACCTTGCACCCTTAAACAAGTACATTCCATTTTCAGATCAATAATGCATTGAAAACTTTCACATTGGTTTCATATGTATTCTTTGCTACCGGATCTATGGGAGCTACGACTGGATATTGGTAACCTCCTTCAAAAATTTCCCAAACATCTGCTCCAAGAGACTGAAGATAGGATCTTGTTCTTGTCTTCCAAAAGATTAAATGTAATATTCCAAATCTGGAATTTCTACAACAATGAGAATACCCTAAGGTATTCTAGAGTTGGAGATGCAGAAATATGCCTTATCACAGATTTCCAATGACAAATCCTTCAATTAAATGATTATGAAATAGCTTATAACTCACTTTGGACTCAAAAGGGTGGGGAAAAGAGGTGATTTTGGCCCTAAAATGAGTGTATTCAGGTATTTGCATAAAAATAAGGTGGGATTATGGTTGGATCTAATATCTTAGGTCATGAGGAACCTACACTCCAAATTTCAGCTCAAACAAATAATTCTAGCTAGGTTAAATAATTCCTCCTTCCCCAACTAGGCTTAAAAACCCTGATTTCCCATGGCTTAAATTATGCAGAATGTACTGAAGCTTATACAACGTGATTTTATAAAGGGTTTAACTGAAATAATGATGGAACATAAATATGGAAACTTATATATGATCCAAATGATTTATACTAAGAAAAACAGATCTTTTCATAAAGAAGGGCCTTAAAATGAGGTGCTGCAACACATGAAATGAGACAGAAAAGATATCAGTGTGAATTTCAGGAGGATGAAGCTTCTTATTATTTAGTTACAGATCTGAAACAAATGTTTACATGAAAACATAGATCTATAATAGATCAGAAAGCCAAATAGGCTCTTTACTATACTCCCCTTGGGGATCTCAGCAAATGATGAACAATAGTGAGTAGATCTAAGATATTGGTCACAGTTTTGCAGTAGTATTCATAAATTATGCAATAAATACATCAATAAATAAATCAGATCTGAAAGTTACATGGATTGGTTGGCCAATCCATGGATCACCATAGTGAAAGGAAGGAATCCTTTCCACTAGAGATCTCTCCTCCAGGTCCAAAACCCCTGCAACTCTGATCCTCAAGAATTACGTAGCTCAGGGAGAGAAACTGCACAATAAACTGGAAAACCACTTTGGTCTAATGCCAAGATATGGATCTGAAGCACAATTAGGAGAGGAACTCTTCCAGGAGGTTAAAAGACACACTCCGTGAGAAGAGGCTCCCAAAACAAGCTAGATCTTTGCAGATCTAGAATCCCAATTGCTGCAGCTCACTGAAACAAGTAAATCCTAACTGGATTTATGCTACCTAAGAGAGATGGAGCTTGGCCTAAAAGCCTAATAGTGGACAAAGCAAAACAACCTCCTCCAAGAGCTACTCAATGGAAGGAGAGAGAGGATTCCTAAATGGGAAAGCCTCTTGTGCTATGCAACACAATTCTCAGGCTAAACAGCCTAGAGAATTTGAATTAGTCTAAGCAGACTCAATACTAAATATCTTCAACAAACTTTTCCTTGAGCCTTCTCCTTCCTTTTATAAGATGAGGATGTGCAAAACCCTAAACCACTTACAAAACTTTAGCTCCTTTCACATCAAGCTCCTTCATATAAAACTGCGCTGAGCCTCTAGATGGTTCAATGAATCTAGACATAACTGAGATTTGGTCCTGTTGACCCAGTCAATTGTCTCAATCCTGTTTCACACACAAGTGGATTTTATTACAAAGGCCCAGATTTATCCCTTTTCACATTGGGCATGTATTTCTTCTTTGATTTAAGGAGTTTTTCATGTCCTCCTTTACGTTTTATTCATCAAATAATAAAAAAGAAACAAAATGAAATATTCCTGTTAGCTTGGGCTAATTAGGAATATTACATTAAATTATTTCCATTAAAGAGCAGTGATCTTATATATGTTGTTCCATCTTGATTTCTCATCTTGGTAGATATTCCTTCAAGCAATGAAGATTCTTCTGAAGGACCTGCTCTGATTCCAATTGTTGGGAAAAATACTGAGAGAGGGTGGGGTTGAATCAGTATTTTAAAACTCACACAGGAATTTAATTTTCTTTACTGAATTCTATACGTGACTTTAATTAATCCAACTAGCGTATGTACACGAATTTCATTCAGGAAACTAGCGTATGCCCAGAAAACTTATAATTCAGATAAATCTTCAGTAACTTTTCTTAGCCCAGTGCACTAATGATTCATCATAAATTTAGTTAGCAGTAAACATGTGTATTAAGAACATAATAAACCATCACATATAAGCAACATGCATGAACGCTAGGATTTAAGGTGAAAACCCAATGTGGTAGGAAACCCCCGCTACTTTTTTCTCTGTCTTCAATATTTATTATATAGACAACTACTTACAATCTTGTATTGGTGTAGACTCATACCAATATGTAGGCACCCACCTGCAAAAGGCTGCAACATTCACTTGTTCTCCAGCTGCTACTGGAATAGAGCTCCAACCCCTTGATCTTGTTTACCGCCCACCAGTGGAAGATAGCTACAACCCCATAATATGATCACCGACTCCTACTAGTAGGAAGCTTCAACTTCCTCACTAAGGGCTCCAATCCTCAGCACCAACGCAGACCATGTTTCATAAATTTTCACACAGGATCCAAGAAATTTAACACATCATAATTTGTAGATCAAAGGAAGTGAAAATCAACCCAATTCAAACATAATAGTGAGATCACTATAACCAGACCATAGAAATGAACACAAATTACTGCATCATCACATGTAATAAACTTCCACCCTGATAATTTTTATGCCAAATTATATATGCTAATATTGCTAATGAAACCTGCGAGCATACACACTTTTATGTGGTGCAACCTACATATATATCTTAATATACCAAAATTTATAATTTTGACCCAGTCCCAGAATTGACCAGAGATATTCTGAAATATTTTGTCAGATTACAGAACCCTCATACAGTTAGCAACATAAATCATTTTTCAACCAATCAATCACTTATATTTAATCACAATCAACTAGCATCATAATCAATACTAAAACAACCTAGATCTATACGAATACATCATTGACAGACAACAGAAACATAGAAAAATTAATTAAAAATTTTCTTCAACATTCTTCAGCAAAGACCCTAGCGTGCATACATGCCTTCTAGAAGACTTATTTGCATATGAACATGCTTATTCCGAAACCAACTCGCATATAAATCTCAACATTTTTTTTTAATATATACGTGCCTCTACAGAACCAAACCCATGTGTATACGTGTCTTCCTTGTGTCAAACCCACGTACTGATATGTTAATAATTCAAGACTGCACAATACTTCATAACTGCAAAATTACTCATATCATACCCTTCACTGCAACAATCATGTGCCAGACCACAAATCTAAACAACTCATAAACAGATCATGCAAATACAAAGTCATTTCAGGTCTAGAGATCTTGATACATCATTGTATTCATGATTGTGTCATTATATCAGATATATCAATCAAATATAACCTATACCATGGAATAGGTACCTTCATTGGTTTACATTGTTGCATATTAAACCTCTGCAAAATTATCTTGACATATTTCCTCTTATTTAACCAAAGTTTCTTTTTTTCTCGATATATTTTAATTTCCATCCTCAAAATGAAATTTGTAGCATCAATATCCTTCACATAAAATTTATAGGACAACTAAGCATTCACTTAATGGATGGTTTCCCTTTCATTTCCAATCAATAATATATCATCCACATAAAGTGCCAAATAAATCATATAATTACCAACTAATTTGAAATATACACAATGATTTGCTTTGTTCCTTGAGAAGCTAAAGTTCCAATATACATTATCTCTTTCTTTCCCTTCATCAAAAAACTATCTGGATAATTCATGTATATTTATTCTTCTAGATCCCAATGTATAAATGTTGTCTTTGCATCCATCTATTATACTTCAAAATGAAAAGCAACAAAAACAGATAAAAAAATATAATAGAAGTTAACTTGGCAACAAGATAAAAGATCTCACCAAAGTCAATTCCCTCTACCTGGAAATAAGTTTGAACTACTAACCAATATTTGTGTTTTGCCACTCTCTCTTCTGCATTCAAATTCTTCTTAAACACCCATTTGCTTCTAATGGGATTTTTTCTAGTCAGTAACTACACTAGATTGCAAACCTCATACCTGTTGAAGGATTCTATTTCTTTAACCATGGTTTTTTTTTTTCTGTAATTTTCCATCCTTTAAATTCATTGCCTCCGTAATAGTTTTAGGATCATAATAATTAATAATGGAAATTATGTGGAATATACCTTTCTAGATACCTTCTTTACTGAATTGATCTCCTAAATATTGGACTATGTGGTTCTTCTTCTTATAATTCTTGTCCTTCTATAGAGACTAATTCATCATATTTCAATATAAACTCTATCTTTTCAGGTTCTTTCTCATTTTGTAGGACTTCCTATCTGACAACATCTTTGATTTCTCTAAATTCCACCTCTACTATACACAACCTTCTTAGTTTCTAGGTTCCAAGCTTATAACCTTTCAGACTATATTTATATTTTGTAAAGATACAAATTTTTTATTTCTTATCCAACTTACTCCTATTCTCCTTTGGAATGTGTACATAAGCATCATATAAAAATACCCTAATAGTTTTAAGAGATGTTTTCTTACCATTCCATACCTCATGTAAATTCTTGTCATCTAATCTTGAGGAAGGTGATGTGTTTTTGAGGTAAAATGCAATGTCTATTGCCTTCTCCTAGAATTTTATCTTAACGTGGCACCAATGAGCATGCTCCTTTCTTTCTACCTCAATTTCATGTTCATCCTTTACACAACTCAATTTTTCTAAGGTGTGTATGAGAATTATTTTTCCTTTATATATTACACTTCTTAAAAAATTATTTGAATTCATTCCTACATAATTATCTACCATTATTTGTCCTCAAGACCTTAATTTTCTTCTTTGGCTAATTTTCCACAAGAGCCTTTATCTCTTTGAATTTTTCAAATACCTAAGATTTCTTCCTGAGGAAATGAATCCATGTATTCCTTGAAAAGACATCTATAAATGAGACATAACATAGGTTTACCTAGTGATGGAATTGAAATTGGTCCAAACACATAAATGTTCACCAAATGTAATAGTCCCTCAAACCTCATAGCAATAGGGGAGAAACTTACTCAATTCCATTTCCCATATAAACAATGTTCATAGGTTTTGAAATATAGAGAGAAATTATACATATGTTTTACCATGTCATTATTCTATAGTAATAATAGGCCCTTCTCTCTAATATGTCCCCATATTTAATGCCACAACATAGTATTTTCCCCAAAAGTTGTAGGATTTTTTTTCATTCTTCTGCTCCACTCTCAAGAACAATTTTTTTTTGAATTAATCACTAACATTGCTTCCTAACAACCTATATAGAGTTCTAATAATAACTATCATGAGAAATACCATTTCTCCTTGAACCATCCTACATGTATCATTTTCAAATATTATTCTTATACTTATAAAAATGAAATTATGGCCAATTTAGGTATATGTAAAACACTAGGGAGTGTTGCAATCCTTTCACCCATGAGCTTTAACTTGAATTTTCCTTGTCCTATGATTCTAAATGTTGAGTCGTCTCCTAAGAAAACATCACCACCATTATATATTTCATACTCACAAAACCACTCGCTATGGGGAATCATATGAAAGGATGTGCTTGGGTTGACCAACCATGCCTCATGATCAACATGTGTACTTGAAGAAGAAAAATGCACATCCACTCCTTCACCGAAGGATGTTTTTTCTTCTAGAGGAGGAGCATCATCATATCCCTTCCCTTTCTTAGAAATTTTGAATTTACAATATTTGTTTTAATTCCCTTCTTCTTTGCACCTCCAACATACCTATATGGATTTTATTAGAGATTAAGATCTTCATGTAGATTTAGAACTCCCACTTGAGGACTAATTTTTATTCCCATTCTAGAAGAATCCTCTTACAAATGAGGAGTTTGTGTTTTGAATTTCCATATTTTTTCGTATAATCTCCTATGATAACAAGGATGATACTATATCATCGAAACTTAAAGTAGTTTCATCACTACCTATGGAAACAACCAAAGTATTCCATGAGAATGGTAAAGAAAACAATAAACTAGTACACTTATCTTCATCTAAAATCTTAATATCAATAGATAATAGCTAACTCACCAAATTATTGAAGGCATTTATATTATTTTTGATTGAGTCTCCATCCTTTATCCTCAAGTTATGAATTTTTTCATAAGAATAATTTTTTCACCAAGGACTTAAACTAATACAAAGTCCCTAGCTTTTTTGACATTTTCTTTATGTAGCTTCACTTGAAAAATTCAATAATATTGAATCTAAAAGGCACATTCGTATTGTGCTCTTTTCCTATTGATCCTTGGTCCATTATTATATTGACATCTATGTTGGTGTAATACCTATATAAAAAACAATCTACTAATATTTTTCCACCAATAGATCTTCCTCTATGATCTTCCGTAGCTTAAAATTATTCCCATTGAATTTCTTGATCTGTATCTTTGAAATATTCACCATTTTCTTTTCCCACAAGTATCTATTCCATATATCTCCCATTGTACCAGATAGGGTCTACCATAGGCCCAAGAAAAACCTCTTATCCACAAAGAATCCCCTTGAAGAAAAAATTTCTCTGATACCAAATATATTTTTAAACCTCGTACAATTAATTGTTACAAATAGATTCTTAATAAAACAAAAAAGATGTAATGGAAATACATTGATTAACACAATTATTTTACACTAGAAACCTAGACTAGAAAAACCACATATTTTCAATAAATTTTTCTTTAAAATATTATATTACATACATACATACATACATATGTATATGTATATGTATATGTATATATATATATATATATATATATATATATATATATATATATATATATATATATATATATATATATATATATCGATTATTTACCCCTATAAACCTAGGGGAGGGTCGTTGGCCGGCTATAACAGCCTCTCACATCCAACACTCAAACTCGTGACCTGCATAGCAGCAAAAACACCTTAGCAAGCATACACTAGCCACGAGCCCAAACCCCGATGAGCATATATATATATATATGCTCATCGAGGTTTGGGCTCGTGGCTAGTGTACGCTTACTAAGGTGTTTTTGCTGCTATGCAGGTCACGAGTTTGAGTGTTGGATAGCCCAAGGGCTATTATGGCAGGCGTGGCGGTTACTCCTAGGTTTATAGGGGTAGCCAGTGGGATTTGACCGTGTGTCATGCTATTACGATACTGCTGTAGTTGTTGATCCTCCTAGCACAAAAAAAATAAAATAAAAAATAATATATATATATATATATATATATATATATATATATAATGGAATTGATAAAATACTAATTCATTTACCTTGGATTAGTATACAACCATAGATACTTAACCAAAGCTACAAAACGATGTGCTAAACCACTATGTGCCACAAAACCTTTAAAGGTAAAAGCCATGTGTTGAAAACTGCCAAAAATAGATGCAAAATAGACTATCCAATTTCTTTTCAGGGAAATACCCTCGAACCCCTGTGGAAGGGGGCTTCTGCCCCCCTGTGATCCCCCTATTGATCCCAACACTATGTACAACACATGGAGGTAGTTGTACAAAGAATTTAGCACATGCCAAACAATAAAATATAGGAAATATATTCCTTTAGAAGTCCTAGCACAATGTGTACCATGCGTGATGCATGTAGGTGTGTCATGGGCACTTTTTTCATCATCAAGCTCCACATAGGTCCTTGTGGAATTTTGGGGAGAAAAACACTAGGATTGGGTGAGTCCCTCTAAATGATTACCTACAAGAAGGAGGTGTTTCTCTTTTTTTTCATCTCTAGCTAATTTGGAAGTAGGCAATGGAGCTACAAATATAGGAATCTATAAATTATCCATGCAATTGTTTCCATATTTAGGTAAATTCTTTTGTTTGTATAGATGCCAGAGGTGGAAGTTTTAGGTTGAATTCTAGCCATGTGAAGGTAAGAGCACTAGCCAATTTTTGTCCCATAATTTTTAGATTAGGTTCTTCATCCTCAAAGAAATTATTTCCATGAGGATTTATTAATAGAGAAATAATGTGTCATATGAGCTATACAAAGGTGCTAGGAAACCTCAGATTATGGATCTAGTCAGGCTTACTAGTACTCTAGATGTTTAAGTGCCAAGGGTAGTGAATTCGCTATGGAAAAAGCATAAGTTGGAAGGCTAACCTCCAAAAGACTCCATGGACCAATTTGGGTGGGTGCTCAATAAGAAGAAGAAACATGTTCAATAATGATTATTTTAGTGGAGGAAAAACCTTAAGAGAACCCAACAACCGAATATTCCAATGGTTGGAAAAGAGGAAAAAGGAATGTGGCTTCAGAGTGTAACCTCCAAAGGACCTAGCACATGAGTGAGGATGAAAATATATTACTAATAGAACACCAAATGATAAAGAAAAGCATACCTGCAAAAGACATTAGAAATTGATCCAAGCCAATTATTTTATTTTGTTGAAAGAAAATATATATCCATAATAATAGCATTAAATTAGAGTAAATTAGAACAAATATATCTTTCTCATTGATTAGGAAAACACCCTTCTTTTATATTTACATAACTCTCTAAGTTAACCCTATTTTTGTTGATTTTTGTGTAACTAAGGGATAATTTTCCCTAGAAAAACACTTTATGAGTTAACCCCTTTCACCCTGAAGTGAATTATTTATCAAGTGAAAATTATTTTTATAAGTGCAAAATTTATTTCAAATTTTTTCTATAAAGTTATTTTGACATGTGAAAGATAAAATCACATAAGTGATATAATTTGACATGTGCAAAAATGGATCAGTCTAGGAGCTTCCAAAAACCTAATTCGAGTTAGGAATTTTATCTCAAATATTCCTATATATTGAAGAGAAACATTCATTTTAAACACATCGAGTTCTATCTCTCTTGTTTCACTGATCTAGATCTTGTATTGGTGATCAAGCCTCGCATTAGTAATTTATCTCTCTTATTGTTACCATATATATTGTAGATTTGCATATATGATTATTAGTGGTACATACCTTATCATCATTAGTAGATCTGATTATTAGTGACAGATCTATTATCATTATTGGAAGATATGATTATCAGTGGCATATTTATTATCATCATTGGAAGATCTTATTATCCATGGAATATCTCTTATCATCAGTGGCAAATATGATTATCAGTGGTATATCTCTTATCATCATTAGCAAATCTGATTATCGGTGGCATATATATTATCATTATTGGCATATCTCTTATTTTCAGTGGTAGATATCTTATCATCACTAGTGATCTCTTTCACATTCGTGATAAATCCCTTGCATCAATATTTTAGCTCTCTCACTGTTAGCATATTTATTGGAAGCATGTTATTTTGTTTCATCATTGGGAGAACTAGTGTAGATTTCTCTCTCACATTTCTAGAGATTTCTTTCTTGCATTATTTTTTGAAAAATTTCTTATTATTGGCTAGATATCTATCTTGTATTATCATTGGTGGCAGATCTCCCTTGTGTTAGTTTTTGAAGATTTGATATTACAAGTCTCATCCTCTTGCAACTGAAGGATACTTACTTATTATTTGTTGCCAGATCATCTTATTGTGAAGGTGTATGGTCTTGGATTTCTATCACGCATATAGAAACTTATCTATCTCATTCATCAAAGCTAATATTCTTCTTGCACTTGTAATCCTTGCTAAAGGATCGAAGGATCAATTATCCTACATTTCTAATTAGATCTCACACTTCAAAAGATCTGCCCTAAAGGGGTAATGTTGTTGTTATTGAGAAATGGGTTTCATACTCTATTGATGTATCTTTGCTGAAAATTTAATGAATATATAATAGAAGAATATTAATAAAGGGGTTTCCCCCACAGTGGGGTTTTTCCCTTGTCTTGGACCAAATATGCTATCTTACTTTTCATTGAATTTATATTATATGGTTATTGGTTACTGTCTGCACTTAAAGGCTGAAGAAATAAGACAATTAATTTAAAAATTGCAAAATTTAACATGTTATCAGAGCTTTGGTGAAGATAATCTCAAGAACAGCAAGTTGAAGGAAATTATCTATTGAAATACCATATTTAATGCTCAGAAAACAACAATATATTAGTTTAGATGGCTACATCCCTCTTCAAGGAAAGTGATAAATTGACAGGGGATTCAAATTATTCTACTTGGAAACTCAAGATAGACACCAATTTGTATGGATAATATGTTCTAGAGTATGTCCCAGGAGGTGTACCCCAGCCTCCTGAAAATTCCCCTATTGCTTCTAAGGAAAGATACAAGAAAGGTGAGATCAAATCCTAGAAAATTATTATTGATTCTTTGAAATATCATTTTCTTACCTTTATCTCTGAATTGAAGACATATATGGAAATGTACTAACAAGATTTTTGGCATGTTTGAAGTCCAAAATCTGAATCACGTCCTTGACTTGAAGAAACAACTCAAAGATATCAAATTGAATAAGGGAGAACATATTCAATCTTATTTTATAAGGATTACTGAACTCAAAGACCAAATTTTGCCTACTAGTGAGCCCCTGTCTGATAGGGAATTGGTAAAAACAACCCTTGATGGAATTTATATAGATTGGGAAGTATTCATATTACTACTATGAGAAATAAAATATTTTTCCAACTTTTGATGAATTGATCGGAAGATGCAAGAAGGAACAATAAAGGATGATTTCAAGGGGCAGAATTAAAAGGCACAAAGAAGGAGAACCATCTACCTTCGCTGCATAAGAAAAGAAGAAGAAAGGAAATATAAATTATTCTAAGCCATAGTACACCCCAAGTTTTTCAAGAAGCGCATGAGGAATGTTGAATGTTTTAACTCTCACAAGCATGGGAACTCTGCTCAAGATTGTCCAGAAAGAAGATCCTCTTATAATAAAAGGAGTAGCAACAAATACAATAATCAATCTCTTGATAGCAATAGGAGGAATTGTGGAGGAAGAATATGTGAAGGAAGAATCAATTCTCATAGTGATCATGATCAAAAGCCTCATCCTCAAAAGAGATACATAAATAAAAGGTATGAAAATAATGTTGTTTCTTCTTAATCTGAGTGCTTTCCGATTTCAACTTTTTCTAGTGCTTCTCCTCTAGATTCTTTAGACAAATGTGTTGGAAACAATGTTAATACTAAGAGGTGGGGTGAATCAGTGTTACGGCTAATTTGAAATTTTATGCCAATTTATTTTTAATTCAAGCTTGGTAACCATCCATATAATCATCAACAACATATCATGTGAAGTAATATGCAATAAACACATAAGCACACATCATGAGCAACATGCACATTGGAAACAAAGGTTTTGCGTGGAAAGCCTTTCGGGAAAAAACCACCAAAGCTTGTTGTTGTTATTGATGTACAAATAAGAGCACCTAATCTATTACCTTAATTTGTTTGTGATCCACCACTCACAAGAAGCACCAACTCCCTTTGATTTTTTTCTACCACCCACTAGCAGGAAGCACCAATTCCCTCCTTTTGTAGACACCTGATCAACTTACCAGAAGCACCATGTGAAGAACCAAATTCACGGATTTGTTGCAAGCGCCAAATTGTAGCTCCTTGGATTTATGCAAGAACCAACTTGTAGGAGGCACTAACCACCAAGCCTTCGCAGTCACCCACTAGAGATGGAAGCACAAACTTCTTGTATGCAGACTTCAACCTACACTCAAAATATAACTTATTGCTCACTATAATTGGAAGCCTCTCCCACTGTTTTTGGCTCTTTTTTCTCCTCATCCCTTGTCCCACACATCATTCTTTGTCCTCTATGCACTCTGATCACTCTTCTCACTCTGTAGTTTCCCATTGTTCTACTCAACATCATTCACTCATCACATAGCTGACACAACACTCTGTCCACACCATGACATCATCCTTCTCTTGGCCCTTTTCTCTAGAAAACATACATCCAACACTAAAACCCTTCTGTTCCATATGATCTCATGAGGTCTCTTTCCTTTGAATAGGAACTCTCATACTTTTCCTACAAAACAAGATCACTTTTCCAAAAAGAAAAAACACGCACACACCCATAGAGCTCTTTACATAGCTCACTCACAATAATGTTGCTTTCCACCCTTGCTCAACTACAATCCTGGGTTTTGTTTCATTGCTTATTAATAGTCGATGTTGTCTCTACTTCCATCCACACTGCCTGAGAGTGTACTCCCAACATGGTTCTCCATTCTGTTGTTGCATCAAAAACTTGGCCACTGTGCCTACATTTAACACTGGGAATGGGCTCCTAATAATTTCTCCATACTGAGAATTAATTCTCTGTCAAACTGCACACTCCAACTAGGCTCCCCATGCTAATTAAATTCCCATAGAGCTTGAAAGGTACTTCAACATGGTTTCTTTGTTCTTCATTTAATCCCCTGTATTGTGCACACAAGATCATTGATGGCTTCCTTCAACTGAAGACATACCAAACACTATTCTCTGCAAATCGTGGTCCTCATCGCCTTGACTCATTGATCTTGACAGTTGATATTTACTCCAATGACCAAATATTCTGTGTGCATTAACTAGTTGTAGACTCATTCATCCTTCAACACCTATGTGCTGCAATATCAGAGCCCAAATATTTCATAACTTTATATAGAATCTATTACGATATTACAAGATCTTGATCTTGTCCATTAGCCGCTTTTGCTTCAACCCCTATTGTTTTCCCACCATGGAACTAGGTGTTGTGACCAGTGACATCAGAACTCCCTGTATCAAAATTTTATCAAATTGTAATTAGAGAGAAGTTATGAAATTGTGATACCCCGAGACTAATTAGCCCCTTTTGCTTCGCAATATATTGTTTTTATTCAATACGACTGGGTGTTGTGACTGACAACATATCACTTGGGTGTTAAAGCCTTCAATATCCCACTAGGGGCCTATCCCCTTATGTATTTTCTCTTTTCCCTTGGTTATTTTAGCTTCAACCACCAAACATTAACACATCTGAGCGCCATGTATCAGATCAAAGCTTCCTCAAAAAAAAATTACACGAGTTATGGATACTCCAACCTATGATATCCTGACCTCCATGATGCCATCATGTTGTTATCATCAACCTCATGTGGGGTCTCCATAGTGGTGACATGTTTCACCTAGATTTTCCTCATTAGACCACTCAATAAGGTTGAAAATGATTGCCACGTGTCCTCCATACATCCAGGTCATGATGATGTCATCTGCCACCGTTAGCTCCTAAGGGATAATCACCTATTTCCATGTGTCTTGTTCGAAGGGAGAGAAATGGTCCCTTGGTCCTTGGTTATGCAAAGTAATTCCTTTGTAAATCCTACTCCCCACAAATTTTGGCACTTTTAGAAGAATTAAATTAATAGGAACTTACAAAATCTTGACCTTGGATATTCCAACCTCCCGAATCTTTGAAGTTTAGAGGTACCAAGGTTCCTAACCTCTGAGGTTTTGATATTCCAACATTTCCATATTTCTTCCTTTTGAAATTCGGGGTTTCAATATTCCAAGGATCCGAAATTTGGCTTGCTCCTATATTTTGGCCTTCAACATTTTGAGACTTCGATCTTTGACCTGCTCTCATTGTTCTGAGTTTCTAAAATTTCGCCCGGTCCCTTGGTTCTAAAATTCGAGTTTCTTCCCTTGTTCTGAAATTTGGCCTGGTGACGACTTCAAGATCATAACTTCGGCCATCAATAAATTTTGATCCGAAGATCCATTCATGGACTTCCACATACCATTGGAAATATTTTTCAAGGCACTTTCTAGTGAAGAAGGTCTGACGTAGTCATTGAGCCCATTTTCTACCTAAACAATGGGTGAAAAATATATTTTGTTCTTTGCACCTTTACCCTTCTTGTGCCTAGAACTTGCTCTTCGAAGGAATTTTTCAAGGTTCCACATACCATTGGAGAGATATTTCCATGCACTCAACAACTATGCTATCTCCAAGTGTATCTCCATTGATCTCTTGATGCAGAATAAATTCTAAAGCATGGGACTCCCAACCACCATAGTCAAAATTTTATGGATTTTCCAATATGCATGATAATATAGTTATTATCTACCAGACGTTGCAGCAACCATAAGACTCCCCATAATATTGACACATCGAAGACATAAAAATAGCCCAATTACCATCACAACTAGGTTAGTGGACATCAAAGCCAACATCTGTTGCCACAAACATCCATGCTAGTCTAGTTGACTTCAATGTCAACACTCTTTCCAACTGTTAGACAATGCCAAATTCCCAACACATCTCCTAGCATGATAGTTGACATATATGACAACAATATTATAGCTAGTAGACATCCAGACAATGCGAATTGGCCAAAAATCTTCCGCTTTGGCATTGATGGCAACACCTTATCACTTATTCACTTTGATGGCAAATCCTCATGATGATTCCACACATATCCTTGCATGAGCCACCAATGGATTTATTTCCTCTACGTGGGACATCACAACTTGTTCTCCAATAAGCTTCTCTCCCCCTTTGTCATCAATGGCAAAAGACTACAAGCTGCTTCTTCTCCCCCTTCCAATCACTGACTATTGATGACAAGGGTCTAGTTGTTTCTGTGCATTCTACTTTGTGAACTTATCTTCAAGGTTTAATAACCACTACTAATCTATAAAATGGACCTTTGTGATATTCTCCCCTTGAACATATACTACCTCTTCTTTTATTTTTTCTAGTTCTAAATGCCTTAGGATGTTGGTTTAATTCTCTCTTTGTAACTACATCTTTTGTAGTCAATTAAAAATAAATTGATACCAATTAAAATTTCTCATGGTATTGTTGCTACTTCAAATACCAATAATTAGTGATGCATGAGATTTTTTTTCATTGTCATTACTGTTTCATCCTCTATGCTCACTTTTCCTGATAATTTTAAACACTTTTCCCATTGATATCATACTTCTACAATAGGTACCACTGCTTAAATAATACCAATTGCATCAAGAAATTGATACCAATGGGACAATGTACCAGGAAAACTCTTATAGCTCCTTTTTTTTCCCAGAAAGAAATGAGCCCAAACTATCAACTGACATAGTGATAAAAATTCAAATTTAAGGTACACACACAACTTATACCTAGTGTGTTGAACATAAGACTATTGGGCATAATCATATTCACAACTTAAATGAAATACGAGTATTCCAACCAAGGTGCAAACCTTTCATTAATCAACAAAATTTCTTCGTGAGGCTGACAATTGTTGCTTGCTACTGCTAAATAAAGTATCTCCCCTTGAGCCAATTCTCTTTTGTCTCTTGTAGCTGATTTTCATCTGCGTGGGGACTAATCATGTGGACCTCACTTGAATGTGGGATTCCTATCATTCCACACTTTTTCTACAGCTCATCTTCTTCTCTCACAACATAATTTTTTGTTGTGTATTCCGCATGAAACTTGTCTAGCTACACTCCTCCTTTCTCTTTTAGTCTTGATACATTTTAAATAAAAAAAAATCATTACTGTAATCAGTAAGGGGATTCATCCATACCTTCAACAATCAGATGCACCTCTATGTCTTTTCCTTCTAGCTTCCTGAATATGACTTATTTGACCTCCCTTGAGGCCATTTTCTTCCTTTACTAAAGCAAAATATATGATCTACTTCCCTTGAGAAGATAATCCTCCTTCTTCTTCCAATTGTTTTGTTGTAACTCCTATAGATAACCCCTATGTTGAGGAGGAACCAGTGCCTAGGACATCTTAACGAGTGATTTTAGGATTTGATGAAATTGTTCACTTACGCTCAACATTAAAAATATCTTTAAAACAAAATTCGTTCAAAACCTTCTTCAAGAGGGTAAATGTGAATTTGGTAGTATAAAAAACTCACCGAATAATTAATATCCAACTTCAGTGGATAAGTTACATGCGAATGAAGTTCATCATTCATTGTAGCATGTTAGGAAGAAGAATATAAAGAAATGAAACTAAATACACAGGGATGAGTGTAGAATCCAATGCATCAAACTTCAGTAAGAAATGGATAAATGGAACACTAAATGACATACCAAATTGCATGGATTTCATATTATGGATGTTAAATTTTACAAATCACATGCATCTTAAATAAAAATAATACATAGATGAATCCATAATTTCATAAAAACACACCCAACATCTACGATTACATGTAATATGAGAAGAAAATGAGGATAAATGTAAATAACACATAAGAGAATACATACCACAGCCTCATGTAATCTATAATTACCAATTTTTTTTATTAATATTTAGACACATCATACATTTTTCATTCATAGGTGTAGAGCTCCCTTTGAGAAAACAAAAATTGGAACCCTTGATAATGTAGCCTAAACTGTTTGTTATAGGGCCTAAGGAAGAGGACCCCTTACAAAATATTCCTTCTTGATATTCCTGTGATTCATCATAAAAAAATATGTGAGTGGGCTAGTAGCACATCTCTACTAGCCGAATCCTAAATAATTGGACTTCATTTCTTGAAATAGAGATATTTACAGAAAAAATAAAATAGTAAAGTGTCATGATTGACACGATTAGAAAAATATTCATTCATGGTAGACCGACTTAGGAGGAAATTTTGTTGGATTGATGATATGGTGAAAACCTGATAATAAATCTTAAGACCTGTGAGCCCTACATAGTTTGGCCTGGAACAAAATAAGGTCTTCACCAACCCTAGCAGTTGGAAATCTCTCCTTAAATAGTTAACCATTGTTTTTCTCTTCAAGGTGGAGGTTTTGTCATGGGATGAATCAAATATACTCTTAGCCTCTACTAGAATTTGACTATAATTCTCCCATGGGATTAGTACTCCTACGAGGTCCCAACAGTTGGGAAATCTTGCTTGAACCCTCTGCTCAAGCAATGAATTAAAAGAAGCTACATCCTTTAGCACTATCTCTGGAAATTCTTCTGATTTAGCTTTGGACTCTTCTTTCTGGACTACTTTAGAGATATCCATGATTGCGGACACTCGATCCACCACATGTATGGCCCTCAAGTCACTGAGTAGTTTTTAATTGACAATTTGAATGAATATTTTAGCAGCCCAAGCATTCCTTTCACCCTCCTCTTTGTTAGATAATATGAAGAACTCATAATCATTCATTACAATTTTTTTCTCTATCATCAGAGTTATATACTCCCATTTTTTCTTCATATCTATTATCACTTCATCCCATATCAATTGTTTAGCATGGAGGAGAGACATTTTTCCTTTCAGTCTTCCTTTCAGCTCAGTGATTTCTTGATTAGATGCGAGTAAATTCTTGTTGATTAGTTCTTCATTGTTCATGGCAGTATCGAGTTGTTTCTCCTTTTGTGCAAGGGCTCACTGGGTATTGTATAAATACACATGTACCTTATTGAATTCCCCTTATGAGAGTTGTAGCTCGGTGAGGGTCTTAGTAAGCTATTCTGTGGGGTTTTAAGGATTCTCTAACATGAGCACTACAAAAATGTGGGAGTATGTTTTTTTCTAGAGCTCTGCTACCTGATGTTTGAGGGCAACCACTTCATTATTTTGATCTATTAGCTCCTTGGATATGATCTCATTTTCTTCTTCCACGTGTGCTAGTTACCTAGGCTGCACATGTTCACTAGCATGAATCTTTAGCTTATGCCTCAATTTCTAGACCTCAGCTTGTGAACTTTGGATAAGGGTCTCAAAAGAAGATTTGTCTTCTAGATTCACTCCCATCTTCACAATTAGTTCCTTAGAATTCTTGTTCTACATATGTATTTCTCTAGAGTTATCTCTCTCTTGCTTCAAATTTGTTGTAGCCTTCTACAACAACTTTCTATCTTTTTATTAGAAAATAATATATTACATAGAAATGGAACACATGAAATATGTGGAAACACAAACACATAAAACATACTAAACAAGAGAGACACAGATATACATGGTTCACCCAATTTGGGCTATGTAAAACCCGAAAAGCCAATCCTTCCTTTATATTATCTAGCAAAATGTAGAGACACAACCTACATCAGATTCGCTGTAGTATCCTATGTTATCTCTCACAATCCCCCTTTCTGTTTCTCACTCATAATACTCATACAATAAACAACCGCAATACAATACCCTCATAAAACATAGGGGTTTCCTTCTAGGGAAACAAACCTAAATTAAATATAACTTCTACCATCATATCATCTACCTAATGAACGACCCAGATTGACTAGAAATTACAATATTTTACAAGGAAAATTTACATATGTTTTTAGGTTTGGGGGCATTGCCCCTGAAACCCCCCTCCAGGGGGGGGTTCCATAAAGTCGCAATCACCCCCTTGGACCCCCTAGGTAGCATTTAAATGATAAGCGGCATTGCCACCCCATTAAGAATAGGGGTCCAATGATGTGATGCATCTAATAAAAGAGTATAATCATGCTCCACACCCAACACTTTTCTTACGGTCATGGCATTCCTTCTTAGTTCATTTTATAACATTTCTTCCACCGGCCTATGGAATTTGATCTTGTCAAGAAGAGAGAAACTTGTCAAATCCAGATATATGTCGAAATCCCTAAGCTGTGAGCATGATGGTAGAGACTATGCCAATGGGTGGTGAAATGAAAAATTCATCTAATTCCTCTCCAGGTCTGTGGAAGTCAAGAGTCTAGTCTGACAGGGGACTAAATGTGATTCCAATTGTTGCTACATATCTTCCCTGATTTTCCTATTACATTATTCTATTGATTTCCTTGTAGGTAAAATGGGTTCTGTCATAGTTGAAATCTCTATACAACTCAAAATGGCCACCTCTAAAGATCAGGAGGCAACACCTTGAAGTGGGTATTCTAAAGTCACCTGAAAGCCTGGATGGTCTAGTTTTATCTCCAGAAACCTAGTTTCAATTTCCTCTTGCTGATGTGAATGACCTCCATCTCCACATCTCCTTTTTTGTGCCTTGTCCTTTGTTGTTGGAGTCTTAATCTCCATTTATGTGTTAATTGGCCATGAATCCAGGTTAGCTTTCGACTCAATCTCTGGCCTACAGTCATGATCATAAGTTGAAGCATTAATGCTTTTTCTCTTCTTTGCAATGACACCATGAGGGTCTAATTACAAATATCCCCCATTTCAAAATTCATTTATTTTAGAAAAATTTGAGCTAGATAAAAGGCTAACCTAGTGTTAACAATGAAAGGGCCTAAAAGCTTACCCATCTTGAACATATATCCCTTTTTAGAAGGGAAAAAATGGATTTGGTCTACGTGTAGGTTTTATTTGATAAATTCCAGGGAAAATATCTCATTGGTGTGAACACAGGGAGATGACAAGCGGGAAGCTCACAGCCATAAACCCTAATCTCAGTATAATCCTAAAAAAAATACCAATAACCCACCCTGGTGTCCTTACTGAGATGGAGGATCTCTTTCCATCGGGGCAAGATTCTTGGGGGGAAGACATTATGGATGATTTTATATGCAATGGCCATATAAGAGGATATAAATTGGGAGTAGCCCTCATTGTTAGGTTTTTGCCTAACAACAACATCCCAATAAAAAATAGACGTCATATACTTGTTTGAATCCATCAAAATAAGACCTATGCACTCAAATTCATCTACATGGGTGGACAGGAACAAATAAAACATTAAGGAATAAGATCTAAAATATGAGGTGACAGGGAAGTGATGCAACTAGAACTTGATAGACTCATCCAAGAAGGAAGGTTTATAAAACAAGTGGCCTGGTTACATCATCTCCCTTAGAAATCATATGGCTTTGTTAGCCATATTGGAATCATCATCCCCAAATAACTGATAAATTAGAGAAAAGATAAGCTGCACTATCTCTCCGAAGGTAGATATTGGGAAATTTTCAGAAATAGGAAAAGGTTGGAAACCAAGGGCCAAGATAATTTGCAAAAAGGAAAGCTGCTCACTAGCTGAAAGGGCACTGTAACTATAAAACAGGGTAGTTTTAGTGAATTTTTGCGGCTCAAGAGAAATTGGGTATGCTCGATATTTTTGAATCAACTCTGGGGTCACTTCCAAGATTTTGTCTCCAGTAGAAGATATGAAACAATTATTTTTCTCCACATATGATGTAACCAAATGAGAAATAAACTAAGAGAAATTATAAATGAAAGATGCAATTGTATAATAGAGCCCTCATTCAGCTACTCTAAAAGGATCCTCTCCCAAGACATAGTGGCCATACATGTCGAAACGGAAGTTCGACAAGTGGTATGAATTGGGTGGGTCAAATATTTGCACCTCTATGAGAAATTGGGTATGTTACAGATTTTTGAATCAACTCTGGGGTCACTTCCAAGATTTTGTCTCTAGTAGAAGATATGAAACGATTATTTTTCTCCACATATGATGTAACCAAATGAGAAATAAACTAAGGTAAATTATAAATTAAAGGCACAATTTGATAATAGAGCCCGATTTAGCTACTTTAAAAGGATCCTCTCCCAAGACATAGTGGCCATACATTTCGAACCGAAAGTTTGATAGGTGGTATGAATAGGGTGGGTCAAATATTTTCACCTCTGTGTCCATCGGTGGTTCGATATTGGAGGAGGGTTTGAATTCCTGGGATTTGGGGGTTTTTGGGGCCAGTTTCTTCATCTTTAGGATAGAGACAAAAAATTGTAGGTGGGAAGTTGGCAGATTACTTGGTTGACTGGGTGAGAGTTTGAGAATGAAATTGGTGGGAGCTTTGGACAGTCCAGTGGATGAATGACGTCATGGAACAGTAAAAAAAAGAGAGATATTTTCAATAGGAAGAAAAATTTTGAATTCAAGGGATTGAACCAAGAAGGACTCTTATAGATCGAGGAGAAACGATCATTTGATGTGAGATTAGGTCATGAGGGGAGGACATGTGCCAGAAGATGATTGGAGGGATGAAATTTGGATGAGAGAGGGGGGGGGGGGGGGGGGGTGGTATTTTACCATTACCTTCAATGCTCACTTGTTGATGTTATCGGTGGGTCCTTGCGTGGTGGGTGGTCCGCACCTCTCTTCGGTGAGTGGATGAATGATATAGGATCAAGTCGAGACCCCCCACAATCAATATAGCTCATTGATAGATCTATTCCACCCTACTGAATTTTCAATTCCTGGGGGTAGCACCCATGTATCCATCACACAAGTCCCACCTCTAAGTGTCTCCGAGGGTCGATCAGGCGGAGATGAACGACGATTCACCTAAGGAAATTCTTGACCATTAACAAAATATTAATTCTTATATTTTTTCTCTGGTTCTACTATTGCACCCACCCAGTAAAAGGTTTTACTGCTGCAGTATTTTACATTGAAGACCTATAGTGTACTGCTAGGGCCAATTTTTTTCCACTTTGGTGAATCCAAAAATATTTTCACTGGGAATTTAAATGGAACCGTTCAACACACATACAAAAACTAGTGGAAACAACAACACTTTCAATGGTCGAGTCCTAACATAAGAATTACCTTCCACCATCTTATATTCCCTTATTTGGGATCTATCTTGACTATGCAAGGCTCGAGGAAATTCTCCTTCAACTCCTATTTATTCACCCAGATCCTCTTTCTACCTTTTTTCTTTGTTTGTAAGAGAATGATAATTGGGTTTTCATTTCCATTCTTCACTTGAGGCTTGCGTTGATCGCAGCTAGAGACTACAAAGAACTATATCCTTCCTTTATTTAGCTAGTCCTTTTGACATAGAGCATTGAAGACATACTTAGATTCCTTTACTCTTTTATCTCTTCTCAACCTCACTGGCCGACTTGCTTTGTTCTATTGCATCATCTGTGAAGTAGGATTCATTCTTTTATATTTCTAGTTCACTGCCTTATGCCCAAAATTTCCACAAATGTAGCATTCAATAGGGCTTAGGAATGGAGCCAAAATATTTATATGCTTGGAATCATTCCTATCAGAACTTGCCTCATAGCCAACATGATTTTTCCTGGACACTTTGTGTGTTCTTGGGTTGCTTCTACCCAACACATTTTGTTTTCTTACATTCCATCTACAGTCTATGGATTTATTTCAAAAATTATTTCAAGAAAAAAAATCCATAAAATGGATTTGGAGGACTAAAGATACATTTTAATTGAGTGCCTTTTCCTTGAGGAGGAAAGGACCTCTGCTAGTTCATCATGTGCCTTCCATGGAAGTTTGAATTACTGCCTTCCATTCTTCCTTGCCATTGCTTGGCTCTCTTTTGTTTCTCTCCTCAATTTTGCATAAAATTATTTTGTTTCCTCCTCTTATCTTGTTTTTGTTGCTTTCCTTGCTGATGTTTATGTCCAACAACCTCTTTTCCTTTGTTTTTGTTGGAAACTCCAACTTCCCTTATTTGGATAGCCAACCATTTAGCCTTTTCCTTATTGTATATTGTTTCTTCTTTGAAACCCAAACCAACCTTAATGAGAGGAGATATTTTCTTAGAAAACATTTCATCCAAGGCCTTCTTGATATCCTCAAGATTTTGATACTAAGGAAACTCTTTATTTTACTTTTCTAAGCCATGTCTCAATGAGACTACTTCAAATTGTATTCTCTCAAAGTGAGCTTCTCTTTAATATAGATGAATGGCTAGCCTTCCATTCAATCTTCTAGCATCTTATTATTTAGCATTTATATCAACTATTTTTTTTCTCAAATTCTCATTCTCAAGTTCATACTCGTGCAACTTCTCCTTTTTCTTTTGATAGCTCCTTGATCTCTTTTAGAGCAGAGATCAACTTCTTCCTAAAATAGATCCTTTCATATAGATAATTTTATTCACTATCAGAGGTGTTGGATGAGTCACCACAGAGATCTCAAGCCATCTCCATGTCCATGGAATCTTCCACAGTTATGAGGAGTATTGCATCTTCATAACTTCTAGTGATACCCATATTCTCTTCATGAGATATAATATTTTCTTCTTCAGAGGATCTCTTATTTTATATCTCTACTAAAGTGGGTCTATCTTCATTTCTACTCCTAATTTCATGAATATCTATATCCTCAAGTGATTCACAAGAACATCTAGATAATTAATGACCTATTTATTTACATTTATCACAAGGAAATGGCTTACCTTCTGAGTCACATGGCCTCTCATCCAGTTCTTCTTCTTCACCATCATTGGAGTGAATTTCATTAGTTTTATCATAGGAAGAAATACCTTCAATATTTTGAGGATATTTCATTTTATATGCATTCTCATTTTTCTTCCTTTTATTCTTATCGCAAGCACTTACATGTTCTAGTTCACTACTTGAGAAACAAGGTTCTTCGGCCTTTAATTGAGCCACATTGCAATATTTTCCATACAGACATTTAAATATGCCCAACATTTAATTTTTTGACTCACACTGCCTTAATTTATTAGCATCTGTCTTAGACAACCATTTCATGATGATATACTTAGATTATGCATTGAAATCATTCCTCTCTCCATATATCATAGATAACTAAATGTCTTCATTGATTATCATCAAGTAGGCTTCAATTCTGATCTTCCATAGCTCATAGTCTGGTCCATTTAAAAATGGAACTCCTTCTGTTGTTAGCCAAAGTTGATTAACCACCATTTCCCTTTGATATAACTTCTAGTGATTAAGCTATTTCTGAAGGAACTTGGCTCTGATACTAATTGTTGGAAACAATGTTAATACTGAGAGGGGGTTGAATCAATATTAAGGTTAATTTTTAATATTATGCCATTTTTTTTTTTTTGGAAACCATCCATATAATCATCAAAAACATATCATGTGGTAGCAATATTAAATCAACACATAAATAGATATCATGAGCAACATGTACATTGGACACAGAGGTCTTACATGGAAACCATTTCGGGAAAAAACCACCAAAGCTTGTTGATGTTTTTTATGTAAAAATAATAGTACCTACTCTATTCCATGAATATGTATGTGAGACACCACTAATAAGAAGAACCAACTCCCTTTTATTGTTTTCTAGCACCCACTAGTAGGAAGCACCAACTACCTCCTTTTGTAGACACCTGATCAGCTTACAAGAAGAACCATGTGAAGCAACAACTTCATGGATTTGTTGCAAGCACCAACTTGTAGCTCCTTGGATTTATTCAAGCACCAAATTTTAGGAGGAATTAACCCCCAAGCCTTCTTAGAAACCCACTGGAGATGGAAGTACCAACTTCCTATATGTAGGCTCCAACCCACACTCAAAAGATAAATTACTGTCCACTTTAACTGGCTAGCTCTTTTCCTATTTTCAACTCTTTTTTGTCCTTAACTCTTGGCCCACACAACATTGTTTCCATCTGCTCACTTTTCTCACTATGAAGCAACCCACCTTTTTTCTCAACAATAGTCACTTGTCTCACAACCCACAAAACACTCTCTCCACACAACAAAATCATCGTGCTCTCATACCTATGCTCTCAACAACATACATCCATCACTCAGCCCCTTCTATTCCACAGCCTCTCTTGGGGTCTCTTTCATCCACATAGGCACTCTTAGCCTTTCTTTACAGAGAATTCTCACTTGAAATCACATAGTAGCAAACACACACCCACCGATCTCTCCACACAGCTCACTAGAAATAACGTTGCTTTCCCCCCTTTCTCAAATTCAATCCTTTGTTTTGTTTCATTGATTCTCATTGGTTGATGATGTCTCTGCTACCATCCAAAATGCTCAAGAGTGTACTCCATTCTACTTTTGCATCAAAAACTTGGATATTGCACCTACATTAAAGACTACGAATGGTCTCTTGAGCATTTCTCCATACTGAGAATTAATTCTCAGTCCAACTATGCACTCCAACCAGGCTCCCCATGCTAATTAATTTCCTACTAAGCTTTAAAGATACTTCAGCATGGCTTCTTTGTTCTTAATTTAATCCCCTATAGCATGCACACAAGATTAAGGATGTTTTACTTCAAATCAAGACATGCCCAACATTCTTCTCTACAAATCGCAGTCCTCATCGCTTAGACTCAATGATCTTGATAGTTTCTATTTACAATAGTGATAAACTCTTATGTGCACATGTACTCTTAGTTGTCGACTCATTCATCCTTCAGAACCTCCGTGCTGCAATATCAGAGCCCAAAAATTTCATAACTTTATAAAGAAGATGTTATGATATTACAAGATCTTTATCATAGCCTTTATCCCCTTTTGTTTCACCCCTTATTGTTCTCCCACCATGTGACTGGGTTTTGTGACCAATGACATTGAAAATGCATGTATCAGAATTTTATCAAATTGTAATTAGAGAGAATTTACAAAATTTTGATACTAAGAGGTTGACCTTTATCCCCTTTGCTTCTCCATCTATCATTTTTCTACCATAGGACCGGCTGTTGTGACCGACGTCATAGAACTTGGGTGCTAAGGCCTTCAAGATTCCGTCGGGGGCCTATCTCCTTGCGTATTTTGTCTCTGACCTTAGTTATTTTATCTTCCATGACTAAATGCCAACACATAAGAGCACCCTATATCAAATCACAATTTTCTCAAAAAAACAATTACACATGAGTTATGAAAACTCCAACCTACGATATCATGTTGTTGTCATAAACCCCATGTGGCGTCTCCATATTGGTGACATGTTTCACCTATATTAGCCCCATTAGACCATTCAATAAGGCTAAAAATTACTACCACGTGTCCTTCACATAGCCATGTCATGTTGACGTCATCTGTCACTATCAGCTCCTTAGGGCCAATCACCTGTTGCCATGTTTCTTGTCCGAGGAGAGAGAAAGGGTCGCTCAGTCCTTGGTTCTACAAACAAATTCATTTTTAAATCCTACTCCATTCAACCTTCAACACTTTCAAAATAATTCAATTAATAAGAACTTATGAAATCCTGACCTTTGATATTCCAACCTTCCGAAGCTCTAAAGTTCCAAGGTCCTGAGGTTCCTAACCTCCAAGGTTCCGATATTCCAACCTTCTGAGAATTATTCCTTCTGAAATTCGGGGTTCTGATATTCCACGGTTCCAAAATTAGGATTACTCTGATATTTTGGCCTTCTAAGATCCTGAGATTCTAACCCTCGGCCCGCTCCTCTGGTTCAGAGGTTCTGAAATTCCGCCTACTCTCATGGATGCAAAATTCAACCTCCTTCCATTGTTCCAAAATTCTGTCTGCTAAGGATTTCAGGATTCTAACTTCGTCAATAAATAAATTTTGATATTGAGATACATTCATGTAATTCCATATACTGTTGGAAATATTTTTCAAAGAAATTTATAGTGGAGAAGGTTTGACATAGTATTTTAGCCCATTCTCTACTTGAAAAATGGCTGCAAACTTTCTGTTGTTATTTTCACCTTGAACCTTCTTCGTATGCCTAGAACATGCTCTTTATTAGTATGAATCTTTCGTCGTAAAAGATCACTTTACCTACGCATAACAAATAGCCCTAACATCAATTATGGCTGCCAAATATCTTTAAATATGCAATCAAGCGATCTAAATAATGCTGCACAAATCTAGATCTAAGCATAAAAGACATTAAGCAGATAAAATAAAATGAGGCTCCATGCATCCAACAAACAAGGCAAGAATGATGTATTTGAAAGAATTTTTATATTATATTGAAAAGGGGCACCTGATAGGAAAACAAGAAAGGTGTTTTCTAGTTCTCCTCAATGGGATGGGTTCTTGATAGTCCTCAGCACTTCAGATCTAGAATCTCTCTCTCTTTTTGGTATAGAAAACCCAGACAAACATAGAACTCAATGGGAGCTCGCAAGGAAAAAGTGGAGAAAATGTGACCAAGTGTATAGATCCAGAGGTGATCTTTAGGCAAAAAAAGGTGACTAATGAATGGGAAAAACCCTTCTATTTATAACAAAATGTTGGGGCGATCTAGAACTTGGTGCATGAATAAAATATTATTAATCAAATTCTAGAACCACCCTTTAGGAATATTTTATTATATTTGTTGGAGGGAAAAATATTTTTGACTTGGGTCAATTCCTTTATTTATAAATAATAAATAAATAAATGATTTATTTACTATTTTTAAGGAAATGGTGGGAATATAATTAAATAAATAATGATTTATTTAATTATTTATAAATGATTTAGTCAAATTTAACTAGGAATATTATTTAAATAGGATTTAAATAACTTATTCCTAAGAAATAATCAAATAAATAAGGATTTATTTAATTGATTTCCTTGTTTTGGGTTAAATATGACCAGGAAATATAAACAAATATAGATTTGTTTATTATTTCCTTTTTGGGTTTCCTGTTTAGACCATAAACAACTTAATAAAGGTGTTTTACTAAGTTATTTCACATAGTGAAAGCAATTTTACTTAGGGTAAAATTGGTCTTACATGGTGTACTTGGGTTCATCTAATGATAATAGGTTAGATGAACAAGAAATGGTGTAACAGATTGCCCCCCAATGTACGAGTGTTAGGAGAAAATTGTATGACCAAAGTACGTTGTAAGAACTCAATCACTAGACATCAAGAGGGAAGTCAAAGAAATAAATGTAAGGTAGTCTAATGTGATAAAGGACTAGACCCTGAGGAGACAAGACTTACAGGTGAAACAAGTCTCTAGTTTATGAAGTGGTACCTGTGCTAAAGGCGGCGGGGGAGGCATACCTATGCCCGCCGAGACAAAGTACAAAAGAATAGTATGTCCAGTAAACAAGGAACCGAATTATAAAGTACATGCTGGCCTAAATACGAGCCAAAAAATAGAATGATGAATCCCACATACATGTTGTGTTTGTAATAATAGCCAGGACTTATACAATAATATTTTAGTACATGAGATACAAATACACCCCAAATGCCCCCTATACATGGGGAAGGGCTTGCAAAATCTGACTGATACATGCAAATCGAAAAGGCACTGCAAGCGGCTAAGGCTGACATCATCAAATGTAAGGAGCTGCATCAAAGGCTGAAATGAAGAACTCATTCGGGCATGTGGGGGGCTACCTATAGGGCCACCCCCTCATGAGAGTTGAGACATCTCACACACACCCAGGAATAATCAATAGCTACTGCTACGTCACTGGACCATCAAGTATACAGATCGCGATCATGCTGAAAGGAGATCGAACCAAGGTACATCGCCCTCTAGACCTGACTTCTGGAGTAAATAAACTGATGCCGATAGAAGGAGGTCTGCCATAGGTGAGGTAATAAGGGATCCCCAACTAAGGCGTGAGAGAAAATAGTGGAGCGACTAACAGACGGACACTAATGATGATGATGAAGTGGGGGATACTGAGTAGCGGATGGATGACTTCCCTTGTTAGAGCATAAAGGGAATGAATGGCTTGGCAGCGAATGACACAATATCATGAGGGATAGGGGCCAATGGGACTGAAGGCCATAATGTGCGACACGAGAGAGGGACCAAGCAATCATGAAGGATGGAGGATAATAGTGGGATACAAAGGGACTCGGGATAGACTCCATAAATGCGATGATGACTCAACTCAGATGCTCTAAACAAGGGGGACTCGATGGTGCTGCCACACAGTAAAGGTCCAATGGGGGACCATGGAAACATGAGCACAAGATGGTAACTCATGACGAAAATCAACACGAACAAGGACAAGTATGGAGGCAAAGTGGTGCCTCAAGTACAAGTGTTGTAAGTGAGGAAATCCGATTTTGAGGAGAGGTGAAGAGACCCTTCTTGGGAAAAATGTGTCTTGGTGAAGTATCAAGGTACTAAAAAATAACAGGTACCCAGAGCTCATAAACAGGCCAGGTCACACTTTTTGGGGTCTGTTCTGTGACCGGGGTAGTAGGTACTAGGCAGAAAACTGTGGCTAGTCCCAGGAGATGACCTGAAAAGTGTGACCTGTCAGAGGAAGGGGGTTGTAGCGCTGTTTTTGGCTGAGATCTCAGATTTTTATGGTTGAGGGGCATAAGTGCCCCCAAGCATGTTGTGATCATGCCAAAATGTATTAAGGGTAATCTAAACACATTTTAATGATGTGGTGTGCCATTTGTTTTCGTTATGGTTATGTAGTATGAGAAAGGAAATGGAGGGTTACCAATCTCTTTTAGTACTGCATATATGAATCAAATGGACTTTAATTTTTTGGGTTGGAATACCTGGTGTCACTATCCCAAAGAGAGGATTTGGAGATAATGAACTGGTGCTCTCCTAGGAAACCTATAGGTTGGTCAACAACAATGTCTAAGAGACTGGGTTGCGGATGTAAAATGAAGGAACGATAAGGGGTATCATCCCGAGAGTGATCAAAAGTGGTATGGGACTCTAGAGGTTCTTCTAAATGTGGAAGAATAATGGTACTAGAGTTGACATGACCAGAGACACTAGGAGAGTTGTGGAGAATTACTTCTCCTGGTCTCTCAAATATGGGTGCCCCCTTACCTAAACATTGGGTTGCAATGTAATGGCCACAAGATGTATGTGGTTCAAATGCATGGTTTTGATGTAAGGGGGAATAGAAAAAGTCAGGGGAGATGATTCCTTCCATAATGTCATCATCGTGATAGAATATGGGGTGACTAGTGGAAGAAAGACCACCTGACGCGGCGAAGCTACCTAACTCATCATCATGAGAAGAGAGGTTCACATGTGCATCGTCACAAGGGTTGAGCAAAGAGTAAGCAGATAAAGGATCGACCGATGGTCAGCCCAAGGTGATCGCTGAAGGAAGGTTAAGTGAAACAACAAGGGAGGATTCAGAGGGAATGTTCCTCGAGGGTCTCATGGATGATGATAGGTAGAAAATGGTGGATGAAGGCTCCGTCATCTTGACATTAGGAGGGGGAATATCAATGGGAGTAGTCATATCTGGTAGTTCTGCCGAAGAAAAATGCGCAAATAGGGGAGAGCTGGACTCGTTGTGCTTGGCCTCGAATTGGTGGACTGCGGCTAGAGAGGAGTGGAAGTCTTCGAGGCGGGGAAAAAGGTGGGTGTAATGGCTATGGAGATCACACAAAGCATAGTGGTGGTTGGTGTGAATAGTCTTGGGGTTCTTGGCCACAGTCGCGGAAGGAGAAGACGCTTCTGGGACCATGGACTCAGGGAACGCGACATTAACCATGGGCTTGAGATGAGGCAGTTCAGGACAGGTATGGGTGGCGTGGTCGAAAACATCACACAAAGCACACTAGATGGTATGCTTTGGAGGTTGAGGAGGAGCAGGGTTTGTTGGGGAAGCCTTGTCCTTTGATGCCCCATTGTGAGCTTTGCCCTTCTTACCCAAAGCGGTCGCAACAGGAGGTGGTTCCTGTTGAGGTGACTGAGGCACTGTTGTAGTGGGAGAAGTCATGGGGACTGGTTGAACCGGGGTCAAAGCAAGATAAGGTTTGGGTTGACCAGGCGGGGTAGTGGCTATAGGTTCAAGGTACCAGACGGGTATGCTCAGGCTCAAATTGTGGAGGGAGAGGGTGGCCATGATGGGAATCGAATAGACTTCAGGAGGGGGAGCAAGGAAAGGTATCTGACCAGCAGGGTAATGGCCAGGAGGGACGACGCCAAGATGGTTAAGACTTGGGGGAACCGACCCAGGAGGGTAGAGAGGCTCATGGGTACTAGCTGTAGGGGAAGAGCCAGAAGGAAGAGGTCCAGCTGGCGGTGGTGAAGGGCTAGGAGCAAGTTGCGGTGGGCGAGGTTGATATTGCTGATGAGCTGAAGCGGGCCGCGTGAGGTCGGCCCGAGA
The DNA here is from genome assembly GCA_034641835.2 of Pinus albicaulis. Lineage (NCBI taxonomy): Eukaryota > Viridiplantae > Streptophyta > Pinopsida > Pinales > Pinaceae > Pinus > Pinus albicaulis. Next base: position 91,082,682 of record CM076576.1, read on the forward strand.
CAATTGCATCATGCAAAAATTCGCTGAGCTGGGGTTAGAGACAAGAGGAGGCGGAAGACCAGGGAAGGTTCCAAGCAAGGAGGAGTCTTTGTAGACGCTGAGGGAGACATTGGTCAAAGAATCGACGGTTGGCTTATTAGCGACAGAAGAGATGATCAACTCAGGGGATGTCTGAGATTTTGGCTCATGATATGTCAACTGGTCAATTGTGAATATCTTTCCATTATGAGGGAAAACAATCTTGCGATGAACCGCAGATGGGAAAACAGACATGGCATAGGTGTAGCTACGCCCCAAAATAACATTATAATCAAGAGGGGCATCGATGACTTCAACGTCAACACAAACCGTCTTGCTGGCAAGAGTGATAGGGAAATTATGGAATAGGCCAATGGGCTAGGAGGCATGGCCGTCCCATGCACGAAGGGTGATTGTGGAAGGGGCCAGCTCAGGAGATCCAAGTTGTTTCCAAACCGAGGAAGACATCACACAGGTGGATGTTCCCTCATCAATAATACACCGAGAAACGTGAGCGGTCCGGATTTTGACTGGGATTTGGAAAGCTACAGAAGCAGGAAGGGGAGGATGCTCTGATTGACGGGCATTGAAAACAATTAATTGGTCATCAGCAGGATCTGCAACACCCATGGTGGATAGTAGAGCCTTCTTTTGAGAAGGACACGACTGGAGGAGTTCCAGTGTTGAAATGGCAGCAGGAGACTGTGCCAAATCATCTACTATGCTATACAAATGAGCAGCTCGACTAGAAGTAGCATTTCGGCGTAATGAGCCCTTAGGAATCTTGGTATGAACCTCAAATTTGGGTTGAGGGATATGCAAGGGACCATTAGATGTCGAAAGAGGCTCTGTAGAACTTGAAGAAGGTGACTCGGGGACAGACGGAGTGGGAGGCTTGGGGTACTGATGAGACCGAGTTTGAAGGTTAAGGTCGACAGGTAAAGGTTGATCAGAGTTCATCATGAGAATTTGGTAATCGAAGGAACCAGAAGGGGAAGGTTGAGTGGCCACCTGTCTTTCAGGTGGTTGGGTAGCCACAAATCCTTGATGTGCATCCACCTGCTCTTGAGGGGGTGGTGACTGTTGTTGCGAGGGTTGAGAAGGCAGGGGAGGCAAAGGTGCTGATGTTGGAGGAGCTGGAGCACTAAGCTGCAAATACGGATAATAAGGGGGTTGGGTAACAGTGTGGTAAATAGGAGGTTGGGCAGAAAGAGAAGGCATGCCAGATCCTGGATGCATGCTACTGGGAGGGGGAGAAGTGCAGGAGGTGGTGCCCCCTCCCCCAGGAAAACCATAGCTCATGGGAGGTTGAGTGGATGGATGAGAGAGAGTGCCAAAAATACCGTCGGCGGCATGAGGGGCCCTTGGTGCGTTAGTGCCACCAGGTCTGGGGAGATCAGGAAGGACGGTATAAACATAACCAGATTGAGCATAGATCAGGTCATATTTCAAGGCTATTTGGAGGGTGGCTTTTTTGGTTTGAGGAAAATGGAATGCGACATCTTTGCCGATGGCGGGTAAGAGAGATCTAAGGAACTAGTCCTTGTAGACACGGTATTCGAAGGTAGGGGATTGACATAGGCTCTTTCTTCTTCACCATTCTTTAACATGATCGAATAGGCGGGTCGCAGACGATTGACGGAAAGAAGTCAAAAGTTTGATACCAGTGTCATAACGAGGGGGAAGATGGAAATAAGATAAGAAGGCGCAGGCAAGGGTCGCAAAGGTGGTATGGAAAGAGGTGGGCTGGTCAACATACCATTTAGAAGCTTCGCCTATAAGCGTGCGTTGGAACAACCGAAAACGGATGGAATCATCAGTAATGGAATTGGATGAACACCACATGTGGAAAGATCGGATATGGTAGGAGGGATCTTCACTAGCAAGGCCTTTGAACTTGGGAATGTCGAAGGGGAGCTTGGTTGGCATAGCAGGCCAACTAAAATCATGGTGGATAGGATCATTGTCAACTAATTAAAATCAGGGAGACTAAGACCTGCCATATAAGGGAGTAAAGGGATAGTCGAGGTAGTTCCCGTGGTGGTCCCGCTAGAACCGGACCCAGCAGTAGGACTGGGGTTACTAGCGTTAGGTCCTGAACTAGACATGGTGAAGGTAATAGGGAGAGAACTATAAGTAGGGGGAGAACCCGAACAATCAGAAGAGGAGTCAGAGTGTGGACTCGAGGGAGGACTATCTCGATGACGGCGGGACAGAGTAAGTCGACCAACCGGAAACTGAGGGTGAAGGCCAAGAAGTCTCCAAGATAAACGCCTTGGAGGCACAATGATGACGAGAAGAAGAAAAACCAGCAAGGGCAGGGAGGGAAAAAATCAAGTGAGGTCAAGGGAAGAGAGGTGCAGTGACGATTGATTTTAAAGTCTTTGCCAGGTGGTGTTAACCAGGCTCTTCTTCACTTAGGGTCAGTGTGTGGCGTGTGTTGATTTTAATTTTTTAAACCCAGATGTTTTGAGAGTAAAAGAAAAAGTGTGATGCGTAACTGAAAATAAATCTGTAAATAACAGTATATAATGCTGAAATAATAGAAAATTTAATAGCTAACAATGCATCGATCAAGAAGGCGGGTCTCTCAAAACTAGTCTAAAAAGAGAGAAAAATCTAGTCAAAACACACGAAAAAGAGGCCGATAGATCTAAGGTTGGGAGGGACAGGGATCTAAAGGATAAATCTGCTAGAAAGAGGTGCAGAGAACAGCAAAGAGGCAGAGGCAAGGTTTCTGTAACAAAAGGGAAAATTAGCTAAAAGAAGGAGGGACGAAGAGGTGGCCCTAGAGGAAAACCCAAAAAAAACTATATGAGGTGATTTGAAAGGGATAAGAGCTGATCTAAAGGGATCTAAAAAGGAAGTATCAGATCTAACAATAAGAAGGCTAAAAATCTGAAAATTCATACGTCTGAAATAGCTAAAACTTGCCCACCAAAAGTGGAGGGTACTAAATCCCTAAGGGGAAATATTCCCACTTAGTTCAGTGAAACAGATCAGAAACAGGTCTAAACGGGCAGAGACGGAGGCTGGAAAACCCTGACAGAAGCTTCAGACAAACCCAGAAAAATTGCTGGAAAATTGCAGAAAAAAGTGCAGGTCGTAGGTTCTGACCTATTTTCAGTCCAGGTCGCAGGTTTGGGGAAGAAAAGTTCGTCCTTAGGTCCAGGTCACAGTTTTTGGGCAGATAAGTGCGACCTATAGATCTGGGTCTCTCGATGACAGATTTCAGAAAAAAATTTCCGTCTCAGCTGCGACTGATGTCTGTCACCTATGCAATAGGGCCAGAAATACACGGAAGTTAAAAATTTTAATGTTTGAGGGTTTTAGAGGTGAAAAGCACCATAAAAAGAGGAAAAACAGGAAACTGAAGAGAAACCCTAGGGTCTGAAATCGCTAGATATGCAGGAATATATAAAACGACAGCGGTCGCAAAAGAAAACCCGTGTGGAGTCGCCAATTGTTAGTATGAATCTTTCGTCGTAAAAGATCACTTTAGCTACGCATAACAAATAGCCCTAACATCAATTATGGCTGCCAAATATCTTTAAATCTGCAATCAGGCAATCTAAATAATGCTGCACAAATCCAGATCTAAGCATAAAAGACATTAAGCAGATAAAATAAAATGAGGCTCCATGCATCCAACAGACAAGACAAGAACGATGTATTTGAAAGAATTTTTATATTATATTGAAAAGGGGCACCTGAGAGGAAAACAAGAAAGGTGTTTTCCGGTTCTCCTCAATGGGATGGGTTCTTGATAGTCCTCAGCACTTTAGATCTAGAATCTCTCTCTCTTGTTGGTATAGAAAACCTAGACAAACATAGAACTCAATGGGAGCTCGCAAGGCAAAAGTGGAGAAAATGTGACCAAGTGTATAGATCCAGAGGTGATCTTTAGGCAACAAAAGGTGACTAATGGATGGGGAAAACCCTTCTATTTATAACAAAATATTCGAGCAATCTAGAACTTGGTGCATGAATAAAATATTATTAATCAAATTCTAGAACCACCCTTTAGGAATATTTTATTATATTTGTTGGAGGGAAAAGGATTTTTGACTTGGGTCAATTCCTTTATTTATAAATAATAAATAAATAAATGATTTATTTACTATTTTTAAGAAAATGGTGGGAATATAATTAAATAAATAATTATTTGTTTAATTATTTATAAATGATTTGGTCAAATTTAACTATGAATATTATTTAAATAGGATTTAAATAACTTATTCCTAGGAAATAATCAAATAAATAAGGATTTATTTAATTGATTTCCTTGTTTTGGGTTAAATATGACCAGGAAATATAAAAAAATATAAATTTGTTTATTATTTCCTTTTGGGGTTTCCTGTTTAGACCATAAACAACTTAATAAAGGTGTTTTACTAAGTTATTTCACATAGTGAAAGCAATTTTACTTAAAGTAAAATTGGTCTTACATGGTGTACTTGGGTTCATCTAATGATAATAGGTTAGATGACCAAAAAATGGTGTAATGCTCTTAATAGGAATTTTTCAAGGTTCTGCATACCATTGGAGATATTTTTCCATGCACTCACCAACTATGCTATCTAAGAGAGTATCTAAGTCGATCTCTTGAGGTATAATAATCTATAAAGCATGGGACTCCCAACAACCATAGTAATCATTTCACAAATTTTATATTAGGATTGATACTATGGTGATTCTATACGAGAGGCTGCAACAACCATAGGACTCCACCTAAGCTAGACACATGAAGCACATCAAACTAGCCCAATTACCATCACATATAGGTTGGTGGACATCAAAGTCAACATCTGTAGCCACAAAAATCCATGCTACTATGTTTGAAATAAATTCCAACACTCTTTCCAACTGTCAACAATGCCAGCTGCCCAACACATCTCCAATCATGTTTGTTGACATTAATTCCAACACACTTGCAGCCACTAGCCATCCAGACAATCAAAATTTTCCAACAAGCTAGTTAGTGGATAGTGGTTCCTCTAGGAATTTCTCTGGTTATAAAGAAGTACTCTCTAATTTGGTTGTGAGGGAGATTGGTTTAAACATTATCCTTGGAGAAAAAATACATACCTTGTAAAAGGGTTTGGTTTAGTTTCTTTTCATTAGGTTCTTGGAGAAACTATTCACCTTCAAGATGTTTCGTATGTACCTTGTCTAAATAAAAATATTGTATCTATATAGTCTCTAGATGATAAAGGAATAAATGTGGCTTTTATAAAAGGAAAGGTGTTAACTTGGCCGAAGAAAACAAACATGAAAAATTCTTTTAGTCTTGGATTGAGAGTCAAAGGGCTTTACAAAGTCAATGGGAGACCTATTAAAGTTAAGGTGCAATAATGAAATTTAAATCAGATCAAGTTATGAAACCACAAATTTTCTCATCTTGATTATAAGGCACTAACAAAAGTAAAGAATATGGTTTTTAGAATGCCAAAAATCCAATCAAAACATGATGGTGTTTAACCTGGTTGTGAAAGTGGAAATAATACGAGAGGGGCTTTCCCCTCTAGCAGTACCAAAACTCATGACATCCTGCAGCTAATTCATTTAGATTTGTGTGGACCTATGCTAATGAAATCCATAGGTGGATATTTGTATTTTTTGTAGAAACTTCAACAACCTCCAAAATTTTAGCCTATACCAAATTTCAGAGCCTTTCTCGGTCTCGTTTATGGTCGTGGAAAAATTTGAAGTTCATTTCATTTCTTTTCTTAAAGTGGTGTGATCCCTTTCGTAAGATAGGAAAAATGTCACCTTTTGGCATCTTGGATACTACAGTGAATGCATAAGCTTGTTCCAATGATTTCAATATGTCATATTTGTGTAAATTAAGTATTTTTCGCACTCATTTCCAAATTTCGGAGCATCATCACAATCGTTGTAAAGTGTATCTTTGGTGCCGCACTTGTTGTAACTAGTTGTAAAGTTGTCACATGAAGGAGAATGATTTTTCTATATATCTTGGATGATCTATGTTTTTTGAGTCATCAAGTATGGTAAGTGTGTGATCACAGTCAAAGTCCATCAATGCTCACTTCAATATCATCAGTCCCACACTTAACCGTTCTCTGGAAAAATTCCTGACCGAGCAACTCAAATTGTCCAAGCCTTCCTTGAGCTATGCACTTCACAGTCTCGGTCCTCTAGCTATGACCTTACTGCTTCGCACTGCGCAATGCATAGTACTAGCTTCCCTAGACTGCTCCATTGCACAGTTTTTTTCACCAAGACCTGACCTTGACAACTGGAATTGTGTAGTTAAGGCCTCCATATTGGCTTGAACTATGTACTTCGCAAATTCAAGTTAAAATATCATCCCGTGAACCTTAGAAATATGCATTGTGCATTCAACCAACCCTCCTTTAACTCCTGAAATGTGCAGCTGGATTTCCCAACTCTCATCACTATTGTCTATCCTCACTGACTCTAGAAACGGCGCAGTCATGTTCCTCCACCCAACCTGAAATGTGTATTGCACAGTCTCAAGGCTCAATGCTACCCCCTGCATGCCTGAACTGTGAAGTTGCATAGTCACTGAGCCTCCTTGCTAACCCGACCACTTGTCCTAGGCTCAGTTCATGGACCATAATGCATCAGCTTAGGTTAGGGGTTTTCAAATTGATGTCATCTCGTCATGAGTGAGTTGTAGGAATAGGTACTATATCAAGTGATGGGGAGATGATAAAGGAGTAAATGATGCTCAAAGACACTCTTGTAGCTTAACTTACATGATGATAGATTAAGAGAAAGTGAAAGGACACCATATTGAAACCATTATCCAAGACCTGAGATCATTGAAGACTCCCTATCACCACGGCATGGAGAGGAGTAAAGGAAAGATATCTAATGAAGATATTTAACTATCAATAGTAATAATGGTTTGACATTTCCATGTCATCATGAAATCCATGTCAGTAGTGTCCTGTCATGTCATGTCCTGACTTGTCACGTTGTCACATCACTATGGTATATCATTTCGATTGTAATCAAATTTATTGTAAAGTGGAAGTAGAAATGACACACGTGAATGTAAAGGGTCATGTAAGTTGAAAATTCATAGGAAGTTGAACAACCATGAGGTTAGTCAAAGAGACACCCCTGGCTATATATACTCCCTCATTGTATCAGCAAATGAATTTTCACCTTGGCTCCACCAGCAAAGAAATAGAGAGAATATCTAGTTCTTTTGTGGAGAAAGGAGTGGATCCAACACTCCACTATTGGAGCTAGTGATGTTCATTGTATATATGTGTCTCAAAAATTTTACTTTATAAAAAAATCTTTCAAGTTCAATAAGTTATTCATGCATTACTTATGAATGTTTCTAAGACTATTCTGCGGATGTTTATACTTCATGTTTTCTTTTCACATGTACTAATATAGTTGAACTATTTTGGTTATTTTAGTGCTTATCTTGTTGAGAATGTGCTATAATGGTTGTAACTATTGTCTCATCCTTTTGGTATATTCTACAGGATATTAGACATATTTTCTCATATTACCATGTGTGTAATTGATGTCCCATCCTTGTGGAATATTTCACAGGATATTGGACAAATATTATTAAGTTTTTGTGTATAATTACCATTGCATTTGCTATGGACTATTCCGTTGGGTGTTAGACGAAATCCTTTAGTTCACATGTATCTCTTCCAGGGTGGTACTATTACCTCTCTCTTAAAGACTCACTTTTCTTCCCTTTCCCCTCTATAGTAGAAGAACCTTGACACACTTGCAATCAGAAACTCACCAAGAAAAACCCCCTTGCTTTGTGATAGTACATTAGCATCAATCTCCCTCTTTTTGACAATAAGAATCAAGGCATATATTTAAGAATAAGGAAACCAAACATTTTTTATGGATGGGAATCCTACACCAAATGGTGTGAGGTCTAATTGGGAATTCATATCGGGGATATCCCATTAATGTTGGTGGGTCCAGCACCCTCAACATTTCTGGCGCTAGAATGAGGGAAACCAGTTTGTTTATTAATAATAAACCCACCGACCCCAAAGTTACATCTTCTGATCAAGGAAACAATGTGCACTCTACCTCCCCTAATCGTTCTCATGAATTTGGTGACTCTTTTAAAACGCAGCCCACATGAACTTGTGAAATTTCATACAATCATATTCAGGCTATCTGTCCCATAACTCGTCAGTTCACAAAAGTAGTTGGATGGATCTCAGGAGTATCCAGTTTTCCATATTCTCCAAAAAAAAAACAACACCACCTCTACAGGATTATTGGTTACCACCTTCGAAGATGTAGTTCTTTCCACCCTTGAAGAGTTATAAGTTTCTATGGAAAACAAAGAAGAACCTCTAGTTTTAAGTGGTCGAGAAGGAGACAACCCACTACTCTCAGGCATAACCTTCAACTGGTTAGGCGGTGAGGAAGAAGAAAAAGAGTTATCATATTTTGACAAAGAGGATGAGGAGGAAGAAGATGAGGACATGGTAGAATAAGTTCTAAATTGGATGTACCAGGTCCCACTCACACTTTTAGGTGTGCTACATAAAATTCCAAGACACCTAGAAAAGTTGTTAACAAAGTATGACTCTGACAGAATGGTTATAGTGGAAGACCACTTGGACAATTTCTACCTACATTTGCAAATATTTTAGGTATGTTATGATGATTTTGCATGAATTTTTTTCCATGTACCTTAAATGGTAGAGCAGTTGTATGGTACCAAAGTATTCCCACAAACTCCATCCATAACTAGAGGAGCTTTAAGAAAATGTTTCTTGAGAAATTTTCTGATGAAAAGACCCCTTCCATGTTGTTGAAAGAGTTAGGTAGCCTAAAAATGGAGCTGAAAGAAAAGGTGAAAGATTTAAATCAAAAGTTGAATCATTTCTTGAACATATTTTTGGAAGACACCAAGCCTCATGACTCCATCACCAAGGACTACTACACTTCTTCCTTTCCAGCAAGAATTGCGCAATTCGTAACATGGACTATGAAACCATCACTTTCAAAAAAAAATTGAAGAAGAAATCATAGTTGAGAAATACTTGCACGCAATTGGGGTCATTGCAGACAATCAAACAACAAAGGAATCCAAAGTGTTAGAGTCAGCCTTTGCAGCTTTCCTCCAGTGATCAAACATGCTCTTACAAAGTGATTTTAAAGTGTCAAGGTCAAATTTTGTCATTTCAATGAGTTTTCAAGCAAAATTTGGTCACTAGGCATTAGGTCTAGGGTTTGTTTTCACTCTTTTCAAATTTGTCCAAATGTCAGTCCATGTCACCATTCAGCTGAGTGTATCATCATTCAGAGGGTTGTCATCATCATGTTAAGTTCCATTGGGTCATTTTACAGCTTGTTCATGCTTCAGTTGTGCCTTGGTAAGGTCCATTTCCCTCTCCTAGGGTTTTGGAGGTAATTTCTCTTGGATGGTCAAATCATCGGCAAAACTTGTATCCTGATGTTCACACACCTTCCCCTATCATTAATGTACCTTATTAAACACTTCCCATCACTGAGATCCCCCAAATTCCTCATTTTTGCACAAACCCTAGTTTCTAGCCACAACTTGGCAATTTTCTAGGCTAGGCCTGTGTTTTGCCCTTTTGGACCCCTTCCCCTCACTCAATCTCTGTGATTCCACTTTCCCCTGCTTCCTAACATTCCTCCCTACTTCCCAAAATTTCCCCAAGAATTTAGAAGCCCCTTATCCCCTTCATTTCGCTTCATTTCGACAAAATTCCTTGTTTCACACATCGGGGTAAGTTTCACTCAAAAGATGTTTCAGAGCAATAAAAGATGAATTTTGGAACACTGAGAGAGATTTTTGTTCACAACATGCCAAGTCCGAAAAACCTCTTTCACTTTTTACACAGGTATCATGGTTTTAGAGAAATATCAAAAATACCGTTGCCTCAGGAGAATTGAATGCACCTCTGAAGTGACCTTGGGAAAATCAAGATTTCTCCTAGAATGGTTGGCTAAATGACTTGGTTGATGCATCAAAGGATAACTAGACAAAACTACCTTTCCAATGAGCTATCATGAGATCAATTTGGAGTTGAGGAAGACCTTCAAAAGTTGACTGCAACAGCGCTCTGCCTTGAGGCAGCCTCATTCTGCTCATTTTGACTAGTGTTGGGAGATTTTATTTTTGACAGGGTAAATGAAATCCAAATTGCATAATTCCACTTGTGTTGGAAATTAGACTCCAGGATCTTTCCCACGAGCTATCACACGCCCGATTTGGACACCGGGAAGGCCTCCAAAAGCTTCCTGCAAAATGCACTATGTGGCAAGAGGCATGCGACCCACTTGAGGGGGATGCGACCCACTTGGCAGATGCGACCCAATTGTGCGTTTTGGCCAGTGTAAATTTGAACGCATGCGACCCACTTGTGGCATGCGACCCACTTGAGGGATATGCGACCCACTTAAAAACAGAACTCAGAAAATTGCGTTGGGTGCCCAGATTCGATTCAAATTAGCTCCGGCGGCGTACAAACAGGTTTTTATCATTGCCCAATGGATTTTTAATGTAGTTGGGATGTCATTGATGTTGAAGAAACTAACCATGCTTGGAGAAATTTGTGTAAACCCTACATTCACCATGCAAATGATTCCTCAAGGGTTTTCAATTGTATGGGCATTTTATGAAGAATTTGGAAGCTTTTGAATGGTTCACACCCTAGCGCATTGTATATGTCACCCTTATGCCTTCAGTCATCATTTTATCATTGCCATTATACCCTTTCATGTTTTGCACAGTTTTCATGTGGACTTGTATTTAACCTCCATCACTATATCACTATTGTCATCATCATTCGACTACCATTGTTATGTTCATTTTTTCTTTCATATGGTCTTTGCAACGATGGTCCTATTCTACATTACATAAAACACAATCCTTTGACAGATTTTTGGCCATTATTAAAACTTGACTACACATTTGCATTTGGTAGTCATTTGTCAAACCTACTTGCAATCTGAACACAGAGATAGTGTTTATGCCATGAAAACAAAGCCATCCCTATGATGATTTTGGTTTTCCCTTGCTACTTGGGTATATGGGTGATATCTGTTGGGTTTTGAAAATACATTAAGACTTTGCCTTCACTGCACCTATATGAGCATCCATATTGCAAATATCTTGTTCAAAGCCATGTCAGAGACGGATTCAGTTTATGAGAAAGGATATGAGCAGGACAGTGACTCAACCGTTGAGGTTGATGTACTGAGATGGAGCATAGCAGTGCGCCAGTAGTGGTAACATATCAGAGAGGCCACAGAGCTTTGTTTGCAGCATCACGACGAGTACTATCTCCACATGGGGTGGAAGGGGTCTCGTTGACTTCATCAGCAGCGCGAGTACTATCTCCACATGGCGTGGAAGGGGTCTCGCCTTCTTCATCGGCGTAGGTACATTCACAGGATCATGATAGAGACAAAGACATGTTTCGTCACATGAAAGGCCATTATTGGGCTTGCATGCATGTCTGCAAAGCGAGAATGAAGATTCTGAAGAGGAGGTTGAGCGAAGCACTAAAACGGCGGAAAAGGCCTAATCCACTTCGGATTTTGGCCGAGGCTTCGTTGACTGGGCAAGATACATGATGGAGGGTCTTCGCTCCGAATTTGAGCAAATTCGGAGAAAATTTTGTCATTTTGAAATTTTTGGGTCTAAAAACAGGTTTTTCAGTTAAGTGGGTCTCGCACTCATATGCTCACTTTTTTTTGGGACACTTGCTGAAGGAAATTTTTGCATTTTTGGATTTGTCATGGTTATTTATGCATCCTAAGACATTACCTAAGCATTTCAGCAGATTCTGGATGGTCAAAGAGCTCAAAAACACCATGAAAACCACCTTGCTGCCACCTTTTGCACCAACAGGAAGTACTTCTGGGAGAAAGAAGTTTTGGAGGGTCAAATGAGCTCCAAATTGGGAAATTCCACTTGGGTTGGATAGTCAACATCTAGGGCTTTCCAACGAGCTATCATGAGCTCAATTTGAATGCCGGTAAGTACTTCAAAATCAGGCTGAAAGTAATGCGACCCACTTGGCTCAAATGCGACCCACTTAAATTTTTGCTGAATTTTCAACTGCCAGCTCAGATTTTCGGTCAGTTTGGACCAGTTTTGCTTGGGGATGAAATTTTTGAGTTATTATGATGTAAATTTATATTTGGCATGTAAATTTGGTTCATTTTTACCTATTCTAGAAGATTCACTCTTAAAAAAGTGAAAATCATGTAAATGAATCAGTTTCCACTCTTTTAGAGGCAAGTTGTTAGCTGCCTAGATTTTAGTTCCTTGATTAGAATTTGGTTGAAACTGACCCCTGAAGGAGGAATTCGACCCCTAGAGGTGCGGGAAGGGGTTAGGATGTTCTATATGATGTAATTTCTCAATCATTTTCAGAGGTTGGAGAGGTTGGACTCTTGGGAGACTTTTGGCACCATTGTACATATTTTTCATATTTTGGCTAAGGAAAGATCAGAGGTTTTGCGGCACTTGTTGGGATCCTTGTGGTGTTTTTCTCTTGATGGTGTTTTCTCTCTGTTTACTGTAAGTTCTTCATGTTTAATGTATGCCATTCCTTTCATATACTTCTGAACTAAATTGAATGAGTAGATGAGGTTGAATCCATCGTTTACCGTGCTCTGCCTTTGAATTCATTTAGTTCTATATGTTTTCGACTGTTTGAAGAGGATCCAAGTTCTTCTTTGCCCTCTTCAGCTCCTCGTCGGTCTGATCCATCCGTATATCCAATTAAAAGCATCAAGACAGTCACCTACCTCGCCCCAACTCGAAATCTGCAAAGGTCTGACCTTATCCCCGGACCCAAAATTTGTTTTCCCATTTCTCCAGCGAAAACCCAAAAAAATCAAAATCAAACATACCTATCTCTTTACTAGCCTAAAATCAGTTACCATTGTAAGTCATCTCGCACTCTATTGTTCATTTTATCGAGATTTACGGAGAGAGCCCTCTCCTGTCCTCGTAGGGCTAGCTACGAGGCTGAGCGTGGTTTGATGTAGCCTTGAGTTTCACCTCATTTTAGCCTGAGGTAGATTTGAGCGCTAACATAGTGGTGACCATACTGGGGAAGAAAATGGTTTGCTTGTTACTGTCATTTGCTATAGACGGAGTCTGAAGTCACGCCAGGTAGCCTTCGAACTGCACATTGCTCTGCGAGTGCATAGTAGATAAAAGTTGCTTCAGTCGATCTCCGGTTTAGCTTGTGAATGTGTCCCTTGATTTGTTCCCCCAATACGTGTATCAAGTTCAGATCTGATGGTTGATGGTGGACAACGATCAGACATAAGAAGGCTGAAATCTTTCACCTGGTGACTCCAATTCAAAGTCTGGAGGACTGACTCTTTCTCTGAGAAAATGGAAGGATCTTACACAAAGTTCAGGTATCTAAAGTCGAATAGTATTCAGGATCTAATCTGCTTTCTTGTAAATTACTTCTTTGCTGGTCTTGAAGCTATCCTGAAAGTTTTTCAAAGTTTGTTGTATGAGAAAGGTCATCAAAATCTTCACTCGACCCATGCAAAAAGTGTAAATGCTAAGTTTCCCTTTGATCCTGGTCTCCTTACTTTTCCCACATCTTATGATGACTCTCTACAGAGTGATGAGCCTAAAGAAAAGAAAACTGATTTCACAGCTCTTGTACATGCCCCTACACCTTGTAAAATTCTAGATCGGTACAAACCTCTTGTTTTGCCTTCTGTTCTCCATGCTTTTCCTGCAAATTATGATCTATATCTACCAAGATTTGATGGTGAACGTAACAATGTCAACGCCGAGAAACATGTGCAGAATGTTGAGACTTTTCTAGATCTTTTTGAAGTTGATGATGAAGATGTTAGTATTAGGCTTTTTGCTCTTTCTTTGCAAGGCCAAGTGAAGGGTTGGTTTAAAGCCCTGCCTGATGCGAGCATTTCAGATTTCCAACAATTTGTCAAAGTTTTCCTTGACAGGTGGATGATCGGACAGAACTTTTTGTTGATTATAGAGGAGTATAACCAGCTGAAAAGATTGCCAGGGGAGACGGTACAACAATTTTCTGCTAGATTTAACCAAGTATATTTTTCGATGCCAGTTGATATAAGACCTTCTCCTAGATCTGCTCTCTTGCACTACCCGGGTGCCTTTGATCCGGAAATGGAGTTTCAGCTGAGAGAAAAGAATATTGCAACACTTCACGAAATGCAGAACAAGGCAGTAAATGTAGAGGCTCATTTTCTGATCTTGAGAGCAAGGTTGAAGGAAGAAGAGATGAAAAAGATAGATCCGGAGAAATCGACACCTTCAGAGGACAAGCTTGATCTTTTTGTAAACGCAGTAGAAGAGATGGTGCGGAAAATGAATACAAAAAATGAAAATGACATTCAAGAACAAGCGGCTGACCCAAAACATTTTGTTTCTGATCCCATTTGTCATAGTGATTGTTTTATAGATCATTGTGAAGAAGAGAGAGCTGTTGATATGATGTGTATGTTTGATGATGAATTTCCTCAGTTTGATCAGTATGATGATGATTATGTTCTCCAAACAGAAGCTAATCTTTCAGACAAATCAGTAGCTAGTTTGTGCGAGGAGGAAGTTCACTTTCAGCAGCTCGAGTACAATGATCAACCGATGCATATCAGCTATGGCAATGATGAAAAAAGTGCAGAAAAATTTGATGTAAGTGAAGGATCTTTGCCTTTTTGTTTTGATTCGTTTCAGTTCATTAGAGATAACTTCCATGCAATCAGAAATCAAACGTCAACAAGTCTTGATCTGGATCGTCTTGAGGTCAACGAAAACTTCTCATATTCAGACTTGCAGCCCTCGAAAGCCATTGATTTTCAAGTTGCAGATGAGGACATGGAAGCTGGTACATGTGATCAAATGATACAAGGTGACTCCGTACCATTTTGTTTTGAATCATTTCAGTTTTTGAGAGAAAAATTGCATAGTAAATCTTCAAATGAGCAGCCTATAGCATCAGATTTGCAGCCATCCAATGCAATTGAAGGTCAGATTACAGATGAAGTTGTGGAAGATGAAATACATAATTTGATGATGCAGGAAAATTCGATACCCTTTTGTTTCGAAGCATTTCAGTTTATAAGGCAGAATCTTCGTAATATGTCTCAAGGAAAAGAGGAACAGCCAGTAGGATGTCATACAGTTTCAAGGGATACAGTGCAGCAGTCTTCTCAAGTTTTTTATGATCCTATTGCTCGTGTGTTGGACGATGTTTGTTATAAAAATTCTGCTCCATTAGCTAACCATGTGCCCGAAAAGAATGTTGATGATAATCTTATTCAAAGGTCACCTTCATTGTCTTGTTTAACAGATTGTTCATTGCATAGCACATGTCAAGATTTCCATTCATATGAGGAGATTGATGAAGGAGACTTTTGTTCTGTCTGGAATCAGCAACAGAGTTTGGTTTTTCATGAATTTCAGGATCCTTTTGACAGCTTGGTGCAATCACCAAAGAAAAGCACCGCAGATGTGAGGAAAAGTTTAAGATCAAGATATGGAGATTATCTGGACCAGAGCTATGTTTATGAAGATCCATTCGCAGTATTCTTGCAGTCATCCAGTCAATTTATGCTTTGCAAGTTTATCAGCAGTCCACTTGGTTCAAAGTTTCCATGGGAGTTGCCTTTCAGTAGTTATTTCTCATTGTTCATAAGCAAGCATGTGGGAAGAAATCAAACAGCAGCCAGCATGCTTACATGGTTGCATTGGCTGTTCCATTACAGTTGATCGGGTGGTGTAAAGTACAATTAGAGTAGGTTGTATTGAATAAGCTCTACTTTGAGCATCTTTTTCAGTTTGTCAGTTGTGTTGAAGTATCGAGTCAGTTTTTAGTTGAGTGAGAGTCAATTTTTTGTCATCAGTTTTCAGTCATGCATTTCAGTTTGAGTTTTTGATTCCATGGCCCAATGGATAAGGCACTGGTCTGCTCTCCCAAAGATCTGCCGTTCTTGGCACCTCCAAGGAGCTACCATCCCCATTGGAGCCAATGTTAGAGTCAGCCTTTGCAGCTTTCCTTCAGTGATCAAACATTCTCTTACAAAGTGATTTTAAGGTGTCAAGGTCAAATTTTGTCATTTCAATGAGTTTTCAAGAAAAAATTGGTCACTAGGCATTAGGTCTAGGGTTTGTTTTCACTCTTTTCAAATTTGTCCAAATGTCGGTCCATGTCACCATTCAGCTGAGTGTACCATTATTTAGAGGGTTTCCATCATCATGTCAGGTTCCAAAGATTCATTTTACACCTCGTTCATGCTTCAGTTGTGCCTAGGTAAGGTCCATTTCCCTCTCCTAGGGTTTTGGAGGTAATTTCTCTTGGATGGTCAAATCATCGAAAAAAATTGTATCCTGATGTTCATACACCTTCCCCTATCATTAATGTACCTTATTAAACACTTCCCATCACTGAGATTCCCCAAATTCCTCATTTTTGCACAAACCCTAGTTTCTTGCCACAACTTGGCAATTTTCTAGGCTAGGCCTGTGTTTTGCCCTTTTGGACCCCTTCCCCTCATTCAATCTATGATATTCCACTTTCCCCTGCTTTCTAACATCCCTCCCTACTTCCAAAAATTTCCCCAAGAATTTAGAAGCCCCTTATCCCCTTCATTTCGCTTCATTTCGACAAAATTCATTGTTTCACACATCGGGGTAAGTTTCACTCAAAAGATGTTTCAGAGCAATAAAAGATGAATTTTGGAAAACTGAGAGAGGTTTTTGTTCACAACATGCCAAGGAAAAAATACCTCTTTCCCTTTTTACACAGGTATCATGGTTTTAGAGAAATATCAAAAATACCGTTGCCTCAGGAGAATTGAATGCACCTCTGAAGTGACCTTGGGAAAATCAAGATTTCTCCTAGCATGGTTGGCTAAATGACTTGGTTGATGCATCAAAGGATAACTAGACAAAAATACCTTTCCAATGAGCTATCATGATCTCAATTGGGAGTTGAGTAAGACCTTCAAAAGTTGACTGCAACAGCGCTCTGCCTTGAGGCAGTCTCATTCTGCTCATTTTGACTAGTGTTGGGAGATTTTATTTTTGACAGGGTAAATGAAATCGAAATTGCATAATTTTACTTTTTTTGGAAATTAGACGCCAATATATTTCCAACGAGCTATCACACACCCAATTTGGACACCGGGAAGGCCTCCAAAAGCTTCCTGCAAAATGCACTATGTGGCAAGAGGCATGCGACCCACTTGAGGGGGATGCGACCCACTTGGCAGATGCGACCCACTTGTGCGTTTTGGCCAGTGTAAATTTGAACGCATGTGACCCACTTGTGGCATGCGACCCACTTGAGGGAGATGCGACCCACTTAAAAACAGAACTCAGAAAATTGCGTTGGGTGCCTAGATTCGATTCAAATTAGCTCCGGCGGCGTACAAACAGGTTTTTATCATTGCCCAATGGATTTTTAATGTAGTTGGGATGTCATTGATGTTGAAGAAACTAACCATGCTTGGAGAAATTTGTGTAAACCCTACATTCACCATGCAAATGATTCCTCAAGGGTTTTCAATTGTATGGGCAGTTTATGAAGAATTTGGAAGATTTTGAATGGTTCACACCCTAGCGCATTGTATATGTCATCCTCACGCCGTCAGTCATCATTTTATCATTGCCATTATACCCTTTCATGTTTTGTACAGTTTTCATGTTGACTTGTATTTAACCTCCATCACTATATCACTATTGTCATCATCATTCGACTACCATTGTCATGTTCATTTTGTCTTTCATATGGTCTTTGCAACGATGGTCCTATTCTACATTACATAAAACACAATCCTTTGACAGATTTTTGGCCATTATTAAAACTTGACTACACATTTGCATTTGGTAGTCATTTGTCAAACCTACTTGCAATCTGAACACAGAGATAGTGTTTATGCCATTAAAACAAAGCCATCCCTATGATGATTCTGGTTTTCCTTTGATACTGGGGTGCATGGGTGACATTTATTGGGGTTTGAACAAACATTAAGACTTTGCCTTCACTGCACCTATATGAGCATCCATATTGCAAATATCTTGTTCAAAGCCATGTCAGAGACAGATTCAGTTTATGAGCAAGGATATGAGCAGGACAATGACTCAACCGTTGAGGTTGATGTACTGAGATGGAGCATAGCAGTGCGCCAGTAGTGGTAACATATCAGAGAGGCCACAGAGCTTTGTTTGCAGCATCACGACGAGTACTATCTCCACACGGGGTGGAAGGGGTCTCGTTGACTTCATCAGCAGCGCGAGTACTATCTCCACATGGCGTGGAAGGGGTCTCGCCTTCTTCATCAGCGTAGGTACATTCACAAGATAATGATAGAGACAAAGACATGCTTCGTCACATGAAAGGCCATTATTGGGCTCGCATGCATGTTTGCAAAGCGAGAATGAAGATTCTGAAGAGGAGGTTGAGCGAAGCACTAAAACGGCGGAAAAGGCCTAATCCACTTCGGATTTTGGCCGAGGCTTCGCTGACTGGGCAAGATACATGATGGAGGACCTTCGCTCCGAATTTGAGCAAATTCGGAGAAAATTTTGTCATTTTGAAATTTTTGGGTCTAAAAATAGGTTTTTCAGTTAAGTGGGTCTCGCACTCATATGCTCACTTTTTTCGGGACACTTGCTGAAGGAAATTTTTGCATTTTTGGATTTTTCATGGTTATTTATGCATCCTCAAACATTACCTAAGCATTTCATCAGATTCTGGATGGTCAAAGAGCTCAAAAACACCATGAAAACCACCTTGCTGCCACCTTTTGCACCAGCAGGAAGTACTTCTGGGAGAAAGAGGTTTTGGAGGGTCAAATGAGCTCCAAATTGGGAAATTCTACTTGGGTTGGATAGTCAACATCCAGGGCTTTCCAACGAGCTATCATGAGCTCAATTTGGATGCCGGGAAGTACTTCGAAATCAGGCTGAAATTAATGCGACCCACTTGGCTCAAATGCGACCCACTTAAATTTTTGCTGAATTTTCAACTGCCAGCTCAGATTTTCGGCCAGTTTGGACCAGTTTTGCTTGGGGATGAAATTTTTGAGTTATTATGATGTAAATTTATGTTTGGCATGTAACTTTGGTTCATTTTTACCTATTCTAGAAGATTCACTCTTAAAAAAGTGAAAATCATGTAAATGAATCAGTTTCCACTCTTTTAGAGGCAAGTTGTTAGCTGCCTAGATTGTAGTTCCATGATTAGAATTTGTTGAAACTGATCCCTGAAGGAGGAATTCGACCCCTAGAGGTGGGGGAAGGGGTTAGAGTGATCTATATATTGTAATTTCTGAGACATTCTACAGGTTGGACTCTTGGGAGACTTTTGGTACCATTGTACATATTTTTTCATATTTTGGCTAAGGAAAGATCAGAGGTTTTGCGGCACTTGTTGGGATCCTTGTGGTGTTTTTCTCTTGATGGTGTTTTATCTCTGTTTACTGTAAGTTCTTAATGTTTAATGTATGCCATTCCTTTCATATGCTTCTGAACTAAATTGAATGAGTAGATGAGGTTGAATCCATTGTTTACCGTGCTCTGCCTTTGAATTCATTTAGTTCTATATGTTTTCGACTGTTTGAAGAGGATCCAAGTTCTTCTTTGCCCTCTTCAGCTCCTCGTCGGTCTGATCTATCCATATTTCCAGTCAAAAGTATCAAGACATTCACCTACCTTGCCCCAACTCGAAATCTGCAAAGGTCTGACCTTATCCCTGGACCCAAAATTTGTTTTCCCATTTCTCCAGCGAAAACCCAAAAAATCAAAAATCAAACATACCTATCTCTTTACTAGCCTAAAATTAGTTACCATTGTAAGTCATCTCGCACTCTATTGTTCATTTTATCGAGATTGACGGAGAGAGCCCTCTCCTGTCCTCGTAGGGCTAGCTACGAGGCTGAGCGTGGTTTGATGTAGCCTTGAGTTTCACCTCATTTCAGCCTGAGGTAGATTTGAGCGCTAACACAAAGATACGAGTAAAAGGTCTTAGGCATCAATAAACAAGGCCAAAGAAAAGAATCGTCTGATATTGATAACTTGACCCGCATGATTAAGAACATGTCAACTGATTTAGAAGAACTAAAAAAAGTTCAAGTGAGACCACTTTCAGAAGAAAGCCTCCGTGATTCAACTCGTTTAGAAGAGTTTCAAATTCAAGTAGTAACACTAATCCACAATAAAAAATGACTGGATATTGTTCTTATCATCAAGATTATCATTTTGAGAAGACATTCCTACAATGGAATCATTCCATGAGCTATATTTTTATGCACTCCTGCGATAAAATACTTGTTGATGAGTAGAAAAAGATGAAAGAAGAGAGATGAAAGAAGAGAAATAAAAAGATGATATACCCAAAGAGACTCCAAGTGTTGGGCATGTAATAAACATGTTCAATTGTGTACTTGCAACCCAAAAGAACACATCTGAGAAATAACCTTTAAGTGATTCCCTAACCCAACCAGAGTCAAATCGGTACAATATGAGGAGCCAAGGGCTAGTCAATACAACACAATTGACAAAGAAGAAATTCAAGGAAGCCTTGTTAAGGAAAATTGGTCCGCCATTCAACTCAGCAAAAAACACTTAGAGAAAGTCCAGGAAATATTCCTTATCAAAAACCATTTCTGCAAACGATAAAGATAAGACCATTACTCTGGAAGTTACAAATCAAGTTGCTCCCCTAGATAATTCGGCTTCCCTCCCTGCTGTAGACTATAACGTAGTCGAAGAAATGAAGAAGGTTCGTACGAATATT
The DNA here is from genome assembly GCA_034641835.2 of Pinus albicaulis. Lineage (NCBI taxonomy): Eukaryota > Viridiplantae > Streptophyta > Pinopsida > Pinales > Pinaceae > Pinus > Pinus albicaulis. The sequence goes on from CM076576.1 coordinate 91,103,492, forward strand.
TCATTGTTCTATCTGTTAGCACTCAAATCTACCTCAGGCTGAAATGAAGTAAAACTCAAGGCTACATCAAACCACGCTCAACCTCGTAGCTAGCCCTACGAGGACAGGAGAGGGCTCTCTCCGTCAATCTCGAGAAAATGAGCAATAGGATGCGAGATGACTTACAATAAGAACTAATTTTAGGCTAGTAAAGAGATAGGTATGTTTGATTTTTTGGTTTTTGGGTTTTCGCTGGAGAAATGGGAAAACAAATTTTGGGTCCGGGGATAAGGTCAGACCTTTGCAGAGTTCAAGCTGGGGCGAGGTAGGTGATGATCTTGATGCTTTAAATTGGATATGTGGATAGATTAGACCGACGAGGAGCTGAAGAGGGCAAAGAAGAACTTGGATCCTCTCCAAACAGGTGAAAACATATAGAACTAACTGAATTCAAAGGCTAAGCACTGTAAACAATGGATTCAACCTTAATCACTCATTCAATTTAGTTCAGAAGCATAATGAAAGGATGGCATACACTAAACATGAAGAAACTTACAGTAAAAAAAGGAGAAACATCATCAAGAACAGAACACCACAAGGATCCCAACAAGTGCCGCAAAACCCCTGATCTTTCCTTAGCCAAAATATGAAAAATATGTACAATGGTATCAAAAGTATCCCAAGAGTCCAACCTCTCCAACCCCTGAAAAGGATTGAGAAATTACAATATATAGAGCACTCTAACACCTTTCCCCACCTCTAGGGGTCGAATTCCCTCTTCAGGGATCAGTTTCAACCAATTCTAATCATGGAACTACAATCTAGGCAACTAACAACTTGCCTCTAAAAGAGTGGAAACTGATCCATTACATGATTTTTTACTCATTTGAGAGTGAATCTTCTAGAAGAGATAAAAACAAGCCAAAGTTACATATCAAACATGAATTTACATCATAAAAACCCAAGAATTCTATCCATAAGCAAAAATGGTCCATAATAGGCGAAATAATGAGCTGGCAGCTGAAAATTCAGAAAAATTTCTAGGTGGGTCGCTCCTGAACTGCGTGGGTCACTCATGTTCCAGGCTGATTTTGAGGTAGCACCCGGCATCCAAATTGAGCTCATGATAGCTCGTTGGAAAGCCCTGGATGTCTACTTTCCAACCCAAGTGGAATTTCTGAATTTGGAGTTGATTTGACCATCCAAAACCTCATTCTCCCAGAGGTACTCCCTGCTGGTGCAAAAGGTGGCAACAAGGTGATTTTCATGGTGTTTTTGAGCTGTTTGACCATCCAGATTTTGTTGAAATGCTAAGTTGACTTCAGAGGATGCATATTTAACCATGAAAAATCCAAAAATGTAAAAATTTCCTCCAGCAAGTGCCCCAAAAAAATGCGAGCGCATGAGCGCGCGACCCACCTAGCTACAAAACCTGTTTTTAAGACCAAAAATTTGGAAATGACAAAATTTTCTCCGAATTTGCCCAAATTCGGAGCGGAGGTCCTCCATCATGTGTCTTGCCCAGTCAATGAAGCTTCGGCCAAAATCCGAAGTGGATTAGGCCTTTTCCGCCATTTTAGTGCTCTCCTGGTGCATGCAGCTCCTGTGGTGAAAACATTGTCTCGGTTGTATGTGTTGGTCTCTATCATGATCCTGTGAATGTACCTGCGCTGATGAAGAAGGCGAGACCCCTTCCACGCCATGTGGAGATAGTACTCGCGTTGCTGATGAAGTCAACGAGACCCCTTCCACCCCGGGTGGAGATAGTACTCATCGTGATGTTGAAACAAAGCTCTGTGGCTTCTCTGATATGCTACTACTACTGACGCACTGCTATGCTCCATCTCAGTACATCAACCTCAACGATTGAGTCACTGTCCGACTCCTGCTCATACTCTGACTCTGTCCCTGACATGGCTTTGAACAAGCTATTGGCACTATGTATACTGATATGAAAGCAGTGCAAACAAGGTTATGATGGTGTGTTTCAAAACCCAACAAGTATCCCACCGTCACAACACCATAAGGAAACAAACCATGATAAAATATCAGTTTTAAATGGATTGGAAAAGGCACAATCTCTGTTTTGAATGCAAGTGAAATTTTGACCAAAGGGAGCGGGCAACTTTCAAAATATTGAACAAATCTTATCAAAGGAGAGCATGGCATCAATAGAATGTGTTTGTCTATGAGTAATAACAACAAAGGTGTCAATGGGCAGTTTGAAACAAAGTCATGAGAATGTTTTTACATTGGGCAGTGAGACATAATACAACCACAGTCACCATGGAACAAAGGTTTTAAACATGGTATAATAATAGCAATGGTCAAAATGGCAAAATGGGCATGAGAGCAATATGGTTTTGATATTATATGCAAAGCTGGATGTATCACTGCCATGAGATAGCAAACAAACTCATTCAACCATTCATTTTCATTTTAAAACCCTGAAAACAAGAATGCTATGACTGTGGGGTTTTAAATCCTCCGTTGAACATTTGAAACCACCAATGATGCCACCAATGCATTCAAAAACATCAATCAATTGATAAAAACCTGTTTGAAGGCCAGTTGCATCGATTACAAGCAAGGCTGGGCGCTCAGAATGAATCTCGAAACCCTGTGTCTGCGTGGGTCGCGCAGCCTCTGCGTGGGTCGCTCTGCCCAGGTGGGTCGCTCTTCCCTCTTGCCACATAGTGCATTTTTCGGGAAGATTTTCAAGGCCTTCCCGGTGTCCAAATCAGGCGTGTGATAGCTCGTTGGAAAGCTATTGGAGTCTAATTTCCAAAAAAAGTGGAATTATGAAATTTGGATTCCATTTACCCTGTCAAAAACCAAATCTCCCAACACTAGTCAAAATGAGCAGAATGAGGCTGCCTCAAGGCAGAGTGCTGTTGCAGTCAACTTTTGAAGGTCTTCCTCAACTCCAAATTGAGCTCATGATAGCTCATTGGAAAGTTATTTCTGTCTAGTTATCATTTGACTCATCAAGCAAGTCAGTTGGCCAAACATGCTAGGAGAAATCTTGATTTTCCCAAGGTCACTTCAGAGGTGCATTCAATTCTCCTGAGGCAACGATATTTTTGACATTTCTATAAAACCATGATACCTGTGTAAAAAGTGAATGAGTTTTTTCTTCCTTGGCATGTTATGGACAAAAACCTCTCTCAGTTTTCCAAAATTCATCTTTTATTTATCTGAAAGCTCTTTTGAGTGAAACTTTTCCCGATGTGTGGAACAAGGGATTTTGTCGAAATGAAGCGAAATGAAGGGGATAGGGGGCTTCTAAATTCTTGGGGAAATTTTGGGAAGTAGGGAGGGATGTTAGGAAGCAGGGGAAAGTGGAATCACAGAGATTGAGTGAGGGGAAGGGGTCCAAAAGGGAAAAACACAGGCCTAGCCTAGAAAATTGCCGAGTTGTGGCTAGAAACTAGGGTTTGTGCAAAAATGAGGAATTTTGGGGATCTCAATGATGGGAAGTGTTTAATTAGGTGAATTAATGATAGGGGAAGGTGTATGAACATCAGGATACAAGTTTTTCGATGATTTGACCATCCAAGAGAAATTACCTCCAAAACCCTAGGAGAGGGAAATGGACCTTACCAAGGCACAACTGAAGCATGAACAAGCTGTGAAATGACTCAACGGAACTTGAAATGATGATGACAACCCTCTGAATGATGGTACACTCAGCTGAATGGTGACATGGACTGACATTTGGACAAATTTGAAAAGAGTGAAGACCAACCCTAGACCTAATGCCTAGTGATCAAATTTTGCTTGAAGATTCTTTGAAATGACAAAATTTGACCTTGATACTTTGAAATCACTTTGAAAGAGCATGTTTGATCACTGGAGGAAGGCTGCAAAGGCTGACTCTAACATTGGCTCCAATGGGGATGGTAGCTCCTTGGAGGTGCCAAGAACGGCAGATCTTTGGGAGAGCAGACCAGTACCTTCATCCATTGGGCGATGGAATCATTATTTGAACGGATAACACAAAACCTTTGACACATTTATTGAATGAAAACTTGACTGAAAACTTGACTCAAACCGACTCGATGGCAAACTGAAATAATCTTGAAAAAACTGACTCAACAGACCAAACACAAATGACTCATGACTGACTTAAAACAAGACTTTACACAGCTTTTGGAAAAAAGGCAGCAGTCCATCAAGATTTGAAATCATGATGACAACCACCTGCATACTAATGAAATATGTACAATCATGTATAATTGGCTTTCCAATGTAACCAATCCAGCAGATGGCTACACCTCAAATTTCTGCTCTTACTCTCTTCAAGTAGGCAGAATGCTAAACCTGTAGGCAACTCAACACAATCACTGAAACCAAAGCTCATGAAAATAAACCAGGCAACATTATCCTTTCTAATGCTTGCAGAAGAATGCTGAAGGGATCTTGAAAATCCTGAAGCACTGGCTTATCTGGAGATCCAGCTGCAAAAATACTAGTATTCACCACACTCTGATCTGAAAGGACAATTGATTTCTGAGGGATAGAAATGCACAAATCTGCCATCTGAGTGTTAGCTGTAGGTTCCTTGACCATGAGCAATTCTGGCATATACTCTTCAATTTCATGATCTAGGTCATTCTTAAACAAAAAACAATCTTCAAGGTTATTAAACATGACAGCCTTATCATCTTTGTGAAGGAAAAAATTATTTGTTTGCTGATCTACACAACTGATTACAAGACAATCATCTTTTTCAACAGAGGAAGAAATTTCACCAACACTTTCCTGATTATGTATGCACTGCAAATCTGTTGTAGTTTTGGCTGAAACATGACCTTTCAAAAGTAGATCTATCTCATCTTCAGACAAAGGTGACAATGCTTTTTGTTTTCTTCTGCTTAAACAGTAATTATCTTCATATGGCAGGGCATTCAAACTATCATTCATTACTGAGTTATTGAAAGGAGATTTATCACTTACTTGCACAAAGATCTCATTCTTGTTTTCATGAACTGACTGAATTGTTTCTTCATGAAGGCTGTGTTCTAATGATGATCTGACAGTATGACTGAGAACAATTGGATCCATTACTATGTCTTCTGCATCCCAGATGATTTCAACAGCAGAGTTCTCCTTGATGGGCTTCAGCACAAGATATGCTTGGTCATCATGATCTGAATCTGAATCTGAAGTAGCTGTCTGGACATTATCACAATCTGCAATTAGTACTGGACTTACTTGCATGCTACTGTTTCTTGTGGTCAGATCTGAAATGACATTCTCTCTTTCATCATTTTCAGCCATGTGGCCCTCAACCTGCTGCAAAGTCTCCTGAGCATCTTGATGGGTATCCTCTAGGTTCTCTTCATGTTGCTGAAATGGATTCTCATATAGAGCCTCCATGATTTCATCATTTATGAAATTATCATCTTCATAATATCTCTCCAGGCTTTCAATAAAAGAATAAGCATGTTTGCAACAGTCATGAACTAAATTTAATGATGGATAAGATACTTGATATCTTTCAATGAACAGGGCATGAAAATCCTTTAAACAATAAATACAGGCCAGCGGCAAATTTTCATACCAAGATTGGGCTTCACCTTCCAGAGTGGCCAGGAATATCTTCATCAAGCAATCTTCAGGAAAAGCCACCTTCAACTTGCGAATATGCATGTGAAATCTAACCAAATGTAAAGCAGCATCTTTCTTACCATCATCGTTAAACGTAGGCAGATTCCTGGACCAATCTACCTTGGGCATCTTATTCGGAAAACCTGGAATGTGATCTCGGCTCAAGGGAGCATATCTTCTCGTGAATCGGTCCATCTTGAAAATCTCACAGCTACTGATCTCCCTGCAGTGAAGTCACCATGAAGCATCGATTTCTGGATTGTTCAGTGAATGAAGTCGCCAGGTGAATGATTTCAGCCTTGCGATGTCTGACCGTTGTTCACCATCAACGATCAGATCTGAACTTGATACATGTCTTTGGGCAATTTACAAGTTAAATACTACGTTACAAGTTATGCCGGAGATAGAGCGAGCCGGCGTTTGTCTGCTTCCCGCGTGCACTTAACAACGCGGCGTTTGAAAACCCTGGCCCAGTGACACTGGACTCCGTCTATAACTCATGGAACAAACACATCAACAAGCAAACCATTGAGATCTTCCCCAGTATGGTCGCCACTATGTTAGCACTCAAATCTACCTCAGGCTGAAATGAAGTAAAACTCAAGGCTGCATCAAACCACGCTCAGCCTCGTAGCTAGCCCTACGAGGACAGGAGAGGGCTCTCTCCGTCAATCTCGAGAAAATAAGCAATAGGATGCGAGATGACTTACAATAAGAACTGATTTTAGGCTAGTAAAGAGATAGGTATGTTTGATTTTTTTTTTTTATTTTTAGGTTCTGACGGAGAAATGGAAAACAAATTTGTGGGTCCGGGGATAAGGTGGGACAACACAGAATTCAAGGTTGGGCGAGGTAGGTGATGATCTTGATGCTTTAAATTGGATTTATGGATAGATTAGACCGACGAGGAGCTGAAGAGGGCAAAGAAGAACTTGGATCCTCTACAAACAGCTGAAAACATATAGAACTAACTGAATTCAAAGGCTAAGCACTGTAAACAATGGATTCAACCTTAATCACTCATTCAATTTAGTTCAGAAGCTAATGAAAGGATGGCATACATTAAACATGAAGAAACTTACAGTAAACAAAGGAGAAACATCATCAAGAACAGAACACCACAAGGATCCCAACAAGTGCCGCAAAACCCCTGATCTTTCCTTAGCCAAATATGAAAAGTATGTACAATAGTATCAAAAGTATCCCAAGAGTCCAACCTGTAGAATGCCTCAGAAATTACAATATATAGATCACTCTAACACCTTTCCCCACCTCTAGGGGTCGAATTCCCTCTTCAGGGATCAGTTTCAACCAATTCTAATCATAGAACTACAATCTAGGCAGCTAACCAATTGCCTCTAAAAGAGTGGAAACTGATCCATTACATGATTTTTTACTCATTTGAGAGTGAATCTTCTAGAAGAGATAAAAACAAGCCAAAGTTACATATCAAACATGAATTTACATCATAAAACCCAAAAATTCTACCCATAAGCAAAACTGGTCCATAATAGGCAAAATACTGAGCTGGCAGCTGAAAATTCAGAAAAATTTCTAGGTGGGTCGCTCCTGAACTGCGTGGGTCGCTCATGTTCCAGGCTGATTTTGAGGTAGCTCCCGGCATCCAAATTGAGCTCATGATAGCTCGTTGGAAAGCCCTGGATGTCTACTTTCCAACCCAAGTGGAATTTCTGAATTTAGAGTTGATTTGACCCTCCAAAACCTCATTCTCCCAGAGGTACTCCCTGCTGGTGCAAAAGGTGGCAGCAAGGTGGTTTTCATGGTGTTTTTGAGCTTTTTGACCATCCAGATTTCGATGAAATGCTAAGTTGACTTCAGAGGATGCATAATTATTAATTGAAAAATCCAAAGAAAATCTTAGCAATCTCCCTCAGCAGTGCCTAAGGCAGTGGCATGAAGTGTGTGTTCTATGTAGCCGCAACCTGCTCACAGCCCCAAAATTTGCATCAACCACCTGAATTGCCAGATTGACAGACCCTCATCATTGTGATGCCCAAATGGTGTTGAAGCCTGACCGTCAGAAGTGGACTGGGTGCCTTTCCCGCCATTTTTATGATAATACTCCTGTGCCTTGCAGCTCACGTGAGCAGGCTTGCCTAGAAGATATGTGTTGGGCTCTATCATAGTCACAGCAAATGCTGCCATGATGAAAGTGAGACCCATACGCCATGTGGAGATAGTACTCGCGTTGCTGATGAAGTCAACGAGACCCCTTCCACCCCGGGTGGAGATAGTACTCATCGTGATGTTGAAACAAAGCTCTGTGGCTTCTCTGATATGCTACTACTACTGACGCACTGCTATGCTCCATCTCAGTACATCAACCTCAACGATTGAGTCACTGTCCGACTCCTGCTCATACTCTGACTCTGTCCCTGACATGGCTTTGAAAAAGCTATTGGCACTATGTATACTGATATGAAAGCAGTGCAAACAAGGTTATGATGTATGTTTCAAACACCCAACAAATATCCCCCACTGTCAAAGCACCATAAGGAAACAAACAATGATAATAGCTCTGTTTTAGGTGGATTGGAAAAGGCACAATATCTGTGTTTAAATGCAAGTGAACTTTGATCAAAAGGAGCGGGCAACTTTCAAAATTTTGAACAAATTTTATCAGAGGAGAGCATGGCATCAATAGAATGTGTTTGTCTGCTGATAATAACCACAAAAGGTCTCAATGGGCAGTTTGAAACAAAATTGTAGAGGCCAGCTTTTTTACATTAGGCGGTGAGACATATTGCAACCACGGTCACCATGGAACAAAAGGTTTCCAAGCATGGTGTAATAATAACAATGGTCAAAATGGAAAAATGGGCATAAGAGCAATATGGTTTTGATATTATATGCAAAGCTGGATGTATCACTGCCATGAGATAACAAACAAACTCATTCAACCATTAATATTCATTTTAAAACCCTGAAAACGATATTGCCATGACTGTGGGGTTTAAATCCTCCATTTGAAATGTTTGAAACCACCAACGATGCCACCGGTGCATTTAAAAACATCAAGCAATTGCAAATAACCTGTTTGAAGGCCGATGAATCGATCCCAAGCAAGACTGGGCACTCAAAATAAAGTTTCGAACCTCTGTATCTGCGTGGGTCGCGCAGCCTCTGCGTGGGTCGCTCAGGCCCCAGGTGGGTCGCTCGGGCCCCAGGTGGGTCGCGTTTCTCTTACAGGAAGCTTTTGGAGGCCTTCCCGGTGTCCAAATCGGGCGTGTGATAGCTCGTTGGAAAGATATTGGAGTCTACTTTCCAAAAAAAGTGGAATTATGCAATTTTGATTCCATTTACCCTGTCAAAAACCAAATCTCCCAACACTAGTCAAAATGAGCAGAATGAGGCTGCCTCAAGGCAGAGCGCTGTTGCAATCAACTTTTGAAGGTCTTCCTCAACTCCAAATTGAGCTCATGATAGCTCATTGGAAAGGTATTTCTGTATAGTTATCATTTGACTCATCAAGCAAGTCAGTTGGCCAAACATGCTAGGAGAAAACTTTATTTTCCCAAGGTCACTTCAGAGGTGCATTCAATTCTCCTGAGGCAACGGTATTTTTGACATTTCTCTAAAACCATGATACCTGTGTAAAAAGTGAAGGAGGTTTTTCTTCCTTGGAATGTTTTGGACAAAAACCTCTCTCAGTTTTCCCAAATTCATCTTTTATTGCTCTGAAACATCTTTTGAGTAACACTTATCCCGATGTGTGAAACAAGGGATTTGGTCGAAATGAAGCGAAATGAAGGGGATAAAGGGCTTCTAAATTCTTGGGGAAATTTTTGGAAGTAGGGAGGGATGTTAGGAAGTAGGGGAAAGTGGAATATCAGAGATTTAGTGAGGGGAAGGGGTCCAAAAGGGCGAAACACAGGCCTAGCCTAGAAAATTGCCAAGTTTTGGCAAGAAACTAGGGTTTGTGGGAAAATGAGGAATTTGAGGGATCTCAGTGATGGGAAGTGTTTAATAAGGTACATTAATGATAGGGGAAGGTGTATGAACATCAGGATACAAGTTTTTCGATGATTTGACCATCCAAGAGAAATTACCTCCAAAACCCTAGGAGAGGGAAATGGACCTTACCAAGGCACAACTGAAGCATGAACAAGCTGTGAAATGACTCAACGGAACTTGAAATGATGATGAAAACCCTCTGAATGATGGTACACTCAGCTGAATGGTGACATGGACTGACATTTGGACAACTTTGGAAGAAGTGAAAGCAAACCCTAGACCTAATGCCTAGTGACCAAATTTTTCTTGAAGACTCATTGTAATGACAAAATTTGACCTTGACACTTTAAAATCACTTTGAAAGAGCATGTTTGATCACTGGAGGAAGGCTGCAAAGACTGACTCTAACATTGGCTCCAATGGGGATGGTAGCTCCTTGGAGGTGCCAAGAACGGCAGATCTTTGGGAGAGCAGACCAGTGCCTTCATCCATTGGGCGATGGAATCATTATTTGAACGGATAACACAAAACCTTTGACACATTTATTGAATGAAAAATTGACTGAAACTTGACTCAAACCGACTCGATGGAAAACTGAAATAACTTGAAAAAACTGACTCAACAGACCAAACACAAATGACTCATGACTGACTTAAAACAAAACTTTACCAAGCTTTTGGAAAAAAGGCAGCAGTCCATCAAGATTTGGAATCATGATGACAACCACCTGCATACTAATGAAATATGTACAATCATGTATAATTGGCTTTCCAATGTAACCAATCCAGCAGATGGCTACACCTCAAATTTCTGCTCTTACTCTCTTCAAGTAGGCAGAATGCTAAACCTGTAGGCAACTCAACACAATCACTGAAACTAAAGCTCATGAAAATAAACCAGGCAACATTTATCCTTTCTAATGCTTGCAAAAGAATGCTGAAGGGATCTTGAAAATCCTGAAGCACTGGCTTATCTGGAGATCCAGCTGCAAAAATACTAGTATCCACTTCATTCTGATCTGAAAGGAAAATTGATTTCTGAGGGATAGAAATGCACAAATCTGCCATCTGAGTGTTAGCTGTAGGTTCCTTGACCATGAGCAATTCTGGCATATATTCCTCAACTTCATGATCTAGGTCATTTTTAAACAGAGAACAATCTTCAAGATTATCAAACATGACAGCCTTATCATCTTTGTGAAGGAAAAAATTATCTGTTTGCTGATCTACACAACTGATTACAAGACAATCATCTTTTTCAACAGAGGAAGAAATTGCACCAACACTTTCCTGATTATGTGTGCACTACAAATCTGTTGTATTTTTGGCTGAAACATGACCTTTCAAAAGTAGATCTATCTCATCTTCAGACAAAGGTGACAATGCTTTTTGTTTTCTTCTGCTTAAACAGTAATTATCTTCATATGACAGGGCATTCAAACTATCATTCATTACTGAGTTATTGAAAGGAGATTTATCACTTACTTGCACAAAGATCTCATTCTGATTTTCATGAACTGACTGAATCACCTATTCATGAAGGCTGTGTTCTAATGATGAGCTGACAGTATGACTGAGAACATTTGGATCCATTACTGTGTCTTCTGCATCCCAGATGATTTCAACAGCAGAGTTCTCCTTGATGGGCTTCAACACAAGATATGCTTGGTCATCCTGATCTGAATCTGAATCTGAAGTAATTGTCTGGACATTATCACGATCTGCAATTAGAACTGGACTTACTTGCATGCTGCTGTCTTCTGTGGGCAGATCTGAAATGACATTCTCCCTTTCATCATTTTCAGCCATATGGCCATCAACCTGCTGCAAAGTCTCCTGAGCATCTTGATGGGTATCCTCTAGGTTCTCTTCATATTGCTGAAATGGATTGTCATATAGGGCTTCCATGATCTCATCATCCATGAAATTATCATCTTCATAATATTTCTCAAGACTTTCAATAAAAGTAGAAGCATATTTGCAACAATCATGAACTAAATTTAACGATGGATAAGATACTTGATATCTTTCAATGAACAAGGCATGAAAATCCTTCAAACAGTAAATACAGGCCAGCGGCAAATTTTCATACCAAGATTGGGCTTCACCTTCCAGAGTGGCCAGGAATATCTTCATCAAACAATCTTCAGGAAAAGCCACCTTCAACTTGCGAATATGCATGTGAAATCTAATCAGATGTAAAGCAGCATCCTTCTTACCATCATCGTTAAACGTAGGAAGATTCCTGGACCAATCTACCTTGGGCATCTTATTCGGAAAACCTGGAATGTGATCTCGGCTCATGGGAGCATATCTTCTCGTGATTCGGTCCATCTTGAAAATCTCACAGCTACTGATCTCCCTGCAGTGAAGTCACCATGAAGCATCGATTTCTGGATTGTTCAGTGAATGAAGTCGCCAGGTGAATGATTTCAGCCTTCTTATGTCTGATCGTTGTCCACCATCAACCATCAGATCTGAACTTGATACACGTATTGGGGCAATTTACAAGTTAAATACTACGATTACAAGTTATACCGGAGATCGACTGAAGCAGCGTTTATCTACTTCGCTGATGCATAGCAACAGCGTTTCGAAGGCTACCTGGCGTGACTTCAGACTCCGTCTATAACAAGCAAACCATTGAGATCTTCCCCAGTATGGTCGCCACTATGTTAGCACTCAAATCTACCTCGGGCTGAAATGAAGTAAAACTCAAGGCTACATCAAACCACGCTCAGCCTCGTAGCTAGCCCTACGAGGACAGGAGAGGGCTCTCTCCGTCAATCTCGAGAAAATGAGCAATGGGATGCGAGATGACTTACAATAAGAACTGATTTTGAGCTGATAAAGATAGGTGTTTGATTTTTTCGTTTTTCGGGTTTCGGCCCGGAGAAATGGGAAAACAAATTTTGGGTGCAGGGAATAAGGTCAGACCTTTGCAGATTTCAAGTTGGGGCGAGGTAGGTGAATGTCTTGATGCTTTTGATTGGATAAATGGACAGATTAGACCGACGAGGAGCTGAAGAGGGCAAAGAAGAACTTGGATCCTCTCCAAACGGCTGAAAACATATAGAACTAACTGAATTCAAAGGCCAAGCACTGTAAACAATGGATTCAACCTTATTTCACTCATTCAATTTAGTTCAGAAGCATCATGAAAGGATGGCATACATTAAACATGAAGAAACTTACAGTAAACAAAGAAGAAACACCATCAAGAACAGAACACCACAAGGATCCCAACAAGTGCCGCAAAACCCCTGATCTTTCCTTAGCCAAAATATGAAAAATATGTACAATAGTATCAAAAGTATCCCAAGAGTCCAACCTTTCCAACCTCTGAAAAGGATTGAGAAATTACAATATATAGAGCACTCTAACACCTTTCCCCACCTCTAGGGGTCGAATTCCCTCTTCAGGGATCAGTTTCAACCAATTCTAATCATAGAACTACAATCTAGGCAGCTAACCACTTGCCTCTAAAAGAGTGGAAACTGATCCATTACATGATTTTTTACTCATTTGAGAGTGAATCTTCTAGAAGAGATAAAAACAAGCCAAAGTTACATATCAAACATGAATTTACATCATAAAAACCCAAAAATGCTATCCATAATCAAAACTGGTCCATAATAGGCGAAATACTGAGCTGGCAGCTGAAAATTCAGAAAAATTTCTAGGTGGGTCGCTCCTGAACTGCGTGGGTCGCTCATGTTCCAGGATGATTTTGAGGTAGCAACGACATCTGAGTCAGGCTCGCAGTAGCTCGTTGGAAAGCCGTGGATGTCTACTTTCCAACCCCAAGTGGAATTTCTGAATTTGGAGTTGATTTGACCCTCCAAAACCTCAATTCCCTTGAGGTACTTCCTGCTGGTGTGGTGGCGACAAAGGTGATTTTCCTTGGTGTTTTTTGAAGTACATTTTGACCATCCAGATTTTGTTGAAATGCTAAGTTGACTTCAGAGGATGCATAATTAACCATGAAAAATCCAAAAATGTAAATATCTCCTCCAGCAAGTGTCTCAAAAAAAAGCGAGCGCATGAGCGCGCGACCCACGTAGCTGCAAAACCTGTTTTTTAGACCAAAAATTTGAAAATGACAAAATTTTCTCCGAATTTGCCCAAATTAGGAGCGGAGGTCCTCCATCATGTTTCCTGCCCAGTCAATGAAGCCTCAGCCAAAATCCGAAGTGGATTAGGCCTTTTCCGCCATTTTAGTGCTCTCCTGGTGCATGCAGCTCCTGTGGTGAAAACACTGTCTCGGTTGTATGTGTTGGTCTCTATCATGATCCTGTGAATGTACCTACGCTGATGAAGAAGGCGAGACCCCTTCCACGCCATGTGGAGATATTACTCGCGTTGCTGATGAAGTCAACGAGACCCCTTCCACCCCGGGTGGAGATAGTACTCGTCGTGATGTTGAAACAAAGCTCTGTGGCTTCTCTGATATGCTACTACTACTGACGCACTGCTATGCTCCATCTCAGTACATCAACCTCAATGATTGAGTCACTGTCCGACTCCTGCTCATACTCTGACTCTGTCCCTAACATGGCTTTGAACAAGCTATTGGCACTATGTATACTGATATGAAAGCAGTGCAAACAAGGTTATGATGTATGTTTCAAACACCCAACAAATATCCCCCACTGTCAAAGCACCATAAGGAAACAAACAATGATAATAGCTCTGTTTTAGGTGGATTGGAAAAGGCACAATCTCTATGTTTAAATGCAAGTGAACTTTGATCAAAAGGAGCGGGCAACTTTCAAAATTTTGAACAAATTTTATCAAAGGAGAGCATGGCATCAATAGAATGTGTTTGTCTATGAGTAATAACCACAAAGGTCTCAATGGGCAGTTTGAAACAAAGTCATGAGAATATTTTTACATTAGGCAGTGAGACTCATTACAACCACAGTCACCATGGAACAAAGGGTTTTAAACATGGTATAATAATAGCAATGGTCAAAATGGCAAAATGGGCATGAGAGAAATATGGTTTTGATATTATATGCAAAGCTGAATGTATCACTGCCATGAGATAGCAAACAAACTCATTCAACCATTCATTTTCATTTTAAAACCCTGAAAACAAGAATGCTATGACTGTGGGGTTTTAAATCCTCCGTTGAACATTTGAAACCACCAATGATGCCACCAATGCATTCAAAAACATCAAGCAATTGCAAATAACCTGTTTGAAGGCCGATGAATCGATCCCAAGCAAGACTGGGCGCTCAAAATGAAGTTTCGAACCTCTGTATCTGCGTGGGTCGCGCAGCCTCTGCGTGGGTCGCTCAGGCCCCAGGTGGGTCGCTCGGGCCCCAGGTGGGTCGCGTTTCTCTTGCAGGAAGCTTTTGGAGGCCTTCCCGGTGTCCAAATCGGGCGTGTGATAGCTCGTTGGAAAGCTATTGGAGTCTACTTTCCAAAAAAAGTGGAATTATGCAATTTGGATTCCATTTACCCTGTCAAAAATCAAATCTCCCAACACTAGTCAAAATGATCAGAATGAGGCTGCCTCAAGGCAGAGTGCTGTTGCAGTCAACTTTTGAAGGTCTTCCTCAACTCCAAATTGAGCTCATGATAGCTCATTGGAAATGTGTTTCTGTCTAGTTATCATTTGACTCATAATGCAAGTCATTTGGCCAACCATGCTAGGAGAAATGTTGATTTTCCCAAGGTCACTTCAGAGGTGCATTCAATTCTCCTGAGGCAACGGTATTTTTGACATTGCTCTAAAACCATGATACCTGTGTAAAAAGTGAGGGAGGTTTTTCTTCCCTGGAATGCTGTGGACAAAACCCTCTCTCAGTTTTCCAAAATTCATCTTTGATTTCTCTGAAACATCATTTGAGTGAAACTTATCCCGATGTGTGAAACAAGGGATTTTGTCGAAATGAAGCGAAATGAAGGGGATAAGGGGCTTCTAAATTCTTGGGGAAATTTTTAGAAGTAGGGAGGGATGTTAGGAAGTAGGGGAAAGTGGAATAACAGAGATTGAGTGAGGGGAAGGGGTCCAAAAGGGCAAAACACAGGCCTAGCCTAGAAAATTGCCAAGTTGTGGCTAGAAACTAGGGTTTGTGCAAAAATGAGGAATTTGGGGGATCTCAGTGATGGGAAGTGTTTAATTAGGTGAATTAATGATAGGGGAAGGTGTATGAACATCCGGATACAAGTTTTTCGATGATTTGACCATCCAAGAGAAATTACCTCCAAAACCCTAGGAGAGGGAAATGGACCTTACCAAGGCACAACTGAAGCATGAACAATGTGTAAAATGACCCAATGGAACTTGACATGATGATGGAAACCCCCTGAATGATGATACACTCAGCTGAATGGTGACATGGACTGACATTTGGACAACTTTGGAAGAAGTGAAAGCAAACCCTAGACCTAATGCCTAGTGACCAAATTTTGCTTGAAGACTCATTGTAATGACAAAATTTGACCTTGACACTTTAAAATCACTTTGAAAGAGCATGTTTGATCACTGGAGGAAGGCTGCAAAGGCTGACTCTAACACTATCTAACAAAGATCATGAACCAGTGGGACATTCTGTTACAGGCACTTGGACCATCTTCTATAGGTAATCTCTCATCTTCAGACAAGGTATGAGCTGCGTCTTTTGAATCTATCCAATCAATACTTCATGCTTTAACATTAGAAGTAAACACACTTTGCCATCCTTTTCTCTTAACCTTCGAAATATTTGATTTCATTGTACAAAATTTCTTGGTTGATTCTGGTACATCAGTAAATGTAATTCCATTGTCCATAGCAAAGAAAATAAACGTAACATGGAGAAAAATTGATGAACAAATTATTTAGCTGGACATAAATCTTTTCCACGCGATCGGTGAACTCAAATATGTGATCATTTACTTTTCATCCAATAAATGAGTTCACCAATGCATAAACATAGTAGTTTTGGACATACCAGAAGCATATGGACTATTTATAAGTAGATATTGGTCAAGAAAGATGCAAGGATACTTTTCTACAGGCTGGTCACACTTATGGTCTCTGTATAAGGGAAGAACCAACTAGATTCGAGTATACTCGGAAAGGTACATGAAACATAATGTCATTCCCTTGAACAGACGTAATGAACCCATGGCTTTTACAAAAATTATTTTGAAAATTTCTTCCCGGAGACACAACTGGGGTGCCATCTTCCACAACCATCCCCAATCCCACCAGAAACACAATTGGAGCTCCTTGCTAGTCTAACTAGCGCAAATGACCTATGTACATTCAGTAGTGAGTAATATTAATAGTTGTAATAGTGTAGTTCATAACCCTTATACATATAATTTTCACACTTTATACTTTGATGGTTCAAAAATGTAGGAAGGAACGAAAGTCGATTGTGTTCCAATAGACCCTCCACGAAAGAAACACTTGATCTCAAACTGCTTGGAATTTGAGTGCACGAACAACACTACTGAATATGAAGCACTCAATTTGACCTACAAAGTGCCATTCACCTCAATGACACATCCTTAAAAGTAGTAGGTGATTCATAAATATTGGTACGACATGTACGTGATACTATTCACCATGTTTCACCTCATTTAAAGGTCTATCAACAAAAGGTGTGGAATTTGATTATGCATTTCTAAGTATTAAGTATTTTTTCTATTCCAAGAATCCAAAACCTAGCTATAGATATATTCGAAAATATTGTTGTTAGGTTGTCACCATTGAAGGACCATTTTTCTGTTAAAATATTTTATAAACCATCTTTCCTCGACAATATCACTTATTCATGCATGTGTGAAGACCAACAGGTACATCGTTTCATGGAAAACACTAACATACTCATATATGTAGTGATCGGCAAGGACAAGCATGAAGAATCATTGCATGATGTAGATATTAAATGTAAATAAAACCTCATCCCCAAGGGCGTGGTATCTTTAGAGGAGCTATATGACTTGTAGAATCACTTTTAGGGACCTTCCAATGACAAAACTCATAGTTCCATGTGGTCACGTAAAAAAATCAACTTGGGAATAGGAAAGGGTCCAAATTGTGTGAAACTCGGTACTTGCCATATACCACAAGAGAGGCAAGCCTTCATGTGCTTATTTTGAAAGTACCAAGATCTACCCACATTTACATGTGAAGAGCTAAAAGTTTATAATACATAACCCATCCATCATGTCACACCAATAAGAGAAGGGGCCAAACCTTTTAAGAAAAAGTTGATGAAAGTACATCCCATGCTCGAACCCCTTATCCAGACATAATTAAGAAAGTTATTGTATGTTCAGATCATCTATTAGGTGCGACACTCAATCTAGGTGTCAAATCTAGTCCCAATTAGAAATTAGTCTGGGGAATTTTTTTTTTGTATTGATTTCTAAAACCTTAATCACATCTCGAGCAAGCTCAACTAGCACATGCTGTCTAGGGAACAAGTTTTGAAAATATATAAGGGTATAAGACATTTTCTTTGTTTTCCAGGTATTCAGGATACAACCAGATTGTGGTCACGAGACTTGATGAACTAAAAATTACTCTCTACATTACCAGTTCAAGCCCTTGGTATGCAGATATTTTCCAACATCTTAAGCATGTCACCATCCCCTCATGTTTTTTCATGTAAGAGAAGGGGCCATTCGAGCTAAAGTTTCTAACTTATCAGTTGGTGTGAGCGATTATTTTCAGGGAATATCATGACGGGGCATTGTTCAGATGCTTGGAGGCACATGATTCAGAGAAGGCTTCCCATGATTCCCGTGATAGACCAACTGAAGGCAATTTTACGAATAAGGCACATAAAGTTGTACGAGCTAGCCTCCGTTGGCCCGCATTATTTAAATATGCTCATTCCTATGTCTGTAAATGTAGAGTCTATCAAAATTGCGCTGACAAGAAGGAGAATTCAACCGCCCCACTACAGCCTATCGCAGTGGAAGAGCCATTCCAATGGTGGGGCTTAGATATTATTGGTAAAATTTTTCCACATTTGTCAAAGCAACATCACTACATTCTCTCCACCATAGATTATTTTACCTGATGGACAGAAGTAATTCCTCTCAAATAGGTGAATGATGGGAAATTCATCACTTTTCTGCAACAAAGCATCATTTCTAGGTTCGACCTTCCTACGTCACTTGTTTTTTACAATGAAATATATTTCTCATCGCTAGATATTTATGGTTGTGCATTAGAAAATGGAATAATATTTTAGATAATTCTACTAACTAGTATCTTCAGGGGAATGGTATCGCTAAGAAATTTATCCCCATCATTAAGAATACAATATTCTCTAGGAAAAGGAACTGGAATTTTCTTGGGTAAATGTTGTGTGGGCTGACCAAGTCATGCCTAAACCTTCCCTGAACACCTCCCCTTCCTTCCTAGTATACGAAAAAGAAACCATCCTCCCTCCCAACATCTAATCATCTACCCTCCAACTTCCCCAATATTTCCAAGGCAAGCCATGTTGGTTAGTGCATCATAGTATGGACACTCCTCATAAGCTCCAGGAAGAAACATTGAATGCCAAAGGAAAACTCTTACTCCATCAAAAATGTATCAAGAGGTAGTTTGACAAAAAGTCTGCAGGGAAGGAAAAATTTAGTGTGGGTGACTTAGCCTTGAAATGGGATAAAACCCTCAGTCTTGAAATGGGATAAAACCCACGAATACAAAGACAACCACTCTAAATTTCAATCCCTACAGATTGGACCATTAAGTGTGCACAAGAAGCTTGGACAACACACCTTTCATCTTCAATCACTTGAGAGGAAGAATGACTCTCTCCCTGTCAGTGGCCAAGATCTCAAACATTATTTTCAATGAAAATATGGGGTTTTTCCCTACACTATGTACATAGTATGTTTTCATCGGTTTACTTGTTTTATTTCTTGTTGTTTTCTTTGTCTCATGTTTTCATCTGTCTTGTGAATAAAGTGTTTTCCTCATGTTGGTTTATAGGATTATGTGTGTGGCTGAATTATAAGGAGCCTTGTGACACTTCAACATTTGGTTAGCCTTTGGTCCGCCTTCCTTGTATTGGTTATGTATTTTTGCCAATGAAGTTTTGAAAGAAAATATGATCTATCTTTAAGGGGAGTCTTGGGGCAAACCATGAACTCGTGTCTATCTAGGAAACATTGAGCCCATATTCATTTATTTTATTTTGGTGTTTTCATGCTTATCCAATAAGTAAAAAGGGAGAAGGGGAACATCTAAATGAGAAAAAATAAACCATAGGAACCTATAAACTTCTTTGAAGGAGCAACCTCTTTTGCTCTCAATAAGTCAAGATCCCTCTTC
Organism: Pinus albicaulis; assembly: GCA_034641835.2. Lineage (NCBI taxonomy): Eukaryota > Viridiplantae > Streptophyta > Pinopsida > Pinales > Pinaceae > Pinus > Pinus albicaulis. The sequence continues at coordinate 91,123,358 of CM076576.1, forward strand.
CACCCAAAATAAATAAGTGCTATTGCACAATCCTCTTTTCAAAAATAAATAAATAAAGGTGAAAGATGAGAAAGGCTTCTCGCGCACAGAGGTAAAGAAAGAAACTCGGTCGGGGTACTATTCAAGCTCACTGGCAGCGAAGCAATGTTTGTGCTCATGAAGTGACTCTGTCAGGGTACTGCCTAAGCCTGTTGGTAATGAAGCAACACCAAAGATGAAAAATTATTCTCTGAAAATATTAAACTTGTGAGCTTCATTACCCTCCTCTATTTTAAACTTCGTGATAAAGTTAAACATTTTTTAGTTAAACCGAAGTGGCATGATGGGGACTTGGTATATTCACGGGGGATGTGGGGAAACCAAAGTGATATGCACGATGAATCAATACTCTTTGAAGAACCAAGGCCCTGTACAAAATAAGTTAACTGAATAGAGAAGTTGGAATCCTACTAGTGTGTCCTCAAGTGTTGTAGCCACTTCAACCCCCTCAAAAATTTTATCCTATACCAAATTTTGGAGCCTTACTTGGTATTGTTTATGGTTGTCACAAACTTTGAAGTTCATTTCATTAATTTTATTAAAGTATTGTGATCCGCTTCGCAAGATAGGAAAAGTGTCAAATTTTGGCATGTTGGCTGATGCATTGAATGTATACGCTTGTTCTAGTGATTTCAAGAGGTCATATTTGTGTAAATGAGTTGTTTTAACCGTGTAAGTATCAATCACACTCAATTAAAAAGTTTCGAGCTTCGTCACACAAGTGTTGTCACTTTCATTGTAAAGTGTATATTTGTTGTTGCACTTGTCATAACTAGTTGTAAAGATGTCACAAGAAGAAGAATTCTTTGTCTATATGTCTTGGACAATCTACGTTTTTTGAGTCATCAAGTATGCTAAGTGTGTGATAACATTCAAATTCCATCAATTTTTACATAAATCCCATTGGTAGTATCAATATTATGGCTATGACCTTGCTTCTTGGCACTTTGTGGTGCGCAATAATGGATTCCCTAGACTGCTCCATTGCACAATTTTTGTGACCAAGACCCGACCTTGACCTCAGGAATTGCATAGTTAAGGTCTCCAACTGATCTTGAACTGTGCACTTTGCAACTTCAAGACATAATATCATCCCATAAGCCTTATAACTTCACACTGTGCAATCACCCATGCCTCCTTGACCTCCTAAAATGCGTAGTTGATTTCCCAACTCTCATCCTTGCTGCCTATCCCCACTAACTTCGGAAATTTGTAATCATGTCTCTCAACCCAACTTGAACTGTGCAATGCATAGTCTCAAGGCTCAAGGCTTCCCCTTGCCTCCCTAAACTTCTCATCTATTTTAATATTCCCAATTAGCGTTTAGCTAGTTGGAATATTAAATTTTGTTTTTGTTAATAAAATGGAGGAATAAGAGAGTAGGGGGACCCATAAATCTCCTTAGTAGGAATAAAACCACTTCTAGTGTGAAAGCGGGTCAATGTATCTAGTTGAATAAATCAATCTTTGGTGTGAATGGGTGTCAATTCTTGTGGATGGGGTAAATATTGACCAAATCAACAACGTAGTGATGGAGGTAGTGGAGAGATCTTGGAGGACACTGCAGTCATAATGGGAGGGAGTCTACATGAGAGTAGCATCTTTAATGAGTGGGACCAAGGGTGAGGAGGCTCACAAAGAATATAAGGAAGAGGTTGAAAAACATATAAGGCATTATTATTATTGTTTTAGTCTTGGTATTTTATGAATTTTTGCACATTTCAGCTGTTTAGTAGAGTCTGTTGTGTTGTTTAGCACAAGGGTGTTTTTGGGCAGAAATCCCACCCTCATCCTCAGGCACCTTCGAGTTCCCACTAAGGAGAGGTTAATTGAGCTTCATTACACCATCTGGAATCAAGCCAAGCTTTATCCATCTACCACAGCACAGTCCCCTTCAGAAACTGCATTATTTTGTAGGGCAGTTGCAGTGGAGGGTTGAAAAACCCAGTTTGTGAGCTAGTTTCCTAGTGGAGGGAGCAACCCTTCATATAGAAAGCTAGAAGGGAGGAGTATAAGCTATTTTATTGTCATATCAATAATCTCCTTGAATTTATTGAGTTGCAGAGCATAATTCAGCCCTAGGGCTGCATTTTTCACATAGTGTATTTTTGAAAACCCTTTCTAGGTTGTCTTGGAATTGTGTTAGAGAGCCTAAATATATGATCCTTACATTTTTTGAGAACTATATCATGATCTATTTGTATTTCTATTTTCTAGCTGGAGTTATTCTCACTTGGACTGTGCAGTCATGGCATTCCGACATTTTGTGTATTAGCAGTATTTCACATTTTGGTGTAGTGGATCATGGTAGGTTTGTTTTCCTAGCTTGAGTGACTTTTTCCTCAAGACATTGTACTTATTTTCTGCTATTATACATAATGGAATGGCTCTATGATTTTCTCATGTTTTTATGTATTGATATTTACTGCAATTTCTAGTTTTATGTTCAATATTCCTGCTTTTCCTGTTTTGGAATATTACAGTGGTATCAGAGCATAATATTGGCTCAGCCTGTGAGACATCACATCTATGTCATCAGAAGAAGAAGAGCCTCTCACAGAAAGGGAGAAGTGGTACATCAATAGAAGAAGAAGGTTTGATTATAAAAGCAATGAAGAAGACAAAGAAAAGACTCCAATATCATGGGAAATGGATGAAAATGAGTTTCCAAAGTTTATTATCCAAACTATGCGGGATATTTCTAGAGAAATCAACGAGATGAGGATGTAGAGACATAAAGAGGCCCCAAGAAGGTTTCTACATGGAGAAAGCTTTGGCACTTCACATCACTGGTGTGAGCAATTAGTAATGCAACAATTTTTCCAACACTCCACTGTGGCTATATTCCTAACAGTAGGAAATGGAGGTGGAGGACCCCAAGAACAAGAGACTATTGAAGATTATTTTCTAGAGTATGAGTCTCAATCTCAGATATTCAAAGATAATCTGAAATTTTAGGAGTTTTGTAAAATCAAGGACAACAGGAGACCCCATAATAACAATAGGAATGGAGGTTACATTCAGAACAATTATCTGCATCATACTATGGGTAGAGTTTTTCTACATGATTTTGATGGGTCATCCAATTGCACAGCCAAGTCTTGGGTGGAGAAACTAGACATCTATTTTCAGTTGAAACAAGTATCGAAGATTGAAGCCATCAAAATAGCAGCACTGCACCTTGAAAATGAGGCACATGATTGGTGGTTTCACGGTGTTTCTACATTGGAGCATGCCAATATGACTGCATATGTAGAATTCACCCAGAGGTTAGTATAAATATTTGATTGAAGAGACCCAAAGGCACCTTTTGTTGAGCTAGCCAAGCTCAAGCAGTCAGGTAATCCATAGACCTATATCTTGGAATTTATAAACCTTACTGTCATGGTTCCAAATTTATCTTCAACTAGGAGGGTTTATATGTTCATTGATGGGCTAGCAAAGCCTCTGCATAGGTTGGTTAAGTCCACTATACCACTATGCTCCAAGATTCCATTGAGAGAGCTAGGGACTTATAGGATGCTTTGCTAAGAGAAAACACTCCATTTCAGTAAAAGCCCACTTTCTAGTCCAAAGGTAAATATGTGAAGGTTCTTCCTCCCAAGGAGAACTAGAACAAGGGGCCTCTTAGTGATGATGTATGAAGAGAATTGTAGAGGAGGAAGCTTTGAATTCCAAGAACCATGGGCACTAGGGCATCTGCGTGCTATAGGAAAGGCACACTATATTGAGGTGTTCTCTGATAGTGGAGAGGAGGAAGAATAAGAACCAAAAGGAGACATCAGCACTGTGGAACCAGGAGAGGATCCAACACTACTAGGAGGTGGAAGTGGGGCATTTTTTGTAATTGGAGGGACCCTTGCATCTTTGCGAGGAGTACTAAGGTATCTGACTTTGAGAGTCCGAGGTATAATTCAGGGGCAGTGGGTATCAGTATTGATTGATAGTGGGGCTACCCACAATTTTATTGATGCTCAGTTAGTGCAGAGGAGGACAATACTCAATAATGATGCTGAGGGATTCTCAGCTTTGGTTCTAGGAGCTAGAACCATGCAGTGTATGAAGTATGTCCCGGCATTGTCTGTAACCTTGGGGACATACACCTTAACTGATCATTTCTTCGTGGTCAAAATTCCTGACACTAATGTGATATTGGGTGTGCAGTGGTTGATTATATTGGGGAAGGTCACCATAGATTCAGAGACTTTGTAGATGGAATGGATAGATAATAAGAGTGTTAAGCATAAGATGACCAGGGGCATGCCAACCTATCCATTGCGGGAAGCCTTTGCACATAAGATGGAGCCTGATTTGCATAGAGGAAGAAAGGAAAAACTAGTCCACTAAGATATGTAGTTTACTCTAAACCATGATGTTAATTAATTTGGAGGCATTCCACCAGGAAGGCCACTAGATCGGAAGTTGGTTAAAGAGTTCTCACAACAAGTTGCACCATTCATAGATATGGCTAAGAGGAGAGCCTTGTATGGGACCAGCACAACATAGAGGGACTTTGATTGGCTCAAGGAGGAGATGAATATTTACTCAGTATCGGTATTAACAACTTTTACCAAGCCTTTTGCACTGAAAGGTGATGCTTCAGGAGTGGATGATGGCACAAGTATGGTGAAAGAGGACTATTCCATCACCTTTGAGGGTCATAAGATACTTCCACATCGGAAGGAGTCTTCCATATATGGTAAAGTGTTTCTGGCCTTCATACATGCATTAGCCAAACTCGGGAAGTTTGGGATGGGAAATAGCTTCCAACTGAAGGTTGAACACCATAAACTTGAATCTTTTCTTGAGAAGAAACAATTGCAAGGGAGGAAGCAAAAGTGGGATAGCAATATTATGGCATATGGCTTTGGCATTGTGCATGTCAAAGAGGGGAGAAATGAGGTGACATGTGCCTCATCAAAGAGGCCAACATCACTATCATTGGTGAGTGTGGATCTATATTGGGAGTCCCAGCTATTGGTGGAGTATTCTAAGAGCCACTTCACATGTGAGGTACTTGATGGGCAAGTGATTGATGAGAGTTATAGAGTGATGGATGGAGTCATCTATTATCAGGATCAAATTTTCCTAACTAGAGACTCTAAGCTCAAGGAGAAGGTTATACATGCAACACATGATTCACTCCTTTCTGGCCACCAAGGTTTCATCGGGATATATTGGTCCATTAGGGAGAGATTCTCATGGGAGGGTCTCCAGGACGATGTGCTCCAGCATATCAGGAAGTGCATAGTTTTCTTGAAGCATGAGGAAGAAAACAACCATCCTGCAAGGGTGTTACAACCAATTACTTTTCTGGGAGAGAGATGGGAGAGCTCATCTATGGACCTCATCACCAGCTTGCCAATAGTATATGGTAAGGATTTTTTATTTGTAATTACTGGTCAACTAACAAAGAATTTGCATTTATTTTCCATTTATTTACATTGCATTGCTCCATAAGAGGGCAAGCCTCTCTTTGGACTTCATGGTCTTCTTGGGACCATAGTTAGTTATGGGGATAGCCACTTCCTAGAGGGATTTGGGTAGGTATTGTCTTGTTTGGGGTGTACTCAGTTGAGACCAAACATCATTTACCATCCCCAGACAGATGAGTAGATATAGGAAGCAAGAAAGTGGCTGGGGAGCTACTTACCAAATGTGTTCTAGGGCAACAAGGAGGAGAACTGCACTGGATCCACTTGGGGGACTATTATCACCATCCAGAATTTTATATCGCAATTAGTGTATCTCTATTTTTGGTTCCATATGGTGATGATGTTCTATTCATTGTTGTTAGAATGGTTGGGGAAAGCAAGGTTCTTAGAACAAAAGATTGGATCCTAGAGAGTCAAGATGTATTTCTGTCTCTTAAGGACAACATTGCTACAGCCGAAGATCAACAGGAGCTCTACATAGATCATGGATGGGAAGAGAGACAATGTTGGGTTGACAATTGGGTCTATCTACATTTTTATACATACATACCATCTACTTTGTAAAAGAAGGGGACTGAGGAGCTTTTCTATGGGCCATACAGAGTGATCCGTCTTGTTGGAGTTGTAGTATATGAGTTGGGGATTTTCATTGGGAGTAAGATCCCCAACATTTTTTATGTCCCATGCCTCAATGAAGCCATTAGACAACATGTAATTGCCACCATGGATCTCCCACTTCTTTCTGATGTGAGCCATTTGGTTTTATCACCAAGGGCTAACTTGGACACTTGGGAGGGGTAGCTAAGTAGCAACTTGATTGAAGAACATCTGATTTAGTGGAGGAATTTATCGGATGAGGATGCCACAGGGGAAGGAGAGTGTTAGGGTCCCGTGATTTGGCTGATTGGTGAGCCAAATGACGATGTAACATCAAACCAAGCTTTGGAGCCCAAGGACCTAGCCTTCCTGGACTCAGAGAGGGCTCTCTCTATTATATGTAAAAGATATCGGTGTGTTTGCTTATGGTGTTCTGATATTAGGCTAGTTATGAAGTGTGTTTTTTGATTTTTGGTTTTTAAAGTTTGTGAGGGATAAAACTGATCAAAGATATAAAACAGGTAACAAGAAGTCAGATTAACTGGGCTATGGGGTCAAAAAGGTCAAGGAAGCTATCAGATGATGATGTAAGGCTGTTGTAGGGCCGATTTGATTCAAGGTAGAAAGGATCTTTGGGAAAAATGGAGTAAATGGACATCAAGTTTGTGAAAGACAAGGGATTTCAAGTGTAACTAGTTGATAGCAGACATAAACATGTTATAGCAAGCCATTAATCATGCTAAATGTAACTATGAGCTAATTAATACCTAGAAATCAAACATTCCAGCCATGCATAGAAGTATAAGACCTTCTAACTTCGGGAAATGGCTATCAGACTTTGGGGAAAACACATAAGACGGACTAACAACTCAAAATACTATGCCAGAACGCCTAAACACAGTCTCTAAGTCATTGGGCACTTTGAAAAACAAGCTTTCATAGTTTTAGGCAAAGGGCTAGATCGGGACTAGGCCTCCTTGGTTCAACAAGATGATAAACTAATCAGTCAAAGAGTTAGTTTCATGGACAGAACTATGGACAGTCATAGGTAAGCAGGGCACACCATACATCCTACTCAACATGCATAGAACTTATGAATAAAACTAGCAACAATACCTTAAGTTACTAAAGAGCAGTTAAGAATTCTTTAGCATAACTAAGGAAGAAGAAAACATAAAGCTATGAAGATTCAGGAATTTTGAGGTGCCTCCATGGGCATATCTCAAACTTAATCTCTACTGATCTATAGCAGCAATAAGCATGTATTATGAATGAAAAACTAGAAGACAACAACAAAGCAAGAAACACTATACCATTCTACCATGTCATGGAATCCATCAACAATCCTTCATCATTCATCAAAAGCATCCAAGAGGCAGTCCAAAATCATAACACAAGTATGTTCTTCAAAGCTCATATGACCAATATATTACTTCTTCTCTCAAGTTCAGCCTTGTTTTACAATGAAGCCTTGTGGAATAAATAGGTTCAAGTGAGGAAAACCTCATGGTGCAACTAGCTATCCCATTGGCCTAATCAAAATATCTAAACTTGTCCTTGAGGATTTGCAAAGCCCAAGGCACAAAATATCTCATAAAATATCTAAAAAATTCTAAAAACGGAAATTATATTGACTTTGCAACATTTTCCAAGTGCAAAAATAGCTAAACGCACATTTGGAAAAAGCAGATTTTTGAGGTTCAAAAATTACAAATATACTTCAAATTTATATCAGAAAAAGGTCCCCTAAATTGCCGGACACATTTCGCATCTTTCCCGGTATCAGAATGAAGCTCATGATGGCTCGTTGGAAAGCTCTCTGTGTCTACTTTCCGGCACAACTAAAATCACCTCAATCTGATGCATGGAAGCCCTCCAAATCTGTACCTGTGTGTAAAAAGCCAGGAAATAGCAGACTGCTGATATGACGGGCAGAATGTGCAAAAAGTGAGCATTTTTCTCCGTTTTGAGGGGGCGAATGATCTCCAAATACTCTAAAAATTGCTGAGGACCTGCTCATAGAATTATGGCATCAACTGGTATCATCCTTCTCCCTTGACAAATCCTCAAACTGAAATGGCGAAATTCTGAGTTTTCGACCAAAAACCCAAAAAATGCCAAAAAACAAAAAGTTGTCGAAATGGGCCCAAAATTGGCATGCATGACCCTCAGGGGTCCCTAGCAACATGTTCCAAAGCTGAGGCCAAAATTTCAAGAGCTGATGTTCTTTTCTCCTCTTTCCGTGCCGGGCGCTTCCCCTTTGCCTTCTTCAATTTCTCTTGGGCTGCCTTTAGTTTGCGCCGGGCAAACTGATTCAACTTTTGAAAGTGATGTGTCCTCTTCCTTTGCAGCTCTAGATCTCTGTTTGCTCTTTCAAGTTTCATCTCCAAGTGTTTGTTGGCTCTTTCAAGCCATGCCTCTTTGTTTTCTTCAATTTCCTGCTCAAGGAGTGCAGTGAGATGAAAGGCTTGGAGATGGGCTTGTTCTTCTTCTTTCTGCTTTTCCAAGGCTCTTTTAAGCCCTATGGTACTAGGCCTCTTCCTCCTAGGCTGGTCTCCCTCTTCTTCTTCATCAAACTCACCAATGAGCTCTTCTATCCTCATTTGCACCTTAGCTGCCTCATTCTTATATTTGATAGCTCGTGCTTCATGAACAGCTGTGTGAACATTCATCTATTTGTTTTGGATCTCCAAGAAGTGGTTGAAGTTCCTTGCCCTTTGAAGATCCTCCTCTAATGCCTCAATTTGCACCTCTTTATGGATTAGGAGGTTTTCAAGAAGGGGGGCCTCATTATCACTGTCATCGCTTTGGATTGGGATGACAGCCAATGCACCCCCATGTTTTGTACTTTCTCCAACTTTGCTTTTCCCTTTGAAAGCCAATCTTGCACTTTTCCTCCTTGGCATGCTAGTAGGTGTCCTTTTGGGCAATTTTCTTTTGCTAGGAACAACCTTTGTCACTGTTGGAGTGGCAGCCTTAGAACCTTTCTTCCTTGCTGTGCTGAGCTTTGTTCTTTTGGGAGGAGGAGACACAACTGATTTACCCTTGACATATTCTTGAAACTGCTGCTCTCATTGAGGCTGCTGGATTTTTTCTTCTTGCTGTTCACTTTGCTGCCCCTGCTCGCCAACATCAACTTGCTGTTCTACTTCAATGCCTTGTTCAATTGGTGTTTCAAACTGCTGCCCTTTTTCACCAAAATCAAGCTGTTGTTGTGCTTGGATTTCCTGCTCATTTTGTGGCTCAAGATGTGGTTCAATTTCCTGCCCAAGCTGCTGTTCATGTCCTTCAACAAAAAGTTGTTGCTCTTCCTCTTGTACCTGTTGTTCATCATCTTCTGTTCGCTGCTGACCTTCACCACTGTCCTGCTGCTGTTCATCCCTTTCCTCTTGCTGCTGTTCATCCTTTTCCTCTTGCTGCTGACCTTTCTCTTCTTGTTGTCTACTCCCTTCTCCTTCTTCCTGCTGCCTTGACTGTTCAGTGGTAATTTTGAGCTTTCTAGGAGTAGGCCTGCTGGACAAAAGTATAGGGCGATGAATAGGCTGAGTGGGAGATGTATGGACTGGAGGAACAGTAGAGAAATCTGGGTGACTGATGAATACATCCCATGGAACTTCCTTCTTCTCTAGCTGATGTAGGATGATAATTTTGATCAGAGAATGATGGAAAAGGGAAGGTATTTGCAGAGGTGGGGCCTTCTTCTGGACTGTAGATGCCATCTTCTCAATGCTCTTGAATAAAAAGTAAGGGAGATTTAGTTGCCTGTTTCTAGTGAAATGCATCAATAGGCGGACATGGTAGGCATAAACTCGATCAAACCTCCCTTCACAAGTAAAATATTTAATTATGACTTTCATAAGAGGAGCATAGTTGTCAAGAAGATAGGAAAAAGGGAAAATAGCAGTGAAAGCATCCCTATGCTCAGGCTTGATGAAAGACTTGTAATCTTCTAAGTCAAGATGGGCCTGTTTGAACCATTTTTCGCCATGATATGGAATCTTGGTGGCCTTGGACACTGATCTTGGAGAAAACTTGAAATCAAGGTCCGCTACCCTGAAGTGCTTGTTCTGGAACCTCAGGGCGCATAGGTGTGTTAATGGCGAAAAAATTCTGACCTCCTGTATCTTCTGGCAGAAGTCTAGACAACCTACTTCATGGAAGTTGAAAAGGATGGATGGATGAGCATTAACCTCCTCTGTAGAGATTGGCTCATATCTTTTGTGCGGACCACTTCTGCTGTCTTCTCTTGGAGGCATTTTGACCTAAATGTGCTTTGGAAGAAACAAACTGCCTCATTGTGTGTAAACTGCCTTCTTGGAGCCAAACTGTGTCAATTCACTGTTTAGATAGTGAATAATGTAATTTGGATGATTGCAACAAGTTTCCTTACAATACACAACCTCTGCTCTCTTAAAAAAAATGGCCTTCCACCTTGAAAGTATCTCAGTCAACAATCTTTTCAATAAGAAATAATACAGTGGAATGAAGGACAGACTGTTAGGAAGAAAGATGTATACAGTGTCAAAATTTCCTTGCTTGGTGATTTTTGGAGGTTAACAACACATCTTTGTACCTTGGATCAATGGTGTACTTTCCAATCATTTCAAAACCTGCCCTTCCAAGTGTGCCAATCTCTCAACAAACTTACATATGGTGCAATCCACCTTTAGTATGATCAGACAGTCAATGTCACAGTTTTATGTGCCCAGGTGACAAAGTTTTGGAAAATGCTTCAAAAAGTTCAACAAGGCCTGCAAGAGTCTTCACTTTGAAAAATAAACAAGACCTCTTAACAATGTAAAACCTTTGGCTTTGTTAGAAAAACCTTTACTCTATATGAACATCCACTTATCAATAAGCTCGAAAAACAAAAGACAGTCAAGCAACAAACACAGTGAACACTGTCTTTTCTGTGAGAAGTGTGAGCAACTTTCCCCTGTAGCTTTCAACCTATAAACTGATCTTTGACAAAAACCCTTCTTTCTGATTATACTTCACTATATTATATAGGTATGTCACTTCATCAAACAGAATCATACACATACAAAGTTAACCCCCAGTGTGAGCATACAGCCAGACTCACTGATATGGAACAATGTGACAGAATTTTGAAGAATGTTTTACAAGTTCAACCAAGCCTGTAGGGGGAATATCCTTTCACATAATCAGAGTTCCTTTTTATCAATATAGAGTTCCTGTCTGTCTTAGAAAATCACTTTGCAATCATCTGAAAATCAACTGAACAGAGAGTTTGAAGAACAAGAGGTAACTAAAAGTGTACATAGTGCAACTGTCTTTCCCTGTAGAGACTTTTAATAGTGATTAACACTTCAGCACAATTTTCTGAATCAAAGGTATTCTCAGCCAAAAACTGTTTGTTATATATGGTGATGTAACAGTCTTTATATTGGAGCAGCTCCTTCTCAATATAGAAACCCTGTCTTTTTAACAAGTATCTTTGCATCCTCTAGAAATCAATTTGTCAAACGAGTTTGTAGAATTAAAAAGGAAGTCAAGGTCTTACAACCAACAAACTTCCTTTAAACAAAACACTGTCCTCCCTTTACTGTCCTTTGCACCAGTTTGATAAACATACTTATAAATGTAATGGGCTTTACTCACTGATTTCTGCCCTGTAACAACTCTGTTTTTCTCTTTTTGGGCACTGTTTGTACAGTTTAACAACTGTTCTAGCTGACAGATTTTTATTTTGTTTTCATCATAGTAGGGTTAGCTTCAATGGATACTCATATAGAAGCAATTTCAACCTTTTATGATGTGTACTTCTAGCCTCATTACCATAGCAAAATCTCGTTTTTACATAAACTCAAACTGTGGTTCCTTAACCTCTTACAGCACTTTGCAGTTTAAAAAACCAAGGGGGTACGTAATAAATACCTTTACAATTTGATGAAAGGCCATTGTGGAGAGTTGGAGCAACTTTTTATATGAACTGGAGGCGAGCTGGAGGTTTTAAACTTGCGTGACACTCTGCAGAGAAAGAACGTCGTGCAGAAATCTAACCGGGCAGCCTGTCGGGTCGTGGTCGGGCGCCGTGTACAGGCGCGTCGCGCACGCATACAGGCGCGTCGCGCGACAGTCTACCGCCCGTGCAAATCTTCTTCCAAGCGCGTCGTGCTGTTAAAACTGCTGCAAAATTTTCCACACTGCCCCGAACTTCTTTGTTTGAGCTTCGAGGGGATCAAAGGGTCTTGGCTCGATTTGAAAATGAAAATTCACTCTTCGACCTCACTCCCTCGACATATCAAAACTCCCAACGGTCATATTTTTTAAATGTAAAATGAACTTTCGGTTGGATCTTGCAAGGTTTTCACAGCTTTTTTGACCTTTTTCAACAATACCCTTTGGCGTATTTGCAACTTGGATTCAGAAGCGATGCAGGCAGTGGAGATGTTCTATGTTTTTTAGACCGGGTTAACATGAATCAACCTCTTTATAAACAGTAGATATAGCTTGAAGGATCAAAAAACTCTGTTTCACTTATACACATGGTTCTGAAGGATAATTCCTGTTTGGCTTTGTCTCCCTGGTGACCTTTTAACATAGCAACCCAAATTTTGAATAATACCCTGATGAATGTCAAACCATCCTTTGCCACTTTGTTTTTAACACTGTTGATGGCATTTGTCATGTAAACCCCACTTCAAACTGTTTAGAAATCCTGAAGATTGCTTTATTATTTGAAAGGGATAGGGTTTGTCTTTTCACCTTGCTTTGAAAGCTTCGGTCTTTACTTGCTTCTTCAACCTTTTTCTCCCTGCAGGTGCCCAAATTTGCTGACATTATTTGGATTTAGTCATGGCTCTTTAATTTAAGAAAGGCGCCATTTTCAATATGCCTTCTTGCTTAGAACATATCATTTATGATATCTCTGTTTTTTTGAAATAATGAAAAAGTTGTGTTTGTTTCAAACCTCCCAAACACTGACAGTATGTCAAATGATCCTCTTTTGGATGCTGATTTGCTTTTCATGCCTTTCAAATTTTTCAAAACTCAGATCATAACTTTGTGGAGAAAAATGTCCTTTGAAATTTTGACTGTTCTCACTTAAAGGAGGAAAGTCTCTTTTAAAACAGTGGCATTTAGACTTTTCCTTTGATGATTTCCAGAACCTGAAACACTGTGCTAAAACCATTTATGTACTTGATGAGCTTGTATACTCTGGATACTATGCCAGAATCTTGCCTGCAATGTAAATCTAATTAGGTGACAGGTTTTTCTTGACTGTAGATGCAAGTGCTAGGTTTCTTTGAGCTTTCTCCTTTGACTGTGGGTAGAAGACAAAACAGGGGATGATGCATGAGAGTTAGAAAGTGAAATAAGGAGAGCTTCTCTTTATGTTTCCTGTGAGGGAGCTCTTCACTATCTCATTGCACTGCTCTTTGCTGAGGGGAATTGAAATGTCACCATTTGCCTTGGTCAACTTATGACAAGTTATTTGAAAGATAATCTCTGTGAGTATGGAGGTTAGCACCCTTTGAAAAACAACCACCTTTTCTTCTACCTATGAAATGACATGATTTGTCAATTTTTCTTCAATTTGGTCTTGCTGAAACAGCAGGCTGCTTATGATTAGAATTGTTTTTACTAATGATATGTCTCTCTAAGGTTTTAACAATTCATATGATTTGAAAACTTCAAATGACTTCCTTTACAAGACCAAAACTCTGTTTTCCCTTTAACTTGCATACTTCATACTCTAGCCCTGTTATGATCATCACTTACACTCAGAAAACCTAGAGTTACTGTTTCACTGTTCAATAAAAGCAAACCTGGGCTTTTGCAATCCTTAAAGTCGATATTGGCCAGCGCCCTTTGCTTGTAGATGAAGGAGGCGCCCTAACCCTCTGCTTGTAGATGAAGGAGGTTCTTGGCCATGACAAATTACCAGTCTGTTTGACAGTGGTTTCTTTTCTTTACTGTGATTTCATGCTGAAAGGAAGCTGCAAGGTCTTGATGAGTCACTCTCTGTCTTGCAGATATATCTCAGGCTCATGTTTACATCTGAGAAGCAACTATTCTTCTAAATGTAGATTCAAGAAATTTCCTCTGAGATGATGTTATATTTCCTGCCTTTGCAAAATCCATAAAACGTTGTAAAACACCTAATAATCAGCTTGAGACTGTGGTCTATGGCTGACCGGGTATGTGGACACTAGTCGTGACTACTGATTTGCAAAGTGGGAGGTCAGTCATGATTGGTCTGTAGCAGATGGAGGTTTTTTGGCCTTTTGATGGTTGCCAAGGGTAAAATGTCTTAAAGCGCCACTTCCTAACTTAGGGGAGGCTTTTGAAACAGACTTGGATTTTTCCTTTTAGAGCTGATGGGAAGACCAGTAGAGCTAAAGCTAGAAAAGATAGTGATAATGGGTTTTAACTTTGACATGGGTGGACTGAAAAGTAAGAGGGCGAAAAATTTTTTATGAGGGTTTTCTAGATGACAAATTGACATATGGAAATCAGCTTCTAGAAAACTCAGCTATGGATATAGTCATCACTAACATGTGAAAAATACTGATGACTAACAGTGGCTCCATTTGGGGAGGGCAGCTCCTCGTCAGGAGGTGTCCAGAATTCAGATTTTTGGCTTATGAAGACCAGTGCCTTATCCATTGGCGCAAAAATTCACCCTTCTTTGATGTTATTTCTGAAAAGTGACAGCATGGTTAACATCAATGATACTTCTACCTACCCCACTATCTTTCCTAACATTTTTTCTTCTCTTTGGCGCATTTGAACTAGCAGCCTTTTGACAATGCATATTTTTTTCTTTTTGCAAAATGAACCTATCTATTTCTACTCTTATATCTGCCGGGAGTTCAGATTAAACTGATGAACTCCTTCATTACTCTACCTATGCTAGATCAACTGTCAAGATTAAGCAGTTTGACAGGATTTTGTTCTCTAATCTAAAACATGAAATTTAAAATGATCAAATCAGGATTAGGCAGTCTGATTTGTCATGCATTTGCGGCATAAAAGACAAGCTACACACAAATGTTATTTTGCAACAAAGGGAAACTAGACAAGCGGGGTTAAGATGTACAATGTATTTTTCATCCCTCGCTTCTCTCTTTGGTTCTGTTTTAGGCATGTGGAACCAGAATCTCTCCCTAATCTAAGCCCTGTGATAAGTCAATCTTACACAATGTTGACTACCTTTGCACTCACTAACTTATCAGCAAATAAATTTAAACATGCTCAGCTATGATTAGGCTAGATAGCTGAACAAGACATTGAAGCACTAGTAGTGGCATTTAGACTTGCTCGCTTTCTGAAAGACTATTTTTTGGAACATGGGGCTTTGTTCTATCTTCACTCGCCCTCTTTTCTGTTTTTTACTGTTTTTGACTTTCCTATCTTTTACTCTTTTTTACTTTTCTATCTTTTCAATATTTCAACAATGGTATGTACAATGAATGAAAGTGTTCCAAACTCAAAAATCTTGGAAATGACGGAATTTAAGCATCTTATCCTCGTAAGGATCTCCTCTCACCCTTGGCCCACTTAACTCCTGAAAATAAAAATTTGGGAAGTTTTCTCTCTCTAACATGACACAGGGATTCATGCAAGAATCTCTGAACAGCCCGGTATCTTCCCGCTGTACCTCTTTGAATATCTGATTTCCACTCCTTTCTTTACTGTACATTTTCCTCAAGTAATGCATGTACTCTTGGTCATTGTTGAAGTAGATAATGACATCATCAAGGTATGCAAAAATGCAGAAATTTAAAACTCGGAACATGGCCTTTATGAACAGATTTCTGATATTGGGTGGTTTTGCAATTTTGAACTTGAAATTAGATCTTCCTCCTGCAAGCTGGAAAAAATCTTTAAGTTGTCTACTTTGCAAGGGAATCTTATGACCATGACCTGAAACATCATCTTGCGAAAATACATGATTAAAAGCACTTTTAATTGGTGAATCATGATCTTGGGTAGAAAAAACATAATTTCTGTTATAGGGATATGCAGTATTATTCCTAAAATCAAAGCAGACTCTATGACCATCTGTTTTGTCCCTGATTATTTCAGTTTGTTTCAGATTGTTGTGTTTTCTCTTGTCAAAGTTATTATTTGAGGGAAAGGTAGTGACACAGTATTTTCCCTTGTTTTTCCTGTAGAAATTGGTATTCTGCATGAGATTTCTGATTTTAGCTTTTCTGAGTTCTTCGTGAAAAGACAGAAGATGAGCCAATTTCAGTAGCTCAGGTATGCTGGAACTGCAACTATCATTCTCACTCATAAGAAGTTTATCAGGCATTCTTTCTAGATTTTGAGCAGCTGAGGCTATAATCAAAGTTTCATTTGCAGTGGATGATCCATAAGATGGTAAATCTTTGAGGTATGGTAGAAACATTAAACTCCCTTGCTCCCGGGTTCCGAACTGGTTTATGATGTGTAAGTCTTCTAAAGCCTTTACCCTGAAAAAATTTCCACAGGTTATTTCTGGTGTTTGACTAAGGTTAGAGTAATTTGTTTGATAGTACATAAGGGTTTGTGCTTCTTGCTCTAATCCTACCTTAGAAGGGACATACTTACTTTCTTCAAGACACAGTTGTTCATGATCATGATAGTATTGAGTGTCTAGTTCATCATAAGGCACCAGGGAAAACTGATGTGGTGGATCAAGGTTTATTTCAGTTTATCCCGACTCTTCCTCAATGTTTTCATCAATATGCATAATGAAAGAGTTCAGGTCGGAACGCAAGGAACACATTGGAATGTTATCTAGCCTATCTTGACTGCTAATCATGTATTTCATGTGTGATTCTCGGTAGAGTATTCTGGTTTGACCGAACACAGGAATGGTGGCGTATGACATGTCCAGTTGGATATTCCCTTGGAGTTTGGCTCCCCAAGATCTGGATAAAAGCATCCCGTACTTGGGAGGAATGTCTGCCACTACTATATCCATGATTAGATGTTTCGCAGGTATTTGGGCCAGACTAAAAAAAAGGTCTTTGATCAAACCCAGGCATTTGACTCTACTTGAATCAAATGAATACAAGTCTTTGTATGGTCTTGTGATTTCCAAGCCTAGTCTTTCCATTAGTACCTTTGGCATAAGATTATGCGAGGCGCCGGAGTCTAGCATCGCATTGTGAAGGATTTGGTCGTGGATGTTTAGGCTAATGTAAAATGGAAGAGTAGCTCCCTCTTGGAATTTTCCCTCTACCTTTGGACCAAACAATACTTCAGGAGTGTTATCAGCCAGATTAACAGTGTTTGCATCATTCCCTAGATTTAAGACTTTTAGTACTTGGGATTTATAAGAGTTTTGGGCAATGAGTTCAGTAAGAGGCATGGTGATCTTGATCTTGGCGATTTCGCCTTCAAAGCTGAAAGGCAGCTGAAGTTTAGATATGTTTGTTTCAGTTTTTTCAGCCACGACCTTCTCTATGTTCTGAGTTTGTTGACCTTGTTTTGGGATTTTGTTTACCATAGTTGCTTCGGTGACTTTTGTAGAAGTACCAGGAGTATCTGAGAGAGGACTAGTTTGGGTAACTTTAGCTTTGCTTTGGTCAGTCTTCTCAACCTTGATTTTGTCACTGCTTACTACTTTCTTGAGGATGGTATCGGGGGTTTTAGCAGTATCTGAGTTACCTTTCTTGGAATTACCTTGGTTTCTTTTGCTTCTAAGGTCATATTGCCTGTGAGCTTCTATAATGGCATTCTGAAAATCTATGGTAGGGTTGTCAAGATCTTCACAGTTGGTCTCATCTTGATCAGGAGAAAAGAACGCTTGTTCTTCTTCTGTGAGGTACACCTCACTCTCATTATCAGACCCCACAAGATTTAAATGACTTTCATCAATGGGTTCTGTATCTCTATCATCTTCTTCCACATAGTTTTCATTGAATGGTGGCCTAATTTGCTGGTCATTTTCCCTTGGTCTATTTTGGGGTTGTTCCCTCCTAAAGTTTTGGTTTCGGTTTCTGTTTGGAGGGTTTGGCTGGTTGTCCCTAACAGGAGCCTTTTCATTTATCCTTTCCCACATTTTGGCCATGGTTTTGACTAAGTCATCTATTCTAGGATATAGGGAAGGTGATGAAGTGGAGACCTCGTCTTTATATGTGACCTTTCTTTCTGATCTAGTCCTAGCTCTTTTTTCTGCTAAGTTGGCATCTTCTTTTATGGCTATTTGTTGCATTTCCTCCAAGGTAGGGGGATCCTTATCTCGCAGATGATATGTCATGTCCGGATCAAAACCCTCAGGAAATTTTGCCAAAGCTAAACCAAGTGGAGGTTTGAAATGAGGTGGGAGGGAGTTATATACACTGTTGAACCTAGTACAGTAAGCTTGGACACTTTCCCCATTTTCCCGTTTTAGAGTGTTATATTCTGACAGGATTTGAATGGGGTTTCTTCGGATTTCCCACCTATTTCTGAAAACTTGATGTAGTTAAGGATATTGTTAGTCTTGTTTGATTAAACTTTTAAGAACCATTTTGAGTTTTACCAGACTTTCTAAGGCGAATATTCTATATAAATGCAGTCTCTGATCTTTCTCTAGGTATTCATAAACATCCGTCATCTACTTATATCTTTGTTGAGGTGTGGTGATGTACCTATACGATGAAAGTGTGGGATTTTGTCTTGATATTTATTTTAGGAAAGTCTGCAAAGGCGGTGGTAACACGGTATACCATTTGCCATGGTAAGAGCTAATGGATGATGTACAGATGAGGACTAATGGTGAGATAGGGTGGTTTGACAGTGTGGCGGATGAACTTGGACTAGTGATCTGGTTTTGAGCAGATCTGGGATGATAGGAGCCAAACTGATAGAGAAGCTGGAGGTCAGGAGGAGTGGTAGGTGAAGCTTCTCTACTAGGACTCTGTGGTGGGTTTAGGGGTTCAAGATCATCAAAGTTTATCTTACTATATGATTTTCTTCTGGGAAGAGTTTGTGATGACTCTAATTCAAAAGGTGAATCTGGTAGGATAGTGAGATGTTTAGTTACTGATCTTGTTTTACGGATGGATCTACCAGTAGCTAGATGATCAGTTTCGGAAGCTTGCCACAGAATCTTCTCTGGGTCATATACTATGATAGGGGGATTTGGGTCTGGATGGGCTCTGGTATTGATTCTTCGTGAAGCCAGATTTTAGATCTAGAGTTTAGAGAGGAGGGTATTGATGAATGTTCTGGATGAGTGGTCTCTCTAAATTTCTACTAAGGTGAAGGGTGGTCAAAAAATAAAAGGGATGGACTAGTGGAGTCGCCAGGTGGAACTGGGTTGTTTTTGTGAAGATAGCTATGGTCCACCACCAGTAACTAATCTGGGAATGTTTTTGGATTTTCTGAGTTTTATGTGCAGCCTATGGTTTAAAGTATCCTAGACGTGTTTCAACACTTTGCTAGGGTGATGAGAACAAAAATAGTTTACTCTAAAATGGGTCTATGGACTGCTTGCTTGTTTATGGTATCTAAAGGACCAAAGAGTCTATAAGAGTTTGATAGACTATCATGTACTCAGTGTCCCACCGTGATCACCATTATGTTAGTGAGCGATGAGATAGGTCTATCGGATAGTAACCTAGAATTTGGCAAAATAGTAAGGTCTACTAGAGGTTAGTGGAGTCGCCAAGTGGATTATCAGTTTGTTTTGAGATATACTTGTATGGTCCACCACCAATATTGACAAAAACCAATATTAAAGGAGTGTTTTGGGGTTTTTCTGAGTTTTATGTGTAGCCTAGGATGCAAGAGTGTTATCAAATTGATTCATCACTTTGCTAAGATGGTTGAAACAGAGGGTTCACACTAAATGATTCTAAAGGCTAATGGTTTAAGTTAAAATTTGAAGGACTAAGGAGTCTATAAAATTTTGCTAGACTATCATGAACTCAATAGGTCCCACCGTGATCGCCATTATGTTAGGGTGGCGATGAGGTGGCTCAATGGTAGGTATTTTTAGTTCAAAAAGGGGCTTTTCGTGAGTCTTGCACGATATTCAGATTAAAATAAACTTAGAAAATTCCCACCGTGATCGCCATTATGTTAGGGTCCCGTGATTTGGCCGATTGGTGAGCCAAATGACGATGTAACATCAAACCAAGCTTTGGAGCCCAAGGACCTAGCCTTCCTAGACTCAGAGAGGGCTCTCTCTATTATATAAAAGATATGGGTGTGTTTGTATATGGTGTTCGATATGAGCTGGTTATGAAGTATGTTTTGATTTTTGGTTTTTTAAGTTGTGAGGGATGAAACCGATCAAAGATATAAAATAGGTAACAAGATGTTAGATTAACTGGGCTATGGGGTCAAAAGGTCAAGAAAGCTATTAAATGACGATACAAGGCTGTTGAAGGGCTGATTTGATTCAAGGTAGAAATGATCTTTGGGCAAAATAGAGTAAATGGACAATTTGTGAAAAGGCAAGGGGTTTCCAAATTTTCAACAGACAGTAAACGGACGAAAACTTCATCGTATAACAAGAAGCCATTAATCATGCTAAATGTAACTATGAGCTAATTAATACATAGAAATCAAACATTCCAACCATGCATAGAAGTATAAGACCTTCTAACTTCGGGAAATGGCTATCAGACTTTGGGGAAAACACATAAGATGGACTAACAACTCAAAATACTATGCCGGAATGCCTAAACACAGTCTTTAAGTTATTGAGCACTTTGACAAACAAGCTTTCATAGTTTTAGGCAAAGGGCTAGATCGGGACTAGGCCTCCTTGGTTCAACAAGATGATAAACTAATCAGTCAAAGAGATAGTTTCATGGACAGAACTATGGACAGTCATAGGTAAGCAGGGCACACCATACATCCTACTCAACATGCATAGAACTTATGAATAAAACTAGCAACAATACCTTAAGTTACTAAAGAGCAGTTAAGAATTCTTTAGCATAACTAAGGAAGAAGAAAACATAAAGCTATGAAGATTCAGGAATTTTGAGGTGCCTCCATGGGCATATCTCAAACTTAATCTCTACTGATCTATAGCAGCAAGAAGCATGTATTATGAATGAAAAACTAGAAGACAACAGCAAAGCAAGAAACACTATACCATTCTACCATGTCATGGATTCCATCAACAATCCTTCATCATTCATCAAAAGCATCCAAGAGGCAGTCCAAAATCATAACTCAAGTATGTTCTTCAAAGCTCATATGACCAATATATTACTTCTTCTCTCAAGTTCAGCCTTGTTTTACAATGAAGCCTTGTGGAACAAATAGGCTCAAGTGAGGAAAACCTCATGGTGCAACTAGCTATCCCATTGGCCTAATCAAAATATCTAAACTTTTCCTTGAGGCTTTGCAAAGCCCAAGGCACGAAATATCTCATAAAATATCTAAAAAATGCTAAAAACAGAAATTATATTGACTTTGCAAGATTTTCCAAGTGCAAAAATAGATAAACGCACATTTGGAAAAAGCAGATTTTTGAGGTTCAAAAATTACAAAAATACTTCAAATTTATATCAGAAAAAGGTCTCCTGACTTGCCGGACACATTTGGCAGCTTTCCCGGTGTCGAAATGAAGCTCATGATGGCTTGTTGGAAATCTCTCTGTGTCTACTTTCCGGCACAACTAAAATCACCTCAATCTGATGCATGGAAGTCCTCCAAATCTGTACCTGTGTGTAAAAAGCCAGGAAATAGCAGACTGCTGATATGATGGGCAGAATGTGCAAAAAGTGAGCATTTTTTGCCGTTTTGAGGGGGAGAATGATCTCCAAATGCTCTGAAAATTGCTGAGGACCTGCTCATATAATTATGGCATCAAATGGTATCATCCTTCTCCCTTGACAAATCCTCAAACTGAAGTGGCGAAATTATGAGTTTTCGACCAAAAACCCAAAAAATGCCAAACAACAAAAGTTGTCGAAATGGGCCCAAAATTGGCATGCATGACACTCAGGGGTCCCTAGAAACATGCTCCGAAGCTGAGGCCAAAATGTGAAGATCTGATGTGCTTTTCTTCTCTTTCCGTGCCGGGCGCTTCCCCTTTGCCTTCTTCAATTTCACTTGGGCTGCCTTTAGTTTGCACCGGGAAAACTGATTCAACTTTTGAAAGTGATGTGTCCTCTTCCTTTGCAGCTCTAGATCTCTGTTTGCTCTTTCAAGTTTCATCTCCAAGTGTTTGTTGGCTCTTTCAAGCCATGCCTCTTTGTTTTCTTCAATTTCCCGCTCAAGGAGTGCAGTGAGAGGAAAGGCTTGGAGATGGGCTTGTTCTTCTTCTTTCTGCTTTTCCAAGGCTCTTTTAAGCCCTATGGTCCTAGGCCTCTTCCGCCAAGGCTGGTCTCCCTCTTCTTCTTCATCAAACTCACCAATGAGCTCTTCTATCCTCATTTGCGCCTTAGCTGCCTCATTCTTATATTTGATAGCTCGTGCTTCATGAACAGCTGTGTGAACATTCATCTGTTTGTTTTGGATCTCCAAGAAGTGGTTGAAGTTCCTTGCCCTTTGAAGATCCTCCTCTAATGCCTCAATTTTCCCCTCTTTATGGATTAGGAGGTTTTCAAGAAGGCGGGCCTCATTATCACTATCATCGCTTTGGATTGGGATGACAAACAATGCACCCCCATGTTTTGTACTTTCTCCAACTTTGCTTTTCCCTTTGAAAGCCAATCTTGCACTTTTCCTCCTTGGCATGCTAGTAGGTGTCCTTTTGGGCGGTTTTCTTTTGCTAGGAACAACCTTTGTCACTGTTGGAGTGGCAACCTTAGACCCTTTCTTCCTTGCTATGCTGAGCTTTGTTCTTTTGGGAGGAGGAGACACAACTGATTTACCCTTGACATCTTCTTGAAACTGCTGCTCTCCTTCAGGCTGCTGGATGTTTTCTTCTTGCTGTTCACTTTGCTGCCCCTGCTCGCCAACATCAACTTGCTATTCTACTTCAATGCCTTGTTCAATTGGTGTTTCAAACTGTTGCCCTTTTTCACCAAAATCAAGCTACTGCTGTGCTTGGATTTCCTGCTCATTTTGTGGCTCAAGATGTGGTTCAATTTCCTGCCCAAGCTGCTGTTCCTGTCCTTCAAAAACAAGCTGCTGCTCTTCCTCTTGTACCTGCTGTTCATCATCTTCTGTTCGCTGCTGACCTTCACCACTATCCTGCTGCTGTTCATCCCTTTCCTCTTGCTGCTGTTCATCCTTTTCGTCTTGCTGCTGACCTATCTCTTCTTGTTGTCTACTCCCTTCTCCTTCTTCCTGCTGCCTTGACTGTTCAGTGGTAATTTTGAGCTTTCTAGGAGTAGGCCTGCTGGACAAAGGTATAGGGCGATGAATAGGCTGAGTGGGAGATTTATGGACTGGAGGAACAGTAGAGAAATCTGGGTGACTGATGAATACATCCCATGGAACTTCCTTCTTCTCTAGCTGATGTAGGATGATAATTTTGATCAGAGAATGATGGAAAAGGGAAGGTATTTGCAGAGGTGGGGCCTTCTTCTGGACAGTATATGCCATCTTCTCGATGCTCTTGAATAAAAAGTAAGGGAGATTTAGTTGCCTGTTTCTAGTGAAATGCATCAATAGGCGGACATGGTAGGCATAAACTCGATCAAACCTCCCTTCACAAGTAAAAAATTTCATTATGACTTTCATAAGAGGAGCATAGCTGTCAAGAAGATATGAAAAAGGGAAAATAGCAGTGAAAGCATCTCTATGCTCAGGTTTGATGAAAGGCTTATAATCTTCTAAGTCAAGATGGTCCTGTTTGAACCATTTTTCGCCATGATATGGAATCTTGGTGGCCTTTGACACTGATCTTGGAGAAAACTTGAAATCAAGGTCCGCTACCCTAAAATGCTTGTTCTGGAACCTCAGGGCGCATAGGTGTGTTAATGGCGAAAAAATTTTGACCTCTTGTATCTTCTGGCAGAAGTTTAGACAACCTACTTCATGGAAGTTGAAAAGGATGGATGGATGAGCATTAACCTCTTCTATAGAGATTGGCTCATTCCTTTTATGCGGACCACTTCTATTGTCCTGCCTTGGAGGCATTTTGACCTAAATGTGCTTTTGAAGAAATAAACTGCCTTACTATGTGTAAACTTCCTTTTTGGAGTCAAACTGTGTCAATGCACTGCTCTAACAGAGAAACAATGTAATTTGGATGATTTGCAACAAGTTTCCTTATAAATACAAAACCCCTTCTCTTTCAGAAAAAGGTCTGTCCACCTTTAAAATATCTCTATCAACATATTTCTCAATAAGAGACCATACAGTGAAAAGGAGACAAAAGTTAGGTGAATTTTCTGTGCAAAGTGTCAAGAAATCACCTTGTTTTTGTGAAGTTTTGGAGGTTAACAACACATTTTAATCTTTGTCCAAAGTAGACTCTCAATCATTTCAAAACCTGTCCTTCCAAATGTGCCAATCACTCAATAAATTACATATGGTTCAATCAATCCTTAGTGTGATCAGACAGTCAATGTCACAGTTTTATGTGCCCAGGTGACAAAGTTTTGGAAAATGCTTCAAAAATTTCAACAAGGCCTGCAAGAGTCTTCACTTTGAAAAATAAACAAGACCTCTTAACAATGTAACACCTTTGGCTTTGTTAGAAAAACCTTTACTCTATATGAACATCCACTTATCAATAAGCTCGAAAAACAAAAGACAGTCAAGCAACAAACACAGTGAACACTGTCTTTTCTGTGAGAAGTGTGAGCAACTTTCCCCTGTAGCTTTCAACCTATAAAATGATCTTTGACAAAAACCCTTCTTTCTGATTATACTTCACTGTCTTCTATAGGTATGTCACTTCATCAAACAGAATCATACACATACAAAGTTAACCCCCAGTGTGAGCATACAGCCAGACTCACTGATATGGAACAAGGTGACAAAATTTTGAAGAATGTTTTACAAGTTCAACCAAGCCTGTAGGGGGAATATCCTTTCACATAATCAGAGTTCCTTTTTCTCAATATAGAGTTCCTGTCTGTCTTAGAAAATCACTTTGCAATAATCTGAAAATCAACTGAACAGAGAGTTTGAAGAACAAGAGGTAACTAAAAGTGTACATAGTGCAACTGTCTTTCCCTGTAGAGACTTTTAATAGTGATTAACACTTCAGCACAGTTTTCTGAATCAAGGGTATTCTCAGCCAAAAACTGTTTGTTATATATGGTGATGTAACAGTCTTTATATTGGAGCAGCTCCTTCTCAATATAGAAACCCTGTCTTTTTAACAAGTATCTTTGTATCCTCTAGAAATCAATTTGTCAAACGAGTTTGGAGAATTAAAAAGGCAGTCAAGGTCTTACAACCAACAAACTTCCTTTAAACAAAACACTGTCCTCCCTTTACTATCCTTTGCACCAGTTTGATAAACACACTTATAAATGTAATGGGCTTTACTCACTGATTTCTGCCCTGTAACAACTCTGTTTTTCTCTTTTTTGGCACTGTTTGTATAGTTTAACAACTGTTCTAGCTGACAGATTTTTATTTTGTTTTCATCATAGTAGGGTTAGCTTCAATGGATACTCATATAGAATCAATTTCAACCTTTTCTGATGTGTACTTCTAGCCTCATTACCATAGAAAAATCTCGTTTTTACATAAACTCAAACTGTGGTTCCTTAACCTCTTACAGTACTTTGCAGTTTAAAAAACCAAGGCGGTACGTAACAAATACCTTTACAATTTGATGAAAGGCCATTGTGGAGAGTTGGAGAAACTTTTTATATGAACTGGAGGCGAGTTGGAGGTTTTAAACTTGCGCAACACTCTGTAGAGAAAGAACGTCGCGCAGAAATCTAACCGGGCGGCCTGTCAGGTTGTGGTCGGGCTCCGTGTACAGGCGCATCGCGCGACAGTCTACCGCCCGTGCAAATATTCTTCCAAGCGCGTCGCGCTATTAAAACTGCTGCAAACTTTTCCACACTGCCCCGAAATTCTTTGTTTGAGCTTCGAGGGGATCAAAGGGTCTTGGCTCGATTTGAAAATGAAAATTCACTCTTCGACCTCACTCCCTCGACATATCAAAACTCCCAACGGTCATAGTTTTTAAATGTAAAATGAACTTTCGGTTGGATCTTGCAAGGTTTTCACAGCTTTTTTGACCTTTTTCAACAATACCCTTTGGCGTATTTGCAACTTGGATTCAGAAGAGATGCAGGCAGTGGAGATGTTCTATGTTTTTTAGGCCAGGTTAACATGAATCAACCTCTTTATAAACATCAGATATAGCTTGAAGGATCAAACAACTCTGTTTCACTTATACACATGGTTCTGAAGGATAATTCCTGTTTGACTTTGTCTCCCTGGTGACCTTTTAACATAGCAACCCAAATTTTGAATAATACCCTGATGAATGTCAAACCATCCTTTGCCACTTTGTTTTTAACAATGTTGATGGCATTTGTCATGTAAACCCCACTTCAAACTGTTTAGAAATCCTGAAGATTGCTTTATTATTTGAAAGGGATAGGGTTTGTCTTTTCACCTTGCTTTGACAGCTTCGGTCTTTACTTTCTTCTTCAACCTTTTTCTCCCTGCAGGTGCCCAAATTTGCTGACATTATTTGGATTTAGTCATGGCTCTTTAATTTAAGAAAGGCACCATTTTCAATATGCCTTCTTGCTTAGAACATATCATTTATGATATCTCTTTTTTTTTGAAATAATGAAAAAGCTGTGTTTGTTTCAAACCTCCCAAACACTGAGAGTATGTCAAATGATCCTCTTTTGGATGCTGATTTGCTTTTCATGCCTTTCAAATTTTTCAAAACTCAGATCATAACTTTGTGGAGAAAAATGTCCTTTGAAATTTTGACTGTTCTCACTTAAAGGAAGAAAGTATCTTTTAAAACAGTGGCATTTAGACTTTTCCTTTGATGATTTCCAGAACCTGAAACACTGTGCTAAAACCCTTTATGTACTTGATGAGCTTGTATACCTGTTTGTAAGAGACAAACTAGATCAAACACATTTTTTCTCTGGGTATTATGCCAGAATCTTGCCTGCAATGTAAATCTAATTAGGTGACAGGTTTTGCTTGACTGTAGATGCAAGTGCTAGGTTTCTTTGAGCTTTCTCCTTTGACTGTGGGTAGAAGACAAAACAGGGGATGATGCATGAGAGTTAGAAAGTGAAATAAGGAGAGCTGCTCTTTATGTTTCCTGTGAGGGAGCTCTTCACTATCTCATTGCACTGCTCTTTGCTGAGGGGAACTGAAATGTCACCATTTGCCTTGGTCAACTTATGACAAGTTATTTGAAAGATAATCTCTGTGAGTATGGAGGTTAGCACCCTTTGAAAAACAACCACCTTTTCTTCTACCTGTGAAATGACATGATTTGTCAATTTTTCTTCAATTTGGTCTTGTTGAAACAGCAGGCTGCTTATGATTAGAATTGTTTTTACTAATGATATGTCTCTCTAAGGTTTTAAAAATTCATATGATTTGAAAACTTCAAATGACTTCCTTTACAAGACCAAAACTCTGTTTTCCCTTTAACTCGCATACTTCAGACTCTAGCCCTGTTATGATCATCACTTACACTCAGAAAACCTAGAGTCACTGTTTCACTGTTCAGTAAAAAGCAAACCTGGGCTTTTGCAATCCTTAAAGTCAATACTGGCTAACGCCCTCTGCTTGTAGATGAAGGAAGCGCCCTAACCCTCTACTTGTAAATGAAGGAGGTTATTGGCCATGAAAAATTACCAGTTTGCTGTGACAGTGGTGTCTTTCTCTTACTGTGATTTTCATGCTGAAAGGAAGCTACAAGGTCTTGATGAGTAACTCTCTGTCTTGCAGATATATCTCAGGATCATTTTTACATTGAGAAGCAGCTGTTCTTCTAAATGTAGATTCAAGCAATTTCTTCTGAGATGATGTTATATTTCCTGCCTTTGCAAAATCCATAAAACACTGTAAAACACCTAATAATCAGCTTGAGACTGTGGTCTATGCAGTGCTGAGACCTAGGGGTATAAGTGGCGCGACTTAGAGCTGTGATCAACTTGATTTGCAGAGTGGGAGGTCAGCCATGATTGGTCTGTAGTAGATGGAGGTTTTTTGGCCTTTTGATGGTTGCCAAGGGTAAA
The DNA here is from genome assembly GCA_034641835.2 of Pinus albicaulis. NCBI lineage: Eukaryota > Viridiplantae > Streptophyta > Pinopsida > Pinales > Pinaceae > Pinus > Pinus albicaulis. Next base: position 91,151,481 of record CM076576.1, read on the forward strand.
ATGTCTTAAAGCGCCACTTCCTAACTTAGGGGAGGCTTTTGAAACAGACCTGGATTTTTCCTTTTAGAGCTGATGGGCAGGCCAGTAGGGCTAAAGCTAGAAAAGATAGTGATAATGGGTTTTATCTTTGACATGGGCGGACTGAAAAGTAAGAGGGCGAAAAAAGTTTTATGAGGGTTTTCTATATGACAAATTGACATATGGAAATTAGCTTCTAGAAAACTCAGCTACGGATCTAGTCATCATTAACAAATGAAAAATACTGATGACTAACAGAGAGGAGATTTTGCAACATCCATCCTTATAGTTTCTTGAGTAAAAGAAACATTTGGAAGGGGGGATTGTAATATTCCCAATTAGCTTTTAGCTAGTTGGAATATTAAATTTTGTTTTCGTTGATAAAATGGAGGAATAAGAGGGTAGGGGGACCCATAAATATCCTTAGTAGGAATAAAACTAATTCTAGTGTGAAAGTGGGTCAATGTATCCAGTTTAATAAAGAAATATTTGGTGTGAATGGGTGTCAATGCATGTGGATGGGGTCAATATTGACCAAATCAACAATGCAATAATGAAGGTAGTGGAGAGATCTTGGAGGACAACATAGTCACAATGGGAGGGAGTATCCATGAGAGTAGCATCTTTAATGAGTGGGAACAAGGGTGAGGAGGGTCAAAAAGCATATAAGGAAGAGCATGGAAACCATAGAAGGCATTCTGATTATTTTTTATGTCTTGGTCTTTTATGAATTTCTAGATGCTTCAGTTGTTTAGCAAAGTCTATTGTGCTGTTTAGCACAAGGGTGTTTCTTGGCAGAAATCCCACCCTCATCCTTGGGGGACTTCGAGTGCCCACTCAGGAGAGGTTCACTGAGCTTCATTCCACCATTTGGAATTAGGCCAAGCTTCAACCATCTACCACAACACAGTCTCCTTCAGAAACTGCGTTATTTTCAGGGCAGTTGTAGTGGAGGGTTGAAAAACCCAGTAATTTGTGAGCTAGTTTCTTACTGGAGGGAGAAACCCTTCATCCGAAAAGCTAGAAGGGAGGAGTATCAGAAATTTTCTTGTCATATCAGTCATATCCCTGTATTTATTGAGTTTCAGAGTGTAATTCATCCCTAGGGCTGCATTTTTCACATAGTGTATTTCTGGAAACCCTTTCTAGGTTGTCTTGGAATTGTGCTAGAAAGCCTAGATCTATGATCCCTACATTTTCTGAGCACCATATCGTCAGCTCTTTGTATTTACATTTTCAAGATTTAGTTATTCTCACTTGGACTGTGTAGTCATGGTATTCCAACATTTTTCATATTAACATTATCTCACATTTTGGTGTATTGGATCATGGGAGGCTTGTTTGCCTAGCTTGAGTGACTTTTTCCTCAAGACATTGTACTTAGTTTCTGCTATTATACATAATAGAATGGCTCTATTATTTTCTCATGTTTTTATGCATTGATATTTACTACAATTTCCAGTTTTATGTTCAATATTCCTATTTTTCCTGTTTTGGAATATTACATCTATGCAGTCAGCGAGCCTCGTTGCCAAGTCATGGACCAAAATGCACCATCTTAGGCTAGGAGTTTTCGAATTGATGTCATCAATTCATGAGTGAGTTGCAAGAAAAAGTACTATATCAAATCATGGTGAGATGATAAATGAGGAAAATAAGGAGGAAAGCATGCTCAAAGACACTCTTGTAGCTAAATTTACAAGATGGTTGATCAAGAGAAGGTGAAAGGATACTAGATTGTGACCACTATATAAGAATTGAGATCATTGAAGACTCCCTATCACCAAGCCATGTAGAGGAGTTAAGGAGAGCTCTCTCATGAAGATATTTAACTCTCAACAATATAAATGACTTGACATTGCTATGTCATCAAGAAATCCATGTTAACAGTGTCCTATCATGCCATGTCATTAATGGTCATGTTGCCACATCACTATTGTATATCATGTCCATTGTAGTCAAATATATTGTAAAGTAAAGGAAACACATGAATGTAAAGGGTCATGTAAGTTGAAAATTCATAGGAAGTTGAACAACCATGAGGGTAGTCCAAGAGTTGCCCTTGGCTATATATACTCTCTCATTATAAGAGCAAATGTCTTTTCACCTTGGCTCCACCATGTTGGATGTGTGTTATATTCTTTCCATGATTAGGTGGGCGGACCCGCCTATGGTTTTGTGCATGGGTTTTCACATGGTTTTGGGCATGATGTTTCTCTACTCCTTGTATTTTGTAGATCCGGTCAAGGGAACTATGATTATGTTCTAATCCATGGTTAATGGATTGGGGTTTATGAATTCTTCGGAATATATATATATATACACACACACACACACACACACACACACACACACACACACACACACACACATATGTGTGTGTGTGTGTGTGTTGTAACACTAAAAGGAATATAATTAAAAAATAAAGCTGGTAGTCCCGCTTTGGGATCTAGGGGAAAATCTCTGTGTATATTTGTTTTATGTTTTATGATCTCGCTATTGTATATTTTCTATTTTTTTAAGAATTTTTTTACATATAATTGTTGTACAATGTTAAAACATAAATTTGGTTTCAGAGTTGTTTCAGCTTCAAGGGCACGCCTTTTTTGTTGACGTTTTTTTTGCTCGAACTTGTGGTAGACCCTGTTTAGTGGGAGATCTATGTGATCAATTATTGCGGTGAAAGAAGTTGGAAAGCAGTGGAAAGATAGAGATCGAGAAATTTAATGGTCAGAGTTTTGAGTTGTGGAAGATCAAGATGGCATATCTGTTGGTAAATAAAGATCAATGGATTGTGGTAGATCCGGGTACTAAACCAACAACAATGTTAGATGAAGACTAGGTGAAGTTGGATCAGAAGGAAAATAGCACAATACAGTTGTGTATCTTAGATTTGGTATTGTCAAATGTATCGAGGGAAGCTACGACAAATACTCTATGGGCCAATTTAGGGACTTTATACCAATCTAAATCTTTGGTGAATAAAGTTTTCTTGCAGAAAAAGTTGTATAACCTGAGGATGAAGGATGGAGATTTGGCGACAGAGCATCTGAAAGCCTTCAATACTGTGGTAAGTCAGTTTTCATCTGTTGATATTAAAATATCATATGAAGATAAGTTCATCAGTTTGTTGTGTTCTCTACCATATTCGTGGGATAGTCTGGTTATCGCAATAGGCAACAATATAACTACCTTTGATGAAATTATCTCAGCCTTGTTGTCTGAGGAAATGAGACAGAGAAATATGGAGGGCCAGAATGTAGATGCCTTATATGTACGAGGGAAGGTCCCAGAATCAAAACAAAAATAAGTTTTGGAGTGGGAGATCTAAAACTAGAGGGAGATCTAAATCTCCAGGAAAGACTGTAAAGGTGTGCTGGAAATGCGAAAAGGAAGGGCACTTCAAAAAAGGACAGCAGATCTAAATCTCATGAGACTCAGAAAGGGATATGATGATTCTCCTTCTGCAGAGGTGAAAACCACCTCAGATGAAGTTGGGGATGTGTATTTGGCTTCTTATTCAAATACACATGTAGATCATGAGGCATGGTTGATTGACTCAGGTGCATCCTTTCACTTCACTCCCCATAAGGAGTGGTTCTGTGAGTATGAGAAGTATGATGGTGGTGATGTCTTCTTAGGGTATGATAGGAAGGAAAAAAAATTCGGATGTGGAAAGTTCAAGCTGAAGCTGCAAGGTGGAAGGATTAGAACACTTCCTGGTGCTATGCATATTCCTGGATTGGTAAGAAATCTGAGTTTTGTAAGCAAGATGGATGATGCATGTGTAAAAACAATGTTCGAGAAAGATACCTGCAAGACGGTTCGAGGATAACTGGCACTAATGTGGGGAGTTCAGATTGGAACTCTGTACTATCTTTTGGGTAGCACTATTATTGATGGGTACGACAATTTTGTGGTTCCTAAAAGTGGAGTAGAAAGCCTAGTGGTATTTGGAGAAAATACCATGCTATGGCATCAAAGGCTTGGACATATTGGAGAGAAGGGCTTTTAGATACTGCATGGTAATGTTATGGCAGAAGGTATGCCTAATTTCTCTATGGATTTCGATTATTGTGAATGTTGTGTATATGGGAAGTAGAATCGGGTGAGTTTTCTTTCTAGTGGTAAGAGGGTGAACAAGATATTAGAGCTTGTGCACAGTGATTTGTTTGGACATGTGTCGGTTCCATCACTTGGTAAGTCTGTGTACTATGTTTCATTCATAGATGACTTCTCAAAGATTCCATGGATATATTTCTTGAGGAAGAAATTTGAAGTCTTTGACAGATTTAAATAATTTAAGGCTCTAGTGGAAAACCAAACATAAAAGAAGATAAAGGTGCCAAGGACATATAATGGTTGAGATTTCTGCAATATAGAATCTGAAGAGTTCTGTAAGAAGTGTGGTATAACACTGTAGAAGACTACTCCATACACACCTCAAAAAAACAGAGTTACAGAAAGAATGAACATGACACTGATGGAAAAGGAAAGAAGCGTGATCAGTGGTACCGGGCTAGGACAAGAATTTTGGGCAGAGAGAGTGGAGACTGCATGTTACCTGGTAAATTAATGACCTTCAACAATGTTGGAGGATAAAACTCCACATGAGGTATGGACTGTTAAGAAACCCTCTCTTTCACATCTGAGGGAATTTGGATGTGATGCATATGTACATGTTCCAAAGGAGAAAATTACCAAGTTGGATAACAAATCTAAAAGGTGCATATTTATTGGGTATAAGGATGGTTTAAAAGGTTACAAGCTTTGGAACCCAGAAGCACAGAAGGTTGTGTACAACCAATATGTGGTGTTTAGATAAGTGAAATATTTTGTTAAACAGAATGTCCTACCAAAGTAACCTGAGAAGGTAGAGTTTGAGCTAAAGGAGGAAGAATCTGACTCTACAATAGAACAAGATTCAAAAGATTAAGAGCCAAAAAACTCTAGCTATGAGAAGACCATTTCGAGAAAGAAGGCAATTATAAAGCTATAGTCCATCTACTTTACGTTCAAATTTTTCTTTAACTATCACTGATGATGATGCCAAAAATATTAGGGAGACCGTGGATTCAGAGGATGGAAAACTCTAGAAGGAGGCCATGGTTGATGAAATGGCATCCTTGCACAAAAATGAGGCATGGGATCTAGTGGATTTTTTGGCTGGAAGGAAGCCCATTGGGAGAAAATGGGTGTTTAGGAAGAAAAATAATGTAGAAGTCAAGGTGGAGATATACAAATCTCGGTTGGTAGAAAAAGGTTATTCCCAGGTGCTAGAAATTGATTTTGGTGATATGTTTTCTCCTGTTTCCAATGTTACTTCTATTAGATTCTTTTATCTATTGTCATTGCATTTGATTTTGAGGTAGAAAAGATGAATGTGAATATAGCATTTCTTCACGAGGATTTGGAAGATGATATCTACATGAAGCAACTTGAAGGATTTGCATTGAAGGGTAAGAAAGAAATGATATGTAGGTATACGAGGTAAGAAAGAACTGGCATTAGAAATTTGATACCTATATATGGGGACTTTGACTCACTTGAAGCAAAGAGGATCACTATGTGTATTTTAAATTAATTGGTGACTGTGATATTTATTTGGTATGGTATGTAGATGATATGTTGCTGGTTGGAAATGACAAATAAATTATCCAGGATTTGAAGACCCAATTGTTCTCCAAATTCAACATGAAGGATCTTGGTGCTTCAAACTATATTTTGGGCATGGAAATTAAGAGAGATAGGGAAAAAAAGAAGCTCTAGTTAAACTAGAGGAAGTATGTTGAGACAATATTGCAGAGGTTCAATATGCAGGATAGTAAACAGGTGAAGGTTATTATTCTTGTAGGTGTAAATATATCTATTGAACTGTGTCCCAAGACACAACAAGAAGAGGAGGATATGTCCCATGTTCCATATGAAAGTGCATTGGGTATCCCGATGTATGCAATGGTATGTACTAGACCAGAGATTGCACATGCAGTGGGCGTATTGAGTAGGTTTATGTCAAAACCATGGAAGGAACATTGGACAACAATGCAGCAGGTTTTTAGACATTTGCATGGCACTAGTGATTATGGTCTGTGCTACCAGGGAATACCAGGATTGGATAGAGTTTTTAACATCCATGGTTTTTTTGATGTAGACTGGGCTGGAGATACGGACCAAAGAAGATCTACAAGTGGGTATGTGTTTAGGTTATTTGGAGGTGCAACCAGTTGGATGAGTAAAATATATTATGTAGTGTCTCTTTCAACTATGGAGGCAGAATACGTGGTAGTCGCTCATGAAATTAGCAAGGAAGTAGTTTGGTTTTGGAGATTGTGTTCCAGTATGGGGTTGGTGCCACGAGCTATAAGGATATACTATGATAGCCAAAGTGCAATTTTCTTGGCTAAGAACCCTTCTTATCATTCAAAGAAAAAGCACAATGAGTTCAATATAACTTTTTGAGAGATATGGTTGAGGATAAAATGGTGTTGTTGGTAAAGTTGGACACTTTCAAGAATGTTACAGATGCATTGACAAAGTCTGCGAGCACTGATAATTTCTCTTTGAAAAAATGGGTGTCGCAGGGTTGGACCAATGACTAAGCTCTCCTGTGGTCCCCTGTCGAAATAAAACAAGTGGGATAATGTTGGGCGTGTGTTATAATTTTTTTTGGACCCTATATTAGGTGGGCGGACCTGCCTATGTTTTTTTGAATTGGTTTGCACATGGTTTTGGGCATGATGGTTTTCTTCTCTTGGTATTTTGTAGATTTGGTCAAGGGAACTACAATTATGTTCTGTTAGCACTCTGTAATTAGCAAGATTGGAAAATTCCAACTGCAGAGGTAACATCAAACCGCTTTAGGATTCAAGGATCTAGCCCTCCTGAATCCAGAGAGGGATCTCTCTATAAATGAGTTCAAAGATGTGATCTTTAAAGACTGGAATTATGATATTAGGCTAGTTATGAAGAGAATGGGTTTGTTTTGTTTGTTTTTGGTTGGGCGAAGACATGGTGAAGGTGAAAGAAGTTCAAAATAAAGGGTGAAGAGCCTGCAAATGAAGGAATGTTTCAGTTGATAGCAAAAGACAAAGACAGCTTTAACCCATTGGGCTATGGAGTCATAGGAGGATTTAATTGGATAGCAAATTCAAGAAGGATCGATGGAGCAAGTCATTTACATCAAAGGATCTCTTAAGGTGATTAATGGAGTGAAACAAATGGGCGGTGAAAGACTTAAACAAATGAAGAAACAAAGCACAGTCTAAGATCAAGTAAGTACTTTTAAACTAGCTTGCTTTCAACATGTACTTAAGGAGAAACATAAAAGTATTTATGTTGATTAGGTCAGTGCTTTTAAAATAGCCTGCATTGAATTACTTTCCATCAGAAACATTTAAAAAATAGTTCAAACAACTTAAGATCAGGTAAGTGCTTTTAAACCAGCCTGCTTCAGCATATTCGATAAGGGAACACAGATGATAATCACAAAGAGCAATCTAGATCAGCTAAGTACTTTTAAACTACGCTGCATTGATAAAATCCAAGGATAACAAAGAAAACATTCATCTCAAAGAGCTATCTAGATCAGGGAAGTACTTTTAAACTAACCTGCATTAATAAACTCTTCAAAGAGGACATTCAAATGAAAAAAACATAGAAGATAAAGCTTTCAGTAAGAGTAGGGTACCGTGGAGAGTATATCCTAACTCTATGTTTGCTACTCTTTATCAGAGAAAGTGAACAGAGTGAAAACATTAAGTAAAACGACAATTGACAGTAAGGAACACATCACCATTGACATAGTTTCAGAATTCCATGAATCAGCAGCTTGTATTGATGTTCAAACCAGTTACAATCAGCAAGCCCGGTGGGTCTCTACGGCTTTGAACTTCTCATATCAGCTTATGTATCTTTCAATTACAGAACAGGGCATCAGTGGCTTCAGAATGACTATTACATGCGTTCAGATGTCCCGAGACCAACCATTTGCTCATCTTTTACAGAGGTACTTATAAAAGAATGAGGTGGTGGTCCACTATGAAAAGATCTGTTTGGATCAATTAATACAGAAGATGACTCTTCGGTGCTTTGAGGGCCTCGATCAAGAAATCTACAGGTGTTAACCTGCATTAATTGAGTTACACTTAAGATTAAAATCAGTGGGAAGTGTGCTATCCTTTGAAGCTCAGTGTCATGCTGGAGTGACTTTATTTCTGCTTCCCGAGATGAAATGATCTAAATATCTGCTTCTGAACTGTTCTTTAATCTTCTCGAATGGTTCTGCCGACAATTAGAGATAAGATAGCTCAATTAGTATTAATTGTTCGGCGGTCTTTGATCTCAACGAGACTGCAGGTGTCTTTTGGAGCTGTAGAGGGTTCGATTAGCCTCTTCTTATAGCGGTGGGGAATTTCTCAGCTCGACAGATGTCTTCGCTCCTTCCCAAACACTTTACTTTGCTTGAGATCTGTGTTTGGGTCTTCAATCTCCGGTTCTGATATGTTTTTTCTTCGGCGCTGATACTCTTTAACTGTTTTTGAATTAAAACAGTGTCTTGTTGATGTGCAGGGGCCGCGCAGGCCTTTATGTGCTATCAATGCTTATGAAACATTGATAAAACTTCGAATCAAAACCTGCAAAATACAAACAATTTGTTATAAAATCCTGCGTATTTGGTTTTACTGCTTCAGAGGCATAGGAAGAGAGCAGGACCGTTGGATGGCATCATCCAACGGTGGAGATTAACTGAGAGGAATTTTAAATGACGCGAGAGGAAGAATAAAATAGAACCGTCGATCGCGCGATGAGCAACCGTGGGGGTGATCTGGGACCGTCCGATCTGGACACGTGGATGGCACAGATTTAATCGGAGGATCGCAATCGGCAGGTCACAACAAAACATGCGATTGAAACATTGCGATGCGATTGAGCGCTTTCCGTCCGATCATCAGGGGGATGGATGGCTAGGATTTGATCGGAGGATCACAATCGGGGTGCGCGGAAGAGGGGATGCGATTGAAACATTGCGATGCGATTAAGCGCTGTCCGTCCGATCATCAGGGAGATGGATGGCTAGGATTTGATCGGAGGATCGCAATCAGGGTACGTGGAAGAGGGGATGCGATTGAGTGATAACTGTTCAATCTGTAGATCAGATTGACGGCGGGGAGTAAATCAGAGGGGTGGGCCGATCGGGGAAACGGATATAAAGTATGCGATTTGAAACTCTCGATTCTGCGCGGGTCGTTAGATTGGGTCTAAATCAACGGTCCAGATCCTTTAATTTTTTTGCACCGGCGGGACCCTTATACTTTGTGAGAACCCCATAAATTTCAATAAAAACCAAGGTTTTGAGTGGGATCGGGCGGAATATATATGATAGGCTAGCGCCCGATTGCGGGGCCACTGGGTGTATGGAGTACCATGGGCCTAGGGCTTTATATAACTAGGGCCAATCGCAATCGGAACATTCGGGCCTGGTCTTTCAATCAACCCATTTGTAACTTCTCCGATGCGATTGCGCATCGGTCTTTTTGATCAACCCATTGTGAATTCTCCGATCGCGATTGCGCGATCGGTCTTTTTGATCAACCCATTTTATTTAAACACGTGATTTTGGCATTTTTAAAACAAACTTTGGAAAAAATGGGTTTTCAAGTTTTACAAAGGAAAATATTGATCGGAGAGGGATTTTTCAATGGTTTAGCGCCCGATTGCGGGCCTGTGGGTTAAATGAAATAACAATATGATCTGTGGTTTATGACAAAGGCGCTGATTGCAATCGGCATTTAAAATGGCTCACAAACATGCACACTTTGAATCTTTCCAATGCGATTAGAGCTTCATGGGTTTGGCGCTTGGTTTTTATGATGAGGGCGTATTGGGGAAGTGGTTTGGAAACTCAGGCCAAGGGGCTTAAACCCTTAAGAGAGAAATGGGTTTTTACACAGATTTTCAATGATTTTCAAAGGTTTCTGAGGGTTTCGACAGAGTTCGAAAGAAGTTTGGAACTCTGCAAGGCAATTTTCATGAAAGAAAGGTGAGGAAAATGGACAAAAAAGGAAAATGATGAAAAATATGAAGGTTAGTCTCTGAGAGGAAAAGGGAAAAAAAGAAGGAGGATATTGCAGCAGTCTTCTCATGGAATTTTTAGCAGAATTTTTATTTTTTGAGAAATAACAGTGAAAAACTTGAGACATGAGCATGAGATCATCTACAGACTTCAAGAGATAACATTTTGGCCAGGAAAGTGTTTCTTGAAGGCTAAAAACATGTTTTGGCCACCTTTTGATAGACCAAAATTTACAGGTGGCCAACAGTGGCTCCACTTGGGGATGGTGCCTTCTTGAAGGCATCAAGAACTTCAGAACTTCATTCTCTGGGAGGCTGATCAATGCCTCATTCTTTGGGCTACTGTATTTGCTGAAATGATCTTATTCTAGCTGAAAAAATGTTAGCAGCATTGAAAAACAATGAATCTTCATCAACACAGGCTTTCTACCTACCCAATCCTACTGATCTAACATTTTTTCTTCATTTAGAGTGCACTTAGACTAGCAAACTCTTTTTCAACATTTTATTCTTTTGAAAACAGGAAATCTAATCTAATTCTGCCCCTTATTTCTCCCTGAACTCAGATTAAACAGTTGAGCTCAGATGTTTCTCTACCTAATCTACTATCTGTTGGGATTAAACTGTCCAACAGATTTCATTCTCTAGATTCTAAGACATAAATTCAAAAACAGTCAAGTCAATATTGAACTGTTTGACTTGCTGTGATCTATGGCATAAAAACAAGCTGCACATAGACTATTAAAAATCAAAAATTGAAGGTTTGAAATATGAAATTTTTTTTGAAGCATCCTTCTTCTTATTTGTGGCTCAAGTTTTGAGCTTGTTAGAGCCACTTGCTTTCCTTGATTTCAGCTCTGGTTCGAATTTGTTTGAGCTATTATTTCTTTCTTTCTAGTTCAGATTTTGAGTTGATTAGAACCAGATTTACAACTTTATGACTCAGAAAAATAAAACAGATTTGAGTCATCTCTTGCTTGGAAACTTTAGGTTCAGGTTTTGGGCTTGTTTGAACCTTTCTTTTCTAGCCTAATCTATCTATTGATAAGCCAAGTTTAAACAGTTTGGCAAATCCAATTCACTATCCTATCAGCAGAAAAATTTAAAGCTAATTAGTCAAGGTTAAACAGTTTGACTAACTAGAAGCGTGTTTTTTGAGGAGTGGCATTTGAGCTTGCACACTTTCAGATTTATTTCTCTTTTTTGGCATGGGGCTTTGCCTTTATTTTTTTTTATTTCTGCCCTCTTTTCTATCTTTTATTGTTTTTGTATTTTTTTCTTTTTGTTTTTATGAAACTGACGAAGCAATGATATTTACAATGGAAATGAAACTTGAAAATTGAACTCAGCAGTAGTAATGCTTAAGGACCCTGCCATTGACAGGACCCCCAAACAGATCTGTGCCATCTAACTCTTGCAGAAAAAAGGCATTTGGACCAATGGTGGACTGAATGATATAAGGGCCCTGCCACAAACTGTCAAATTTGCCATGTTTACCTTTTCCCTCTCTTCTAGAGTCCCATTTGAGTACCTTATCTCCAATGTTGAAATCACAAGCCTTAGCTCTCTTGTCAAACAACTTCTTGATGTTTTCTTGCACTTTTTGAGCTCTGTTGTAAACTTCTTCCCTCGTCTGCTAGAGATGTATTGTCTCATTAATCCTTCTTAGCATACTGTCTTCTTCTGACTGAATTTCTTGGACTAATTTTATTACTGGTACACCCAGGCTGGTAGGAAACACTGCATCTGCTCCATAAACAAGTTGGTAGGGGGAGGTTCCAATGGATTTCTTTGTGGTCAACCTATCTGCCCACAATGCATGCACCAGCTTGTTATGCCATGACTTTTTATTCTCTTCAAGTAGCTTCTTGATGATGGTTACCAAGCTTTTATTTGATGATTCAGCTAGCCCATTACCTTGAGGGTAATAAGCAGTAGAATGACCCAATGTAATCTGATACTTGTGACAAAAATCAATCATCTTTTTGGAATCAAAAGCAGCAGCATTATCAGTAATGATTTTCCTAGGGCATCCAAATCTAGAGAGGATATGGTCTTCAAGAAATTTTATAATCACAGAATCTGTGGCATTCCTGGTAGGGATGGCCTCTATCCACTTTGTGAAGTAGTCAGTGGCTGTAAGAATCCATTTATGTTGGGCAGATGAAGCAGGACGGATCTCTCCTATGAAATCTAGGCCCCATTGTTGAAAAGGAGCTTCAACAATGATAGGTTTTAATGGTAAGGGAAGGAGTTTTCTTTTGCCCTCAAAAATTTGGCACTTGTGACAGGCAACTATCATTTTATGGACATCTTGGAAGAGGGTGGGCCAATAATAGCCAGCTCTAAGGATTTTGTTGGTTGTGGTTTTCCAGTAGAGATGACCTCCACACTCTCCTTCATGGAATTCATGCTTGATCTTCTCTGCATCAACTTCAGGCAAACATTTTAGCAATAAACCATTAGCATTTTTCCAGTATAAAAATTCATTCAAAATGCAATAATTCTTAGCTTTCAACTTTAAAAACCTTGCCTTAGTTTTTGATAAATCAGGAGGAGCATTAAGATTTGTAAGTACATACAAGATGTTGGCGTACCAAGGTGAGTTTTGGAACTGCTCTTTCATAGTGGGAGGGGTAACTCTTCCTGCTCATCCAAGGCATCTATCATGTTAATGTCTAGGGCTTGTAGATTATATTCAGCCATTAATTGAGCCAAGCCCTGACCTTTGATGAGTTTGGTGGGTTTGATCTCCAAATCATATTCTAATATTACATCTATCCATTTTCCTCTCTTTCCATCAGGGTCTTGTGACAAGATGTCTTTTACCACAATGCTGGGTACATAGGCAATGGTGTGGGAATGAAGAATATACACCCTGAAATCCTTTAAGGCCTTTAATAAAGCATAGGCTTGTTTTTCCATTATGTTATATTTCAAGGGTGCATCCCTTAAAGCCTTACTGAAAAAAGCAATAGGCTGTTCCTGTCCTTCTGAGCTTTTCTGCAACAGAACTGCAGCTATTGTATGTTCTGAGGCAAAGGAAAAAATGAGAAAATCTTTTGAAAAGTCCGGGCTGATCAAGACTGGTGCTTGGGTGAGTGCATGTTTTACTAATTCAAAGGATTTTCTGGCCTCTACAGTCCATTTCACTCCTACTTCCTTTTTGAGCATATTATTCATGTTTCTAAGGAGCTCTGCTAAGTTGGGAATAAACCTCCTTAAGAAGTTAATCTTTCCAATAAAGGACTGCAGTTCTTTTATGTTCCTAGGGTGGCTAATCTGTAGTATTCCCTCAACTCTTTTTGGATCTATTTTAATCCCCTTTTATGATATAATGTGGCCAAGGAGCTTACCCTCTTGCAAGCCAAACACTGTCTTTTTGGGATTTAAAGATAGCCCAAATCTCCTGCATTTCTCAAAGACCTTTCTTAGATGTTTGAGGTGCTCTTCATCGGTTTTGGAATAAACTGTTATATCATCAAGGTAAATTACAATGAAGTGTCCGATTTCCTCTGAAAATGCAATGTCCATGGCCCTTTGAAAAGTGGCCCCAGCATTCATTAGTGCAAAAGGCATTTTCACATACATGAAGGTGCCCCAAGGAGTGGTAAAGGCTGTCTTGAGTTGATCTTCTGGGAGTACTAAAAGTTGGTTATATCCTGAGAAACTATCTAACAGAGAAATCCTCTTTGAACCAACTACCTTTTGTAGGATGTGCTCCATTTTGGGTAAAGGGTAATTGTCCTTTAGGGAAGCTCTGTTAAGGTTTCTGAAATCAATGCACAGTCTGATTTCTCCTATCTTTTTCCTCACAGCTACAAGGTTAGAAACCCAATATGAAAACCTTACAGGCACAATGATTCCTGCCTCGTACATTTTCTTAATTTCCTTTTCAACTAGAGGCAGTTGTATTGGGTTGATTCGACGCAGTTTCTGCTTAAAAGGTTTTTGTTTTTCTCTCAAAGGGATCTTGTGCTGGATGATTTCTGTATCGTAAGCTTTTAAATCTTCATAGCTCTAGGCAAACACATTGGAAAACTCTTTAAACAAGTCAATGTATTTATTTTTCATGTCTGGTGGCAAGGACCTAGCTAATTTAATCATTTTAGGTTGATCCTTTGTGCCTATGTTGCATTCTTCAACGTCAGACTCTGTATATTCTACTGCAGGTTTCTTAGCCACGTCATTAAAATCAAACAGGTCTTTTAACGGTGCTAGCCCCCTGGGTATGTTCTTGTCTCTCGGTGTTAATACCTCAATGTCTTCGTTTTCCGAGTCTTCATACTCTCCAGCATGAGTTTCAAGTTTTTGAGTTAACATGTTGATATCTATAGGACTAGATGGTTGTTCTTGTTCAGGGGGTTGTTCGTTTAGACAGTTTTCATCGGATGTAGAATCTGAATTGAATGATTCAAACTCATTCTTACCGAGCAAGAAATCCTCTATCTGTTTATCATTCTCAAAGACCTGCCAATATTTTTGATTATCGGGTATGGCTGGCCTAAATTTTACCTGAACGGTGCTGTCCTCATTTTCATATGGTGCTAAACACGTTCTAGCTGTAAAAGCTAAATTGTGAGCGGCAATATTCTGTTTTCTTGGGACAAAAATCAATTTTGGATCCTCGAAAATTTTTAAAAGATCCAGGACGTTATTTCGGTAGGCTCTAAGTCTGGGATGATTAGCAGTGTATTCCCCATTAACTTGCCTAATGATTAATTCTGAATCGCCATATACGTGGATTCTTTTGGCTCCTAGCTTTTCTAACAGATGCAAGCCCAAAATGAGAGCTTCATACTCGGCAATGTTATTAGAGCATCGAAAATTCAATTTGCACGAAACACTTTCTGTATGGCCTTTTTCGGTGTTTGTTAACCAAACACCGGCGCCAGCACTATTCTTAGTACATAACCCATCGAAGAACATGGTCCATAGAGGATTATTTTTGGTTTCGCCTTGGTTGGTAATCTCGCTAACTATCATGCTATCTGATTGTGGTGATATGTCAGCACTTAGTCGAATTTGTGTCTCATTTTCAAGTTCCTCGCCATATTGAAGGTTGTTTTCCTGAGTTTCAAGTTTCGAGAGCCGTGGGCACATGACTTGTGGGTCGAGACTTTCATTTGTTTCGTTAATATCTTCAAATGCATCAAACTATTTTGATACTTGTGAGTTAGGTGTTTCTTGAGCTTCATCGGCGATTAATCTTGTTGTAGTGACTTGCTCGCCAACTGTTTCAGCGTCATGTTCTGTTTTAAGGTCAACAAGTTGTTGTACTAGGCCTCGTTCCTCAGGACTTTCATGGAGATGAACTCGATGGGGCGTTTGTTGTTGGCCATCTTGGCCATATTCATTTTGGTTTGTCATTTCAATGCATTGTTCGAAAGTTTCCCTTTCGTTTTCATCCATGTCTAGAACTGCATTCATTTCTAGATTTGGGGCATCTAATAGGTTATCTGCGTTACTATCTTCTGGTTCTGACTTATTCGAAGGTTCATCATGGTAAAGGATAAAAGAGTTCAGGTCAGTATGGACAGAGTAGATGGGAGAGTTTTCAGGTTTTTCTGGGCTACTGACCATGAATTTCATGTGTGCCTCTCTGTATAGTCTTCTAGGCTGGTTAAAAACGGGAATAGTGGCATATGTCCCGTCCATCTGCATTGTACCTTGCAGCTTGGCACCCCACGATCTAGACAACAACATGCCATACTTAGGAGGGACATCGGCCACCACTACATCCATAACTAGGCACTTGGCTGGGATTTGAGTCAAATTCACACAGAGGTCCTTAATTAGGCCAAGACATTTGACCCTGCTTGAATCAAAGGAATATAAATCCTTGTAAGGTCTGGTTATTTCTAGTCCTAGCCTTTCCATTATCACCTTTGGCATAAGATTATGTGAGGCTCCGGAATCATGCATAGCATTGTGTAGAATTTTGTCATGAACATTCAGACTTACTTAGAATGGAGGTACTATCCCTTCTTGAAATTTCCCTTCAACTTTAGGACCAAAAATGAGCTCTGGCTGGTCATCATTATAATTTATTGTGTCATTCTGGTCCTCTATGTTTAAAGCCTTCAGAATTTGGGTCCTGTACACATTATGGGAAGCTAACTCAGTAAGGGGAACAGAGATTTTAATCTTTGAAATTTCTTGTTCTAGGCTGAGAGGAATTTGGTTTTTTGAAGGACTTGCCTCAGCCTTACTAGCTGCTAGTCTTTCAGCAACATCACCTTGCTGATTTGTTCTATTTACATTTGATAACATGGTTTTGACAGGAGTACTAGTTGAGGTGTTAGTACTGCTAAGATCTGCATCCTGCTTTTCAAAATTTGGATTGCCTTTCTCTTTACCTTTATCAGAATCAACATCCACTGTTTTATCCTTTTGATTGACATTTTTACATTTGGTTGTGGTGCTATTTTTTGAAGGTTTATCAGAGGTTTTAGTGTTGGGAGTTTTTTGACTGGCTTTGCTTCTAAGGTCATATTCTTTGTGAGGCTCTATGATGAAATTTTCCATATCTTGATAACAATGTCGATCATCATCCCTGTTGTCATCATAAGGTGTGTATAGACCTCGTTTCTTTTCATAATGAATCTCAAAGCCATCGTTATCTACCCCTAGCATGTTGATATCATTTTCCTCTGCTATCTCACCTGTTTATTCTGTCTCACTTATATAGTTTTGATGAAAGGGAGGAATGATCTGCTGATCATATTCTCTAGGTCTATTTGGAAGTTGGTTTCTTCTTAAATTTTGATTCTGGTTCTGGTTTCTATTCTGAGAAGCAGTTTGGTTTAGGCTTGCTTGTGTTCTCTTAATTATGCTCATCTCTTTCATCATCTCTTCCATCATTCTTTCCATCTTTGAGTTTGAAGTGGAAGGTGTGGATTCCTCTCTAAAAGATACTCTCTTTTCAGCTTTCATTCTTGCTCTCTTCTCTATTAGATTGACTTCGACGGAAAGAGCACCCCTTTGCATATCTTCAAGAGTTGAAAAGTCTCTCTCTCTTAGCGAATAGGTCATGTCAGAGTCAAAACCTTGAGGAAATTTGTTCAAAGCTGAGCCTTGCGGAGGTTTTAGTTCTGGGGGAAGTGCATTATAGATACTGTTAAATCTAGTACAATAAGCCTGTACACTTTCCCCTGGGTTCCTGTGGAGATTGTTGTAGTCAGCCAAGATTTGGAGAGGATTCTTCCTCACTTCCCATTTTTTTAAGAAAGATTGATGGAAACCTTGAAGGTCATTAATACTATGAGGGGCTAAGCCTTTGAACCATTTTCTTACTTCTCCTCCCAAACTTTGAGCAAATAATCTCATTTTGACAGAATCATTAGCAATCTCATTTCTGTCAAAGCAGTCATTCATCTTATCCACATGTTGTGATGCAGTAGTGGCACCACTATCATCATACAATGGAATTTTGGACAGATAGTCCTATGGCAGATTGACTAAAGGTACAGGAAGAACTAAGGGGGCATACCATGCAGCCATGGCAGGAGGTGGAGGTGGATTAACAAGAGTGAAAGTGGGTTGGAGAGGAGTGGTTGGAACAGTGGATACAGGGTGAGCAGAAAAGGATGGACCAGGGATAGATTGCTGAGCAGATCTTGGATGAGAGACACCTAGATTGTGGAGGAAGTGTAAATTAGGTGGTGTAGTCTCTCTACTACCAAGATGTGTACTTGTCTCAGGAGAAGAAGGCAAAGACTCAGAATCTGACTGATCTAAATCACCAAGAGACCTATTTCTAAAAGGATTTACTAAGTCTTCTTGTGATTGTTGTAGAGCTAAAAGATTTTCTGGGAAAGAATTAGCTCTCAAGGGTGATCTGAAAACAGTTGATAATTTAATCCTAGGAGACTTCCAAAGGATGCTTTCTGGGTCATCAACTATTTCAGGTGGATCCAGGTCAGGATGGGCTCTAGTGTGAATCTTTCTAGGAGCCACTATGCTGTAATTTTTAGACCCAAATAACAAGAAAAGTTCAACCAGGTATGACAATCTTTGAGAGGTTAACTAATCTGTTTTACACAAATTTCAATCCTACAGTCCTCTGACTGAGTTTGAAGGATAGTATAGTAATGAGGGTTCTTCCCAATGGAGTCTTAAGGTCTGTTCAGGATTGTGGAGTCGCCAAGTGGAAGTTTTTAGCTCCCTTTCAGAGGTAAGAGGTGTTATGGTCCACTACCATGTTTATTAAATACCAATCTGAAATATTTTTGGGTTTTTCTGAGTTAATTTTTAGTTAGCAAGGCATATCTGGTATCTTATGATTGTCTTCTAATCGAAGAAATACTCAGGAGTCCCCAGTGGAGTCGCCATTATGTTAGCACTCTGTAATTAGCAAGATTGGCAAAGTCCAACTGCAGAGGTAACATCAAACCGCTTTGGGATTCAAGGATCTAGCCCTCTTGAATCCAGAGAGGGATCTCTCTATAAATGAGTTCAAAGATGTGATCTTTAAAGACTGGAATTATGATATTAGTCTAGTTATGAAGAGCATGGGTTTGTTTTTTTTGTTTTTGGTTGGGCGAAGACATGGTGAAGGTGAAAGCAGTTCAAAGTAAAGGGTGAAGAGCCTGCAAATGAAGGAATGTTTCAGTTGATAGCAAAAGACAAATACAGCTTTAACCCATTGGGATATGGAGTCATAGGAGGATTTAGTTGGATAGAAAATTCAAGAAGGATCCATGGAGAAAGTCATTTACATCAAAGGATCTCTTAAGGTGATTAATGGAGTGAAACAAATAGGCAGTGAAAGACTTAAACAGATGAAGAAACAAAGCACAGTCTAAGATAAAGTAAGTACTTTTAAACTAGCTTGCTTTCAACATGTAGTTAAGGAGAAACATAAAAGTATTTCTGTTGATCAGGTCAGTGCTTTTAAACTAGCCTGCATTGAAGTACTTTCCATCAGAAACGTTTAAAAAACAGTTCAAATAGCTTAAGATTAGGTAAATGCTTTTAAACCAGCCTGCTTCAGCATATTCGATAAGGGAACACAGATGATAATCACAAAGAGCAATCTAGATCAGCTAAGTACTTTTAAACTACGCTGCATTGATAAACTCCAAGGATAACAAAGAAAACATTCATCTCAAAGAGCTATCTAGATCAGGGAAGTACTTTTAAACTAACCTGCATTAATAAACTCTTCAAAGAGGACATTCAAATGAAGAAAACATAGAAGATAAAGCTTTCAGTAAGAGTAGGGTAACGTGGAGAGTATATCCTAACTCTATGTTTGCTGCTCTTTATCAGAGAAAGTGAACAGAGTGAAAACATTAATTAAAACGACAATTGACAGTAAGGAACACATCACCATTGACATAGTTTCAGAATTCCATGAATCAGCAGCTTGTATTGATGTTCAAACCAGTTACAATCAGCAAGCCCGGTGGGTCTCTAAAGCTTTGAACTTCTCATATCAGCTTATGTATCTTTCAATTACAGAACAGGGCATTAGTGGCTTCAGAATGACTATTACATGCGTTCAGATGTCCCGAGACCAACCCTTTGCTCATCTTCTACAGAGGTATTTATAGAAGAATGAGGCGGTGGTCAACTATGAAAAGATCTGTTTGGATCAATTAATACAGAAGATGACTCTTCGGTGCTTTGAGGACCTCGATCAAGAAATCTACAGGTGTTAACCTGCATTAATTGAGTTACACTTAAGATTAAAATCAGTGGGAAGTATGCTATCCTTTGAAGCTCAGTGTCATGCTGGAGTGACTTTATTTCTACTTCCCGAGATGAAATGATCTAAATATCTGCTTCTGAACTGTTCTTTAATCTTCTCGAATGGTTCTGCCGACAATTAGAGATAAGATAGCTCAATTAGTATTAATTGTTCGACGGTCTTTGATCTCAACGAGACTGCAGGTGTCTTTGGAGCTGTAGAGGGTTCAATTAGCCTCTTTTTATAGCGGTGGGGAATTTCTCAGCTAGACAGATGTCTTCGCTCCTTCCCCAAACACTTTACTTTGCTTGAGATCTGTGTTTGGGTCTTCAATCTCCGGTTCTGATATGTTTGTCTTTGGTGTTGATACTCTTTAACTGTTTTTGAATTAAAACAGTGTCTTGTTGATGTGCAGGGGCTGCGCAGGCCTTTATGTGCTATCAATGAATTTCTCAGCTCGACAGATGTCTTCGCTCCTTCCCAAACACTTTACTTTGCTTGAGATCTGTGTTTGGGTCTTCAATCTCCGGTTCTGATATGTTTTATCTTCGGCGCTGATACTCTTTAACTATTTTTGAATTAAAACAGTGTCTTGTTGATGTGCAGGGGCCGCGTAGGCCTTTATGTGCTATCAGTGCTTATGAAACATTGATAAAAATTCGAATCAAAACCTGCAAAATACAAACAATTTGTTATAAAATCCTGCGTATTTGGTTTTACTGCTTCAGAGGCGTAGGAAGAGAGCAGGACCGTCGGATGGCATCATTCAACGGTGGTGATTAACTGAGAGGAATTTTAAATGACGCGGGAGGAAGAATAAAACAGAACCGTCGATTGCGCGATGAGCAACGGTGGGGGTGATCTGGGACCGTCCGATCTGGACACGTGGACGGCCCAGATTTAATCGAAGGATCGCAATCGGCAAGTCACAACAAAACATACGATTGAAACATTGCGATGCGTTTGAGCGCAGGCCGTCCGATCATCAGGGAGACGGACGACCCAGATTTAATCGGGGATCGGCAATCGGGAGGGCAACAACAAAGCATGCGATTGAAACGCAGCGATTGAAACTTTGCGATTGAGCGCAGGCCGTTAGATATGGTCTAGATCAACGGTCCAGATCCTTTAATTATTTGCACCGGCGGGACCCTTATACTTTATGAGAAACCCATAAATTTCAATAAAAACCAAGGTTTTGAGCGGATCGGGCGGAACATATATATGATAGGCTGGCGCCCGATTGCGGGGCCACTGGGTGTATGGAGTACCATGGGCCCGGGCTTTATATAACTAGGGCCAATCGCAATCGGAACATTCGGGCCCGGTCTTTCAATCAACCCATTGTGAATTCTCCGATCGCGATTGCGCGATCGGTCTTTTTGATCAACCCATTTTATTTAAACACGTGATTTTGGCATTTTTAAAACAAACTTTGGAAAAATGGGTTTTCAAGTTTTACACAGAAAAGTATTGATCAGAAAGGGATTTTTCAATGGTTTAGCGCCCGATTGCGGGCTTATGGGGTAGATGAAATGATAATACAATCTGCGGTTTAGGACAAAGGGGCTGATCGCAATCGGCATTTTGAAATAGCTCACAAACATGCACACTTCGAATCGTTCCGATGCGATTAGCGCTTCATGGGTTTGGCGCTTGGTTTTTATGATGAGGGCGTATTGGGGAAGTGGTTTGGAAACTCAGGCCAAGGGGCTTAAACCCTTAAGAGAGAAATGGGTTTTTACACAGATTTTCAGTGATTTTCAAAGGTTTCTGAGGGTTTCGACAGAGTTCGAAAGAAGTTTGGAACTCTGCAAGGAAATTTTCATGAAAGAAAGGTGAGGAAAATGGACAACAAAGGAAAATGATGAAAAATATGAAGGTTAGTCTCTGAGAGGAAAAGGGAAAAAAAGAAGGAGGATATTGCAGCAGTCTTCTCATGGAATTTTTAGCAGAATTTTGATTTTCTGAGAAATAACAGTGAAAACCTTGAGACATGAGCATGAGATCATCTACAGGCTTCAAGAGATAACATTTTGGCTAGGAAAGTGTTTCTTGAAGGCTGAAAACATGTTTTGGCCACCTTTTGATAGACCAAAATTTATAGGTGGCCAACCTGTTCTAATATAGCGTTAATGGATTGGGGTTTATGAATTATTTGACATTTATATATTTTTTTTGTAACATTAAAATGAATATAATGAAAAAATAAAGCTGGTAGTCCCACTTTGGGATCTAAGGGAAAATCTACGTGTATATCAATTTTATGTTTTATGCTCTTGTTATTGTTTATTTTCTGTTTTTTGTTAGAATTCATTTGTAGATAATTTATGTACAAGGTTAAAACGTACACAGCAGCAAATAAATAAATAGAATATCTAGTTCTTTTGTGTTGTAAGGAGTTTCTCCAATGCTCCACTATTGGAGCTAGTGATGTTCATTGTATATATGTGTCTTGAAACCTTTACTTAATAATGGAAGCCTTTCAAGGCCAACACGTTCTTCATGCATGAATGATGAATGTTCGTAAGAATATTCTGTGGATGTTTATACTTCGTGTTCTTTTCACATGTACTAAAATACTTGAAATATTTCAGTTATTTTAGTGCTTACCTTGTTGAGAATGTGTTGTAATGGTTGCATCTGTTGTCTCATCCTTGTGGAATATTCCACAAGATATTAGATATATTTTCTCATATTGTTGTGTGTGTAATTATTGTCCCATCCTTGTGGACTATTCTGCAGGATATTGGATAGATCTTCCTTAAGCTATTGTTTTTAATGGCTATCACGTCTGTTGCAGACTATTCTACTGGGTGTTAGATGGAATTCTTTGGTTCACGTGTGTCTCTTCCTAGGTGGTGCTATTACCTCTCTCTTAGTGTCTCACTTTTCTTCCTTTTCCTTAGTAGAAGAACCTTGACACACTCGCAATCAGACACTCACCAGGAAAAACCCCCTTGCTTTACAAAAATACATTGGCATCACTCTCTCTCTTGCTCACATTAAGAGCTAAGGCATATCTTTAAGAATAAGGCAACCATAATTTTTTTCCAGAATGGAATCCTACACCAAACAGTGTGAGGTATAATTGGGACTTCATATCCGGGAGATCCTTTGAATATTGGCGGGTCCAACATCGTCAACAATATTATATCACCTTTGTGTATGATTTCTCTAGAAAAACATGTACATACTTTATAAACACAAAGATGAATCCTTTGATATGTTTAAAAATTACAAATCATTGATTGAAAACATAACTAGAAATAAAATCAAAGTCTTCGGATCAGATAATGGAGGAGAATTCATTTCAAATGAATTCATTGACTTTTGCAGAGAATCCAATATTAAGAATGAGACCATTGTTCCATATAATCCAGAATATAATGGTGTGACAGAAAGAAAGAATAAAAATATCATGGAGGTTGCTCATGCCATACTACATTATCATAATATGCTAAGGTTCCTAGGGGGATAAGCTGGCAACAATGTCATATATGTACAAAATAGAACAACTCATCTATCATTATATGAAAAGAGTCTTGAAGACTTATTCATAAGCAAGAAAATTAATTTTAGTCATTTAAGGATATTTTTCTATCTTGTTTATTTTCATGTATCAAAATAAAATAGGAACAAGCTTGAGGCTTCAGGTAAGAATGGTATGTTTATCGGCTGTTGTGAAGATTCTAACGCATTTATAATTTATATACCTCGTCAAAGAATAATAAACTTTAGTATATATGTAACATTTGATGAAGATGAAACTCTTGAAAAAGTAATAATTAGTCCTCCTTCTATCTCTTCTAAAGAAAAAAATGATGACGTGGTTCTCTCTACTCCTGATCACGAGGACTCAGATGAACCTATTGAGCCTATGGATCCCTTAGATCCTCGTCCATATGGGAAAATTTTTCTATGTCTTCATGATACTCTAAAATATGTTGAAAAACATACTACTCCTAGGGGTACTTTTAGAGAGAGAAAGAAGCCCAATCGATATCCGAACGATGTTACTATTATAAGTTCTATCGCACACAGTGAAACTCAATCATTTGAAGAAGAAGTAAAGCACCAAGTATGGAAGGATGCCATGACAGGAGAATATGAATCCATTATGTAAAATTATGTATGTGAATTTGTTCCTACACATCAAGAAAAATCAGTTGTGACTTGAAAGTGGTTGTTGAAAATAAGACATGGCATGGATGGCAATATTGAAAAATACAAAGAAATATTTTTCAATCGAGAATTCTATCATAAAGAGGCAATTGATTATGAAGACATATTTTCTCCTATTACTTTCTATACCACCATTCACTCTATTATTGCTTTAGTTGCTGGTCGAGGGTGGGCTCTCCATCATATGGATGTCAAGACAAATTTTCTCCATGGTGCTCTTTAGGAGAAAGTATATGTTGAAAAAGCTCAAGATTTTAGGTACATGATAGAAGAACTCATGTATGCAGATTGCATAAATCACTCTAGAAAAATAAATCCCTTAGGGCTTGGTATTCTAGTACAATTGGAACTCACGAGGAGCAGTGTTGATCCAAACATCTACTTAAAAGTTGTACAAGGTATGCCTTGGACCTTGGTATTATATGTTGATGATATATTTTTGAGATGTAATGAACCTTTGATGATTCATTGTAAGATGGATCTATTAACCGGATAAATCAATCTTGCGGACAAGATCGATCTCTGTAGTACCAAAAGGTAATCTAGCAACAAACAACAAAACAAACCTATCTTTCTCTAAAAATATATGATTTACAAAAGAATACTATAAAGGTGTTAAAGTCTTATCGTAGATCCAATGCTTGTTCGAAGTAGTTGTCCTTCAGTCACTTGAAGGAGATATCTTTATAGACCTGCAATCATAAACAAGAAAACATTAAATAGCACCCGTATAGTAAATATTATAAATCATGCCTATCATGGTGATCAAGGAATCCATGAAATAAACAGTTAATTAACAACTTATTGAGAAAAATGAATTCATTTGTATTAACTTTGAATAAAAAAATCCTTACAACCTTAGCCTTGATGTTGAACAGGCCTTCCCGGGGTCCAAAGCAGGAATCTCCTCTACTCTGACAAGCCTTGCACTCTTCCAACCAAGGAAGATAGAGGTATGTGATCTTTCCTCACAAAATCTCAGTTAAATGAAAAAATATGAATAGTACACTGTATAAATGAATAAAAAAATTCCTCGCAGCCTGGATGGTAGAAACTAGATCCAGGGTCTTGATTTTCGTTTCTCGAACCAGTATGATTCTATCCATGTGAATAAATGTGTCGAAGTCGAACATGGTAGAAACCACTTGATTACCAGTCAATAATGTATACTGTTAACAAGTGTGAGAGTAACCACTAGTAATGTCAATGGCCCTCAAAGTACTCAGCACAATCCATGAAATGTGAATGAATGAGCTGAAGTCGAACATGTCACGGAATCATTCGATTGAAGGTCAATGATGCAACTTGTTGTCAAAGGCGAAAAACCTGCCATTGAGGCATGCAGATTTCAAGGTACTGACTATTTCTAGATCAAATTCCTAGATAATGAGCTGTTATCAATATGAAGTGATCCTTCATAGGTAAGCCCACAACACGAAATCATAGATCAAGTTTTGAATAAATATATTGGCAAGCACTGACTCAGGGATGGTCAAAATGGAAGACAAATATTTTGCAGATGAATGGTTTGTTTGAATTATCCTCTTGAACACATAACGACACTGCAGATGGTTTGGTGACAATTGACCCAAAGCTAATACCCAGAAACCGGCTAAAGACTTTCAATATGGTTTGATTAATTGTTAGGAAAAGGATTTTCCCAACCCAGGTGAACAAAAGTGTCATGTTCAAGAGTGGTTAATGGTTTTTTGAACAATCAAAAACAACAAACGATTTCATTTTTCTCTCTTTTTCCCCCACCATTTCTGGCAAGTACCTCTTTATTTTTGACAAGCTTGAGGAGGATAACATTTTCTTGTTTATAAGCTCATCCTTCGGATGAGTCCAACTTAGTTTAAGATTCGAACCCTAAGAAGGAGTGGTTCGTTCCTGTTTAAAATTGAAGAAGTCCTTTACTGTTAAATTTTAACGAGTCCAGTATAGGAGAAA
This sequence comes from Pinus albicaulis, assembly GCA_034641835.2. NCBI lineage: Eukaryota > Viridiplantae > Streptophyta > Pinopsida > Pinales > Pinaceae > Pinus > Pinus albicaulis. Next base: position 91,177,399 of record CM076576.1, read on the forward strand.
CTCTGTGTTTTTTCAATTTTAGGGAGTCAGAAGAAAAAACTTAAGAAGACTCCATGTGGGTACTTTTTCATAAATTTAGTCTCTTGAGCCCGAAAAAGGATAAAATAATGTGGGAGAGAACTCTGTTGACTGTAATTAGTCAGTGTATACCTTTTTCGTAAATAGTCCATTTCGGTCCGTAAAAGGGGTAAACTTATACTGAAAGGACGATCATTCATTTATTTTAACGAGTTTGAATAATCAAGTGCTCGACAATATTTTCAATTTTCGAGAGTCTAAAAAGAGCTTAAAAGAGGAGTCCAAGTTTTTTATTTTTCATAAAATTTTGAAAGAGTCTGAAAAAGTGATAAAAGTATGCTCTTTGTTGAAAAACGATCAATTTTCCCGAAAAATCCAATTTTCTGCACAAAAACTCAAAGCATTACACATACTTGTTTAAGATAAATAAAAATGTTTTCAAAAATTACCTTTTTAAAGTGAAAAATAAACAAATTAAAAATTCATTTATTCGAAAAAACTTATAAAAAGGGCTTTTCTAACTTCATTTTTACCATTTGAGTTTAGAGTGAAAAGTGAGAGCTTTTGGGTAAAAAAGTTCCTATGAAGATTCTAGAAAATCCATCCTGCGAAATCAAGAACCATTAGCTCCAGGTAATCCACGTCCTCCTTATCTTGCATTTCATCTATTTACATTTCATTTTTAGGCTTTAAATTTCATTTTTTAAGGAAAAATAGGTTGAAAAAATCACTTGCGGGGGTCCGTAGGTGCAACACATGGGCCCTGCGGACCCCGACTTTTTTCTACATAGAAAAAAGTCCTGGGTTTGCACCTATTTCACAATGCCCATGCATACCTATGCACTGTGTATGAAAATAGGGTGCGGACCCGCGCAATGAAATTTCAAACTCAAATTTCTCAATTTCCGCCCAAAAATTGTCAAAAAATATTGTTCTAATATGTCTTTTTATGCATTGTAGGACATTCAAGATGCTTTTTTGGAGAGAACACGAGCATGAGGATGTAGATGACGCCGCAATGAATCATTTTACTACAATGCAGGCATTGAGAGCATGCGGTTTATACAAATTCTAGGCCATTCAGGGAATGAGGGCACAAATAGACCTCATGACGTGGCTAGTGAACAGATGGAACGTACAGGACCAATGTTTTTTTATTGGCAGCCACTGGCTTGAAATTGAGTTGGAGGATATTTATTTTTTAACTGGTTTTTCCAAGAGGGGTGAACACATTTCTATGTTTGGGACTAGGCTAGGTGGCCAGTCTGTCGCTAGACTTCGACTAGAGTTCTGCGATGATCGGGCAGACCCCAAGGAAAAACGGATTAACATAAAAACTATCATCCATCCTAAGCTTAAATTTATTGCATTTACTGTTACTAGACTATGCGAGAGTGCAGCGTTGCATGTGGCTACCGGTTCCCAGATGCGCATTGCAGTAGACTATTTTCGAGGCACCATTTTCAACTGGTGCGAAGCTGTGTTGGCCAATGTGAAAGGACAAATAACCAGAGCAAAGAATGTAAAGCTAAAAAAATTTGGATATGGATCCATTGTAGTCACCTTTTCTCTAGAGAGGATCCCCATGTTAGCTCTGCAACACATTCCTGTCAATGCTAGTCGACTTCGAGAACTTAGGATGGTTTGTTGGGTTGCTTTGATGGCCCGTCATGCTGAGGGCATTGAGGTTGTTTTATTTACTTCTACATATTTTTTTTGGCTTGAACGCCAAATTTTTGTTATAGAGTAATTTCTATACGCCAGGATGGACTACCGCGGTGACAGAGACATGGCTTTCCCCGCAGGAGAACAGTGGGATGATTTAGGTAAAAATCATTTTCAACAATTTCTAAGTTCTAATTTTTTTTTTATATTTTAATTGTCCAAAAAATAATAATCAAAATTGTAAATGCAGATGTGGGCCCATGATGACCAACCAATCTCCAGCCTTATGAGAGGAGGCATCCAGTTGCAGCAGCACCAACCCCACAGGGCCAATCAGCAGAGATCCTGTCTAATTTGGAGCATCACCTAGAGTGCCTAACTCTAGACATTCCAGAGACCAATATAGATGATATTCTGTTGAGATTATAGAGATACGTGATTGGTGTCCCAGGACCTTTTAGGAGGTTCCTGTGTAGGGTGGCCCGAGCAGTGGTTTCTTATCATGATCATCACCAGAGATAGGATGATCGATTTGTAGACTCATAACATTTTTGACCTTTTGTATTATCATTTTTTCCGATCATAAGGTGTTTTTAAACCTATGATCAAAGACGATGTATATTTTTAAACACACTTTTATGCTATGGTATATCACTATTACCGGCTATCTGTGTACATGTTATCGAATGTTGTTTAATTTACTATTTTGATTATTGCAAATGTCTATTTATCATACTAGAAGCAACTGCATCTGCTAAAGTATTTAAATGTCTTGGAATATGTTGATATTCAATGTAATCAAATTCACATTCCAAGAGACGAACTCTTAAAAATAATCGTAATAACACTGGAGTTCTAATGGCATAAACCCTATTAAGCTGTAATACAACAAGTTCAGAATCCAACCTAACAATCAAAATCTGAATCCCAAATGAGATGGATTCAGATAATAACTCAATCACTACACTATATTTTGCAATTTTATTCTTTGTTTGACCAAGGCTTACCAGATGCATGGATACTAACTCGTTAGAGGGTGAATAGATAACCCAAGCTATGGAAGAAATGTTCCATGTACTACGACAAGCACCATCAGCAAAACCAATGTAGGTTTGAAGAGACGTCGACCTCTGCAATATCAAAAGTAAAACTCAGATAAGCAGGAATAGTGATAAGAACACACTCTAAACTAGGCACTCTTTTCTAATCTAAAACACACCAACAATAAAGAAAATAATCTAACAAAAATCTCCACACCAAATTTAAGCATAATATCTCTTCAGATAAAGCCCATTTCTGGGTTTATCTAACGGGACACCATCGAAATCTATCAGCTCATAGGACTCTTTTGCCAGCTTTCACTTAACAATGAAAGGGCCATGCCACATAGGCACGAATTTTCCAACCCCTGGCTTATTGTTGGCTTGATCGTTCACTAAAACTAGGTCTCCTTCTGAGAAATTATGAGGTGTAACATTTCTATCGTACTGAGCCTTTATTCGTTTGACATGAGCTTCATTTGCTAATGTAGCATTTCGTTGATTCTCATCTAGCTGAGCCAAGTACACAAAATGCTTCTCCTCTTCAGACGTAGCTGGGAGTAATTCTATGGCTAATTTCAATGACGGAATTTCGCATTCAATAGGCAACACAACTTCCAAACCGTAAACCAGTTGAAAGGGAGTGAAACCAGTTGATGTTTTTACTGAGGTCCGATATGCCCAAAGTGTTGAAAATAACATGGAATGCCAATTCGACTTATGAATACCAATGATTCGTTTAATCATAGTGACTAAAAATTTATTGATAGCTTCAACCAGACCATTAGCCTATGGGTAATATGGAGTAGAAGTATCGTGGCATAGGCCAAGTTGATCTGTCAGTTCAGTCATCATGATATTTCAAAAATGATTTCCATGATCGGTAATTATGGCTTGAGGAACATCGAATCTAGCAATTATATGATTGAACATGAAAGTTGTAGCAGTCTTGCCGTCTACCAAAAATGTAGGCATCGCCTTGGCACACTTAGTAAAATAATCTACCGCTAGGATAATATAAGCATGCCCCCCTAGCCGAGTTAGGGTTACATGTAATAAAGTCAATACCCCACTTTGCAAAAGGACAGACAAAAATTATAGGGTGAAGAGCAGCGGGTGGTGCACGCATTTTATGATCAAAGACTTGACAATTGTGGCATTTCTGGACTGCATAGATACAATCTTTGAATAAGGATGGCTAGAAATAACCAGCGTGCAATATTTTTTGGGCTGTGGCATACCCAGACATATGACCACCACATGCTCCAGAATGGCAGTCATTTAAAACCTTCTCAGCTTCTTCATGAGTAAGACAATGTCGGAAAACAGAATCCGCTCCATGACGATAGAGTGTATCACCAATAATATTGTATTGTTGGGATTGGAAACGTATTTTCCGTTGCTGAGATCGTGAGATTTCAGGCTGAAAAGATTGGGTTTGGAGATAAACAATAATATCCCCATACCAAGGATCAAGAGTATTGATAAGAAACAAGGATTCGTCTGCAATGGGATATTCCGCCATAGTTTCAGTATCAGTGGACGGGAAATCACACATCAGTTCGGAAAAAACCAAAGATTTCTTTGCGTTGGATTTTTTTAATTCCAAGTCAAATTCCTGTAGGATAACTATCCATTTGGAATACTTGCCCCCTAGCAAGTGTTTGGTAAAGATGTACAGCATAGGGTTACAATCAGAAATTACTATGGTTTTGCGTAATAAGATGTAGTGTCGAAATATTTGGACAGCTTGAATAACTGCTAAGGCCAATTTCTTCACATGCATGCATTTGATCTCAGTCGGATGTAGATTTTGAATAAGATAATAAATCACATGTTCATTTTTGAATTCATCTTCCTGAACTAAAACCATCCCAATGGTGGAATGAGAGGCGGCGAGGTACAAAAAATAGTCTTGGTTGTAATTGGGAGGATGCGGTAACGGTGCATGGGTCAACACGTGTTTGAGTGCATCAAAATATCGATCAGCGATCTCATCCAAAAAGAATGGAACATTTTGTTTTAACAACCTGGTAAAACCCTTTGTTAACTCGGCATAGTTAGGAATGAAACGACGTAAAAAGTTTTCTTTCCCCTGCAAACTTTGGAGTTGGCACAGAGTCGAAGGAGGAGGTAGATTGACAATAGCTTCGACCTTTGATGGATCAATGCGAATGCCTTCTTTCGAAACAATAAATCCCAGTAAGCTACCCGATTCTACATAGAAAACACATTTGTGTGGATTCAACCTAATTCGATAATGCCTACATCTCATAAAGATAGCTCATAAATGAGTGAGATGGTCGGCCCTACGTGATGAATGAGCAGGTAAATCATCAAGATAAGGCTGCACAATGTGCTTAATTTCATGAAATGCGTAAGACATAGCCCTTTGAAAATTTGCCCCAACATTCTTCAATCCAAAGGGTAGTTTGCAATAAGAAAATGTTCCCCACTGACAAATGAAAGTTGTTTTAGGCTGATCAGAAGTGAGTATGTTTATTTGATTGTAACCGGAAAAACCATCCATAAAGGAGAAAATTTCACTACCGGCACAATCATCAATGATTTGATTGATATAGGGGGTTGGATAATTGTCTTTAGGACAAGCTCGATTAATATCCCTATAGTCGATACATACTCTTATCGTTCCTTTTTTTTTGTTAATAGGAACAATATTCGATACCCAATCGGTTAAAGGAATTGGATAAATGAAACCTGCACGAAGTAATTTCTCAACTTTGGCTTTGATAGTAGCAGCTTTTCTCGGATGTATCTGACGTAAGCATTGTAAGACAAGTTTTGCATCCGGGTAAGTCTTAATTTCATGTACAACAATTGATGGATCGATTCCTGGAATTTCTTCATATGACCAGGAAAACACACCACAGAATTCTTGAAATAGGGCTTTGTAAGTTTGAATTTCTTCATCCATACAGCAAGCACCTATATGAATGTTTTCAATTATTCCAGGCGTAACTGAAATGTCAATAGGAATCGTTCGAGAGATATTTTTCAAATTTAACTCAGAATCAAGATTTTGAAATGGATTCTGTGGTTCGTTGACATATTCAACAGTAAAAATAGAAGATAAATCATTTTCAAAATGATCTAGCTCAGGTAAAAACAAATATTGGTGATGTAGATCTTCCCATGGTAAATCTTCAACAGACAAAAGTTCACGAATTTGCTCATTAGTGTGAACAAGATTGGGAAATGTCAATGTGGTTGAGCTAGATATAGAAAGTGATTCCTCATGGATCACATTCATTGGGTTAGTTTTGGTTGAAGAAGGATCAGAAAGTGACTGTACAGCCTGATATGCAATTTCAAATGGACTCAAAGGCATCAGGCCATCAAATGAATCCAACTCGGAATCGGAAGGTAAGATCCAAGGATCATCAAAAGTAACAGTATTCGATGAAATCATATGAATATTTGCAATAGGAGGCAATACGTTAGGAGCAGGAAAGGACAAATTTCCTAGTAAACTAGAATCTTTAATCAAACCTATGCCAACATCCTTGTAAGGGATAGTTGTTTTACCGATGTGCTGGATAGTTTCTGTAGAGGCTGGATTGGATGTGAAATAAGTGAGCTGGTCTATTGTAACGATATTTCCTTAATGTGGAAACTTGATAAGCTGAAAGACCGATGAAACAACAACAGTCATAGCATAAGACCAACTGTGACCCAGGAGAAGGTTGTAATCTAGAAGGGCATCAATCACCTCCACATCTAGATTTACAGTTTTGCCTTCAACCCCTATAGGTAAATCCTGCAAAATACCAAAAGGATGGAACCCTCAGCCATTAAAAGCCTTTAGAATTGTTGGAGACTGATTGAGTGTAGGAACACCAAGCGATTTCCAACACTGGATCGATATAATACACGTAGAAGCCCCTTCATTAATCACAGTCTGAAAGACTGGTCTGTTTTTGACTAATAATGGAATCTGGAAAGCCATTTGATGAGATAGGTGGGGTGTACTATTCTCTAAATCGAATATTATTAGGTTCGAATCCTGAATATCAATAGCTCCTATGGCAGACAAAAGTAATTTATGTTGTGCTGGGCATGATTGCAACACTTCCAAAGCTGACATTGCTGAAGGGGAAATAGCTAAGTCCTCAACAATGTTGTAATTCTGAGCAGCTCTCACATGCAGATTGAAAGCTGATTTACAAAGTACACCTTTAGCATGCAGTTTGATTGCTAAGTCTAAATTGGGTTTCTCGATCTATAGCAGATTAGAAACAGGAGGAGGTGTAGTTGATGTGTTTGAAATAGAAGATTCTGCTTCTTTACCACCAATAAGACTTTTACTACTATAATCTTGTGATCGCGTCACAATCCTGACATGAGACATCATCATAACAGGTTCTTCTGAGGCGTTCGAGGTGGAACCAATCATCTTACTATCTTGAATGGGAAAAGGATCCTTCAAGACAGCAAGTTGTTGAGAACCTTGAACTAACTTCGAAACCTCTGCTTGATGTGGGCATTCTTTAGTAAAATGATCCTCGTTGCAAATGAAACAAGGATAGCGAGGCTTGTGTTTTTCATCCTTAGATTCATTTATATCTGTTTTATCTTTTGAATTATGTTTTTTTTATTTTTCCCCTTCTTTTTACCGCCAGATTTAGATTTGGCTGTAGATGTCTCTACGACATGAATGTCGGCAGAAATTTCAGTGGAAGATTCTCCTTTCGGAGAATCAGGTAAAGTTATTATAGGAGAAGAATTTTTTGAATATTTCTTCTTACTTTTAGTACTAACTGAACCAATCATACCATCAGTGGCATGAGACCCTGAAGGAGCCGTAGTTATTTGACCTTGTTTCGGAAGATCGGGGATTTTTTCATGTAAAGTGCCCGACTACGTGTAGACGAGATCAAGGTACTAAGCTTGAGCAATGACTTGCTCTTCAGTAACAACTCCTCCCTTAGCTACATCTTCAGTGATTTTGGGTAGTAATGATTTAATGAATTATTCCGCCAAAATTTGATCTGGAATAAAAACTTTCACTAAATGCCTTCTACGTCGCCATTCGTGAATATGATAAGAAATATATGTGGATGTGGATTTTTTTAGTGAAGTTAATAGTTCCGTGCCATTTTTGTATCTGACAGGCAACTGAAAATGAGTTAAGAAAGTAGTTTCTAACTGATTGAAATTATTAAAAGAGCCTCGTGGTAACTCAATGTACCATTTGGTGGCAAGACCAATGAGAGTTTGTTGAAAAAGACGTAAGCGAATTGAATCATCAATTATCGAATTAGACTCACACCAGAGGTGATAAGTCATAACATGATTTGATGGATCCTCTCCAAACTTACCCTTGAATTTCAGTATATCACTGGGCAACTTATGTGGCATTGGCGGCCAATACGGATGATAGTAAATTGGATCATTCGTAAGGCGTGACAAATCAGGTAAATCCAAAGTTGCAATAAATGGTAACTGACGGTTAGGGTCGTGAAAGCCTTGAATAACAAGAGTAGTTCTGGGAGGAGGATACCCAGGATAACTGGGAATCGGATTTGCATTAGGAATGGTATAACCTCCGAGGAAACTAGGATTAACTGGACCAAACTGTGGTTGTTGAGGCTGTTGATAAGTATAGCCAAGATACGGTTGATACTGATAAATTGGGTTTTGTGAAACGAGACCGAACTGATATTGTCCTTGATAAGGTTGATATGTGAATTGCGGTTAACTCATGACAATCGTACTTGTACCAACTTGTCCTGTAGGTATCTAGACAGAAGTCTGAGCCTTAGGTCCTGACTGGGGTACAGAGACTTGAGGAATTTGCATGGATGTAGGGATAGAAGAAACTGGAGCTATAGATACTCCAGAAATAGGTGTTATAGGTTGAATAGATGTTGTAGTAGTTGCAGCAGTTTGAGGCGGAGTATGAGGTGTACTAGGCCCAGACTACTGAACAGAACTAGGTGCAGGGATTTGAATAGTAGGCTGGATAGGTTGCTGGGTTGGACCAGAAACCAAAGGTTGTCCAGGTTGACTAGGTAACTGCACATTAGGTTGCATAGTCTGTTGAATTTGGGATGGATCCCACACCATGTTCATTCCGGGGTATTGTCCCGTAAAAGGTTGTACATATGAAGGACCATAGCCTAGTTGAATGTAGGGTTGATAATTAAGTGGTAAATTTCCAACTCCTTGTACAAATGATTGACCAGAAGGCGGTTGAAAACCTTGAGTTGGATATTGACCTTGAGGTTGATAACCCTGAGGCACGTACTGAATCTGGGGTTGATAAGGACCTTGAGGAATATATTGAGTCTGGGGTTGACCTTGGGGTATGTACTGTCTTGAAAGTTGATAACCTTGAGAGATGTACTGTCCTTGAGGTTGTTCTCCAAAATAATATTGTCCTACAGTTTTTATTGGGAAAAAATTACCCTGAAATTTCCCCCCAGGCAGTAATTCACTACCTCGAGGTTGCCCCCCAGGCAGTAACTAACTACCTTGAGGTTGCCCACCAGGCAGTAACTGACCACCTTGAGGTTGAGGATTTGGAATATTACCAAACATCATAAAGATTTTCTCTGCGTTCGATGTTTCAATTTTAATTCCATTAAGACCAGATGATAATACTTGTTCAATCGGTTAAGGAGTTGCTCCTGAGAAAGTACCAGAGAGAGCATGGTACCCTGAAGGAACAGAAGGACCACCGTATAAAAATGTTTCCGGTGTTTGGGAAAACATAGATGACTCTCCTGACATGATCGATGAAGGATAGTAACCTCTGGGCGTAGGATGAAAAGGAATTCGAGGTGGTGAAAAATAAAGACTCGGGTTTTCTAAAAAATTTGTCAAAAATAAATACCAAGCGTCACTCCTAATAGGGCTGTAGAAAATGGATTCACGCTCCCTAATATTCAAAGAGTGTGGGGATTCAGGAAGAGTTACTTCTTCGTCTGGACTGGCAAGTTCTTCAATAGAAATGAGGCCAGATGGAAGATCTTCAGTAACAATATTTGTTACCCTAGGTGAACCAGGATCGCTAGAAGTTGGAGTAATAAATCCTGAGGATGTTTCCAAAATAGAAGGTTCAGTGTCAGGCTCAAAAATTTCATGTTCTTCAGCTAGTTCACTGGAAGGAGAAATACTACTAGTAACTTTGAAAACTGAAATCAGTTCTTGAATATGTTCTGTCGTGGGTATTTGATGATCAGGATGAACAACTATAGATGAACTTCTAAATTTTGTTGATCTAATTCTACAGCTACTAGATGATACTAGAGCACGCAACCCTTCAAGCTAACTTGGTGTATACTCAGGGGGCTTCCCCTAAAGTATTTGGGACTGTCTCAATAATTCTGCCACAATTAAATATTAATCAATCACACGCAAACAAAGAAAATTTCAATAAAAACACCTAAAGTCTCTAAAGAAACAAATAGTTGAATCACAGGGCTAAAAATATAAGAGTTCAAACCACACACAAACAGTAACTTCCCATACCAAAAACACTAGTTGGTGATGAAATCCAACTTAATAGAAATTTAATACAGAAAGGGCGGTTGGAACAGTTACCCCGAAAACCTGCTTAATGAAATTGACTAGCACAAGTTTCTTCACAAAACCATCTCGAGTGAAGAGAACCCCCAGAGAGTCCAAGTGAGTCTAGTCGACGTCTGCTCCAGGTACAGTGAGATCTTTCCTTCACCGTCACCTTAGGAAATAATCTTAAGCTTATGGACACTAAGGTTACCAACAGTAACAAATACAACCGGGGGAACAGTCTATGATATGATTCCACGTGCAAGGGAAGAGTAACAAAGCTCAATCCCCTTGAAGGCTCCTCGACATGGTCAATCCGAGGTTTACCGACAAGTGACCCCAGGCTCCTCGACAATGTTTAATCCGAGGTTTACCGTTTATAATGCGTGCAGATCTTCTATCTTTCCAAATGAAACATAATTGACTGTCTCAAAGGTTCGGACATGATCTTGTGATTAACTCCTTTAAGAGAAGCTTCCCAGATTGTGCCAATTACAATTGGATTTATTTCCTACTGCAAGATTTATCTACCTATTTGTTTTTACTATCTTGGAGAGTTAATTACTCCCTACTCCAAGATACTAGCCTAAGCTATATTGGTGATAAGAGCCCTAGAAATAGAAAAGATTACTAGATAAATTTTAATTAAGCGTTGTTTTTATGGCTATTCTTTAAGTCAATAGGTATGGAAATGAAACTTTGATGGTGTGAAGACTCGACTTCCAAACACACTAAAAAAATGCACCTAAAATGATAAATAATTCATTTTTCTTTCAATGAAATTCTAGCTAAAGAAAGAGTTCGAGAATGTAGTTTCTTTTAAGCGACAATTCTTTCTTCGAACATGAAGAATAAATGGAAGATTTTTATTTTTTTTTCAATAAGAACTCAAAACGAGACAAATAATCAATGCTCACAATAAATCCCTTTCACTTTCAAAACTCGAAACTACAAAAACAACTTTCCTTCAAAATAGATCTACAAGTTCTAAAAAGCACTCAAAACTACGAAAAACTAATTTTGAGATCTACAAACTTTGAAAATCTAATTGAATAGAAGCTTTAATTTTTTTTTGACAATGTTTTTCTTAGTTGTTAAGTAAACTAAGGATTCATTTGCCCAAAATAACAAACAAATCAAAAAACATCCAGATATGTTTTCTTTTGTAAAAATGAAATTCAGAACTTATAACAAAGCTTGTTCAAATATTTGCAAAGAGAAAACTAGATCTATTTCTCAAAAAAGATGGTTTTCACAACCAAGTTAGACTCATCAAGAAGACAAAAAGGCCAATGTGATCTAAGGTATTTCAAGCTTCCAATATTTGAGTCACTACAGAGACCAAGCGAAAACCATTCCAAGTATGCAAAACTTCTAAAAAATCACCCAAAACACAAATACTGTTGGAACTCACTCACAAGAGGTTTTTGATAGGAAAAATACAGATCTGGGAAGATACTAGAAATCCTAAATCAAATTAAACATAAACTGGAAGAATAAATTTGAATTTTTTCAAAAATTTTAACAAGGTCCGCAGGCCCCAGAAGTAACAGGTGCGGTCCCGCACTGGTTACTCAAAGAAAGTGCGAAACTGCCCGCACTGTGTAAGAAAACAAAGTGCGGTCCCCAGAAAATTTCTAGAAAAACACAAAAAACTTCAAAACTTTTCAAAGAAAAGTAAACCTAAGCTACCTAGGCGAGTATCCATCAATCAAAAACTAGAAAAATCATTTTCTCATGTCAAAACAAAGAAAAACCAAAAAACAAGAATCCTTCCCCAGTGGAGTCACCAATTTTTTGACCGGATAAATAAATCTTGAGGACAAGATCGATCTCCCTAGTACCAAAAGGTAATATAGCAAAAACATCCAAACAAACCTATCTTTCTCTAAACATATGCAATTTACAAAATAATACTATAAAGGTGTTAAAGTCTTACCGTAGATCCAATGCTTGTTCGAAGTAGTTGTCCTTCGGTCGCTTGAAGGAGTTATCTTTATAGACCTGCAGTCACAAACAAGAAAACATTAAATAGCACCCATATATTAAATATTATAAATCATGCCTATCATGGTGATCAAGGAATCCATTAAATAAACAGTTAATTAAGAACTTATTGAGAAAAATGAATTCATTTGTATTAACTTTGAGTAAAGAAAACCTTACAACCTTAGCCTTGATGTTGAACAGGCCTTCCCAGGGTCCAAAGTAGGAATCTCCTCTACTCTGACAAGCCTTGCACTCTTCCAACCGAAACAGATAGAGGTATGTGATCTTTCCTCACAAAATCTCAGTTAAATGAGTCTGAATCCCAACAGCACTTTACCTCAAATCATTCTAAAGCTTGAACTCCCCTTGAGGCTACCCAAGGCCTCTTTTTATAGTGCAAAATAGGAGGTTATAGTTCCAATTATGAAGGGATGAAATCCTCGTTCAAAGGGATAAGCTCCTCACATCAAGGGGTTAGCTCCTTAAGGCAAGGGATACATGAACCTCAAAAGAGCGGTTCTGCCACCGCAAGATTCCTTCCAGAGGCTTCTTGAAATTACTGAAAGTGAGCTTTTTGAGTTTACTTGTGCCTTTTTAATCTTTTATAGGGGTCCGTACCCTTAACATAGAGAAAGTGCATTCAGGTACGCAGGAGTCATGAACATGAGGTGCGGGACCGCAACTAAGACAAAGAGAAAGTGTGATACCAGAGTTTTAGAGACTTTTGAGAGCTTTTATCTTATTTTTAAGGCTTGACATGAGGAACTAATGTGTTAGACTTGCAAAGGAGGAATTATGAGTGATAATGAGCTCATACAGACAGCAGAAATGTCAAGATGACAATTATTCAATGCAACAGGATCTTGCCTTTGAATTGGAAATGAAAGACCTTGGGATGATGCACTTCTTTTTGGTCCTAGAGGTCTAGTAGAAACCTGGAGAAATTATTCTCTCCCAATGGAAGTATGTTGTAAATATATTAGAAAGGTTTTGAATGCCAGAGTGAAAATCCAAAAGCACTCCCATGGAGATGAACTTTAAGAAACTCTGTGGTGATGAAGCTAGACCTGGCTTATTTGATCCATCTCAGTATCATCAATTGATTGGATCATTGAATTTCTTAGTGAAAACTTGTCTTGATATTTGCTATGATGTAAAAACCTTGTGTAAATTCATGACCAAGAATTTACATAATCAATTGGTTGCTGCTAAACACATACTTAGATATTTACATGGGATAATTAACTTTGGTCTTTGATATACTACTAGAAATATAAACCTGCATGGTTATACGGATGCTAACTAGGCAGGCAACATTATTGAAAAAAAACAACCTCAAGATGTTTCATTTTGGGATCTTCCATGATCTATTGGATGAGTAGGGTACTAAAATCAATTGTTCGTAGTTCTATTGAAGCTGAGTATATTGATGCTAGCTTTGCTAGTTGTGAAGTTTTTATGGTTAAGAGAACTCTTTGGAGAGTTATTTGAGAAATTATTGGATATTACATTGATATTATGTGATAATATGAGTGGGATATGATTGTTTGAGAACCTATTGTAGTACTCAACAACCCCCATTAAAGTTAATAGTAGAACTAATAAATAATGGGGACCCTTTTAAATCTTTAGAAAAAAATTCCTTTATTTGAATAAACAAGAACAATTCTAGATTTTGGTAATCAAAAAATGACTTTAAAATGAGAAAAACCCTTATTGGAACTTTGTATTAGACTTTAGGTTTAAAATAAATTAATCGTGATAAAATCCAATCATACGTTTTTCACTGTCAACATATTATCGAGATCGAAACTTTAACGTACATAGCGCCTCCAAAAGAAATCACTGATATCAATTCTTCGATTTGAACTTCAAAATAGGTATAAAAGCCTTTAAAACATTTAAAAGCACCATTAGTGAATATATTAAGCAAAGGATGGACCTCACAGAAATGTGACTTGGAATTTTAGAGTTCTCATATCGGTGATTTTCATATGCACATCCTTTAAAAACCTTCGATCTTCGATATTATCCTTCATCTGATATCCTCATTTCCCCAATACTTCAATATTTGTATAACTCCGATTGCCAATAACATTTTCTTCCTGATATCACAACATCCATATCGCAATTTTTTATTGGATGCAACTCTTAAAAATTCTCGATACAATTCCTTTGATACAAAGCTTCCGATAACACTTCCCGCTTATATACTATAGCCATTACATAATAAAAGAGCCTATTGGGAAAATCAATATTGCATGTTTTAGAATGTGCAGCACAAGAGAACCGCTGATAAGTGCTGACATATACAAAAGCCCACATGAACCCACATTTCATAAAATGAGTAAGTGTAATGAATTCATTTTCTTGATGTCTTAAATGAGTTGATTGTTGCGGCTTAATGATTAATGAATTTTGTTCATAAGGACACGGATTGATATCAATGAGTCATTTGCCTTAGTGAATTCTAAAATTAAGAAATTTTTCTTCTTGTTCCTATAATTTCTCCTTACAGGTTATCCCCGAAAAACATAATGCAACATAAATGTCTAAACTTGCTAGGGAAAAAGAAGAAGACTATGACACAACATCTGCCTCCTCCTTCTACAGAAATCACTGAAATGCTCCCGATTTTCATAGATACTAAATGCACACAAGACGCTAGAATCTCTTCGTGGGATACTATGTATAAAATGTTTGAAGATGAAAAACCTAGAATATTGGAGAAAAACACCACAACCGATGATTCCACATCCACTTCTCAGACTACCTAGAGCGAGGTCGCTAATTCTCATCTACACAAAATTTCTTCATGACCAAAGATTTTTCCATACAAAGACATGGTTAAATGGGTCATAGACACTTTGAATATTGTAGAAAGGACCTTTCTTACTTCTAAGAAAATTGTGATTGGGTAATTTACTAGTGAGGATTTGAGGAAAATGTATCACTTTCTACCACCTCAGAAGAAATACGACAAACAATTCATCCAAAATTTCATTTTAGAAAATGAAGATTAATTAAAACCTATCAGGAAATGGAGAAGAGACCCTAATAAGCACAAGCATGAGGATATGGGTATGTATAATATTGGCTCTCTTGCTGGCCCATATTGTTATATAGCTTCCATGATGTGTAGGGTATATGGGTACCCTGATACCCAGAAATTCAAATGATGTGGGTACCTTTGATAGATGCTGCTTAAAATGCTTATATAATGGATTCGAAAACTATATTATCCAGTAGTATAGCCACCAAAATTATTGCCTACAGAAATAAACATAAATTTTCTGATAATAATGTGCCCCCATTTTACATGAGTGTTTACATACTGAATTTTATCTATTTTACTTCAGATTTCACATCCATGGGATGGAAATGGACCCTAGAAGACCCTATGCCTATTCATATTTACCATGATATACCATGGGAGTCTAAATTCCAGGCACATTTCTACAAAATCTATCATGGAGTTATGCTACCAATGTACCTAGATGTTTTTGATGAGAAAGATCCCATAATTTCCAAAGAAGCCAATAATGATTTAACATCTATAGGGAAATTGTTTGGGGAAGATTATTTTACATATATCAGGGTTTTCGGTAGTTTAGCCAAACCTCATGTATTGCCACTCTATGTGCCCTATAAGCTTTTAGCCCGAGAAATCACTTATCAAACTGTGGGGAATGGCCTCTCTAAAGTACTGAAATATGCTAAGAATTATCCATGGCCATATTTTCCTATTTCCCATGGATTTTACACCCTGAACAATTTCAAGCATGTTGTTCTTGAAGTTGACCAAATCCAATGTTTGAATTTTCTAATTGTCCCAAACATACAATTTTATCCTAATGACACTGCAAATAATTTCACAACACAAATCAAGATGAGGAAATTTAATCATGAACCAGACAAATTTGATTATCTATTTGAATCAGTCTACAGTTATGCACAAGTTGAAATATTTTCAGCAACCCAATGCACTCTAGAAGAAATGACTTAGTTTGATCAATATTAGAATGAAATAGTAGCCAAGCTACCTCTGGATTTCTTGAGAATTCCTAAAAAAGACACACAAAAAGATAAATCCCTCACTACTTCATCAAAGAAAACCGATGCATCAACAGCTAAGGAAAAGGCCTCATCATCAACTGATTTGACCAAATAACTTCAAACAGACAACTAGCGAGATGAAATTTGGGATCAATTTAATTAGGCCATACAAAAAATAGATAATCAGGAGTTAAAGAATCAGGCCCAAAAGGAAATCACTATGACCCTTGAAGTTACTAGGAAGACCTCACTCACTGTTGGGGCTTTCGATCAAGCCATGGATACTGGTGATCTGGAAATCATCCCATCATTTCCAACCTCAGAGGTCATTCTAAAGATTGAAGAAATACCTCCCCTAGATGTATTCTATATTCCTAAGCACACAAGTGTGATGAGCATACAGAGGAAAATGATAAGGATAGAACAAACCCATGCTTTAGTTCCTGGAAATTCTTCTTTTGATGTCATCTGGAAAGAAGGTAAAATTTTAGGGGCTAATATTTGCAGGTGGGCTAATATTCAATGTTTTTTCCAAAAATAAGATTCGCCAATTTTCATTTTTTTCTAAAAATTAATTCACCATATTCATAATATTAAATTATTTTACTTTAAAATTCACCAATATTATATATTTTCTAATATAAAATAATTATAAATCTAAACAATTTTACAAAATTATAATCAAACATTTTAAAATTTGGATATTATGGACTATTAATATTCGCCAAGGCTACTAAAATTTAAGATAAACTTACATCCTTAAAATTTTTCCTACTGGAAAGATCCCCAAACAATCCCTTCATATGACCTCACAAGGCTCTCACAATTTGTAGGGGCATATGCCACTCCCACCATAGATAAGGCCTCCGATGTACAACAATTGATCAAAGAGAAAGATGAAAGGATACTACAACTGGAACAAGGAATGCTAAATGAAAAGAAATTATTGATCAACAATGGCAAGCTCAACTTATAGAGATTCACAAAAAATTTAATGATTTGAAGCTTCAACATGACGCTGATTTGAAAAGTAAAGATGCACAGATTCAAGACCTTCAGCACAGATTGGAGCAGATGAAGATTAATACTAAGATAGATGAATTAAAAAGGAAGCCAGAGAGAAAAACACTCTCCTTTCTCAATAGCAGGTTATCTTATGCCAGAAATTAGCAATAATCAATGACTTATGCCAGTCAAGTGATTCACTAGTGAATCAGCAGTCCAATGTGAGGACATAATTATGATGAGATAGAAGAGAAATTTTCTGACTATATATATTGGCAGGATAATGCTACACAGAGAAAAAATGATCTCCCTATAATATAAGTATCACAAAAAGAAATTGTTTTTAGAGATTCAGACATTAAGATAAGTAGGAAAAAATGGCCATCTTCAGTGCTAGAAATATCTCCAACAAACTCATTGAATGTATTAGTGATATTTTGCTATAGGAAATTTTAATTCAGGAGTGCACTGAGGGCACTTTACCCGATGTGAAAGTAATTACTAAGGCATGGCAATATTTTTCGAAGAAAAATAAAAGTATTAAGAATTTATCTAAGGTTAACCTTGAATGCCATTGGAAATTCTTGGTCAAAACTCATAGCCAATGGCTTATGCTAAAATGTATTTCCAATACAGCCATTCACTTCCTTGTAGCACTCAACTATTTAGTTTTCACGGGAAAAATGTGCATCCACCCTGCTCATCCTCCCGAATTAAAAACAATGGTAGATGTATGTGAGTTGCTCCAGTGAATGGGAGATCAGACATCATCTCAGCCATGATCATCTTGTTACAAAAAATCCTATTATTTTCCTTTGTTTTATTTTAAGGATGGTTTGTTTAAAGCACCTCATTATTTTATGTGACATTGCTTTATATGTATTTTTAAAAAAACTATAAAATCCCCTTCATTGTAAGATGGATGGGGTTTTGAATTTTTGTAAGAGAGATTCTAAGTTTGCATTATTGTAGCTGTGAGTAATTTTAATAGAAAAGCTAAACCGACACTATTTCTCTGATGAGAAGCTTTCTCATATATCAGGTACTATTATTTGTCTTATGTTGCTTTTTTTTAATGATATTAATGTTCATTTAAATTTTTTTATCATATATGTGTCTCATAAACAATCAGGAATTATCACTATTGAATTGTATGTTTGCAGTATTTTCCATATATGCATAAATAACGAGATATTTTATGTGATATGTTTTATAAACTAATTTAATTAAATATTTAATTAAATTATTTATCTTGGTATGTTTTCACTTCATATATTATTTGATGATCTATATTTTCTTATTTTCTACGATATCTTTTTAAAAGTCACATGTAAAGAGAGAACTATCCTGGGATATATATAGTTTAAGTCATGATTTATTTTTATTTCATTAGTTTTCATTACATTATCATCTTCACACTTATATATCCCATCCATCCATATATTTTTAAAAGTACTTTTGTCCCATTATCCCCAGTCGAAGCCACCACTCCAAATGAAAAAGGAGATGTTTAAGTTCCTGGCTGGGTGGTTTTCCCTGATGTTGAGGAAAATATTTTTGAGCCTATAGAAGTTTTGGTACTAGAAGGAGGGCCTGAAGACTACGAATGGAATCAAGGTTTAATGCCAAATAAAAATGCCATAAAAAGAGTCAATGCCCCTCAAAATCTCCTCCAACTTCAAGTTCCCATTCAAAATCTCCCACTCCTAGATCTGAAGTTGTTGAAACTACCACAAAATCTCTTAGCACCATGATCCTCAAGGGGAGTTAGGCTTTGAGATTTTTTGAGGAGAATTGCTAGAGAAACTCAAACTCTCTTAATTGATCATCATATGGGAATGATTACACACTCATGTATATGTTAGTCAAAAGAGTGAAAAGGCTTGTCAAAGAAGAGGAAACACTTGTTCCGGACCTCGGAAGGACCTGTATGACATCAAGGCGAACATGGTTGTAAGGCTCCTTTTTTCATCAAAGATAATACAAATGGATCCTGTTTTCTCAATGAGTTGTTCATTTAAATGGCTTATTTCTTGAATTCCTTGATCATCAAGATAGATTTATGGTTTGTGAATTAGTCTATATTATGCAGGTGCTTCTGATTCTTTCATGTTTTTGATTGCAGATACCGAAAGGAGACGTATTCAAAGTGACAGGAAAGAACACTACGATCAACGTTGGACTACAGGTAAGTCCTAAATCCTTCATTATAGATAATTCTAGATCAAATATAATCTAGAGAAAGTAGTTTACATCTGTCTATTTGTTGCTAGTTATCCATAGGATACTAGGGAGATCTGTCTTGTCCGCAAGAATGATTTATCCGTCCAATAGGATTACAGAAGGTCCTCAAAATAGTGTCCAATGAAATGGAAGAAATAAAAAAAACAAGTCGTTGAATCTTCAAAATGGCCTTTCTAATCTTTTAAAAAGACTTAATCATCTCAATCTAAACCCAATGCCATGATTTCAAATGCAGAATCTGACCAAGATGATGAAGAAGAAGAATCAACCAGATCCATTGAAGAATCACATGAGAAAGAATTAGTTGAATCACATGGGTTATGGGATTTCATTCTAACCACTTCAGAGAATGAAAAGGAAGAAGAAGCCCTTCCTGTAAGAACTAGAAGATAGGGACCTTCCGATACTCCTTCAACAAGTCAAAAATAGAAGTCCCCTACTCCTCCAAACAAAGAAAAAGCCATAGTGAAAAATTCATATTCTATACCTTCCTATCTTGTTACTTATTCTCCCAAAACTCCCTCATCATATAAAAAATCCGTAGTCTCTGATACCATAGAATATAACATCATTGAAGATATGAAAAAGGTTAAAGATAACATTTCCTTGTATGAGGTAAGTAAATTAAAGCAACAACAAAATTTCTTACTCAAAGAATTGCATGCAGTTTGTCTTAAACTAAATATTTCGCCACACAAACATGTTGTACAAATTTTTCAATTAGATCAAAGGAAGGTAAAATTATTAGGAGAAATGAACTTTGTTTTGCCAATATTATCTTCTAACTCAAAGTTCTGTCAAAATAATAGACATAATAGTTGCAGATATTCTAAAATTCTATGGTATTATTCTAAGCAGAGATTTGTTTGAAACCTTACATGGTTATTTTTCAACTGATTGGTCCCACGTGTGGCTTACCTACAATGATAAACCCAATCAAATCCAAGTTGACAGAGAGAAGCATATGAATATTCAGTAAAAGATCTAGATGAGGAAAACGAACCAGTAGTTTTTGCAAATAATATCCTTGGTAATTATTTCTCGGAATCTTTCTTTCGCAATTTTACAACACAGAACTCTCCTTTTTTTAGTTGATTTTGTTACATCTTAGAATGAGAATTTTTCTCAAAAAGATTCATCTAAATGTATTAATTTTGTAGATACATTTATAAATAAGCATGATAGTTTATTTTGGACTCTTTATTTTGATAGGTCAAAGTCTAATGATGGTGTAGGAGCTAGTTGCATCTTGATAAACCCTGATGGAGAAAATACTATGTTTTCATGTATATTAGAATTTGAAATTACTAACAACATTGTTGAGTATGAGGAATGAGTAAATGGATTGAAGAAATCCATTAGCCTTGATGTGAAATACCTCAAAGTCTTTGGTGACTTTGAAATTGTGATAAAATAGGTAAGAAACACTATTCACTATGTTTCCAGTGATCTCAAACATTACCAATCCTTGATTCAAAATATTACCTCTCATTTTATTGCATTTGACATAGCCCCCATCCCAATATTACAAAATTAAAGTGTTGATATTTTGACCAACGTTTCTTCTAATCGTATCCCATTCGTGACTTATTTTCAATTGAATTAATTTTTCGCCCTTCCATTCCTGACAACATAACCAATTGGTGTGTGTTAAATAACGATGAGGATATACTAAGATTTCTATCATCAAAAGGATCTTATTTCGATCAAATTATTGATGAGGATGAGCATGATAAACAACTGAACAAACCCACTGAAGAAAATTCTTTACCAAAGCATGAGGTTAAACTCAAATATTTGTATGATTTGAAAGACATGTTTAAAAGGGTTACCAGCTGCAAACTTCAAATTTCAACTTTGAGGTTTGAATCAGTTAACTTAGACTTTGATCTTAAACCTCAATATATCAATTTAGGCCTTAGACTCACATCTGATGAAAGGTATTCCTTTATTTATCTTCTAAGAAAATATAAGGATGTATTTTACTGGAATTATGATGATCTCAAAACCTATGACATATCCATCATTCAATATAGAATTCCCATGCTACTAGATGCAAAATACATTCAAAAAAATCATAGAAAGATTCAACCTAACTTATAAAATCAGATCAAGAATGAGTTAAACAAGCTTCTTAAAGTCAAAATCATTTTTCAAGTTAGACATTCTAAATGGGTTTCAAATATTGTACCTGTTAGAAAAAAAATGGAGATATTTGTATTTGTATAGACTTTAGGAACTTGAATAAAGCATGTGATAAGATTAACTTTCCTCTACCCCCAATGGAACAAATTGTACGATAAGTTAATGTCTCTGAGCTAATGTCTTTTCTAAATGGATTTTTAGGTTACAATCAAATACTTTTGCATCTAGAAGACATGCTTAACACTACATTTAGAACTAACTGGGGAACATATGCATATCAAAAAATTCCTTTTGGACTGATAATAGCAGGGGCTACTTTCCAAAGAGCCATGGACATCGCTTTCATAGGTTTTATGAACAAAACGATTGTAATATAATTAGATAATATTATAATTTAATATAATACGAGAACTAATCATTTTCATGTTTTGAATCAAATATTTGAAAGGTTTAAAAGATATGGAATCTCATTAAATCCCAAAAAGTCATTTTTTTCTCTCAGCAAAGGAAATATTTTAGGCTTTACTATTTCTAAAGAGGGAATTTGAATAGATCCAGATAGAATCAAGGAAATTTCTAAAATCCCCTTGCCACATAATAAGAAATCCATGCAACCCTTCCTTAGGAAAATAAAAAATTTCAAGACATTTGTCCCATAAATTTCACAAATTTTCTTACCCTTACGAACCTCGATCAATACGAATTCAATTTTTAGATGGGGGCAAGTTGAAAAAGAAGAATTTGAGTAAATAAAAAAAGAAATCATAGATTATCCTTATTTTTCAAGCCCTGATTTTTCTTTAGAATTTGTTCTACGCACTTTCGCCTTTAAAAAAACCCATGCAATAGTGTTGAGACAACCCAATGAACAACAAATTAAAGCTCATATTTCTTTCTTTAGTTATAACTTATAGAGAAATTGATTAAATTAATTAGGGGTTGAAAATAAATCATTTGTAGTTTTAAAGTTGATCAAGCATTCCAGACCTTTCCTTTTAAAAACTCACACAAAAGTAGTTGTCCTCTTCCCATCGGTTAGACAATTACTTATACAAAAGGTATTAGGGGAAAAATGAGCTAATTAGGTCAGAAGATCGCAATAATATGACCTAAATATATAACCTGCTAAAATAGTAAAAGGTAAAGTTCTTTTCATATTGATTAATGGAGCCAATGATACATCAGCTGATGAAGGTTGAGGTACTAATGTCCAATTTACAGAGGTATGTCCCATTGACACCGAATCTCAGTATGCTAATTTTATATTTTATTTAAAAAAAACTTATGCTCTATTTGAACTCAATTATAATAGAAAAATATCCCTAATACTGAAATATAATCAATACTAATTCATTGATGATGTTTTATTTAGAAATAATTATTATTTTGTTCTATTAATATGTTTGGAAAAACATGAAGCATAAATGGTTTTGCAGGAGTTAGACGATGGACCAGCTGGTGGAAAATATAGTGGAGACACCATTGCTCATAAGATCCTACATGTTGGTTATTATTGGCAAACTTTATTTAAATACACTCATGCTTATGTCAGAAAATGTAATTTTTTCCAAACTACTACAGGAAGAAAAAAGAAGCCAGCCCTTCCTTTGCATCCTGTCAACATCGAACAACCCTTTGAGCAATGGGCCTTGGAAATCATACGTGAGATTGTTCCTCACTCATCCAAACAACATCAATACATATTGACTGCTACACATTACCTTACAAAATGGTTGGAAGAAATACCATTAAAAGTGGAAAATTATGAAATTATTATTTAATTTATTGATCAATTCATTATCACCAAGTTTGTCCTTCCACATGCATTTATTTTTGACAATGCCTCATGTTTTTCCGAAAACACCATAACTGCATTTTCTCTTAAAATATGATTTAATTTAAAATATTCTTCAAACTACTACCCATAAGGAAATGATCTAGCAGAATCTACTAATAAAAACCTCATAAGAATCATCAAACGAACAATTGACAAAAATCAATGAAATTGGCACAAAGCTTTAATATTTTCATTATGAGATGATAGAATCATTCAAAATACCTCTATAGGTACTTCTCATTTTAATTTATTGTATGGGAAAGAAGCTATCCTACCTCCTAATTTAGCCCTTCCCTCACTAGCCCTAGTGCAATTTATTGAAGAAAAAGCTTTACAATTGAGAATGTCCCAAATCCTTAAGATAAATGAAGAGAGAAATAAAGCTAAATGGGTCCATGATCATCATCAAAAATTGGTTAAATCCACATTTGATGGAATTTCATTTAATAAATTTTCTTTTGAAATTCGATATTTTGTTCTGAAATGGGATAAGGCCCATGAAAACAAAGGTAACCACACTAAATTCCAAAAATTGTGGCTTGGCCCATTTCAGATCATTGATAAACTAGGTCCATCAATCTTCATTGTGCAAGATCTACAGGGAAGGATGGATGCTCTTCCCATTAATGAACTAGTTCAAAAAAAAAACTTTTCTTAAAGAGAATTCGTTCTCTTGTAAAATATGTAAATAATCATATGTCCATATCAGTTTATTTTTAGCCCTAGTTGTTAGGTAATATACTTTTGGCTTAATATTTGGTTCTATTGTAGTCTCTCATCATTATTGAAGCTTGACAGATTAAGGAAGAAGTGTTGAAAATATAATTATAAGTTTGAGATTTAGTATTCCATTTACCATAAATATCTGGAATTCTACATATCCATTAATTTGTAAAACATCATAACTTGAAACTTTAAAAATATCTACTTGTTCTATGATTAGTCGTGAAATGTTTTCTTTAAAAAGTAAGGACTTTTTAGAAGCTTTAGAATCTCTTGACTCCAATTGTCATCCAAAACTCGTAAGGAGTAAATTTACCTCCCCATCCACTAATTGTACATTTTTAGAGTGTAATTAAAAAATATAGAACTTATAAGATAAGGGATATCATCACGAGCCTACTTACCATGATCATGAGAAACCAATGATGATTGAAATTATCATAACTGGCCACCAAACTAGTATAATGGCTTGTAGTTTTACAGCTGTAAGAAGATAGGTCGCATCACGAATCCACTTTTCCAGTCTCATCATAACTTGTGAATGGCATTCTTATCATCTGGTCACCATGCCAGGACAATGGCTTTTAAGAAAATCTAAAAGAAAACTCAAAATAAAATTTGTTACCTCTAGGAATATTACTTTAAGTGGATGGATTCTAGTTCATTTTTGGTTAAATGGTAACCCCGTCGAGACTATGGATGACTACTACCAACAATGGCTCAACTAGTGACAAAGTAGTCTATTTTAATATGCTAGGTTTCAATAGTATTTTAATTTATCTTTACAACTGATTAATGACTGACATAGACAATAAATATTTTTATCTACAACAAAATGAGTTCTTTGGTATTCTGAGTTATCCTTATCAATATAAATTTCACAATATTTGTATCTTTCAAAAAAATTTCTTTGAGAAGTTTAAATTTCATCTATTAGGGCAGAGATAAATGCTTCGCCCAGTGCATCACCAATTTTTGTAGTACTCAACAACCCCCATTAAAGTTAATAGTATAACTAATAAATAATGGGAACCCTTTTAAATCTTTAGATTAAATTCCTTTATTTTAATAAACTAGGAAAATTCTATTTTTTGGTTATAAAAAATGACTTTAAAATGAGAAAATTCCTTATCAAAACTTTATATCAGACTTTAGGTTTTAAAAGAAATTAATCGCTATAATCACAATCATATGTTTTTCACTCTCAACATATTATCAAGATCAAAACTTTGATGTACATCACGCTTCCAAAAGAAATCAATGATATCAATTTTCTAATTTGCACTTCGAAATAGGTATAAAAGCCTTTAAAAGATTTAAAAGCGCCATTAGCGAATATATTAATTAAAGGATGGAACCCAAAGAAATTCCACCTGGAATTTTGGAGTTCTCATATCGGTGATTTTCATATGCACATCCTTTAAAAACCTCCGATCTCTGATATTCTCCTTCCCCCGATATCCTCATTTCCCTGATACTATGATATATGTATGCCTTTGATCGTTAATAACCTTTTCCTCCCTGTTATACGGAATTTTAATCTATGGATAAATAAAATTCCCTATGTGTGCTATTTATCACTTAGAACAACAAGTGAAAGATGACTACTATTTTCTCTAAAACAAGTAGATATACAGAAATGAGAAAGAGCCTACTTGTGATCGTTTTTGCTCTCCTTCTCCTTCTGTCATTGTTTCCATCGTTTTCAATCCAACTCAAATCGCTAGATCGATTCCTACAAACACAAACAGAGAACAAAAAACAACATAAAATATACATATATCTGCTTATCTTACTCAAATAAAACCGATTAGATCTTAAATGCATATATCATTCAAGATTACATTGCACAATAAATAGATACATATGTATGGGAAAATGAACAACAATATTTATTAGAGAGTAGGAGGAGAAGATTACAACCAATGGATTAATTTGTCGTCAACCTGCTCCAATTTCATTCAAGCCTCATCACTTCTAGCATCATCTCAGCAGCTTATCAGTACTTTCACTCTCTTATCAAATGAGAATCCAATAGCATAACTTTGCACAAAATTATTCCTCCCTAGCACTAGGATGTGTTGTGAAACCAGCTCAAAAAAGAGAAGAAAAGAGATATCAACGCCTTAGAAATAAGCCACTTCGAGGGGGCAACCTCCAATACATTACATGAATGAACAATTCTTGGATGATACAAATGAACAAAACCTCCTTCTATATATAGGAGTCCATGGGGCCACAATATAATCCTAGTGGGCCACAATGTAATCTTAGCCGACCTAACATTAATAATTTAAGGGCACAATAATAATAAAATGGGGGTTACAAGGGTACAATAATAACAATAAGGGGGTTACACTAACAACAATAAGGGACTATACTAGTAATATAGGGACCTAACATGCCCCTCTCCTTCAAAAAAGTGTTGTCCTCAACACTTGAGTAGCTATGGGTGCTTCTGTATAAAATTCTCATCCTCCCATGTAGAATCTTCAGTGGGTAAGTTCTTCCACTTGATGAGATACTCTGAAATTGATCAATTCCGTAGTTGTCGAGTTCTTTTTTCCATGACTGCTTCAGGTTCCAATATGATTTCCCCTTCCCCATCAAGTTCTGGCAATACTGTTTGAACTGGAAGATTTTCACCTATAACCTTCTTTAAGCATGAAACATGGAAAACTGGATGTACTCGCGAAGAAGAAGGAAGCTCCAATTTGTATGCCATAGTACCAATCTTTTGCAACACCTTGTAAGGACCATAGTACTTTGGCGATAATTTATTATCCTTCTTTGCTTGCTTGAGGGACATTTTTTTGTATGGTTGTAGCCGTAAAAATACCCAATCTCCTACATCAAAACTTCTCTCTCTACGATGTTGATCTGCCTGTTGTTTCATTCGATTTTGTGCCAAATTCAGGTTATCCTTTAAGAGTTGGAGAACTTCTTGCTGATGCTCGATGTGATCTTCAACTGCTTGAACCTTCGAATTTTCCCTTAAAGATGATGTGATGGATGGTGGATGATATCCATAAAGTGCCATAAATGGGGTCATTTTTGCTGCAGTATGGAAGGAAGTGTTATACCACCATTCGGCAAGAGGTAACCACTTGACCCATTGTGTTTGTTTATCAGATACAAAACAACGAAGATATCCTTCCAAACATTTATTTACTATCTCAGTTTGACCATCAGATTGAGGATGATAAGATGAGCTATGAGCTAATTAAGTACCCAAACAAGAAAATAACTTCGTCCAAAAATTTCCAGTAAAAATGGGATCTTTGTCGCTCACAATAACCCTTGGGCTTCCATGTAGCTTTTGAATTCTGTCCATAAATGTAGTAGCAGCTGTACTTGCTTTAAATGGATGAGATAATGCACAAAAGTGTGCATACTTGGTAAGTCTATCAACTACCACCATGATGACACTCTTTCCTTCGGACTTAGGTAAACATGTGATAAAATCCATTGAAATCTCCTCCCAACGTTGACTTGGAATGGATAAAGGTTGTAGAAGTCCCGAGGTCTTAATTGTTTCCACTTTATTTTGCTGGCAAACCAAACATTCCGCCACAAACTTTTGAATATCAGATTTAAGGCCATCCCAAAAAAATTCTTTCTTCACCTGTGGTAAGTTTTTAAAAATCCTGAGTGTCCTCCTAAAGGAGAAGTGTGCAATTCCAGAAGAATCTTTTGTTTTAGTTGGGAATTCTTACAAAGATATAAGCGATCTTTGTACCATAAGGAATGATTTTTCCAACTAAATGTATCAGATGTACTAGGATCTTGCTGCAACTTTTGAATGAGTGTCCATACATCTTTGTCCTTCTTCCATTCATCTCTTGCTTCGGTTATCCAATCTGGTTGGATAATAGAAATGACACAAAGCAATGCTTCCACCTCTTCATTCTTTCTTGAGAGTGCATCTGCAACCACATTAAGCTTTCCTTTTTTGTAGATTGTTTCAAAGTCATAACCCAACATCTTTGTGACCCATTTTTGTTGCTCTTCTGACGATAGTCTTTGTTCCAAAAAGTGTTTAAGACTATCATGATCAGTTTTTACCTTGAAGTGTCTTCCCATTAGGTAAGTTCGTCATTTCTTTAGTGCATGTAGTATTGCTAACATTTCTTTCTCATAAATAGGTTTCTGTAAATACTTTCCTTTGATTGGACGACTTTCAAAAGCAATGGGTCTTCCTTCCTGCATTAAAACTGCACCAATTCCATTTCCTGAGGCATCACATTCCACAATAAAGGTTTTGTGAAGTCTGGCGTAGCTAAGACCGGTGCTAGGCACATTGCCTCTTTAAGATGTTCAAAGGCCTTAGTTGCTTCAGGAGTCCATGAAAATGCTTCTTTCTTCAATAATGTTGTTAGAGGTGCTGCTATTCTCCCATAATTCTTAACAAACTTGCGATAATACCCTGTTAACCTGAGAAATCCTCGCAACTTCTTTATGGTTGTGGGGACTTTCCATTCCTTAATGGCTTTAATTTTGTTAGGGTCTACTTTAACACCCTCGTGAGATACAATATGACCCGGATATTCCACCTCTTGTACTCCAAAGAAACATTTGGATTTTTTTGCATATAATTGTTTCTCCTGCAATAGTTTGAGCACCCTGTCAACATGTTCAACATGATCCTTCCAAGACCTTTTGTAGATTAGTATATCATCAAAAAATACTAGCACAAATTTTCTAAGGAAGGGTTTGAAAATGGAATTCATCAACCCTTGAAATGTAGAAGGTGCATTGGTAAGGCCAAAAGGCATGACCAAAAACTCATAATGACCCTCATGAGCTCGAAATTCTCTTTTTGGAATATCTTCAGTCTTCATTCTAATTTGATGATATCCTGAACGAAGATCCAACTTGGTAAAATAAATTGCTCCATGTAATTCATCCAATAATTCATCAATCACAGGAATGGGAAATTTGTCTTTAATGGTGAGCTTATTGAACTCCCTATAATCGGACACATTCGCCATGATCCATCCTTCTTGTGTACCAATACTACAGGAGCAGAGAAAGAACTTTGACTAGGTTGAATTATACCCGCCTCTAACATTTCTGCAATCATACGTTCAATTTCGCTCTTTTTGAAGTAAGGATATCTATAAGGCCTGATGTTTGGAGGAACACTTCCTGGAATCAAATGAATAGCATGATCATGATCACGAATAGGTGGGAGTCCTTTGGGAGTTTCAAACACCTTGGAATGATTGTCCAAGACTTGTTGGAGATCTGTAGAAATAGATGATTTTGATGTCGGAGCTTCTAGTGAGCATAATTGTGCAATTACGCCTCGTTGTTCTTTCTTTAGAAGCTTTGTCATGACATTAGAGCTTATTATCCTTCCCGGCTTCCCTTCAATAACATGTAATTCGACTTCCTTTCCTTTTGAAAAAAATTTCAAGAAAATTTCAAGAAAATTAAAAGCTACCGTCCCCAAAGATTGTAACCATTGTACTCCTAGTACAACATCAGCACCTCCCATAGAAATGGAAAGCATTGGACTAGTCAATACATATTCCCCCATGGTTAGCTTGATATTGTGGCATTTTCCAGAGCAATTTATAGTTCCTCCATTTGCAACCATCACTTGACATTCTGGTGCTGGGTATAGGAAACAATTTAATTCCTTGGCTACCTTACAATGAATAAAATTATGGGTGCTACCTGAATCAATCAACACTATTACCTTTTTCTTCTTGATCTGTCCTGCTATATTGAGAGTTTGAGGAGTGGTAATTCCTGCCAGTGCATTACATGATATGGTCGGATTCATTTCTTCCTCTTCTAGGGCCGGTTCATGGTGTATATCCTCTTCTTCTTCATTCTCTTCTTCTTCTTCACAATCTATGTAAAATAATTTCTTTTCAGCACACTTATGACCTTTAGTGTATTTGCTATCACAACTATAGCAAAGCCCTTTTGCTCTTTTTTCTTCCAATTGTTGTGGTGTCAACCTTGTAGGTTGTGGAAATCTAGGCGTAGAAACACTTCCTTCTTTATAGAATTGAGTGGTAGGCTTCCTTGTCGCCATAATTTTACATTCAACTTTTCTTGCCAACCTGAATGCCTTCTCCAATGAATCAGGCTCCAAAACACGAACTTCATGTTGGATGTTATCCTTTAGAGTGCATATGAAGAGATCAATCCTGTGTTCCTCTGGAATACCAGTTACCCTTATATTCAATTTTTGGAAGTCCTCAATGTGCTGCCCCACTAAACCCTTTTGTTTGAGATTTATCAATTGGCTAAAGAAGGTGTTGCTCTTTGTATCCTCATAATATGCTATCATTTCCTTCGTAAAAATTGACCAAGTGACAATTTTTTTACAGGAGCAAAGCCATCTATACCATACAAATGTTTTTTTTTCTAAATGTAAAGTTGCAATGCATACCTTTTGTGTGTTTTTCACATTATGGAGATCAAAATATTGCTCCATCTGTAGTATCCATGTTAAAGGATCCTTTCCATCAAACTTCCTCATATCCATCTTTGGAATATGGTGGTTCTTCACGCCAACATTAGAGTTTATGAACTCACAATTAAAATTTATTTTGTTCTCATCATGAGGTTCTTCTACTATCTTTTCACCATTAGGAAACCTTTCTTGTATCAACTTTGTCAAACCTTCCATGTCTACTTTTAGAAAATTCTTCATGTTTTCCATTTTCTCATCGATCTTAGCTTCCATGTCATCAATATTAGATTCCATGCCAGCCTCCATTCCATCCATCTTAGCTTCCACGCCATCCATCTTAGCTTCCATGCCTTTATTCAAAATTTTCATTTCATTTTTTGTTGCTCTTTGCGAGAGTGAAATTTGTTGCACTCGCTCTTGTAATTTTGATAGAACATGTTGCAATTCTTCGTCTTCATGATTCATAGTAGAGCTTTCCAAAGGCTTAATGGGTGTTGAATTCTTTTTTGGGGCCTTTTTATAATCCAATACTGATATCTATTCTACAATATGCCCTTGCAATCAATTCAACTTGATTCTTCGAACAAGACTTATGCAATTCGGAAAAAAAAAAATACACACCTTTTACTTGCTTTTGAGGAGCTCGATATTGAAATTGTATTATCTCTGTTATTGCGGCTCTTCTATATCTGAAATTTAGCACTGAATTAGCCCTCTGAATTATCTTTTGAATGCCACAGGTCTGACCTAATTTGGATTCTCCAAGACAATGTTGTGTCCAATCTCCCACAATGACCTAATTATGGACTGGTTCAGTAGAGCAAACTTGTACGACTTGCCACATGTCACTGTTTTGTCCTTTGTCTCTGAAATTGATATCCATGAAACTAAAGTCTGTGTACTTGCGACCACTTTTTATGGCACTCCAATCTGATGCCCAGAGAGAGAGTTATTGAACTTTTCCCACGATCACCTCTCTGAGATGAAATTCAGGAGCCTGAAAAAGCACTACCTTCCACAGATCATATCTCCAAAAATATTGCGAACCAAGATCTGAAATTTTTTGAAGCCTTTCCTTAGGATTTCAGCTTCGCACCATATGAATTTCAGATTCTGAACCTTCGTAGAAAAAAAGTAATAGCGAAAATTCCACGATGACCTTTTTAGGAGCCTAAAAAAAGACCTAACTTCCATAGATCATATCTCTGAAAATATTGCGAACCAGGCTCTGAAATGTTTAGACAATCTTCCTCAGGATTTCCGCTTCGCACCCTAAAAATTTCATCTTCTGAAACTTCATAGAAAAAGAGTTATAGCAAACATTCCACGATGACCTGTTTGGAGCAGCGAAACCCTAGAATCCAAAGCTCTGATACCAAATGTTGTGAAACCAGCTCAAAAAAGAGAAGAAAGGAGATATCAACGCCTTAGAAATAAGCCACTTCGAGGGGGCAACCTCCAATAAATTACATGAATGAACAATTCTTGGATGATACAAATGAACAAAACCTCCTTCTATATATAGGAGTCCATGGGGCCACAATATAATCCTAGTGGGCCACAATGTAATCCTAGCCGACCTAACATTAATAATTTAAGGGCACAATAATAATAAAATGGGGGTTACAAGGTTACAATAATAACAATAAGGGGTTACACTAACAACAATGAGGATTATACCAAGAATTGCAATGGTTACTCGGGATGAGTGCTCAATTTATATGGAAACTGATGGTAGTTTCTCAATGAATGAATTTATAATAATAGGAAAGACATGTTTCCAAGTTCAGAGGTGTTAGATGGACTCTTAGATTAGAAGTTTGACACCTATGGACTCTTCTAGAAGGCACTAGCCATGTGGAGATTCCCAACACAATGATAATTCTGCTCCCAGGTGACCAACGCACCCTTGAATGTCGAGAAGTGCACTACAATGCACCCTTGCATGGAGGATTTGGCATTGCAATGTAGTTATTCCCTTGCATATGAGCATTGGTGAGTTAGTGGGTCATATAACATATACTTCAAACCTTGGAAATCTCACAATAGAAGACATGAATGAAATTTTCTTCACTTAGGGCATATATAAACTGAAATACAAGGAGATGATAGACCCTATTTCATTGCTCCTGGGGATGATTTCCATTTTGACCAGGTCTTGGGGGATGATGCCCAAATTGACCTATAACAATTTCCCCCTTGTTTCGGGGATTTAACACCCTAGAGGTTGGTTGGGATTCAACCTCCACAGAGCAGGGGCGTACTATTTAACAGAGACTCACACGATCATGCACAGTCATGAAAACGAAATAGAGCAGAACGAGAGGTTTACCCGTTGGTCCTACGTTTGAAGTAGATCCACGTGGAGTTCAAACTCCCTGCAACCGTCCTTCCTTTTTCACCTGAAATACAAGAAGAAACCAACACAAAGGACAAGTTGTACAGTATATTTCTACTCTATATGTTAGCGAGATTCATATAAAACATTAAATAAATCATCATAAATGCTTGTATAACAAATATTCTTCACACATTAAAGCATACACTAACACGTTTACTTCGGGAACAGCATGATACTTCTGTATTATAAAAATAGTACGTACAAAAGTAAGTGGAGAGATCACCTGATCCTTTCAAGGCCTTCGCAGACCGTCGTCCGGATCCGTCCAGCCCTTGCCTCGCTAAGACTCCTTCCAAATGAGTGCATACGAGATAACATATAAAGGGATGTGTATCTCGAGGAAACAAGGGTTTCCTGAAATGAACTGGGAAAGTGCAGGAGGCACGGGGAATCAGACTTGGATAGGGAACCAACAGAGTATAATAATAATAATTCTCTCTCTCCCTTAGGCCATACATATGAGGTCCTTTTATAGTCCCTCCAAGTAGTATCAACAGTTGGAAACAGTTGGCCACGGGCTGGGGTAGTTGAACTACCTGAGTAACTATCAACCCAGCGCGAAATTAGGGATTTTTTATATATTTTTTAACCATTAAAATGGCATACGCGGAAGAGTCTAGCTGTACTAGCGTATACACGCGGAAAAACACGGGCATAGTCGCGTATGAAGGATTTTCCACTGTTTTTAAGTGAATTTGTCCAAGTCTGTAGGAACGGGTGCCCATAAAGCCATGTAGCAATCATGAATCATGTCAAGGTGAGAAATGATGCTATAACAGATGCCCCCTAATATATGAGGTCAGAAGGGGTACATGATGGCCGAAATGTATTATGCACATAGAAAAAACTTCGCAAGGACAAGAGAGGACTTCACCAGATTTCAGCCTGCCAAAAACCAATGAAAGAAACCAGAGAGTCAACTCATGCTGAGGCGGGCATACCCATGCTCAGTCAAAAATACATCATATATATAGAAAGTACTTGAATAGATCCAACATGTATACAAGTATAACTAAACTGAAAGTACATAGTGAATCATATGAGCAGGGCCCGGAAATATAAGTCTGAATCAATGTCCAAGTATCACATATAGAAAGCTAAGCAAAGATGGTGCAACTGGATGTCTGATCATATAAGTAACTGAATCTCCAAGTACCGGATCATAAGTGGTGGATCAAACGGTACAATCACGCAACTCGGGGACCAACATATAAGATGCTGCTGTGCTGAACTGCAACATATAAAGGTGGACGGCAACACTGGCAGAAACTGAAAGGACTGTCAACAGTGAACCGAGAAATGCTGATGCAACCCGAGGTCTTCACCGATCACAACGGCACAATTCTACACACTGGGAATAAATGAGCTGAAGTCGACCATGTGAGAAATCGTTGGATTACCGGGCAATGATGTTTCCCGTTAACTAACGCGAGACAACCCACCGATAATGATAATGAGTGTCAAGGTGCCCCAGTACAATCTGACAAGTGTGAATGAATGAGTTGAAGTCGAACACTTGAAAGAATCTACCAATCAGGAGGCAATAATGAATCCCCACTGTCGATAGCGAAGAGTCTGCCACTGATGACTGCAAACCCTAAGGTACTGACCAAAGACTCTAGATCTTGTTCCCAGAGCAATGAGTCGGAGTCGATGGGAAAAGATCTGCTGGAAGGAAGGCATTAAGGCATCCCACATCAGTCCAGCGCGAGTGTAACCCGCAGGCCAAGATTTTGAAGGAATCGGACGAAGGAGAGTGATGGAACCAAAACCGAAGTACGTTTCCGACGTGCACAAGATGAAGCTAGCGCACGGAAGAAACCCTCTGAACCAACCAATAATGAAAGCTGACACGGAGGCGAGAAATCCACCGATAGGGTCAAATGGAAATCCAGGTACTGCACGAATCCCAAGTGTGATAATGTGTGCTGACGTCGAACACAGGGGAAACCACTCAGTCAAAGACCCATGATGATGATCAAATGCTGAGCACGAGGTCAACTATCAATGATGGAAATAGGCCCAAGGTGCGGCTCTAGGCTTGCTCTCAGAGCAATGTGTCGTAGTCGATAAGAGACAAACCCGCCGGCAAGAAGTCAATGGAGACCTTCTCAAACCAGCACGAGCAGAAGATCAAAACATCTGATGTGATAGAACATGATGCTGACAAGACCGGGAAGGCCGATTGAATAATGAGTCAAGAGACACCGCAGAATGGCCGACTCAGGCTAGACTTCCCTTGAACAAAAGCACGACTCTGTGATGACCATGGCAGTAAAAAGTGACACTGTATAAGTCTGTCTTGCGGGAGGCAAAACAAACTCTCCATATGATTGGAAGAGATAACCAACCGGGGGAGAACTGACAAGTGAAACATGGTAAAGGCTGAACCTAGGTCAAACTAGAACCATCCCAAATGAAGAAAATATATATAAGTATATGTGCTTTGTTCAAGGGCGACAAAACTGACTCTGTACTGCCATCGAAATAACGAAGATACATCCCGTTCCCGCTCTTTTTGTTATATTTAATTTTTTTGTCTTTTTCATAATAAGCCTGAAAAAGAATAAAAGAATGCTATGATACAATGGATAGAACGAGTATCGAAAAAAAACAGATGCACTAGTTCCGAGGTTTGGAACAATCCTATGCTCAATGCAAGGTGGCGAAAACTGGTCAGTGATACTCAGAGGAACGTTCCATCCATGGGTACAAAGGTGTCAAGTCGTGATAGCTAAGTGCATGCAACGGATAACTTGTACAGAAAGTCAAGGTCAAAAGTTGGCTTAAACATCGAGTCCAAATGAAGCCGGCTAAAGGCCAGGATAAACAAGTAGCCAATATGCAATGCGGTAATACAACTTAACGACACCAGGGAGCCTCTAGGGTATAAGCCAGAAAAATGATAAGTGATGAAGGAGAAGAATGAAGCTTCAACACGAAAGACATGGCGGGACTAAAGAGGGCTCCCGAGCCTACATAAAAAGCAGCATGGGCAACAAGCGATAGCGAGGAACTAACTAGGAAGCCCATGTAAAGGAAGGCTCTACCATCAAGTCATGATTTTAAAAATCGGCGAGTGAAAATGGTATAATACTCATGACCTGATGGGATCGACCCTAAGGCAAGTGATCAGTATGGAGGCTAGAATGCAAGATGCAACGGAAAGTAATTCCCTAACCTATATGCCAGTGAAGATCATATACCTGCCGTGAAGAGTCTGAACACATGGGCCAAAAACCGGGAAAAATCTCGAAAATGTCAAAATGTACCTGAAATATACCAAACTGGGCACTTCCAAGCAATCTAGTTATACAGCATAAGACAGATCGAAAAAATAAGCACAAGGAAATTTTTTGCGAAAATTTTCAATTTTTTAGCCATAAATACACAAATTACCTCTCAAATGGTTCATTATTGCATAGCTGATTTGGAAAAAGAGCTCCGGAGCTAAAAACTTGTTTCGTCAAACCAGCAACAACCGACCGTCGGAATTCAGCGAAACTTCAGGTAGGCTCCTTATTCATCCTGTTGATTCATTTTGTCCGTTTAAAATTTAAAATTAAGTGGATTTTTACCTGGAAACCCTTATTAAAAAACGCGTACCTGCGCATACGCGGGTTAAAAGAAGGAAAGCCGCGTGTACACGCGACTGTGCACAGCGAAACTAGCGTATGCGCAAGTCCGAATTTTAAAAATGAGTTTCTAATGCAAATTTTAATGAATTTCTTCAGGATGACAATTTCATGGAGGGACCGCGAGCATAGTGCAGTGGACCAAGAGGTCATGGAAGACCGCGCAGCACAAAATGTCCTCCGAAACTGTGGATTATTCAAATTTTTCAAAATGCCCAATATGAAAAGTAATGTGGGATTGCTTGAAATGCTGGTAAATTATTGGGAACCGGATCAGGATTGTTTCATCATTGATCAAATGCCACTACGCATAGAGGTGGAAGATATATACTTCATCACTGGACTCTCCAGAAGGGGAGACCCGGTGGATTTGCACGGAAAGCCCCTGGGAGGGTTAACCGTGGAGGACTATGTCCAACTCTATTGCATAGAAGATTCCAAAAAAGTAGGCACACAGATTGCAATCAGAGATATCAGGGACTTGCACATGAAGATCCTCCTGTTCACCATTGGCAGAGTGGCAGGATCTGCCTCACTGCATCAGGCGTCCAGGGCGCACATGAGCATAGCTGTAAAGTGCTTAATTCATGTGTATGATTGGTGCACTGCCCTGCTACTGAACATGAAACAACAACTGACGTCGATTCGCAAAACACATACAAAACACTTTGGCTATGGAACCATTTTGACTACATTCTTCTTCGAGAGAGTTCCAGCTTTGAGACCCAAAGTCATCTCAACTATCAGCAGCCCTCGGGACCCAAGAATTGCCCGTTGGGCAGACATGATGAAGAGACTGGGGGGCAGTGAGGTACCCCGAACTACCTGGGATGATGAGTTCTTCTTATGTTGGAGAGAACAGATCATCGCAGTAGATGACTATCCCTATGCCGGGATGGATTTCCGAGGAGATCCAGATCTAGTACTTCCACCCGGTGCAGCATGGGGAGCAGTCGGTAAGTTTTTTTTTTTCAAAAATTTTAACTTATATGATTTTTTTTGGTTTTTTCAAATATGTATGAAAAATGAAAAACAAACATGTTTTTGGATTGGATTCATAATGACTGACAAAAAATGATCATGTTTCAGATGTTGGACCAGTGCGTCCTGAGGGCCTAGCACGTCACAAGCACCGCAGAGGTGAAGCAGAGACAACGGATTCTGACAGAACCCTCCAGGCCGTGCAGAGAAACTTGGAGGGACTAACCCGCCAAATCCCTCTGGCTGCTGTGGAGGACTTGCCAGAAGCCGTCCAGAGACGGGTTGTAGGAGTACCCCGGGACTGGGTTAGACTGTTCCGCCGTGTGGCCACTGCGGTGATGTTCTATAGGAACGCTGGGCAGGGTCCTCAGGAGTAGATAGATTTTACATATTAGATGACTGTATATTTTTTGAGACTGAACATGATGGGGCATAAGCCCAAGTTTTGTACGGCATTGATGGATCCAAAATTTTGTAAAGTTTTTTGACATACTGATGATATATATACGGCGATATTTTGATGTGATGTGATAAATGTATCAAATGTATGATGTTTTTGATGATTAGATTTTATTGTATTGAATGATTAATATGCCAATCTAAAGCTTGATTAGCCAATGAGTCAGCAAACCAATTGTCAGCTCGAGGAATATGAATGAATGTTAAAAATTGAAATGACCTTTGTAACAAACTTACCCTCAAGAACAATCGTAATAAAAATGGATCTCGTACCCGATAAGTGTTGTTCAACTGCGACACCACCAGCTGGGAGTCCAAGAAAACTACCAACGAATACACACCCAAAGATATTGCCTCCGAGAGTAGATGAATGACTGCAGTGTATTCTGCTACGTTATTGGAAGCAGGACCAATGCAGACCCCTCTTGATACCAACAGCTGACCGGAAGGATAATGAAGCACCCAAGCCGCGGAAGCTAAGTTCCGGGTGTGTCTACTAACACCATCGGCGAAACCATAATGACTCATGACATCAACACAACCTGCCAAAGCAGATCAAAAACATCACCATCCCATCAAAAATCGAAAATCAAACAGATATGTACAAGACAAAAACTACTATATACAAAGCAAAATGCCGGGGCTAAGCCTAGGCATAATACTTCTTCAGATAGAGCCCATTTCGGGGCTCCGACAACTCGTTTCCTTCGAAGTCAACCAAGGTATACGCTCCTTTCTTAAGGACCTTTTTAACGATATAGGGGCCATACCACATCGAATTAAACTTTCCTGCCCCCAAGGCATCCTTTTCTTGGGCATAGACCAAAACAAGGTCGCCTTCGGAAAAGACCCTAGGCTTAACCGCCTTATCGTACTGGACTTTGACTCGGTTTTTATGCGCTTCGTTCAACGTGGCGGCATCTCGACGTTGCTCATCAAGATGTTCCAGATGAAGAAGCCGCTCTGCCAGACTAGAAGTGTCAGGAAGAAGCTCAACAGCCAGTTTAAGGGAAGGAATCTCGCATTCAATGGGAAATACGGATTCCACCCCGTGGACTAACTGAAACGGAGTAAAGCCAGTTGCAGTTTTAACTGACGTCCTGTATGCCCAGAGTGCAGGATATAGCATAATGTGCCAGTTGGAACTATGCTTATCAATCGTCCGTTGAAGAATTGTCTTCAAGGACTTATTCACGGCTTCCACTTGGCCATTGGCCTGAGGATAATATGGAGATGAATGCTCCTGCCGGAAACCCAATTTAAGAGCCAACTCAGCCATCATACTATTCTGAAAGTGACTGCCATGGTCAGTGACAATCTCTCTAGGTATACCGAAACGAGCAATAACTTGGTTGAAGAAGAAAAGAGCTGCAGTCTCACCATCGTTCCCAAAAGTAGGCATAACCTCGACCCACTTCGTAAAGTAGTCTACTGCTACGATAATGTACTTGTGACCTTTTTCCGAAGGCGGGTTACAAGTAGTATAATCCATACCCCACTTTGTAAAGGGTCCGACAGTAACGACTGGAAAAATCGGAGCTGGATGAGCGCGCATTTTTCGAGTATACACTTGACAAGGATGACACTTCTTGACCGATTCAATACAATCTTTGAAAATCGAGGGCCAGAAGTAGCCAGCGCGCAAAATCTTTTGGGCTGTAGCAAGCCCTGATAAATGACCCCCACAAGCTCCACCGTGAGAATCATTAAGCACAGCCTCGGCTTCTTCGAAAGTTAAGCAGCGTCTTAGGATTGAATCAACCCCTCGACGGTACAAAGCATCACCAATAATCAGATAACTTTTAGCTAAGTGACGCAGCTTACGACGCTCATCTTTCGAAAAAGAAGAGGGAAACTTCGCAGTCTGGAGATATACAATGATGTCCCCATACCAAGGATCTTGTGGAGAGATTAGAAACAAGTGTTCGTCCGTAAAGGACTCATCATAGATCATCGCCTCTCCACAAGGCAACTCGGAGATCAATTCCGCAAAAACTAATGACTTCTTGGATTTGGCAGACATGAACTCTAGATCAAATTCTTGTAAAATCACACTCCATCTATTATATTTGCCCCCAATCACTCGCCTGCTGAGGACAAACTGAAATGGATTGGCAGCTGCCAAGACATAAGTTTTGCGAAGAATAATATAATGCCGGAGTCGTTGCACAGCATGAACTGCTGCTAAGGCTAAATTTTCTATCGGGGTGTATCGTAGTTCAGGTCCTACCAGTCCTCGACTAAGGTAGTAAATAACATGCTCAGCCAGAGCATCATCCTCCTGAACCAGAACCATACCAATGGTAGATTCTGCTGTAGCCAGATACAAAAGAAAATCTCTGCTATAATCGGGTGGACTCGGTAAAGGAGCAGAGGTCAATGCCTTTTTCAAGGCATCGAATGAGCGTTGAGCATAGTCGTCCCAAAGAAAAGGGACTCCTTTCTTCAACAGTCTCATATATCCCTTTGTAATCTCAGCATAGTTAACGATAAGCCTCCGAAGAAAGTTAGACTTCCCTTGGAGACTTTGAAGTTGACGGATTGAAGACGGGGGAGGCAACCGAAGTATTGCCTCAACCTTGAAGGGATCTACCCTTATCCCTTCATTAGACACGATAAATCCCAACAGCCGACCGGATGTTACCGCGAAAACGCACTTGTTCGGATTCAAACGAATTTTATAAAACCGACATCTCTCAAATATTTGCCGGAGGTGTCCTGGATGATCTATCCTCTTCCGAGAATGAGCAGCTAGATCATCTAAGTATGCCTCGATAATTTTCTTGATGTCGTGGAAGGCGTAGGACATGGCCCGCTGAAAAGTGGCTCCAGCATTTTTCAGACCAAAAGGCATTTTCTTATATGCAAACGTACCCCGGGGACAAATAAATGCGGTCTTATGTTGATCTTCTGGACGGATAGTAATTTGATTGTAACCAGAAAAACCGTCCATGAAGGAAAAAATTTCGTTACCGGCACACTCATCAATAATCTGATCAATGAAGGGTGTGGGGTAATTATCTTTAGGACACGCCTTATTCGGGTCTCTGAAATCGATGCACACTCGAATTGTTCCTTGCTTTTTATCAACAGGAACGGGGTTTGAAACCCATTCAGTCAGAGGAACTGGGAAAATGAATCCCGCATTAAGCAGCTTTTCAACTTCAGCTTTGATAGCTGCTGCCTTCCTAGGATTAACCGGACGAAGTTTTTGCCTGACCGGCTTAGCGTTTTCATACGTCTTGATCTCATGCTGGACAATAGATGGATCTATGCCAGGCATTTCCTCATAAGACCAAGCAAAAACATCCCTATACTCTTTGAAGAGCTCGGTATAGATTTGAACTTCTTCACGGGAACATTCAGCTCCAATGAAAACGTTCTCAATAATGTTGGGATTCCTGGAGATGTTCACTGGGATAGTCGGAGAGATCACAGCCATGTTCCCTTCAGCATAAACCTGTGCTGGTGCTAAGGGGCTCAAGACTGGGTGAACAGGTCCAGGAGACTGAGGACTTGGAAAACTAGCTTCGACTTCGCTCAAGTCAGGTAGGAAGTAAGACCGATGATGCAAGTCATCCCACGGTCTCTCTATACCTGTCATTGCTTCCAGGATGGCCTCTTCAGATGGAAGAGTGGTATCTAGACAATCTTGGGCAGAAGAAGAAGTAAGCGTCCAAGCCGGAGCCACATCACCATCCAACTCTTCCGGCGAAAGAGGAGCTGGATCAGACTCTACAGTGTCAACAACAGACTGATATGCAATCTCAGCTGCAGAAATCGGGAATGCCATTCCACCCACTTGCCCTTCCTCCAAAGTGGCGGTTGGGGAAGGTAAGGTCCAAGGGTCCGAAAAATAATGAGTTCGAAAGAACTCTCTTCGAAGTGGAGCCTTGGAGGATGAAATAGCATTGATAGACACCTTAGGAGGAGGAAGATCAAAAGATCCCATCAGGGAAGAATACATTCCAACTCCCAGATTCTCAATAGGTGCCTTAGTATTGTCCAACTTAGGGACAGATGAGTCAGGAGGCGCATCCAGGTCTACAGGAGGACAGTCCAGTTGATCCACCGTAACTATCCTCCCTTCGTGGGGGAAACATACTATCAGAAATAGTGAAGATGCAATGGCATCCATATCATATATCCAGTTTCTCCCCAACAGAAGGTTGTAGTCCAAGGCTGCATCTACTACCTCAACCTCTATGTTAACGGTTTTGCCCCCAACACAGATGGGCAAAGCCGGGACAATACCATGGGGCCTATGAGAATGGCCATCGAATGCAGTAAGAATAGTGCTAGATGGAACATCTTTGGGAGATCCTAGTGTCTTTCAGCATGCGAGAGACATCACGCAAGTAGAAGCACCCTCATCAACGACCGTGCGAAAGATATTAGTCTTCCGGTACGATGATTTAATATGGAAGGCCATATGATGAGGAAGTCTCTTCTTAAGATTCTTCATATCAAAGGTAATCAGAAGAGAATTTTTCGGATCTATAGCTCCAATGGCAGTGAGCAAAGCACTGCGCTGAGCCGGACAAGACTGGAGTACCTCTAAAGCTGACATAGCACAAGGACTCTGCGCCAGATCTTCTACAATCGAGTAGTTCTGGGCGGCCCTCATATTCGGATTAATCGTTGACCGCTTAGAGGATGCCTTCGGTATCCGAGGCATAGACTCGACAGTTGGCTTCGTGATATGAAGCGGCTCAGTAGTATCAGAAACTTCCTTAGCTTTCGAAGATTCCTCTCCGCCATAATCACGGGATCTCGTAGCGACATCCACGTGAGCACTCATCATAAAGATATTCGATGGAATTTCCCCTTCCTGGGCACCTCCAGAGGAAGCCCCGGGATTTTGATTCGCGCCAGCAATTAATTGCTGCCCTTGGGGAAAAGGGTTTGTTAGCACAGCCTGGGAACTAGAAGAACCTTGCTGAGATAACAGGCGCTGAGCATCCTGAATTTTCGGGCAAAGATGCGTGAGATGGTCTCCAGCACAAAGCTTACACGGAAACTTAACTTTCTTTTTCTCCTTTTGCCCTTCACCAACACGCTCGTTGGTCTTATTTTCATTGCCCTTCCCATTCTTGCCCTTCTTCTTGTTATTACGTCCCTTCTTCTTCCCATCAGACTGTTGATTTCCTTTGGGTTCAGAAGATTGGACAGCATTAATGGACAAAGACTGGGAAGGTGAAGAATCAGCAGGCACAGCCTGACCAGAAGAAGCAGATTGTAAAGACAACTGCTGCAATTGAGAAAGCAGGCTGGCTGTACTACTACTGACCGATCCGACAAGTCCGTCACCATGCGGACCAGGTTTAGGTTTCGATAGATCCAATTTGGAGCGAGGAGCATTAGGCAAATACTTGTAAAGCATGCCGGACTGAGAATAGATCAACTCTAACTGCTGGGCCCTAAAGATGGCCTGCTCCTCGGAATATACCCCTGACATGGATACATCTTTTGAAATATCTGACTGAAGTGACTTCAAAAACCACTCGAGAAGGAACTCACCTGGAATATGGGCTTTGATAAGCCTCTTCCTTCTCCTCCATTCCTGAATATGATCAGAAATGTGAGTTGCCTCATCTTGCTTAAAATTAGCCAGGAGTTCGGTCCCAGCCTCATATCTGA
Source organism: Pinus albicaulis (assembly GCA_034641835.2). Classification (NCBI taxonomy): domain Eukaryota; kingdom Viridiplantae; phylum Streptophyta; class Pinopsida; order Pinales; family Pinaceae; genus Pinus; species Pinus albicaulis. The sequence goes on from CM076576.1 coordinate 91,221,203, forward strand.
CGGGCAACTGAAAATGGTTAAGAAAAGTGACAGCCAGTTCTCCAAATGTGGCGAAACTGCCCCCAGTAAGCTCTATATACCACTTCGCGGCGTTCCCAGTTAAGGTGCGCTGAAATAATCTCAATCTAATCGAATCGTCGATCAGAGAGTTGGATGAACACCATAAGTGGAATGTGGTGACATGGTCTGCCGGATCTTCACCATTCTTACCTTCAAACTTAGGAATGTCTGAAGGAAGTTTGGTTGAAACCGGAGGCCAACCCGGACTATACTGAATCGGGTCATTAGTTAACTTCGCCAAGTCTGGCAAGTTTAACGTTGCCAGAAATGGTAATCGCGGCGGAGCCTGAGAATTCCATCCTTGATGGGATGGATTTCCCACATTCTGAAAGAATAGCCTGGATTTGATGAGGCACCAGGCTGCCAGAAAGGACCCGTAGAAAACGGAGAAGAACCTCCTCCCCACGCCGAGTTACCAAGACCCAGACTAGTTCCCCCCGCTGAAGTATTGACTGAAGATGTAAGCCCCTGGTAGGGGTTCCATGCATTAGATAGAGGAGAAAAAGACTGATAAGCACTCGATGCAAGGAAAGAAGCATTCCCTGGATGACTCGCGATGAACTGATTCCCTGCCCTCGACGTTGCAAACATAGGATTCCACCCCATAAAAGCAGTCGAACTTGGCCCCTGAGCCCAAGGATTGAAACTTTGGGTCTGGGACGTAAAAGGAAACGACCCTAAAGAAGGATTGGGACTAGGAATATGCCCAGTCCCAAAGGGGAAACCCTGAAAAGAAGCCGATCCACTAGCCATGTTGGACATGGGCGTAGATCCAGCTGCACCGGCGGTAAAGGAAAAAGAGGGATTTCCAGCAATGGACATCCCTGAAACAAAGGGACCAGATTGAGAAGTATATGCTTGGGTGAACCCAGAGCCAAACATAGCAGTGCTAGAAGCACTCGAAGATAGAGCAAGAGTGCCCCCTGCCTCGACAGAAGCAGGGGTCTGAATGCCCGCAGCACTCACGGTAGAAGCCGCGTTCCCAGTCGTGGCCATCGAAAGATAAGAAAGATAAGGAAGATCCGGCGGTCTCTTAGACTCCGGTCCGATGTACTCTATAACAAACGGATGATTAAGAGGAAGAGGAGATGGACCTGTAGCTGCAGGCTCAGGTATATCTTCTATCTGAAAATCTTCCTCCTGAGGAAACAATACCCTCGAGGTGAGCGAAACGCTCCTCTCGGAACCGACACCGGAATCAGCAACGTAACCTTCAGACCTTAGTGGAGGATCTCTCTCCACAACGTCAGACTCTACAGGGTGAAAACCACCTGCTAGATCGCTCCTACGCCTTCTCGAAGAAGGCTCTGCACTCTCGGGAGATAACCCCCGGACTCTCCTCGAACGTCGAGGCGCTTGATCAGCCACTTTTACAAATTTCTTATATTAGACTCAAGAAAAGTGAAAAGCTAGGCAAGCTAGGAGCAAAGAGCACTCACTAAAATCAAAAACCCTGAGAAACAGCAAGCAAACAGCCTCCAAGTATTTCCGCTCCGGGTGATGAGGACCGGACACCAAAATACAGGAAAGCGAAGTATAGGACCTTCCGAAAGCAGTCTGGGATGATTAGGGCCCGGAACAACTAGCGAAGGTATCAGAAACAGTTACGCCGACCTCCTAACAACAGCCTTTGCCGGCTCAAGCACCCAAGCTTCGCAAGGGCACCCCCCAGAAGTACTGCTGGAAGTGATGCGACGTCTGCCTCAGGTACCACGGGTATTCCCCCCCGCAGTCACCTATGTGGAACCTAGGAACAACAACTATGGACACCAATCCGTATCAGAAGCTGGGCGGAACGGTCTTGAGGTTAGATTCAGCTAATCGGAGGGGGGGTATCCCTCTTCTTAACCTTCACTTCCCCTCGTGCTTGACTCTCGGATGAGAGCTTTCCCAGTCCACCTCACGGAGTTGGATTTCGCTCAATTAGTAAACTTCTATGTCTGTTTGAGCGGCCTTGGAGAGTTAACTCTCCTCTCTCCTATTCCAAGGCCCTACAACCTAGCTAGTTGGTGATTGACACTAAATAAAACTTGCTAGTTGATTTTAGATTTAATCGCTTATTTTAAGGGCTGTTGTATTAATTCACAAGGATATGGAGTTGAAACCAATGATGTTCTGACGCAAAAGAAATTAATAAAAACCTAACTACATGCACATGCAGTTCTTAGTCTTTCGATGAAGAGCAATTTCTATGTAAGTTCTACGAGGCTAAAAATGTATTTTTCTTTTCGAATTACAAACTCACACGCACAAAATTAAGAAGCTAACTAAATGATTCAATGCACCTAATGCAAATGACCACTAACATGTAAATTCTAAGATGCAGAAAGTCCCTTGAAACAAGGTGAAATTTCCCAAAAGGCTCCTTCAGTTTCAACTAATCTTTTGATATCCAGAAAGCTAATTCTTGCAAACAAGAACTCTTAATATAAGACACAAAAATACTCAACAAGAAAAAGAAGAAATCAAAAGACAACCTCCCTTCACAATCAAGTAGGAAACTAGAAGCAAGAAAATTCACTAAAGTCCCAAAAGATGAAGCCAAACGAAAATGAAAAAGGCAACAACAAAAACAAAAACAAGCAACAATGTTTTTTGAGTTTTTGATATGCAAAAACAAAAAGCAAAACAAATGTTTTTGGGCTTTTCAGTTTTATAAAACAAGAGCTTCAAGAAAACCAAGAACAACTATCTCAATCCAAGCCAAAATGAGACCGAATTTGAAGCATAAACTCCAACTATGACCCCAAACCTTATAAAACTAATGATAGCAAGATCAATAAGGGCAACGGAAGACTAAAAACTCAATCAAACAGCCAAGAGAAATAGTGCAAATTCGTTGCAATACAAAACTCCAAAGAAACAAGAAAAGATCTTCGAAAAATGCAACAAAAACCTAGCTTATGAAACTCAAGAAAACCAATCGAAAACAAAGCAAAGAACGCAATGCAAAGCACAACACAAAGACAGGAGCGAGTCAATGAGCAAAATCTCTCTGTTCTGGTAAAGCAGAACAGCCAAGAACGCTCAGAAAGCGATCTTGGAACTCAATCCAGGAGTGCTAGCACCAACAAGAACACTTCGCCAAAAAGATCAGTTTTCGGGCAAACGAAAGAGAACCAAGACTTAAAACCACTTATGTCACACTCCAGTAAGTACAAAGACTCTGCAAACACAGGCTTCCACAGCCAGAAAAGACCAAAAACACCAGAATCTTGAAATTTCAAATTCAGCCGAGGTATACGCGACCTTGCAGCTATGCAACAGGCGTGTATACGCGTCTGTGTCGAGGGAAATCCGCGTGTACGCGGATCCTTCTACACAAACTCGCGGGTATACGCGACTGTGTGCAAGAAAAACTGCGTATACAAAGAAAGATAATGAAAAATAAAAGTACAAGCCTGGGAAAGGTATAAAAGCTTCAGACTGACTGCAAGAAAGCAAACTGGACTGTAAAAGACAGAAAAAACTGTTGGTATCCTACCAAGCAGCTGAAACAACCCAACAGGAGAATCACAAAAATGTGATCCCCAGCGGAGTCGCCAGTTCTGTTTCGGGGATTTAACACCCTAGAGGTTGGTTGGGATTCAACCTCCACAGAGCAGGGGCGTACTACTTAACAGAGACTCACACGATCATGCACGTTCATAAAAACTAAATAGAGCAGAATGAGAGGTTTACCCGTTGGTCCTACGTTTGAAGTAGATCCACGTGGAGTTCAAACTCCCTGCAACCGTCCTTCCTCTTTCACCTGAAATACAAGAAGAAACTAGCACAAAGGACAAGTTGTACAGTATATTTCTACTCTATATGTTAGTGAGATTCATATAAAACATTAAATAAATCATCATGAATGCTTGTATAACAAATATTCTTCATACATTAAAGCATACACTAACACGTTTATTTCGGGAACAGCATGATACTTCTGTATTATAAAAATAGTACGTACAAAAGTAAGAGGAGAGATCACCTGATCCTTCCAAGGCCTTCGCAGACCGTCGTCCGGATCCGTCCAGCCCTTGCCTCGCTAAGACTCCTTCCAAATGAGTGCATACGAGATAACATATAAAGGGATGTGTATCTCAAGGAAACAAGGGTTTCCTGAAATGAACTGGGAAAGTGCAGGAGGCACGGGGAATCAGGCTTGGATAGGGAACCAACAGAGTATAATAATAATAATTCTCTCTCTCCCTTAGGCCATACATATGAGGTCCTTTTATAGTCCCTCCAAGTAGTTTCAACAGTTGGAAACAGTTGGCCACGGGCTGGGGTAGTTGAACTACCTGAGTAACTATCAACCCAGTGCGAAATTAGGGATTTTTTATATATTTTTTAATCATTAAAATGGCATACCCGGAAAAGTCTAGCTGTACTCGCGTATACACGCGGAAAAACACGGGCATAGTCGCGTATGAGGGATTTTCCACTGTTTTTAAGTGAATTTGTTCAAGTCTGTAGGAATGGGTGCCCATAAAGCCATAAAGCAATCATGAATCATGTCAAGGTGAGAAATGATGCTATAACACCCCTAAAGCATGAAGTCAAAATAATAATAGTATTTGGATGAGATGCTTTACGGTGTGATGAGTAGTATCTGAAGTGGAAAGTGACCTGCATAAATTTGCAATACATTACATCATGATATCTTAAATAATGGACATAGATTGCTGAGGGAGGCATACCCATGCTCAACACATAAACTATCATAGCATGTACATAATTCCGAAAGTCATCTACAGATATAGACATGCCTATAGATATAGGCCCATGTTTGGATGACCATCTATATGTAAAGCCATCATACATATGATGTGCTTCTCCTAATCCTAAAATCACGGTCCGGAGATGGATGAAACTAGATCCGGGGTCTTCTTATCTCGTTCACTCGATCATTCAGGTACAAGTCTAACCATGTGAATATATGATTTGAAGTTAAACATGGAAAGACATCATCTGATTACCAACTAATGATGTGAGTTGTTAACGAATGCGAGAAAACCACCATTGATGTTGATGGCTCTCAAGGTACTGCAATACAATTTGCAAGGCATGAATAGATGATTTGATTTCGAACGCCAAACAAAATCTTTCAGTCAAAGTTCCAGAAGTGAGAAACTTGTTGATGATGTAACAAGCCTCAGGGTACTAGAAGATGTTTCTACATAAACTTCCTGGATGATGCATTGATGTCAACAGGAAGCAACTTTATTGCGAAACGAGAGTTACTGATTCCGAAGAAAAAATGTGAATTGATATAGCAATGTTAAAGGATGAATGTCATGAAAATGAAGGTTTATGAGTATTGCAGAGGGATGAGGATTTTACTGGATGACTTCTCTTTAACATATCGGAGAAACTTAGATGACTTGGCAGCATTGACCCAAAACCGAAGTGAAGGTATGATGAACCATAGGTATGAATGAACCGTCAAGAAGATTACCCAACCCAAAAGTCACTATGATGGAGTGAAAGTGTCATGTTCAAGAGCGACCTACTACCATAAAGTGTTATGTTCTTTTTCCCAAATTTTCCCTAGTCATTTGTCGACCAGTACCTCTTTATTTTTTAACAAGCTTGAGGAGGGTAACATATGCTTGATCTATAATTCAACCCTTCAGGCAAATGCATCGCTATTTAATAATTTAACGAGTCTAGCAATAAATGAAACTCGATTCTTGCCATGATTTACAAGTCTGTATCTATTTTATGTTTTAACGATCCTAACGACAATGACAACCCAGTCCTTTTTCATATTTAGAGAGTTTGAAAAAGAGGACAAAAGAAAACTCCACGAGTCCTTTTTTGTAAATTTGTTGCTCAGGTCCGAAAAAGTGTAAAATGATACCTGAGAAAACCTCTTAGCCTTGTTCGAATAAGGTTTTCCTTTTTCGTAAATAATCTATCTCAATCTGGAAAAGGGTTAAACTTATACTGAGTAGATATCGTTTCATTTACTTTTACGAGCTCAAAAAGACAAGTGCTTGACAATATTTTCACATCATCGGAGTCTGAAAAGAGCTAAAAGAAGACTCCAGGGGTTCCTTTTTTGCAGTTATCGAAGCTCAAAAAGAGATAAAAGTGCACTTCAAGTCCTTTTTCATTTTTATCAAAGCTTGAAAAATAAGTATAAAAGTATGCTTTTTGGTCAAATCATTCTTGAATAAGTGTGCACGACTCATATGTTATATCAACTGTAAAACCTGTTCAGAAAACCATCAAATGGATTAAAAATACTTGTTTCATAGAAAAAATGAATAAAAACCATAGTCATAGCATTAAATATGATTTGAAATAATCAAATTGACTAATTATTACCATTCATTTTTACGATTCCAAAGTTACCATTTGAAAATTAGGAGCTCTGAACCAGTTTTTTCCCCCGAACGTCAGCGATTGATTGCGATAGATTTTGTGGACAATTTCTCTCACCGTTCGATCCAGGTTGGAGCTATGAACCTTCTCTTTCCTTTAGTATCATTTATTATTCATTTCATGGTAAATTTTTTGGGTTTTGAGCCCCTTAGGGTAAATCTACTACGCTCAGAGGGAAACACACCCTTGAATGTCGAAAGATGCATTGCAATGCACTAAAATTAAAGGCCATATGCACTGCGATGCTCTATCCCTTGACCTGGGGTGCGTTGGGCGCAATTCTCATTTTTGTTTCTTGCTGTGTGCCCAAAATTTCCCAATTTTTGTGCATGAAATGGATACTAATGAAGCTTATGATTGTGTTTCAGGTATTCATCGGATCAAATGATGATTACATGGAGAGAAAGAGAACATGAAGAATAGAATATGATTGCCCCAACTGATTTTGAATGCAGTAGAGCTCTCAGTTGTGGTTTGCTAAAGTACCTGCTGGGCCTTGTTGGGTATGAAGTAAGAAATGGAAGCCCAATGAGTCCTTGTTCTTTCATGGGATCCGGTACTACAGGCTTTTCACATTGGGGCAAAGTGCTCCCCATATTAGTGGAGGATATTTATTTTCTCCTTTGGATTATTGAGGTGATGTTCTCCCATTTCTCTTTCAGGATCTATTCTTGGATGAGAGATAGTGAGAGATTACATAATGCAACTATTGGTCCTCGTATATACTTATAAAGGATTCATGAAAGTATCATTGTTCACCCTAAACCCTAAGTTTTTATTTTGGTGTACCCCTAATTCCATCACTGCGCCGCTAAACTCACCACCAAATACTCTATATGGTTGATTATTATCAATTTATTTATTTATATATGATTAAATATTATTATGTCATGTTTTACTGATGACATTTTTGTTGAAGTACATTTATCACAGGGTTCCATCGCTGAAATCACTCACAAGCCAGTTAAGGATGAGATGCCTAATTTAGGGCTTTGGCACTTTTGGCACGCTTTCGAGGAAAACCAAGAGAAATTAAGGTCCAAAATAATGTTTTAATACATTCCCATGCGTTTTATTTCACCCAAGTCAGACATGTGGGTCCCAGGAGTTGATTAACAAATCTACTCAAAATGTGCAAAGTTTCCAAACTGCCATGTTTGACCTCGATGTGTGTGCGAGTATGGAGAATAACAACATCGTAAAATGGGTTTGTTAATATGACAATCATGTATATTAAATACAGTTTATTAGATTCAGAATTTTTTCTAAGAAATTTATGTATAAGGTCTTGGAAATTATAGAATATATTTTGGGGTTCTAATTGTTATAAAAAATTCCAAACATTTTAACTTTGAACTTGCCATTTTCTAGGATGCGGATTTGAATGGACAATCCAAGAGCGAGTTTTGTTGAAACACAACAAATTTGTCTCCTAAAGACAGTTTTTTGTAAAATTCATATGACAGGAAGATATATCAATATATTTGAGGTCAGTTTGTTAAAATTGTTCAATTTTCCAAAATTGAGGAAAATGAATAGTTCACCTTTTGAATCTTATAAATGGCTCAGCCATGGTTTGTGCTGGGAAGTTTGGGAAGTTTTTGAAGGAGGAGGATGAAAAGGTGTGAACATGAGACAAAATATTGAAGGAATGTATGTAAGTGAACTTATGATTTGAATCTTAATACAATTTCACTTTGCCATGAATTCTTTGTAAATGTGATGGTTTTTTTTTAATATTTAGACATTGATTTAGTTTAGACTTGCTCTAGGAGTGGCAAGGATCCACCATCGCCTGGAAGGAAGTTTTGTAAACATCATAGGATAGAGGTAGCGTGTTTGATTTAGATCTAGGTGCATGAATTTTATTTTGAAAGCAATTTTTAATTAGATCTCATAATTTTGATTATGTACGTAAGACTGTAATTTGTTTGTTTTCTTAAAATTAAATAGACATATCATTTTCAACTCATTGCAAGCTAATGAATGGCATTGATCAATGATTTTATTGCATGAATAGCCCCTTTGTTACAGGTTTACGATTGAAATATTTAAATGTGCTTCTTAATTGGATAAACAAGAGATCAATAACTCCATTTGTTTTAAATATTAATTGAAATCTATTATGTATCTTATTGATTTTCTTGTAACATTGTGTTTTGGAAACCAAGTATTTGAAAGCAATGCAATGAGACCATTAAATCATTGTTTGAAGTTGTAGTTTAGTTTGAAATTCATTATGATTGTAGTTAGTTATTGGTAGAACCATTCGCCAATATGCTCATTTTTGAATGATTTCTTGAGTTTGATTAAAGAATTTTAAGGATAGGATAGTTTCTTATTTTGTAGTCTCTTAGATCTAAAGCATGCAATTAAAATCTTGGTTTACTTAGTTTCTGTTGAAGCAATTGTAAAGTTGTGAGAGAGGTTAGTTTGAATTCTTATTTGATTTGTTTTATGCATCTCGGGAATTAGATTAGTTGAAGTCTTGTTTGTTCATTGTCTTAGTTTAAGATCATTTGAATGAGAGTGAATTTTATTGGGATTAAGATTTAGCATAAGTTTGATATCATTTTAAATTAATCTTGATTGGTTTAAGATTCTTGTATTTAGATTAAATAGATCTTAGTATTTAGATTTAGATTTTCATTTAGATTAAAATCATTTCAATGGTAATTTGTATTGCTTGGTTTATGATTAATTAGAGTTAGTTTCATTTTCACAGTGATTAGAATTTCTTATTTTTTTAAGCATGTTTTCCTCAATTGATTAGCTTCAATTAGAAATAACAAATTTGTACTTAAACAAAAAGTTGATTCCTATTGTATTCTATGTTAGATGCTTTGATCCTGCGTTCCTTGAGCTTGTACCATGAATCTTACGAGCCCTGGATTGATAATTTAATGTTGTAAATTATAGCAATATATTTCCCCAACATTTTTGGTGCCGTTGCTGGGGACAAAAATTCAAGTTCTTTAAAGATAAACCATTTTTGGGGTGCTATAAGAACCCCCTATTTTGTAATAATCCACGTTGCGAGCAGGAGAAATTCAAGAATGACCGAGAGCTTGAATAATTTCCATCAAGGCGCTTTCTAAAATCCTAGTAGTAGCTAGGGTATCTTCTTCTTAGGAAGAGTTCATCCTGACTGCATTCAGGAAATTATCTGTCTCTCGACAGCCAGAACATGATTTTGAAATCTCCCTTGAGTCCTCTTGCCTATCTACCAAGGAGATCGATGAGACAGGTACCAAATCTGATTGGGATCATCCAGTTGAACTTGATATCGAGGAACCTTCACCATGCCCAACAACAAGCCTTGTGTGCATTCGAGAGACCAATTATCTAAGTTTTCCTGGCATGACCAAGGAGGACATTCAGAGTGGTCCAAAAGAAGAAATGAGCCAATACCACTAGGATTACATCGAGGATTGGTTCCATATCATAATCCAGCCAAATTACCACTCTCATCTTCAAATACTCTTGGTATCATATCAATCTAAGCAACTGTTTTCTCATACTCTAGTATGTGTTGAATTTTATTCTTTCAAACTGAGTGTGGGTATATTTAGCATATTGTTACGAACATGGTTGCATTGTAAGTACTCCTACGCTTGAAGGAGACCTTCCTCTCTCTAGGTTAGGGTAGGGTAGAAATGAATAAAATTGTTGTTGCAACATCATTCTTGAAATTTCAATTCCTAAGGCATAACCATTGAAATTTTTGTCATTATGCACTCTTGTGGTAACACTTATCAAAATAAATTCACTCTTAATGCCTCATATTTTATAAAGTGACTCTGATTATTGGCCGACATTATTCATTGGGTCAGTTAAGGGAATTATTATTGTTATACTTTCCATTCATAAGCTTAACATACTATCATCCAAGAAAATTTTTCCAGTTTCTCTTTGAAGGTATTGATGAAAATCCTCCTATGGTAGACCACTCCTATAAAACCATCATGAGCTCTCGTAAGAACCCTAGCATGACCTATCAGAGGAATATTTCAGTCATTATCTAAGTTATTTTATTTTCTTGAGTGTTTAGGGTAGAAGGATCAACCAATAAAGATTAGTAATTAAAAACTTTTAACGCCATCCTACGCTCCTAAGGAGTAGATCTGTCTCCCCACTTATTAAGTAACCTCTAAGGTTAATCATAATCAAAGTCTACAAAAATATTTATGGGAGGACAGGAGGTCTCGTAATGAGCCGACCTACCATGATCATGAGACATAACATGCATGACATTATTTCTCCTGGTCACCAAGCCAGAGTAATGGCTTTCAGCCCCAAAATCTGGAAGACAGGAGGTCCCATCATGATCCGACCTATTCATCCATGTTGCTTCTTGTGAGTGGCACTGCCATCATCTGGTTACCAAGCCAGGACAGTGGCCTTTAACTAAATGTAAAATAATCTAACTCTGAATCTATATCTAGTATGTGGGACACATAAATTTCGTTAGGTTAAAAGGCATCCTTGTCGAGGCTATTGACACCTGCTAGAAGCAGGGCCATGCCTGTGGTATCAAAGTTAATTTTACACTATGATTGACTTGGTTGTTTTTGCCTTTCCCTGAACTCATTATCATATCTCTCTGATAATGGCTTTAATATCCTTTAGTAGTGTGCTTTGGAGTTCTACCTTTCAGAAATAATTTGGTTTTGATGGATGTGAGACCCTTAGTGTAGGTGATTCACATTGCTTGAATAAGAGAAGATTTAACTATATGCTTGGGTAATGGTAAGACAATCATCCTTGGAAGGTATCATTTTGTAATATTTATTTTTCCCTACTTTCAATCCATTTTAAGGCCTTGGTTTTTAAATAAAGTCACTTTTACTTGTACTAATGAGGCTATTGAAAGTGAAGACTTTCTGCTTTGGATTACTATTGAGATGCTTTGTGGAAACTTTAATGGTTAGTCATTTTAGGATGAAATTATCTCTGTAGTAACACCATTCTTAAGAATTCCTTTAGTGGCCCTAGCATTAGTTACACTTTTGGAATAATAAAACTCAGTATTAATGTCACTGGATCCCTAGTCACTACTTTTCTTATCTTATTGATGCAAAGGAAGATGACATCCGATGAAACTTAATTGCATGCTCTCACAATTAGCCCTATGGTTTAAGTCAATGAAGCATGAATTTAATATAGAAACCATATCCCTTCAGTCTTTGGTCTCTGTCATAGGTTTTTCTTGCATGAGGACATGCAAGATGATAAAAAGTGTTGTTTGGGAGGGGGGAGATGTTAGGAAAAACTGATGAGAATTGTCAGGTTTGATTCATATTTTCACCCTATGCTTACTCATGGTTTTCATTATCATTGTTGGGCTAGTATCTTAAACTTGGAGCATGATCAGGTAATTTTTCATTATTTAACCTATTTCCTTTATTTCGATAAGATTTTCATGAAAAGAAGATTATTGATGATGGTGCTTGTGTTATTTTAGGAAGCCGTATGAAAAATACACATGCATCGACATTTTCAAGATAATGTGGATATTGAGACCTTTTTCCTTCTTCAACAGATCATATCAGCAGTCACATCATCTCGAGTCATTCCATCATTTACTTCATCTTGCAGCACCAAGGACATCAACAAAGAGGGTAAAACTTGAGGTAGAGGTGGCTTAAGATTCTTCAATTGATTAGATATTTAAGAAAGCTTTGATGATTAACCATCACATATTCTGTATATCTGGTTTTCCATATACCCTCCATTTGCATGCTAATCTAGGTCATAATCATATTGGTTCATGTAAACAAAAGTAGTAACTATAATTCCTTTCCCTCCTATATTCACACATATTGTCAATTGAATCCAATAGAGGATGAATTCATTGCTGCCTTTCATGAAGGAACCATCCATAAGCATTGGCCCCACGAAAATAGAGCATGCAAGCACATGTCTTCCCATCTCCATCACCACCTCATCTCATCTACCATTTCCATTGCCACCTATAATCCTATTCATCATTTTCCTCCTAACATATCTATTGTTTTTCCTCGATTCGTATTGCTCTTAAAATCAAATCTATGGCAATCAAATCTCTGTGCAGTGTTGCTCCAGAAGAGCTAACCCTACCTAAAGCTATGATGCCATAAAAACCTAGATATGAATAAAGTTTTTGTTTGCATGAGGACATGCAAAACCTCAGGCATGGGAGGATATTGGACCTCGTATATGCCCATGTTTTCATCATGAAATATCATTGTTTATACCCTAAAACCATAGGTTTTTAGCCCATTCTATACCCTAATTCCATCACTCACCGCCAAATACTCTATAGTTGATTATCATCAATTTTATTTAATTTTCTATGATTAAAGATGATTATGTCATGTTTTATTGATGATGATTTTATTGAAGTACATTTATCACCAGGTTCCATCGTTGAAATCACTCACAAGCCAGTTAAGGATGAGATGCCTAATTTAGGGCTTTGGTACTTTCGGTGTGCTTCTGAGGAAAACCAAGGGAGGTTATGGTCCAAAATAATGTTTTAATACCTTCCCATGCATTTTATTTCACCCAGGTCGCACATGTGGGTCCCTAGGAATTGATTAATATATTTGATGCCATGTTTGACCTTGATGTGCGTGCAGCTGGAGGTGAATATATAAAATATAATCAAATGGGTTTGTTAAAAATATAACCAATTATGTATATCCAAAACGGTTTCGTCAGATTCGAATTTTTCTAAAAGTTATATCTTGGTCTTGGAGGCAGTTTTGTAAAATATCACTATTTTTTTCAGAGTTCTACAACATTGCAAATAAATCAAAACAACAAACTTTGGGCACAATTTACGATGATATGGATTTGAATGAGACAAATCCAAGAGAGGTTTTTGTTGGAAACATAACAAATTAGTCTTCCTCCGAACAGTTTTCCAAAATTCCTCGTGATTAGGAAGATATACTAATATCTTTTAGGTCAGTTTGTTAAAATTGTTCAATTTTCCAGATTTGAGGAAAATGAATAATTTGCCTAGTGAATCTTATAAATGGCTCAGCCATGGTTTGTTTTGTAAGTTTGGGATGTTTTTAAAGGAGGAGGATGAAAAGGTGTGAACATGAGACAAAATATTGAAGGAATGTATGTAAGTGAACTTATGATTTGAATCTTAATACAATTTGACTTTGCCATGAATTTTTTGTAATGTTATGTTTTTTTTTTAATATTTAGACATTGATTTAGTTTAGACTTGCTCCAGGAGTGGCAAGGATCCATCATGGCCTGGAAGCAAGTTTTGTAAAAATCATAGGATAGAGGTAGCGTGTTTGATTTAGATCTAGGTGGATGGATTTTATTTGAAAGCAATTTTTAATTAGATCTCATAATTTTAATTATGTACTTGAGACTGTAATTCGTTTGTTTTATTAAAATTAAATAGAAATATTATTTTCAACTCGTTGCAAGCTAATGAATGGCGTTGATCAATGAATTTATTTCATGAATAGCCCCTTTGTTATAGGTTTACGATTGAAATATTTAAAGGTGCTTCTTAATTTGATAAACAAGAGATCGATAACTCCATTTGTTTTAAATATGAATTGAAAACTATTATGCACCTTATTGATTTTCTTCTAACATTGTGTTTTGGAAACCAAGTATTTGAAAGCAATGCAATGAGACCATTAAATCATTGTTTGAAGTTGTAGTTTAGTTTGAAATTCATTATGGTTGTAGTTAGTTATTGGTAGAACCATTCGCCAATGTGCTCATGTTGAATGATTTCTTGAGTTTGATTAAAGAAGTTTAAGGATAGGATAGTTTCTTATTTTGTAGTCTCTTAGATATGAAGCATGTCAATTAAAATATTGGTTTACTTAGTTTCTTTTGAAGCAATTTCAAAGTGGTGACAAAGGTTAGTTTGAATGCTTATTTTTTTTTTTTTATGCATCCAGGGAATTAGATTAGTTAAAGTCTTGTTTGTTCATTGCCATAGTTTAAGATCATTTGAATGAGAGTGAATTTTATTGGGATTAAGATTTAGCATAAGTTTGGTATAATTTTAAATTAATCTTGATTGGTTTAAGATTCTTGTATTTAGATTAAATAGATATTAGTATTTAGATTGAGATTTTCATTTAGATTAAAATCATTTTAATGGTAATTTGTATTTCTTGGTTTATGATTAATTAGAGTTGGTTTCGTTTTCACAGTGATTAGAATTTCTTATTTGTTTAAGCATGTTTTCCTCAATTTATTAGCTTCAATTAGAAATAACCATTTTGTACTTAAACAACAAGTTGATTCCTACTATAGTCTAGGTTAGATACTCTGATCCTGCATTCCCTGCACTTGTACCTCAAAGCTTACGAGCCCTGGATTGATAATTTAATGTTGGAAATTATAGAAATATATTCCCCAACAGCAACACTACCATCCAGGGACTGGACCAAGTAAGGATTGGAAAATAAACATCCATGATGTATGTGATTTACCTTTTAGGACCATCTTGTTTACTATCACAAAACTTGTCAGTTCTGCTACATTAGATGTGGCAAACAGATCATACATGCAGTATGCACTGGAGTGTTTAGAACCAAAAATATTTAACTGGGTTGAAGTTGTCCTCTTTCAGATGAAAGAAAAAATGACCAAGTCAAAGGGAGGAAGGAAGAATAATTTCAACTATGGCTCGATCCTGATTTCCTTTACCTTAGAGTGGATTCCATTGATGCAGCCCCAACATGTTACACTAGGTATATCTGGCCCTAGATATCCAGGGATGCAGAGATGGGTAGAATTGATGTCTAGAATTTATGTTAGTCAATCGACCATCGTATTCTCTACTGAATTCTTCGCCTGGTTCAGAAAACAAATGATTTCCATTGATTATTATACATATGCAGGCGTAGACTTTCGAGGAGACCTGGACTTGATTCTACCAGACGACACTCAATGGGGTGCAATTGGTAAGAATGTTTTGACCTTTTTTTCTAATTTTTTTCTAAGGTTTATACATGTTTTTGTATTTTGATGTTTCCTAGGACTAAAATAAAGTATTTATATATGCATATGTGGGTCGAGTTCGACCAGTGGCCTAGCCAGAGCAAGGAGCAGATGAGCCAGTAGAGAGGGTTGTTGGGAGAGAAGTCCTTCAGGATTTAGATATGACCAAGACTCTTGTTGAGCTACAACAGCATGTGGAGGGATTGAATCTTGGGATTTCAGATTTCTGGATCGAATATTTACCTATGAGACTGCATCACCACACTATTGGTGTTCCTAACGTTGGATGCAATTATTGCATAGGATAGCTAGATCAATAGCTTGTTATCACGAGCATAACTAGTTTACTTCGAAATTTTGCATACATTTTGAGGTCATATGACCAATATGTCTTGGGAATTTTTTGTAAAATCCTATAAATATATATCTATTTGTTTTCATTGTTTTCCTATGTTTATTATGCAATCCTACTCAATTATGTGATGTGAATTGAGAATATGTTTTTTTACATGTGCTGCAAATGTCTGCTTAAAACATAATTTGCTAAGGAATCAGTTAATGTGTTCAAGTTTATGGAAATGTGTTGATATTAAATGAAATCAAAATGTCTTTCCAAAAGTTGAACACTTAGGAACATATGATGCAGTGTTGGATTTTGAACAATATAAATGCTAGTAATTTGCAATACAACAAGTTGTGAGTCTAACCTAATGATGATGCAGTTAATACCAAATTAAATGGCATCGGAGAGAATTTTGGTCAATGTGTTATACTCAACAATATTTTTTGTAGATCGACCGATACAAATCCCTTGAAAACTCACTAAATCACCACTCGAAGCGAAAATGACCCATGCTGCAAAGGATAGATTCTGCATACTATGACTAGCACCATCAACATACCCAACAAATGGTTCCAAAGGTTCAGACATTTGCGATGAAATGTAAATCAGACTACTAACTTCAAGAAAAATCTAGAAAAACAAATTAAGATAGTAAATGCAAATCAAAACCATATATACAATATAATACAAAAGTTTACTACGCTCATTTTTAAGCATAATAACGTTTGAGATATAATTTCCAATGTAATTCCATCATAATATACCAACTCATAGGTGCCCTTAGCAAGAACCTTTTTGAAAATATAGGGGCCATGCAATAATGGCTCAAATTTTCCTGTACCTATTACATCAGCTTCCTGATCATAAATTAAGACCAAGTCACCCTCTGAGAAGATGCGTGGCTGGAAATGTTGCTCGTATTGCGCCTTGATTCATCTCTTATGTGCTTCGTTGGATAATGTGGCTTCATGACGCGTTTCATCAAGATGGATGAGGTTAAAAAGGCGTGCTTATTCAGTAGAGGTGTTAGGTAACAAGTCAACAACGAGTTTTAACGACGGTATTTCACATTGGATAGGCAAGATAGCTTCCAGACCATACACCAATTGAAAGGGGGTAAATCCAGTTGCATTTCTCACCGAGGTTTGATATTCCCACAAAGCCAAGTACAAGATCAAATTCCAATTTATTTTATGAGCTCTTATCATTCGTTGAAGCATTCGTTTAAGAATCTTGTTAATAGCTTCAACTTGTCCATTGGCTTGTGGATAATAAGGAGTAGAAATATCATGTGACAATCCTAATTTGACAGTCAACTAATTCATCATATGATTGTGAAAATACTTACCATGACCTGTGACTATTTCCTATGGAACACCAAACTGTGAGATGACATGATTGAAAAATAATAATGCGGTTGTTTTTCCTATGTTATTGAATGTAGGCATCGCTTCGGCCCACTTAGTAAAGTAGTATACTGCGACAATAATATAACCATGCCCCCTGGACAAATGAGGTTTGCAATTCATGAAGTCAATGCCCCATTTTGAAAATGGTCCCACAGCGATAACAGGATGCATCGGCACTAGTGGTTTGGAGATTTTACGATCAAGTATCTCGCACACATGACAAATTCTGACCGCAAGGATGCAGTCGTGAAATATGGTAGGCAAAAAGTAACCAACGCGGAGTATCTTCAGTGCGGTAGCATATCCAGAAGGGTGTCCACCACAAGCCTCAGCATGACAATCATTTAAAACCCTCTCAGCGTCCTCATGAGTGAGGCACCTCCTTAAAATCGTATCAACACCATGACGATAAAGTGTATCACTGACGATTAGATAATCTTTGGCTTGGTATCGAATATTTCGTTATTGAGAGCGAGAGTTATTAGGCCGAAAAGTATGGGTTTGAAGATAAATGATAAAATCCCCATACCAAGTATTAGATGATCTGATCAGAAATAGAGACTCATCGGGAATTGATGGTTCCTATGTAGCATCAGTACTATCAAAGGGAAGGTCGCGAAGAAGCTCAACCACAACTAAAGAATTCTTTGACTTGGATTTGATGAATTCAAAATCAAATTCTTGTAAAATGACGATCCATTTTGAATATTCCCCCCCAACAATTGACGTGATAGAATGTATGTCAAGGGGTTGCAATCCGAAATGATGGAACATGATATAATGGTGAAATCTTTGGACAGCTTGAACGACTGCCATGGAGAGCTTTTCTATGTATGAATACTTCACTTCTATATTGTTAGCGCTCAAATCTACCTTAGGCTGAAATAAGGTAAAACTCAAGGCTACATCAAACCACACTCAGCCTCGTAGCTAGCCCTACGAGGACAGGAGAGGGCTCTCTCCGGGTCTATCTCGGCAAAAGGTCTTCAAAGGGGCTGAGATGACTTATAATGAATACTGATTTTAGGCTAGTAAAGAGATAGGAAAGTTTGATTTTGATTTTTTTGGGTTTTTGTTGAAAAAATGGGAAAAACAATTTTGGGTCCGGGGATAAGGCCAGATCTTTGCAGAATTCGAGTTGGGGAAAGGTAGGCAGTAGTCTTGATGCTTTTTATCAGGTGTATGGATGGATCAGAATGACAAGGAGCTGAAGAGGGCAAGTGAGAACATGGATCCTCTCCAAACTGACGAAAACATGTAAAACTAAACAAATTTAAAGGCAGAGCACTGGAAACAATGGATTCAACGTCATTTACTCATTCATTTAGTTTCAGAAGCATAAGAAGGGAATGGCATACATTAAACATGAAATAAATTACAATAAACTAAGAGAAAACACCATCAAGAACTGAAAGCCACAAGAATCCCAACAGGTGCTGCAAAACCTCTGATCTTTCCTTAGCCAAAATGTGAAAAAATATGTACAATAGTGTGCCAAACTTTTCCCAAGAGTCCAACCTGTAGAATGTCTCAGAAATTACATCATATAGACTATCCTAACCCTTTCCAATGTCTCTAGGGGTCGAATTCCTCCTTCTAGGAGCAGTTTCAACTAATTCTAAACAAGGAGCTAGAATATAGGCAGCCAAACAACTTGCCTCTAAAAGGAAGGAAATTGATTCTTACATTTGATTTTTACTTTTTTAGGAGTGAATCATCTAGAATAGGTAAAAGTGAGTCCAAGTTACATGCCAACCATAAAATTACATCAAGATAACTCAAAAATTACACCCACAAGTAAAACTGGTCCAACTGGCCGAAATCCTGAGCTAGAAGATGAAAAATTGACCAAAAATCTCTATGCGTCGTGCGCCTGAGCTCTATGCGTCGTGCGCCTTTCAGCATAATTTTGGGGAACTTACTGGCATCAAAATCAAGCTCATGATAGCTTTTTGGAAAGCCCTGGATGTCTGCTATCAAGCCCAAGTGGAATTTCCCAATTTGGAGCTCATTTTCCCCTCCAAAACTTCATTCTCCCACAAGTACTTCCTGTTGCTGAAAAAGGTGGCAGAAAGGTGATTTTCATGGTGTTTTTGGCCCCTTTGATCATCCAGAACTTGGCGAAATTCTTTGGCCATACTGGAGCATGCATAAATTACCATGAAAAATCGAAAAATATAAAGTTTTCCACCAGCAAGTGTCCCAATCATAAGCGCGCGCGTCGACACGCTACGCGTTGGGCTGAAAAACCTGTTTTGAGACCAAAATTTTCCAAAATGACAAAAAACTCTTCAAATTTGCTCAAATTCAGAGCGAAGACCTTCCATCATGTATCATGCCCAGCCAACGAAGCCTCGGCCAAAATCCGGAGTGGATCAGGCCTCTTCCGCCGTTTTAGTGCTCTGCTCAACCTCCTTTTTAGAATCTTCATTTTTGCTTTGCAGACGTGCATGCGGGCCTAATAATGACCTTTCATGTGACAGAGCATGTCTTTGTCTCTATTGGAATTTTCCAACAACTTCTCTAGATGAATGTTAACATGCGTGAGGCAAGTATCTCGATCAGCCGGTGTCATATCACCAGGTCTCTTCCGGGCCAATTGTCGATCTTCACGGATTCGCCACAGCTCTAAAAGTGTGTGCTGATCCTCTAGCTGTTTGTTACGCTGCTCCAAGTAGTTTATCACCCACTGATCTCTCTAAAATTCCTCTTTCAGCGTGTCATTCTTGGCCTTTTGCTCCTGGATGATCTCTTTCAGCTTCAAGCTAGGAGAGCTCGCATAAACATCGATGAATGTGAAATCAGTGTCTCGACCGCCTGATGGGCCCTCATCGTGCATAGGCCTCTTGCCTCTGTCCTGAATCTATACCTGTGCCGAAGAAGAAGGCAAGACCCCTTCCACATCATGTGGAGATAATACTCGCGCTGCTGATGAAGTCAACGAGACCCCTTCCACCCCGGGTGGAGATAGTACTCGTCGTGTAGCTGCAAATAAGGCCCTGTGGCCTCGCTGGTATGTCAAATACACTGGAGCATTGATATGCTCGGTCTCAGGAATGTCAAGCTGGTGTGAAGGCTCTCCCTCATCATGAAATACCTCGGGAGGTGGCTTTGGCGCTGCAAAGAAGTCACGGGAGATGAAATCCTCCCAAGTAATGCCCTGCTGTGTCAACTGATGTACCACCATGATTTTGATCAGCGCGTAATGATATATACTACTATGCTGCTGTGCTGGGGTCTTCTTCTGTACAATAAATGTCATCCTCTCTATGTTGCGATACATGAAGTATGGAATTCTCATCATACGTACCCTCGTGAAATGCATCAACAAACGGACATGGTACGCATAGAGGCGCGAGAATCTGCCCTCGCAACTGAAATATCGAATGATGAGTTTCATCAAAGGTGCAAACTCATCCTTCAGAAATCTGAATGGAAATACCTTGCTCAGCTACCTCATAAACCCAGGTTTGATGTATGGCTCATAGTAGGATTTCTCTAGCTGCTGTCGTTTGTTCCATTCCTCTCATATGTTTGGTATTCCGGTGGCTTGAGCAATGGTCTCTGGTGACAGAATGAAATCTACTCTGGCAAGGTTTACACGGCCATCATGTAAATGTAGAACAAATAGACGAGCTAGCTTATGATGATGCTGGGTTTGTGAAATCATCTCACAGTATTGGAAACATGACTGATGTTGAAAACAATCCACTGCAAGCGGGAAAGCCTGCAATTGAGCCAAAGAAGTAGGCTCCTCCCTGTCATGCCTACCACTTTTGCCACTTTTGTGAGACCTCCGTGGCACATTAATCTCTGCTGTGGAATCACTGTCATACTCCTGCTCATAAACTAAATCCGTCTCTGACATTGTTTTGAAAACAAGATGTTTGCAATATATATGATGATATAGGTATAGTGAAAACAAGAGTTCAATGTATGCTCAAAACCCAAATATGTCACATGTGTATCAAAGTGTTATAGGAAAGCCACAGTAGTAATGGCTCTGTCAAATGAGTTTGCATGAAAAACAGTCACTGCTTTGATCATAAGGGGATTTTACAAGTGAGTAGAAAAGAGTGTAATGTGGGGGGAATAACTGTTAGGAACAAAAGTGACAATAGCCCTGGCAGTGTTTGACAATGTCAATGGAGGATGTGGACAAGTGAAAATGGGACTATGTCATAACATGAATGATAAACAGTGTGAAAATGACAATGGAAATAATAATGAGACCAGTGATGTAATGGCAAAGAGAGAGCATGAGGCTAAGGTAAATAATGAGCATGGACACCACTGACAGTAGATGCATGAGCATATATATCAACAACACAAGTTTGCAAACGCCCACACAATCACTAACATTTGTTTCAAAACCCTAAGAAGTGAATTTGGAAATAAACATAGGGTTTACATTTCTCCACATTAAACACTTATTTCTCCACTTTCAAAACACCATAATCATGTCTAAAATTCACTGAGCAAACGTGAAGAACCTACTTGCAAGTAGTTTGAGGCAATTTGGTATGAATCTGGGCGAAGGAGCAAAGATTTCCAGCCCTGATACTCTATGCGTCGCGCGCTCACCCAGTGCGTCGTGCGCAGTATGTGCATCGCGCGCGTGCTAATTTTCACGGGCCTGTGAATCCCAGTGCATCGCGCGCCTCTTGTGCGTCGCGCGCACTTCCCGCTCCAACTCCACTACTCGGAAACACTCCAAACTTGACTCCAACACTCCAACTCGGTTTTTCTTTGGGAAATTTGTGAAAATGATTTGTTTTCAATGCTTTATATGGGTTGAAAAATATCTCATAAGAATCAGATTTGATTTTAATTTGCTCCATAACCCACTTTTGTAATGTTTGGCTTTCTTGGCACTTTATCATTTTAATGCAATTCTATCTTTGGCTTTTCACTGTTTTTTCTGAGTCTTGGACTGATGAAACTTGGTTGTTTTTGCAGGGATTTGGAATTTTGGCTTTGGCAAAGACCAGAGGCTGCTTTTGAACTTCTTATGGTGGAACAAATACACAATTATTACAACAAATGAAATTTGACAATTTCTAGTTCCAAAACAGAGTTTTGGACTAGAAATGTCTTCAAATGTTTTGAGAATAAAAACATGAAATAGGAACCTCTTCAAAACCAACCTCATGGCCTGCGGGCTTTTATTACATGTACCAAAAGATTGAAAACCCTAGACTCTAGGACTAATGACTCTTGTTGACGAAAACAATCATTTATGACCATGAGTGACGTGACCTGAACTTCAGTGATTTTTGAGGAATTTTAATTAGCCCTGCAGGTACAAGCATGAGGAAATACAAGACGACCAGAACCTCTCGTCAGTCAATGGCATGCCCCTAGCGAAATGCAATGAAGTGGAATGAGCGAGACACCTAAAAATGATATGCAAAAAGCGAAATGATCTCTGACGGAGGGCTGTAAGGACCGACTCTAACATATATCATTGATATTACAAATCAAATAATATATTGGATGTTCTATCCCATCTTCTTCTTGCACCAATACCATAGCAAGGGTCGTATTTTCCTCAATGATATATAAGAAATATTCACTCTGGTAATTGGGGGGATACATTAATGATGCTCATACAAGTGTATCCTTGACAACATCAAAAGAAGCTTGCACAACCTTATCCCAATGGAGGGGAATCCCATTTTTCAAGAGCCGAGTAAATCCTTTAGCCATTTCGGCGTAGTTGGGTATGAACCTCCTTAGGAAGTTAGCCTTTCCTGTAAGTTTCTATAACTAAAGTAAATTTGATGGCGTAGGAAAATCAAGAATGGCCTAGAACTTCAATGGGTCTATTTGAATTCCTTCTTTTGAGACGAAAAATCTAATAAAATGAATAGAAGCAACACAAAATAGGCATTTGTGTGGATTGAGGCTTATTTTGTAGTGTCGGTAGAATAGAAAGATAGCTCTCAAATGCATTGGGTGATTAGTCCGGTTTCGTAAATGCATGGGTAAATCGTCTAGATAAGGTTGAACAATGTGTTTGATGTCATTGAAAGCATAATCCATTTCTCTCTGAAATGTTTCACAACATTATTTAAACCAAATGGGAGTTTACGATAAGCGAATGTTCCCTAGGGATAGATGAATGTTGTCTTATATTGGTCCTCTGGGTGGATATTGATTTTTTTGTAACTAGAAAATCCATCCATGAATGAAAATATTTCACATCTAGCACAATCGTCAATAATATGGTCGATAAAGGGAGTATGATAGTTGTCTTTTGGACAAGCAAGATTGACATCCCGATAATCAACACACACTTTGATTTTCCCTTGTTTCTTCATGACAGGAACAATGTTAGAAACCCAATCAGTAAGCGGAACAGGGTAAATGAAACCAGAACGCAAAAGTTTTTCAACTTCTGCTTTAATGGAAGTAGCCTTCTTCGAATGAATAGGATGAAGGCGTTGACGTACCGGTATGACATCAGGGTACATTTTAATTGTGTTCTATGATACTAGTATCTATGCCTGGAATTTCCTCATAAGACCAAGAAAATATATCTCAGAATTCATGAAAGAGACAGCGGTAAGTTTCAAGTGCTAATGAAGAAAAGGATACGCTGACATGAATATTTTCTACAATGCTAGGTTTGGTCAAAATATCAATAGAAATGGTTTCTTCAATATTTGATAAGTTTCCTTTGAATTCGATTACATTAATGGGAAAAGAATTCGAAAATAAAGTTTTGATCGATGGGTGATATAGTTCAATAATATTATCTTCTTCGTAATCCTAAAGATGGGAAAGATGATGATGATATTCCCATGGTTTTCATTCTAGCATCATGGATTCCACAATGCTCTCATAAGTGAAGAAAGTGGATGAAAAAGGATAAGATGGAGTACTAAAATCTAATTAACAATCGACCCAAATGATCGATAAAGATGATTTCAGATTTGCCACCCAAGCCATGTAGATTGATTGCTATTCCAGTCAATTGGGCTGGGTGGCAGGAATCCATCCAATGTAACAACTTCAGAATCATTGGTAATCTTCCTTAAGCTAGATGGATTGGAAGATATCATGCAGCAGGTCTCTATTCTTGCAATTTATGCCGATGTCATAGGCAGCGATAATGAAAAGGTGCCCATTACGAAAGAATCCCTTAAGAGTCCTACACCAATGTTTTGAAGTGCTAGTTGGGGTGCGTGAACTAACGGAATGCTTCCAGTTATCTGGGAACTGGAGGAAAAGAAGGAGAGTTGATTGATGACTGTGATAACACCTTTATGAGGAAAGGTGATCATTCTAAAATATGTAGAGACGATCACAATCATAGCGTAAACCCATGGCCTTCTGAGTAAAATGTTGTATTCAAGGGGTCCGTCAACAACCTCAACTTCAACAATTACTATTTTTTCCCCTAGTCCATCATGCTGGTTATTGATGATATCACAAGGCTTATATGTAAGATAGTCAAAATATTTCAATGTCGTAGACGATTGAGATAGATGCGGCGATCCAAGTGATTTCAAATAATTTAGAGATATAATGCAGGGATATGCTCCCTCATCAATATTAGTACGATGAACGAGGTGAGTGAGAACATTTACTTGGATGGAGAATTCCAATTCTGCTGGTGATTGTGGCACATAGCATGTATGATTAAATACTACAATATTGGAATCAATTAGATCGATTCCACCAACTGCCAAGAACAAATCCTACTTCTAGGAGGGAAAAATTTGAAGTACCTCAAGCGTTGACATAGCTGAAGGGGATTAAGCCAAATATTCAACTATATTATAATTTTGAGTAGCTCGGGCTCGAGGATTGAATGTAGATTTATGCACAACTCCCTTCGGTGGCTTTATTGCTAACTCAAGAATAACAGTTGGTAGAATAGATTCTATGGATAGATTCATTGTCGAGGTAGTAGGTTGATTAGTAGTCTGAATACCGATATTTATTTCACGTTGGCACCAAAACATCAGTTTTTGGCTTTGTGACAGATAGCATATGCACCTTGGGAACTAGAAGTTGGATCTCTAGCAACCATATTTGTATCTAGATTCATAAATGGACCTGTTAGCACAACAGATGCATTCGAAGTCTTAAGAAATTTTGAGACTTTGGCGCGGTGAGGATTGTCTTGAAAAAAGTGCTCCTCATTACATATTATGCAAGGGTAACAAGGTTTCCAATTTTTTCCATATTTTTTATCAGATGATCGTTCTTGTAGGGTTCAATTCTTATTTTTCTTCCCTTTCCCCTTTTTCTTACTTCCAGGTTGCTTGTCACTTTTCCTTTGTCCGATGACACGTCATGAATTTTGGAAGAAGCTGCGAGATCATATTTAATAGAGTGATATGTGCTTGTAGTATTGATCACACCGTTACTGGTATGAGAGTCCTTAGATGGAGGAGGAACAGTAAAATTAGATCGCATCACATTGGGAATTTTCTCATAAAGCGTGCGAGACTGCGTATAAATCAAATATAAGTATTGGGCACGAGAAATGACCTGCTCTTTAGTGATGACGCGACCCTTAGCCACATCCTCAGTGATAGATGGAAGCAAGGACTTAATGAACCACTCAGTAAGGATATGATCAGGAGCAAATGTTTTGACCATTCTACGATGACGACGCCACTCATTAATATGATTAGAAATGTGAGTAGCATTAGTCTGTTTAAAATTGGTTAGGAGTTCTGTTCCAGTTTTATATTGTATGGTTAATTGGAATTGGGTTACAAAGGTATTAGCTAAGGTAGTGAAGTTATCAAATGAATCTCGAGGTAACTCAATGTACCACTTCGCAACCGGACCAGTGAGCGTATGCTAGAAAAGATGCAATTGAACAAAGTTATCATTTAAGGAGTTTGATGAACCCCACAAATGATAAGTCATAATATGCATCGACGGGTCTTCTCCAGGGTTTCCATTAAACTTAGGAATATTAGAGGGTAATTTATATGGTATCACCAGCCACCAAGGAGCATAGTTTATTGGATCGTTGGTAAGCCAGTTTAAATCAGGTAATTATGAAGTTGCAACAAAGGGAAAATGTCTATTTAAGTCAAGTTGAGAATAGCCAGGGTATGATGGAATTTCTTGGGAAATAGGTCTTTGAGCACCAACATAAGGAATATATTGCTAGTAACCTAGATAGGGGTTGTTTTGATAAGAAAACACTTGAGGATTTTATTGACCAAAACCTGGGTAAGCTACTTGTTGTTGGAATGATTGTTGTGGGATTTGCACTTATGGCTACCAAGGTGTTTCCCCACCAAGATTATAGCCCAAAATATAGTATCTTGGACCCGGTTGTGAATAGGTAAGTTTGGGTTGTGCTTGTGACATCCCATAATAGGGTAATCCAGCTTGTGAATAAATAATTCCTGATACAGGTGGATTTTGTAAACCAGCCGAAGGAATTGGAGTCTAAGGGCCCAAAACTTGAGGGTATTGGGTTGAAGGATCTACTTGATATGGTGGAGGTACAACACTCTAAGCCTGTAGCAGGGATAATGATGTATTAACAGGTGGGCTAGATGTGGGTGCAACAGATTGAACTGATTGATATGAATTCACAACCGTTTGCGGTCGTACATGCAAAATAGGCTGCCACTAACAAAAAATCATTCAAACATTAGGCTGACCATATAGCGATGAAGTACTATCAAAATGGGTGACCATAGGTTCCCCCCCAACATGAGGAGTATAATAAGATGGAATATATTTTTGTCCAAATGCTGGGATTCCAGTTGAGATTGCACTGGATGGAATACACCTAAATGGACAAGCTTGATATTGCACTGAAGATGTATATAAAGGATCAAGTCATTCAATACTCATTAGAGATGTACTAGATAGAATACTAGATGATGACGTGGGTGAATTCAATCAGTTTGAGGATGCACCAGAGAAGGTTCCAGATAAATATTGGTAACCAGGTGGGAAAAAAGGACCACCATATAGATATGACTCTGGTGATGTGGTGAACATCGACGAGGTAGAAACAGTAGATGTTGTTGCAACTATAACTAATGGTACTACCAAAGAAATTGACTCAACCATGGTCATATGACCTAATGTATGCCTTACAAGATCTATGGGAACTCGAATTGTCACTAGATCAAAGAAAGAAGTGTGAGGTGATTGAGGAAAAGACTCGTAAAAATAAATCTCCTCCCAAAAATGAGTTGGAGTTGAGGGTGCTTCATCTTGTGGTATTTCCTCAATCAAAATCAAACTAGGTGGAAGGATTTCATCGTTAGGCCTGAGATATATTTTAGGTGGTTGACTATGCGATATGAGAGACTCAATGACTACGATAGACTATGGAGCGACCGATACAGGGAAAATTCCAGTTGTTCAACTTCGGGATCTAGATGTTCTGGTAAAATAATGATGGGATCCGGATCAACTTCTAGTTGAACAACATCAGGTTCGAGAGGTATGGTCTCACTGATTGGATGGATCGTGTCCACAAGTAGCTGTGAGGATTCCATTTCGATGACAGTGGATGAACTAGGATGTGTAGAAATGACTCGAGAAAACTATAGTATATGTGATGAATATGACACACCAAAGGTACTAATGGTACTGGGTTCATTAGAACGATGTCGCCTTCACTGACCAGAAATGGCTTCCAGTGGTAAAGGCAGTTTAAGTGATATTCTACGCGAACGACGGGGAAAGGGATGTTATTATTCCATGATGACTGATTGATTTTATTAAAAAAAATAAAAAAAAATAAAAGGGTAATTCTAGGCAAAAGTTTTGCCAATTAATTGTGAACTTCAAAATACCTCCTAGCGAACCAAGAAGTACAGACGGGAAATCTCCATGAATGTTGTTTTCGGTGTATCACAAGTTCCAAGGCGGCTGACTCGGTTACCTATGGATGGATAGCAACCTAAATTTGTCCTCCAAAATATACTTGAAGGTACATGTAAGCCCAAGTCTGTATTAGCATTGTCTAATGTGAAACCACATAGTGAGAGCACCCCCTTATACTTTTCGTACTAGAACACTGCCCTATATACCCGAAGGTACGTGGAAGAGATTCAATATACTTGTGTATGTTGAGTGAGGTATCACATTTGGAATGTATCGTAGACAAGTTAGTGACAAATAATAGATACACATACAAATAATAGATTCTCAAGAGTTAAGGACTCCAACCCAAAAGGAAATTACTCAGACCCCTTAAGTTACTAGGAAGACCTAGGCCACTATTGGGGCTTCCGATCAGGCCATGGATACTGATGATTTGGAAATCGTCCCAGCATTTATGACCTCAAAGGTCATTTTAAAGATTGAAGAAATACCTCCCCTAGATGTATTCTATTGTCCCAAGCACATATCTATGATGAGGAGACAGAGGAAAAGGATAAGTATAGAACAAACCCAGGGTTTAGTTCCTAGAAATGCTTCTTTTTATGTCATCTAGAAATATCCCAAAAAAAACCTTCAGAGGAATTCACAAGGCTCTCAAAATTTTCAGGGGAATATGCCACTTCCACCATCGGTAAAGCCTCTAAAGTACAACAATTGATAAAAGGGAAAGATGGAAGGATACTACAACTGGAACAAGGCATGCTAAATGAAAAGAAAATTATTGAACAACACTAGAAAGCTTAGCTTACATAGCTTCAAAAAAACTTTAATTAGTTGAAGATTCAACATGAAGTTGGTCTGAAAAGTAAAGATGCATAGATTCAAGACCTTAAAAAAATATTAGAGCAGATGAAGATTAATCCTGAGATAGATTAATTCAAAAAGGAAGCACAAGAGAAAAATAATCTCCTTGCTCAAAAACAAGTTATCTTATAACAAAAATTGGAAATAATCAATGACTTATGTGAGTCAAGTGATTCACTAGTGAATCAACTATCCGATCTGAGGTCATATTATGATGAGATAGAAGAGAAAATTTCTGACTATAAATCTTGGCAGGACAACGTTAAAGGGACATTAGTTGATATCCCTATAATAGAAGTATCTCATAAATAAATTGTTTTCATATATTGGGAAATGAAGATAAAGTAAAAATAAATGGCCATCTTCGGTGCTAAAAATATCTCCAACAACCTCACTGAATCTGTTAGTGATAGTCTGTGATAGCTAAAATGGAGCACAATCACTAAGGAGAACTGGTCTCTCTTTCTCTTTGTTTACTTTCATTCAATACAGGGAGTCTAATTTAATTTCCTTTGTCAAATTCATTTATTAATTCCATGGAAATTGATTAATGGATGCCTTAGTCAGATTTTGCACAACACTCGAATAATGAGACCTTTGGTATTTTAAATAAAATGCTCGAAACTATGTTTGGACCCTTTCTTTGTATATTGTATTAAAAGGTAAATAACCCAACGCTCAACCCTTTATGAAAAATATCTATGTCTTAACCCTAAGACTATAAAACTCATCTATCTTCCGACTTAAGCACTTTAATACTATAACATATGGTTTGATAACTTTGAACAAATACGTAAGCGCTTATAATATATACAACCATTAGAATGGTTATTTCAACTCCGTATTAGAATTTTACTCGGGCCCACCATCAAACTCATTAAATAAAAATTTTCCAACACAAAAGCGTTGGGTCATGCCTTGGCTTAACCTCCTTGCACTTTATTGCTCAATTCCCGTCAGATCTATCACTCTCCATATCGGACAATCCTCGTCAATATCGAGTTTTTTCAAAGGCCGACGGTTAGCGTTCAAAAAAAATGTGAAATGGGTGGTTTCTGAGGGATGAGGTGTCCAAAATATATTGGATCACGTTTTTTTTTGTGGTTTCACCTTCGGACCAAAAGTGGTGCGAAATAAGTGGTATGGGTTTCCAAACCCACTTCTGGTAAATGAACAATGACAGCTCAAACTTCCACGCGAACTTATACCTTAAATCTGCCTTATCGTTCAATTAAACAACAAAACAACGCCTTCACTTCGACAGACATGGCTAATACTCCCTATATACACAAGGCCCAATTGTGGCTCGCTCTCCCAACCGAACTTCCCAAATCTTCACAGTGATTCACACCAACATTAGAATGGACTTCTGATACGATTGGCCTCTTCACATAAGGAAATTATACACTCAATACATACACAGAAAGAGTATATCCAAAAGCATTCAGGAACATAAGCATTCACACATAGACCAGGACTTAATTGATACCAATTGAACACACATAACTCAAGAGTTCGAAGGAATGAGTCCTTCGAGAATTTTTCCATAATGTCTAAATGAAATAACTCTGTAATTTTATTAAGCAGATATCAATCTCTCATAAACCAGTATTCTACTACAAAATCCCCCCTTCCACTATATCAGGGGTTATAATTTATAACTGTTACATGAATGTTTGGCTTCTCTCTGAGGACCGTTTTTATCCTTAACATAAAAAGGCCTAATTACATAATATTACTAAAATTCTATCAACAAAAAGCAACTAGACTGACACGAATGAACCTATTAGACTTCTACAATTACTGAACTAACTCTAACTGCTCTAAGTGCAACAGTCAGCTAAGGTATTGACACCTTGCTATTACATTCCAGAATAATTTTGAACTCTCCTAGCCACAACATGTGGACAATTCTCTCACATTTTTGGATAGTGTCCAATGCCCCTGCATCAGACTCCTGAGGGAAAATTTATTCATGGGCTCCTGTCCATGAGCTCTTTCACAAAATTGCCTAGCTTCTGCAACCTAGCTTCAGTCATCCAAGTAGCATCTTCATTTGGCTAGTCCTTCCACTTGATCAGATACTGGAAACACTCTTGTCCTCTAGTCCTTTTGAACATTTTCTTGTCCAAGATCTTCTCTGGTGGCTGTGTTGGAGGTAACTGTTTTACCCACTTAATCTATTCTTTATCTACTGGTCCTTCATTTGTGCCATCATCTTCATACCTGTACAAATCTGCAACATTAAATATGGGAGATATCCCAACATCAGGGGGAAATTCAATTTCATAAGCATTAGCAGAAAATTTTCTCAGTATCTTGCATGGCCCTATCTTCTTGAACTTCAATTTGTTATATTTCTTCTTTGGGAATCTTTCTTTCCTCAAGTGTGCCAAAACCAAATCTCCAACTTCAAAATTAACTTCTCTTCTGCTCAGATCTACTCTTCCCTATTAGGGCCTAAATCTACCTCAGGCTGAGAAAGGTAGGATCTAGAATAACATCACACCATGCTTAACTTGGTAGCTAGCCCTACCAGGTCAGGAGAGGGCTCTCTCCTTGTCAATCTCAGAAAATATGGCCAATGAAAGCTTGAGATGACTGATGTGATGAATGATTTTAGGCTAGTTATGTGTACAGAGGGGTTTGATTGAATTTGATGATGTTTTGTTGGCTCAAATGTGAAAAGCAGATTTGGGCCTAGGGAATGAGGCTCAGTTTTGCAGTGATCTCTATGGGGAAAGGTAGGCAAGTGATTTGGTACTTAAAATTGAGCAATATGGAGAGGTTTTAGACAGATGAGGTGTTGAAAAGGGCATGAAGAACTCAGGGATCCTTTTCAATCAGCTGAAAACATAGATAACTAAGCAAACCCTAGGTAGAGCACTGCACTTTCAATGTATTCTATATTTATCTTTGTTTGATTTATTTAAGATGAAATAAAGAGAGATGGCATACATAAAACACATGTAGACTTACAATTACAGAAGAAAACACAATACCAAAGCAAGATGCCACATGAATCCCATAAAGTGTTGCAAACCACTGGTCTATTCCTTAGCCAAACTGCTGAAATGAGTATAAAATAAGCTCCAAACTTTCCAAAAAATCCAACCATGCTAATGACTGAAATAACATAAGATATAGGCAAACAAAAACTCATCCTAGCCTCTAGGGGTTGAGCTCATGAGTTTAGGAGTTGTTCCATACTGGGAAAGTTTTTAGCATAAAGGATGAATCACCCCAGTAATATCTTCCAAGGTAAAGAATGACAGAGTATTATATCTGAATGTTAATGGTGAACAAAAATCAGATGCATATGAAGGCTAAATTTCTCACCTGGCGACTCCAACTTAATGTAAAAACTCCACTGGAGGACCGACTCTTCCCGCAGAAAAATGGAAGCCTGATCTTACACAAAGTTCAAGTATTCAAAGTGGAATGGTATTCAAGATCTAATCTGATTTCTTGTAAATTACTTCTTTGCTTTTCTTGAAGTTGTCCTGAAAGTCTTCCAGAATTTTCTGTATGATAAAGGTGATTGAAATCTTCATTCAAATTATCGAAAAAGTGTAAAAACTGAGTTTTCCTTTGACCTCGAGATCCACCCTTTTCCTAAACCCTATGATGAACATCTTCAGATTGATGGGCCTAAAGAGATCAAGACTAATCTTGTAGCTCCTGTATATACTCCTAGACCTTCCATAGTCCCCAATAGATATAAACCTCTCATCTTACCTCTTATACTCCATGCTTTCCCTGCAAATTATTACCTTTATTTGCCGAGGTTTGATGATGAATGTGGCAACATCAATGCTGAGCAACATGTGCAAAAGGTTGAGAATTTCCTAGACCTTTTTGAAGTTGATAAAGAAGATGTTAGTATTAGGATTTTTTCTCTTTCTTTGCAAGGCAAAGTCAAGAGTTGGTTCAAAACTCTGCCTGATGCGAGCATCTTAGATTTCTAGAAGTTTGTCAAAGTCTTCCTCAACAGATGGGTGGTTAAACAAAACCCTTTCCTGATTTTAGAAGAGTATGCCCAGTTGAAAAGAAAATTAGGGGAGACAGTGCAACAGTTTTTAGCCAGATTCAATCGAGTTTATTATTCGATACCTGTCAATATAAGACCTCCTCCCGGCTTAGCTGTTTTACATTACCCGGGTGCCTTTGATCTAGAAATGGAGTTTCAGTTGAGAGAAAAGAATTTAGCTACACTTGAGGAGATGTAGAACAATGCAGTATATGTAGAAGCTAATCTGTTGATTAGAAGAGAAAAGCTGAAGGAAGAAGAAAAGAAGAATGTTGCAGAGCACCTGACACCTTCAGAGGTAAAGCTTGACCTTTTAGTAAGGGCAGTGGAAAAAATGATGCGAAAAATCACTACAAGGAATGAATATGATGTTCAAGAACAAGTGGTTGATCTGAAACATGTTCTTTCTTATCCCAGTTCTCATATATCTAATAAAGATTTTTATTTAGAACATCTCAGAGATGAGAAATATTTTGATATGACTTGTATTCTTGATGATATGTTTTATGTTGATTATTTGCCAAAATCCGATCAATACGATGATGATGATTTTTTCCAAACACAAGCTAGTCTCACAGCACAATCAACTGCTGATTTGTGCGAGGAAGTTCTATTTCAACAGCTTGAAAACAGTAATCATCCGATGCATATCATCCAGGACAGTGATGAGGAAATTCTGGAAAATTGGGAAGTAAGTGAAGGATCTTTGCCTCTTTGTTTCGCTTCAATTCATTTTATCAAAGATAATTTTCATGCAATCAGAAAACAACAATCTCTCAGTTTTAATATTGAGGTTGAGACAGATAGTGAAATTCCTGGGCAAGTCATAAACGAGAAAATTTATCCTGAAACGACTGATGAAATCATTTGCGATATAAAATCCTCCCTAGCTCCAGATTTGCAACCACCACACACAATTGAAGGTCAGATTACAGATGAAGGCTTGGAAGCTGAAACATATGATCTAATGATGCAAGAGGATTCTGTACCCTTATGTTTTGAAGCATTTCAGTTCATGAAGCAGAATTTTCATAATATCTCAAAAGGAAAGGATGAACAACCTGTAGAATGTCATACCCTTTTCAAGTTTTTTATGATCCTATGGCTGATGTGTTAGATGATTTTTTCTGTAAAAGTCCTTCTCTATTGGCTAACCATGTGCCAGAAAAGAGCATTAACCATAACTTTATTCGACAACCAACTTCATTGTCTTGTTCAGCAGACGTTTCATTACTAAGCTCATATCAAGGTTTTCAGTCATATGAGGAGACTAATGAAGAAGACTTTTGTTTTGTTTGGGATCATCAGTAGAGATTGGTTATTCATGAAATTCATGATCCTTTTGTCAACTTGCTGCAATCATTAGAGAAAGACAACACAAATGTTAGGAAATTTTTAATATCAAGGTATGAATATTACCTGGAGCAGAACAGTGATGTATTAATTCAAATCAGTAGCTATTATTATGAAGACCCTTTCGCAGCATTCTTGAGGTCATCCAGTCAACTCATGCTTTGCAAGTTTATCAAGATTCAATTTGATTCCAAGTTTCCATGGGAGTTTCCTTTTAGTTCTTCCCTCTACTTGCTCATCAGAAAACAATTGGGGAGAATTCAAGTAGCAGCCAGGATGCTTACATGGTTGCATTGGTTGTTCCATTTCATTTGATCTGGTAGTGAAATAGAAAAATTAGAGTAGGTTTTGATGAATAAGTTCAATTATGAGCATCTTTTCCAGTCTATCAATTTTGTTTTAGTTTTGAGTCTTAGTTTTGAGTCAGATTTCAGTCCTGAAATTGAGTCAAGAGTTTGGTTTTAGTTTGTTGATGTTATTGATTCCATAGCCCAATGGACGAAGGCACTGCCTGCTTTCGTAGAGATCTGTAGTTCTTGGCACCTCCAAGGAGCTACCATCCCCATTGGAGCCAATGTTAGTGTCAGTATCTTCATCCCTCCGCCAGTGATCAAATTCTCTTGTTGCATTGCATGTTAGGTGTCTCGCTCAATCAGCTACATTACATTAGGATCATGGATCATCTGACGGTAGTGGCTTGTTTTACATTTTCCCTTATGCCCTTTACCTGCTAGTACATTTCCATTCATCTAGATCATCTGTAAGAGTCATTTTTAGAGTTTCCACTTTATTAGGTCTAGGGTTTTGTCAAAAAGGTCTTCAAAATGTTCAATAACAATCAACAGGCACATGAGGGAATCGAATAAAGTTTCAGTACCAATAAATTCCATAATCACATGCTTAGAGACTTATTTTTCCTCAAAGCCCTTTTTTGAGGAAAAATAGAGTATTCTATGTTTTCATGTATAAAATTTGATGTAATTTTAGTGGAAACCCTGGTCACCTTACCAAGCTTCAGCAAATCCATCCCCTGCAAGGAAAGCCAAAAAATCAAATCATTCAGTTCATCAAAGGTAAAAATGAAGTAAACTGCCCAAAAACAGAATTGAAAAAGTAAGTTACAATGCAAACATTATACAAGTGGGTTTTATGAGTGAAAAATAAAAAGCTCTTGTATACAAACTCATTGGTCATATTCAAAGAGCTCATTTGCATTCAAAGGAGAAAAATTGAGCAAGAGAAGGCCATGTTGGAGAAAGGGAGCAAGGTTGAAGCAAAACTATGCAAATTCAAGGGCACGGCGCATTGGGTTTGTGGCGTGGCGCATAGAGAAGGAGCAGCGCATTGGGCTGCCCTCCACAGTGTAAAAAATACACTGACGTGACACATATAGAAGGCGTGGCACGTTGGATTTGTGGCACAGCGCATAGAGCTGCAAGCCAGATTTCACCATAAACTCCCTCAAATTTCCAAATTTGCTCAATCCCATGGTGTGCAAGTAAGTCAAGATTCCTTCCATTGCTAGTGAAAAAGTTTTTCTTAAAATTTATGGTGGTTTAGTGTGATAAAACTCAAACCCTACCTCTTTGCATTTTTGGCTCAAAAAAAATTGCCTAGGGTTTGCATTTGTGTTTTTGCTACCAAGTCCACTCCATCACTCCCTCACTCTTTGACTCCTCCATTCATTTTTCACTTTCATCCACTCATTCCCTAATTCCCATATCCCTAACTCCCACTATCCCAAACCCTAGTTACAAATCTTAAACCCTAATTGTTGTCCCTAAGCCTACATACTATTCCCTAAATTCCCTATTCCCAAAAAACTTGTCCATATCATTCCCAAAACCCCTCATACCCTTTCCCTCCACAATCCCTCATACATTCTCATCCTAGGTAGCAGAAAACTAAAAACACCTTAAATATCTTAATACTCATCAAGAAAACTCACACATTAGAAAACATGGAGTTTGATCCCTCCTATGAACGAGATGAGGAGACACACAGTGATTCTCCTACAGAAATGCATGCACCAAGGAGACCTCACAAGGGTGGTAAACATATACGAGAGGAGCCTACCTCACTTGCCGAGCTGTAGGCCTGCCCTCTTGCTATCACATGATTTCAATACCAATCCTGTTATCAGTTCTGTGATATGGTTGAGAGAGTTCAATACCATAATGAGTTGGCCAGGTTGTTTGTGCTCCATCTTCAAAATGGCCAAGTCACACTAGCAGGTGTGACATTTACCTTGACACTGGAGTCCATTTCTCTAGCAATTGGCATTCCAAATGTCAGTGAGCAGTGGAAAAAAAGGCATTATATTGACATAGAACAGTATGAGCCTTGCATCAAGGCTGGTTATCAGAGACATCTCAGCAGAGTTTTTCCTTTCCGGTATCTGAAAGACTCATATGCTCCCTTGATGAAACTCATAATTAAGTATTTCAACTGTGAGGGCTGGTTTTATTGCCTATATGCTTATCACATAAGATTGTTGATGCACTTTAATAGGGTGAGAATGATGAATCTACCCTACTTTATTTGCCAGAACATTGAGAAGATGAGCACCTTAGTGCACAAGAAGACTCCCCAGCAGCAGTATAACAGCATATATCATTTTGCACTAATCAAGATTGTGGTCATGCATCAACTTGGTTTACAGAACATCTCATGGGAGGATTTCATTTCAAATGAGGTATTCACAGCTCCTCAAGTACCTCTAGTAGCTTTTCATGAGATAGGTGGGCCTTCACATCAACAAGAGCTTCATGAGACAAAAAATGCTAGTGTGCTAGTA
Organism: Pinus albicaulis; assembly: GCA_034641835.2. Classification (NCBI taxonomy): domain Eukaryota; kingdom Viridiplantae; phylum Streptophyta; class Pinopsida; order Pinales; family Pinaceae; genus Pinus; species Pinus albicaulis. Next base: position 91,258,237 of record CM076576.1, read on the forward strand.
TTTGTCACCTACCAAAAGGGCGCTAGAAGGTTGTTTGCAACACCAAAGCGAGTATTATCTCCACCCGTGGTGGAAGGGGTCTCATTTCCTCCATCAGCAGAGAAGGTACAGGATAAGGGCAAGTGGCCATTACATGACGAGGAGCCTTCATAAGGGAAGGAGACAGATTTCATTCTTATTCAGGATGATGAGACCGATTTGGGCTCACAAAGCTCAAAGCTTAAAGAGATCATTCAGGAGAAGCAAGAGGACATCCATGGTTTTTCTCTCAACCTATAAATAGATAAATGGATAATTAACTATATGGAGCAAATAAACAAGCATCTAGAAGATTAGAAAACCATTATGGAGTTGCAAAACATACGAGAAAACTGGCAAGCTGCCAAGAGGAGGAAAACCAAGTTGACACCACTTGAACAAGAAATTGAAGCTGATCGTGAATCTTGGCTTGAAAGGATAAAAATACATTTGTAAAATATGCTGGAGAAGTCCAAAAAAGAGAAAACGTGTTGAGGCACATGGCCTACCACTACTTGACGAGAAAAAAGGTTTGAAAAATAAGAATTAGGAACTTGAAAGCCAAGTTGAAGAAGGTATCAAAGAGGTGAAAAGAGCATGATAGACTTCAGATCTTGGCTAAGGCTTCCTTGGCCCAACACAGCTCTTAAGGGAGGACAGTCAGCCCAAATTTCAAAAAAACTGGGACTCTTTTTGTAATTTTTAAATTTTTGGCTCAAAAAATAGACTTTTCTGCCCAATGTGCCGCGCCACCTAGCACTCGCTTTTGATGGAGGCATCCTTTTGAGGAAAACTCAGCATATTTGGATTTTCATGAAAAAATATGCATGCTCACAAATGGCCAAGAAATTTTGACAGGTTTTGGGCTTCCAAAAAGGTCAAAAACACCCCAAAATTGACCTTTCTGCCCCTTTTTTGACACATAGGAAGCAGTCTTGGGAGAAATCAGTTTTGGAGGGGAAAATGGAAGCCAAATTCAAAAATTCCAGTTGTGATGGAAAGTAGACAGGTAGAATTTTCCAACAAGCCCACTTGGAGAAAATTTGGACACTGGGACAACCTAGAGAATCAGCTGCAAAAAGGCGCTACGCATAGGGAAATCAGCGCAGCGCATTGGAGGAAATTTGCTTAGTTTGACCAAAAATACTCTGTTTTTCGCTTAGTTTCTTGACAGTTTTACTTTTCTCCTTCTAATTGTCAAAATTATGATGTAATTTAATGTGACTTGATGGATTTTGATTTAATTATGCTGAATTTTCACTCATAGAGGTAAATTCATCCATGAAAAGGTAGTTTACAACTGAATGAATCATTTCCCTAGTTTTTAGAGGCAAGCTATTCCACTTCCTACTTTTTAGTTTCTCAATTTAGAATTTGTTGGAATAGCTCCTAAAATCATGACTTGACCCCTAGAGGCTAGAATGAGTTGTTTTTTGCCTATATCTTATGTTTTTTTAGTCATTAGCATGGTTGGATTTTTGGGAAAGCTTGGAACTTATTGTATACTCATTTCAGTAGTTTGGCTAAGGAATATACTAGTGGTTTGCATCACTTTATGGGATTCATGTGGCATATTTCTTTGGAATTGTGTTTTCTTCTGTAATTTTGAGTCTACATGTGTTTTATGTATGCCATATCTCTCTTTATTTCATATTAACTAAATCAAACAAAGATAATGGTAGAATACATTGAAAGTGCAATGCTCTACCTAGGGTTTGCTTAGTTATCTATGTTTTCAGCTGCTTGAAAAGGATCCCTAAGTTCTTCATGCCCTTCTCAACACCTCATCTATCTAAAACCTCTCCATCTCACTCAATTTTAAGTACTAAATCACTTGCCTACCTTTCCCCGTAGAGATCTCTGCAAAACGGAGCCTCATTCCCCAGGCCCAAATTTTCCTTTCACATTTGAGTCAAAAAAACATCATCAAATTCAATCAAACACCTCTGTGCACATACCTAGCCTAAAATCAGTCATCACATCGATCATCTCGAGCTTTCATTGACCATATTTTCTGAGATTGACAAGGAGAGAGCCCTCTCCTGACCTGATAGGGCTAGCTACCACGTTAAGCGTGGTATGATGTTATCCTAGATCCTACCTTTCTCAGCCTGAGGTAGATTTAGGATCTAACATGCCCTTGTATTTGATGTTGTTTCCTTGTAGCTTTTGTTTTACCTGCTCATGTATGGCTTGGATTTCTAAAGCAAATTCTTCTCCATCAGCACTCCTTAACTCTACCTTTCCCAAGTTTCTCAGTTTAGATATCCCTCTGGGGTGCATTCCATAAACAACATGGAATGGGCTATTTCATGTACTTATGTTTGGTGAATCATTGTATGCATACTCTACCTGTGGAAAAATATGATCCCACTGTTTGGGATGCTTTCCTGTAAGGCTTCTCAAAATATTTCCCAAACTTCTATTTACTACCTCAATTTTTCCATCAGTCTTAGGATGATAAGCTGAGCTGAAGCTCATATTGGTACCAATATTCTTCCACAATGTCCTCAAAAAATGGCCAATAAACCTGGTATCTCCATCTGAAACAATACTCTTGGGAAACCCATGCAATCTAACAAATTCTTTGAAAAACAAGTTAGCAACATGAGTAGCATAACTGGTTTTATAACATGGAATAAAATGTGCCATCTTGGAAAATATATCAACTACAACAAAGATTGCATCATTCCCTCTCTGTGTCTTTGGAAATACTAAAACAAAATCCATACTCACCATATCCCAAGGCCTGTCTGGAATAGGCAATGGAATGTACAATCCTGCATTCTGGCTTTTTCCTTTTGCATATTGACAAATTTTGCAATTCTTCACAAACTTTTCCACTTCAGTTCTCATCCTTGGCCAATAATAAAAATGGCTCATCTACTCATAAGTTTTATTAGTACCAAATTGTCCAGCAAGTCCACCACTATGCTTCTCTTTGATTAAATTCTCCCTCGTGGAACATTTTGGTACACACAATTGATTTCTTCTGAAAAATAAGTCCTCCTGCAAGAAGTAATCCAACCACTGGCTTCTATCAGTCGAAACAGGGTTACAACATTTCTTCAAATGCTTCTTTGAAATCTGAATCTGTTTTATAAAGTTCCTTAAGAAAATCAAATCCTACCACTTCAAATTGGTTTTCTTGAACAAGCATGTTTCTCCTACTCAAGGCATCAACTACCTTATTTGCTTGGCCACTTATATGCTTCAAAACAAAATTAAAACTCTGGAGATATTCAATCCATTTGGCATGTTTATGATTCAACTTAGGCTACTGCATAATATACTTTAAAGCATGATTATCTGAATAAAGCACAAATTCTTTAGACATTAAATAATGCCTCCACTTCTTCAATGCCTGCACAATTGCATAAAATTATTTTTCATAAGAGGAATACTTTCTCCTTGTCTCATTCAGCTTCTCACTGAAGTATGCTACAGGCCTATCATCTTGACTCAACACAGCTCCAATAGATTCTCCACTGGCATCACACTTCACTTGAAATGGTTTGTTAAAATTAGGCAAAACTAGAACATGTTTTTCAGTTATCTTCTGTTTCAAAATATTAAAATTATTTTCTGCTTCAGCAGTCCATTTGAAAGGTTGTTTGTCCTTCTTTATAGTCTCAATGATGGGTGCATTAATCTTGCTAGAATTCCTTATGAATTTTCTGTAAAAATTGGCAAGTCCATGGAAACTTCTTACCTCAAAAACACTTCTTGGTGAAGGCCATTCCACAATTTCCTTGACCTTCTTTGGATCCATCTTCAGTCCTTCAGCAGAAACAACAAAACCCAGATATACCAGCTCCTCTTTCATGAATGAACACTTATTTAAATTTATCAACAACTTCTCTTGATGTAACTTCTTTAGGACATAATTAAGATGCCTTAAATTTTCCTCCTTTGTTTTGCTAAAATCTAATATGTCATCCAGATACACTATTAAAAATTTACCAATAAGCTCCCTTAACACTTCATTCATGAGCCTCATAAAAGTACTAGGTGAATTTGTTAACCAAAAAGGCATTACCAACCACTCATGCAGTCCTTCATTTGTTTTAAAGGCTATTTTCCATTCATCACCCTCATTTATCCTAATATGATGATATCCAATTTTCAAATCCAATTTTGAAAAATATTTTGCTCCACTCAAACAGTCCATTAAATCTTCAGTCCTAGGCAAAGGAAATCTATACCTGATTTTTATCTTGTTGATTGCTCTTGAATCAGTGCACATTCTTCATCCTCCATATTTCTTTGGGCTCAACACTGCAAGTACTACACATGGACTCAAGCTTTCTCTAATCAGACCCTTGTCAACCAATTCCTGCACTTGCTTCCTAATTTCTTCATTCTTTGTGGGAGTCATTCTGTAGGCTTCTTTGTTTAGCAGATTTGATCCTGGAATCAAATATATTTGATGGCTGATTTTTCTTACAAGTGGCAGTTCATCAGGAAAATCATCCACAACAATATTACAATAATTGTCTAGCATTTCTTGAATTTCAATTGGCAAATCAAAAATTTTGGTGGAAGTAAGTACTATTTTAGGCTTGCAAACTAAAGCAAAATTCACCTCTTCTTCTTCAAAATACTGTAAGTACTCCTTCCCACTCATCAATAAAGTCTTTGGATTAGACTTTCTACTTGATGGTTCTCTTTCCTCCATGGGTATCAATGTGTGATGCACTTCATCCTTGAAGAACTTGTAAGTGTTCTTCTTACCATCATGTACTGCTGCTCTGTCATACTGCCAAGGTCTGCCCAGCAGTATGTGACACACATCCATAGGCATCACATCACACATGACCTTGTCTTTGTAGCTACCCATCTGCAACTCTATCTCACATTGCTCCTTCACAATCAGCTGGTGTCCTTTATGAATCCATGACACCTTGTAGGGAGTTGGATTCTCCCTTGTCTTCAGCTTTAATTTCTCTATCACCTCTGTAGAGATGAGATTGTCTGTGCTGCCACTATCAATGACCAACTGACAGCATTTCCCTTGGACTTTGCACACACTCCTAAACAAAATCTTCCTCTGTGCTGGCTCAACAAATTCTTTTTCTTGCTTCAAAAGGACCTTATTGACCACCAAAGATTCTCCCTTATTTGGCAGAATTTCCTCTTCTGTTTCAGATAGCCTTGCTACCTCTTCTCCAGCCTGAGCAAAAATTGCATTTCTCTGGCCTGTGCCCACATTCTTTGGGCATTCATAGTGTTTATGTCCCACTTGGTGACATCTATAACACCTCACTTCTCTTCCCCTGTTTCTGCCTCCTCTTCCTCTGTAGGAAACCCTTCTACCCCTTGCATCACCCTCTGTGGATGCATTCTGAGGTGAGCTACTGCTAGCTCCATCTCTAGGTGTTGTAGACCTTCCTCTACCACCCTGACTTCCCTTTCCTTTGAAATTACCTCTTCCTTTGGCAGATTGCTTTCTCAGGAGTTTCTCTTCAGCTTTCAAGGCCATTTGATAAGCCTCTTCAACTGTCTTAGGAGATAGAATACCTGTCTCATCTTGGATCTCCAACTTGAGACCATTCACATACCTGGAAACCTTCTCTGTTGTGTCCTGGAATTGTCAAACTCTTATACTTACTCTATAAAAATCTTTTGTGTTTTATTTCACTGTCAGTAACCTCTATCTCAGATTCTGAATTTGTCTAAACAATGTAAGCTAATAATCATTGGGAAAAAAATTACCTCTCAGTTTTGCCACCATTTTGATCCAAATTTTGATTGGTTGTTTACCAAATCTCCTTCTCTCTACTTGCACTCCATCCCACCAAAGTGTTGCATGTCCCTTCAACTTTGTCACTGAAAACCTGACTTTTTTGTCTTCACCCATCTCTTCATAATCAAAACATTGTTCATCTCATTGATCCAGTCTATCAATTCCTCTGGATTCAACCCTCTTGCAAATCTTGACACTTCAAGTCTAGGCTTGAATGTAGACCCCAGAATAGATTTAAAGAGTCTCAGCTCAGGAGGAATCTCAACATTCTCTCCCACTTCTTCAGTTTCAGGTTCAGTGACATCCTCAGGATCTCTTGGGTGTCCCAATTCCACCACATCCAATCTGGCTTGGACCCTCTGCAAGGTCTCTAATACTTCTGCATTGGAAAATGGCCTGCCTCTTCTTCTACCAGCACCTCTGGAAACTCGGATAGCCATGTTGGAATTCTTCTTCTGGTTCTTGGAAGTCAGTTCAGTCTCTGTAAATGTCTTGAAATCTGCTTTGATACCACAAATGATAGCTAAAATGGAGTACAGGCGCTAAGGAGAGCTGGTCTCTCTTTTCTCTGTGTTTAATTTCATTCAATATAGGGAGTCTACTTTAATTTCCTTTGTCAAATTCATTTATCAATTCCATGGAAATTGATTAATGGATGCCTTAGTCAGATTTTTCACAACACCTGAATAATGAGACCTTTGGTATTTTAAATAAAATGCCCAAAACTATATTTGGACCCTTTCTTTGTATATTGTATTAAAAGGTAAATAACCTGATGCTCAACCCTTTATGAACAATATCTAAGTCTTAACCCTAAGACTATAAAACTCATCTATCTTCCGACTTAAGCACTTTAATACTATAACATATGGTTTGATAACTTTGAACAAATACGCAAGCGCTTATAATATATACAACCATTAGAATGATTATTTCAACTCCGTATTAGACTTTTACTCGGGCCCACCATCAAACTCATTAAATAAACATTTTCCAACACAAAATCATCGGGTCATACCTTGGCTTAAATTCCTTGCACTTCACTATGTGATTCTCGTCAGATCTATAACTCTCCAGATCAGACAATCCTCATCAATATCGCATTTTTTCAAAGGCCGACGGTTAGCATTCCAAAAAAACGTGAAATGGGTGTTTTTTGAGGTATGAAACATCCAAAATATATTGGATCACATTTATTTTTCGTGGTTTCACCTCTAGACGAAAAGTGGTGCGAAATAAGTGGTATGGGTTTCCAAACCTGTTTCTGGTAAATGAATAGTGATGGCTCGAACTTCCATGCAAACTTACTTATTTCTTCAACCCGCCTCATCATTCAATTAAACAAAAAAACAACAACTTCACTTCAATAGATAGGGCTAATACTCCCTGTATACATAGGGCTCGACCGTGGCTCGCTCTCCCAACCGAACTTCCCAAATCTTCACAGTGATTCACACCAACATCATAATGGACTTCTGATACGATTGGCCTCTTCGCAGAAGACAATTATACACTCAATACATACACAGAAAGATTATATCCAAAAGCATTCAGGAACATAAGCATTCACATAGAGACCAGGACTTAATTACTACCAATTGAACACACAGAACTCAAGAGTTCGAAGGAATGAGTCCTTCATGAATTTTTCCATAATGTCTGAATGAAATAACTCTGTAATTTTATTAAACACATATCAATCTCTCATAAACCAGTATTCTACTACAAAATCCCCCCTTCCACTATATCAGGGGTTATAATTTATAAATGTTACATGACTGTTCAACTTCTCTCTGAGGACCATTTTTATCCTTAACATAAAAAGTCCTAATTACATAATATTTCTAAAATTCTATCAACAAAGAAACTAGACTGACACGAATGAACCTATTCGACTTCTATAGTTACTAAACTAACTCTAACTTATCTAAGTGAAATAGTCAGCTAAGGTATTGACACCTTGCTGTTACATTCCAGAATAATTCTGAAGTCTCCTAGCCACAACATGTGGACAATTCTCTCACATTGTTGGCTAGTGTCTAATGCCCCTGCATCAGTCTGCTACAGGAAAATTTAATTCAGGAATGCCCTGAGGGAACTTTACCTGATGTGAAAGTATTTACAAAGGCATGGAAATATTTGTCTAAGAAAAAAATTTGAAAGTATTAAGAATTTATCTAAGGTTAATCTTGAATTCCATTGAAAATTATTGGTCAAACCTTACAACCATTGGCTTATGCTGAAATGTAGTTCCATTACAGCCACTCACTTCCTTCCAGCACTTAAAAATGTAATTTTCATGGGAAAAATTCGCAACCAGCTATGACAGATCTATGTGAGCTATGGTAACGAATGGGAGAGAAGTCATAATATCATCCATGATAATATTGTTACAAACAATCCTATTATTGTCCTTTGTTTTATTTTAAGGGTGGTTTGTTTAAACCACGTTAGTATTTTATGTCACCTTGATTTATTTTTGTTTTGAAAAAAACTATAAAATCTCCTTCATTGTAATATGTACTGGGTTCTAAATTTTTGTAAGAAAGCTTCTAAGTTTTCACTATTGTAACTGTGAACGAGAGAGCCGAGCCAATACTATTTCTCTCATGAGAAAATTTCTCATATATCAGGCACTATTATCTGTCTTATGTTGCTTTTTTTAATGATATTAATGGTCATTTAATTTTTTTTATCATATATATGTTTCATAAACAATCATGCATTATCACTATTTAAGTGTTGCAATATTTTCCATATATGCATAAACAATGAGATATTTTATGTGATATGTTCTATAAACTAATTTAGTTAACTATTTAATTAAATCACTTATCTTGATCTATTTTCACTTCATATATGATTTGATGATCTAAATTGTCTTATTTTATATGATATATTTTTAAAAGTCACATATAGAGAGAGAATTGTCACGGGATACATATAGTTTAATTCTATTTGTTTTTCTGTCATTAGTTTTAATTACATTATAATCTTCACACTTCTATATCCCATCCATCCATATATTTTTAAAGGGAAATTGGTCCCATTACCCCTAGTCGGAGCCACCACTCCAAACGATAAAGGAGCTACTTTAAGTTCCCGACCAGGTGGCTTTCCCCGATTTTGAGGCAGATATTTTTAAGCCTACAACAAAACCTTGTATTTCATGACAAATCCAAGTACATTTAAATCAAATATAATTTCGTTTGAGACATGATAAAAAGTGGAGTAGTGAGACTCTGCCATATTTAGGCTGATGAGAATATTGTTGACATACTTACCAAAGCACTACCTACGAAGAAATTTCTAGTCTTCAAAGATATGCTTAGATTAAGGGATGTACCCCTTCTGGGTCTGGGACCTATTTGATAAAGAACACTAAGATGTGTGCTCTTCCCCCTTGGTTGATTTCCCAGGGATGATGGACCTCCAATCAAAAGTATGCCCCAGTCATGCATCTCTTTTCCCACCCATCTGGCCAATGGGTGTTGGCTATTTGAGATTGGATTGTGAACCTTACTATTCATGTTAAGTAGTATCTCGTGTTGGAAACTACATCACTACTAAGGGGGGGGAGGGGGGGGGGGGGGTGAATCGATAGTGAGAGCACTTATGATTTTTTCTCCAACTAATTATTCATTAAACCATGCATAAGCTGAAACACAAAAGCATAGATTAGAGCATCCAATATAAACATGAAACTATAAAAGAAATAAAAAAAAAATGGACATAGATATTTCTGGTGGAAAACCCTCTCTAGGGAAGAAATCCACCCGTTGTTGTTGTGTTGCTCAAATATTCTATCATGTCAAACTATTCTTTACATAGAGATTCAAAAGGCTACTTTCAAATGGATACTCTTTCTCATGTGTATCTATGTACTACCATCTGTTGAAGGCCACCACAATCAATAATCCTCACCTAATTACTCTTGAATTATTAATTGACTCTACATACTATGATCCGCTAGAAGCCACCACAACCAGTGAACCTTGCCCAATTTCTACTGAATTATCCAACCACCATTGGATTGAGAAAGGTTCTCACTTATATTTAGTTCATCATAGTCCTCCATCTCCACTCCTTTATGTGGTTCTCATTTCATACATTTTCATACTAGAACCAAGAACTACTCAATATGAGCACTACAACAACATACAATCAAAGCATAGAATGAAAAAACAAAATCTCCACCCTCCAAATACACCACAAAATGAAAAATAATCTCTCCACAGACTTTTACCAATCTAGACTTCACCTTCTCACTCACTGCACAAATATGATGGATCGAACATTCCAGTATCTGCTGCTACTGTTACACCAATTTTTAGTCATCTAACCTATTACTATAAGATGGACCAATTACACCATGTAAGACCAATTTTACCCTAGTAAAATTGCTTTCACTATGAAAAATAACTTAGTAATCCATAATTTATTAAGTTTTTTATGGTCTAAATAGGAAACCCTGCAAGGAAATATTGAATAAATCCCTATTTTTTTTGTTTTCCTCAAGGGATAACCCAAAATAGGAAATTAATTAGATAAATCACTAGATATTCTTGGTCATATTCTTGGTCATATTCAACCCAAAATAGGAAATTAATTAGATAAATCACTATGTATCTCATTATTTTCTAGGAATAATTGTTTAAAACATTATTTAAATAATATTCCTTGTTAAATTTGACTAAATCATTTATAAATAATTGAACAAATCACTATTTGTTTAATTATTACTCAACCATATTCTTAAAATAATAAATAAATCATTTATTTATTTATTATTTACAAATAAAGGGATTTGACCAAATTCAAATTCCTTTTCCCTCCAACAAAAATAACAAAATTTTCCATAAAAGTTGGATCTAGATTTGGTTAATAATATTTCAATTATGCACCAATATCTAGAATAACTCAATATTTTGTTATAAATAGCAGGGTTTTTCCATTCATTCACTACCTTATGTTGCCTAAGATCACTTTGGATCTATACTTTTGGTTTGACTTTGATCCTCCATCATTGTCATACTTTTCTACCTTTTTGTTTGTGAGCTCTCTTTGAGTTCCATTTTTGTTTGGGTTTTCTACACCGTCAAGAGAGAGAGCTCTTAGATTTGAAGCGCTAAGGACATCCAAGAACCCATCCCATTAAGCGGGACTAGTAACATCTTTCTATGTTCCCTTCCTAGGTTTTATAATACAAAATTTCTTTAAAAATACTCTTGTATTGTCTATTGGATGCATGGAGAAACTCTTGTTTTTATTTGTTGTTTAATTTCTTTAAATGCATAGATATAGGTTTTGTAGCTGTTAAACACACACATGATGGATGAGAAAGTAAACACACACAAAGGGAAAGATAGGCATGAGTTTCCATTCTATTACTCATAGATGTACATTTATATTACATTGATGTGACTCTTGGATTCTGCATTCCAAGGTCACTTGGACTCCATTTGTGACTATTCGCCTTCCACACCTACCCATAGAGGATTAGGTGTCCAACATTCCCCCCCTTAATCTGAATGGTTATGTGTGAGTCAAAGAAGAGAGTTGTAATACAAATCTGCAAATTATGCATGGAAGCACTTAGGTTGAATCAACTCTCTAAAATGTTGGCATAAAGAGGTGGTTTAGGGATGACCACCAACACTAGAACGCAATGCTTATTGCAGTTCTTGAAACTCTTCCAAATCTGGAGAGAAGCTGAGGGCTTCTGCTAGAGGAAGTGTCCCTCATATTTGAAGAGGGAGACCTTAAACTTAGAAGAATGGAGGTCTACAAACTGTGATGGTTTAAGGATAACCACCAACATTGGAATGCTTAATGCATTTCCCAGAACTCTACCAAATTTGGCAAGAAGATGAAGTCTTCTGCTAGAGGAAGTGCTCCGAAGAGGAAGAATATGAACCTCACATGGATGGTTTAAGGTTTTCCACCAACCAAAGGCATGCTCATGGGAATCCATGTCTCTGGCTACAACTCTGAATCTGGAATGACAAATTGTGGCTCAGGCTCACTTGAACTGCTGTGTCTCTAGATACAACTTTGAATATGGAATGAGATATTGTGGCTCAGGCTTGCTTGATGTGGCTTCAAAGCTTGTAGATGACCACCATTTCCCCCTTGTCAGGTATAAGGTGAGATGATGGTGAAAACTCAACTGCAAGTTTGCTCAATATTTTAGAACAAGTTTTGACATGTGACTTAAAGATCTTCTTGCCTATTGATGCCCATTGCCATGAAGCGATCCATCCAAGATGAATCTTTGTTCTTGCAGGAGGATTTTTTCTAAAGCATCTGTGTGAAGAGTGGGTGTGCCGATCACAGTGCTTGCATGGGTGAAGATCGAAACAATGATATTTCATATCGCCAACTCGATCACAATGTTGGCATTTTACAACTTGTTGTTGCTGCTTTGGAAGAGGAGTAGGATCTGGAACAGCTACAGGTGAACTGTCATAAAGAAATCCGTAACTCTGAAATTTGATGGGCTTGGAGTAGTTTGAAATATGAAAGGACAACTCCTTATCATATCCAAGACCTATTCTGTGCTTGTTGTGGACAAGCTATTCCCAAGGTTTGATGATGGGCTTGGGAGGTGTTGGCTAGATTTTTTCTTCTTCCTGCAAATATGTGCTTAAAATGGGTACTATGTCTGCAATTTCTTGTTGCTGATGGGAGTCTATCTCAATGTTATAAACAAGAAAAAGTTTAGAATGATGACTCTGTTGCTGTAATTCTTCTTGCTGAAGCTCTAACTGAAGCTGCAAAAATTCAATCTTCTCATGTGCATTTTGCAGACAGACTTTAATGTCGAAAAGAGTGTCTTTACTGATTTGGATTGTATTATGAACAATAGAGAGAATTAGAGTGTTTAATAAATCTAAAAAATCATCAAGTCTCACCATCTCAGCAAATAAAGGGTGATGGATTTTACCATAAATGAACTTGTAAAGACAGATAGATGTAATTGTTATATCACTACAATTGAGTAGCGTGATATGAAAAAACTAGTGAAAGTTATTTCAATGGAGAATTAAGTGAATTTCAAAATTTTCTCCCAACACTTATACCATAAAAGAAATGGGCCACCTGGGACTTGTATCCTTTCTCTATACAGTGAAAGAGAAATCAATATGATTGAATGGTTCTTATATAACAAGTAATTCAAAAACATTTCAACTCGGCATATATTTAAGCTAAAAATTGCGTCAATTTGAGCTCAATCATTGTTTCTCAAAACAATGTTAGTATAAATATCTTCAATTCATACCAAACGTATCAACCAATGAAAAAAATTCATGTACCAATGATATTCAGTCTTCACTTCACCACATTTTACAGCTTCATCGCATGGATACTCAAGCGTAGAGAAACTGTATTACATGCAACATTTCCTCCCATGCATTAAAAAAAAAATCTACACAACAAGAACAACATCATCTGTCAGATTCGCGGTCTCATAACGACTAACTACATCACCAAAATTAATAAATATGGAGCGGCAGACAGTGGGAGTATTTGCATCATGTTAATTGCGCGATTGTCTCATCTCCTCGGGCTTTCAAGAATCCCTCAACAACATTGGAAGCTACCTTCTCCCTCTATCCTTTCGGTAATACCGCAACACTATAAGCATTGGTTGGGGGATTTCATAAGATTTAGGAGGGCGCTCTTCCATTCAACTTCATTTAAGCTTCAATTGGTGTCGCATATGGAGGAGATAAGGCAAGAGATTCTGGAAGCTAAAGTTATCGAATGTGTCATGGACAATCCCAATACTCATTTAACAATTCATAAATTCTACAAGTACAGACGAATCAACTCAAGTAATGAAGTATTGCTTCGTGATTTGTGAGGAAGCCCAAATTATATTGAATTCTGTTTCGATCCATATGGTCTCAGTTTAAGGGAATACTTCACGAACCCCACATTAATAATACTGATTATGACAGATCCTGACACTATCAGAGGGGAGTATTTGCACTGGATGGTTACCACCTCCCTTACCATCGAAAATTATCGAGTCATTTGGCAGGATATGGTTTCGTATGAAGCTCCAACATCCATTGTTACCTGCATGTTAGTTTTCACATTGTTCAAACGAAACGAATCTCCCAATTTGGTTCCCAACTTGTGGGATAACTTCAGTACCACACGTTTTGTGGAGGCCAAATAAAAGACGAAGCAGTTGCATATGGAGGGGAGCACTAGTGATGGAGGGAGACCTGAGAAGTATGGAGAGGAGCATAGGATAAGGAACTATGCATAGGTTGAGAGAGAAGTGTGTAAATTTTGGCAGAGAGTAGATGAAATGCAAAAAGTCATTGTAATGAAGGGATTGGAACGAAGGGATTGGAACAATTGAGAAGCGAGACACCTATCTCCTCATCCATTACTCTCTATCCCAGATGTCGAGAGTGGAGGTGCGAGCAGGCAGCATGGTGCCGGAGTAGTGGAAGCGGGAAGTTGTGATGGGCAACAATAGGTGGGAGGTCACGTAGGGACAAAGGATTCAGTGGCCATGGCACGAAGGACACATTGTAACCATAAAAAATAAATGAAGCGTTGCAATGGAGGATGTACCATTGGACGTGAAGTTTATGATAGGAATGCAGAACAAGAGCAACACTTGGACAGAATGAGCCAATGGCAGCATGAGGAGAGTTGTTGCAAAGCTGCGATAGAGAGTGAGAAGGCCCACCAATGGACCTCGGCCTGGAGCCTACGGCAGTGAGGATTAGGCAGCGTAGGCGAGCAGGCAGTGTGGCTACAAGAGGTGTGAGAGGAAGTTGCAGTGAGGCAGTGTTTGAGGAGCCAACAGTGTGAGGTGCAGGACCAGAACGTTTTTATTCAGATAGCCATTGCATTGTTAGCTCTAAATTTAGAGCTAAGAAATGACACTTGGAACTTTTACTGGGCACAACAGCACATGCAGAGCGTTAGGCTAGGTGCATAGTGAGGAGGAGCATCTTGCACACCCAATTGAGAATGGAAACACAATAGTAGATGGTAGAGCTAAAACACACACAAATTCCAAAAAACTAGAGGCTCTCACACAAGATTGGGCAGATTAGGAAGGTATTGACTCTGATTGGGCAGGTTAGGAAGGTACCCACTTTGATACCATGTTAAACACACACATGGTGGACGATAAAGTAAACACACACAAAGGGAAAGATAGGCGTGAGTTTCCATTCTATTACTCATAGATGTACATTTATATTACATTGATGTGATTCTTGGATTCCGCATTCCAAGGTCACTTGGAATCCATTTGTGACTATTCGCCTTCCACACCTACCCATATAGGATTAGGTGTCCAACAGTAGCATTTATTCTGATCAACTAACTGCAAATCTAAGGAAATTGACAACCATATTTGATGTTAGGGATGTTTGTTATGCACAATTAAAGTGAGTTTTTTTCGTACGCTTGCGATTAGAATTCACACTAACAATTAGTGACTCCACAAGGGTTTATAATTATGACTGTTGCCATTTTTCAGATCCCTACATGACCAGATGCTTCAACCCCTAGGGTTTTTCTTCAACTTCTTGTTTTTATTTTCTTGATGTTGTTTTTAACCTTCGAAACCCTAAAATAGTAAAAATTCAAACTTCTGTGTGTTTTTGGGCCTATTGTACAGGTGACAGGTATCAGCCATAGCTGAGACGACACATTTTTCTGAAACCTTCTCTTAAGATGGTTGGAAGTGAAGGTCACACTTTTTGGGCCAAAACCTGCGACCTCAGCTCTTAGGTAATAGACAACTGCTAGAAAACTGTGACCTCACTGGAAAACAGGTCAGAAACTCTGACCTGAACTTTTTGTAGGAATTTTTCTATGATTTTTATAGGTTTTTCTGGGCTACTGTTCAGGGTTCTCTAACCTTCCTCTCCACCCATCTTGGACCTGCACTTGCTATGTTTTACTCGTCGAAGTAGGAACCAAGCCCCTTAAGGCTTTAGTACGCTTCCACCTTTTTAGGAGGAGTTTAGCTGAAGCAGTTCGTTTGAGATTTTAGTGTGTTCAACCATTTTTTAGATTTGATCCTATACTTTCAAATCCATTTTATATTGGTTATTCATCCATCCAAAACACCTCTTTTCAGTTTTTTTTGGTCCTTCTCTAGGGTCCCCTCTGTTTACCTTCAGGTTGTAGCCTTTCGCCACCTCATTTGCAACACTTTTCCTCTGGTTTTTTTGTTGTTTTCTGCACCTATTTCTAGAAAAACTTACCTTTAGATCCCTATCCCTCCTGACTTTAGATCCATTGGCCATTTTGTGTGTTTTGACAGGATTTTTCCCACCCATAGACTAGTTGTTGGGAAGCCCTCTTCCTTGGGTTTAAATTGATGCATCTTTAGCTGTTTATTTTCTGTCATATTCACTTTACTTTACTGTTATTTTCAGATTAATTTACTGTTATATAACACCTTTTTCATTTTTTCTCTACACACATCTAGGTTTAATTAAAATTAACTTACTTATCACATACACGCACACCCTAAGTGAAGAGCGTCTGGTTGGTCTCTCTTCCTGCACCTCCTTGCCCTTGTTGGTCTCTCTTCTTTCTGTGATCTGTGTCTGTTTTCCATCATTGCACCCCCAAGGAATTTATCCCTGATACTTCTTGGCCTTCATCCTTAGTTTCCGTTATAAAGACTTAATCCTCCGTGTAGGGTTCGAGTTAGTCCTCCACTGAGTCCCCTTTCTGACTCTACTTCTGGTTCATCAGTTTCCCCTTATGGTTCTCTCCATGGTTCTCCTCCTGTCAAATTCACCATTTCTAGTTCAATACCTAACACTGGTGGTAGCCATGGCCCTAATGCTGGGAATACTACCAATGGGACCAAAACAGGAACTATCCCGGCTTGTAACATCCCAAAAGGGAGAATGTAGTAATACTAAAACACAATACAGGAACTGCAACAAAGTAAAAAAGAAATCTAAATACACATAAAAATGCACAGAAATAGCAGAGCCATTTTATTATATAGGAGGCAAAAAATAAAGTACAATAGTGCTCAAAATATGAGACTCTCAAGCCAAAAGGATGGCCTGGAATGGCCCTGCAATGATCCCACAAGAGGGACTGTGTAACTGCTAAACTGCTAGAAGGTAAACTGTGTTGTCGCTACTACAACTGTTGGGACTGCAACTGCCTAAAAGATAGAAAGTTAGATCTAGGAAAAATGGGAGCTCCGATGATGCTGAAAATGTATATCAGGGCTCAATGATGGATTCCGAAGATAACCCGGAAAGGGTTTCTCAGATCTATCAATATAATAAAACCACCCTCTTAGGGCTTCACATATATGCTGTTGGGAAAGCAGATTTGAAGATAGATCTAATGATATTATGGTTGCAATGATGCACAATTAGATCTATGGCAGAAGGGTTGATCCCTTCTCTAGATCCTTGGGCCAAAAGCTCAAGATCTAGCTCCTCCAATCTCCTCCACTGAAAATAGTTTATGGATGAACAACAGTTTCATAAAATTGTGCTGTAAAAGAGGGAGGCTCAATAGACTACTGCTAGATGTGTCAAATCAGCTCATCAGTGATGGAAATAATAGATCCAATGTGAAGGGATGATCCCTCACAGCATTTCCAGCTGAAATACTGGAAACTTCCTTCCTCCAATATATCTATAGCACTCGACTGCGCAATCCTTGAAGGGACTGCTGCTACATGGAGGTAAAACCCAATGGCCTGAATGCCAGATATAGATCTGCTACTCCTAGAAGACTGAATGTGAAGAACAAAGTGGTATGAATCCTCCACTGGTTTCCTAGCTGAATGCTAGAAACAACCTCCTGAATATGGCACCAATTCCTGATAAGGAATGAATTACAACTCTCTTTCAAGAGCTACTCAATGAAAGAGGAGGGATTCTCACTTGGGAACACCTTGTGCTAAACAACACTGCAACCTCTGCTAAACATCCCAAGCCTGCATGGAAATGTCCTAAGACAAATCTACATCAAAACAAATAAAGAAATGAATAATCCAAATCATGCCTTCCAATTTTCCTTCACCTTCATTATATAGATATGAGCCTTCCTTAGCCTAGGCCAACTCCAAAACTTCACTGTACATGTGGGCATAAGTCTCCATGGTTGACTCCATTGTTTCTCCATGTCCTCCATCATGTTCACATGGGGTGATCTACCTCTCCATCATGTGTTCATTAAGCATTACTTCCTCCACTATCTTATCATAAATTCTTTATGATCTTCTTGAATGCACTATGATCTCAGTTGACGTTATCAAAGATCCTCATGATTTTATATTTAAGATCCATGATCTTATTTGACTGTTTCATCCTCCATAATCTATCTCATAAATGAGACATGATCTCCATTAATGGAGCTGCTCCACTACTCCATGATTTTAGATCTATGCTTAACTAAGCCACATTCACACATAATAAGTGGATATTTATTCATTTTGAGGATTAGGGGTCCCTCCACCCTTTTATTTATTTAATTTATTAAGAAAAACAAGAACTCTAATATTCCAAATATCATGTGAAAATTTGGGAGTATTACATTCCTCCTAGCAAAATGTTGCTTGTCCTCAAGCAACTCCAAAAGTAGATGCAAAAGCCATCTATCCCCTCCAAATGACATCCACATAAGGAAGGCCTCCTCTATTTGCTGCAATGTGTTATTCCTGTTTGGTTCCAAATTTGTCTTTCAAGAATGTATAGAATGACCTCCATTCTTTCTGTAGTAAGTGCCAAGTGACAACCATATGCTATCCAACATCATCATTAATACACGAGGTACATAAAATAAAGTAGTTCTTCCCATAAAGGAAAGGTCCCATCTCATAAGGTATTTATTAATCCCATGTTTCATGAAGTATATCGAGCATTGACATGCTCTCATCCATAGCCCTGTTGGCCTTGTTGGATCCAAGCATCATCCCAACATTATGCAAAAGAGAAAATAGAGATATATGGGTAGACAAAGATGTCAAACCATATTCTCCCAATAGTAACCATCGGAGTAAGGCCCTTTACTTCCATCCTCCATCTCCCCCATGCAAGATGGATAAGCCAAACACCCCCAAAAGCAACCAAAGCAACAAGAGATCTTGCTTCATTCTCTTCTCCTCATATTCATCATGGAGTAAAGACATGTTGATAGACATGTGGGATGTCACATCAGCTCCATACAAGTGAGCACCATTGACACACCTTGTGAGAGTGTCATGCCAAGTTTTACACAATTCAAAACACATAGACATAGGAGATGTTATGTGATGGCAAAACTCTCCCATGGTTTACCAAAGTGAACATGCCTTCCTTTGTTTCATTCTATTATTGATACATAAGGCATGAATTAGAAAAATATGAGCTATTGGGTGGTAACCATACTCACACAAGAGCAGCCAGTGTATCCATGCCTCCTTCTTCATTACATAAGTGTTTTTCAAAGCATGGATCAAAGAAATAGGAGCCCTTGGGTAGTAACCAAACTCACCCAAGATAAACCAGTGTAACCAAGCTTCTTTCTGACCCATGTCATATCTCTGCAAGTGGTCATGAAATCCCTTGCTTATCATTCTCACCCATTCATCCCCATGTGGATGATGAATGATGTACTGCATAAACATGGTATCCTCCCTTTGTAGAATACCATCCTCCCTAAACTGATGAAGAACTTTGCACTCCATGAAATATTGAAGTGCACCTCCAATTAGATCTCTTAATGAGACATTCTCATCAATGGCCCTCCAAAACCAATGAGGTTTTGGATCTGCTGCAGGTAGAAGTTTCTCTTTGAGCTATGAAATTCTCATTCAGAAAGTCTCATCTAGAAAGGAGAAAAGATTTCTCATCTCAAGATTTCTACCATTTGTCATCTTTACCTCCATTGCTTCAGGAGTGAAGCTACCTTCATAATGCTCCAAGAATAGTGAGGCCCCTTCTTTATCACTGCTACTAAGTGACAGTGTTGTAGATCTGCATGGTAATACATGTGTTGTGTCAAAGCAAGGCACAACGCTGATCTCATAACTAGTCATTGTACATAGGATCATGCCCATCCCATCTTTTGGAACTCCACACTTCAACTCAAAGGGTTGACTGTAGCTTATCAATGATGAACTGGAATAGTTCTTCTTCTCCTCCTTGATTATATCAAGGGTCCTCTGCACTGTGATATGTTTATGTCTCAAATCAGCATTTTGATCTAACCCTTGGTTATACATGGGCCCTGATGGCATGTTCCCATAAGTTTCAATAAGATCTACTAAAACAATATGTGATGAAAGTTCATGCATACCTTGGATCAAATGATGTGTGGGGACCTCTTTCCAAAACACAAGAGTTCCTCCAACCAGTACAATGGTGTCTCCAACTGCTGGTAAGGGAGATGCCTACTGTTCTACCAATGTACCAGCGCAGGAATCTTCCTCCTCTTCCTCACGCATCTCCTGAATCATGCATGGGACTCTATGTATTAAGATCTCAAGACTATCTTCCAAAGTTGCAAGTGTCTCTTCTCTAGATGCAAGTACTTTTGCAGCTAGTGGTGAATGTAGTGAATCCTTTTCCAGAGTCACAAGATTGGCATCCTCCTTTGTTTCCTTAGGAAATGTATCTTTGTGACACATCTCTGGTTTTCTTACATCAAACTTATTCCTCAACTTGTGAAAGAAATCTGAATATTTAGTCACCTTTGGATGCTCTATGTGACCAAACCACCAATCATTGGGTTCACCATAAAGATGAAGTGCTGCAATATGGAAAACCTCTTTCTTAGCCACATGATGTAGCATGTAAAATGTATCTAACTCTTTCCTCCAAGACTTGACAGTGCTTGAGGAAGATCCATCAAATGTAGGAAAATCAAATCTATTGTGCCACTTTCTTCTAATACTGCTATAGGATACTATTTCTTCTTTGATTTGAAAGAAATTTGGGAGAGTTAGACTCCCTTTGAACGCTCTAAAATATTCTTTGTACTCTTCAAGATATAGATTGATAGTCAATGAGTCTCAAGTTCTCTTTCTTCATTTCTACACCTTTCACCTTCTTCAAACAAAGTGGGCACAGTGGATCTATGAGGAGATCTATGATTCTTCAATCTTCTTTTCTGCTGATAGGAAGTGCTTGGACCTTCCTCTTCAAATATTCTTCTTGGATCCTCCTTTTTCATTTCCCTATTCATTTTATTGACCTCATTGGAGATATCTTGCATGGATCTAAAGAGAGAAGTCGAAAAACTACAATCCTCCTTCATGATAGATCCCATCTATCTGCTTCTTCTTTTGATGCAAAAGATGAAGTGTCCACAAGTTGAGCCAAATATCATGCTTTGATACCACTGTAATATCCCAAAAGGGAGAATGAAATAATACTAAAACACAATATAAGAACTGTAGAAAAGTAAACAAGAAATCTAAATACACATCAAAATGAACAGAAATAGTTGAGCCATTTTATTATATAAGAGGGAAAAAGAAAGTACAAAAATGCTCAAAATATGAGACACTCAAGCCAAAAGGATAGCCTAGAATGACCTTGCAATGATCCCACAAGAGGGATTGTGTAATTGCTGAACTGCTGGAAGGTAAACTATGTTGTCCCTACTACAACTGTTGGGACTACAACTGCCCAAAAGATAGAAAGTTAGATATAGGTATAATGGGAGCTCTGAAGATGCTGAAAATGTAGAACAACACTCAATGATGGATTTCCAGGATAACCCAGAAAGGGTTTCTCAGATCTATCAATCTAAGAAAACCACCCTCTTAGGGCTTCACATATATGTTGTTGGGAATGTACATCTAAAGATAGATTTGATGATATGATGGCTGCAATGATACACAATCAGATCTATGGTAGAAGGGTTGATCCCTTCTCTAGATCCTTGGGCTAAAAGCTCAAGATCTAGCTCCTCCAATATTCTCCACTGAACATAGCTGCTCGATGAACAAAAAAATTCAGAAAATTGCACTGTAAGAGAGGGAGTCTCAATAGCCTACTGTTGGATGTGTCAAATCAGTTCTTGAGTGATGGAAACAATAGATCCAATGTGAGGGGATGATCCCTCACAGGATTTCCAGCTAAAATAATGGAAACTTCCTTCCTCCAATAGATCTACAGGACTGGACTGCGCAATCCTTGAAGGGACTACTGCTACATGGAGGTAAAACCCAATGGCCCGAATGCTAGATATAGATCTGCTGCTCCTGGAATATTGAATGTGAAGAAAAAAGTGGTAGGAAGAATCCTCCACTGGTTTCCTAGCTGAATGCTAGAAACAACCTCCTAAATATGGCGCCAATTCCTGATAAGGAATGAAGTACAGCCCTCTTTCAAGAGCTACTCAATGAAAGAGGAGGGATTCCCACTTAGGAACACCCTGTGCTAAAAAAAACTACAAACTCTGCTAAACATCCCAAGCCTGCATAGAAATGTCCTAAGACAAATATATATCTAGATAGATCAAGAAATGAATAATCAAAATCATGCCTTCCAATGTGCCATCACCTTCATTATATAGATATGACCTTCCATAGCCTAGGCCCACTCCAAAACTGCGCTGTACATGTGGACATAAGTCTCCATAGTTGACTGCGTTGTTTCTCCATGTCCTCCATCATGTTCACATGGGGTGATCACCCTCTCCATCATGTGTGCATTAAATGCATCAGTTCCTCGACTATCTTATCATAAATGCTTTATGATCTTCTTTGAATGCACTACGATCTCAGTTGACCTTATCAAAGATCCTCATGATTTTATATTTAAGATCCATGATCTTATTTAACTGTTTCATCCTCCATAATCTATCTCATAAATGAGACACGATCTCCATTAATGGAGCTTCTCCACTACTCCATGATTTTAGATCTATGCTTAATTAATCCACATTCACACATAATAAGCGGACATTTATTCATTTTGAGGATTAGGGGTCCCTCCTTCGTTTTATTTAGTTAATTTATTAAAAAAAGAAAGAATTCTAATATTCCAAATATCATTTGAAAATTGGGGAATATTACACGGCTGCTCCCTTATATGCCAAGCCTTAGTCTTCTTGATTTTAACCAGTTGATCAATGGCCCCATACACCATGATCCTATTTGGCCTATTATGCTAGCCAAGCTCCCTTCTGTTGATCAGCAGTTGTCATCGATGTCAACCCAAGAAGAACCAGGGGCTAACCCAATATTGCATGGGAATTTTGACCTACCAAATTAATATATTTTGGGTCAATAATGATTTTGATGGTTTCTACTTGTCGAGATGTTTCCGTTGATATATGGCACGCTATGTAATTCTTCACGGTTTGAGAGATATTCATGTTTGAAGTTTGTACCCCCGGTTAGTGGGCTCAAACCCCATGGGGTTGGGGCATGGGTCATTGAAAATTCATAATTAATATTTTTTAAGCTCCTAAAATCCCTCCCACATTCACTTTTTGAAGCCCCTCTCAAACTAACCATTTATATAAATTGTGATCCTCATTTCCTTATGCAAGGGTTTTCGCCATCTGAAACAGGTCATCGTGGAATTTTCACTCTAAATTTTTTTCTACGAAGTTTCAGAAGCTGAAATTTTTATGAGGAGAAGCTGAAATCCTAAGGAAGCTTCTGTGAAAATTTTAGATCAAGGTGCACAATATTTTCGAAGATATGGTCTGTGGAAGTCAGGGTTTTTGTAGGCTCCTGAAATTCATCTCAAAGAAGTGACCTGGGTAAATGCGTCATAAATCTCTCTCTGAGAATTGGATTGAATTCTGTAAAAGGTAGAAAATATTGCACAGTCTATAATTTTCACTCTATAAATTTCAGAGCCAAATGAAGAAACAGTGACACGTGCCACACCGTACAATTGCACTCTGCTGAAACAGTCCATAATTAGGGCATTGTGAGAGATTGGGTATAACTATCCCTTGAATAATCCAAATTGGGTCAGACTTGTGGCATGGGAAAGATGACTCAGAGGACTACTACAGGACCAAAAATCAAATATTAAGGATCTGAAATAACATAGATACACCAAATTCAATATCGAGCTCCTAGAAGGCAAGAAAAAGCTAGCTCATGTGTTGTCAAGGGTTGCAAAGGACCAGACTTTCTACGGCAGCAAAGAAAAGAAAGGTGCAGTAGAGGGCAGCATGACAAGAGTAGCAACTAAGGTGCATAACAGCAGCAAGAAGTTCATCATATGAAGTCTTCAATGAACACATTTTCTAGATTTGAAGCACCCTTTTCTTCATCAAGTCTCATTTCATATGCTATGAGAACTCCATGTAATTCTTCTTTGATGAGTTTGTCTAGATTTGCACTATATTCTAAGACCGATACCTTTGGGTTGAATCTCCCTGGTAACTTTTTAAGAATCTTCCGTATAATAGTCTTCTCATCAACTGGCTCTCCCAATCCTTCCAGAGTATTGGTTATTTCATCAACGTATTGGAAGTATGCAGCAATGTTGCAATCTTATTTCATTTTGAGTTGCTCAAATTTTTCTCTATAGATTTGAAGCTTTGCTTCTTTGACATTTGAGTCACCTGCATATATATTCTCAAACTTTTCCCATACATTTTTGGTGGTTTTACAACCCAACACATTATGATAAGCAAAAAGGAAGCAATACGAGAAATGCCGAAAATCTCAAAACCTTCCAACACACTATGTGAGGCATGTCGGCATGGCAAGTAGACAAAATTCAAATTTAAAACAAAAGAACACTTTGCATCACATCCTTTGGAATTGATACATACTGATCTATGTGGTCCTGTAAGAACAAAAGGCTTAGACAAAGAATTATATTTCATGTTAATGATAGATGACTATACCAGGATGACAGCCGTCAGTTTCCTAAAGAAAAAATCTGAAGCATTTGAGTGCTTTAAGATCTACAAGGAGTTGATTGAAAATGAAATTGATTTGAAAATAAAGTGTTTAAGATCAGATAATGGTGGAGAATTCACTTCCAAATTATTTCAGAAATACTGTGACGAAAATGGAATAAAAAGACAACTTTCAATAGCATGAACACCTCAGCAAAATGGAGTTGCTAAAAGAAAGAACAGAACCATACAGGAAATGGGTAGAAAAATGTTGAAGGACTCAAAATTGGATGAAAAATTATGGGTTCAAGAAATTGATACGATAGTCTTCATTATCACCCGAAGTCTTCTCAGAAATAATTGCAACAAGACTCCATATGAATTATGGAAAGGAAAACCAGTTAATGTAAAATATTTCAAAATCTTCGGAAGCAAATGTTATATCAAAAGAGAAGATCAAAATTTGGGTAAGTTTGAATCACATGTTGATGAAGGTATCTTTGTTGGTTACTCACGCAAAAGAAATGCCTATAAATGCTATAATCTAAGAGGAAACTAGATAGTGGAGAGCATAAATGTTACATTTGACAAAGATGGTGGTCTAGCGAGTAATGATGAGGATCAAGAATCTTTGAAACTTGAGACAGAGGCTGAAAAAGACATGGATAAAATTGTAGAACAAGAAGCAACTATCAACGAGGAAGAAGTAAACAATGATCATCAAGATATACCAGAAAAACAACAAGAAGCTCCTCCAAGGAGAACAAAAGAGTGGATTCAAAAGAACCAACCATCAAGTCAAATCATTGGTGACATAAATGAAGGTCAACAGCTTCATTCATCACAACAAGCTCACATTGCTTTTCTAGCAACCTTTGAGCCTAGTAGTTTTGAGGAAGCCAGCTAGAATGAACATTGGGTAGCAGCTATGAATGAAGAATTGGATAAAATTGAGAATAATAACACCTGGGAATTATTTCCATGACCAAAAAATAAAAAATTCATTGGGACTAAATGGGTGTTCAGGAACAAATTGAATGAAGATGGGCAGGTTACCAAAAACAAAGCAAGATTGGTTTGCAAAGGCTATGCAAAAGTGGAAGGAATTGATTTCGATGAAACATTTGTACCAGTTGCTAGAATGGAAGCCATCCGAATGTTTCTCGCCTATGCATGTTCAAGAAAAATCAAAGTCTACCAAATGGATGTTAAGTCAACATTTTTGAATGGAGACTTAGAAGAAGAATTTTACATCGAACAACCTAAATGTTTTCTACTATCACAAAAAGAAGACTATGTTTGCAGGTTAAAGAAGGCTCTATATGGTCTCAAGCAGGCTCCTAGAGCATGGTATGCTCGTCTTGATGGATATCTACGTCAACAAGGTTTCAAGAAAGGTACTGTTGATAGCAATATTTATGTACAAATAGATAAAGATAATTTAACAATCGTTGAGGTATATGTGGATGATATAATATTTGGTAGCAATGATGATTGACTAAGTAAGAACTTTTCTACAAAGATGCAAAGTGAGTTTGAGATGTCTTTACTTGGTGAGCTGACATAATTATTAGGGCTTCAAATATCTCAGCAAGAGAAAGGAATATTTATATGTCAAGCCAAGTACATCAAGGAAATGCTCAAGAAATTCAAAATGGAAGATTGCAAACCCGTCCTTACTCCAATGGTAACAGGTTGCAAATTGAGCATAGACTACTCATCTAAGGATGGGGATCAGAGGTTGTACATATATATGATTGGTAGTCTTCTATATGTAATAGCCTCTCAGCTAGATGTTATGCAAGCAGTTGGACAAGTAGTAAGATTCCAAGCAGCACCAAAAGAATCACATATATTCTCGTCAAAAGAATTCTTCGATATCTAAAGGGCACAAAAGAGTATGGCTTGTGGTATCCCAAGGGTAACGATCTCATTATTCAAGCCTTTATAGATGTAGATTGGGTAGGAAGCATTGATGATCGTAAGAGTACTAGTGGAGCAACATTCTATCTAGGTGGTTTTCTCGTATCATGGTTGAGCAAAAAGAAAACTTCAATCTCGTTATCTACAACGGACACAGAATACATTGCAGCAGCATCATGTTGTACTCAAGTCCTTTGGATGAAACAAACTTTTCAAGATATTCAAGTACAATTTAGTGAGCCTATTCCCATATTCTGTGACAACACTAGTGCCATCACTATCTCCAAGAATCCTGTCATGCATTAAGAAACAGAACACATTCCGATCAAATATCATTTTGTTAGAGAACAAGTTGCTGAAATGAATATCAAACTTGAGTATGTTTGTACAAAAGAACAAATTGCTGATATCTTCACTAAAACTTTACCTCATGAAGCATTTGAATATCTTCGTCAAAAGCTTGGGATTCTCCCAAGTTCTCATTAGATTACAGGTTTGTAGAACGGTTGTGTGTCAGCAGGAGTGGAAGTGCATACAATTCCGTAGAATGGTTGTGTTTCAGGGGGAGTTACCCTTTGCCATTGATTTCAAAGGGGGAGAGAATGTTGTAGGAAGAGGTGTCATGATCGCATGGGGAGTACTTGTGTTGCCATCAATGCCAAAGGGCGAGATTGTTGATTAACGATTGTCATTGATGTCAACCCAAGTAGCACCAGGGGCTAACCCAATATTGCATGGGAATTTTGACCTACCAAATTAATATATTTTGGGTCAATAATTCTTTTGATGGTTTCTAATTGTCGAGATTTTTCCATTGATATATGGCACGCCATGTCATTCTTCACTGTTTGAGAGATATTCATGTTTGAAGTTTGTACCCCTAGTTAGTGGGCTAAAACCCCATGGGGTTGGGGCATGGGTCATTGAAAAGTCATAACTAATATTTTTTAAGCTCCTAAAATCCCTCCCACGTTCACTTGTTGAAGCCCCTCTCAACCTAAGCATTTATATAAATTGTGATCCTCATTTCATCCTTATGTAAGGGTTTTCGCCATCTGAAATAGGTCATCGTGGAATTTTTGCTCTAATTTTTTTTCTACGAAGTTTCAGAAACTAAAAATTTTATGAGGTGAAGCCAAAATCCTAAGGAAGCTGCTGTGAAAATTTTGGATGAAGGTATACAATATTTCTGGGGATATGGTCTGTGGAAGTCAGGGTTTTTGCAGGCTCCTGAAATTCATCTCAAAGAAGTGACCTTGGTAAATTTGTCATAAATATCTCTCTGAGTATCGGATTGGAATTCTATAAAAAGTGGAAGATATTTCACAGTCTGTAATTTTCTCTCTATCAATTTCAAAGCCAAATGAAGAATCAGTAACACATGGCACGCTGTACAAGTGAGCTCTTCTGAAACAGTCCATAATTAAGGCATTGTGAGAGATTGGGTATAACTCTCCCTTGAAGAATCCAAATTGGGTCAGACCTATGGCATTGGAAAGATGAATCAGATTAATACTACAGAACAAAAAATTATATATTAAGGATCTGAAATAACAAAGATACACTAGATTCAATATCGAGCTCCTAGAAGGCAAGAAAAAGCTAGATCTTGTGTTGTCAAGGGTTGCAAAGGACCAGACTTTCTATGGCAGCAAATCAAAGTAAGGTGCAGCAAAGGGTAGCAAAGCAAGAGCAGAAACCAAGGTGCATAACAGCAGCAAGAAGTTCATCATATGAAGTCTTCAAGTGGGCAACACTGCATACAATCATTGTAAAGTATTTCCAACACCTTCATACATCCCAAAGTTTGAAGGCCTTATTCGAGAGGATCCTACAAACCATGTTCGTTATTTCCACATGCGGTGTTCATAAAACTCCATCACCAATGACTCCGTATGTCTTCAGGTGTTCCAGTGTACGCTTACTGGAGAATCTTCTAAGTGGTATGTCGACTAGGCCTCCGCCTTTCATACTACTTTTGCGACTCTTACCAAGGCTTTTCTATCTTACTTCCAGCTTCCCCTTCATTATGACACTAGTACCAAAATCTTGACCTCTTTCTGTCAATTGTCTACAACCTACCTATTTGATCATGTCCAAGAATGGATAAAAAGAAAGAGCCTATGTCAAGCCCCTGCCTTCGAAGACTGTGTCTACATGGACTAGTTTCTCAGATTCCTTTGCCTGCTATTGGCAAATATGTCGCATCTCATTTCCCTCAGACTAAAGAAGCTACCCTCTAGATTGCATTGAAATATGACCTGATCTATGCATAGTCTAGTTATTTTTACACCATCTTACCTGATCTCCCTAGAACCGGTGGTGCCAACATACCGGGGGCATCCCATGCCGCCGATGGTATCGTTGGAGCCCTTTCTCATCCATACACTCATCCTCCCATCGGTAATGGTTTCCCTCAGGGAGGGGCTAGCTCCTCCAGCAATTTCCCCCCTCCCGATAGCATGTATCCAGGATACGGCATGCCTAATCCTTTTTCCCAACTTGTTTACCACAATTTTGCCCAAAATTATTATTATCTATATCCGTAGCCAGGTGCTCCAGCTCCTCTAGCATTAGCACCTTAGCCTCCCTTAACTTCTCAATCCCCGCAACATGTGCCACCACCCCCCAGGGTCAGGTGTATGCACAACAGGGTGCGACTAATCCTCCTACTTCCAAAAAGAAGAGGAAAAGCAACCAAAACCAATCTACCCTAGGTAATCTAGAACCCAATCCCCAAGGAAATGCACCTAACGCAAGAACCCAACAACAAGGTACTCAGCCCAAGCAGGACATGCCAATTCTCACGAATAAACCTTGTTCTTGTTGCGGTGTCTATGGTCACTACACCCATGATTGTCCTCTTTTACCTCAAATGCTTCAGATGTGGGAAGCTCAAGAAACATCTCGAGGACAACAAGCCTCCCTTTTGGTTCCTCCCAATGCTGCACCAATCCAACCTGCTATGTTTACCAATCCTTTCCCCCAACAAGGACTCATGGCTACCCAACCCCTTGAAAGTTAGGTAGCCACTCAAATTCCTCTATATTGTACCTCAGTTTACCAGATTCTCATGATGAACTTTGACCAACACATTATCATTGACCTCAACCTTTAGAATTGGTCTCGTTATTACAACAAGACACCTGCTACGTTTGCCCTCGAGCCCCCTTCTTTAGGTCCCACAGAGCCTCTTTCGACACCCAATGGTCCTTACTGATCCCTTCACCTAAGGCAAAGGTTCATACTAAGATCCCCAAGTGACCATTATGCTGAAACACTACTTCTAGTAAAGCAACCCATTCATATAGTATAATAGATGACTTGGCGCAATCCCGTGCTGCCATGTCAATGCTGGAAGTCCTTCAGTCGTTCCCTTCACAATGAAAATATCTACCAATTTCCATGGGCGTTGTGGATCCTTCAAATGATTGTTTCATCGTCTTCGATGTTGAATGATCATACCATCCTCCCCTTCCTACTTCCATTGCCTTTCAAATCCCTGTCAAGATCCAGAATGTAAATGTCTCCCATTATATCATTGACGAGGGGGCATCCACCTGTGTGATGTCCACTTTGGTTTGGAAGAAACTCGGATCTCTTGATTTAGCCCCTTCCACTATCACCCTCTGAGCGTGGGATGGACACTCTTCCAAGCCCCTTGGCATGTTTTTCAATTGTATTATTACTCTTACGGGCAAGACTTTTTGTCTTGACATGGAAGTCATTGTTGCCCCCTTAGACTACAACATTCTATTGGGTTGTAGCTACACTTATGTGATGTTTTTTGTCCCATCTATGGTTCACCATAATATGTGCTTTCCCCATAATGGAAATATTGTCAGCATCGACCAGTTGACATATTATGAACCGAAGTCTCAGACCTCCCCTGAGTCCATCATCTCTTCAGTGGCCAATAAACAAATAGTTGAACCTTTGACCAGTGTCTCACCTGAGGTCTACAAAGACTCCTCTTTGCTTGGTTCATTCCCTGGTCTCCCTCCTCCTATCTCTAATCCCAGCTCTTCGAACATTTTCATGATGCAATCGTCTCGGTCTGACCTCAAACGGACTAGTTCGACTAGTTAGTAGCCTTGCCCCCCGCAACCTGCTCCTAGCACCTCAACTCAGCCTTTAGGACCCCCTCCTAGAGGCCCCTCATATAAATCTTGTATCCATGAGAATATATACCCTCCTAGAATGGTTCCTCCTAGCCTTAACCATCTCAGGGCTGTCCCACCTGGCCATTACCCCTCCGGTCAAATATCGTTTCTAGCTCCCCCTCCTGGAGTTTTCTCAGTATCTGTTATGGCTACCTCATCACTTCCTAACATAACCTAGGGATCCCAATCTGGTACATTAATCCCCCAGCCACCATCCCGCCTAGTCAGCCCAAACCTTATCTTGCTTTGACCCCGGTCCAACCAGTCACCGTGACACCTCCCTTCGTTTCCATGCCTCAGCCACCTCAATAGGAACCTACTCCTGTTGTGAAAGTTTTGGGTGAGTGGGGAAAAGCTCATAAGAAGGAACCTAAGGAAAAGGCTTCCCAAACAACACCTGCTCCTCCTCAGCCTCCAAAGTTTACCCCCTTGTGTGCTTTTTGTGATGTTGTCGGTCATGCCACTCATCATTGGCCTGAGTTGCCTTGCATTAAACCCAAGGTTAATGTCACGTTTCTTGAGTCTAAGGTCCCTGAAGCCTCTATTTCTTCCTGGAATACAGCCAAGAACCCCAATAATTTTCACACCAACCACCCCTGTGCTTTGTGTGATCTCCATGGATATTATACTGACCTTTGTCCCCACTTCAAGCATTACTGCACCTCTTTGGAGGTAGTTCGAGAGTATGAGATTGAATAGAACCAGTCCGCCTCTCCCATTCTCATGCAGTATGCTTCAGGCCAAACTGAGGATTTCTCTTCTCCCATTGACATTCCCCCTCCCGATGTCAAGATGATAGAGTCTTCAGCCATTATTCTCTACCTGTCATCATCCATGAGATCCACGGTGGAAGCTCCCTCTAGGACTTCCCCTTCTGTTTCGCTTGACCTCCCTTCAGCGATCACCCTGGGCTCAACATAAGTGGATCCCTTATCTGCTTTTTCTTCTGTCACCCCTCGTGACAATGTGCATGTGAACCTCTCTTTTCATGATTATGAGTCAGATAGCTTTGTCGCACCACATGGTTTTTCTTCCACTAGTCACCCCATCTTCTATTGTGATGACGGAATTATGGAAGCAATCACCACCCCTAAATTTATATATCCCCCCTTACATCGAAACCATACCTTCGAACCACATACAACTTGTGGTCATTGCATTGACACACAATGTTTTGGTAAGGGGGTACCCATTTTTGAGAGTATAGGAGAAGAAATTCTCCACAAACCTCCTAGTGCATCTGGCCGTGTCGACTCTAGTACCATTATTCTTCCCCATTTAGAAGAAACTCTAGAACCCATATCATTTCAGATCACTCTAGGGATGATCCCCCTCATCATTCCTTCATATTACATCAACAACCCAGTCCCTTAGACATTGTCGTTGACCAACCTGTGTGTTTTCTAGGTGAGCACCAATTCATTATATCCAAATCCACTCTTTGGGATAGTGACACCATGTATGTGAATCTAGAAATTTAGTCAATTTCCTTCATATATGCAGTACCAAAAGAAATTGGTAATCCTCCATTCCCTTTCTCAAAATGCATCTATCCATTCTTCTCTCAGAAGATAACCATAATGTAAACAAATGGCGAACCACATCATTGAAATGGGTTTAGATTCCCCTTTTATAAATACATTTAGCATGACCATAACATGCTTCAGGTTACCTATGACGCTCAACCATAAAAATCCCAGCTCTCAGCCAAACACAGCACTGAAACTCCTTTCTCTGACAGGTCGAACTTTTTAGGTCATTTCCTAGGATAGGTCACAGTTTTCTGCCCAGTACCTGCTACCCAGGTCATAGAATAGACCCCAAAAAGTGTGGCCTGGCCTGTTCATGAGCTCTGGGTGCCTAAACTGAAATTTTAATCCAGCTAATTGAAAAAGTATGGTTAGGAATCTTACCTAAAACTAACGGATCTCGCTTCCAACTATCGGTTTTTCCGCTATGATCACCGCAAGACTTAGGGCCTTTTCTCCTCTCTACATTCACAACAGCTACACTTTCAAATGCCTTATTAAAAGAGAAACCACTGATTTTTCTTTCACCAATTGCGACCAAATAGTAGCTCGGTTTGACAAACCGTTAGCACCGTCGAAAATCTCTCACCGAGCTCTCAAATGGGTATCCTTTAGTTTTTTGTGATTTGATACCTCACCTAGACATATTTTTTCCAAGAAGGGTCACTTCACCACTCCTAAAAATTGAATTTATTCACTTGCAACACTTGTACTTGGGGCACCACTTTGCCTTCATACTTGTCCAAGCTCGTGTCGATTTTTGTCGTGAGTAACGATCTTATACTCATGTTTTTTATGGTTCCCAATGGGCCTGTTCTCTATGGCAGCATCATCGAGTCACCCTTGTTAGAGCATCTGATTTGAGTCATCATCATGTCCATGGAGTCTATCTCGAGTCCCTTTGTATCCCACTATAGTCCTCCATCCTTCATTTCTTTGTTCCTCTCTCATGTCACACATTTTTCCCTTCAGTCATACTATCCACTATCCCCTCCGATGTCGAGTCAGTAGCCGCTAGGTCATCCATGGCCTTTATGCTCTAACAAGGGAAGTTATCACCCCGCTACTTAGTACCCCGTATTCCAGCATCATCCCTAGTGTCAGTCTATCAGTCGCTCTACTATTATCTCTCGTGCCTTAGTTGAGGATCCCTTATTACCTCACCTATGGCGTATTGCCTCACCTATGGCGTACCTCCTTCTCTTGACATCATCTTATTCGTTCTAGAAGACATGTCTAGCTTCTCAACTCCAGCTCCTTATGGCATGTTTGAGATCTATATACTTGATGGTTCAGTGATGCAACATATTGTACCGGTGATTCCCAGTTGTGTGTGAGATGTTTCAGACCTCATGAGGGGGTGTCCCTTCAAGTAGCCCCCCACATGCCCAGATGACCTCTATACTACAGCCTTGGATGCAGCTCCATAGATTTGATGGATTTGGCCTTAGCCGCTTGCAGTGCCTCTTTTGTTTGTATGTACCATTCATATTTTCGAAGCCCTTTCTTGTTTTACAGGGCCTCTTTGGTTATACTTATATCTCATGTACTCAGATATTATTGTATAAGTCCTGGCTGTTGTCCCAGGCACAGTATATATGTGGGATCCATTATCATGATTTTACTTGGCCTATGTTTATGCCAACATGTACTATATAGTTCATTCCCTTGTTTATTAGACGCATTGTTCTTTGTACTTTGTTATCTTGGTGGGCATAGGTATGCCTCCCGCGCCTCATGTAGAATAGGTACTCACTCATAAAAGAGACTTGTCGCACCTGTAAGTCTCAACTCCTCAGGGTATTGTCCTCTTGTGATTTATTCTACCTTATATTTCTCTCTTTCTGAGTCCCCCTTCGGTGTTTAATGATTGATTTCTTACAACGTACTTCAGTCATAGTATTAGCTCCTAACGCTCGCACGCTGGGAGGCAATCTGTTACACCAATTTTTGGTCATCTAACCTGTTACTATTAGATGTACCAAAGTGCACCATGTAAGACAAATTTTACCCTAGTAAAGTCGCTTTCACTATGAAAAATAACTTAGTAATCCATAATTTATTAAGTTTTTTATGGTCTAAACAGGAAATCCCATGAGGAAATATTGAATACATCCCTATTTGTTTGGTTTTCCTCAAGGGATAATTAATTAAACCACAATTTAATTAATATTCTTGGTCATATTTAACCCAAACCAGGAAAATCAATTAGATAAATCACTATTTATCTTATTATTTTCTAGGAATAATTATTTAAAACATTATTTAAATAATATTCCTTGTTAAATTTGACTAAATCATTTATAAATAATATAATAAATCATTAGTTATTTAATTATTACTCAAACATATTCTTAAAATAATAAATAAATCATTTATTTATTTATTATTTACAAATAAAGGGATTTGACCAAATTCAAATTTCTTTTCCCTCCAACAAAAATAATAAAATATTCCATAAAAGTTGGATCTAGATTTGGTTAATAATATTTTAAGTATGCACCAATATCTAGACTAACTCGATATTTTTTCATAAATAGAAGGTTTTTTACATTCATTCACTACCTTTTGTTGCCTAAATATCGCTCTGGATCTATACTTTTGGTTTGACTTTGATCCTCCATCATTGTCATATTTTTCTACCTTTTTTCTTGTAAGCTCCCTTTGAGTTCCATTTTTTTCTGGGTTTTCTACACCATCAAGAGAGAGAGATATTAGATCTGAAGCACTGAGGACATAGAAGAACCCATCCCATTGATGGGGACTGGTAGCATCTTTCTATGTTCCCTTCCCAGGTGTCATAATACACAAATTTTTTAAAAATATTCTTGTCTTGTATATTAAATGCATGGAGCAAATCTTGCTTTTATTTGCTGTTTAATGTCTTTAACTGCATAGATCTAGATTTTGTAGAATTTATTCTGATCAAATAACTACAGATCTAAGGAAATTGACATCCATCTTTGATGTTAGGGCTATTTTTTATGCACATCTGATGTGATCTTTTTTCGTACGTGTAATATCCCAAAATGGAATAATGCATTGATACACAAATACAATATTTGATACACATAAAATGTACATGTAATTTTATGATCAACACAAATATAGAAAGGATAGCTGAGCCATTTTATTCATAGGATATGATTCAGTTACAAAATTGTACAAAAATAAAGGTACTCTAGCCAAAGAGATGGCCTAGAATGACCCTACAAGCATGCTACAACAAGCACTACATAATTGGAGAGCTACAGGAAGAAATATTGTGCTGTCCCTTTTGATGATGATGTACATATAGCTGCTGAAAAGGAAAATTCATATCTATGGAGTGCAGGAGCTCTGATGATGCCAAGATTCAAGATCCGGGCTATATGATGGCAACCCAAGATAACCTAGAAAGGAATTCCAGATCTATGAGATTGGAAATTTACCCACTTGGGGTTTGATCGTTGTTCTTCTGGGTTATGAATATCTGAAGCTATATCTGATCATAATATGGTTGCAATATGATGTACAACTAGATCTAATATTTGAGGGTTAATCTCTCTTTCAGATCTCCAAGCTAGAAGCTTGAGATCTTGTCTCTTCTTCCTCCTGCTTGAGATGTAACAACTAAATATTTAGCTACTGAAGAAACTGCACTGTACAAGAGGGAGATACTCTATTCTTGATGACATATGATACAATAAGCTCCAATTTAATGGAAATAGTGATGGAAAAGTGAGGGGATGATCCCTCACAGGGTTCCTAGCTGAAATTCTAGAAACTTCCTTCCTCCTTTCGATCTACAATGATGGACTGCAAAATCCTTAATGGGATTGATGCTGATAGGATGTAAATAATATTTGGCCTAATGCAAGATCTAAAATGAGGCCCTGGGAATACTGATCTTGAAGCCCAAGGTGACAGGAATAATCCTTCACCGATTCCTCAACTGAAATACTGAAGACAACCTTTTCCTCTCAAACTGATCTTCAGAACTAATGCAATTTTTTAATATGGATGTTTTACAGAGAGTAAGAACACTATGGCACCAATTCCTAATGAATGTATTATCACAAAATTGGACTTGATAGGCTGCTAATCAAATCAATCTCATGTAACTGTTTCAAACCAACCTTTTGATTGAGGCTTAGCCTCCTCAACCTAAGAGGGCTCTCTCAAGGGTTAATGATTTTGATAAAAATATAGATGGATAACTCTTTGTGGGGTAATAATCAGATAAATGATAAATGTAGGTTGAAAATCACATCAGCAAGTACACATTGGGCTTGTGGAGTCATAGTTTCAGTAAACCAATCAATCTACTTAACATGGAAGTTGAGGCATATCAGAGTTTTAGTCAAGAGATACACATGTGAAACTGTAAAAAACACAGTCAGTTTGTCTATATAGGAAGTCGAAGAATCAAAGATGAATTTTGAGTAACATAGATAGAAACCACTATAATAGGATAGTAAAAAGATGTAATTAGAATAAGAAAACACTAGAACTCCTTCTAAATCTCAAGTTGGCTATGTAGAAATCTCTGTATTTAGCTGAAAATCAGTCACTTACAATAAACACAGTCTTTTGCCAAAAAATTCCAACCCCTAGCATATTTGACTTCTTGATCTTTTATAGATCATTTACAACATAAGATAACCTTATCTGATGCTAGATACATCGAACTCTTAACTCTTGACACCTTGCCTAACCATATGACATGGTATTTATTACAAAAGGACAACTAATCTACTAAACAATCCTATTACAAATAGGATTCAAACTCTTAATACTCTATCTATAACAACCTTATCTTAATTAAATTACATCCTTTGCCAAATGTATTAATGCCTGGTCGAATATAGGTTATTGGATTTAAATCTTGACGACCATAATGCTGACCTCCATCAAAACAGGAAACAGTCCCCTGTTTTCAAGGCATAGGGTCCTCTGCAGTTTTGAAATGTTTTGACCATCATGAGTTCATCATTTCGAGGTCCTTTTCTATTAGGAACTGAATTAACACCTGCCAAAAATCCTCCCTAAGCTCTAGCTATCCCAAACCATCTTTACACTATTCAAATGAGCTGTAATAGACTTTGCTACGAAAAAAACACAGTTTCGTAGTGTTTTTCGTAGCATAGCTCTTTTACCCTTCTTCTTGAAAATCTTGACCTCTTTCCTCCAAAACTGTTATCTTGGAATACATCCTCCTCAGCATTTTCATTTGTTAATTCATGTTTTTTACCCCCCAAAATTTGACAAAAAAGGGCAAAAAATTTGCGACAGCAGTTTCGTAGTGCTTTTCACCCTTTTTACACTATCTGGGCTACGAAACTGCTGAGTGAGTAGTTTTGTCCAAAATTTTCCAAAATGAAAATTGTAGATGTGCCAAAATTCAAAAGAAAATTGATTCCACTGTATCAAAAAGCCACATGAACTGAAAACACAATCATTTCAACCTTCATGAAGTCCTTTCTTCATTTTTCACTTAGTTGAGCTTTTGACTCTTTAATGATTATCATTTTAACACCTTTTTTCTTTAACTCATCCTGAGTTAATTTCAGCTGCTGCTCCAAGTCCTCCACTTGATATTTAAGCCTCCTGTTATTAGGTCTTAAGTGAGTATTTATTACTCTAACAAATTTAGCTTCCTTTATGGCTGGAACTGTCCATGTGAAAAACTGCTCTGTACTGCCTAGAGTTTCAAAAATAGCACTAGTTTTACCTTCCCACAGTGCCTTCATTATTTTGAACTATGCTTTCTCAATATTGTAATTTCTAGCCCTCTTTCTCATCATAGCAATTTCTTGGTTTTCCAACCTCAATTTCTCCTCAAGATGTTTAAACCCTATCATTTCTTATTTTCCCTTCTTTGCTCTGCTGGTTGTATGCTTCATTGTAGGTGTTGATAAATCAAAAACTTCTTCAGGGGATTTAGATGTCTCAATAGGTTCTTAAACTTCCTTACTGCTTTCACTAAGTTTCTTAACATGTCTAGATGTAGGTTTCCTTGCTTGAAATTTGAAGGCTGCATTTTCACCCTCAAACTCAAGCTTCTTTGTAGACTTAGCTTTTTTCTATTTAGGCTCATCCACTCCAATGAACTTAGCTTGAACAATGGGTGTCTCCTTGTGTCAATTGCATGCAAGATGTCATCTAAGTTTCCCTTTATCACTGGGTTGTCCTCTTTATCTGTAGCAATTGTTTTTCCCTTTAATGCCACTGATTGGCTTCTTGTTACTCTTTGATTGCCTGCCTGCCGACATCTTGTTTCCGTTTTCCCTCTTTGACAATATTTGACCTCTTTCTTGTAGGTGATGGAGTTGGAGTGAGTTGAAGTATCAAGCACTTGTGACTACTCTATTCTTTTCTCAACTTGTTTCCTTGGCTTCAGTTTTACAAATTCCTTTAGTTTTGCAACTACTAGTTGGCTAGACTCTACTACTGGTGGTGATGGAGTTCCTTTAGTTTTAGGGTTTCTAGCAGGAGTTAATGTTTCCAACTCAAAACCATTTATAAACAAAAGTGATGAAAAATCCCTACCTATCTTCTGAAGCTCATTCAAAATCAATAACTTCATCAAACCATGATGAAACAAATATTTTTCACAACCTTCAAATTTGGCTTGTACTTTATCAGCCATTTTAGCAAGACTACTATGCAGATAAAAGGGAAAATAAAGTGAAATATTACCTGTGAAATGTAGCAGCAACTTGAAATGATATTTGTAAACCTTATGATATCTTCCTTCACATGTAAAATACCTCTAAATATTGAATAGCAGCTTTGTATAAGTGTCCTTGATGCAGCTTCTAGGCATTGCATTATTTAGGTCCATATCTGCATACTCAGGTTTCATGAATTATTTTCATGGCTCCATATCAAATTTGAAGCCTTTAAACCAATTTTATTGACCCCTTAGCATCTCTGTCATAGCAACAATAGTCTCTGGTGAAATTGAAACATTTAGCATCCCAACCTTGGTAGTTGTTCCATTGAATTTCAAGGAAAATTCTTTGGAAACTTGTGTGTGGCACCCCTACAACTTTTCACAAAACCAAAGACAACCTACTCTTCTAAATTCTTCCATCACTACTTGATCTTCAATTATGGCCTTCATATCTTCATGTTCATGTATCAAGCAGTGTCCCCCTCTGTGGACTTTCTTTTCCTTTGCCATGCTTCACAGAAAACCTATCAGCCTCGTTTGATCAATTGAATCAGCCTTGCTTGAATATGTGAAATAGAAGCCTTGCTTGATTAGTTTATATCAGTCTCACTTGATTAAGATATTGAAAAATTGTAAGGAACAACCATAGGTTTGGCTTGACACTTCAGAACTTAGACAATGGAATGGAGGCAAAGGAAATGAGAATGACCAATTAAGAAAGATTTTGAATTTTAAATGTCATCTCATAATTGAATTATGCCTCATTCATACCCTATCATGACAATGATGACTGCAAGATGGGTAATTACATTGAATCTCATCACTAACTGACTCATCATACCACTAACCTATCATTTCCCAATATATTCTGACATATTTTAGCTCAAATGACAAGACAATTAAGAAACAATGCTTTCGTAGTGCCGACAGTGTATTTTTCCCCGTTTGCGCTATGAAACTATTAGCGCTTTCGTAGCACAAATCAACTTTTTTGAACTAGTGGCACTAGGAAAACGTGGATTCTTGGCTAATTGCAGAGTTTTGACCTGAAACTTTATGGAATGACTCCCAAATTGAAATTATGGATATTTGACAATGAATGGACCTTTAAAAGGTTTTATTTTAACTTAATGATGACCTTTGAACTTATAAAAATATAACCTACCCTTAACCAAATCCTAAATTGACTTCTAAACCGAATTTATAACCATGACCAGAATCATCATTGGCATAATGATGTTTAGAAAAATTTTAGCTGATAATAGAATGGAAGCTCAGAATAACCTTCCAAGAGTAGGCACACAATTCCCCCGTGGGTAAGGGTGGGATTCCTACTCAAGAACACCCTGTGCTAAACAACACTGCAGACTTAGCTAAACAACATAAGAGTGCATGGAATGTAAAAAGACAACTCCAAATCTACATAGATCAGAAATCACAAAACTAAAGCCTGCCTCCCATGTTTCCTTCATCTCCTTTATATACAAACTGAGCCTTCCCAAGCCCTTGCCCATTGCTAAATTACGATGTTCATGTGGACATAATCCTCCATAGTTGACTGTTTTGTCTCTCCAAGTCCTCCATCATGTGTACATGCAATGTGCACCCTCTCCATCATGTTTTCATTAAATATACTACTTCCTCCATCACTCCATCATGAATGCTCCATGATCTTACATTATATTTCCCCCATGATCTCAGTTGATTTCTTCAACCTCCATGATCTATCTCATTAATGAGACATGATCTCCACCCGTTTCACATTAATAGTTGCTCCACTACTCCATTACATATATATATGTTTAATTAATCCACATTCACACACCAAAAGTGGATATTTATTCATCTTTGAGGATTATGGTTCCCTCCACCTTTTTATTTACTTAATTAATTAAGAAAATTAAGAACTCTAATATTCCAAATATCATGTGAAAATTTAGGAATATTACAGTCCTCCTCGGCAAAATGTTTCTTGTCCTCAAGCAATTGCAAAATTAGATGCAGAAGCCATCTATCCCTCCAAATGGAATCCACATAAGGAAGGCCTCCTCCATTTTATGCAATGTGTTATGCATGTTTGGTTCCCAAAGTTGTCTCTTAAAATGCATAGAATGACCTCCAACTATGTAGTTAGATGTCATCCCTTCTCCAAGAAGAACCAAGTGACAACCATAAGCTTCCAAAAATTATCATCAATACATGAGATACATAAAATAAAGTGGTTCTTATCACAAAGGAAAAGTCCCATCTCACAAAACATCTCTTCATCCCATGCTTTATGAAGTAGATTGAGCATTTACATGCCTTCATCGTTAGCCCTATTGGCCTTGTTGGATCCAAGCACCATTCCAACATTATGAAAAATAATAAATAGAGACATATGGGTAGACAAAGAAGTCAAACCATATGCTCCCAATAGTAACCACTGGAGTAAGGCCTCTTGCTGCCATCCCCCACCTCCACCATGCAAAATGGACAAGCCAAACTCCCCCAAAAGAAATCAAAGCAACAAGAGATCTTGTTGCCTTTTCACCTCCTCATGTGCATCATGGAGTAAAAACATACTGATATACATGTGGAATGTCACATCATCCCAATACAAAAAACCTCATCATTACACATCATGAGAGTACCATGCCAAGTTCTACACCATACAAAACACATAGACATAGAAGATGTCATGTGATTGCCAATCTCTCTCAACAGAAACCAAAACAAACATGGCTTCCTTTGCCACATTCTATCATTGATACAAAAGGC
The DNA here is from genome assembly GCA_034641835.2 of Pinus albicaulis. Lineage (NCBI taxonomy): Eukaryota > Viridiplantae > Streptophyta > Pinopsida > Pinales > Pinaceae > Pinus > Pinus albicaulis. Next base: position 91,299,865 of record CM076576.1, read on the forward strand.
ATGAGTCAAATAAATATGAAGTATTGGGTGGTAACCATACTCACCCAAGAGAAGCCAGTGCAACCATGCCTCCTTCTTCATTACATGAGTGTTATTCAAGGCATGGATTAAAGAAACAGGAGCCTTTGGGTAGTAACCAAAATCAGCCAAGAGAAACCATCGTAACCAAGCTTCTTGCTGGCCCATGTCATATATCTGCAAGTCATCATGCAACCCCTTTCTTATCATCCTCACCCACTCATCCCAATGTGGATGATGAATGATGTTCTGCCTAAACATGGTATCCTCCCTTTGTAGAATACCGCCCTCCTCAAACTGATGAAGAACTTTGCACTCCATCATATGTTAAAGTGTGCCTCCAATGAGATCTCTCCATGAGACGTTATTCTCATCAATTGCCCTCCAAAACCAATAAGGTTATGGTTCTGATGTAGGTAGAAGTTTCTCTTTGAGCTGTGAGATTCTCATTGAGAAAGAGTCATCTCGAAAGAGGAAAATATTTCCCATCTCAATATGTCTACCATCTATCATCTTCTTCTCCATTGCTTCATGAATGAAGCTGCCATTTGATTTCTCCCATAAGGAATGGGTCCTCTTATTGTCACTACTCCTGATTAATGGTGTTGTAGATCTGCAAGATGATGTACATGTTGTCTTAAAGCAAGGCACAATGCTAATCTCATAACCAACCATTGTACATAGGATCATGCTAATCCCATATTCTGAAATTCCACATTTCAACTCAAAGGCTTGAATGTAGTTCATCAATGACAAACTAGGATGGTTCTTCCTTCCTTCATTTATTAGATCAAGGGTCCTCTGTGTAGTAATATGATGCTGCTCCAAATCAGCATGTTGTTCTAAGCCTTGGTCATGAAGTAGCCCTGATGACATGTCCCCATAAGTTTCAATAAGAGGTATTGAAACAATATAATATGAAAGTGGTTGCATACCTTGGATCAGCTGATGTGTGGGAACCTCTTGCAAGACCACAAGAGTTCCTCCAACTGGAACAATGGTGTATTCAACTGGTGGTATTGATGATGGCTCCATCTCTACAATTGTACCATCACTGGTATCTATCTCCTCCTCATCATGCATTTCATCAATCAGCATGGGGCTCCAAATGTCAAGAACTTGGGACATTCTTGCAAGGATGCAAGTGATCATCCTCTTGATGTAACCACATCTACAGCTGGTGGTGGTAGGGGCTCCTCCTCCAAGTGATAATGAGAACATCTTCCTTATGTTCTTCATGCATTATCTCCTTGATGATAGGAGATGTCTCTATGTGAGATGTCTCTGGTTTCTTTCTACCATACCTTTTCTACAGTCTTTGAATAAAATATGCATGAGCAGACACCTTCATGTGTGACAAGTGATTAAAAAACAAGTAGGGGAGAAAAAAAATCTCCTTGCTCAAAAACAAGTTATCTTTTGACAGAAATTGGAAATAATCAATGACTTATGTGAGTCAAGTGATTCACTAGTGAATCAACTGTCCGATCTGAGGTCATCTTATGATGATATAGAAGAGAAAATTTTTGACTATAAATCTTGGCAGGACAATGTTAAAGTGATATTAGTTGATCTCCCTAGAATAGAAGTATCTCATAAATAAATTATTTTCAGATATTGGGAAATTAAGCTAAAGTAGAAATAAATGGCCATCTTCAGTGCTAAAAATATCTCCAACAAACTCACTAAATTTTTTAGTGACATTCTGCTACAGGAAAATTTAATTCAGGAATGCCCTGAGGGAACTTTACTCGATGTGAAAGTATTTACAAGGCATGGAAATATTTTTCTAAGAAAAAAAGTTGAAAGTATTAAAAAGTTATCTAAGGCTAATCTTGAATTCCATTGAAAATTATTGGTCAAACCTCACAACCATTGGCTTATGCTGAAATGTAATTTTCATGGGAAAAATTCGCAGCTAGCTATGACAGATCTATGTGAGCTATGGTAACGAATGGGAGAGAAGTCATCATATCATCCATGATAATCTTGTTACAAAAAATCCTATTATTTTCCTTTGTTTTATTTTAAGGATGGTTTGTTTAAACCACATTAGTATTTTATGTCACCTTGATTTATTTTTGTTTTGAAAAAAACTATAAAATCCCCTTCATTGTAATATGGATGAGGTTCTAAATTTTTGTACGAAAGCTTCTAAATTTGCACTATTGTAACTGTGAACGAGAGAGCCAAGCCAACACTATTTCTCTCATGAGAAAAGTTCTATATCGGGCACTATTATCTGTCTTTTGTTGCTTTTTTAATGATATTAATGGCCATTAATTTTTTTTTATCATATATATGTTTCATAAACAATCAGGCATTATCACTATTGAAGTGTATGGTTGCAAAATTTTCCATATATGCATAAACAATGAGATCTTTTATGTGATATGTTTTATAAACAAATTTAATTAAATCACTTACCTTTATCTATTTTCACTTCATATATGATTTGATGATCTAAATTGTCTTATTTTATATGATATATTTTTAAAATTCACATATAGAGAGAGAATTGTCCCGGGATACATATAATTTAATTCTATTTGTTTTTTTTTCATTAGTTTTAATTACATTATAATCTTCACACTTTTATATCCCATCCATCCATATATTTTTAAAGGGAAACTAGTCCCATTATCCCCATTTGGAGCCACCACTCCAAATGGTAAAGGAGCTACTTTAAGTTCCCGACTGGGTGGTTTTCCCCTATTTTGAGGTAGATATTTTCGAGCCTATAATAGAACCTTGTATTTCATGACAAATCCAAGTACATTTAAATAAAATATAATTTCGTTTGAGACATGGTAAAAAGTGGAGTAGTGAGACTATGCCATATTTAGACTAATGAGAATATTGTTGACATACTTACCAATGCACAATCGAAGAAGAAATTTATAGTCTTCAAAGATATGCTTAGATTAAGGGATGTACCCCTTCTGGGTCCGGGACCTATTTGATCAAGGACACTAAGATGTGTGCCCTTGGTTGAGTTCCTAGGGATGATGGACCTCCAATCAAAAGTATGCCCCAGTCATGCATCTTGTTTCCCACCCATCTGGCCAATGGGTGTTGGCTATTTGAGATTGGATTGTGATCGTTACTAGTCATGGTAAGTAGTATCTCGTGTTGGAAACTAGATCACTACTCGGGGGGGGGGGTGAATCGGTGGTGAGAGCACTTATAATTTTTTCTCCAACTAATTATTCATTAAACCATGCATAACCTGAAACACAAAAGCATAGATCAGAGCATCCACTGTAAACATGAAACAATAAAAGCAATAAAAAAAATGGACATAGATATTTCTGGTGGAAAACGTTCTCGAGGGAAAAAAAACACCTGTTGTTGTTGTGTTGCTCAAATATTCTATCATGTCAAACTATTTTTTACATAGAGATTCAAATGGCTACTTTCCAATGGAGAGTCTTTCTCATGTGTATCTACGTACTACCATCTATTGAAGGCCACCACGATCAATAATCCTCACCCAATTACTCATGAATTATTAATTGACTCTACATACTATGATCCACTAGAAGCCAACACAACCAACGAACCTCACCCAATTTCTACTGAATTATCCAACCACCATTGGATTGAGAAAGTTTCTCACTTATATTTATTTTGTCATAGTCCTCCAACTCCACTCCTTTATGTGGTTCTCATTTCATAAATTTTCATACTAGAACCAAGAACTACTCAACATGAGCACTGAAACAACATATCATCAAAGCACATAATGAAAAAAAAAAAATCTCCACCCTCCAAATACACCACAAACTGAAAAATAATCTCTCCACACACTTTTACCAATCTAGACCTCACCTTCTCACTCACTGCACAAATATGATGGATCGAACATTCTAGTATCTACTACTACTATTACACCAATTTTTGGTAATATAACCTATTACTATTAGATGGACCAAATTACACCATGTAAGACCGATTTTACCCTTGTAAAATTGCTTTCACTACGAAAAATAACTTAGTAATCCCTAATTTATTAAGTTGTTTACGGTCTAAATAGGAAATCCCACGAGGAAATATAGAATAAATCCCTATTTTATTGGTTTTCCTCAAGGGATAATTAATTAAACCACAATTTAATTAATATTCCTGGTCATATTTAACCCAAAACAGGAAAATTAATTAGATAAATCACTATTTATCTCATTATTTTCTAGGAATAATTATTTAATTATTTAAATAATATTCCTTGTTAAATTTGACTAAATCATTTATAAAAAATATAGTAAAACACTATTTATTTAATGATTACTCAACCATATTCTTAAAATAATAAATAAATCATTTGTTTATTTATTATTTACAAATAAAGGGATTTGACCAAATTCAAATTCCTTTTCCTTCCAACAAAAATAATAAACTATTCCATAAAAGTTGTATCTAGATTTGGTTAACAATATTTTAATTATGCATCAATATCTAGACTAACTCAATATTTTTTTATAAATAGAAGAGTTTTTCCATTCATTCACTACCTTTTTTTGCCTAAAGATCACTCTGGATCTATACTTTTGGTTTGACTTTGATCCTCCATCATTGTCATATTTGTCTACCTTTTTGCTTGTGAGCTCCCTTTGAGTTCCATTTTTGTCTGGGTTTTCTACAACATCAAGAGAGAGAGATCTTAGATCTGAAGTACTGAGGACATCCAAGAACCCATCCCATTGATGGGGACTAGTAACATCTTTCTATGTTCCCTTCCCAGGTGTCATAATACAAAATTTCTTTAAAAATATTCTTGTCTTGTCTATTGGATGTATGGAGCAACTCTTGCTTTTATTTTTTGTTTAATGTCTTTAACTACATAGATCTGGATTTTGTAGCATTTATTCTAATCAACTAATTTCAGATATAAGGAAATTTATAGCCATATTTCATGTTAGGAATGTTTGTTATGCACAGCTAAAGTGAGTTTTTTTCGTACACTTGCGATTAGAATTCACACTAACAACTGGCGACTCCACAAGGGTTTATAATTATGACTGATGTCGTTTTTCAGATCCCTACATGACCAGCTGCTTCAACACCTAGGGTTTTTCTTCAAATTATTGTTTTTATTTTCTTCATGTTGTTTTTAACCTTTGAAACCCTAAAGCAGTAAAAATTCTAACTTATGTGTGTTTGTGGGCCTATTGCGCAGGTGACAGGTATCATCTGCAACTGAGACGACACATTTTTCTGAAACCTACTCTTGAGACAGCTGGAAGTGTAGGTTGTAGATTTTGGGCCAAAAACTGCGACCTCGGCTCTCAGGTAACGGAAAACTGTCATAAAACTGCGACCTCATTGGAAAAAAGGTCAAAAACTTTGACCTGAACTTTTTGCGGGAATTTTTCTATGATTTTTCTAGGTTTGTCTGGGCTACTGTTTAGGGTGCTCTGACCTCCCTCTCCACCCATCTTGGAATTGTACTTGTTATGTTTTACTTGTCGAAGTAGGAACCAAGCCCCTTAGGGCTTCAATACGCTTCCACATTTTTAGGAGGAGTTTAGCTGAAGCAGTTCGTCTAAGATTTTAGTGTGTTCAACCATTTTTCAGATCTGATCCTGTACTTTTAGATCCATTTCAAATTGGTTATTTATCCATTCAAAACACCTCTTTTCAGTTTTTTTTGGTCCTCCTCTAGGATCCCCTCTGTTTACCTTCAGGTTGTAGCCTTTCGCCACCTCATTTGTAGCACTTTTCCCTCTGGTTTTTTGTTTTTTCATACACCTATTTCTAGCAAATCTGACCTTTAGATCCCTATCCCTCCCGACTTGAGGTCCATTGGCTATTTTGTGTGTTTTGAATAGATTTTTCCCATCCATAGACTAATTGTTGGGAAGCCCTCCTCCTTGGGTTGAAATTGATGCATCTTTAGCTGTTTATTTTCTGTCATATTCATTTTACTTTAATGTTATTTTTAGATCAGTTTACATTTATACAACACCTTTTTTATTTTTTGTCTACACACATCTAGGTTTAATTAAAATTAGCACACTTATCACATATGCTCACCCTAAGTGAAGAGTGCCTGGTTTACACCGCCGGGCCAAGACTATAACATTGGAATCAATTGATCCTGCACCTCCCTGCCCTGGTTTCGACATTGTAATAATTTTATCCTACACCTCCTTGCCCTTATTGGTCTCTCTTTATTCTGTGATCTGTGTCTGTTTTCCATCATTGTGCCCCCAAGGCGTTTATCCCGGATAATTCTTGGCCTTCATCCTTAGTTTCCGTTAGTGAGACTTACTCCTCTGTGTAGGGATTGATTTAGTCCTCCACCAAGTCCCCTTTTTGACTCTACTTCTGGTTCATTAGGTTCCCCTTCTGTTTCTATCCACAATTCTCCTCCTGTTACCTTCACCATGTCTAGTTCAGGACCTAACGTTGGTGGTAGACCCGGCCCTAATGCTAGGAATACTACCAATTGGACCGCAACAGAAACTATATCGGCTTGTAATATCCCAAAAGGTAGAATATAGTAGTACTAAAACACAATATAAGAACTAAAAAAAGTAAATAGGAAATCTAAATACACCTGAGAATGCACAGAAATAGCTGAGCCATTTTATTATATACGAGGTGAAAAATCAAGTACAATAGTGCTCAAAATATGAGACACTCAAGCCAAAAGGATGGCCTGGAATGACCCTACAATGATCCCACAAGAGGGACTGTGTAACTGCTGAACTGCTCGAAGGTAAACTGTTTTGTCCCTGCAGAAACTGTTGGGACTGCAACTGCATGAAATATAGAAAGTCAGATATAGGTATAATGGGAGCTTCGATGATGCTAAAAATGTAGATCAGGGCTCAATGATGGATTCCCAAGATAACTCGGAAAGGGTTTCTCCGATCTATCAATCTAAGAAAACCACCCTCTTAGGGCTTCACATATATGCTACTAGGAATCCAGATCTAAAGATAGATTTGATGATATGATGGCTGAAATGATGCACAATCAGATCTATGGTAGAAGGGTTGATCCCTTCTCTAGATCCTTGGGCTAAAAGCTCAAGATATAGCTCCTCCAATCTCCTCCACTGAAAATAGTTGTTGGATGAACAACAGCTTCAAAAAACAGTGCTGTAAGAGAGGGAGGCTCAATAGTGTACTGCTAGATGTGTCAAATCAGCTCCTGAGTGATGGATACAATAGATCCAATGTGAGGGGATGATCCCTTATAGGATTTCCAGCTAAAATACTGGAAACTTCCTTCCTCCGAGATATCTACAAGACTGGACAGCGCAATCCTTGAAGGGACTACTGCTACATGGAGGTAATACCCAATGGCCTGAATTCCAGATATGAATTTGGTGCTCCTGGAAGACTGAATGTGAAGAACAAAGGGGTAGGATGAATCCTCCACTGGTTTCCTAGCTGAATGTTAGAAACAACCTCCTGAATATGGAAACAATGCCTAAAAAGGAATGAAGTACAACCCTCTTTCAAGAGCTACTCAATGAAAGAGGAGGGATTCCTGCTCGAGAACACCCTATGCTAAACAACACTACAACCTCTGCTAAACAACCCAAGCCTGCATAGAAATGTCCTAAGACAAATCTAGATCAAAATAGATCAAGAAATGAATAATCCAAATCATGCCTTCCAATATGCCTTCACATTCATTATATAGATATGAGCCTTCCTTAGCCTAGGCCCACTCCAAAACTGCACTGTACATGTGGACATAAGTCTCCATGGTTGATTGTGCTATTTCTCTATGTCCTCCATCATGTTCACATGGGGTGATCTCCCTCTCCATCATGTGTGCATTAAATGCATCACTTCCTCCACTATCTTATCATAAATACTTTATGATATTCCTTGAATGCACTATGATCTCATTTGACCTTATCAAAGATCCTCGTGATTTTATATTTAAGATCCATGATCTTATTTGAATGTTTCATCCTCCATAATCTATCTCATAAATGAGACATGATCTCCATTAATGGAGTTGCTCCACTACTCCATGATTTTAGATCTATGCTTAATTAATTCACATTCACACATAATAAGTGGATATTTTTTCATTTTGAGGATTATGGATCCCTCCACCCTTTTATTTATTTCATTTATAAAGAAAAACAAGAACTCTAATATTCTAAATATCATGTGAAAATTTGGGAATATTACAGTCCTCCCTGGAAAAAATTTTATTGTCCTCAAGCAACTGCAAAAGTAGATGCAAAAGCCATCTATCCCCTCCAAATGGCATCCACATAAGGAAGGCCTCCTCCATTTGCTGCAATGTGTTATGCTTGTTTGGTTCCAAAGTTGTCTTTCAAGAATGCATAGAATGACCTCCATTATTTCTCCAGTAAGTGCCAAGTGACAACCATATGCTATCCAACATCATCATCAATACATGAGGCACATAAAATAAAGTAGTTCTTCCCATAAAAAAAAGGTCCCATCTCACAAGGTATTTCTTCATCCCATGTTTTCATGAAGTATATTGAGCATTGACATGCTCTCGTCCATAGCCCTGTTGGCCTTGTTGGATCCAAGCATCATCCCAACATTATGCAAAACAGAAAATAGAGATATATGGGTAGACAAAGATGTCAACCCATATTCTCCCAATAGTAACCACCGGAGTAAGGCCCTTTGTTGCCATCCTCCATCTCCCCCATGCCAGATGGATAAGACAAACTCCCCCAAAAGCAACCAAAGCAACAAGATATATTGCTGCCTTCTCTCCTCCTCATGTGCATCATGGAGTAAAGACATGCTGATAGACATGTGGGATGTCACATCAGCTCCATAGAAGTAAGAACCATTGATACACCTCGTGAGAGTGCCATGCCAAGTTTTACACAATTCAAAACACATAGACATAGGAGATGTTATGTGATGGCAAAACTCTCCCATGGTTTACCAAAGTGGACATGCCTTCCGTTACTGCATTCTATTATTGATACACAAGGCATGAATTAGGAAAATATGATTTATTGGGTGGTAACCATACTCACCCAAGAGAAGCCAGCACAGCCATGCCTCCTTCTTCATTACATAAGTGTTTTTGAAGGCATGGATCAAATAAATAGGAGCCTTTGGGTCGTAACCAAACTCACCCAAGAGAAACCAGCATAACAAAGCTTCTTGCTGGCCCATGTCATATCTCTGCAAGTGGTCATGCAACCCCTTGCTTATCATTCTCACCCATTCATCCCCATGCGGATGATGAATGATGTACTGCATAAACATGGTATCCTCTCTTTGTAGAATACCATCCTCCCCAAACTGATGAAGAACGTTTCAATCCATGAAATATTGAAGTGCACCTGCAATGAGATCTCTTAATGAGACCTTATTCTCATCGATGGCCCTCCAAAACCAATGAGGTTCTAGATCTATTGCAGGTAGAAGTTTCTCTTTGAGCTGTGAAATGCTCATTGAGAAAGTGTCATCTAGAAAGGAGAAAATATTTCTCATCTAAATATTTCTATCATTTGTCATCTTTACCTCCATTGTTTCATGAGTGAAGCTACCTTTGTAATGCTCTAAGAATAGTGGGGCCCCTTCTTTATCATTGCTACTAAGTGACAGCGTTGTAGATCTACATGGTAATACATGTGTTGTCTCAAAGCAAGGCACAACATTGATCTCATAAATAGTTATTGTACGTAGGATCATGCCCATCCCATCTTCTGAAACTCCACACTTCAACTATAAGGGTTGAATGTAGATCATAAATGATGAACTGGGATAGCTCTTCTTCTCCTCCTTGATTATATCAAGGGTCCTCTGCGCTATGATATGTTTTTACTTCAAATCAACATTTCGATCTAACCCTTGGTTATGCATGGGCCCTGATGGAATTTTCCCATAATTTTCAATAAGATCTACTGAAACAATATGTGATGAAAGTTCATGCATACCTTGGATCAACTGATGTGTGGGGACCTCTTGCCCGAACACAAGAGTTCCTCCAACTAGGACAATGGTGTCTCCAACTACTGGTACGAGAGATGACTTCTCTTCTACCAATGTACCAGCTTTAGAATCTTCCTCCTCTTTCTCGTGCATCTCCTGAATCATGCATGGGACTCTATGTGTTAAGAGCTCAAGACTATCTTTCAAAGTTTCAAGTGTCTCTTCTCTAGATGCAAGTACTTCTGCAGCTGGTGGTGAATGTAGTGACTCCTTTTCCAGAGTCACAAGATTGACATCATCCTTTGTTTCCGTAGGAAATTTCTCTTTGTGACACATCTCTAGTTTTCTTACATCAAACTTCTTCCTCAGCTTGTGAAAGAAATCTGAATATTTAGTCACCTTTGGATGCTCCATGTGACCAAACCACCAATCATTGGCTTCACCATAAAGATGAAGTGTTGCAAGCTGGACAACCTCTTTCTTAGCCACATGATGTAGCATGAAAAATGTATCTAACTCTTTCCTCCAAGCCTTAACAATGCTTGAGGAAGATCTATAAAATGTAGGCAAATAAAATCTATTGTGCCGCTTTCTTCTATTACTGCTATAGGATCCTCTTTCTTCTTTGATTTGAAATAATTCTTGGAGAGTTAGACTCCCTTTGAATGCTCTAGAATATTCTTTGTACTCTTCAAGATATAGACTGAGAGTCTCATGAGTCTCAAGTTCTCTTCTTTCTTCATTTCTACACATTTCACCTTGTTCAAAGAAAGTGGGCACAGTGGATCTATGAGGAGATCTATGATTCTTCGGTCTTCTTTTCTGCTGATAGGAAGTGCTTGGACCTTCCTCTTCAAATATTCTTCGTGGCTCCTCCTTTTAGCTTTCCCTCTTCATTTGATTGAACTCTTTGGAGAGATATTTCATGGATCTAAAAAGAGGAGTGGAAAAACTACAATCCTCCTTCATGATAGATCTCATCTATCTACTTTTTCTTTTGATGCAAATGATGAAGTGTCCACAAGTTGAGCCAAAGATCATGCTCTAAAACACAATACTAAAACACAATATAAGAACTGCAGAAAAGTAAACAAGAAATCTAAATACACATCAGAATGCACAGAAATAACTAAGCCATTTTATTATATAGGAGGTGAAAAATCAAGTACAACAGTACTCAAAATATGAGACACTCAAGCCAAAAGGATAGCCTGGAATGAGCCTGCAATGATCCCACAAGAGGGATTTCATAACTGTAGAACTGCTAGAAGGTAAACTATGTTGTCCCTACTGCAGCTGTTGGGACTACAACTGCCTGAAAGATAGAAATTCAGATCTAGGAAGAATGGGAGCTCTGATGATGTTGAAAATGTAGATCAACACTCAATGATGGATTCCCAAGATAAACCAGAAAGGGTTTCTCATATCTATCAATCTAAGAAAAACGCCCTCTTAGGGTTTCACATATATGTTGTTGGGAATGTAGATCTAAAGATAGATCTGATGATATGATGGTTGCAATGATACACAATAAGATCTATGGCAGAAGGGTTGATCCCTTTTCTATATCCTTGGGCTAAAATCTCAATATCTAGCTCCTCCAATCTCCTCCACTGAAAATAGTTGCTGGATGAACAAAAACTTTAGAAAAATACGTTGTAAGAGAGGGAGTCTCAATAGCCTACTGCTAGATGAGTCGAATCAGCTCCTGAGTGATGGAAAAAATAGATGCAATGTGAGTGGATGATCCCTCACAGGATTTCCAGCTGAAATAATGGAAACTTCCTTCCTCCAATAGATCTACAGGACTAGACTACGCAATCATTGAAGGGACTGCTACTGCATGGAGGTAAAACCAAATGGCCTAAATGCCAGATATAGATCTGCTACTCTTGGAAGACTGAATGTGAAGAAAAAAGTGGTAGGATGAATCCTCCACCAGTTTCCTAGTTGAATTCTAGAAACAACCTCCTGAAGATGGCGCCAATGTATGATAAGGAATGAAGTACAACCCTCTTTCAAGAGCTACTCAATGAAAGAGGAGGGATTCTTGCTCAGGAACACCCTTTGCTAAAAAAAATCAAACTTTGCTAAATAGCCCAAGCCTGCATAGAAATGCCCTAAGACAAATCTAGATCTAAATAGATCAAGAAATGAATAAACAAAATCATGCCTTCCAAGGTTCCATCACCTTCATTATATAGATATGAGCCTTCCATAGCTAGGCCCACTCCAAAACTATGTTGTACATGTGGACATAAGTCTCCATGGTTGACTATGTTGTTTCTCCATGTACTCCATCATGTTCACATGGGGTGATCACCCTCTCCATCATGTGTGCATTAAATGCATCACATCCTCCACTATCTTATCATAAATGCTTTGTGATCTTCTTTGAATGCACTATGATCTCAGTTGACCTTATCAAATATCCTCATGATTTTATATTTAAGATCCATGATCTTATTTGACTGTTTCATCCTCCTTAATCTATCTCATAAATGAGACATGATCTGCATTAATGGAGTTTCTCCACTACTTCAAGATTTTAGATCTATGCTTAATTAATCCACATTCACACATAATAAGAGGATATTTATTCATTTTGAGGATTAGGGGTCCCTCCTCCCTTTTATTTACTTAATTTATTAAGAAAAGCAAGAATTCTAATATTCCAAATATCATGTGAAAATTTGGGAATATTGCACAGCTGATCCCTTGCTCCCTTATATGGCAGGCCTCAGTCTTCCTGATTTTAACCAGTTGACCAATGACCCCATACACCATGATCCTTGTTGGCCTGCTATGCTAGCCAAACTCCCTTCATACATCCGAAATTTTGAAGCTCTTGCTGGAGAGGATCCTACAAACCATGTTCGTTCTTTCCACATGTGGTGTTCGTCTAACTCCATCACTGATGACTCCATCCATCTTCAGGTGTTCTAGCGTATGCTTACTGGAGAAGCTTCTAAGTGGTATGTCGACCAGGCCTCCGCCTTTCATACTACTTTTGGAACTCTTACCAGGGTTTTTCTGTCTTACTTCCAACTTCCCCTTCATTATGACACCGGTACTGAACTCTTGACCTATTTTCATCAATCATCTGTGACCTGCCTATCTGATCATGTCCAAGAATGGCAGAGAAGAAAGAGCCTATGTCAAGACCCTACCTTCGAAGACCGTGTCTACATGCACTGGTTTCTCAGATCCCTTTTTCCTGTTATTGGCAAACATGTCGCATCTCATTTCCCTCAGACCGAAGAAGCTTCCCTCTAGATTGCGTTGAAATATGGCCTGATCTACACACATTCTGGTTATTTCTACACCATCTTACCTGATCTCCATAGACCCGGTGGTGCCAATGTACTGGGGGCATCCCATGCTGCTAATGGTATCGTTGGAGCCCTTTCTCATCGGTACACTCATCCTCCCATGGGAAATGTTTTCCCTCAGGGAGGGGCTAGCTCCTCCAGCACTTTCCCCCCTCCTGGTAGCATATATCTAGGATATGGCATGCCTCCTCCTTTTTCCCAACTTATTTACCACAATTTTTCCCAACTTCCTTATCATCTATATCCACAGCCAGGTGCTCCAGCTCCTACAACATTACCACCTCAGCCTCCCTTGACTCCTCAACCCCCGCAACAATAGCCACCACCCCCCAGGGTCAGGTGTATGCATAACAGGGTGCAACTAATCCTCCTACTTCCAAAAATAAGAGGAAAGGAAGCCAAAACCAATCTACCCTAGGTAATCCAGAACCCAATCCCCAAGGGAATGCACCTAACATAGCAACCCAGCAACAGGGAACTCATCCCAAGAAGGACAGGCCAGTTCTCACGTATAAACCTTGTTCTTGTTGTGGTGTCTATGGTCACTACACCCATGATTGTCCTCTTTTACCTCAAATGTGTCAGATGTGGGAAGCTCAAGTGATGTAGAAGCATCCTGCTAAATTGTCATTATTTATTTGGGTGATTTAGGGGGTGATGTTTTTTTTAATTATTTTATAAATTATGTACATTTTAAATAAATTAAGAGGAAAAACTGAGTGTGAGGTTTATTGTAAATATTCTCTTATAATTGAGAATATGAGAGGAGTTGGGTTGTATAGATATCTTAGGGATTATGAATTTCTTAAATAGAAATTATTTGAGTCAAATGAGGGATAAGCTATTTTAGGATTTGGTTGTGTCATTTGTGGAGAAAATTATGGATTCAAATTAATCACAATTATGTATAAATATGAGCTTTGTATGAGGACAGAGATAGAGATATGGAGAATGGAATAGGACAGAGGAAAAAAATGCAGAGAGGGATAGTGTACTAGTGTGAAGAATGGTGACGGCGAAGAAGGCAACAAATGTAATATTCAGCCAAAGAAGGGTTTGAATTTGTAATGTATTGTTGTTATTATATGAAAGTATTTTGTTTGTGTTCGGTTCTTTGTTTAAATATATTATGGTTTCGTTGAAGACTATGCAAATTGATATTTAATATTATAGAGCAGGTTTGAACTCTAAATTCCGCGTATATTCAGATTTTTGTAGTATTCACTGCATCATTTGGTATCAGAGCCCAATGATCTAATCAGTGTAGCCATGGATGAAAGATGGGTGTGATTGTGTATTAGTTGAATTAGTGTGTGCTTTGAAAGAGTGTGAATAATTGAGATGGCAAGCAGATTGAATAGCTTGTAATGTGAAGGCGAATGCTGGATGGGAGATAGTGCAGAGTGGCAAGCACATGGTGCAAGAAACCATGGATGTTGAATGCTGAGATTGGCATGCATGGAATGACAGTCGAATAGTGCAAGCCTGATCATCAGAATCATAGGGGACTTTGCATGTAGAGACCTATTATTGAGTAATAAGTTTGTGCATGAAGGGTCTAGTGATAATGTTAATTTCATAAGGATTGAGGGCTTAATGATTTGAAGAAATTTTTTGTTCATGTGTTGGCACTCTACTTGATTGATAAAATTTTTGTATGCTCAGGAATTGCTATTGACCAAGCTAAGGGAATTTATCCTCTAATATGAAATTTTGTTCAAAAACAAATGAAGTTGGTGTCAAAGGTTGTGGAATATGCATCAAAGCATGATTGGTTCAATTGGGGTCAATTTGGATACACTGATGTCTGTTCGGAGAAGTGTAAAGATTTTTAAGGAGTTGATTCTTGAAAACCATGAAATATGTGTTTATTTTGCAAACCGTGAGCATTGTGATCCATCGAGCAAGTGGTGAACCCAATCGCGGAAGCGTGGTTGACAACAGAGGCACATTGAGATCTGGGTGACAGAGGTTGTGGTGAGTTTGATGTATGAGAACAAATCAAATGTGTAGGTCGAATGCATGGAGCAAAACATTTTGCTGGAGAGGCTATGCTGAAATTTGTTGTATTCTAAAACATTCTCTGTATATTTTTTGGTATAATAAATCCACGTGATTTTCCTTTAAGTGACTGCCTTTTTATAATAATCTGTATAAACACTCCTCAAGCAATAATATTCCTCCCATAATGAGATTATCATATGACGATCTCCTTCCAAACTTCAAATGCAATGTTTGATTGCTTGTGAAACTATGATTTCTGCGAGTTTTATTACACTGCCTGGAGTTGAGAATTTCTGAAGGTTGTGAGAATTTTCATAACATATATCACAAGCTCTGTGTATTGATAATTGTGTAGTGGAGGATATTAGTCAATGTGTGAGGAGAAAATTGCATGAAATATGTGCGTAAATACTGCAAATGCTAGAAATTTGTTGAAGTATTTGTTCAAAGATACATGGAAGGACATCATTTTTACCCGAAACACGTTTCGTGGAATGCACATCATACTGGTTACATGAGAAAAGGTGGTGAGATCTACTCGGTGAGGTAGCAACGTGGTCGTTAACACTGTCAAGAAAGTGCAATAGTAGTAATGTTTAGACCTGTTGAGGCATTGTGGACCTATTGCAATATTGGAGCATGAGCCTATTCTAGAGGAGCGATGTGGCAAGTGGTAGAGGAGATTTTTTCCAGCCTGCGTGGAGGTTGTGGAGGCTATGCCTAAAAGTTGTTGCTCATTGGTGTAAGCTGCGTGGATCATGCTAGATCCATGTGATCAAGTCCCCTGGAGGGACCAGTGTGTGATGAATAAAACAGTTCCAGGTGAGTTTTTAATTGGAAAAGTTCTTTGTTGTAATAATGCACGAGCTTTTAATGAAGTATCGCTCAAAGGCTAGTTGTAGCAGGAAGTGTTGACTGGAGGTTAGATGGTCCTTTACGTGGAAGTTGCAAATGATGTTTGTTTCAACATTTCCTTAATAGGTGAAGGTTTGCATTCAGAAAATTAATGTATAAATGCTTATTGCACTCTGAAAAAGTAGTGGATCTTTCACTTTAAGCAGCAAAGGGAAGGAAATTTCAACCAACCAAAAAAAAGGCTGATCTTTGTATATTTTTACTTGCCATTAATCAATCAAATATTCCAGGCAATTGTTTCTTTATTTTACTTTCTAATTTCTTCCTTCTTTAAATGCAATGTTTGCATTCATAAAATTAATGTAGAAATGCTTATTGCACTCTGTGAAAGCAGCGGATCTTTCACTTTAAGCAGCAAAGGGAAGGGCATTTCAGACATTTTAACCAAACAAAAGGCTGAAAGTGTTAATGTGAAATGGGAATTATGGAAGTTGGAGCGATAAACGCTTTCATTAAAATTTAATGAAAAGTTTAGGGAAGGAAATAAAGTGAAGCCTTTTGTCTAAAGTCATGAGTTTTAAGTTAAGGAGAGAGATTAAGTGCTATTTTATTTGAGGTTCTTTGAAGTGGATTTGAAGTGGATTTGAGGTGGGATAATTAACGTACTAGTGTCAAGTTGAAGTAAAAGTCTGTATATTATGAAGTAAAGGGAGTCTAGTACATTATGTTAAGGTCAACTTGAATTTCTTTTTTGAGAAGATTTTTTTTCAAAATTGAAGAAATTGGTCCATCAAGTGAGTTTTTCAAGTCAATTAAAGTCCTTGCACAAGTTGAGAATTTATGTCAAGTTTGGAGTCAAAGACTCGTAAATCAAGTCAAAGGTTTGAATTTAATTGGGTGCATGATCGACAGAGCCCGACACCCAAAGAGTTTGGTCATTGTAACGCAAGAAAAATTGTAGTTGTTGTTTGCAGCAAAGAGGAGCAAGATAGTTTCCCAGAAGATGATTCCAAGACAGAGGTCAAGCGTGGGAAGAGAGCTTGCATTGTTGGATGGCAAGTAGGAAGGCTTGCTGAAAAGGGGATTGAATGAAATCCAAAAGTGAACAAATGAAGTTCGTAAAGGAGGAGAAGATGATTTTTGATAGTCATTTTAGAGGTTCTAAGAAAGACTACAATAGAAGCAAGAAGAAGGAAGATGCCAAGGCAAACGGCATATAGAAGCAGTTGAATGATGAAGAATATGAGAGGGAGAAGAATGAGATAGCAATTCATCTTGAGTTCTTGATGGAATTGTTTCAGAGAAATAAGAAAGACCAGAGACATGGTTGGACTATGAGGAAGAAAGTGAAATGACAGAGACTGCAAGTAAATAGGAATCAAAAGGTAAATATGTAGTTAACAGAAGAGCTGAGAAAGCTTGAGCAGATGATGAGTGTGCAATTGAGATGTGAAGAACTCAGAGAAGCTGAGTTGGAAATGGAAGTTTCCATTTGTGGACCAGAACAGGGTGAAACTCTTGGAGAAGAGGTTAATGAGAAAGATCTCATGGACTATTGGAATAGTTCAGAACAATTTGAAGATATGTTGACAAGGGAAGCAGATGAGGTTATGAAGCCTTGTATTTTTAAATCTCATAGTTTGTGTATGTTTGTAGGATATGCAGAAGATGATGGAAAGTCTGGTAAAACTGTCACAAATATGAATGAAGCTTTTGAGGTGAGGTATGATGGAGAATGCCTTTTGGAGGAGGAAGGTACTGATTTATTGTAGTAGAAAGAATTCATATATGAATTTCTGTTTGGTGTAAGACAACCAGTTGATGCTGTTACGGAGCAAAAGCATAATGAAAATTCTATAGTGATATTCCAAGGAGGTAAACAAATGAATTTGTTTAATGAAATTGATGAAATAATTTTGCATTGTGATGATACTGACAACAAGATACCTCAGGAGGATTGCTAGAAGAAGAATGAAACTAAGAATGAAGGTTGTGATGAAATGCTGGAAATATTTCCCATGGAAATAGAGTTCTTGGAAAGATGGCTCAAGGAACCTGAAGGAGAAATGAAGCTTGCAGAACCTGATAAAGAAGAGATTGCAGTTACTGTGCATGATAAGGATGAAATGTCTCTAATTTTTATAGAGTTAAGTGAATGATTTTACTCTTTAAATAATAATGTGGTTGTAGGTACAAAAGGAAACATCAATAAATATGATGTTGAAATCAGAGGAATTGAGCAGAAAGTATTTGAAGATGAGATGAAAGATCAGGAGCAACAAGAAATTTATGTCCTTAGAGACATAAAGGAAACATAAGTATTAATCCAGTAGGATAAATATGAAATTAGCTAGCAATTCAAAAGAGGATTTACTAAAATCTAGAAGGTTTATGATGGAATATTGGTGCTTACAACATCAAAAGAGGCCGAAAGGTCTTGTATTTTTAAAACTAAGAAATTGTTGATGAATGCAGGTATAACACCGGATGAGAAATTTGTTACTATAAGGATAGTCAATGACTATAGTTGTGATCAAGGAGAGGTTCTTGATTATTCTTCATTCTATAAAGTTGAGTGTTTATCAAAATTGGAGACGGAAGCATTAGGTAAAGAGGAATTACTCCTAGAAATTAGCAAAAGTAATTGTTGTAGAGGCTGATGGAATCCAGTTGACAGAATGAGTGATGTTGGTGATGCTAATGTAAAACCAGTTCAAGATTCTTTCAAAGTTTGGAGACCAAAAGAATGGGTATCAGCGTTTCTACACTAGACTGTATTTTCAGAAATAAACATTGTGTGGTATGGAAAACCAAGAGTTACATTCGATAGTGTTCTGAAAATACTATTTTGGGAATTCTGTGCAAAATTACAAAATGGAGTTGATACTTTAAAAGACCGATGGCAAAACAGAGTTTGGAATCTTGGAGGTAGCAAGTCATTGAGACTAGTGGCTATCGCATTATTACAGAAAAGTGATAGACCTCGTAGATATGGAAACTTCTCTACATGGGGAGTTTGATGCAGGAGCAACCTGCTAAATTTTCATTATTTATTTGGGTGATTTAGGGGGTGATGTTTTTTTTAATTATTTTATAAATTATGTACATTTTAAATAAATTGAGTGGAAAATCTGAGTGTGAGGTTTATTGTAAATATTCTCTTATAATTGAGAATATGAGAGGAGTTGGGTTGTATATATATCTTAGGGATTATGAATTTCTTAAATAGAAATTAGTTGAGTCAAATGAGGGATAAGTTATTTTAGGATTTGGTTGAGTCATTTGTGGAGGAAATTATGGATTCAAATGAATCCAAAATTATATATAAATATGAGCTTTTTATGAGGATGGAGATAGAGATATGGAGAATGGAATAGAACAGAGGAAAAACATGTAGAGAGGTATAGTGTACCAGTGTGAAGAATGGTGAGGGCCAAGAAGGCAACAAATGTAATATTCGGCCAAAGAAGGGTTTGAATCTGTAATTTCTTGTTGTTATTATATTGAATTATTTTTTTTGTGTTTGGTTCTCTGTTTAAATATATTGTGGTTTCGTTGAAGACTATGCAAATCAATATTTAATATTATAGAGCAGATGTGAACTCTAAATTCCACGTATATCCAGATTTTTGTAGTATTCACTGCATCATCAAGCAACATCTAGAGGAAAACAAGACTCCCCTTTGGTTCCTCCCAATGCTGAACCTATCCAACCTGCTGTGTTTACCAATCCTTTCGCCCAACAAGGGTTTGTGGCTACCCAACCCCTTGAAATTCAGGTAGCCACTCAACCTCCTCCATCTTATACCTCAGATTGCTGGATTCTCATGATGAACTCTGATCAACCCATTACCATTGACCTCAACCTTCATAATTGGTCCCATCAGTATAATAAGACCCCCGCTACGTCTGCCCTTGACCCCCTTTGTTCAGGTCCCACAGAGCCTCTTTCGACACCAAATGGTCCTTTCTGATCCCTCCACCTAAGGTAAAGGTTCATACCAAGATCCCTAAGGGACCATTACGCCAAAACACTACTTCTGGTAAAGTGACCCATTCGTATAGTATAATATATGACTTGGTGCAATCCCCTACTGCCATGTCAAGGCTAGAAGTCCTCTGGTCATGCCCTTCACAACGAGAATATCTACTAATTTACATGGGCATTATGGATCCTTTAGATGATCGTTTGATCATCTTTGATGTTGAACGATCAAAACATCCTCCCTTTCCTACTTCCATTGCCTTCCAAATCCCTGTCAAGATCCAGAATGTAAACGTCTCCCATTGTATCATTGATGAGGGGGCATCCACCTGTGTGATGTCCACTTTGTTTTGGAAGAAAATCAGATCTCCTGGTTTAGCCCCTTCCACTATCACCCTCTGAGTGTGGGATGGACACTCTTTTGAGCCCCTTGGCATGTTCTGCAGTTGTCCTATTACTCTTACGAGCAAGAATTTTTGTCTTGACATGGATGTCATTAATGCCCCCTTAGACTACAAATTTCTATTGGGTCATAGATATACTTATGCAAAGTCTATTGTCCCATATATGGTTCACCGTAAGATGTTTTTTCCCCATAATGGAAATATTATCACCATAGACCAGTTGATATATTATGAACTGAAGTCTCAGACCTCCCCTGAGTCCATCATCTCTTCGGTGGCCAATAAACAAATAGTAAAACCTCCAACCAGTGTCTCACCCGGGGTCTACAAAGACTCCTCTTTGCTTGGTTCATTCCCTGGTCTCCCTCCTCCTATCTCTGATCCTAGCTCTTCGAAAATTTGCATGATGAAATCATCTTGGTCTGACCTCAAACAGACTAGTTCAACTAGTCAGTAACCCCTCCCCCCGCAACCTACTCCTAGAACCTCGACTAAGCCTTCAGGACCCCCTCCTCAAGGCCCCTCATATAAATCTTGTATCCATGAGCCTATATACCCTCCTGGAATGGATAATATTGGCCTTAACCATCTCAAATTTGTCCCACTTGGCCATTACCCCTCTGGTTAAATACCGTTTCTAGCTCCCCCTCTTGGAGTTTTCTCAGTACCTGTTATGCATACCTTGTCTCTTCCTAACATGACCCTAGGGATCCCAGTCTGGTACATTGATACCCTAGCCACAATCCTACCTGGTCAGCCCAAACCTTATCTTGCTTTGACCCCAGTCCAACTAGTCACCGTGACCCCTCCCTTTGCTTCCATGCCTCACCCACCTCAACAAGAATCTACTCCTGTTGCGAAAGTTTTGGGCGAGGGTGGAAAAGCTCGTAAAAAGGCACCTAAGGAAAAGGCTTCCCAAACAACACATGCTCCTCCCTAGCCTCCAAAGCATAACCCCCCATGTGCTTTGTGTGATATTGCCGGTCATGCCACCCATCACTGTCCTGAGTTGCCTCACATTAAACCCATGGTTAATGTCACGTTTCTTGAGTCTAATGTTCCTAAAGCCTTTTTTTCTTCCTGGACTATAGCCAAGAACCCCAAGACTATTCACACCAACCACCCCTATGCTTTGTGTGATCTCCATGGCCATTATACCCACCATTAGGGAAATTTTGAGGTCTAAAATGGGCCTCCTAAGGAAATAATAAAATAATAGCTAAACCAATAAAATAATATTTATGAATTTGCAATTCACTTTTTGCACCAAAATCCATGTAACCATGGTTAAATTCAATTCAAAATTTGTACCAAAATAAATTTAATAAAACAATTTTATTGATGTGACTATATATAAGATCGAACTTTTCAAGAAAAATTCATTATCATTGCACAACTAATGCATTTGTCCTTTGTAATTAAATAATTTAAAATAAAATATAAATATAAATTTATAAATTCTTAATTATTTAATATACTATTAATTAAAAATGTTATTCTTTAAATTATATAATAGCATGTAATTAATATACCATATAAAAATAATATAATATAATATATTGTTTTATGTATTAATTTTATATTACATATTGAATTGATTTGATTTATAAATAAATATTTGAAAATATAAAAATATAATATTTATTGAAAAATGTCTAAATACATGAAGATTGTGTAGGGATATGCATTGCTTCTTTCAAAAAATATGAAATGAAAATAATAATATTTTATTCAAATAGTGTGAAATGACATTGATTATGATTACTTTACTTTATGACTTTAAAATTACTTAGAGCACTACCATGGTTAACCATGAGTTTTTATCCACCATTGAGAATGTGACAAGTAAGTACCTTTAACTCAAGCAATGCCATCTCAACCATTAGGGATGATGTCATCCCCTAAAATGTAATTGGTTCTCATAAAGTGAATTTTGATTGTACATTTTCCTTAGGAGGCCCATATTAGACCTCAAAATTCCCCTAATGCCTTTGTCCCCACATCAAGCATTACCATGCCTCTTTGGAGGTAGTTCGGGAGTATGAGATTGAACATAACCAGTCCGCCTCTCCCGTCCTCACGCAATATGCTTCAGGCCAACCTGAGGATTTATCTTCTCCCATTGACATTCCCCCTCCCGATGTCGAGATGACAAAGTATTCAGCCATCATTCTCTACCTAATATCATCCATGAGATCCACGGTAGAAGCTCCCTCTTGAACTTCCCCTTTTGTTTCGCTTGACCTCCCTTCTGTGATCACCATGGGCTCAACATAAGTGGATCTCTTATCTACTTTTTCTTCTGTCACCCCCCGTGATGATGCACATGTGAACCTCTCTTCTCATGATTATGATTCAGATAGCTTCACCGCACCACGTGGTTTTTCTTCCACAAGTCACCTCATCTTCTATTGTGATGACAAAATTATGGAAGCAATCACCACCCCTAACTTTATCTATCCCCCCTTACATCGAAACCATACCTTCGAACCAAATAAACCTTGTGGTAATTACATTGACACACAATGTTTTGGTAAGGGGGCACCCATATTTGAGATTCCAGGAGAAGAAATTATCCACAACCCTCCTAGTGCATCTGGCCGTGTCGACTCAAGTACCATTATTCTTCCCCATTTAGAAGAAACTCTAGAGCCCATATCATTTTAGATCACTCTAGGGATTATCCCCCTCATCATTCCTTCATCTTACATCAACAACCTAGTCCCTTAGACATTGTCATTGACCAACCTGTGTGTTTTCTCGGTGAGCACCAATTCATTATATCCAAATCCACTCTTTGGGATAGTGACACCATGTATGTGAACCTAGAAATTTAGTCCATTTCCTTCATATATACAATAACAAAAGATATTGGTAATCCTCCATTCCCTTTCTCAAACTACATCTATCCATTCTTCTCTCAGAAGATAACCATAATGTAAACAAATGGTGAACCACATCATTAAAATGGGTTTAGATTCCCCTTTTATAAATACATTTGGCATGACCATAACATGCTTGGGGGTACCTATGCCCCTCGACTATAAAAATCCCAGCTCTCAGCCAAACACAGCACTGAAACTCATTTCTCTGATAGGTCGCACTTTTTAGGTCATTTCCTGGGACAAGTCATAGTTTTTTGCCCAGTACCTACTACCCAGGTCGCAGAACAGACCCCAAAAAGTGTGACCTAGCCTATTCATGAGCTCTGGGTGCCTAGACTGAAATTTTAATCCAGTGAATTGAAAAAGTATGGTTAGTAATCTTACCTGCAACTAACGGATCTCGCTTCCAACTGGCGGTTTTTCCACTATGATCCCTGCAAGATTTAGGGACTTTTCTCCTCTCTACATTCACAACAGCTACACTTGCAAAATGAATCAAATTGGAGGGAAAATGTTTTATTAAAAGAGAAACCCCAAATTTTTCTTTCGCCAAATGCAACCAAACAGTAGCTCGGTTTGACAAACCATCAGCACCTTCGGAAATCTCTCATCGAGCTCTCAAATGGGTATCCTTTAGTTTTTTGTGATTTGATACCTCACCTAGACATATTTTTTCCAAGAAGGGTCACTTCACCACTCCTCAAAATCGAATTTCTTCACTTGCAACACTTGTACTTGGGGCACCACTTTGCCTTCATACTTGTCCATGCTCGTGTCGATTTTTGTGATGAGTAACAATCTTGTACTCATGTTTTTTATGGTCCCCACTGGGCCTATTCTGTGTGGCAGCATCATCGAGTCGCCCTTGTTAGAGCATCTGAGTTGAGTCATCATCACATCCATGGAGTCAATCCCGAGACCCTTTGTATCTCGCTATAGTCCTCCATCCTTCATTTCTTTGTCCCTCTCTCGTGTCGCACATTTTTTCCTTCAGTCATGCTATCCCCTATCCCCTCTGGTGTCGAGTCAGTAGCCACCAGGTCATCCATTCCCTTTATGCTCTAACAAGGGAAGTCGTCAGCCCGCTACTTAGTACCCCCTATTCCACCATCATCCCCGGTGTTAGCCTATCATTCGCTCTACTATTATCTCTCGTGACTTAGTTGAGGATCCATTATTGCCTCACCTATGGCGAACCTCCTTCTATAGACATCATCTTATTCATTCCAGAAGATAGGTCTGTTTTCTCAGCTCCAGCTCCTTATGGCATGATCGAGATCCGTATAATTGATGGTTCAGTGATGCAACATATTGTACCGGTGATTCTCGGTTGTGTGTGAAATGTTTCAGACCTCATGACGGGGTGGCCCTTTAGGTAGCCCCCCACATGCCCAGATGACCTCTCTACTATAACCTTGGTTGTAGCTCCATAGATTTGATGGTTTCAGCCTCAGCTGCTTGCAGCGCCTCTTTTTTTTGCATGTACCATTCAGATTTTCAAAGCCCTTTCTTCTTTTACAGGGCCTCTTTGGTTATACTTATATCTCATGTACTAAGATATTATTGTATAAGTCCTGGATGTTGTCCCAGGCACAGTATGTATATGGGATCCATTATCATGTTTTTATTTGGCCCATGTTTACGCCAACATGTAATATATAGTTCAGTCCCTTGTTTACTGGATGCATTATTCTTTTTACTTTGTTATCTCAGCGGGCATAGGTATGCCTCCCCTGCCTCATGTAGAATAGGTACTCACTCATAAAAGAGACTTGTCGCACCTGTAAGTCTCACCTCCTCAGGGTCTTGTTCTCTCACGCTTTAATCTACCTTATATTTCTCTCTTTCTGAGTCCCCCTTCGGTGTCTAGTGATTGATTTCTTACAATGTACTTCAGTCATACGATTAGCTCCTAACGCTCACACATTGGGAGGCAATCTGTTACACCAATTTTTGGTCATCTAACATGTTACTATTAGATGGACCAACGTACACCATGTAAGACCAAATTTACCCTAGTAAAATTGCTTTCACTATGGAAAATAACTTAGTAATCCATAATTTATTAAGTTTTTTATGGTCTAAACAGGAAACCCCATGAGGAAATATTGAATAAATCCATATTTTTTTGGTTTTCCTCAAGGGATAATTAATTAATCCACAACTTAATTAATATTCCTCGTCATATTTAACCCAAAATATGAAAATAAATTAGATAAATCACTATTTATCTTATTATTTTCTAGGAATAATTATTTAAAACATTATTTAAATAGTATTCCTTGTTAAATTTGACTAAATCATTTATAAATAATATAATAAATAATTATTTATTTAATTATTACTCAACCATATTCTTAAAATAATAAATAAATAATTTATTTATTTATTATTTACAAATAAAGGGATTTGACCAAATTCAAATTCCTTTTCCCTCCAACAAAAATAATAAAATATTTCATAAAAGTTGGATCTATATTTGGTTAATAATATTTTAATTATGCACCAATATCTAGACTAACTCACTATTTTGTTATAAATAGAAGGTTTTTTTACATTCATTCACTACCTTTTGTTTCCTAAATATCACTTTGGATCTATACTTTTGGTATGACTTTGATCCTCCATCATTGTCATATTTTTCTACCTTTTTTCTTGTGAGCTCCCTTTGAGTTCCATTTTTGTCTGGGTTTTCTACACCATCAAGAGAGAGATATCTTAAATCTGAAGCACTGTGGACATACAAGAACCCATCCCATTTAGGGGGACTGGTAACATCTTTCTATGATCCCTTCCCAGGTGTCATAATACACAAATTCTTTAAAAACATTCTTGTCTTGTCTATTGGATGCATGGAGAAAATCTTGCTTTAATTTGTTGTTTAATGTCTTTAAATTCGTAGATCTGGATTTTGTAGAATTTATTCTGATCAACTAAATTCATATCTAAGTAAATTGACAGCCATCTTTGATGTTAGGGTTGTTTTTTATGCACATCTAAAGTGAGCTTTTTTCGTACGTGTAATATCCCAAAATGGAATAATGCATTGATACACAAATACAATATTTGATACACATAAAATGTACATGTAAGTTTATGATCAACACAGATATATAAAGAATAGCTGAGCCATTTTATTCATAGGAGATGATTCATTTACAACAGTGTACAAAAATAAAGGTACTCTAGCCAAAGAGATGGCCTAGAATGACCCTACAGGCATGCTACAACAAGCCCTACATAACTGGAGAGCTACAGGAAGAAATATTGTGCTGTCCCTTTTGCTAATTATGTACATATAGCTGCTAAAAATGGAAATGTAGATCTATGGAGTGCAGGAGCTTTGATGATGCCAAGATTCGAGATCCAGCCTCTATCATGGCAACCCAAGATAACTGAGAAAGGAAATTCTAGATCTATGAGATTGGAAATTTACCCTCTTGGGGTTTGATCCCTAGTTTGCTGGGTTATGAATATCTAAAGCTATATCTAATCATAAGATGGCTGCAACATGACGTACAATTGGATCTAAGATTTGATTGTTGATCTCTCTTTTAGATCTCCAAGCTAGAAGCTTGAGATATTGTCTCTTCTTCCTCCTCCTCAAGGTGCAACAACTAAATATTCAGCTACTGAAGAAAATGCACTCTACAATAGGGAGAGACTCTATTCTTGCTAACATATGATACAATAAGCTCCAGGCTGATGGAAACAGTGATGGAAAAGTGAGGGGATGATCCCTCATAGGATTCCTAGCTAAAATGCTAGAAACTTTCTTCCTCCTCTCGATCTACAATGATGGACTGTGCAATCCTTGATGGGACTGCTGCTGATAGGAGGTCAATAATATTTGGCCCGATGCTAGATATTAAATGAGACCCTGGTAATACTAATCTTGAAGCCCAAGGTGTCATGAATAATCCTTCACCGATTCCTCAGCTGAAATACTGAAGACAACCTTCTCCTCTCAAACTGATCTTCAGAAATAATGCAATTTTTGAATATGGATGTTTTGAAGGGAGTAAGAATATTATGACACCAATTCCTGATGATGAATGGAAGCTCATAATAACCTTCCTAGAGTAGGCACACAATTCCCCCATGGGTAAGGGTGGAATTCCTGCTCAGGAACACCCTGTGCTAAACAGCACTGCAGACTTAGCTAAACAACATAAGAGTGGATGGAATGTCAAAAGACAACTCTAGATCTACATAGATCACAAATCATAAAAAGAAAGCCTACCTCCCATGTTTCCTTCATCTCCTTTATATACAAAGTGAGCCTTCCCAAGCCCTTGTCCACCACTAAACTGCGTTGTTCATGTGGACATAATCCTCCATGGTTGATTGTGTTGTCTCTCTAAGTCCTCCATCATGTGTGCATTAAATATACTAATTACTCCATCACTTCATCATGAATGCTCTATGATCTTACATTATATTCCCCCCATGATCTCAATTGATTGCTTCAACCTCCATGATCTATCTCATTAATGAGACATGATCTCCACCCATTTCGCATTAGTAACTACTCCACTACTCCATTACGTAGAGTCTATGTTTAATTAATCCACATTCACACACAAAAAATGGATCTTTATTCATATTTGAGGATTATGGTTCCCTTCACCTTTTTATTTACTTAATTAATTAAGAAAATTAAGAACTCTAATATTCCAAATATCATGTGAAAATTAATGGAATATGACAGTCCTCCCCGGTAAAATGTTGCTTGTCCTCAAGAAACTAAAAAATTAGATGCAAAATCCATCTATGCCATCCAAATGGAATCCACATAAGGAAGGCCTCCTCCATTTTTTTCAATGTTTTATGCATGTTTGGTTCCCAAATTTGTCCCTTAAAATGCATCGAATGACCTCCAACTGTGTATTTAGATGTCATCCATTCTCCAAGAAGAACCAAGTGACAACCATAAGCTCCCAAACATTATCATCAATACATGAGATACATAAAATAAAGTGGTTCTTCTAACAAAGGAAAAGTCCCATCTCACAAAACATCTCTTCATCCCATGCTTTATGAGGTAGATTGAGCACTGACATGCCCTCATCCTTAGCCCTGTTGGCCTTGTTGGATCCAAGCACCATTCTGAAATTATGCAAAAGAATAAATAGAGACATATGGGTAGAAAAAGATGTCAAACCATATGCTCTCAATAGTAACCACTGGAGTAAGGCCTCTTGTTGCCATCCCCCACCTCCACCATGCAATATGGACAAGCCAAAATCCCCCAAAAGAAACCAAAACAACAAGAGATATTGCTGCCTTTTCACCTCCTCATGTGCATCATGGAGTAAAAAAATATTGATAGACATGTGGAATGTCACATCAGCCCAATACAAATAAACCCCATCATTACACATCATGAGAGTACCATGCCAAGTTCTACACCATACAAAACATATAGACATAGGAGATGTCATGTGATGGCCAAACTCTCTCAACATCAACCAAAAAAAACATGCATTCCTTTGTTGCATTCTATCATTGATACACAAGGCATGAGTCAGATAAATATAAACTATTGGGTGGTAACCATACACACCCAAAAGCAGCCAGTGCAACCATTCTTCCTTCTTCATTACATGAGTGTTATTCAAGGCATGGATTAAAGAATTAGGAGCCTTTGAGTAGTAACCAAACTCACCAAAGAGAAGCCAATGTAACAAAGCTTCTTGTTGGCCCATGTAATATATATGCAAGTGGTCATGCAACACCTTGCTTATCATCCTCACCCACTCATCCCAATGTGGATGATGAATGATGTTCTGCATAAACATGGTATCCTCCCTTTTTAGAATACCTTCCTCCTCAAACTGATGAAGAACTTTGCACTCCATCATATGCTTAAGTGTGCCTCCAATGAGATATCTCCATGATACCTTCTTCTCATCAATGGCCCTCCAAAACCAATAAGGTTTTGGTTCTGCTATAGGTAGAAGCGTTTCTTTGAGCTGTGATATGCTCATTGAGAAAGAGTCATCTTGAAAGAGGAAAAGATTTCCCATCTCAATATTTCTACCATCTATCATCTTCTTCTCCATTGCTTCATGAATGAAGCTTCCATTTGATTGCTCCCATAATGAATGTGTCCTCTTCTTGCCACTTTTCCTCATTAACAATGTTGTAGATTTGCAAGATGATGTACATGCTATCTCAAAGCAAGGCACAATGTTGATCTCATAACCAACCATTGTACATAGGATCATGCTCATCCTATATTCTGAAATTCCACATTTCAACTCAAAGTCTTGAATGTAGTTCATCAATGACAAACTAGGATGGTTCTTCCTT
Source organism: Pinus albicaulis (assembly GCA_034641835.2). Lineage (NCBI taxonomy): Eukaryota > Viridiplantae > Streptophyta > Pinopsida > Pinales > Pinaceae > Pinus > Pinus albicaulis. Next base: position 91,329,565 of record CM076576.1, read on the forward strand.
CCTTCCTTTATTAGATTAAGGGTCCTCTGTGCAATGATATGATGCTGCTCCAAATCAGCATGTTGTTATAACCCTTGGTCATGGAGTAGCCCTCATGGCATGTCCCCATAATTTTCAACAAGAGGTACTGAAACAATATAAGATGAAAGTGGTTGCATACCTTGGATCAACTGATGTGTGGGAACCTCTTGCAAGACCACAAGAGTTCCTCCAACTGGAAAAATGGTGTCTTCAACTACTGGTAGTGATGATGGATCCATCTCTATAACTGTACCATCATCAGTATATGTCTCCTCCTCATCATGCATTTCATAAATCATGCATGGGGCTCCAAATTTCAAGAACTTTGGACCATCTTGCAAGGATATAAGTGATCATCCTCTTGAGGTAACCACATCTGCAGCTGGTGGTGGTAGAGGCTCCTCCTCTCGAGTGATAATGAGAACATCTTCCTTATGTTCTTCATATCTCCTTGATTATAGGAGATGTCTCTATGTAAGATGTCTCTGGTTTCTTTCTACCATACCTTTTCTTCAGTCTTTGAATAAAATCTACATGAGCAGACACTTTCATGTGTGACAAGTGATTGAACCACCAATCTCTTACTTCACCTTCTAGGTGCAGCGCTGCAAACTCCACAGCATCTCTTTCTAATATAGGATAATTCATAAATAAGGTAGCCAATTCTTCCCTCCAAGCCTGCAAGGTGCTTGTGTAAGATCCATCAAATATAGGAAATAATAATGTATGCCTCTTTCTTCTATTTTTATTTCTGTGTAGTATTCCTAAATTATCTTACAACTAATTTGAATATTAAAATTTATTTTGTCACATTGATAGGTGAATAAGTGGGTGGGGAGACCCATAAGACTCTTTATTGTGAATAAAACCACTTCTCATGTGAAAGTGGATCATATTTTCAGCTAAATAAAGCACCCTAAGGTGTGAATAGGGGCTAAAACATGTTGACTGGGTCAACCTTGACCAAATCTACAGTATTGTCATGGAGGAGTGGCCATCAATGAGGAACAGCGCAGTTTTAGATGGAGATGCCTTGTGTGAAAGAGGTGATTTCATTGGAGGTGGTTTAGGGTTTGAAATCTCTTGTCTTATAAAAGGAAGGGGATGGAAGCATTAGAGGGTTCTTGTTGTGATTATATTTCTGAATACAAGGTAGCCAATTCTTCCCTCCAAGCTTGCAAGGTGCTTGTGTAAGATCCATCAAATATAGGCAATAATAATGTATGCCTCTTTCTTCTATTGCTGTTTCTGTGTAATATTCCTAAATTATCTTACAACTAATTTGAATATTAAAATTTTATTTTGTCACATTGATAGGTGAATAAGTGGGTGGGGAGACCCATAAGACTCTTTATTGTGAATAAAACCACTTCTCATGTGAAAGTGGATCATATTTTCAACTAAATAAATCACCCTAAGGTGTGAATAGGGGCTAAAACATGTTGACTGGGTCAACCTTGACCAAATCTACAGTATTGTCATGGAGGAGTGGCCATCAATGAGGCACAGCGTAGTTTTAGATGGAGATGCCTTGTGTGAAAGAAGTGATTTCATTGGAGGTGGTTTAGGGTTTGAAAGTTCTTGTCTTATAAAAGGAAGGGGATGGAAGCATTAGAGGGTTGTTGTTGTGATTATATTTCTGAATATATTATCTGTTTAGACATATATCATCCTCTTGGTATTTAGTTGAGAATTAATGATGTTTAGCATTGGGTGTTCCTAGTCGGGAATCCCACCTCTTCCCATTGAGTAGCTCTTGGGAGAGTTTGTATTGCATTGACCACTATCCGGCTTAAGGCCAAGCTACTTATTTCAACTACATCGCAGATCCTATTAAGGGTTTGATTGTTTTTGCAAGCTGCAGCAAGTGGAGATTAGATCTTTCAGATCTAGTCCATTTTAGTGCTTCTTTTCAGTGGAGGAGGGTTCTACTTCATTGGGAGGACAATATTGAAGATCTTCAGCATCATTTTCATATCTTGGCTATAAGCAAACTGTATTTTGATCCCTACAACACAATATAGATCCATATGTGCATTATTTTTGTAGGTGTATTTGCAGGGTGTTTCAGCACATCATTTGGAGAGTGATTTTTTAGGTGCTGGGGATCTGGCCTTCACTTTGGAGATCTGTTGGAGGCAATCATTTTATTGTTTATATCAGATCAGATCCAATTTCTAGATCTGAATATTTTCATAGATCTGCAGTCTTAGCTCTTATATCTACATCTTGTACTTGGTGTTTTGCTGAAAACCCCAAGGGGGTTCAATAAAGGAGCTCGTATAGTGTATAGATCTGGTACAGATCTAAATTTTTGTCCACATACTTGCTCTAGATCTGATGTGTAATATACATCTATTGCAGAGGCAATAAAATAACACTGTAAGGCATTTATAGTCTTTATACATGGTTGCAACACCTCATTTTGAGGATTTCTTTCATTGGAGACTTGTATTTTCTTGTTATGCATCTTATGGGCCACTTTTTACATATATTTTGTTGTTGTAATAGCAAATGAAAGGTCTCCATATTGGCATCATACTATTTCTAAGATGATCTACGTTATTTATATATCATTCTACATTGTATTGCTGCATTCCCCATTTGGGAATATTACAGTGGTATCAGAGCATCATCTTGGCACAGTCTATGCTTTCTAAAAAGAAATATTTCTTCTAGAAAAGGAGAGCCTCTTACTGATAGAGAGAGGTGGTATCAAAAGAGAAGACATAGAAGATTTGATTACACTGATGATAAAGAAGACAAGGGTAAAACCCCTTTATTTGGAGGAATGGAAGGGAAGGAGATCTCAAGACTTCTCCACACTATGCATGAGCTTAAAAGAGAAATCAAGGGAATGAGGAGGGAAAAAAATAAATATCCCTCAAGAATATTTTCACATGAAGAAAGCCCCAGTTCTTCGTATTATGTGTGTAAGCAATCAGCCAGACAATCAAATCCACAACGTTATACTATGCCCAGGTTTACTGTAAGAGAGATGGAGAAATAAAATGCACCAAAGGAGGAGACTTTGAGTGATTATATTCAGGAGTGTGAATCTCAATCTTGAAGATTCAAGGAGCACTTGAACTTCCAAGAGTTTTGCCAACTCAAGGAGGAAAGAAGACCCAGAAAGCACAATAGAGGTAGAAGAGGTGGATTCTTTCTACCAAATTTTGATGGATCCTCGACATGCACAGCCAAGGATTGGATAGATCAGCTAGACTCCTATTTTCATCTACATCAAGTTTCAGAAAAGGAAGCCCTTAGGATAGCAGTGTTGCATCTTAAAGTTAGAGCTTATGCTTGGTGGTTGTTTGAATCATTTTCATTAAAGAATGCAAATATATCTACTAATGCAAGATTCACTAAGAGATTAGTGAATAAATTTGATGTAAAACAAACTGAAATATCTTTGATTAAGCTAGCAAAGCATGAGCATTAAAAATCCTTGCATGAGTTGGAAAGATTTTTTATACCAACTCCACTTCAGATTTCTATTGAAGGGGATAAAAACTTGTGTGATACCTTGCCAAGGGCAAGATCCCCATTGCATGAAGAGATTTCTTTTCAAAAGGAAGACATGAAGATTCCTCTTTCAAGGGAAGACCAAGATCTAGGGTCTCTCATTGTTGATGAGGTATTCTCAAATATTGATGAAGAGAAAGAGGAAGAAGGTAGAAACAATGTTTTCACTTCAGAAGAAGGACAATCACCACATGGGGATGTGCATGAAGTTATTGCTTCAAGAGGAGGAGCTTTTTCATCTTTGCAAAAGGTTCCCAAGGAGCCTCATGTGATAGTAGTAATGGGAAACAACACCTTGAATAGAGGAGGAGAAGAAAAGGTGGATCAACATCTAAGGATGAGGAGCATGCACCCTTTTTTATTTCAAGGGGTTTATATTCAGAAGAAGGAGATTGATTTATGCAACAAAGGGAGGGACACATCAGTCCACTCATTTACATAATCTACTTTAGATTTTGATGTCTCTTTGCATGGAGGCATTCCACCAGGGAGACCCCCTGATTGGAAGATGAATAAATTTTTCTCTCAACTTAATACATCATTGACATTTTTGGCTAGGGAAGGAGCCTTGGGAGAAGCTATCACAGCGCTGAGAACCATTGATGGGTTCCAAGGAGAGGTAAGAAAATTTCTGATATGGACCTTACTATCTCCAACTCAACTATTTGCGTTGGAAAATGATTCAGAAATCTATGATGACATGAGCATGGTGTCAAATGGCCACTCCATGGTCTTGGAGAAGCAAATGATACTTCCACACATGAAGAATATTTCTGAAAATGACAAGAGGTTATTAACACTCTTGCATGCATGGGCCCAACTATGGAAGTTTTAGAAGAATGAGACCTTTCAAGAGGAGGTTGAATTCCATATACTTCAATCTTGTCTTTAGCAAGATCAGCTGCAAGAAAGGCAACAAAGATGGAGTGACAATAATCCAACATGTGACTTTGGCATCAAGCATGTCAAAGAGGAGAGCCATGATTGTAGAAATTTGAATAATAGATGAGTTATTCACCGAGATTATCTTGATTACACACTATTTTAGCTTCATGCATAATACATATTCTCTTCTGGTAATAATTTTAGAATTAAAGCAGTGTTACATTCAGCATCATTGATACATACTCTTGGTATATAATGGAAATAGTAAAAACACAATATACGTAATAGGGAGGAAGAAATGTCTGTAGCTGAACTCTCAGAAATATAAGAAGCCTTATCTCAATTTTCTTTAAAACAAGGCTGGAATCCTTCTTGTATTACATGCTCCAATCTTTGCTCCACACACATGCACTGCCTCTCTTTACTGTGATCAATATGGAAAAATGAGATCAAGTTCAAATCCCACGGCTTATAATACTAACCCATTGGAAATCTCAATCAATGTGTGTGCAAATCTCATACACAAGTATAGTCACAACTGATAGTCACACTCACCCTTTCACCCACCTCTAACACTGGTCTCCACTGAACTGTCCATGCATTGCAGTTAACTGATGTGTTCTTTAGTTGATTTATGAGTTAATAATTAGTGAATTAATTAATAATTAATTCACACCACTCATCACTAGTGTATTTATCAATTAGACTAAATACAACTAATTCAACTAAGTTAAACCGAACACAACTCCATCAACTGTCTCATCAACTCCACCAAACTCTGCCACATGAGTTCTAACTGAAGTCAACCATGCAATAGCTCAACTAAACCATAGGAATAGCATAATTCCTTCTGTCAGCTACATGTGCCACATCCGTAGCTTGAGCTGAAGTGCTCCAAGAGGATAAGATAATGTTTATAGTCCAAATATTATTAAGGGCTAATAATATTCGACTAATCTATTTTTAGACTCGCAATCTAAAAATAGATTCCGCCCAATGTCTAAAAATAGAGGTCCATCTATTTTTACCAACTTGACCAATCATCCATAAATAGCATCCTACAACTCATAGAACATGATCCATATGTCTAAAAATAGACTTTGCACCAAAAATAGCCTGTGTGGCCCCCCCACCTAGTTTAGGTGATCACTTTCCAACTAGGATCAGGAAAGATGTTTCAGGATGCCCCCTTCACTGTTTCTTGTTGCCATCTTCAACACTCCCTCTCAACAAGAAAGGACTGTCTTTGCATGCGACATGAAACTCCATGCATTCGCCCTACAACCTTCACAAGCGCCATGCAACTCTATGCATCTGCTTTGCAACTCCTCTGAAACTGACTAGGCTCCAAACAACTCAATCAGTTTGATGCATCTATCATCAAAGTCTTCGACTTCTGCTGGGCCCAATTGCACATGTCATCAGGAACCACTGCGCTGTTGAACTCTTGCACCCATGCACTCTGCACTTGCTGTCAACTTTGATTCGCGCTCCAGTATCTGACACTGTCACTTTGATCTACCTGCATCAATCCAATTGATCATGCTACTGCTGCACTGTGTGCACCTCGTAGCCAAGTTCAATTCATGAGATCCACACCATCTCATTAATCTTGCCCAGAAATCTCCTCTTGGGATTATTCATGCATGTCACCCCACCTCTCACCTAGTGGTATAGCTGCATGCACTCCCTCTGCCCATCTGGCACAAAATTTCTCTACATGAGTGGTTTCTTCCACTCCATGATCCTCATCTTGTGGCTGCTCCATATCCCGAGGTTCACTATTACCTGCATGCAAAACTTGCTCCCTCTCAAGCATCGATTGCATGTCTTTCTTGCACTTCCCAATAGTAGGAAGCTCCGTAGACATCCCATCTAATTCAAGTCTATAGAGATTATTTGCTCGAATCCAAACCTTCTTGACTTGTCCTGTTGCTTTGTGCCGAAGGAAAAATTTTCCTTCACTGAAGACAACTTCATACACTTTATCCTCTAACATTGCGACTGAGATCAAATTCTTCTTTAAACCTGGAACATGCACTACATCTTGTAAAAGAATGAGTTTACCTGAATCCCTCTGAAAGGTTATGTTAGCAATGCCGGTCGCATTGTATCGTCCATTGTCGCCCAACTCAACATGCAACTGGAGATCTTTCTCCACCAAGTCACTGAAAAGATTCACATCTCCCGTCATGTGAAAGGAGGCGCCACTATCAAAATACCACCCCGATCCCAATGCACTAGACGCCATGCATGCGATCAATGAGAAGTCCAACTCAAATTGCAAGGCAAGAGCCTCACCAGCTGCAGCTCCAGCAGCCTGCTTGTTATTCTTCTTCTGTGGACAATTCATGGGGTAATGCCCATGCTCGTGACAGTGAAAACACTTCACTTTGATCATGTCACGCTCTTTACCATCCACACCATATTGAGAAGCATTCTTCTTTCCCTTCCCCTTCCTTGCTTTGGCAGCCAAAGCGCAATCCTCTTCATCAGATTCCTTTGATGAAGATCCATCCCTGGTACTCCGCCTTATCTCCTCTTGCACAAGATCCGACCAAAGTCGCTCCCATCCTGGCAATTTCTCCCGACCATTGACAGAGTCCTAATAGGAATGCCAAATCGTCGAAAGACCAAGGAGAGCCAATTCCACCAAGTCCTCATCATCCACACTAACTCCTACACTCCCAAGCTCATCCCTGCAGTGGACAAACTTTGTCAAGTATACCGGAATAGTGTCATTATTCTCCATCTTTATTTTCCTGAGTTTATCCTTGAGCGCCAACTTCCTCTGGTCACTCTTTCTTTGGAATAAATATGTCAATGCTTTCCACATCAAGTATGGAGAAAATTTTCCATGCAGGCTGGATACAATGTGATCCTTCATGCCCTCCAATAGAATCCTTCGACATTTTGCTGTCTTCTTTTGCCAAGCCTCAACTTGAGCAGCATCATTAGGCTTTGGGACTTCAGCATCTATGAACTCCTTCAGCCCATTTTCATCTAACACTGCCTCCATCCTGTCCTTCCATGCAACATAATTCGAGCTTCCCTCAAGGGCATACTCCAATCGCAATCCGTTGAAAGACATTTTGACTTCGGCACCAAGAAAACACTACTGCAAATTCGAATTCCACCAGCTCAAAACTCAAACGCTTCTGATCTGTTAGAAAAAAATATTTCTATCACAGAGATCGACTGTAGAGGTATTTACTGGATATATCACCTTTCAAAGAAAGGATGGATCCAGAGGCTACCTGGCCCTCGTACAGACTCTGTCTACCGAAATAAAATGTAATCACTGTAATAGATCCGATGATCAATTTTGCTCTGATACCATGTAGAAATTTGAATAATAGATGATTTATTCACCGAGATTATCCTGATTACACACTATTTGAGCTTCATGCATAATACATAATCTCTTCTACCATCGATCATCAATTTGCGGAATTAGAAGCAGTCGCATGCGCACATTAAAACATAATCAAGCACACATATAACAAAGTATGTAATGGGGAAAGCTTACAGCTGAAAACCCCCAACTATCTGTATATTATAATGATAGAGAACATGTAACAATACATAGCACAAAGCTCCTCACAAGCTCTCAGCACTATCTCACATGCTACACACAAAACAAGCTCAGATCATACATATCACATGCTCCAATCTGCTCCACCTGTCTGCCTGCCTCTACTGCGCAATCCAAGATGAATAATGATGAGATCCAAGTTCAAATCCCACTGGCTTGTACTGCGCAATCCTCATTGGCAATCTCAATCAATGTGTGTGCAAATCTCATGCACAGCTATAGTCACAACTGATAGTAGACTCGCCCTTTCACCCACCTCTAACACTGGTCTCCACTGAACTGTCCATGCACTGCAGTTAACTGATGTATTCTTTAGTTGATTTATGAGTTAATAATTAGTGAATTAATTAATAATTAATTCACACCACTCATCACTAGTGTATTTATCAGTTAGACTAAATACAACTAGTTCAACTAAGTTAAACCGAACAAAACTCTACCAACTGTCTCATCAACTCCACCAAACTCTGCCACATGAGTTCTAACTGAAGTCAACCATGCAATAACTCAACTAACCCTTAGGAAAAGCGTATTTCCTTTTTTCAGTTGCATGTGCCACATCCAAGCATCAAACTGAAGTGCTCCAAGAGGATAAGATAATGTTTATAGTCTAAATATTATTAAGGGTTAATAATATTTGACTGTTCTATTTTTAGCCCGGCAGTCTAAAAATAGATTCCGCCTAATGTCTAAAAATAGAGGTCCATCTATTTTTACCAACTTGACCAATCATCCATAAATAGCATCCTACAACTCATAGACCATGATCCATATGTCTAAAAATATACATAGTCTAAAAATAGACTTTGCGCCAAAAATAGCCTGTGTGGCCCCCCACCTAGTTTAGGTGATCACTTTCCAACTAGGATCAGGAAAGATGTTTCAAGATGCCTCCTTCACTGTTTCTTGTTGCCATCTTCAACAATGATATGAAAGGAGTTTCATTTCAGATTTCTACAATGTTGTCATTGTTGGGAAGCCTAGATCCATATTGGGAGTCCCAACTCTTGGTAGAATATTCCAAGAACCTCTTCACATGTAAGGTTCTTGATGGGAAAATGGAAGATAGGAGGTATAGAGTGGTTGATGGAGTCATTTATGTTCATGATCAGATCTATTTTACCGGAGACTCAAAGCTCAAAGATAAAATACTATATGCAACCTATGACATCTTGCTTTCCAATCCCACTAGTTTCATTAGAACCTACCATACTATTTTTGAGGGATTCATGTGGTAAGACTTCAAAGAGGAGATGCGAAATCATATGAGGAAGTGCATGGATTATTTGGAGGGTGAGGAGAAACAAAAATCTTGGGAAGATTTATCATCACCACCTCCTTACCCATGGGGTGTGAGAGGGAGCTCATCCAAGAGCCACCTCACTGATTTAAACCAAGTGTATGGTAAAGATTGTATTTCTGAACATCATGATATATTTACTATATACTTGCATCGTCTTACCACACATGTGTTAGGCATTGCTCCAAGAAGGGACACTCTTTCTTATTTTCTTTATGGGATACTTGGAGCCATGAGTAATGATGATGTTGATCACTCCCTAGGAAATTTTGGGGAGATGATGTATTCTTTATGGTGTGCCTCATTGAAACCAAACATCAAACACCTTCTTTAAGTATGTGAGGAGAATGAGGCAACAAACAAGTGGTGGGAGAAACACTTTTTATATCATATTATTTGGCAGTTAGGAGAAAAACTGCACTGGTTTCACATGAGGGACCATTGTCCTTCTCCTTTACTACACATGGCAGCTAGCATGAATTTGATTGTGATTCCATATATTGATAATGTTCTTATCTTGGTTGGGAACATGATTGGAGGGATGAAACACTGGTTGGCTGTGTCAATTGGGAATGAAACTTCCCACATTTATTCATGCTTCAAAGGAAGGATGGGGCATTATATGGCTACTACATTTTGTCACCATCCAATATGTCAGATGACACTTAGTCCATGTTTCTTTTGGAGCCCATATGGTGATGATACTCTATTGAATATATGCATGGAGGATTGGGAAAGGAGGCTCCCAAGAACCAATGAGGGGAATCATGAGGTTTGAAGTATATTTTAGCTTCATGAGGACTCTATTATTGCAGCCCAAGATCAGCAGCTCCAAATTTATCATAAATTGAGGGAGAGACATCATAATTTGAACAATATTACCTCTCATTTTAAGCCATCAAGCCCCTACATATTGCATAAGAAGGGGATTGGTGACTGTTTCAATGAGCTACCAAGGATGGCTCACTTTGTTTGGATGATAGCATGGATATTGGAGTTTCTCATTAGGGATGAAGCACCCCACATTTATCATTTCTCATGCCTTAAGGAGGCCAATGGACAACATATAACTCTTTCCATATATCTCCCACTTCTTCATGATGAAAGCTATTTGGTTTATTCACCAAAGGAAAACGTGTATACTTAAGAGGAGACATATCCATTGGAATTTTGCAATGTCCTTGTAGTTGCTTGAGGACAATAAACATTTTGGAGGGGAGGACTATAATATTCCTAAATTAGCTTACAACTAATTTGAATATTAAATTTTTTTTTTGTCACATTGATAGGTGAATAAGTGGGTGGGGAGATCCATAAGACTCTTTTTTGTGAATAAAACCACTTCTCATGTGAAAGTGGATCATATTTTCAGCTGAATAAAGGACTCTAAGGTGTGAATAGGGGCTAAAAAATGTTGACTGGGTCAACCTTGACCAAATGTACAGTGCTGTCATGGAGGAGTGGCCATAAATGAGGCACAATGCAGTTTTAGATGGAGATGCCTTGTGCGAAAGAAGTGATTTCATTGGAGGTGGTTTAGGGTTTGCAAGCTCTTATCTTATAAAAGGAAGTGGATGGTAGCTTTAGAAGGTTGTTGATGAGATTATATTTCTGAATATATTATCTGTTTAGACATATATCATTCTCTTTTTGTTTAGTTGAGAATTAATGATTTTTAGCATTGGGTGTTCCTGGTCGGGAATCCCACCTCTTCCCATTGAGTAGCTCTTGGGAGATTTGTATTGCATTGACCACTATCTAGCTTAAATCCAGGCTACTTCTTTCAAACAACATAGATCATGTTGAGGGTTTGAATTTTTTTGCATGTTGCAGCAAGTGGAGATTAGATCTTTCAGATCTAGTCCATTTCAGTGCTTCTTTTCAGTGGAGGAGGGTTCTACTTCATTGGGAGGACAATATTGAAGATCTTGAGCATCATTTTCATATCTTGGTTGTATTCCAACTATATTTTTCTCCCTACAGTGCAATATAGATCTAGATCTACGTTATTTCTGTAGGTGTATTTGCAGGGTGTTTCAACACATCATTTGGAGAGTGATTTTCTAGGTGTTGGGGATCTGCCCTTCACTTTGGAGATCTGTTGGAGGAAATCATTTTATTGTTTATATTAGATCATATCCACTTTCTAGATCTCAATATTTCCATAGATCTATAGTCTTAGATCTCAGATCTACATCTTGTACTTGGTGTTTTGCTGAAAACCCCAAGGGGGTTCAATAAAGGAGCTTGTATAGTGTATAGATCTGGTATAGATCAAAAATTTTGTCCACATACTTGATATAGACCTGATGTGTAATATACAGCTGTTGTAAAGCCAATAAAATAACGTTTTAAGGAATATATAGTCTTTATACATTGTTGCAGCACCTCATTTTGAGGATTTCTTTCATTCGAGACTTGTATTTTCTTGTTATGCATCTTATGGGCCATGTTTTACATACATTTTACTGCTGTAATAACAAATGAAAGGTATTCATATTGGCCTCCTACTATTTCTAAGATGATCTGTGTTATTTATCTATCATTCTGCATTGTATCGCTGCATTCCCCATTTGGGAATATTACATTCCGGATCTCCTCTCTTCATTGAATTGAAAAAATTTTTGGAGAGAGAGATCCTCCTTCAATGCTCTTGGCTGTGACTTATATTCAGAGAGATATTTACTTAGGGTCTCATGCCCCAAGTCTTCTACATATTCGTACCAGTCCTCTTTCCCATCAGAAAAGTGGATCTTGTGTAATAATGTGAAGCTCCTTGCTTTTCCGGTCTTCTTTGCTACTGATAAGAAGTACTGGGACCTTCTTCATCTTGAAACCTTCTTGAATTTTCTCTTTTCCTTTCTCTTCTTATTTCCTTGATCTCTTTGGAGAGATCCTTCATAGCGCTAAAGAAAGATGAGGAAAAAATTAATCCCTCCATAGTAGATCTCTACAATCTGTTTTTCATATGTTGTCAAAATTTCCACAAGTTGAGCCAAAGATCATGCTCTGATACCACTATAATATCCCAAAATGGAATAATTCATTGATACACAAACATAATATTTGATACACAAAAAAATGTACATGTAAGTTTATGATCAACACATATATAGATATAATAACTGATGCATTTTATTCATAGGAGATTATTATCAAGTACAACAGTGCTCAAAATATGAGACACTCAAGCCAAAGATATGGCCTAGAACGACCCTACAAGCATGCTACAACAAGCACTGCGTAATTGGAGGGCTGCAGGAAGCAATCATGTGCTATCCATTTTGCTGATGATGTACATATAGCTTCTGAAAATGGAAATGTATATCTATGGAGCTCAGGAGCTCTGATGATTCCAAGATTCGAGATATAGGCTCTATGATGGCAACCCAAGATAACCCAGAAAGGAAATTTCAGATCTATGAGATTGGAAATTTACCCTCTTGGGGTTTGATCCCTGGTCTGTTGGGTTATGTATTTCTTAAGCTAGATCTGATCATAAGATGGCTGAAATATGATGTACAACTAGATCTAAGATTTGACGGATGATCCCTCTTTCAAATCTCCAAGGTAGAAGCTTGAGTTCTTGTATCTTTTTCCTCCTCCTCAACATGCAACAATTAAATATGCATTTGCTGAAGAAAATTCATTGTACAAGAGGGAGAGACTCCATGCCTACTGAAATATGCTACAATAAGCTCTAGGCTAATGGAAATAGTGATGGAAAAGTGAGGGGATGATCCCTCACAGGATTCCTAGCTGAAATGCTAGAAACTTCCTTCCTCCTCTGGATCTACAATGATGGACTGCGCAATCCTTGATGGGACTGCTGATAGGAGGTCAATAATATTTGGCTTGATGCTAGATCTAAAATGAGGCCTTGGGACAATTGATCTTGAAGCCCAAGGTGAAAGAAATAATCCTTAACTGGTTCCTCAGCTGAAATTTTGAAGACAACCTTCTCCTCTCAGAATGATCTTCATAAATAACACAATTTCTAAATATGGATGTTCTGGAAAGAGTAATAACACTATGGAACCAATTTCTGATGATGAATGACAGGTCAGAATAACCTTAACAGAGTAGGCACACAAGTCCCCTGTGCGTAAGGGTGGGATTCCCGCTCGGGAACACCCTGTGCTAAACAACACTGTAGACTTAGCTAAACAACATAAGAGTGCATGGAATGTCAAAAGAAAACTCTATATCTACACAGATCACAAATCATAAAACTAAAGCTTTCCTCCCATGTTGCCTTCATATCCTTTATATACAATGTGAGCCTTCCCAAGCCCTGACCGACTTCTAAGTTGTGTTGTTCATGTGTACATAATCCTCCATGGTTGATTGTGTTGTCTCTCCAAGTCCTCCATCATGTCTACATGTAATGTGCACCCTCTCCATCATGTGTGCATTAAATGCACTACTTATTTCATCACTTCATCATGAATTCTCTATGATATTACATTAGATTCCCTCCATGATCTCAGTTGACTGCTTCAACCTCCATGATCTATCTCATTAATGACACATGATCTCCACCCCATTCACATTAGCAGCTGCTCCACTACTCCATTATGTAGATCTATGTTTAGTTAATACACATTCACACACCAAAAGTGGATCTTTATTAATCTTTGAGGATTATGGGTCCCTCCACCCTTTTATTTACTTAATTAATTAAGAAAATTAAGAACTCTAATATTCCAATTATCATGTGAAAATTTAGGAATATTACAGTACGTTTGCGATTAGAATTCACACTAACAGCTACAACTGCAAGTTGCTTAAGAAAATCTACAATACAATCCTCACAAAACTTGCACACTCCAAGATCACACTCACTCCATACACTAAAAGAATAAACCATACTATCATTTATATTCCTCCAATAAATGGATGAAGTGAGATGCTCAACTCATTAATTACAAAGAACTATTATGCTTCACAACTCTGTTCACATGCTTGATTTGATCTGCATTCAGGTCATTGAATCGATCAAGCCATTAACTCCATTTTCCTTTAGATATTTCAACTTTGATTAGCTTCTAGATGCCCCACTACCTTTTATGATTATATACCAAAATGTTTTGAGAAAAAAACATCGCCACAATACCAAAATTAGCTGAGATGCGTGAGAAATAAAGAGATATTTTTTTGTTTTCCTTCAGTCGTATGCACAATCCTGTGAAAATTCGATTGGTAGCATTTAGATTCCTATCTCCCAGTGACTAGAGCCTTTCAGTCACACTGATGACCCATCATCCATGCGACTAGGGCATATGATAAGGAAAAATCAAACCAATTTAGCCCAGATCATTTCCAAACTTCAGGGAAACCTTCATCATCTTCTAAACACACCTCTAAGCATTTGTAGCAAGTCTACAACTAATGACATAGGGCAAGGAATCTTGCAAAAAGCTAGTGAAAAGAAGTCCCTAATATTATAATCTCATCATGAAGACCAACACCTCCAGTGCCTCAAGCAACAATGACAACTTGTCTAAATGCCTCCTGCACCTGTAGCAACATCTCTATCTCATGTAGCAACATCTCCAACTCCTGTAGCATCAACATTATGTCATCCAACATATCAAGACATGTAACAAAAAATTCAATGCTTCCACCACATGTAGAAGCATATACAACATCTCTAGAAGCAATCCAGCCATCTGTAATAATAACATCTACAAAATATGTAGAAAAATTATCATCCTATTGTTAGGTGGTTTAATCACAAGCTAAATCGCTATCATTTAATTTTCAACTCGTGGTTTCGTAAACTGATGAGGTATACCTGTAGTAGATGTACTAGGTGGTTATCCTTCAGATTAGATTAATTTAATACAATTAAAACTAATTCAAAACAAATTAAATCAATCAAAACCAAACCAAACCAAACATAAAGAAATTAAAATCACACTTGCAGAAAGGAAATGACACTTGTTTGAAATTGAAATCACACTTGTGTAAATGAAAATCACACCACACTTGTAGAACTAAAATCACACCACACTTGCATAAATGAAATCACACCACACTCGCATATATGAAATCACTCTTGTTGAAAGGAAATCACACTCACACTTGCATAATTGAAATCACTCTTTTGAAAGGAAATCACACTCACAACTGCATAATTGAAAGTACTCTTGATGAAAGGAAATCACACTCACACATGCATAATTGAAATCACTCTTGTTGAAAGGAAATCAAGCTCACACTTATATAATTGAAAACACACCATGCTTACATAATTGAAATCACACTTCTGAAAGGAAAAGGACACTTGCATAAAATAAAAACACAACCGCTGAAAAGAAATGAAACAACAAAACTATGCTATATTACCAATATATACAGAGATGTGAAAACTGTGGTTGATGGTGGTCCTCCATGCCTCAGCATGAACACTAAAAAACTATCACATATTTGAGATCAAAGTGGTAGTATATATTTCATAAAATCAAGTTACGAGATATTAGAAGAATTCTCTCTCCTCACTTTACAAATCACATCTTGAATGGAACTTGGAACCTCCAACTATCAACTAGCCACTAGCTACCTCTAATCTCTAACAACCAACAATTAACAAATGACTACACAACCTACATTTTACAACGCTTTGTATGAAGGGTGCACTCCTATTTATTCAAAACTTGAGATAATTATACAATAAATACAAATCCTCAAATCTCTCCTAAATCCACATTTATCTCTTGTGGTTACAACCAATCTCCTAAAAATGTGAGAGACATATCCTCTTAATGTTATATTATCCATGATTCTTCTCTTTTTATTTTTCTTAGCTTAATGATCCATATCTTCTTCAAATATTCTAAAAATCCTCATTAGATGGAATTTGAAATTCGAATTTGTATTTAGGAGGAAAAGTAGGACCCTTCTAGAATCTCCAAGTAGGCCTACCAATCATAAAACTTATACCACCTTTATGTATAAATGAAAACATGTTAATTTTATAATATTTAATCAAAAATTAACTTAAAATACTTAAAATAAATGACTTTGGAAAATATAATGCTAAACCCATATGATCGTGAAAATGGTTACATAATGTAGGGTTCTGTAGCTACGAAATTACGGAATGAGGGTAAAATAATGCAAATGTGGGTAAAAGTGGATGATATTTTGGAAACCCAGCATACCCCCCATGTTAGCTCCCTATATTACTAGTGTAGTCCCTTGTTGTTGTTAATATAGCCCCCTTATTGTTATTGGTGTACCCCTGTAACCCCCATATTGTTATTATTGTGCCCTTACATTATTCTTATTAGGTCGGCTAGGGTTATATTATAACCCCATGGACTCCTATATATAGAAAGGAGGTTTTGTCATTTGTATCATGCAAGAATTTTTCATTTATGTAATTTAAAGGAGGTTTCCCCCTTGAAGTGGTTGATTTCTAAGGCTTTGATCTCTATTTCCTTCTATTTTTGGAGCTGGTTTCATAACATTTGGTATCAGAGCTTTGGATTCGAGGGTTTCCCTACTCCAAACAGGTCATCGTGGCATTTTCGCTATAACATTTTTTATACGAATGTTCAAAATCTGAATTTTTTTACCACGAGAAGCAGAAATCCTAAGGAATGTTGTGTAAAATTGTCATATCTTTGTTCACAATATTTTTGGAGATATGATCTGTGGAAAGTAGGGTTTTTGCAGGCTCCCGAATTTCATCTAAAATAGCTGACCTTGGAAAAATCCTCATAACTATCTATCTGAGAATCAGATTGGAATTCTCTAAAAAGTGGATGAACGTACACATAATCTAGTTTCATGTATATCAATTTTAGAACGGAAGGAGGAAAAAATGACACGTGGCACACCGTACAAATTCGCTCGACTGAACGAGTCCATAATTAGGTCATTGTGGGAGATTGGGCATAACTTTGCCTTGAAACATCCAAATAAGGTTAGACCATAGGCATTCAAAAGAATATTCATAGGGATACTACAAGACCAAATTTTAGATATTGAAGTTCCACAATCACAAATATAATTGAGTTTCTATATCGAGCTCCTCAAAAGCAAGAAAAAGGCATGTATTTTTTTTTCAAATTGCATAAGTCTTGTTTGAAAAATAAGTTTGAAGTGATTCCAAGGGAATATTCAAGCATAGATATCTGTATTGGGTTCTAAAATACCCCCTAAAAATAATTCAACACTGATTAAGCCCTCAGAATACTCTACTATGACTCATGAAGAGGAAGAAGTGAAACATGATATATTAAAATTACAAGAGGAAGTGCACCAAATTTCACTGTCGCAAAGAGCATAAAAAAATGAAATGGAAGTTTTGAATAAAGACATGGAAGCTAAGATGGATGGTTTGAACAAAGGCATGGAAGATAAGATGAATGGCATGGAAGATAAGATGGATGGCATCGAAGCTAAGATGGATGACATCGATGAAAAAATGAAAGACAACATGGAAGACATGAAGAATGATCGAAAAGCAGACATGGAAGGTTTGAAGGAAGGTTTGACAAAGTTGACACAAGAAATGATTCCTAATGGAGAAAATATAGTAGAGGAAACTCATGACGAGAACAAAATAAATGTTAATCGTGATTTCATAAACTCTAATGTTGGATGGAAGACTCACCATATTCCAAATATGGATATGAGGGAGTTTGATGGCAAGGGTTTCGTAACATGGATACTATAGTTGGAGCAATGTTTTGATCTCCATAATGTGAAAAACACACAAAAGGTATGCATTGCAAATTTACATTTAGAACAAAATATATTTGTATGGTATCGATGGCTTTGCTCTCATAACAAAATTGTCACTTGGTCAATTTTTACGGAGGAAATGATAGCACATTATGAGTATACAAAGAGCAACACCTTCTTTAGCCAATTCATAAATCTAAAACAAAAGGGTTCAATGGTGAAGCACATTGAGGACTTCCAAAAATTGAATATAAGAGTAGCTGATATTCCAGAGGAACACATGATTGATGTCTTCATAGGGACTTTAAAGGATAACATCCAACATTAGGTTCACCTTTGGGAGCCTAATTCATTGGAGAAGGCATTCAAATTGGCAAGAAAAATTGAATGTAAAATTATGGCGACAAGGAAGCCTACCACCCACATCTATAAATATGGAAGTGTAGCTACTTGTAGACTTCCACAACCTGCAAGGTTGACACCGCAACGATTGGAAGAAAAAATAGCAAAAGGGCTTTGCTACAGTTGTGATAGAAAATACACTAAAGGTCATAAGTGTGCTGAGAAGAAATTATTTTAAATAGATTGTTAAGAGGAGAAAGAAAATGAACAAGAAAATTCAAAAGAAGAGGATATACACCAAGAACCAACCCTAGAGAAACAGGAAACGAGTATGACCATATCCTGTAATGCATTGGCAGGAATTACCACTCCTCAAAGTCTCAAGATAGAAGTACATATCAAGAAGAAAAAGGCAATAGTGTTGATTGACTCAAGTAGTACCCATAATTTTATTCATTGTAAGGTAGCCAAGGAATTTAATTGCTTCCTATACCCTAAATTTCTCTAGAAAATTCCATAATATCAAGATAACTATGGGGTAATATGTATTGGATAATCCAATGCTTACCATTCCAATGGGAGGTGTTGATGTTGTACTAGGAGTACAATGGTTACAATATTTGGGGGTGGTAGCTTTTAATTTTCAAGAACTTTTCTTGAATTTTTTTCGGAAGGGAAGGAATTTTAATTATGGGGTATCGCAGGGAAGCTAGGAAAGTTAACAAGCTCTAATGTCATGACAAAGATTCTAAGAAAATAACAACGAGGCATAATTTCACAATTATGATCACTAGAATTTCCAACACCAAAATCATCTATTTCTCCACATTTCCAAAAAGTCTTGGACAATCATTCTAAGGTGTTTGAAACTCCCAAAGGACTCCCACCTATTCGTGATCACGATCATGCTATTCATTTGATTCCAAGAAGTGTTCCTCCAAACATCAGGCCTTACAGATATCCTTATGTCCAAAAGAGTGAAATTGAATGTATGATTGCAAAAATGTTAGAGGCTGGTATAATTCAACCAAGTCAAAGTTATTTCTCTTCTCCAGTAGTATTGTTGCACAAGAAGGATGGATCATGGCGCATGTGTCTGGATTATAGGGAGCTCAATAAGCACACTATTAAAGAAAAAATTCTCATCCCTGTGATTGATGAATTATTGGATGAATTACATGGAGCAATTTATTTTACCAAGTTGGATCTTCATTGAGGATATCATCAAATTAGAATGAAGATTGAAGATATTCTGAAGACAACATTTCGAACTCATGAGGGTCATTATGAAATTTTGGTCATGCCTTTTGGCCTTACCAATGCACCTTCTACATCTCAAGGGTTGATGAATTCCATTTTCAAACCATTCCTTAGAAAACTTGTGTTAGTATTTTTTTATGATATACTAATCTATAGCACGTCTTGGAAGGATCATGTTCAACATGTTGACATGGTGCTAAAACTATTGGAGGAGAAAAAATTATATGCAAAAACCTCCAAATGTTTCTTTGAAGTATAAGAGGTGGAATATCTGGGTCATATTTTATCTTACAAGGGTGTTAAAGTAGACCCTAACAAAATTAAAGCCATTAAGTATTGGAAAGTCTCCACAACCATAAAGTAGTTACGAGGATTTCTTGGGTTAACAGGGTATTATCACAAGTTTGTTAAGAATTATGGGAGAATAACACCACCTATAACAATGTTATTGAAGAAAGATGTATTTTCTTGGACTCCTGAAGCAACCAAGGCCTTTGAACATCTTAATGAGGCAATGTGCGTAGCACCGTTCTTAGTTATGCCAGACTTCACAAAAACCTTTATTGTGGAATGTCATGCCTCAGGAAATGGAATTGGTGTTGTTTTAATGCAAGAAGGAAGACCCATTTATTTTTAAATTCATCCAATCAAAGGAAGGTATTTACATAAATCTATTTATGAGAAGGAAATGTTGGCAATACTACATGCACTAAAGAAATGGCGAGCTTACCTAGTGGGAATACACTTCAATGTAAAAACTGATCATGATAGTCTTAAATAATTTTTGGAACAAAGAATTTCTTAAGAAGAGCAGAAAAAATGGGTCACAAAGATGTTGGGTTATGACTTTGAAATAATCTACAAAAAATGGAAGCTAAATGTTGTTGCAGATGAACTCTCAAGAAAGGATGAAGAGGTGGAAGCATTTCTTTGTGCCATTTATATAATCCAACTAGATTGGATAATTGAAGCAAGGGATGAATGGAAAAAGGACGAAGAAGTGTGGACACTCATTCAAAAGTTGTAGCAAGATCCTACTACATTTGATACATTTAGTTGGAAAAATGATTCCTTATGGTACAAATATCACTTATATATTTGTAAGAATTCCCAACTAAAAAAAAGGATTCTTTTGGAGTTGCACACTTCTACCTTAGGAGGACACTCGAGATTTTTAAAAAATTACCATAGGGTGAAGAAATAATTTTTTTGGGATGGCCTTAAATATGATAATCAAAATTTTGTGGTGGAATGTTTGGTTTGCCAGCAAAATAAAGTTGAGACAATTAAGACCCCGTGTCTTCTACAACCTCTATCCATTCAAAGCCAATGTTGGGAGGAGATTTCAATGGATTTTATCACAAGTTTACCTAGGTCTGAAGGAAACAGTGTCATCATGGTGGTAGTTGATATACTTAACAATTATGCACACTTTTTTGCATTATCTCATCCATTTAAAGCAAGTAAAGTTGTTTATGCATTTATGGAAACAATTAAAAAGCTACATGGAAACCCAAAGATTATTGTAAGCGACAGAGATCCCATTTTTACTGGAAATTTTTGGACATAATTATTTTCTTGTTTGGGTACTCAACTAGCTCATAGCTCATCTTATCATCCTCAATCTGATGGGAAAACTGAGATCGTGAACAAATGTTTGGAAGGATATCTTCATTGTTTTGTATATGATAAACAAACACAATGGTTCAAGTGGTTACCTCTGTTTGCATGGTGGTATAACACTTCCTTCCATACTGCAAAAAAAATGACCCCATTTATGGCACTTTATGGATATCATCCACTGTCCATCACATCATATTCAAGAGAAAATTCTAAGTTTCAAGCAGTGGAAGATCACATCAAGCATTAACAACAAGTTCTCCAACTCTTAAAGGATAACCTAAATTTAGCACAAAATCGAATGAAACAACAGGCAGATCAACATCGTAGTGAGAGAAGTTTTGATGTAAGAGACTTGATATTTTTACAGCTAAAACCATGCAAATAAATTTCCCTCAAGAAAGCTAAGAAGGATAATAAATTATTTTCAAAGTAGTATGGTCCTTATAAGGTGTTGCAAAAGATTGGTACTATGGCATACAAATTGGATCTTCCTACTTCTTCTCGAGTGCATCCAGTTTTCCATGTTTCATTCTTAAAGAAGGTTATAGGTGACAAAATTCCAGTTCAAACAATATTGCCATAAATTTATGAGGAAGGAAAAATCATATTGGAACCTTAAGCAGCCACAGAAACAAGAACTCGACAGCTATGAAATCGATCAATTTCAGAGTATCTCATCAAGTGGAAGAACTTACCCACTGAATATTCTACATGGGAGTATGAGAATTTTATACAAAAGCATCCAGAGCTACTGAAGCATTGAGGAAAACAATTTTTTGAAGGAGAGGGGCATGTTAGGTCCCTATATTACTAGTGTAGTCCCTTATTGTTATCAGTATAGCCCCCTTATTTTTATTGTTGTACCCCTATAACCCCCATATTTTTATTATTGTGCCCTTACATGATTATTGTTAGGCCGGCTAGGATTATGTTGTGACCCCGTGGAATCATATATATAGAAAGGAGGTTTTTCATTTGTATCATCCAAAAATTGTTCATTTATGTAATTTAAAGGAGGTTTTCCCCTCGAAGTGGCTGATTTCTAAGGCGTTGATCTCACTTTTCTTCTATTTTTGGAGTTGGTTAAATTCCACCCCAACTGAAGATGGTGAATGTCCTCATGCAACTATTGCATTGATTCTATTAATCATCAGTCGATATTCTTGAAATATTTTGCTTCTATATGAACTTTGGCTTTTATATTAATTATCTTTTATCTTTGCATAATCATATCATTTGATAAGTTTTATTTGAAAAGTGTTCTTTGAAAATACTTGATTTCAACATATATTTTTATGGTTAGTTCTTGTGTGACAACCAAAAATTTATTAGTATTGGTTCTTGTGTAACAATACTTACGTTATTTTTTTGTTACATCAAAATACTTGAAAACATTGAGAGTTTTTTTTAGCCCCATAGTGACTGTCAGTCATTTAATGTGCTCATCAATTGAACATTTCAAAACACATAATCTTTTAGAATCAAAATGCAATAATAGTTGGTTCAAAAAAACATGTTGGTTAGGCTGAAATGAAATGTGGCATGTGGCATGAAATGTGAATATCCCTTCCCCCAAACTTAAGGTGTTTTCAATTTTCTTGAAAATGAGAAATGGAATATGAATGTGGTGAAGGATTTTCCAAAATAAAAATTTTAGCATTCAAGGAATTACATAATTAAATATTAGAAAATTACATACCTTCACTTACCTGAAAATTGGAAAAGCTGTGTATCGAAGAGTGTGGTTTTTGTTGTTGTATCATGGAATGTGAAGTAAAATAATCTAATCTTTATTATTCTTTATCTTGGTTGTATGAATAGAGGATGAGATTGGAATCTTTCTTTCTATGGTTGTTGAATTGAGTCTTGTTGTAAACTGATGAAATCATGTAGTCTTCAATCGTTCCCACTCGATGGCATAATTCTTATCTATGTGAATAAATGTGTCAATGTTGAATACAAAAAATAAATTGCTAGATTAATGGACATTAATGAATGCCATCAACCAACATGAGACTAATCACCATTGATGTCAATGAGAGTCAAGATGCCTAAGTACATCTTACTAGGTATGATAGACGTGTCAAATTCGAGTCACCTAAAATATCTGGAAAACAAGTGCCATTGATGTATTCCCATGGTTTGTTGGTGAGATAGCTTGTTATTAAGGCATGTAATCCTCAAGGTACTTGAAACATCTCTAGTATTTATCCCAGATTATGTGTTAGATTCGATGGGTGAAGACTTGTTAGAAGGGAGGCCTTTATGAATCCTCCATCACCTAACACTAGTATACAATAATAATCTGAAGGGCTATAGATGAAAATTTTGGATTGAAGAAATGTTTATTTGACATGAAGGAAAAGGAAAATGAGGTAAATCAACTTTTCAAGGGAGCTAAATGACTTTATTTTTGGGGAGGGTGAGTGAAAATGATGCAGGAAGGTATGAAAATTGCGAAGGGAAATGGGTTTCTTTTCTTCATATTAGCGAGATGGAAAGTTATGGATCGACTGAAGGATTAGAATGAGTAGCAATGGTAAAATTGGTATCCTTTTTAGTAGCAATGGTGTAATGGATCTGATTTGGAATGAAATGATCATGCTCTTCTGAAAGAAACTTGACCTTTACAAAGGCACTTGTGCACATAGTGATCTTCTTTCATTAACCTAGAACCTACAAAAACTTAGCACTTTTATGCAATAAAATGTAAGACTATTAAGAGAGAGAGGTGATCAGTCTCTCTTCATCTGATATATAAACAAAAATATCTGAAATAGTACTAATAAAACAAATTCAAGAAAAATTAAATGCACTTTTACCTGTGTCTTATCAATTTTGAGCTAGAGACCTCTTTTCCACACACTTAATGCTTCAAAAATATCATAAACCAAATTTTCATAAGTTACTCAATTGTGTCAATTCTGCAGCTATGTTGATTATGCAGCTACCTCGATTCTGCAACTAACAAAAATTTGGATCATTGCACTGCCTTCTCGCTTTACAACCTGCAATTAGAGTTGGATGGTGGTTTTTTAATTACTGTAGTTGGGTTTTTAATATTTGTAGGGTTTTCATGCAGGTCTAATCCTATAAATGCATTTTACCTTTTTATTTTGTGCTCCACCATTTTCCATGATCTCATGGATCAATAAAATGCTAAAAATTAGAAATTCTTAGATTATCTTGAAACTAACTCCAAAGCATATATCTCGTCATTATGAATCCAATGCAATCACTGAAATCTGACTTCGGATGCTCCCAGAATCTCATTTTGATCATTTTAGGAAACTGCTAAAAAAATGAATTTTGAATTGTAGGGACACCTAGTCAACAATCCATATGCTGATTGGTTCATGACACTTGGCAAGTTTGCACTGGTCCATCATTGGTCAATATGTGATTGACACTTGTCACTAGTTTATTGGTTGGCACATGTTTAATTTTCATAGGGTATGGTTTTGATGTTGTGGCCCAATGGAAGAGTGCCACAGGTACCAACCATTAGTTACCACATGGCCTATTTTTAGTGGGCCAAAAGTTTTGTGAGGAAAAATAGCGTCCACCAAAATTGAACCCGTGACCTATTGAAAAACAACCAAAGCTCTTTACTAACTCCACTGCCATTTTTCTTGTTAAATATAATCTTCGCACATATATTTAAATGTTAATGGCCACACATTTGGAGAAAGGGTCCATGGCTAAATCTTAGCCCCTAGCCATATGAATCCCATATGACCAAGCTATTCAGATATGTGGGCTTATGTTAATGGTCCTACAAATTCTCCCGTCGGTCGGGATGGCCAGATTCACGCACCATTCCCGTTTTCTGGGCAAACAAGATGGGTTTGGGTCAAATTGTAGGCTTATTAACAACATAATTGGGTAGAAACTTAAAACAATAATATATTTATCAAATTTTGGCCAAATGAGGTGCAAAAAGTGTCAAAACATGGGTTTGAGACAGTGTTGGATCCATTTGAGACATCATGTTTGTTGATTTATCTTTCTAAAGGTCTGCAATTATACTTTTTATTGTGAATTTAGATTTCCTATTCAGCTTTTTTTGCAGATTTTTAAAACTAACTTAGTTCAAATTTCTTTTCTGATCTTCCAGATCGTAGGGAGCGCAAGAAGAGAGCATACTCAGAAAGATTGAAGCTCTTTATTCAATTGGAATGTGAAATTTAAAAGACAAAACACAAGGATTTGATCTCTAAATTTAGATTGTGGCTCTCAAAACTCTTATTTATTCTCCTTCTTCTCAAATATTCTTTCACTTTATACATCTTCCTACAAATAATTAGTGAGCTGGGTGGCTCTAGCAACACCACCAATAGATAAAATTGCAATTAAAATGAAAACATCACAAAAATTGATTTTATTCATTACCTACTCTACTCTACTGGAAATAGAAGAATTGATCAAGTGTATGCATATTTCCATTATAACCATGTGCATAGTGTTGGTGTTCGAGTGTGAATCCACATTAATTTATCAATCCAGGTGTGCACATTATCTCAAGGTAACGTGTAAGGTATATGCAGGAGCAATGTCACAATCCAATAATAATCACATATTTAACAACTAAAATAAACAAGAACCACTGTGACAGTAATTAAAGATAAATTCCAGAGCTACAGAAGCATTAACAACAATTGAAGAAAAATACCATAACAACAGTTAAAAATACTCAAACAAAAATGCGAGAATATCACACAGAAATAACACAGCACCTGATCAGAAGAGTGGACCTAACACTTTGACCAGGGCTGCGATATATTCTCAGCTTACCAGTATAACAACAAAATGTATTGCATTCAATTAATTAACAATATTCTGTTACAAAATTGATCTCTTACATGCTAACCGGATTCACAACCTTGAGACCCTTCTTATACAATTGTTCAGAAAACCATCTCCCCAATATGACAACTAATATCTATAAATATATAGTTGTTACAACAGCTAAAATAGTTGCCTAGAGCAAACCAAGAAATATATGAAATAGGTATAGAGTAGGTTTGGAATATGTTAAGTTGTTACGGCAATGTCAAAATGGTGTTGTGAACTCGAAGTTTCTCTTGTGACTTGCAGATGCGACCCTTTAACTGTTGGATCTGCAGTAATGATAGAATTAGTGCTCGCGTAGGAAAACTCCCCATGACTATTATTTCATTAATTAAAAATTCTAGATAAGACAATGGAAGGGGGTTTAACTTGTGCGTTTAAAGAATTTAACGAATATTAATGATACAAAGAAGTGAAAGAGTGGGTGAAAATGGGAGAGAAAAGTATGCAGATTTGGTACCCAACATCTCCCCCCAACTGGTCTATCTGCATGTCCTCATGTAGCTCGTCATCTTTACAGGTCTGGGTTGGACTGACTGTGGTTGGCATGAAACCGAGCGAGGTCGTATTCTTCAGCCATATTTGTTCCAGGGGTTTTATACCCCTCTGTCAGGATGATATCCTTCCACCAATCTTCACTTACAGTTTATTTTGGAGTATACTAATCTGATGGAAACCAAATTAGGGGGAACTGAAACCTTAGCCCCATCCACCAGACCCCACAAGTCTGAATACATGCAACAAAATGCAGCGCTCTTTTTAATTCTCATGCAAAATTGGGTGCCCCAAAAGGTTCCCAGTTTCTAACAGCTGATGACAACAACATCTATCTCCTTTGACAACTATCAAGAGCTTCATTCTGAAAATAAACTACCTATCTGACACAAAGGTCATCACACAACTTCTGTGTTGCCAGCATATGTTCCTTATGTCCCTCAATCTGTAAAAAGTTAGTGTGCTTGTTATAAATATTCACTGCCCAACCATGCTCCCTCCTTATCATCAGTGGCCTTGTAACTTGATTTTCTTAAAAAGTATCAATGACCTTCCTCCATTTAACTTGGTTGATAGTGTAGGAGGTGAAGGCTCACAGGTGAATATCCCCCACAAATGGAACATGATTGAAGGTCTAATCATCCTTCAATAAATAATTATGCATGTAAAGTTTTCACATCAAGTTCTAACCCACAACATCATGGATTTTCAAAATACAAAGGAACTATATTGGATCCTCAATCTCATGACTAATTTCCTTGTAAATACTTTCCAAGCAAAAGAAAGGAACTTCTCATGAAGAAATAAAGCATAACTTTGGGCAGGAGGTCTACAGGCCATTACCTGCTACACCAAGGTAAACATCTTCTCTTTATATTCTTTTAGCACTTGTACATGCTACTCTAAGTCCTCCATCTTACCCTATTGTTTTTCTTGCCTCCGTCGTGCTCTATCTAACTGATATATATACCCAGTAGTAATCCCAGTGGCCTGCTCCTGAACCCTCTTCATCTCCTTCTTATGTTCATTTGCGGCAGATTTCCAATTCTGAATTTTGGCAGCCAGGAAGAATTCTCGGGCTTCAAACAGATGTTTGATAGGGCTAGTTTGCGTGGTAGCAAAGGAAACCTCAACCTTGGGTTTCACGGCCTTCCATTTATATTCTTTTACTTTTTTCTTCAACCAAGATACTTGCTTCCTCAGTTTTCGAAATTCCTTCGTTAGCTACATGGTCTCGTTAAACTGAAGCTGATACCTTCTTTTGAGAGGTGGTCTCCTGTTTTCACATTGTTCTATCCATTCTTTCTTAACAGTGAATTTGTCTCCTAACCCTGCACCAAGTTCAGAAGGCAGTGGGCCACTGTTAATAGTGTCAACTGGATTTTCTACTAGGTCTTCTTTACTTTGTTCCATTTCTTCAGGAGCACTCTCCTCTTATTCTTTCCTTAATTCAGGAATTTATGTCACCTGGTCAGTGCCCTCATCAGCCATTCTATGCTCTAGTGTTTCTACGAAATTCCCTTCTTCATTTTGAGCTTCAAGATTCCCCTACTGAGAATCAGCAAGCGATGGACCGACAATGGCCATATCCTTCCTTGAATCAACAAACTTCAGTATTGGTGGGACAAAAATATCTTTTATTAATCATTGGGGAGAATGAAACCCCCTTGCTCCTCTTGGCATCATAGTCTGAAAACGAGAATGGAGAGTGTCAATTACCTGATCTATGTTAGTCTTGTATGCTAGCTCTAATTCCTTTTCTCCATCACCTTCTTTTATTAATTGGGTTGCGCCTCCTTCATACATTGCTTCTTTGTCTGCGGTTGACAATGGTTGTTATGGAGCAGTTTCAACCTCAAGGGTTGTTCCTTCCACGTTTTCCTATCCTGACTGAGTTGGAGGTGGT
The DNA here is from genome assembly GCA_034641835.2 of Pinus albicaulis. Lineage (NCBI taxonomy): Eukaryota > Viridiplantae > Streptophyta > Pinopsida > Pinales > Pinaceae > Pinus > Pinus albicaulis. The sequence goes on from CM076576.1 coordinate 91,358,068, forward strand.
TCTTGTGTGACACTCCTATCTATTTCAACATCGAAATCCATTTGGGCAAGTGATGTTTTTTTTTGCATAACATCATCACTTTCCAGCCCTTTGACTGATATTCCTTCTCCTTGTGCTTCATTAATGAAAGTCGATTTATGTGGGATAGTATCAACTTCATCCCCTATCTCCATGATTCCTTCATCAATAGGTTCCACAGGTGAGGTTGGTTCTTGTGTGACAGTCTCGATGGTATCGCCAATTGTTTCTTCCATTTCCATTTATTCTAGTTCTTCCTCTTCTTCCTCCATTTCCTCCGGCTCTTCCTCTTCTACTGAATTAACCGCAAGTGCTGGTTCTTCTTCCATTTCCACCAACTCTTTCTCTTTTGCTGAATCAACCAGAGGTACTGGTTCTTCCTCCATTTCTTCCAGCTCTTCCTCTTCTGCTGAATTAACCAGAGGTATTGATTCTTCCTCCATTTCCTCTGGCTCTTCCTCCTTTGCTGAGTCAGCCGGAGGTGCTGGTTCTTCCTCCCTAGTAGCAATGACATCTACTACTTCCTCTTCTTATAGTTCATAGAGCTTTGCTTACAGAACTTGCAATCAGGCCATTGCATGCATAACCAAAAAATGAACCAGTATGTGTTTGGTGAGGACTTTTAGCACCTGGCGTGAACACTGAGCAGACTGCGCCATGAGTTGGAGATGTTTCAATAAAAAAAGCCATGCTTAAAGAGTGAACCTGTGCCTGTAGGAATCAAATATGGAACAAGATTTTGAAATGGTACTTGAAAAAAGTTGTAGACATTCCTTCACAGGTTATATATCATCACAAAGCCTGATACCTCATTCCATGGATAAGGTAAATATTTTTGATCATACCCTCTCCCATACTGGACAACGCTTTCTCCCGCATGTAAAAACAGTTCAGGAAACTCCGGTAGGGGAATCCTCCAAGAAAACCACTGTTGTCCTTATCGTGTTAGCCCACTAACTTCTGTAATGGCTTCTTCTATTATGAGAATTTCTACTCCTCTGAACCAAGAGCGATTCCCAACCAAATTTAGCATAAACTCTATCGTGATTCCTTTTTTGAATACCGAAAATCTATTAAAATAGATATCCCATCCTGCATTGATGAAAACTTGCCACATATCTACATTTCTACGGACCAAAATTATATCTTAAGGCTTATGCCACACAGCTATTCCGCCCATCCTGTAAATACTGTAACAACACTCTAGACGCAGCAGATCATTGGAAGGAGTGATGGCTACCAATTTTAGAAAAAATAGCATGGTGAAAAGTGAAGTGGAATAATGGTAAATGCGGCAAGTTATTTCTTGGGAAACAAAGAAAATCATGGCAAATTATGGTAAGTGTGATGAATGAGATGGTAATTATTTCACATGAATTGGAAAGGACTGATCGGTTGGAAGCATGTGCATGTTGCTAATCCCAATACTTGTTAATGATTATATGAAATGCAATGAAGATCATGGAGCATACCAATAGCATGAGGTTTAATAATGACTTTGAAATAATCATTGGTGTGGTTTTAACTACATCATCGTTTAGTTATGATAGCACCCCCCCCTAACTTAAAAATAGTCATCCACGGCATCAATTTCTTGTTTATGGAATATTTAATTAAATCCATAAGATTCGATGGGTACGTACCTCTCAACCTACCTGAGGGAAGTGACAGTTGATAGAATAATGGAAAAATAATGACGAAGTGATGATGCTAACGGAGTAACCGCACCGACAGAGTAACAGTGTTGGCGGAGTAACAATATCAAGGAGTACTAGCATCCAAGGAGTAACAACATTGCGGAGTAGCAGCATCCAATGAGAAACAATAACCAGGGGGTAAGATCATCACGAAGTAGCAACATCTGAGGAGTAATAACATCACGAGTAGCAACATCCAAAGAGTAACAACATCCTGAGTAGCAGCATCCAAGGAGTAACAACATCACGAATTAGCATCATCTAGAGTAACAACACCCAAGGATTAATAGTATCCGATACTTAGAAAATTTGTGGGAGTAACAACAATACGAGTAGAAACATCTGGAACAACACCCCAAGGATTAACAACATCTGATACTTAGAAAATTTTCGGGAGTAACAGTAGTACGAGTAGCAACATCACGAGTGACAACACTCTTCCATTATCAAATATAGCATCCACTTCGTAAGGCCCCATCCAATGAGTGAAAATATTTCCTTTAAAATCATTAAAATGAGAGTCATAAAGTAATGCCTAATATCCTCTTTGAAACACCTTGTTTCTTATAAACTTATTGTGACATTTCTTCCTTTGCTGCTGAATAGCAGTAGTCCTCTGAACAGCCATCAAACAGATTTCATGTAATTCATTAAGCTGATCCAACCAGTATTTCTGGGCATCTGACAGGACCAAACCTACTTCAAGAGCTATTTTTAGCATACTGATCTCAAATTATATCAGGAATGAGGAGGATTTCCCATAAACCAAATCAAATGGTGAAAACTCTATTGTGTTCTACCATGTTGTTCTGTATGCCCGAAGAGCTTAAGGAAACTTTTGAGCCCAATCCCGACGATGGTGTGCCACAGTATTTGTCAAGATATTTTCCAATACCTTTTTTGTGCTTTCCACTTGTCCATTCGCCTGGGGGTGGTATGGAGATGTCACCATGTGCTTGACCCCATATTTCTGCATAAGCCTCGCTATCATGCGTGACGTGAATTGTGCTCCTCCATCTGAAACAATCTCCCTCGGAGTATCGCAACGAATAAAAATATCTTCAAATAAAAAATCTGAAACCACATGTTCTGTTGCTTTTGCAACAGCTTTGGCTTCTACCCACTTAGTCACATAATCAGTGTAGACCAAAATGTGAACCTTTTGCTGGGAAGCTGGGTTAAAAGGTCCAAAAAAATTGATATCCCACTTCTTAAAAGGCTCGAGGACTACTTGGGGCTATAAAGGCATTTCATCAGATCGACCAGGCTACCCCATGCGCTGGCAACTATCGCACCTTCGAAAATAATTTCCCACACCCTAGAAGATAGAAGGCCAGTAATATCCCATCTGTAACACCTTATGGGTTGTTCTTTTATCTGCAAAATTCCCTCTGTTAGCCACCTATAAAAAATTTTCATATCAAATGGTGGCTAAATCATTTTTCAAGCCTTCAAGAAACAAGTTTTATTGCCAAAATTGTTAGTTCTTGAAGTCTTATGAAGATGACTTATCCTTGAGTTAATCTTCATTGTTGCTTCCCTCTCAATTCTGAAAGTCTGTTGTTTACCAAAGAAAAGACTGCTGAAAAGTTTCATTTTCCCTCATTTTCCTTATCAATTTTATCCTCAAAATTGTTCATTTACCTCTCATTTCCTCTAAATTTCCCTTTAAACCTTTGAAAAATCCTTTGGAAGGTTTAAAAATCCTTTTTTCCCTTCTACCAAAAGCTATAAAAACCTTGAAAATATTTCATTTTGGCTTTAAAAACCCATTTTTTGACTAAGGCCTTAAGCCCTTTTGGACCTAGCCCCCAAACCACTTCCTCACCATATAACCCGCGCCCAGGACCAAGAGTTAAGTCCCGAGCACTAATCGCAATCAGAGGTTAGCGATGGGCACGTTTTTTTGTTTTAAACAAAAAATCCCGATGCGATTAGCTCTTTTCTTCCAAGCCCCCGACCCATTGTTTCCTTTGCAAAACCAATAGCCCCGCAATCGAGCGCTAAAACACAAAGGGACTTGTGCAAAAACCCATTTTCCCTTTGGAAAGTGGAAAAACCTGACTTTCCTTCATTTTCTTCTAAACCCGATAGTTCATGGTTTGATGAATTATCAACCGTTGATCTAAAACCGATCAACGGGTGTCGGCACATCGTATCGGAGTTTTTCATCGGATGCATTGTAAATAATTTTTGCCTACCCCCGATGACAACCTTCCGATGGTTTCCCAAATGTCGATCTATTACGCCATTCCCAGATCTGGCGGTCCCCATTGCTCCATTCCAAAGCCCATCCTTCCACCTTTGGACCTCCGCAGTCAAATCTCCGCCATCGATCTGGTCCTAAGATCGACGGTCCTCATTCAATCGCATTGTAAAAATTCATTCATGCCATTCCTCTCCTCCTACGATTGAAATCTTTCGATTCAATCTGGACCTTCGAAAGCCATAAGAACTAACGGCCCAGATTGATCACTCTCTGCCATAGCCTCCAACATTGAAACCCACAGATTCATTCCCGACCATTGATCTCTCTAAGATCGACGGCTCCAATCTCATCGCATCAAAAATTTTCTTTGTGCCCTTTCCTCTCTACCCCGCCGATTGGCAACCCCCAATTGGATCTGGGCCATCCATTGCCTGATCTGATGGTCCAGATCAAACCTTATATCCTTTTTTAATTTCATACAAACCCCGCTGTGTAACCTCTTCGGTGAATCTCCGTCGTTGATCTCTGCAGATCAACGACCCAGAATGGCCCATTCTCCAACCGACCCTCGCCTCAGATTTTATTCCATTAACCCCAAGAATATATCTCCATCGTTGATCTGTTTCATCCAATGGTCTAGAATAAACCCAATAGGCCCAACTCCTTTGGGTCCTACCTTTCTCCAGATCAAATCTCCACCGCCCGTTCCCTAATCTGACGGTCTAGGTTAAAACCACCTTGACCCTGCCACACATCTTATCACCCTAGCATCTATTCTCCATCGCGCTCTCTCCATGACCATCTGATCTAAGGTCCCAGATCTGACGGTCAGCGCGTGGTTTCGCATGATTTTAAGACCGAAGGTTAATGATTTAAAATTATGCGATGAGGGCAGTTTTAAAAGGCCACATGTCGGACGGAAACGCATATCACATTCAAAAAGGCAATACAACCTTTCTCCTTTTTTGTTGCGTGAAACTGGCGGTTTATTCAACCGAAACCACCTTCCCCATTCCCATTTCATTTTCCCGAAATAGATCTCCACCGTCGATCTTTGAGATCTAATGGCTCATATTCAATCTCACCATTTTTTCATCGCCCTTCATCCATCCTCCACAGAACTCCATTGATCAACCTCAGCCATTGATCTCCGTGGACTAATCCAATCCAATGGCCCAGGATCGTTCGGTAACCCCAAATTTCATTTTTACACATTTTTCCCTCCGCCTAAGTTTTTTTCCCTTTTCCTTTGTAATTTCCTCCATTTCATTATAAAGTTTCCTCTTGCATTATAAAATCCACGATTGATCTTGACCATTGATCTTTGCAAATCAACGGCCTAGACTTATCTCCTGCACCATTTATCCAACCACCTCCCATTTTGGCCCCCATGAGCAATCTCCACCGTTGGATGCTTTCATCCAATGGTCACGATTTAACCAAAAATTCTAAAGCAGTCTGAGCCCTTCCCCACATGATTTTCTTAACTTTTCGTTTATTTGTGCAGGTTTTAATGTTTTTTCAATTGTTTTAAAGGAAAATTGAAGGACGGGGATGATGACCCCCCACGCCTTTATTCATCAAAGAGATCATTCTGCAGGGTTCCAAATTATGTTTTATCAGCGCCTCATGAGTGTTGATGCCATTTTAAAAAAACCCTCTGCACACCTGCACATCAACAAGACACAGCAAAGTTTAATCAATCAAAGAGTATCAGTGTTAAAGGATCCAGTCATAGTAGAGATAAAGAATCAAGGATGGTTTACACAGTTTTGACGGATTATGGCCTAAATCAAATATCTAAAGCCTAATCCACTCAATTAAATGCAGTTTGAAGAAACATAAGACAGAATTTAGGCCTAATTAAGCCTAACACACAGAATCAAATCAAATTAACAGTGTTTAAAGAAAAGCAATAATATCTGTCAGCCTGAGAAGCCTCCACTGCCACATCAAAGGCAAATTTAATCCTCTCTAGCTACCAAAATCCACCTACAGTCTCGCAGCAATCAAAGGAGGCCATAGTTATTTCCAGAACAGAAGATATTTGCATCAATACAGCTGAACAGTTAATTCAACCAAAGGAACTTATTGTAAACTGTCAGCCGAGTTATTACAAGGATAACGAAGAGCCTTAAAGTCAACAAAATCTTCTCAGCAAGCTTAATACTTAATGTAAACCAATTAATACAGAGGAAATAACAGAGACTTTCTCCATTGAGCCCCTCAAAGGCCGAGAAGCATTAAACTATATTAATTGAACCTAGAAGATCTTTTATCCCATTCCACCTCCTCTTTTCTTCTATAAATACCTCTGTAGAAGATGAGATAATGTTGGTCACTACATATCTATTGCATGTAAATAGTTTACTGAAGTTGCTGTAAGCTCTTTTTGTAATTGAAGATACCTAAGTTTGAGATGAGAAGTTTGAAGCTGTAGAGGCCCACTAGACTTGAAGATTGTAACTGGTTTGAAGCATCAATACAAGCTGATTTATGGGATCTTGGTCTATGTCAACGGTGAGGTTTTTCTTATTGTAAATTGTTATTTTATTTCTTTTTCCATTATGTCCATCTTCTCTGATAAAGAATAGTAATTATAGAGTTAGGATTTACTGTCAAAGGTACCCTGCTCTTACTGATAAGCTTTGTCTACATGTTTTCTTCCAAAATTGTGTATTTAAGAATGATTCAATACAATCCAAGCAGTTAGGAATGTTGGCGTTCCCTCGTCCTACTGTATAAACTAAACATTGTTCTTGAATGTTATTTTCAGTGTCTTCTAAGTAAAGTTGAACTAGGGAGTCTATGGTGAGCCCTATCCTCTAGTTTTATCTCCAAAAGTTGTCTGAAAGTTTCCCTAAGAGTATGTTGAAAGTAGGCTAGGTTCAAAGCCCTTACTTGATCTTATACTATTCTTTGTTATCTTATGTGTTTGTCTTGAAAGTTTACTAAGTAAAGCAGAGCTAGGGAAGTTTATGGTGAGCCCTATCCTCTAGTTTCTTCTCCAACAGTTGCTTTGAAAAGTTTCCCTTAGAATATGCTGAAAGCAGGATAGGTTCAAAGTCCTTACTTGATCTGAAGCTATATTTTTTCGTGTTTTAAATGTTTTCTATTGAAAGTGCATCAAAAGCAGGCTAGTTTCGAAGTACTTACCTGATCTTAGATTACTTTTATGTCTTTCTTAAGTGTATGCCGAAAGCAGGATAGTTTCAAAGTACTTACTTGATCTTAGGCTACTCTTTGTTCTTCATTTGTTAAATTCCCCTTCTTATTGTTTCATTTCATTCCGTAAAATCAAATTTAAAGAGATCCTTAGACATAGATGACTTGCCCCATGGACCACTCTTGAACCTTTTTGTTTCAATTAAATCCTACTATGACTCCATAGCCCAATGGATTGAAGTTGTTTCTTGCCTATCTTCTTAGCTGAATCAATCTTTCACTTTCATTCACCTTCACCCTTCATTTAGACTTCCTTCACCTTCACATATCCTGGCCCAACCAAAACAAACAAAAACCTTGTTCTTCATAACTAGCCTAGTATCACATATAAAAATCCTTAAATATAAATGAATATTTGCACTTATTAGAGAGATCCCTCTCTGGATTCAGGAGGGCTAGATCCTAGAATCCCAAAGTGGTTTTGTTGGGGTTCCCATGTTTTGGCCAGGTTGGCAAGACCAAAAGATGAGACAACATAGAACCACTTTCAGACCTTAGGATCTAGCCCTCCTAGGTCCAGAGAGGGATCTCTCTATATGAGTCAAAGGGTATGTCTTTGAGGCTCTAAGTTATGATTTTAGGCTAGTTATATGCACAAGTTTTATTTGTTTGTTATGTTTGGTTGTTGGGAATCAGGAAAGAAGGGTCCAAGATAAGACAAGAATGAGCAAGGAGGAAATTAGGCAAAGGTAGCTAACTCAGAGAACATCAAGGCCATTGGGCGATGGGGTCAAGAAAGGATTTACTTGTGGTCAATGTGCAAGCTTTCAGTTGGGCTAGTCATCCAGAGCATTTGGATCTTAAATATGATATTTGGAATGGGACATTAAGGATTGAAAATGAAAGGAGAAGAACCATCTAATTCTATCTATAGATCAAGTCAGAGGTCATTTAACTCCAGACCTGCTTGGACAAGATCATAGGCAATACAAGGGATCTTAGAAAGGCTTAATTGAGATGGAAAGATCCTAGTGAGGTAGAGACAGGGTTCTAGACCTCCCAGTGTTCTCAAATCATCCAACTAACTCCTAGCAAGAACGTCTAAACATAGATTTATTCAATTCATACATCAAAGAGCAGGAAATGACATCCACTACACTGGTTAAATCAATTGAAATCAATATTTAGATACACATAAAAGCAGAAAACATAAAAGGCTGGGAGAGTAGCAACATAAGGTACCTATCAAGGGTAAATCTTATGCCAAACTTCTGATGCAAGCCAGTAGAAATGGAATGAAATGAAATCAAACACAGAGATAGGAAAAAATCACCAGCTGCTTTAGATCAGGATCCAAAGAAATATTCTTGTCATATTAAAAACAACACCAATCAAGTACATCATTTCCCACAACTAGAACATTTAGTCCGAATACATCAAATCTCAGCCTAACTTACAATATTACATAGAGAACTTGTCTCAAGAGGAAAATGCTTGCATTTCTCTAATATCTCATCAACAACCTTTACAATGTTTCTTTATGAGATTTATAGCTGAAGAGGAGAAGAAGAGGTAGATGAAAAACTAAATGATGTATTAAACTCTTGAAAAGAAAGAGGGCTAAAGCCCGTTCTATTTGAATGCTGAGTATGTAATCTCTGTCTCCTCTTCATGAAAGAGTGATCACCTCGGATATGATTTTGACATATTTCGGCTGCGGTGTTGTACTTGTGGTGAATAAACAAAAGGCAAATGAACCACTAAGAAGTCTGCTACATAAACGTTCTAATTGCTTTGAACTGCTGTTAGGGTGGAAATTCCTTCAGGGACACGGTGCATAGCAAAAGTTGTATGGATGCCCTGTACTTTATGAAGAAAAACATTCTGCTGGTGAATAAACCCTGCTGTTACCTTTTACTTGTGCTCAGGATCCTTAGATCGATCCTCGGGGTCTTCAAACCGGTGCTTTGCTTCTTAACCGCTGATTTAAGGCTCAAGATATTCATTAGTGTGCCTTAATCTCCTCTTCTTTGTATTGAAACACTCTGCCTCTTCATCTCTGCTTTGTTAGGTTAGCTCGGGCTTTAATGGCTCTGGAAGGTTTTCCACAGAGTTTCAAACCCTGTTCCTTTAAATGATCGTCCTGTCTTCACCTTCCCGGGTCTTTGCTCATAAATTATGCCCCTATAAATGATCTTCCTTGATTTCTCCGTCGTTGTAACAGAGACTGCGCATCCTGGCGGTCTTTATCATTTACAACCCTGCAAAACACGAAAATTATGAAGAAGACAATGGATGGGATGGCGGATGATGTGGATAATGTGCATGATTGTGCAGATGATGAGATGGAGGAAAGACTGCAGGGAAATGGTGAAAAGGCGCTCTGGTGGAGGTTGGCAGTCTGCGAATGAAAAACCTTAGAGAACACGAAATTATACGTAATGGAATGGGTGAAGGTACGGAGGGTACACGTGGAGATGATGTGGCGAAACGGGAAACAGTGGAACATTCAACGACGGAGGAACAAAACTGGACCATCGATCGCGGTGGATATCAACGGCGGAGGGAGATGGAAGGCAGGCCATAACATGGGTTATCGCGTGTGAAATTACATTAAACCTCGTGCATCTTGGACGAGCGACAACCGTCAGATGACGCGCTCAGGATCGGACGGCCTGCGCAAATTTTGCTGCGAGACTGGGTTGAAATATAATGCACGGGGGATGGGCAGTTTTGCTGTCATACAAAAGACACGTGGCGCACGATGAGTGGAATCGCTGGGTGCTCGGGGAAAACCACCCACCGTGCATAAGCGGTGCGGGATAAACCGGGTTGTTTTACAGCTATTGCGCAGCGAGGTCCACTGAGCGAATAGGATGCGGACTGTCAGATCATCGTGTATTGGACGACGATGGCCCAGTAAGGGAAAATGAATGCGGGAGACATGGGCACTGGGGATTTCATGACCACTGTCCGATCTGCCAAGATCTACGACTGAGGCTGCGCCCGATGGACGAATGCGGAAGGCACCTTTGGAGTTGGCAGACGGTTCCAGGATCAGGTTATATGGGGGAAAAAAGGAGAGTGGCTTAGCGGGGATGGGGCTAGGACCCATATATGTGAAATTTATCATTTTAATTCACTTTTAACGTGTTTACGGGCCCAAGGAAGGTAACGATAGGGAGGTGAAATGGGGATCTAGGGAAACAAAGGGTGATAGTGAAACTTAAAGGGGATTTCGAGGGGATTTTAGAGAATTGATAGGGGGGAAATGGGGGAGACAAGGGGACTTTGACAAAGGGGAGTGAAAGGGGAAAATGTGGAATTGGCCGGGGACAAGGGGTAATAGTAGGCCCTTTGAGGGATGAACTAGCAAAGAGAAATTGTTTTAGGCATAGCACCTAGAGACTTCAAGGAGGATGGGTTTTCAGGGGAAAGGCATTCCTTAAAGGCTCCAAAACAATCTAGCCCCCAACTTGCTTGTCAAGAATTTCATTCATAGGGCGACTAACAATGGCTCCACATGGGGATGGCTTCTTCTTGAAGGAGGCAAGAAACCAGAAATGATCTTTGGAGTAGGCCAGATGCTTGCTTCTTAGCACATCCTTTTCTTTAGATCAGCTGCCACAATATGAAGACACTCATCAACAGAAAAAATTCTCCCAACCAAACTACCTACCCATACTAAAGTCCTAACAATTTTCCCTTCAGGGTGCATTTGAGCTAGCAGACCCTTTACATCATTTATTTTTGAAACAGAAAACAAACCTATTCTACTTCTACCCTTATTGCTCCATGAGACCAGATTAGACTGTTGGTCTCATACGATTCTCTACCTATTCTAATATCTGCTGGGATTAACTGTCCAGCAGACTTCTTCTCTATATTCTACGACAGAAATTGAAAAATAGACAAGCCAGGATTAGACTGTCTGACTTGCTGTGCATTGAAATGCTGAGCATTGAAACAAAACTTTGAAGGCTTGAAATCTGGAATTTAGAACATCCTTCTTTCTTTGTGACTCAGGTTTTGAGCTTGTTAGAGTCACTTCTTTTCCCTTTCAGCTCTAGTTTTAGGCATGTTAGAGCGGATTCTTCTTTTTCCTTTATTGGTCCAGGTTTTGGGCGTGTTAGGACCAGCTTCTTGACTTCCTATATGGACTGACACTGAGGTGGAATATCTTTGTGAGCCCCATCTTAAGAATTTTTTTGAGCAAGAGAAAACTCCAGACCAAGGTCATCGTACATGTCTTGCTTGTCCAATTGGTCTGGAGTAGGCCCTTACTCAGGAAAATGCATGGGCTGATCAGAGCCAATATTTTGTGCCTCAGAGGTTCATGTTTTGAGTGTGTTTGAACCTCTCCTTTCTCTCTTTTTTTTTAAAACATTTTCTCCTTTTCTTTGAAAATGAAAACTGCAATGGTATGTACAATGGAAATGAAACTGGAAATGAAAATCAGCAGAAGTAATGCTTGAGCATCCTGCCATTGACAGGACCCCCAAACAGCTCTGTACCATCAAGTTCTTGTAAGAAAAAATGCGTTAGGACCCACAGTGGCTTGGATAATATATGGACCTTGCCACAAACTATCAAACTTGCCATGTTTACCTTTGTCCTCTCTCCTTGAATCCCATTTCAGAACCTTGTCCCCAACTTTGAAATCTGAAGCTTTGGCTCTTTTGTCAAACTGCCTCTTTATGTTTTCCTAAACTTTGACAGCTCTGCTATAAACTTGCTCCCTCGTTTGCTGAAGATGGATTGTTTCATTAATTCTTCTCACCATACTGTCTTCCTCTGTCTGAATCTCCTAGAAAAGCTTAATCACTGGCACTCCAAGGCTGGTAGGAAAAATTGATTCTGCTCCATAAACGAGATGGAATGGTGACATACCAATGGACTTCTTCATTGTAAGCCTGTCAGCCCACAAGGCGTGCACCAACTTCTTATGCCATGACTTCTTGTTCTCTTCTAACAGCTTCTTGATGATGTTCACTAGGCTTTTGTTTGAAGATTTAGCTAGTCCATTACCTTGAGGTTAATAGGCAGTCGAATGACCAAGTGCTATTCCATACCTGTGACAGAAATCAACCATTCTCTTGGATCCAAAAGCAGCAGCATTGTCAGTGATTATTTTTCTTGGACAGCCAAACCGAGATAGGATGAAGTCTTCTAGGAACCTAATGATGACAGAATCAGTGGCATTCCTAGTGGGTATAGCCTCTATCCATTTGGTGAAGTAGTCTGTGGCTGTTAGGATCCATTTGTGTTGTCCAGAAGAAGCAGGGTGTATTTCTCCAATAAATTCTAGGCCCCATTGCATGAAGGGACCTTCTACAGTGATGGGTTGTAAAGGGAGGGGGAGGAGCTTTCTTCTGCCTTCAAAGATTTGGCATTTATGATAGGCGGTTACCATTTTATGGACATCATTGAAGAGAGTGGGCCAATAATAGCCAGCCCTGAGTATCTTGTTAGCAGTGGCTTTCCAACTCAAGTGGCCTCCACACTCCCCAGCATGGAATTCTTGTTTAATTCTTTCAGCTTCAGGTTCAGGCAAACATTTCAGCAATAGGCCATTCGGGTTTTTCCAATATAAGTTTTCATTCAAAATGCAGTAGTTTCTAGCTTTCAGTTTTATGAATCTGGCCTTAGTTTTGGACAGTTCTGGAGGGGCATTGAGATTGGTGAGCACATAAAGGATATCAGAATACCAAGGAGAGTTCTGAAACTTCTCCTCAACAGTTGGGTGGGGCAATCCTTCCTGCTCATCTAAGGCATTTACCATGTTAATGTCAAGGGCCTGCAGGTTAGATTCAGCCATTAATTGGGCCAGGCCTTGACCTTTGATCAGTTTGGTGGGCTTTATCTCAAGGTCATATTATAAGATAGTAGCAATCCATTTGCCCCTTTTTCCATCTGGGTCTTGGGACAAGATATCTTTGACCACTATATTTGGCACATAAGCAATGGTGTGAGAATGTAGAATGTACACCCTAAAGTCTTTTAAGGCCTTTACCAGGGCATAGGCCTGCTTTTCCATAATTTTGTACTTCAAGGGTGCATCCCTTAAGGCCTTACTGAAAAAGGCAATTGGCTGTTCATTACCTTCTGAATTTTTCTGCAGTAAGACTGCAGCCACGGTATGCTGGGAGGCGAATGAAAATATTATAAAATATTTTGAGAAATTTGGGCTGATCAGGACAGGGGCTTGTGTGAGTGCAATTTTTACTAACTCAAAAGATTTATTCGCTTCAACAGTCCACTTAATTCCTGCACCTTTCTTTAGCATGTTAGTCATTTTCCTAAGGTGCTCAGCTAGGTTGGGAATGAATCTCCTAAGGAAATTGATCTTCCCAATGAAGGACTGTAATTCTTTGATGTTTCTCGGGTGTGTGATTTGAAGTATCCCCTCAACTCTTTGTGGGTCTATCCTAATCCCTTTCTCAGATATAATGTGACCAAGAAGTTTACCTTCTTGCGGCCCAAAAACAATTTTCTTAGGAGTTAAGGATAGACCATACCTTTTACATTTTTCGAAAACTTTCCTCAGATGTTTGAGATGTTCTTCCTCAGTTTTGGAATATACTGTCAAGTCATCCAAGTAGATAACTATGAAGTGTCCTATCTCATCTGAGAATGCTATGTCCATTTCTCTTTGGAAGGTGGCACTAGCATTCATCAATCCAAAAGGCATTTTCACATACATGAAGGTGCCCCATGGAGTGGTAAAAACTGTTTTGAGTTGATCATCTGGGTGTACCAACACTTGGTTATAACCCGAAAAGCCATATAGCAGGGAGATTCTCTTTGAGCCCACTACCTTCTGTAGGATATGTTCCATTCTAGGCAAAGGATAATTGTCTTTTAGTGAGGCTCTGTTGAGATTTCGGAAATCTATACACAATCTGATCTCCCCTGTTTTCTTCCTCACAGCCACTAAGTTTGATACCCAATCAGAGAACCTTACAAGAACTATTACGACTGCCTCATACATCTTTTTAATCTCCTTTTCAACTGCAGGCAATTAAATTTTGGATTGATTCTGCAGAGTTTTTGTCTGAAAGGCTTCTGATTTTCCTTCAAGGGTATCTTGTGTTGTATGATGTTGGTGTCATAGGCCTTTAAGTCTTCATAGCTCCATGCAAACACATCAATGAATTCCTTAAATAGGTCAATGTATTTTTTCTTCATGTTGCAGGTATAGACTTAGCCAGTTTAATCATTTTGGGCTTATCTTCAGTGCCTATGTTGCATTCTTCTATATCTGAGTCTGCATGTTCTATAGTGGGCTTTTTTTCTACATCATCAAAGTCAAAAGGTCCTCGAAGGGTGCTAGGCCTCTGGGTATATTCTTGTTTTTGGCTTGCAGCACCTCTACCTCTTGTCTATCTGCATTTTCACATTTTTCAGTTGGATTTCCAGTTTCTTCATTCAGGGTGTTTATCTCTATGTTACAGGGTGTTTCTTGTTCATCTGGGGGATCCTTACTTGGGCAACTGTCATCGGATTTTGAGTCGGAATCAAAAAATTCAAACTCATTTCTGCCCACCAGAAAATCTTCAATCTGTTTGTTTCCTTCAAAAACTTGCCAATATTTTTCATTACCTAGCACTGCAGGTCTGAATTTGGTCTGAATGATGATTTGTTGGTCAGGTGGAGTCTTAGGATATGAACTAGCTAGGCCAGCTAATCCGTTAGCAATAATGTTTTGACTCCTGGGAACAAACACCAATTCATATTCCATGAAAGTTTTCAATATATCCATGGCATCGTTCCTATATGCCCTCAGCCTAGGGTGCTTCGCTGCATATTCACCATTCACCTGTTTGATAACTAACTCAGAGTCTCCTAGCACAGCTACCCTACGGGCTCCTAATTTTTTCAACAGATTTAAGCCAAGGATAAGAGCCTCATACTCTGCAATATTGTTTGTGCATTTAAAGTGCAAATTGACAGCGTGGCTCTCTACATAATCACACTCTACGTTATGTACCCACACCCCTACTCCAGCAGTTTTCCTAGTACAAGATCCATCAAAATTCATTTCCCACAGGGGTTCATTTTCCGTTTCGTCATTCCTTCCCTCTCCACAGCTGGGTTCACCATTGTGCTGCATTACAGGGTCTGTACTAGGCTGCGGGTTGTTTTGTTCTTCTTGACATGTGTGGGGTTCGGAGAGTTGGCTATCTTGCTGTTTACGTTCTATTTCCGTTTCTGGTTCACTCAGAGTTTCGTTTTCAGTACCCTGCCCATGGTTCTCTTCATTGTATTCTTCTAGGGTATCCTTTAGGTTAAAGTCCATGGGCTCTATGTTATTGCTTGTATTTCTATTTTCTGACGCTGGCTCTCCTAAGGATGGGTTGTTATAAAGAATGAAAGAATCCAGGTCTGTGTGTACAGAGTATAATGGTGAGTTTTCCGGTCTCTCGGGGCTAATGACTAGGAATTTCATCTGGGACTCTCTATACAGTCTTCTAAGTTGGCCAAATGTAGGGATAGTGGCATATGAGCCATCCATCTACATCGTTCCTTGCAGTTTGGCTCCCCATGATCTTGAAAATAGCATGCCATACTTGGGTGGCACATCTGCTACCACCACATCCATGACCATACATTTAGCCAGGATCTAGGAAAGGCTTACACACAAGTCTTTGATTAGACCTAGGCATTTCACTCTGCTAGAGTCAAATGAATACAAATCTTTGTAAGGGTGGGTTATCTCTAGACCTAATCTTTCCATCACCACCTTAGGAATTAAATTGTGTGATGCTCTAGAATCATGCATGGCATTGTGGAGTATTTTTTCATGAATGTTGAGACTGATATAAAAAGGTGGAACTACCCCTTCCTGAAACTTTCCCTCAATCTTTGGACCAAACAGGAGGGCAGGTTGATCATCATTCAAATTCACAGTGTCGTTGTTTTCCCCTAGATTCAACGCTTTCAAAATTTGGCCTTTATATACATCCTGAGTGGCCAGCTCAGATACTGGTACAGAGATTTTAATTTTTGCAATCTCACTCTCTAAATTGAAAGTGGACTGGGTCTTTGGAGTGCTTAACTCTGTTTTATTTGCTACTGCCTTAGTAGCTGAATCAGTTTGTGATTTCTCACTATGTACAGGGTTAGGAACAATTGTATCAGGAGTACTAACTGAAGTGCTAGTACTTCTAGTGGGTTGGCTTTGTTTTTCATTCTTCTGGTTGTCTTTTTCTTCGTTTTTCCCGGAACTTTCAGCTGTTGATTCGGTATTTATAGCAGATGCTTTAGAAGTTTTATCAGGTCTTTTCTTGATGGTAACCTCAGGAGTCTCAGTTTTGGAATTTTCTTGGTTCCTTTTTCTCCTAAGTTCATATTGTTCTCTGACCTGCATCATGGCATTTTCAAATCCTAATCTGTAATCTTCAGTTTCTAACCGTTCCTCATCCCAGTATGAAGGTGAGGTCTGATCTTCCTCTGAATCACAGTTAAGGACCGAGTCTTCTGTTTCAAACATGTTTATCGCATTCCTTTCAGACTCCTCTATGATTCCCCCATCTTCATCTAAATTTTTTTGGAAAGGGGGAATAACTTTCTGATCTGATTCTTTCTATCTGTTGGGAGCATTGTTGTTCCTCCTAAAGCTCTGGTTCTGGTTTTGGTTCCTATTTTGGTTACTGACTGTGACAACCATTTTCTCCATCATTTGTTGTAGCTTGTCCACGTTTTTAGATAATCTATCATAATTTGGGTCTGAAGTGGAAGCTACAGTGTCATCCCTATATGTTACCCTCTTCTCATATCTCAGTCTTGCTCTTTTCTCAAGTAGATTGGCTTCTATATTTATTGCTCCTTTCTGCATGTCCTCCAATGTGTTATACTCTTTATCTCTAAGATCATATGCCATGTCAGCATCAAATCCATCAGGATATTTGGCTAGGGCCATGCCTTGGGGAGGTTTCATATGCAGAGGAAGAGCATTGTAAATTTTGTTGAATCTTGTGGTGTAATCATGGACGCTCTCTCCCACATTCCTTTTAAGGGTCATGTAGTCTGCTAGGAGCTAGCAAGGGTTTGCCCTAGTTTCCCATTTGTCTATGAAGGTCTGATATAATGTAGGGAGATCTTGGATACTGCCAGGGGGTAAATTTTTAAACCATTTCTTTACATAACCTCCTAAACTTTGGGCAAAGATTCTCATTTTGATTGTTTCATCATCAATTTCCATATAGTCAAAAGAATCCTCCATCTTATCTACATGTTGCTGGGTTGTGATGGATTATTTAGTAGTAAAGTGTGGGATTTTTGATTGATAATCATTGGGTAAGGGTAGCAAGGGCTAAGGTAAAACCAGAGGTGCATACCAGGCTACCATGATAATGTTCTGATGGGGTACAGGGTTGGCTTGAGCAGCTGGTATATGGATGACAGGGATATTAGGACCAGCAGGAGTCTGTTGAGTAGATCTAGGATGGGAGAGCCCCAAGTTTTGAATGAAGTGGATATCAGGTGGTGTAGATGGAGGGGTGTCGTTGTCCGTAGTTTTTTGACCACTATGAGATGGTGGACTGTGAAACTCAAGGTCTGGCTGGTCTGGATGATTGAATGACCTAGTTCTTGGTAAACTGTCTGGAGGGTCTAGGTCAAGGAATGGGTTTAATAGAGCAGTAAGGTTTTTCGGTGCAGACTTGGCTCTATGGATGTGGCTGGAAATAGTTGGTCTTTTAGGTGTAGGAGCTCACTTGAGGATACTCTCCGGATTGTCAACTATTTCAGGTGGGTCAGGGTTGGGATAAGCTCTTGTGTGGATGGTCCTTGAAGCCAAAATGGTATTTTCCAGATAAGAAGCTTAACCCTACTTGTTACTGCTATCGTTTTTTGATGTTGTTATGAAGGCAGGTCTCCCAATGGAGTCTTCTGTGAAACCAAGTTAATCAGCAGGCCTACTGATCACCAGTGGATTATTTGAATGTTTAGGGGCTATGGAGTCGCCAGGTGGAAGATTTAAGGTGTTTCTAGGGGGTACACTGTCCACCACAGTGCTCATGGGATGTCCCTCTTGGAGTATATCTTGAAAACACATCAAAATATAACCAGAGATTGACTGGGAGGGCATTTACCAGATATGTCACCTCTGGAAGAGGATGAGATCCGGAGGATACCTGGCCCTTTCCAGGCTCTGTCTAAGAGTATGGGAGAACACCACCAATGGTATAGAGGTTGATGTGTGAATGGGCGTGTCAACCTAACCAGATATTGTAGTTTTTCTGAGGGTTTGTGATGTAGCAAAGTGAGGAAAACTCAGAAATTCCCCAGCGGAGTCGCCATTATGTTGGGGTTCCCATGTTTTGGCTAGGTTGGCAAGACCAAAAGATGAGACAACATAGAACCACTTTCAGACCTTAGGATCTAGCCCTCCTAGGTCCAGAGAGGGATCTCTCTATATGAGTCAAAGTGTATGTCTTTGAGGCTCTAAGTTATGATTTTAGGCTAGTTATATGCACAGGTTTTATTTGTTTGTTATGTTTGGTTGTTGGGAATCAGGAAAGAAGGGTCCAAGATAAGACAAGAATGAGCAAGGAGGAAATTAGGCAAAGGTAGCTAACTCAGAGAACATCAAGGCCATTGGGCGATGGGGTCAAGAAAGGATTTACTTGTGGTCAATGTGCAAGCTTTCAGTTGGGCTAGTCATCCAGAGCATTTGGATCTTAAATATGATATTTGGAATGGGACATTAAGGATTTAAAATGAAAGGAGAAGAACCATCCAATTCTATCTATAGATCAGGTCAGAGGTCATTTAACTCCAGACCTGCTTGGACAAGATCATAGGCAATACAAGGGATCTTAGAAAGGCTTAATTGAGATGGAAAGATCCTAGTGAGGCAGAGACAGGGTTCTAGACCTCCTAGTGTTCTCAACTCATCCAACTAACTCCTAGCAAAAACATCTAAACATAGATTTCTTCAATTCATACATCAGAGACCAGGCAATGACATCCACTACACTGTTTAAATCAATTGAAATCAATATTTAGATACACATAAAAGCAGAAAACATAAAAGGCTAGGAGAGTAGCAACATAAGGTACCTATCAAGGGTAAATCTTATGCCAAACTTCTGATGCGAGCCAGTAGAAATGGAATGAAATGAAATCAAACACAGAGATAGGAAAACATCACCAGCTGCTTTAGATCAGGATCCAAAGAAATATGCTTGTCATATTAAAAACAACACCAATCAAGTACATCATTGCCCACAGCTAGAACATTCAGTCTGAATACATCAAATCTCAGCCTAACTTACAATATTACACAAAGAACTTGTCTCAAGAAGAAAATGCTTGCATTTCTCTGATATCTCATCAACAACCTTTACAATGTTTCTTTCTGAGATTTATAGCTGAAGAGGAGTAGAAGAGGTAGATGAAAAACTAAATTATGTATTAAACTCTTGAAAAGAAAGAGGGCTGAAGCTCGTTCTGTTTGAATGTTGAGTATTTAATCTCTGTCTCCTCTTCTTGAAAGAGTGATCACCTCGAATATGATTTTGACATATTTCGACTGCGGTGCTGTACTTGTGGTGAATAAACAAAAGGCAAATGAACCACTGAGAAGTCTGCTACATAAATGTTCTAATTGCTTTGAATTGTTGTTAGGGTGGAAATTCCTTCAGGGACCCGGTGCATAGCAAAAGCTATATGGACGCCCTGTACTTTATGAAGAAATTTTTTTTGCTGGTGAATAAACCCTGATGTTACCTTTTACTTGTGCTCAGGATCCTTAGATCGATCCTCGGGGTCTTCAAAATGGTGCTTTGCTTCTTAACTGCTGATTTAAGGCTCAAGATCTTCATTAGCTTGCCTTAATCTCCTCTGCTTTGTACTGAAACACTCTGCCTCTTCATCTCTGCTTTGTTAGGTTAGCTCGGGCTTTAATGGCTCTGGAAGGTTTTCCACAGAGTTTCAAACCCTATTCATTTAAATGATCGTCCTGTCTTCACCTTCCCGGGTCTTTGCTCATAAATTATGCCCCTATAAATGATCTTCCTTGATTTCTCCGTCGCTGTAACAGAGACTATGCATCCTGGAGGTCTTTATCATTTACAACCCTGCAAAACACGAAAACTATGAAGAAGACAATGGATGGGATGGCGGATGATGTGGATAATGTGCATGATTGTGCAGATGATGAGATGGAAGAAAGACTGCAGGGAAATGGTAAAAAGGCGCTCTGGTGGAGGTTGGCGGTCTACGAATGAAAAACCTTAGAGAACACGAAATTATATGTAATGGAATGGGCGAAGGTATGGAGGGTACACGTGGAGATGACGTGGCAGAATGGGAGATAGTGGAACAGTCAATGGCAGAGGAACAAAACTGGACCGTCAATCGCGATGGAGATCAACAGCGGAGGGAGACGAAAGGCGGGCCATAACATGGGTTATCGCGTGCGCAATTACATTAAACCTCGTGCATCTTGGACGAGTGACAACCGTCGGATGACGCGCTCAGGATCGGACGGCCTGCACAAATTTCGCTGCGAGACCTGGGCCGAAAGATAATGCGTGGGGGATGGGCGGTTTTTCTATCGTACAAAAGACACGCGGTGCGTGATGAGTGGAATTGTTGGGTGCTCAGGGAAAACCACCCACCGTGCATAAGCGGTGCAGGATAAACCGGGTTGTTTTACAGCTGTTGCGCGGTGGGGTCCACTGGGCGGATAGGATGCGGACCGTCAGATCATCGTGTATTGGACGACGATGGCCCAGTAAGGGAAAATGAACGTAGGAGACATGGGAGTTGGGGATTTCATGACCGCCATCTGATCTGCCAAGATCTACGGCTAAGGCTGCACCCGATGGACGAATGCAGAAGGTGCCTTTGGAGTTGGCAGACGATTCCAGGATCAGGTTATATGGGGGAAAAAAGGAGAGGGGCTTAGCAAGGACGGGGCTAGGACCCATATATGCGAAATTTATCATTTTAATTCACTTTTAACGTGTTTTCGGGCCCAAGGAAGGTAACGATAGGGAGGTGAAATGGGGATCCAGGGCAACAAAGGGTGATAGTGAAACTTAAAGGGGATTTCGAGGGGATTTTAGAGAATTGATAAGGGGGAAATGGGGGAGACAAGGGGACTTTGACAAAGGGGAGTGAAAGGGGAAAATGTGGAATTGGCCAGGGACAAGGGGTAATAGTAGGCCCTTTGAGGGATGAACCAGCAGAGAGAAACTGTTTTAGGCATATCTCCTATAGACTTCAAGAAGGATTGGTTTTCAGGGGAAAGGCATTCCTTGAAGGCTCCAAAACAATCTAGCCCCCAGCTTGCTTGTCAAGAATTTCATAGGGGGGCTAACAGGTTCAAGTGTTGTCTCTACATTTTTAGTCTCACCAATCTGCTAAAGTTATAGATTCCTAACATTTCTGGCAACTCCAGTGGGGATTTTCTGAGAAAACTTCATCCTAGATACTTTGGGACCTTAGGAAACCTCTTGATTCAATGAAATTTGTTCTGTTAGCCAGTTGAGCCACCAGGCATAACATTTCTGGTGACTCTAATGGGGAGTTGAGTCAAATTTCATCTTAGGTACCCTTAGGATCTCATAAAAACCCCTTCAGTACAAGCAGCCCTCTTCAAGCACGACCAAGCAAATGGTAATCATGATAAAACTTGTTTGAATCAGTGACAAACAAAGGAAACCTTAGGATTCTCATAAGAGCTTCTCAAACCTTAAAGGATCAGCTAACTTAGCCATAAGAGTAGACTTTCTTTGTCTCATCACTGTAGCTAAGTGTTGAAACATATTCAGGATACTCTTAGAACCTATAGGACTGAAATAAACTTAGAAAAACCAAAAATATTTCAGATTGGTATTCAAATAAACATGGCGGTGGACCATAAAACCTTTTACCTCCAAAAGATTTAAAATTTTCCACCTGGTGACTCCACAATCCTAAACAGACCTTAAGACTCCACTGGGAAGACCCATTATCATCATAAAATCATATAAACTTAGTTAGAGGACTTTAGGATTAAAGTTTTCTTGTTTAAAAGATCAGTTAGCCTCTTAAAGATTGTTATATTTGGTTAAACTTTTCTTGTTTACTTGGGTCTGAAAAACACAACAAAGTGGCTCCTAGAAAGATTCATACTAGAGCTTACCCTGACCCAAACCCTCATGAAATAGTTGATAATCTTGAAAGAATCCTTAGGAAGTCTCCTGAGGTTAAATCTTCAACTGTTTTCAGATCACCCCTTAGAGCTAAATCTGTTCCTGAAAACCTTGCAGCTCTACAACAATCACAAGTTGACTTAAGAAATCCATTTAGAACTAGGTCGCTTGATGATTTAGATTAGCTAGATTCAGAGTCTTCACTTTCATCCCCAGAAAGAAGTGAACATCTTGGTAGTAGAGAAACTACACTGCCAGATTTACATTTCCTTCATAATTTTGGTTTCTCTCATCCTAGATCTGCTCAATAATATATTGCTGGTCCATCCACATCTGTTCCTCATACATCCACTGTTCGAACCACTACATTCTAGCCCACTTTCCCTCTTGTTAATCCGCCTCTTGTAAATCCACCTCCACCTCCACCCCCTATCATGGCAACATGGTATGCCTCGTTGGTCCTTCCTTTACCATTGGTCAATATTCCACAGGACTATCAGTCCAAGATACCTTTGTATGATGCCAGTAATGCTACTACTTCTTCACAACATGTGGATAAGATGAATTACTACTTTGAAAGAAATGAGATTGATGATGAAACTGTCAAACTTAGACTATTTTCTCAGAGTTTCGGGGGAGAAGTAAGAAAATGGTTCAAAGGCTTAACCCCTCACAATATTAATGATCTCCAAGCCTTCCATCAGTTGTTCTTAAACAAATGGAAAGTGAAGAAAAACCCTCTCCAAATACTTTCGGACTACAAGAATCTCCACAGAAACACTAGGGAAAGTGTACAAGCTTATTGCACTAGGTTTAACAGTGTTTATAATACCCTTCCCCCAGAATTAAAACCTCCACAAGGCTCAGCTTTAAACAAGTTTCTCGAAATATTTGATCCTGAAATGGCCTATCACCTGAGAGAGAGAAATCCTTTAACTCTTAAAGATATGCAAAAAGGAGCTCTTGCTGTGGAAGTTAATTTAATGGAGAAAAGAGCAAGAATGAGGAATGAGAAGAAAGTATCCTTTAGAGAGGAATCCACACCTCCCACATCTAGCTCAAATATGGAAAGAATGATGGAGGAGATGGTGAAAAATATGAGCATACTTGAGAGAGCACAAGCAAGTCAAAACTAAACAGCTCCTCAAAACAGAAATCAAAACCAAAATCAGAATTTTAGGAGAAATCAACCTCAGAATAGACCAAGGGAGGATGATCAACATATCACTCCTCCTTTTCATCAAAACTATGTAAGTGAGGTTGAAGAAACAAGTGAACAAATATAGGAAGATGACATAAACATGTTGGGAGTAGATAATGATGACTTTGAAGTTCATTACAATAGGAAACAAGGTCTATACACACCCTATGATGATAAAAGAGCTGAAGATGAAAGTTATTATCAAGAAATGGAAAATGTCATCATAGAAACCACAAAGGAATATGACCTTAGGAGTAAAAACAATCAAGAAACTCCCAAAACTAAAACCTCTGAAAAATTTGCACAAAACAACACTATAAGTAAACCCAAGACTACAAAACAGAAAGATAAAATAGTGGCTGGAAATTCTGATAAAAGAAAAGAAAAAGGCACTCAAAGCAATGAAAAACAGAGTGCAAATCTTAGCAGCGCTAGTATCTCAGCTAGTGCTCTTGTTAAAACTATTCTGACAAATGTAAATAGAGGAAATCAACAAACTTATTTTGCTGATAGAGTGGCGGTTAATAAGGCTGAAACAAGTACTTCAAAGAATCGGATGCCTTTTAGTTTGGAGCAGGAAATTGCCAAAATCAAAATCTTTGCTCCTCTCACTGAATTAGTTGCACAAGATGTATATAGATCTCAAATTTTGAAGGCTTTAAACATAGAAGAAAACAATGACACTGTCAATCTTGATGATGACCAACCAGAGCTCATATTTGGTCCTAAGATTGAGGGTAGATATCAAGAGGGACCAATTCCTCCTTTTTATGTTAGTTTAAATTTTCATGACAATATTTTGCACAATGCTATGCATGATTCAGGGGCCTCTCACAATTTAATGCCCAAAGCTTTAATGGAGAGCCTAGGCCTTGAGATCACTCGACCTTACAAATATCTTTACTCCTTTGACTCAAGCAGAGTGAAATGTTTAGGTTTAATCAAAGACCTCTGTGTAAACTTAGCACAAATTCCAGCCAAGTGTTTAGTAATGGATATTGTTGTGGATGATGTACCCCAAAAATATGGTATGCTGTTATCAAGATCTTGGGGAGTTAAGTTACAAGGAACTATGCAGATGGATATGACATATGCGACCATCCCTATTTTCAATCAAACGAGAAGACTTTACAGGGAGTCTCATATGCAATACATGGTTACTAGCCAAGAGAGACCACAGAACTCTCCTCTTTATTCTGTAAACACAGGCCTTGACTCATTTATCCTTTTCAATGATGAAACATTCACTGAACAAGTGACCTTAACTGATTTAATGGCAGATAGATAGGAGTAGGAAGACGAAACAGAACTGCCAAAATAGTTTGCTAAACCTGAAAACTACAGCAAACAAATCATAGTTCTAGAGCTACAAATCTTTCATCCATCGCTTTTAAACCTTGAGAGTCAAGAAATAAGTACTCAACACAATGAAAAACCTGAGGAATTAAAACAAATTCAATATAGTGTTGATCTTCAAGAACAATTCGAAAGCACGCTAGTTGAAGAGGATAGTAACCAAACTGATGAAACTGAAACTAGTCCTCTCTGGAGTATGCACTTTGATGGATCTTGTACTAAGAGTGATGCAGGTGTAGGAGTGTGGCTTCGCAATACAATGAAAAATCATACTGAGGGCATTCTTGCAAATTAAACTTTCAATGCACCAATAACATAGCTGAGTATGAAGCCCTTCTTTTAGGCCTGCATTTATTGAATAAAATAGGGGCCAAAAGAATAAAGGTGCATGGTGATTCTGAATTAACAATTAGGCAAGTGAATGGGGAATATACTATGAAAAATCCTAGACTTAGAGCCTATTGAAACGATGTCATGGATTTATTGAAAACATTCGAGGAATTTAAACTAATTTTTGTCCCAAGGAACCAAAATATCCAAGCTAATGGTTTAGCTTTTGCTGCAAGAACGTGCCTAACTCCTTACGAAACCAAACAGTGCACAACTCAAATTAAATTTAGACTAGTTGTCCCTGATGATAAGAAATATTGGCAAGTGTTTGATGGAGACAAACAAATAGAAGACTTCCTGCAGTCCAGAAATGAATTTGAACTACCAAGTTTAGACTCAGATTATTGGGATGACTGTCCTAGTGAAGAAAATCTACTTGATGAAGAAGAAGAGTCTCCAAAGGTTGCTGTTATAAATCTGTTAGCTAATGAACCTGAAC
The DNA here is from genome assembly GCA_034641835.2 of Pinus albicaulis. NCBI lineage: Eukaryota > Viridiplantae > Streptophyta > Pinopsida > Pinales > Pinaceae > Pinus > Pinus albicaulis. The sequence continues at coordinate 91,383,692 of CM076576.1, forward strand.
ATAACACAGAGGTTAGTGCAGATTTACCAAAAGAAGACTTAGAAACTCTGTAGTCTAACAACCAAAGTTTGACAAAAGGACTGGTCCCTTTAGAATAGTTGTTTGATTTCAATGATGTGGCCAAGAAGCCAAAACTGGAGCCTGTTGAATCTGAAGTTGAAGAGTGTAATATAGGCAGTAAACTAAAACCAAAGATGATCAAACTGTCTAAAACTTTACCATCTCACATCAAACTCAAATACATAGAGTTGTTTAAAGAATTTTCTGATGTTTTTGCGTGGAGTTATGAGGATCTGAAATCCTATGACACTGAAATAATTCAGCACAAGATACCTCTCAAGGAAAATAAAAAGCTATTTAAACAAAAATTGCGTAGAATAAACCCTGTTCAGTTACCTTTGGTTGAGAAGGAAATCAAGAAAATGTATGAAGCTGCTATTATTGTCCCTATTAGATATTCATAGTGGGTGTCTAATCTAGTGTTAGTTAGGAAGAAAATAGGAGAGATTAGGATTTTTATTGACTTTAGAGACTTAAACAAAGCCTCATTGAAGGAAAACTACCCTTTACCCAAGATGGATCATATTTTACAAAGGGTAGTTGGTTCTAAAGGAATTTCTTTGCTAGATGGCTACTGAGGGTACAATTAGATTTTAGTACATCCTGATGATCAATTAAAGACAGCTTTTACTACACCTTGGGGCACTTTCATGTATGTGAAAATTCCCTTTGGTTTAATGAATGTTGTTGCTACATTCCAGAGAGCCATGGATATTGCATTCTCGGAAGAATTGGGCTACTTCATCATTATTTACCTTGATGATGTCACTGTTTTTTCCAAAACAGATGAAGAGCACTTAGAACACATAAGAAAAGAATTCGAGAAACGCAGAAAGTTTGGGATATATTTAAATCCAAGGAAAACAAAATTCGGTCTCCAAGAAGGTAAACTTCTTGGGCACATCATATCGGAAGAGGGAATAAAGATAGACCCAAAGAGGATTAAGGCTATATTGCAAATCACTCATCCTAGAAACATCAAGGAACTTCAATCTTTCATTGGAAAGATTAATTTCTTGAGAAGGTTCATACACAACCTAGCTGAGCTCCTTAGGAATATAACAAACATGCTGAAGAAGGAACAAGGAGTTAAATGGACCTTGGAAGCGAAGAAATCCTTTGAACTGATCAAACAAGCATTAACCAAAACACCAGTTCTAATAAGTCCCGATTTTTCAAAAGATTTTTATATTTTTTCATTTTCATTAGAACATACAATAGTTGTTGTCTTATTGCAGAAAAATCTACAGGGGAAAGAGCAGCCTATTGCATTCTTTAGCAAGGCATTGAGAGATGCTCCTCTGAAGTACCACATTATGGAAAAGCAAGATTTTGCCTTATTCAAAGCCTTAAAAGACTTCAAATTTTACATTTTTCACTCCCACGTCATTTTGTTTGTCCCAAATTCAGTTGTGAAAGACATTCTAACACATGATCCAGATGGCAAGAGAGGTAAGTAGATAGCTGTGATACTTGAATATGATTTAGAGATCAAGCCCACTAAACTCATTAAAGGTTAAGGACTAGCTAGATTAATGGCTGAATCCAATTTTTAAGTTCTTGATATAAATATGATAAATGCTTTAGATGAAAAAAAGGAATTGTCAAATCCCATTGTTGAAGACCATTTTATCAATTCCTCTTGGTATGCTGATATTCTATATGTTTTGCTTAATTTGAATACACCTCCTGGTTTATCAAAAACAAAGGCAAGGTTTTTGAAGTTAAAAGTTGTAAACTACTGCATTATATATAAATGTCTTTATTGGAAAAATGAAAGTGGGATATTGCTTAAATGTTTGCCTGAGAATGATGTAGAGAAGGTGTTGTAGCCGCTACAACACCACCCAAAATTTTGGGTATATTTAAAATTTCGGGTCCCCCTATGCTCGCTTAGTTGTCAAGGTCTTTCACCGATCCCACTCCATCCTAGCGACCTATCCCCAACCCCTCATGAGTTGTCTCGTCACCATGACTTGATGTTGTCGCTGCAATCACGCCATATGTGGGAAGGATCATCCGGCATGCGACCGAACACTCGTATCACAGTCGCATCACGTGTAATGAGATTGCCATACATACTTTTAAATGGGAAACTTTTGTATGTTAACAATTAAAGGCCCTGTCGCCGTAGGTCATTAAGCATGTGGTTTGAATACCTCTGTTACATTTGCTAGTCTCATATGTTTTATCTATGGGCACCATTATCAAAGAATAATTATAATTGTCGTAATGTTCTACACAGGTCGACCCACGGGTAACAGACTCCTCAGTCGTGTCGCGACATCGAGGGAAATGAAATTGAGCTCAACGACGAGGCCAAAGTTGCGGAACAGGGGAGGAGGAGGAGCAAGTGACCAGTACTGTTAAAAGGAGAATAGTGTGATATGTGTCGATCAGAGAAAGAACCTTTTGTGTCACCAACGCAGAAGGTGTTCTTCATTAGTGCACACCAGAATTATGGAGATCCTGCACAATGCCAGCTCCGTGTCGATGTCTGTATACAAAGGAACATTTGTCGCCATTTCGACAAGTCTAGCATTAATTATGGCCCGGTGAACAAAGCAAAATCAGGAGATCTCATTGAGGGGTGACATTCTCGTTCAAGGCTTTATCGTGCCAAGTGGCAGTGCGAAAGCATATGTGTTGGTGTGGCAAGACAACGACAGAGTTTCAAATATGTGAGCGCATCTCTGGAAGCAGCATTTATGGATCCTTAGCTACATAGTGTGAAATTATTGATGCTGTAAGGAGTACAAAGAGAAACAAGGAAATGGCATTAAAACCCTAGTCGCCTTGCTCTTTCATATCCATAAGGCTTATCTATGCGGAACCGTAAGGGATGGGGAACTGCAAATTGAACCTAAGAGGTGATGATTAAACGCATGCACCTTTGGAAGACTGGCACCTTGATACATATGCAATTAGTCTCCATAACTACAAAGCAGAAAGGCTCAATATTAGAAGGACCGTTAATGTGGCTTGAGTAGCATTTTTCGACTCACGATATTTCAAAACAAGAAGCCTTCATATTATGAAGTAAAGTGAATGATCGAATTAAGACCAAGTTCGGAAAAATGTGGTTTCAAAAACCACCCAAGAACGTGGAACCAAAAAACTATGCAAAACATTCTAGATGGGCGCAACTATGTGGATGAAGGTTATGGTTTAAATATGATGTGATTAAAACCAAGGAAAGAACTCAAATAGCTCAACGAAAAAACATGAAATATCGTGGAGCAAAGCTAAAAGTAATAACATCATAGCGCGCGCAAGTTCAATGGAGCAAGGTGATGTTGTATGTATAAATACAAGCTAGACCATGCATTTATTAATACAAGGCGCTAGACCATGTATATATTAATACAAGGCGCAAGGTGATGTTGTATATATTAATACAAGGCACTAGACCATGTATATATTAATACAAGGCGCAAGATCACATTGCATGGGCACCAAGTTCGATGGTTGAGCAAATACATTCGGTGATACAAAGTCGTGGTGCGAATTACAATATTATTCAAACCATATAAGGTTAATATAACTTCGCGACTGTATAATATTGCCGAGCAGACACGTATGAATGTTGCGTTACCATGGGTGCAAGCAGTTTAATGGTGCAGGTCCAATCCACGCGTATGACGGTCGATCCTACGTTTGGCGCGCCTGAGGGCTGTCACGTTGCGTGAGCCATAACGTTATGCGTATAAATGAATTTCAATGGTTTGACCTTTTAAATGAATTTTAATGGTTTGACCTTGTGCACTCTCCACGAGAGCTAGCACGTTAGTGGTTTTACACTTTTATGAAACTTCAATAATCATGTTGCAGTGGATTTTTACTTTCGAAGAATTGAGTTCCGTGCTATCAACATGGGCATATCTCCTGTGGCTAAGATGTGTAATGGGACGTGACTAAGGGTAAGAATTTTTAGAAATTTGGCATGCAGCACAGGTCGGGACTCGGGTTGTGACCCAAACATAAATAGCATAGCACTCAAGAACAAGACCTGAATCGTTTCTTTACCTGAATCGTTTCTTGCCGTGGGGTTCTCACTTGTCTGTAATGCTCGTGGCTATTAGAAGAGCTGGAATCTTTGTAATCTTTGAAATTGCAACTTGTTAATGTATATGTGGCAGTCAACTCTCCAACTGAAGCATGGAGCCAACATTCCAAGTCTACGTTGCATGAAGCCCTACGTCCATAAGCCAAATGGAAATGTGTATACGTTACGTGGCGGTTAAAACTAAAACCTTTCAACGTTACAATGTTTTGCAAATACAGTTGGCGCAAAGGTGTGTTCAAGACGTGGCAGCGATTATTATAATACGTGAATCAGTCAAAACTGCATGGTGTAATTGTCGACGCGTCCATCTGCAAGTTGCATGGCAACTGTCATAAACAAGACTGTGCATTTATGGTAAGTACAGCAGGATATCGCGCAGAAATAGAATATGACTGATTTATGCTGACTTCTGCAGCCTCGACGACGATATTCCAGGAGGGAATCGCTCTTCAGATCTGTTGTGTTCACCATATTTAGAAAAATTCTATCGTTACAGACTCGTTGGAGGCTGAATTTCCGAGACTGCCATTACTGACTACGTTGAGCTGTATTCACAGAGCTCAATCCTCGATGATGCCTAAGGCTCTTGCTATTGCTATCTCACATTCCACATAGGTCGTTTTGAGATTGTTGCAGCGTGTTCAATCGCAGGCCCGTGAGAACCATGACCGCAGCAGAATCCTTCAACACTAGATGTTTTATACAACTGGATTACCTAACATTAGAGACTGAATGGCGAAAACTCTGTATAGAGAACTGTATTATTCCTGGAGGAAAAGCTGCGTTGTCGAGGTGTTGTCACCTGCAAAGGTAGCCCGCCATCGAGGCTTGGAAGAGCGCATTTGGTAGTTAGTGCTACGTCTAGAACGATGCTGTCGTTGGGGTTTTTCGAAAGTAGAGATGGTTTCCTACCTCGTTACTGATCTAGAATTGGAGCAGGGCTGCTATCAGTTTGTCGCTTGGTCCCTGCAGCGAATGGGAGCATCATAAAATAGAAGTAATCGTGCAGGTGGAGGTCGTTCTGCAGGATTATTAATGGATGTAATATAATAGCTAGCCCAGAGATCGAATATTAATATGGTGGCTCTGCAGCCGCACAAAGGAAAGTTGTTAGTTAGGTTAGCTATGATTTAATGGACCTAACTGACCAGCCTCCAGTGTATAAGGCTGTTATAAGCCTGCCTAGATTGCTGTACCTGACCAGTTCTCCTCATTTCAGATACCCGAGATTCTCCAATAGAAGGTGACAAGTACTGCTCCTCTTATGGATAAGTAATCGATGAGCATGAAAACCTGTGGCAAACACTAAGAACGTGAATAGAGAAACTTATGCCTATCAAGTAATTTAATCCGAGACTTGAAGAGGACCTGGTATGTGGGGAGGATGATAATCCCAACAGAGAAAGGGCACAGAGAAAACTATCCCTAGACCTTCTCTCCAAAGATTCAGTAGTTGACCACCAGGGGTCTAAGTTATTGTTTTCATTCTTATAATTGATTAAAATGCTCTTATCTTTATTATTATTGTTCAGTCATATAGACATGTGACCTGTGTTGTTGTATTGCAGAAACAACCTTCTGTTTGCACAAAAGCCAGGGTTTTCCCCAACCAACAAGGAGACATTTTCAGAACGAGAAGATGCTGGCGAAAACACCAAATAACTCGCAGATCTGGTGAGGTCGCGAGGTTGCACTTCTTTGGTTTCCCGTCTTTTGCGACCTTGCGACCCAGCGACCTAGTCGCAAAGTCGCAAGGTCGCATCTCTTCGATTTTCCACCTTTCGCGACCCAGCGACCTGAAGTCGCAAGGTCGCGAGTCTATTTCGTGCGGTTTTCCACCTTTTGCGACCCCGGCGACCCAGCGACCTGAGTCGCAAGGTCGCGGTCGCATTCGTCGGTTTCCACCTTTCGCGACCCGGCGACCCAGCGACCTAGTCGCAAGGTCGCGAGGTCGCATTTCGTCGGTTTTCCACCTTTCGCGACCCAGCGACCCAGCGACCTAGTCGCAAGGTCGCGAGGTCGTATTTCGTCAGTTCTCCACCTTTTGCGACCCAGCGACCCAGCGACCTAGTCGCAAGGTCGCACATCTATGTTTTTTCCACCTTTTGCGACTCTGCGACCCAGCGACCTAGTCGCAAGGTCGCGAGGTCGCATCCTGGCAATTCTCTTACAACCTGCGACCCCGCGACCCATTCAAGTCGCAGGTCGCAACAACGGCTCAGGTCGCGGGTCGCAAAAGGAATGGGTCACAAGGCAACCCAACGGTCAAGAAGCTGAACAGTCAAGGAAGCCCGAAGGGCAGTTTCTGCATTATAAATACTCCTACGGGAGCTTGTAAAGGGGCTTTTTCCTTTGGGGAAACTGAAGAACTACATGGCATTGTATTGAAGGATTGTACCCTTACGCATCTGAATATAGAGATACTTGTTAAAACACCCTATGGTTATGATGTGTTTTGTTGTGCAAACACTGTGTGTATTCCTTGTACAGTTTCAGAACATCCTATGATTAATGAAGCTGCACTCTTTATGTCATCATTTATGCGTCATGGCTATCTGTGTTGTGTCAATTATGTTCAATTTATCATTTTCTCTATTAATGAATGTTAATGAACTATTTTGTTAGCATTTCGTTTTATCTTTTAGAAAGTAAAGGGATATCTCGCCATAAAGAACTATTTCTTTTGTGGTGAGACTACCTTATAAGCATTACCCCCAAAGATGTGTTGCTAATGACATCTCTTGAGGTGTACATGCTTTATTTATAATCTTGCTACGCATAGTGTTTGATTCGGGTTTAATACATCAATCCTGTATTCTGTATCATGTGAATAAGTGTATGTCTGCCGGTTCAATCAGGTTCTTTTGAGACCTAGGGAAGGCATCTTAAGCGGTAGCCGGACCCACACCCCAGACGGGATCCCTACTCCAAACGGTTCAAGGTCTAATTGGGACTTTCTACCGGGGAGATCCCCTACTGTTGGCCGGAAAAATTTTCCCGTCAACAGAATTGGCGCTAGAAGGAGGGCTTGAACCTCCGACCAGATGTTTAACGAAAAGGGTGAGGCCAGATGACAAGCTGAGCCTTTAGAGCCTGCAGTTAATTTCATATCTGTAATGGCTCGTTCCCAAATCATTCTCCCGAGATGTTTGTCGGAGTTTTATGAACCTGGATACTTCATCCCCGATAAACTTATGTATCGCTTGTCCCAGTTAAAATTTGATGGTGAAAATGGGGTACCTATAACCCAACACCTTTTAGATTTCTGTGACTTTGGTGAGTGCTACAAAATTGAAAATGAAGGTTTCATTTGTTTGCTTTTCTTCCTCACTCTCGAAGGTTGCGCTAAAAAATGGTGCTGCACATTGCCTGAAGCTTCCATCCACTCGTTTGAGCAACTCGCTAGGGAATTACAGCAAGATTTTCACAGGTATGATCTTCGTAACGTTGTAATAAAGCTAAATGACATCAGAATGGAACCTCAGGAATCTTTAGACGAGTTTGCTATCAGATTTGTTCATTATTGTTTTGAGTTCCTTGAGAGGGATGTCAATTGGGAATGTTTAAATAAACAGTTCAAGTATGTGATTCTTGCTTCCCTTGAACATTTTCAGTTAGATCCCAGTGTGCCCTATGACAACCCGCAAGTAAACAGCTGTTCTGACTTTGAGTCTCTCACGTACCATGTCGAATCAGAGTTTAAACACCCCAGTGGCTCATTACCTCTCTCAGCTCATGACACCTACCCCGAGCCCACTCGATGTCTCCCGGGAGTTAGTCCTAAATCTGGTTCACATTCGGATTATGAATCTGGTTCACGTTCGGATTATGAATCTGGTTCAGATTCGGATGATGAATCTAGTTCATATACAGATTATGAATCTGGTTCACATTCGGATGATGAATCTGGTTTAGATTCGGGTGACGAATCTAGTTCACATTCGGATTACGAATCCGGTTCAGATTCAGATAATGAATCTAGTTCACATTCAGACTATGAATCTGGTTTACATATGTATCATGAATCGACTCCTACCCCGCATAAAGTTTATTCCCTTACAAGGCCTGTCAAATCATTGTGTCCTTTGAACGACACTAATGTGCGTGTTGAAAAGCCTCGTGTGGTTAACACCCCTGCGATTCAATCTTTTCGTTCATTATTTCCTAGGTTGTTTCTTGACCCCGCCTCACCAGTAATTTCTTCGAGACATTCAAAATTGCTTTATACTGGTATTGGCGACAATCATAAGCACGCAGATGGGGTTTCACAATCACAGTCCAAAATCAATGAATCTGTTACATCTGACTTTTCTCACGTGGGATCTTTAGACAGCCATAGGAGCGATTCCCCGTCTGAACAACTTCAAGACGTTCCCTCTATTGATCCATCCCAGTCGGTAACTCTCGGGGAGCCTGACATCTCAGGTACCGAGCTTGACCCAACCGATGGTTGCAGCGATCACTCCTTATCTGAAAACATATTCAATCATACCGCTGACGACCATCACTCAAATCTCTTTTCTGACCCTATGAAGACATCTGAATTTGATGATTCGCTTATGGAAGATTCAAGTACCCGCCAGAAAATCGAAACGCTTCAGCTTCCGCTGACCGTTTCTAAAATTACAATTCCCCAGTATCATGATCCCTCCAGCATAAACGTATCGAATTCACCCCATCCTCGAAACTCTGGAGAATCCGACATTTTCGATTATCAATCTGTCAGTGCACAAACATTTGACCAAATTGATACAAAGCCCACTGACATCTCTCAAATCACTACCATTGATGATCACGCCCATTCGCCTGTTAATCTCGCTAAGCAGTCAAAGTTGGAGAGCCCCTTGCCGGAAGGTCCACAGTTTGTTCAAAGCAGTGAAGAATTTCAGGTTCCTTTAAACGTGGATTCAGATCCCCATACCCTTAACCAAACCCAGGAGCAGCCCCGGACTAGGGTTTTCGAAACTAGAATTTCTACGCTCGGATGTGCATGCATCTATAATTCGCCTGGCATTTGCGTATCGTTTCCATTCCACAAGACTGATGGTCCCCAACACCATGATGAGATTGTCGATCAACTCAACCGACCCCATTCGGTGAATGTGCTTACAAATAGGAATTGTCTTACTCATCACCCCTCAAATCCAGGATCATGCATGAATGATTTTATGCCATTTATCCACAATGTTGAGTTTCAAGAACATACTGCTGGTTATCAAGATAAGAATGGGATTCAGCTTGCACAGTCTGTTCTGGCATGTTCTTTGGTAAGTATCTCTGATCATCTTACCGTGTCACCTGCTCCTCAGGTAAGTTTTGTTGCTGCTGTACTTCTATTGATACTAGCTCTGATCCTGATCATTTTTGCTCTTGCAGGTCAAGAACTAATGCGGTGGCTGCACTGGAAAACTGATTTTACCTAACGACCGCATCATTGGTTAAACTAGTGTTTAGGTGTAGGCTAGCTAGGACCTGCAATAAAATTTTTAGTTCAGAATTAATTAGGTTTACTTGCAAAATTTTTACTTCATAGTTAAAAATGTGTTTGTTGTTTTTGTTTACGATTTATATCTCAGGCAACATCATGTTAAAAGTATTTTCCTTTCAATTCCTTTTCAGTTGCTTGTTGTTGCATAAATAATCACTGCTTGTAGTTGCACTTACAACTGGTTGATCGTTCTCGCACATGGCGTTGCATTGCACCTTGAGCCTCACTCATTACATTGCGTCATACTCTCTCTCCCTCACATCATTTTTGTCATATCGCCTGCCACTTCATCAGCCCTCATTGCAACCCTATCACCTTGCAGTCTTGTTTTGCCCTGATTGCTGAAGCAGTAACCCCATTGTTTTGTGTGAGGTTGCGGTGGCTATCTCAAGAGGCAGCTTTCTCTTAGGACCAATCATCGAAGTCGCATTATTAAAAATATTCCTATGAGTCTAAACCTATTATCTGGGGAGATACGAGTCGGTTGTCTGTGGGAAACCTGATGAGTTGAAATGGCCCATACCCGTAAGCCTAAGCCTTGTGCCCAGCATAGTCTTGGACGTTTTAATGTGCTGTTTTGCACGCTGTGCCTATTGTGGTGAATAGGATGTGAAGGTTTGGCATAAGGGCAAACCCAAATCAGGATATCTTTCAGTTTCTGTAACACAAGAAACAACCTCTCTTGCTCGTAAAATAAGTCGGGATCCCTCATCCGCCCATGAAAATAAGTGCCATGAGCACATGAAAATAAGTGCCACGAGCACATGGAAATAAGTGCTGTAAGCACATGAAACAAATAAGGGTAAAGGATCGAGAAAGGCTTCCTGCGCAGAGAGGTAATGCGACGACTCCGCCGGGGTACTGACCAGGCTCGCTGGCAGCGGAGAAACATTTGTGATTTCTTGAAGTGACTCCGTCGGGGTATTGTCCAGGCCTGCTGGCAGCGGAGCAACACCAGAAACTTACTTTAAAAATCCTGAAAATAATAAGCCCACTGCCTTGCTCGTCACATCATCAACAAGCTACCGGCGTCTGTGAGCTTTCTCTTTGATGTGTTTCTGATTATCGGGACTTAGTGAGGCACAAGGATTAGGCATACCTGTAAAAGGCCAAAGTAATACAAAGGGTACCCACAGAGCTGGTTCAATATTCCCTTGCATCATTATCCGGACTCAGACTATTGTGGTGATATTGACAGAGATGCTGGATTCTACCAGTGGTTCGCCATTTGTTGTAGCCGCTACAACACCACCCAAAATTTTGGGTATATTTAAAATTTCGGGTCGCCCTATGCTCGCTTAGTTGTCAAGGTCTTTCACCGACCCCCACTCCATCCTAGCGACCTATCCCCAACCCCTCATGAGTTGTCTCGTCACCATGACTTGATGTTGTCGCTGCAATCACGCCATATGTGGGAAGGATCATCCGGCATGCGACCGAACACTCGTATCACAGTCGCATCACGTGTAATGAGATTGCCATACATAATTTTAAATGGGAAACTTTTGTATGTTAACAATTAAAGGCCCTGTCACCGTAGGTCATTAAGCATGTGGTTTGAATGCCTCTGTTACATTTTCTAGTCTCATATGTTTTATCTGTGGGCACCATTATCAAAGAATAATTATGATTGTCGTAATGCTCTACACAGGGCGACCCACGGGTAACAGACTCCTCAGTCATGTCGCGACATCGAGGGAAATGAAACTGAGCTCAACGGCGAGGCTGAAGTTGCGGAACAGGGGAGGAGGAGGAGCAAGTGACCAGTACTGTGAAAAGGAGAATAGTGTGATATGTGTCGATCAGAGAAAGAACCTTTTGTGTCACCAACGCAGAAGGTGTTCTTCATTAGCACACACCAGAATTGTGGAGATCCTGCACAATGCCAGCTCCGTGTCGATGTCCGTATAAAAAGGAACATTTGTCGCCATTTCGACAAAGTCTAGCATTAATTATGGCCCGGTGAACAAAGCAAAATCAGGAGATCTCACTGAGGAGTGATATTCTCGTTCAAGACTTTATCATGCCAAGTGGCAGTGCGAAAGCATATGTGTTGGTGGCAAGCCAACGACAGAGTTTCAAATATGTGAGCGCATCTCTGGAAGCAGCATTTATGGATCCTTAGCTACATAGTGTGAAATTATTGATGCTGCAAGGAGTACAAAGTGAAACAAGGAAATGGCATTAAAACCCTAGTCGCCTTGCTCTTTCATATCCATAAGGCTTATCTATGCGGAACCATAAGGGATGGGGAACTGCAAATTGAACCTAAGAGGTGATGATTAAACGCATGCACCTTTGGAAGACTGGCACCTTGATACATATGCAAATAGTCTCCATAACTACAAAGCAGAAAGGCTCAATATTAGAAGGACCATTAATGTGGCTTGAGTAGCACTTTTCGACCCATGATCTTTCAAAACAAGAAGCCTTCATATTATGAAGTAAAGTGAATGATCGAATTAAGACCAAGTTCGAAAACATGTGGTTTCAAAACCACCAAAGATCGTGGAACCAAAAAAAACTATGCAAAACATTCTAGATGGGCGCAACTATGTGGATGAAGGTTATGGTTTAAATATGATGTGATTAAAACCAAGGGAAAGAACTCATATGGCTCAACAAAAAAACATAGGATATCGTGGAGCAAAGCTAAGTAATAACATCATAGAGCGCGCAAGTTCAATGGAGCAAGGTGATGTTGTATGTATAAATACAAAGCACTAGACCATGCATTTATTAATACAAGGCACAAGGTGATGTTATACATTTTAATGCAAGGCGCAAGGTGATGTTGCACATTGTAATAAATGGCGCAAGACCATGTGTATATTAATACAAGGTGCAAGATCACGTTGCATGGGCGCCAAGTTCGTTGGTCGAACAAATAAATTTAATGATACAAAGGCTTGGTGCGGGTTGCATGTTATTCAAAACATATAAAATCACGTAGAACTTCACGACTGCATAAAATTGCCAAGTAGACACGTTTGGTTGTTGTGTTACCATGGGTGCAAATATTTAATGGTGCAGGTTCAATCCACGCGTATGACGGTCAATCCTATGTTTGGCACGCACAAGGACTGTCCACGTTGCGTGGAGCCCAACGAAAATGTTATGCGTATAAATGAATTTCAATGGTTTGACCTTTTAAATGAATTTTAATGGTTTGACCTTGTGCACTCTCCACGAGAGCTAGCATGTTAGTGGTTTTACACTTTTATGGAACTTCAATAATCATGTTGCAGTGAATTTTTACTTCCGAAGAATTGAGTTCCCCGCTATCAACATGGGCATATCTCCTGTGGCTAAGATGTGTAATGGGATGCGACTAAGGGTAAGAATTTTTAGAAGTTTGGCATGCAGCACAGGTCGGGACTCGGGTTGTGACCCAAACATAAATAGCATAGCACTCAAGAAAAAGACCCGAATCGTTCTTTACCTGAATCGTTTCTTGCCGTGGGGTTCTCACTTGTCTGTAATGCTCGTGGCTATTAGAAGAGCTGGAATCTTTGTAATCTTTGAAATTGCAATTTTTTAATGTATTTGTGGCAGTCAACTCTCCAACTGAAGCGTAGAGCCAACATTCCAAGTCTACGTTGCATGAAGCCCTACGTCCATAAGCCAAATGTAAATGTGTATACGTTACGTGGCGGTTAAAACTGAAACCTTCAACGTTACAATGTTTTGCAAATACAGTTGGCGCAAAGGTGTGTTCAAGACGTGGCAGCGATTATTATAATACGTGAATCAGTCAAAATTGCATGGTGTAATTGTCGACGCGTCCATCTGCAAGTTGCATGGCAACTGTCATAAACAAGACTGTGCGTTTATGGTAAGTACAGCAGGATATCGCGCAGAAATAGAATAGGAATGATTTATGCTGACTTCTGCAATCTCGACGGCGATATTCCAGGAGGGAATCGCTCTTCAGATCTGTTGTGTTCACCATATTTCGAAAAATGCTATCGTTACAGACTCGTTGGAGGCTGAATTTCCGAGACTGCCATTACTGACTACGTTGAGCTGTATTCACAGAGCTCAATCCTCGATGATGCCTAAGGCTCTTGCTATTGCTATCTCACATTCCACATAGGTCGTTTTGAGATTGTTGCAGCGTGTTCAATCGCAGGCCCGTGAGAACCATGATCGCAGCAGAAGCCTTCAACACTAGATGTTTTATACAACTGGCTTACCTAACAGTAGAGACTGAATGGCGAAAACTCTGTATAGAGAACTGTATTATTCCTGGAGGAAAAGCTGCGTTGTCAAGGTGTTGTCACCTGCAAAGGTAGCCCGCCATCGAGGCTTGGAAGAGCGCATTTGGTAGTTAGTGCTACGTCTAGAACGATGCTGTCGTTGGGGTTTTTCGAAAGTAGAGATGGTTTCCTACCTCGTTACTGATCTAGAATTGGAGCAGGGCTGCTATCAGTTTGTCGCTTGGTCCCTGCAGCGAATGGGAGCATCATAAAACAGAAGTAATCGTGCGAGTGGAGGTCGTTAGGGATTATTTAATGGATGTAATATAATAGCTAGCCCGAGGTCGAATCTTAATGGTGGCTACGCGGCCGCGCAGAGAAGTTGTTAGTTAGGCTAGCTACAGTTTAATGGACCTAGCGACCGACCTCCGGTGTATAAAGTGCCGGCCTCGCTTTGCCTGAATTCTTTGTACTTTGACCAGTTCTCCTCAGTCCAGATACCCGAGATTCTCCAATAGAAGGTGACAAGTACTGCTCCCCTTATGGATAAGTAATCGATGAGCATGAAAACCTGTGGCAAACACTAAGAACGTGAATAAAGAAACTCATGTCTATCAAGTAATTTAATCCGAGACCTGAAGACCTGGTATGTGGGGAGGATGATAATCCCGACAGAGAAAGGGCACAGAGAAAACTATCCCTAGCCATTCTCTCCAAAGATTCAGTAGTTGACCACCAGGGGTCTAAGTTATTGTTTTCATTCTTATAATTGATTAAAATGCTCTTAGCTTTATTATTATTGTTCAGTCATATAGACATGTGACCTGTGTTGTTGTATTGCAGAAAGAACCTTCTGTTTGCACAAAAGCCAGGGTTTTCCCCAACCAACAAGGAGACATTTTCAGAACGAGAAGATGCTGGCGAAAACTCCAAATAACTCGCAGATCTGGTGAGGTCGCGAGGTTGCACTTCTTTGGTTTCCCGTCTTTTGCGACCTTGCGACCCAGCGACCTAGTCGCAAAGTCGCAAGGTCGCATCTCTTCGATTTTCCACCTTTCGCGACCCAGCGACCTAGTCGCAAGGTCGCGAGGTCGCATTTCGTCGGTTTTCCACCTTTCGCGACCCAGCGACCCAACGACCTAGTCGCAAGGTCGCGAGGTCGCATTTCGTCGGTTTTCGCATTTCGTCGGTTCTCCACCTTTTGCGACCCAGCGACCCAGCGACCTAGTCGCAAGGTCGCAAGGTCGCACATCTATGTTTTTTCCACCTTTTGCGACTCTGTGACCCAGCGACCTAGTCGCAAGGTCGCGAGGTCGCATCCTGGCAATTCTCTTACAACCTGCGACCCCGCGACCCAGTCAAGTCGCAGGTCGCAACAACGGCTCAGGTCGCGGGTCGCAAAAGGAATGGGTCGCAAGGCAACCCAACGGTCAAGAAGCTGAACAGTCAAGGAAGCCCGAAGGGCAGTTTCTGCATTATAAATACTCCTACGGGAGCTTGTAAATGGGCTTTTTCTTTTGGAAACTGAAGAGCTACATGGAATTGTATTGAAGGATTATACTCTTATGCATATGAATATAGAGATACTTGTTAAAACACCCTATGGTTATGATGTGTTTTGCTGTGCAAACACTGTGTGTATTCCTTGTACAGTTTCAGAACATCCTATGATTAATGAAGTTGCACTCTTTATGTCATCATTTATGCGTCATGGCTATCTGTGTTGTATCAATGATGTTTATTTTATCATCTGTTCTAATAATGAATGTTAATGAACTATTTTGTTAGCATTTCGTTTCATCTTTCAGAAGTAAAAGGATATCTCATCATAAAGGACTATTCCTTTTGTGGTCAGACTACCTTATAAGCATTACCCCAAAAGATGTGTTACTAATGACATCTCTTGAGGTGTACATGCTTTATTCATAATCTTGCTACGCATAGTGTTTGATTCGGGTCTAATACATCAATCCTGTATTCTGTATCACGTGAATAAGTGTATGTCCGCTGGTTCAATCAGGTTCTTTTGAGACCTAAGGGAAGGCATCTTAAGCGGTAGCCGGACCCACACCCCGGACGGGATCCCTACTCCAAACGGTTCAAGGTCTAATTGGGACTTTCTACCGGGGAGATCCCCTACTGTTGGCCGGACAAATTTTCCCGTCAACGGAGAAGGTTAAGCACGAGTTACATGAAGGAGAATGTGGAGGCCACCTCTTTGGAATACTACAACCAACAAAATCCTTAGAGCTGGTTACTATTGGTCCACCCTCTTTCTAGATGTACGAAAAATGATCATTGAGCGTCAAACAAATGCCAACTTTTGAAGGCAAAAAAAGAAGATTGCTTCCTTACCTTTGCATCCAATCAGCATTGAAGCTCCTTTTCAACGGTGAGGACTTGATTTTATAGGAGAATTCCATCACCCTCCATCTTCCCAACATAGATGGATTCTCAACGTAACATACTACTTCACCAAATGGATAGAAACCATCCATTCTAGGCAAGCTAATGACTGCAGCATCATCATAAAATTCATTGAGACTCATATCCTCTCCAGATTTGGGCGTCCTAAGAAGATCATAATTTGATTTGCAGGTACATTTGGATCCAAGAAGATGGTTGAATTCTTTCACAAATATCGGATAACATTGGGTCATTCTACTACTTATTACCCTCAAGGTAATGGGCTAGCAGAATCCTCAAACAAGAGTTTGGTGAACATAATCAAGAAGTTGTTGGAGGACAACAAGAAGTCTTGGCACACAAAGCTAGTGCATGCACTATGGGCTGACAAATTGACACTTAATAAATCTATTGGAATGTCACCCTACCAGCTTGTATATTGAATAGATGCAATTTTTCCAACCAGCCTTGGTGTGCCAGTCATGAATTTCATCAAAGAAGTGGAATCTGAAGACAATGACATGATCATAAGAATTAAACAGACTATACATCTTTAGAAAACCAGGGAGGAGTTCTACAATAGAGAATTACAAAAGCAAGAGAGCATCAAGAAGCTTTTTGACAAAAGGACAAAAGCCAACAATTTCAATGTTGGTGACAAAGTGTTAAAGTGGGACTCAAGGAGAGAAGACAAGGGCAAGAATGAGAAATTTGATAACTTATGGCTTGGCCCTTATCTCATTCATGCTACTTCTAGTAACAATGCCTATTTCTTGCAGGAATTGGATGGAGTTGAACTGTTTGGGGGTCCTGTCAATGGCAGGATGCTCAAAAATTATTTCTCTTGATCCTATCATGTTTGAAAGCCTTTTTATCTTTTTCTCATTATAAATATTTCATCCATCATTTCATTCAAAGTTAGAAAAATAAAAAATACAAAAACAATAGAAATAGAAAAGAGGGCAGATTTTAAAAACAAGAAAGGTATAGCCCCATACCAAAAAAGAGAAACAAAATCTGAAAGTGTGCAAGCTCAAATGCCACTCCTAAAAAACACACTCCTAGTTAGTCACATATCCTAATCATGACTAATTAGTATTAAATTTACTGCTGATAGTTTAGTGAATTAGATTTTCCAAATAGCTTAATCTTGGCTTATCAGTTTGGTAGATTAGGATAGAAAATAAAGGTTCAAACAAGCTAAAAATCTGAACCTAAGATTCAAAAGAAAGAATGGCTCTAATTTGTTGAAATTTTGAGTCAAAGAGAGAAGAAAGCTAGTTCTGATAAGCCCAAAATTTGAACTAGATAACAAATAAAAAACAGCTCAAACAAACTCAAAAACGGAGCTGAAGGAAAGAGAAGGATGTGCTTAAAACTTTCAGATCTTAAGCCTTCACCATTTTGATTTAATTTTCTACAAATAATAATCTATGTGCAGCTTATTTTTATGCCATAGATCAGCAACAAGTTAGACTATTCAATCCTGACTTGTCTGCTTTTAAATTTCTGTTTTAGAATTTAGTAAATAAAATCTGTTAGACAGTCTAATCCTAACAGATAGTAGATTAGGTAGAGAAGTTGATGAACTCAACTGTTTAATCTGAGTTCATGGAGAAATAAGAACTAGACCTAGATTAGTTGTATGCTTTCAAAAGAATAAAATGTTTGTAAAAGAGTTTTCCAATCCAAATGCACTCTCAAATAAGAAAAAATGTTAGATCAGTAGGATTGGGTAGGTAGGAAGCTTGTTTGATAAAGTTCCATTGTTTTTCATGGCTGCTAACATTATCAGAACAGAAGAAGATCATCCAAGTAAAGAAATTTTCAGCCCAATGGATGAGGCATTGATCAGCTTCCAGAGAATACAAGTTTGAAGTTCTTGACACCTTCAAGAAGGTGCCATCCCCATGTGGAGCCACTGTTAGCCACCAATAAAAAATTTTCCTATCAAATGGTGGCTAAATCATTTTTCAAGCCTTCAAGAAACAATTTTTATTGCCAAAATTGTTAGTTCTTGAAGTCTTATGAAGATGACTTATCCTTGAGTTAATATTCACTGTTGTTTACCAAAGAAAAGACTGCTGAAAAGTTTCATTTTCCCTCATTTTCCCTTCTCCATTTTCCTTATCCATTTTATCCTCAAAATTGTTCATTTACCTCTCATTTCTTCCAAATTTCCCTTTAAACCTTTGAAAAATCCTTTGGAAGTTTAAAACTCCTTTTTTCCCTTCTATCGAAAGCTAGAAAAACCTTGAAAATCCTTCATTTTGGCTTAAAAAACCCATTTTTTGACTAAGGCCTTAAGCCCTTTTGGCCCTAGCCCCCAAACCACTTCCCCACCATATAACCTGCGCCCAGGACCAAGAGTTAAGTCCTGAGCACTAATCGCAATTGGAGGTTAGCGATGGGCAAGTTTCTTTATTTTAAACAAAAAATCCCGATGCGATTAGCTCTTTTCTTCCAAGCCCTCGATCCATTGTTTCCTTTGCAAAACCAATAGCCTCGCAATCGGGTGCTAAAACACAAAGGAACTTGTGCAAAAACCCATTTTCCCTTTGGAAATTGGAAAAACCTGACTTTCCTTTTTTTTCTTCTAAACTCGACAGTTCATGGTTTGATGAATTATCAACCGTTGATCTAAAACCGATCAACGGGTGTTGGAACATCGCATCGGAGTTTTTCATCGGATGCATTGTAAATAATTTTTGCCTACCCCCGATGAAAACCTTTCGATGGTTTCCCAACCGTCGATCTATTTCACCATTCCTAGATCTGACGGTCCCCATTGCTCCATTCCAAAGCCCATCCTTCTGCCTTTGGACCTCCACAGTCAAATCTCCACCATCGAACTAGTCCTAAGATCGACGGTCCTCGTTCAATCGCATCGTAAAAATTCATTCATGCCATTCCTCTCCTCCTCTGATTGAAATCTTATGATTCAATCTAGACCATCGAAAACCACAAGAACCGACGGCCCAGATTGATCACCCTCCACCACAGCCTCCGACATTGAAACCCACAGATTCATTCCCAACTATTGATCTCTCTAAGATCAACGACTCCAATATCATCGCATCGGAAATTTATTTGTGCCCTTTCCTCTCTCCCCCACTGATTGGCAACCCCTGATTGGATCTGGGCCATCCATTCCCTGATCCGATGGTCTAGATCAAACCTTATATCCTTTGTTAATTTCATATAAACCTTGCTGTGTAAACTCTTCGGCAAATCTCTGTCATTGATCTTTGCAGATCAAAGGCCCTGATAGCCCATTCTCACTTTACGACCCTCGCCTTGACTTTTATTCCATTAACCCAAAGAGTAGATCTTCATCATTTATCCTGTTTCATGCAACGGTCTAGAATAAACCTGATAGGTCCAACTCCTTTGGGTCCTACCTTTCTCCAGATCAAATCTCCATCGTCCATTCCCTGATCTGACGGTCCAGGTTAAAACCACCTTGACCCTGCCACACATCTTATCACCCAAGCATCTATTCTCCATCACGCTCTCTCCACGACCATCCGATCTAAGGCCCCAGATCTGACGGTCAGCGCGCAGTTTTGCGTGATTTTAAGACCGAAGGTTAATGATTTAAAATTACACGATGAGGGTGGTTTTAAAAGGCCACGTGTCAGCCAGAAATGCATATCGCGTTGAAAAAGGAAATACCGAACCAGTGATTTCTTCAGCCGAAACCACCTTCCCCATTCCCATTTCATTTTCCCAAAATAGATCTCCTCCATCGATCTTTGAGATCTAACATCTCATATTCAATCTCACCGTTTGTTCATCACCCTCCGCCCATCCTCCACAGAACTTCATCGATCAACCTCCATCGTTGATCTCCATGGACTAATCCAATCCAATGGCCTAGGATCATTCGGAAACCCCAAATTTTGTTTTTATGCATTTTTCCCTCCACCTAAGGTTTTTTCCTTTTTCCTTTGTAATTTCCCCCATTTCATTATAAATTTTCCCCCTGCATTATAAAATCCACGATTGATCTTGACCGTTGATCTTTGTGGATCGACGGCCCGGACCTATCTCCTGCACCATTTATCCAACCACCTCCCATTTTGGGCCCCACGAGCAATCTCCACCGTTGGATGCTTTCATCCAACGGTCACGATTTAACCAAAACTTCTAAAGCAGTCTGAGCCCTTCCCCACATGATTTTCTTAACTTTTTGTTTATTTGTGCAGGTTTTAATGGTTTTTCAATTGTTTTAAAGGAAAATTGAAGGCCGGGGATGACGATCCCCCACACCTTTACTCATCAAAGAGATCATTCTGCAAGGTTCCAAATTATTTTTTATCAGTGCATCATAAGTGCTGATGCCATTTTAAAAAAACCCTCTGCACACCTGCACATCAACAAGACACAGCAAATTTTAATCAATCAAAGAGTATCAGTGTTAAAGGATCCAATCATAGCAGAGATAAAGAATCAAGGATGTTTTATAGAGTTTTGAGGGATTACAGCCTAAATCAAATATCAAAAGCCTAATCCACTCAATTAAATGCAGTTTGAAGAAACATAAGACAGAATTTAGGCCTAGTTAAGCCTAACACAAATAATCAAATCAAATTAACAGTGTTTAAAGAAAAGAAATAATATCTGTCAGCCCAAGAAGCCTCCACTGCCACATCAGAGGCAAATTTAATCCTCTATAGCTACCAAAAGCCACCTACAGTCTCGCAGCAATCAAAGGAGGCCATAGTTATTGCCAGAACAGAAGATATTTGCATCAATACGGTTGAACAGTTAATTCAACCAAAGGAACTTATTGTAAATTGTCAGTCGAGTTATTACAAGGATAACAAAGAGCCTTAAAGTCAACAAAATCTTCTCAACAAGCTTAATACTTAATATAAACCAATTAATATAGAGGAAATATCAGAGAGTTTCTCCATTGAGCCCCTCAAAGGCAGAGAAGCATTAAACTGTATTAATTGAACCTAGAAGATCTTTTATCCCATTCCACCTTCTCTTTTCTTCTATAAATACTTCTGTAGAAGATGAGATAATGTTGGTCACTGCATATCTGTTGCCTGTAAATAGTTTACTGAAGCTGGTGTAATCTCTGTTTGTAATTGAAGATACCTAAGTTTGAGATGATAAGTTTGAAGCTGTAGAGGCCCACTAGACTTGAAGATTGTAACTGGTTTGAAGCATCAATACAAGCCGATTTATTTGATCTTGGTATATGTCAAAAGTGATGTTTTTCTTATTGTAAATTGTTATTTTATTTCTGTTTCCATTCTGTCCATCTTCTCTGATAAAGAACAAAAATTATAGAGTTAGGATTTACTGTCAAAGGTACCCTACTCTTACTGATAAGCTTTGTCTACATGTTTTCTTCCAAAATTGTGTAATTAAGAGTGATTCAATACAGTCCAAGCAGTTAGGAACGCTGGCGTTCCCTCATCCTACTGTCTAGACTAAACATTGTTCTTGAATGTTATTTTCAGTGTCTGCTAAGTAAAGTCAAACTAGGGAGTCTATGGTGAGCCCTGTCCTCTAGTTTTATCTCCAACAGTTGTCTGAAAGTTTCCCTAAGAGTATGCTGAAAGCAGGCTAGGTTCAAAGTCCTTACCTAATCTTAGACTATTCTTTGTTATATTATGTGTTTGCCTTGAAGGTTTACTAAGTAAAGAAGAGCTAGGGAAGTTTATGGTGAGCCCTGTCTTCTAGTTTCTTCTCCAACAGTTGCTTTGAAAAGTTTCCTTTAGAATATGCTGAAAGCAGGATAGGTTCAAAGTCCTTACTTGATCTTAAGCTATTTTTTTTTCGTGTTTTAAATGTTTTCTATTGAAATTGCATCAAAATCAGGCTAGTTTCGAAGTACTTACCTAATCTTAGATTACTTTTATGTCTTTATTAAGTGTATGCTGAAAGCAGGATAGTTTCAAAGTACTTACTTGATCTTAGGCTGCTCTTTGTTCTTCATTTGTTAAATTCCCCTTCTTATTGTTTCATTTCATTCCATAAAATCAACTTTAAAGAGATCCTTAGACATAGATGACTTGCTCCTCTTATGGATAAGTAATCGATGAGCATGAAAACCTGTGGCAAACACTAAGAACGTGAATAGAGAAACTTATGCCTATCAAGTAATTTAATCCGAGACTTGAAGAGGACCTGGTATGTGGGGAGGATGATAATCCCAACAGATAAAGGGCACAGAGAAAACTATCCCTAGACCTTCTCTCCAAAGATTCAGTAGTTGACCACCAGGGGTCTAAGTTATTGTTTTCATTCTTATAATTGATTAAAATGCTCTTAGATTTATTATTATTGTTCAGTCATATAGACATGTGACCTGTGTTGTTGTATTGCAGAAAGAACCTTCTGTTTGCACAAAAGCCAGGGTTTTCCCCAACCAACAAGGAGACATTTTCAGAACGAGAAGATGCTGGCGAAAACTGCAAATAACTCGCAGATCTGGTGAGGTCGCGAGGTTGCACTTCTTTGGTTTCCCGTCTTTTGCGACCTTACGACCCAGCGACCTAGTCGCAAAGTCGCAAGGTCGCATCTCTTCGATTTTCCACCTTTCGCGACCCAGCGACCTAGTCGCAAGGTCGCGAGGTCGCATTTCGTCGGTTTTCCACCTTTCGCGACCCAGCGACCCAGCGACCTAGTCGCAAGTCATCGAGGGTCGCGACCTGGGTTTTCCACGCTGGCGACCCCGAAGACCCGGCCGAGTCGCAAGGTCGCGGTACTTTGAACTTTCTTCCCTTTCGCGACCCGGTGACCCGGCGACCTGGTCGCGAGAGTCGCGGAGACGCGACCCAAGTCGGTTCTCCACCTTTTGCGACCCGGCGGCCTAGCGACCTAGTCGCCGGAGTCGCAAAATCGCACATCATGTTTTTACCTTTTGCGACTGCGACCCGGCGACCTGGTCGCAAGGTCGCGGTGCGTACGGCAGTTTTTTTCGCTTTGCGACCCCGCGACCCAGTCAAGTCGCAGGTCGCAACAGCAGCTAGGTCGCAGGTCGCAAAAGGAATGGGTCGCAAGGCAACCCAACGGTCAAGAAGGTGAACAGTCAAAGAAGCCCAACTGGCAGTTTTTCCATTATAAATACTCCTACGGGACATTGTAGAGGGGCTTTTTCCTTTTGGAACTGAAGAACTACATGGCATTGTATTGAAGGATTGTACCCTTACGCATCTGAATATAGAGATACTTGTTAAAACACCCTATGGTTATGATGTGTTTTGCTGTGCAAACACTGTGTGTATTCTTTGTACAGTTTCAGAACATCCTATGATTAATGAAGCTGCACTCTTCATGTCATCATTTATGCGTCATGGCTATCTGTGTTGTATCAATGATGTTCAATTTATCATCTGCTCTATTAATGAATGTTAATGAACTATTTTGTTAGCATTTTGTTTTATCTTTCAGAAAGTAAAGGGATATCTCACCATGAAGAACTATTTCTTTGGTGGTCAGACTACCTTATAAGCATTACCCCCAAAGATGTGTTGCTAATGACATCTCCTGAGGTGTACATGCTTTATTTATGATCTTGCTACGCATAGTGTTTGATTCGTGTTTAATGCATCAATCCTGTATTCTGTATCATGTGAATAAGTGTATGTCCGCAGGTTTAATCAGGTTCTTTTGAGACCGAAGGGAAGGCGTCTTAAGCGGTAGCCGGACCCACACCCCGGACGGGATCCCTACTCCAAACGGTTCAAGGTCTAATTGGGACTTTCTACCGGGGAGATCCCCTACTGTTGGCCGGACAAATTTTCCCGTCAATAGAATTGGCGCTAGAAGGAGGGCCTAACCTCCGACCAGATGTTTAACGAAAAGGGGGAGGCCAGATGACAAGCTAAGCCTTTAGAGCCTGTAGTTAATTTCATATCTGTAATGGCTCGTTCCCAAATCATTCTCCCGAGATGTTTGTCGGAGTTTTATGAACCTGGATACTTCATCCCCGATAAACTTATGTATCGCTTGTCCCAGTTAAAATTTGATGGTGAAAATGGGGTACCTATAACCCAACACCTTTTAGATTTCTGTGACTTTGGTGAGTGCTACAAAATTGAAAATGAAGGTTTCATTTGTTTGCTTTTCTTCCTCACTCTCGAAGGTCGCGCTAAAAAATGGTGCTGCACATTACCTAAAGCTTCCATCCACTCGTTTGAACAACTCGCCAGGGAATTACAGCAAGCTTTTCACAGGTATGATCTTCGTAACGTTGTAATAAAGCTAAATGACATCAGAATGGAACCTCAGGAATCTTTAGACGAGTTTGCTATCAGATTTTTTCATTATTGTTTTGAGTTCCTTGAGAGGGATGTAAATTGGGAATGTTTAAGTAAATAGTTCAAGTATGTGATTCTTGCTTCCCTTGAACAATTTCAGTTAGATCCCAGTGTGCCCTATGACAACCCGCAAGTAAACAGTTGTTCTGACTTTGAGTCTTTCACGTACCATGTCGAATCAGAGTTTAAACACCCCAGTGGCTCATTACCTCTCTCGGCTCATGACACCTACCCCGAGCCCACTCGATGTCTCCCGGGAGTTAGTCCTAAATCTGGTTCACATTCGGATTATGAATCTGGTTCACGTTCGGATTATGAATCTGGTTCAGATTCGGATGATGAATCTAGTTCATATACAGATTATGAATCTAGTTCACATTCGGATGATGAATCTGGTTTAGATTCGGGTGACGAATCTAGTTCACATTCGGATTACGAATCCGGTTCAGATTCGGATAATGAATCTAGTTCACATTCAGACTATGAATCTGGTTTACATACGTATCATGAATCAACTCCTACCCCGCATAAAGTTTATTCCCTTACAAGGCCTGTCAAATCATTGTGTCCTTTGAACGACACTAATGTGCGTGTTGAAAAGCCTCGTGTGGTTAACACCCCTGCGATTCAATCTTTTCGTTCATTATTTCCTAGGTTGTTTCTTGACCCCGCCTCACCAGTAATTTCTTCGAGACATTCAAAATTGCTTTATACTGGTATTGGCGAAAATCATAAGCACGCAGATGGGTTTTCACAATCACAGTCCAAAATCAATGAATCTGTTACATCTGACTTTTCTCACGTGGGATCTTTAGACAGCCATAGGAGCGATTCCCCGTCTAAACAACTTCAAGACGTTCCCTCTATTGATCCATCCCAGTCAGTAACTCTCGAGGAGCCTGACATCTCAGGTACCAAGCTTGACCCAACCGATGGTTGCAGCGATCACTCCTTATCTGAAAACATATTCAATCATACTGCTGACGACCATCACTCAAATCTCTTTGCTGACCCTATGAAGACGCCTGAATTTGATGATTCGCTTTCGGAAGATTCAAGTACCCGCCAGAAAATCGAAACGCTTCAGCTTCCGCTGACCGTTTCTGAAATTACAATTCCCCAGTATCATGATCCCTCCAGCATAAACGTATCGAATTCACCCCATCCTGGAAACTCTGGAGAATCCGACATTTTCGATTATCAATCTGTCAGTGCGCAAACATTCGACCAAATTGATACAAAGCCCACTGACATCTCTCAAATCACTACCATTGATGATCACGCCCATTCGCCTGTTAATCTCGCTAAGCAGTCAAAGTTGGAGAGCCCCTTGCCGGAAGGTCCACAGTTTTTTCAAAGCAGTGAAGAATTTCAGGTTCCTTTAAACGTGGATTCAGATCCCCATACCCTTAACCAAACCCAGGAGCAGCCCCGGACTAGGGTTTTCGAAACTAGAATTTCTACGCTCGGATGTGCATGCATCTATAATTCGCCTGGCACTTGCGTATCGTTTCCATTCCACAAGACTGATGGTCCCCAACACCATGATGAGATTGTCGATCAACTCAACCGACCCCATTCAATGAATGTGCTTACAAATAGGAATTGGCTTACTCATCACCCCTCAAATCCAGGATCATGCATGAATGATTTTATGCCATTTATCCACAATGTTGAGTTTCAAGAACATACTGCTGGTTATCAAGATAAGAATAGGATTCAGCTTGCACAGTCTGTTCTGGCATGTTCTTTGGTAAGTATCTCTGATCATCTTACCGTGTCACCTGCTCCTCAGGTAAGTTTTGTTGCTGCTGCACTTCTATGGATAATAGCTCTGATCCTGATCATTTTTGCTCTTGCAGGTCATGAACTAATGTGGTGGCTGCACTGGAAAACTGATTTTACCTAACGACCGCATCATTGGTTAAACTAGTGTTTAGGTGTAGGCTAGCTAGGACCTGCAATAAAATTTTTAGTTCAGAATTAATTAGGTTTACTTGCAAAATTTTTACTTCATAGTTAAAAATGTGTTTGTTGTTTTTGTTTACGATTTATATCTCAGGCAACATCATGTTAAAAGTATTTTCCTTTCAATTCCTTTTCAGTTGCTTGTTGTTGCATAAATAATCACTGCTTGTAGTTGCACTTACAACTGGTTGATCGTTCTCGCACATGGCGTTGCATTGCACCTTGAGCCTCACTCATTACATTGCGTCATACTCTCTCTCCCTCACATCATTTTTGTCATATCGCCTGTCACTTCATCAGCCCTCATTGCAACCCTATCACCTTGCAGTCTTGTTTTGCTCTGATTGCTGAAGCAGTAACCCCATTGTTTTGTGTGAGGTTGCGGTGGCTATCTCAAGAGGCAGCTTTCTCTTAGGACCGATCATCGAAGTCGCATTATTAACAAGATGCCTATGAGTCTAAACCTATTATCTGGGGAGATACGAGTCGGTTGTCTGTGGGAAACCTGATGAGTTGAAATGGCCCATACCCGTAAGCCTAAGCCTTGTGCCCAGCATAGTCTTGGACGTTTTAATGTGCTGTTTTGCACGCTGCGCCTATTGTGGTGAATAGGATGTGAAGGTTTGGCATAAGGGCAAACCCAAATCAGGATATCTTTCAGTTTCTGTAACACAAGAAACAACCTCTCTTGCTCGTAAAATAAGTCGGGATCCCTCATCCGCCCATGAAAAATAAGTTCCACGAGCACATGAAAATAAGTGTTGTAAGCACATGAAAAAAATAAGGGTAAAGGATCGAGAAAGGCTTCCTGCGCAGAGAGGTAATGCGACGACTCCGCCGGGGTACTGACCAGGCTCGCTGGCAGCGGAGCAACGTTTGTGATTTCTTGAAGTGACTCCGCCGGGGTACTGTCCAGGCTTGCTGGCAGCGGAGCAACACCAGAAGCTTACTTTAAAAATCCTGAGAATAATAAACCCAGTGCCTTGCTCTTCACATCATCATCAAGCTACTGGCGTCTGTGAGCTTTCTCTTTGATGTGTTTCCGATTAGCGGGACTTAGTTGAGGCACAAGGATTAGGCATACCTGTAAAGGGCCAAAGTAATACAAAGGGTACCCACGGAACTGGTTCAATATTCCCTTGCATCATTATCCGGACTCAAACTATTGTGGTGATATTGACAGAGATGCTGGATTCTACCAGTGGTTCGCCATTTGTTGTAGCCGCTACAACACCACCCAAAATTTTGGGTATATTTAAAATTTCGGGTCCCCCTATGCTCGCTTAGTTGTCAAGGTCTTTCACCGATCCCACTCCATCCTAGCGACCTATCCCCAACCCCTCATGAGTTGTCTCGTCACCATGACTTGATGTTGTCGCTGCAATCACGCCATATGTGGGAAGGATCATCCGGCATGCGACCGAACACTCGTATCACAGTCGCATCACGTGTAATGAGATTGCCATACATACTTTTAAAGGGAAACTTTTGTATGTTAACAATTAAAGGCCCTGTCGCCGTAGGTCATTAAGCATGTGGTTTGAATGCCTCTGTTACATTTGCTAGTCTCATATGTTTTATCTGTGGGCACCATTATCAAAGAATAATTATGATTGTCGTAATGTTCTACACAGGGTGACCCACGGGTAACAGACTCCTCAGTCGTGTCGCGACATCGAGGGAAATGAAACTGAGCTCAACGGCGAGGCCGAAGTTGCGGAACAGGGGAGGAGGAGGAGCAAGTGACCAGTACTGTGAAAGGGAGAATAGTGTGATATGTGTCGATCAGAGAAAGAACCTTTTGTGTCACCAACGCAGAAGGTGTTCTTCATTAGCACACACCAGAATTGTGGAGATCCTACACAATGCCAGCTCCGTGTCGATGTCCGTATACAAAGGAACATTTGTCGCCATTTCGACAAAGTCTAGCATTAATTATGGCCCGGTGAACAAAGCAAAATCAGGAGACCTCACTGAGGAGTGATATTCTCGTTCAAGACTTTATCGTGCCAAGTGGCAGTGAGAAAGCATATGTGTTGGTGGCAAGCCAACGACAGAGTTTCAAATATGTGAGCGCATCTCTGGAAGCAGCATTTATGGATCCTTAGCTACATAGTGTGAAATTATTGATGCTGTAAGGAGTACAAAGCGAAACAAAGAAATGGCATTAAAACCCTAGTCGCCTTGCTCTTTCATATCCATAAGGCTTATCTATGCGGAACCGTAAGGTATGGGGAACTGCAAATTGAACCTAAGAGGTGATGATTAAACGCATGCACCTTTGGAAGACTGGCACCTTGATACATATGCAAATAGTCTCCATAACTACAAAGCAGAAAGGCTCAATATTAGAAGGACCATTAATGTGGCTTGAGTAGCATTTTTCGACTCACGATCTTTCAAAACAAGAAGCCTTCATATTATGAAGTAAAGTGAATGATCGAATTAAGACCAAGTTCGAAAACATGTGGTTTCAAAACCACCAAAGATCGTGGAACCAAAAAACTATGCAAAACATTCTAGATGGGCGCAACTATGTGGATGAAGGTTATGGTTTAAATATGATGTGATTAAAACCAAGGGAAAGAACTCATATGGGTCAACAAAAAAACATAGGATATCGTGGAGCAAAGCTAAGTAATAACATCATAGAGCGCGCAAGTTCAATGGAGCAAGGTGATGTTGTATGTATAAATACAAAGCACTAGACCATGCATTTATTAATACAAGGCGCAAGGTGATGTTATACATTTTAATGCAAGGCGCAAAGTGATGTTGCACATTGTAATACAAGGCGCAAGACCATGTGTATATTAATACAAGGTGCAAGATCACGTTGCATGGGCGCCAAGTTCGTTGGTCGAACAAATAAATTTAATGATACAAAGGCTTGGTGCAGGTTGCATGTTATTCAAAACATATAAAATCACGTAGAACTTCACGACTGCATAAAATTGCCAAGTAGACACGTTTGGTTGTTGCGTTACCATGGGTGCAAATAGTTAATGGTGCAGGTTCAATCCATGCGTATGACGGTCAATCCTACGTTTGGCGCGCACAAGGACTGTCCACGTTGCGTGGAGCCCAACGAAAACGTTATGCGTATAAATGAATTTCAATGGTTTGACCTTTTAAATGAATTTTAATGGTTTGACCTTGTGCACTCTCCATGAGAGCTAGCACGTTAGTGGTTTTACACTTTTATGGAACTTCAATAATCATGTTGCAGTGAATTTTTACTTCCGAAGAATTGAGTTCCCCGCTATCAACATGGGCATATCTCCTGTGGCTAAGATGTGTAATGGGATGTGACTAAGGGTAAGAATTTTTAGAAGTTTGGCATGCAGCACAGGTCGAGACTCGGGTTGTGACCTAAACATAAATAGCATAGCACTCAAGAACAAGACCCGAATCGTTCTTTACCTGAATCGTTTCTTGCCGTGGGGTTCTCACTTGTCTGTAATGCTCGTGGCTATTAGAAGAGCTGGAATCTTTGTAATCTTTGAAATTGCAATTTTTTAATGTATTTGTGGCAGTCAACTCTCCAACTGAAGCGTAGAGCCAACATTCCAAGTCTACGTTGCATGAAGCCCTACGTCCATAAGCCAAATGGAAATGTGTATACGTTACGTGGCGGTTAAAACTGAAACCTTCAACGTTACAATGTTTTGCAAATACAGTTGGCGCAAAGGTGTGTTCAAGACGTGGCAGCGATTATTATAATACATGAATCAGTCAAAACTGCATGGTGTAATTGTCGACGCGTCCATCTGCAAGTTGCATGGCAACTGTCATAAACAAGATTGTGCGTTTATGGTAAGTACAGCAGGATATCGCGCAGAAATAGAATATGAATGATTTATGCTGACTTCTGCAGCCTCGACGGCGATATTCCAGGAGGGAATTGCTCTTCAGATCTGTTGTGTTCACCATATTTAGAAAAATGCTATCGTTACAGACTCGTTGGAGGCTGAATTTCCGAGACTGCCATTACTGACTACGTTGAGCTGTATTCACAGAGCTCAATCCTCGATGATGCCTAAGGCTCTTGCTATTGCTATCTCACTTTCCACATAGGTCGTTTTGAGATTGTTGCAGCGTGTTCAATCGCAGGCCCGTGAGAACCATGACCGCAGCAGAAGCCTTCAACACTAGATGTTTTATACAACTGGCTTACCTCACAGTAGAGACTGAATGGCGAAAACTCTGTATAGAGAACTATATTATTCCTGGAGGAAAAGCTGCGTTGTCGAGGTGTTGTCACCTGCAAAGGTAGCCCGCCATCGAGGCTTGGAAGAGCGCATTTGGTAGTTAGTGCTACGGCTAGAACGATGCTGTCGTTGGGGTTTTTCGAAAGTAGAGATGGTTTCCTACCTCGTTACTGATCTAGAATTGGAGCAGGGCTGTTATCAGTTTGTCGCTTGGTCCCTGCAGCGAATGGGAGCATCATAAAAAAGAATTAATCGTGCAGGTGGAGGTCGTTCTGCAGGGTTATTAATGGATGTAATATAATAGCTAGCCCAGAGATCGAATCTTAATATGGTGGCACTGCAGCCGCGCAAAGGAAAGTTGTTAGTTAGGCTAGCTATGATTTAATGGACCTAACTGACCAGCCTCCAGTGTATAAGGTTGTTATAAGCCTGCCTAGATTGCTGTACCTGACCAGTTCTCCTCAGTTCAGATACCCGAGATTCTCCAATAGAAGGTGAAAAGTACTGCTCCTCTTATGGATAAGTAATCGATGAGCATGAAAACCTGTGGCAAACACTAAGAACGTGAATAAAGAAACTTATGCCTATCAAGTAATTTAATCCGAGACTTGAAGAGGACCTGGTATGTGGGGAGGATGATAATCCCAACAGAGAAAGGGCACAGAGAAAACTATCCCTAGTCCTTCTCTCCAAAGATTCAGTAGTTGACCACCAGGGGTCTAAGTTATTGTTTTCATTCTTATAATTGATTAAAATGCTCTTAGCTTTATTATTATTGTTCAATCATATAGACATGTGACCTGTGTTATTGTATTGCAGAAAGAAACTTCTGTTTGCACAAGAGCCAGGGTTTTCCCCAACCAACAAGGAGACATTTTCAGAACGAGAAGATGCTGGTGAAAACTCCAAATAACTCGCAGATCTAGTGAGGTCGCGAGGTTGCACTTCTTTGGTTTCCCGTCTTTTGCGACCTTGCGACCCAGCGACCTAGTCGCAAGGTCGCAAGGTCGCATCTCTTCGATTTTCCACCTTTCGCGACCCAGCGACCCAGCGACTTAGTCGCAAGGTCGCGAGGTCGCATTTCGTCGGTTTTCCACCTTTCGCGACCCAGCGACCCAGTGACCTAGTCGCAAGGTCGCAAGGTCGCATCTCTTCGATTTTCCACCTTTCGCGACCCAGCGACCCAGCGACCTAGTCGCAAGGTCGCGAGGTCGCATTTCGTCGGTTTTCCACCTTTCGCGACCCAGCGACCCAGCGACCTAGTCGCAAGGTCGCGAGGTCGTATTTCGTCAGTTCTCCACCTTTTGCGACCCAGCGACCCAGCGACCTAGTCGCAAGGTCGCACATCTATGTTTTTTCCACCTTTTGCGACTCTGCGACCCAGCGACCTAGTCGCAAGGTCGCGAGGTCGCATCCTGGCAATTCTCTTACAACCTGCGACCCCGCGACCCAGTCAAGTCGCAGGTCGCAACAACGGCTCAGGTCGCGGGTCGCAAAAGGAATGGGTCGCAAGGCAACCCAACGGTCAAGAAGCTGAACAGTCAAGGAAGCCCGAAAGGGCAGTTTCTGCATTATAAATACTCCTACGGGAGCTTGTAAAGGGGCTTTTTCCTTTGGGGAAACTGAAGAACTACATGGCATTGTATTGAAGGATTGTACCCTTATGCATCTGAATATAGAGATACTTGTTAAAACACCCTATGGTTATGATGTGTTTTGCTGTGCAAACACTGTGTGTATTACTTGTATAGTTTCAGAACATCCTATGATTAATGAAGCTGCACTCTTTATGTCATCATTTATGCGTCATGGCTATCTGTGTTGTATCAATGATGTTTATTTTATCATCTGTTCTAATAATGAGTGTTAATGAACTATTTTGTTAGCATTTCGTTTCATCTTTCAGAAGTAAAGGATATCTCATCATAAAGGACTGTTCCTTTTGTGGTTAGACTACCTTATAAGCATTACCCCCAAAAGATGTGTTGCTAATGACATCTCCTGAGGCGTACATGCTTTATTCATAATCTTGCTACGCATAGTGTTTGATTCGGGTCTAATACATCAATCCTGTATTCTGTATCACGTGAATAAGTGTATGTCCGCTGGTTCAATCAGGTTATTTTGAGACCTAAGGGAAGGCGTCTTAAGCGGTAGCCGGACCCACACCCCGGACGGGATCCCTACTCCAAACGGTTCAAGGTCTAATTGGGACTTTCTACCGGGGAGATCCCCTACTGTTGGTCGGACAAATTTTCCCGTCAACAGAAGGTTAAGCACGAGTTACATGAAGGAGAATGTGGAGGCCACCTCTACTGGAAGACTACAACCAACAAAATCCTTAGAGCTGGTTACTATTGGTCCACCCTCTTTCTAGATGTACATAAAATGATCATTGACTGTCATAAATGCCAACTTTTTGAAGGCAAAAGAAAATTGCTTCCCTTACCTTTGCATCCAATCACTGTTGAAGCTCCTTTTCAACAGTGAGGACTTGATTTCATAGGAGAATTCCATCCACCCTCATCTTCCCAACATAGATGGATTCTCACTGCAACATACTACTTCACCAAATGGATAGAAACCATCCATTCTAGGCAAGCTAATGACTCTATCATCATAAAATTCATTGAGACTCATATCCTCTCTAGATTTGGCTGTCCTAAGAATATCATCACTGATAATGCAGCTGCATTTGGATCCAAGAAGATGGTTGAATTCTTTCACAAATATCAGATAACATTGGGTCATTCTACTACTTATTACCCTCAAGGTAATGGGCTAGCAGAATCCTCAAACAAGAGTTTGGTGAACATAATCAAGAAGTTGTTGGAGGACAACAAGAAGTCTTGGCACACAAAGCTAGTGCATGCACTATGGGCTGACAGATTGACACTTAATAAATCTATTGGAATGTCACCCTACCAGCTTGTATATTGAATAGATGCAATTTTTCCAACCAGCCTTGGTGTGCCAGTCATGAAGTTCATCAAAGAAGTGCAATCTGAAGACAATGACATGATCATAAGAATTAAACAGACTATACATCTTTAGAAAACCAGGGAGGAGTTCTACAATAGAGAATTACAAAAGCAAGAGAGCATCAAGAAGCTTTTTGACAAAAGGACAAAAGCCAACAATTTCAATGTTGGTGACAAAGTGTTAAAGTGGGACTCAAGGAGAGAAGACAAGGGCAAGAATGAGAAATTTGATAACTTATGGCTTGGCCCTTATCTCATTCATGCTACTTCTAGTAACAATGCCTATTTCTTGCAGGAATTGGATGGAGTTGAACTGTTTGGGGGTCATGTCAATGGCAGGATGCTCAAACATTATTTCTCTTGATCCTATCATGTTTGAAAGCCTTTTTATCTTTTTCTCATTATAAATATTTCATCCATCATTGCATTCAAAGTTAGAAAAATAAAAAATACAAAAACAATAGAAAGAGAAAAGAGGGCAGATTTTAAAAACAAGAAAGGTATAGCCCCATACCAAAAAAGAGAAACAAAATCTGAAAGTGTGCAAGCTCAAATGCCACTCCTAAAAAACACACTCCTAGTTAGTCACATAGCCTAATCATGACTAATTAGTATTAAATTTACTGCTGATAGTTTAGTGAATTAGATTTTCCAAATAGCTTAATCTTGGCTTATCAGTTTGGTAGATTAGGATAGAAAATAAAGGTTCAAACAAGCTAAAAATCTAAACCTAAGATTCAAAAGAAAGAATGGCTCTAATTTGTTGAAATTTTGAGTCAAAGAGAGAAGAAAGCTAGTTCTGATAAGCCCAAAATTTGAACTAGATAACAAATAAAAAACAGCTCAAACAAACTCAAAAACGGAGCTGAAGGAAAGAGAAGGATGTGCTTAAAACTTTCAGATCTTAAGCCTTCACCATTTTGATTTAATTTTCTACAAATAATAATCTATGTGCAGCTTATTTTTATGCCATAGATCAGCAACAAGTTAGACTATTCAATCCTGACTTGTCTGCTTTTAAATTTCTGTTTTAGAATTTAGTAAATAAAATCTGTTAGACAGTCTAATCCTAACAGATAGTAGATTAGGTAGAGAAGTTGATGAACTCAACTGTTTAATCTGAGTTCATGGAGAAATAAGAACTAGACCTAGATTAGTTGTATGCTTTCAAAAGAATAAAATGTTTGTAAAAGAGTTTTCCAATCCAAATGCACTCTCAAATAAGAAAAAATGTTAGATCAGTAGGATTGGGTAGGTAGGAAGCTTGTTTGATAAAGTTCCATTGTTTTTCATGGCTGCTAACATTATCAGAACAGAAGAAGATCATCCAAGTAAAGAAATTTTCAGCCCAATGGATGAGGCATTGATCAGCTTCCAGAGAATACAAGTTTGAAGTTCTTGACACCTTCAAGAAGGTGCCATCCCCATGTGGAGCCACTGTTAGCCACCAATAAAAAAATTTCCTATCAAATGGTGGCTAAATCATTTTTCAAGCCTTCAAGAAACAATTTTTATTGCCAAAATTGTTAGTTCTTGAAGTCTTATGAAGATGACTTATCCTTGAGTTAATATTCACTGTTGTTTCCCTCTCAATTCTGAAAATCTGCTGTTTACCAAAGAAAAGACTGCTGAAAAGTTTCATTTTCCCTCATTTTCCCTTCTCCATTTTCCTTATCCATTTTATCCTCAAAATTGTTCATTTACCTCTCATTTCTTCCAAATTTCCCTTTAAACCTTTGAAAAATCCTTTGGAAGTTTAAAACTCCTTTTTTCCCTTCAACAAATTCGAAAAATAACTTAAAAATCCTTCATTTGGCCAAAAACCCATTTTTTGACTAAGGCCTTAAGCCCTTTTAGCCCTAGCCCCCAAACCATACACTCCATATAACCTACGCCGAGGACCAAGAGTTAAGTCCTGGTACTTAATCGCAATTGGAGGTTAGCGATGGGCAAGTTTCTTTGTTTTAAACAAAAAATCCCGATGCGATTAGCTCTTTTCTTCCAAGCCCTCGATCCATTGTTTCCTTTGCAAAACCAATAGCCTCGCAATCGGGTGCTAAAACACAAAGGAACTTGTGCAAAAACCCATTTTCCCTTTGGAAATTGGAAAAACCTGACTTTCCTTTTTTTTCTTCTAAACTCGACAGTTCATGGTTTGATGAATTATCAACCGTTGATCTAAAACCGATCAACGGGTGTTGGAACATCGCATCGGAGTTTTTCATCGGATGCATTGTAAATAATTTTTGCCTACCCCCGATGAAAACCTTTCGATGGTTTCCCAACCGTCGATCTATTTCACCATTCCTAGATCTGACGGTCCCCATTGCTCCATTCCAAAGCCCATCCTTCTGCCTTTGGACCTCCACAGTCAAATCTCCACCATCGAACTAGTCCTAAGATCGACGGTCCTCGTTCAATCGCATCGTAAAAATTCATTCATGCCATTCCTCTCCTCCTCTGATTGAAATCCTATGATTCAATCTAGACCATAGAAAACCACAAGAACCGACGGCCCAGATTGATCACCCTCCACCACAGCCTCCGACATTGAAACCCACAGATTCATTCCCAACTATTGATCTCTCTAAGATCAACGACTCCAATATCATCGCATCGGAAATTTATTTGTGCCCTTTCCTCTCTCCCCCACTGATTGGCAACCACTGATTGGATCTGGGCCATCCATTCCCTGATCCGATGGTCTAGATCAAACCTTATATCCTTTGTTAATTTCATATAAACCTTGCTGTGTAAACTCTTCGGCAAATCTCTGTCATTGATCTTTGCAGATCAAAGGCCCACAATGGCCCATTCTTCGCCTGACCCTCGCCTCAGCTTTTATTCCATTAACCCCAAGAGTAGATCTTCATCATTGATCTGTTTCATGCAACGGTCTAGAATAAACCTGATAGGTCCAACTCCTTTGGGTCCTACCTTTCTCCAGATCAAATCTCCATCGTCCATTCCCTGATCTGACGGTCCAGGTTAAAACCACCTTGACCCTGCCACACATCTTATCACCCAAGCATCTATTCTCCATCACGCTCTCTCCACGACCATCCGATCTAAGGCCCCAGATCTGACGGTCAGCGCGCAGTTTTGCGTGATTTTAAGACCGAAGGTTAATGATTTAAAATTACACGATGAGGGTGGTTTTAAAAGGCCACGTGTCAGCCAGAAATGCATATCGCGTTGAAAAAGGAAATACCGAACCAGTGATTTCTTCAGCCGAAACCACCTTCCCCATTCCCATTTCATTTTCCCAAAATAGATCTCCTCCATCGATCTTTGAGATCTAACATCTCATATTCAATCTCCTTGGTATTCATCACCCTCCGCCCATCTCACATAACCCTGGCAATTAACCTCCGTCGTTGATCTCCATGGACTAATCCCAATCCAACGGCTGGGATCATTCGGAAACCCCATTTTCTTTTCACGATTTCCTCACTAAGGTTTTTTAATTTTTTGTGTAATTTCCCATTTCATTATAAATTTTCCCCATTATAAAATCCACGGAGTGATGTTGACCCGTTGATCTTTGTGATTTAACGGCTGAACCTATCTCACACACCATTGTCCAACCACCTCATTTTTGGGCCCCACGAGGAAATCTCCATGAATTGGATGCTTTCATCCAACGGTCACGATCTAATCTCAGCCTCCAAAGCAGTCTAAACCCAAACAAGCAGGATTTTCTTAACTTTTTGTTTATTTGTGCAGGTTTTAATGGTTTTTCAATTGTTTTAAAGGAAAATTGAAGGCCGGGGATGACGATCCCCCACACCTTTACTCATCAAAGAGATCATTCTGCAAGGTTCCAAATTATTTTTTATCAGTGCATCATAAGTGCTGATGCCATTTTAAAAAAACCCTCTGCACACCTGCACATCAACAAGACACAGCAAATTTTAATCAATCAAAGAGTATCAGTGTTAAAGGATCCAATCATAGCAGAGATAAAGAATCAAGGATGTTTTATAGAGTTTTGAGGGATTACAGCCTAAATCAAATATCAAAAGCCTAATCCACTCAATTAAATGCAGTTTGAAGAAACATAAGACAGAATTTAGGCCTAGTTAAGCCTAACACAAATAATCAAATCAAATTAACAGTGTTTAAAGAAAAGAAATAATATCTGTCAGCCCAAGAAGCCTCCACTGCCACATCAGAGGCAAATTTAATCCTCTCTAGCTACCAAAAGCCACCTACAGTCTCGCAGCAATCAAAGGAGGCTATAGTTATTGCCAGAACAGAAGATATTTGCATCAATACAGTTGAACAGTTAATTCAACCAAAGGAACTTATTGTAAATTGTCAGTCGAGTTATTACAAGGATAAAAAAGAGCCTTAAAGTCAACAAAATCTTCTCAGCAAGCTTAATACTTAATATAAACCAATTAATATAGAGGAAATATCAGAGAGTTTCTCCATTGAGCCCCTCAAAGGCAGAGAAGCATTAAACTGTATTAATTGAACCTAGAAGATCTTTTATCCCATTCCACCTTCTCTTTTCTTCTATAAATACTTCTGTAGAAGATGAGATAATGTTGGTCACTGCATATCTGTTGCCTGTAAATAGTTTACTGAAGCTGGTGTAAGCTCTGTTTGTAATTGAAGATACCTAAGTTTGAGATGATAAGTTTGAAGCTGTAGAGGCCCACTAGACTTGAAGATTGTAACTGGTTTGAAGCACCAATACAAGCCGATTTATTTGATCTTGGTATATGTCAAAAGTGATGTTTTTCTTATTGTAAATTGTTATTTTATTTCTGTTTCCATTCTGTCCATCTTCTCTGATAAAGAACAAAAATTATAGAGTTAGGATTTACTGTCAAAGGTACCCTACTCTTACTGATAAGCTTTGTCTACATGTTTTCTTCCAAAATTGTGTAATTAAGAGTGATTCAATACAGTCCAAGCAGTTAGGAACGCTGGCGTTCCCTCATCCTACTGTCTAAACTAAACATTGTTCTTGAATGTTATTGTGGGTGTACACTTAGTAAAGTCCAAACTAGGGAAGTTATGGTGAGCCTGTCCCTCAGGACTGTCTCCTTCTTCATTTCTGTGATTAATAAAGTTTTCCTAAGTGTCTTTGAAAGCGAGCTAGGTTCAAAGTCCTTACCTAATCTTAGGCTATTCTTTGTTATATCTTGTGTTTCCTTGAGGTTTACTAAGTAAAACGAGCCTGAGAAGTTTATGGTGAGCCTGTCTTCATGATTTCTTCTCCAACGATTTGCTTTGAAAAGTTTCCATTATGAATGTCTTTGAGCGGAGATTGGGTTCAAAGTCCTTACTTGATCTTAAGCTATTTTTTTTTTCGTGTTTTAAATATTTTCTATTGAAATTGCATCAAAAGATAAATTTTAGTTTAGAAGTACTTACCTAATCTTAGATTGCTTTTATGTCTTTATTAAGTGTCTTTTAAATAGGGATAGTTCAAAGTACTTGTGATCTTAGGTGCTCTTTGTTCTTCATTTGTTAAATTCCCCTTCTTATTGTTTCATTTCATTCCATAAAATCAACTTTAAAGAGATCCTTAGACATAGATGACTTGCCCCATGGACCACTCTTGAACCTTGTTGTTTTAATTAAATCCTACTATGACTCCATAGCCCAATGGATTGAATCTGTTTCTTGCTTATCTTCTTAGCTGAATCAATCTTTCACTTCCATTCACCTTCACCCTTCATTTAGACTTCCTTCACCTTCACATATCTTTTCCCAACCAAAACAAAAAAAAACTTGTTCTTCATAACTAGCCTAATATCACACATAAAAAGCCTTAAAGATAAATCAATCTTTGCACTTATTAGAGAGATCCCTCTCTAGATTCAGGAGGGCTAGATCCTAGAATCCCAAAGTGGTTCAAGTGTTGTCTTTGCAGTTTTAGTCTCACCAATCTGCTAAAATTACAGATTCCTAACACTCTTCACAAGGGCCATCATGGGAAACCTTTAGCACTTCATAGATATCATCCTCAGGTACACAGTGTCGAACGTACTGATTGGCTCCTATATGAAAGAGGTATCCTACCATGCAGGAATATCAGGCACTATGATGAATAATTCTCCGATGTTCCCTTTATGACAAAAGATGGGGCACCTTCCCTCTAGCAAGATAGTTAGAAATATTTGCATACCACGAAGGATTAGTAGAAACTGCGAAAATACGCTCATATGGAAAACTATCTTCTATGGGTGTGCCTTCATCATTATTATCCATTCTGGACAAAAAATCAGCGCCTACGTTATCTTTTCCTAGTTTATCAACTATTGTAATATCAAATTATTGAATCAATAGGAACCATCTTGTAATGCGAACAAGAGTGATAGGTTTATTCATCAAATACCTTATTTCTACATGATCAATACGTACGAAAGTAGAATACCCAGTGATATAGTGTCTGAACTTGTTGATAGCATAGATGATAGCCAGGAATTCTTTTTAGTCACCGTGTAATTTAACTCAACATGAGTCAAATTCTTGTTGACATAGTAAACTGCATATGGTGTCTTGTGTACCTGTTTTCTTAAGACTGCTCCCACTCCTGTCTGAGAGGCATCAACATGTATATGAAATGGTAATTCCCAATCAGGCCCTTGAAGGATCAGAGCTTCTCAAACCACTCCCTTGATCTTCACAAAAGCTGGTTCATAGTCCTCTGTCCACAAAAATTCAGCATCTTTTGTTAGCAACTGAAAAAGTGGATGTGCTATTTTAGAAAAATTTTCTATAAAGCATCAATAATAACCAGTGCAACAGATAAATCTACATACCTATGTGGGTGTCTTAGGTACGGGGAAGTGCAGTATTACCTCTACTTTGGCCGGATCAACTCAAATTCTAGTAGCCGAGAGAAAATGTCCCAATACTATTCCTTCTTCCCTCATCATGTGACATTTAATTGTACTCAGAGACACATGGGTCTGTCTACATATTTTGAGTAATTTTTCCAGATTCACCAATCCTTCTTCAAATGAATTCCCATATGGAGTAAAATCATCCATATAGATTTCAACACTGTCATCGACTAAATAAAAAAAAATTCATAGAATTTCCCTCTGGAATGTTGCAGGTGCATTATGTTATTGTCAATCTTTGCAGCCTTCCTCCAGTGATCAAACATTCTCTTAAAAAGTGAATTTAAGGTGTCAAGGTCAAATTTTGTCATTTCAGTGAGTCTTCAAGTAAAATTTGGTCACTAGGTATTAGGTCTAGGGTTGGCTAACACTCCTTTCAAAGTTGTCCAAATGTCGGTCCATGTAACCATTCAGCAGAGTGTACCATCATTCAGAGGGTTTTCATCATCATTTCAAGTTCCACTGGGTCATTTTACACCTTGTTCATGCTTCAGTTGTGCCTAGGTAAGGTTCATTTCCCTCTCCTAGGGTTTTGAAGGTAATTTCACTTGGATGGTCAAATCATCAGCAAAAATTGTATCCTGGTGTTCGTACACCTTCCCCTATCCTTAATGTACCTTATTAAACACTTCCCATCACTGACATCCCCAAAATTCCTCATTTTCGCACAAACCCTAGTTTCTTGCTACAACTTGGCAATTTTCTAGGCTAGGCCTGTGTTTTTCCCTTTTGGACCCCTTCCCCTCACTCAATCTCTGAAATTCCACTTTCCCCTGCTTCCTAACATCCCTCCCTACTTTCAAAATTTTTTCAAGAATTTAGAAGCCCCTTATCCCCTTCATTTTGCTTCATTTCGTCAAATCCCTTGTTCCACACATCGGGATAGGTTTTACTCCAATGATGTTTCTGAGCAATAAAATATGAATTTGGGAAAAATGAGAGAGGTTTTTTTCCATAATATGCCAAGTAAGAAAAAAATCGTTCACTTCTTACACAGGTGTCATTGTTGTAGAGAAATGTCAAAAATACAGTTGCCTCAGGAGAATTGATGCACCTCTGAAGTGACCTTGGGAAAATCAAGATTTATCCTAGCTTGGTTGGCCAAATGACTTCTTGATGAGTCAAATGATAACTCAACAAAAAAAAATTTCCAATGAGCTATCATGAGCTCAATTTTGAGTTGACGAATACCTTCAAAAGTTGAATGCAACAGCACTCTGCCTTGAGGTAGCCTCATTTTGCACATTTTGACCAGTCTTGGGAGATTTGATTTTTGACAGGGCAAATGAACTCCAAATTGAAAAATTCAAGTTGGGTTGGAAATTATGCTCAATAATATTTCCAACGAGCTATCCCGTGCCCAATTTGGGCACCGGGAAGGCCTCCAAAAGCCTCCTGAAAAAAGGCGCTACGCATTGAGATGGCGCTACGCATTGGGCAGTGGTTTGCAGTGTAATTTTGTAACTGGCGCTATGTATTGGGCTAAAAAGCATGAAATCCATTCAAATATTCCACCAAAGCTCTCAAATTGCTAAATTATTCATTTCCAAAATAATTTAACATCCCTCCATGACTAATGAATGAATTTCTCTTGGTGCTTATGGTGATTTAATGAGAAAAAATCAAAACCCTACTTCTTTACATTTCTTGCCAAAAGCAGTTGCATAGGGTTTGAAAATTGCATGTTTCACTGCCAATTCCACTCCTATCCATTTCTCACTCCCTCACTCCTTCATTCCCTCAATCATTTTCTCCCTCTCTTTACATTCTCATCTACCCATTCCACATTTCCCATATCCCTAATCAACTAGCCCTAAATCCTTAATCCCACTATCCAAAATCCTAGTTAAATATCCCCAAACCCTAGATATCATCCCCTAAACCATTTCATTCCCTAAAATCCTACAACTAGCATCAAACCCTCCCCTCATCAGTCCCACTCATCCATGCCGCTAAAAAACACGAAGGCAAAGTTAAAGAGGGCACTAAAGCGTCGCAAAAGGCATGATAGACTCCAAATTTTGGTTGAAGCTTCTTTGGCTCAGAATATCGCTTGATGGTGGACATTCAGCCCA
Source organism: Pinus albicaulis (assembly GCA_034641835.2). Taxonomy (NCBI): domain Eukaryota; kingdom Viridiplantae; phylum Streptophyta; class Pinopsida; order Pinales; family Pinaceae; genus Pinus; species Pinus albicaulis. Next base: position 91,426,294 of record CM076576.1, read on the forward strand.
AATTTCAAGAAATTTGGGAAAATTTTTGTCAATTTTGATTTTTTTTGGCCTTAACACAGATTTTCCTGCCCGACGCGTAGCGCCACTTGGCGCGCGCTTATAATTGGTAGCTCCTCTTGAAGAAAACTTTGTATTTCTGGATTTTTCATCAAAATTTATGCATGCCTACCCATTATCTAAATATTTTTACAAGTTTTGAGTTGCCTGAAGGGTCAAAAAAAACCTAAAAATGACCTTTCTGCCCTCTTTTGGACACACAAAAAGTAGTGTTGGGAAACGTCATTTTTGGAGTGGAAATAGAAACCAAATTCAGAACTTCCACTTGGGTTGGAAAGTAGACAGGTAGAGCTTTCCAACAAGCTATCCTACACTCAATTTGGACTCTGGAAAGGCCCTCAAAATCAGCTCCAAAGTGGCACGACGCATAGAGATTTCAGGTGCGGCGCATTGGGAATTTTGGCCTAGTTTTCACTCAGTAACTCAGTTTTTCACCTAGTTTTGGCCAGTTTGACTTTTTTAGCTTAAAATGTATAGCTCTTGATGTAAATTCATGTAAATTCATGGCTTTGATGTAATTTTGGAACATTTTTACTCATGCAAGTAGATTCATTCACCAAAAAGTGAAATGTAACTGAATGAATCAGTTTCCTATCTTATAGAGGCAAGTTGTTCCACTACCTATTTTCCAGTTCTTAGATTAGATCTTGTTGAAACATCTCCTAAACTAGTGATCTCTACCCCTAGAGGCATGGGGATGAGTTATACTTGTCTATATCTTATATTTTCTCAGTCATTTTCAGGGTTGGACACTTGGGATTGCTTGGAACTTCATTGTACATTTCATCTCTGTAATTTTGGCAAAGGAATAGACCAGGGTTTGCAGCACTCTTTGGGATCCATGTGGCTCTATTTTTTGATGGTATGCTTCTCTCTGTGATTTTAATTTTACTGAAGTTTCATGTGTATCATTTTCCTTCTCCTTTCTTCTCAAATTAAACAAACGAGTTATAATGGTGGAATTCATTAGATTGCTTTGCTCTGCCTTGAGTTTTGTTTAATTTTCCATGTTTTCATCTGTTTGAAGAGGATTCTTGAAAGCTTCTTGCCCTCTTCAGATCCTCACCAGTCTGAGCTATTCATTCATTCAATCCAAAGCATCAAAACAATTTCCTTCCTTGCCCCATTCAGAACTCTGCAAAAACTAGGCCTCATCCCTGGACCCAAAACCGCATTTCCCTTTGATTCCAACAAAACCCCCAAAATCAAAATCAAAATCTTTTACTTATATACGTAGGCTAAAATTAGCCTTTATTTCAAGTCATCTCAAGCCTTACTGATTATCTTTGCTGAGATTGACCCGGAGAGAGCCCTCTCCTGATTTGGTAGGGCTAGCTACCAGATTAAGCGTGGTTTGATGTTACCCTGAACTCTGCCTTCCTTCAGCCTAAGGTAGATTTAGGCAATAACACATTAGACAGAACAAATGGGAGAACCTTGTATGCAAATTTCCCCCATGGGAATGTAAAGGTTGTCTTATCTTGGTCCTCCGAGGCTATCTGGATTTGATTATACCTGCTAAACCCATCAAGGAAGGAGAAAAACTTATTCCCAGCCAGGGTGTCCAGGACTTGGTCAATGAATGGCAAAGGGAAATGGTATTTTTGAGTTGATTTTTTTAGTTCCCTATAGTTCACACAGATCTGCCATTTACCATTATTTTTTGGAACAGTAACCAATGGTGACACCCTTTGGCTATCCGAGATGGGGTAAATCAATCCTACATCCAGTAGTTTCTGAAGTTCATCCTTGACAATGTTCTTTAGAGTGGGATTCATTCTCCGTTGGGGTTGTCTCACAGGATGTAAATCATCCTTAATGTAAATATGATGAGTACATAAACTAGGAGGAATCCACTTCATGTCAGTATAATCCAAGGCAAAGAATTCCCTATGGTTTTGGAGAACTTTTAGGAGCTATTTTGTCTGGGATTCTGATAGATTCTGGTTGATGTTCAGTTTTTTTCCTAGTTCAATTTCAATAGGAATACTATCATGGGATGAATTTGCATGGATGTCCTCAATTTCATCTTCTGGTTCAATACTTTCCTGCTTTTCACAACTCATGGCGGATTCTAAAATCTAACGAGTCGAATCAGAAATAGAACACGGATCATTAATAAAAGTGTTAATGATATTATCCTCAGTTTTTGTTTTGAATTGAAGGGCCTACCCAATGGTAAGGACCGGTCTAATTTCTTCATTTTCAGGTTTGGATTCTTCCATTGGTAGAGGTTTACACTTGGCTAATGGTTTCTCTGATGGACTTGGTTCCATTGGAGGATAGAGAGTGAGGTTCTTTGTAACTGTCCCATTTGATATAACCATATTTCTAGATCGACACCCAATATAGGAATCCACGGTTGCAAGCAAAGGTATTCCCAAAATCAAGGGATGACCACCGGTTGGGGATCATGTTTGTAATACAAGGAGGTCCACGGGATTTTTCCATGAATCCACTGAAATAGTAACATCTTCCAACTTTCCTACTGGTTTAATTGTAGACCTGTCTGCCAAGTCCAAGACAATAGGGGTCGGCTTAATGTTTCTAAGAACCAATGCATTCATTGTGTCGGAGGTAATGACATTTATGGCAGCACCCAAATCTACCAGTACATTTTGGATTTCAACCCCATTAATTTGTATCGTTAGAATTGGATTCCCTAGGTCCCCATATTTTACAGGCATGGATTTTCCCAACATGATGTCGCACAATCTACCCATCACATGGATGGTCAACGGATCCCTTGATTTGTTTCCAGGTTTCTTATAACAATATTATTTGAGATTTTTTTCATATATAGGTACGTCACTCATAGCTTGGAGTAGGGGAATTTTAACAAACAAATTTTGTAATTCTTCTAGAAAATCAAATTCTACTTGAGGGCTCTATTTACTCAGTGTCAATTTTTCAGGGTATGTCATATTAACTCGACGTCCCTGCTTAACAGTAGGTTGGGAAGGTGTTTTATTTATAATGTTTTGGTCTAAATTATCCCCAACTGTTTTTGGTTCTGGTTCCATACTTCATTGTAAAATTGTTTAATGATAATAGGTGAAGTTGGAGCATTCACTACCCACCTAGATCATAAGTTTATTTCATTAAGCCCTGCGGTAGAAATGCTATATGACAGAAGGTTGAGAGTGTCAAATTGTTGAACCCCTTTACTTTTAGGATTCGGGTTGGGTTGGATAGGAATTTGAGGTTGAAGGGGTGGATTACCTGGAGATACATTGGAAGGCAAATGAAGTTGTTGTGGCTGTTAGTGTCAGAATATGCATTATGCCATCAGTGATCAAAATCACTCTTTTCATATTCATTTTAGGTGTCCCACCCAAATTTTTTTTTATCATTCCATTAGGTCATGTAAAAAAATGATTCATTGATGATAGCTTTAGTCATAAAGTATCACTCTCCCTCACAAATTATCACTTGATGGCCCACCTTCATGTCTTGCTGAACATAAAAACACTTTTGAAAGGCTTATTTCACTATTTCTTATGTCAGTCAAAGTAAACCATGGAGTCAAGTCATTCAAGGTCCCATTAGGTCATTAGGTTTCATTGTTCAAAGTCCAAAAATGCACCATTCCATCCCATAAGGTCAGCAAAAGGTGTGAGAGTGATCCCAATAATGTCTCTTTTCTATGTAAAGATTATATCCAAGACGGTTTCCAAAGTTGTAATTTGATTTCAAGTGTGAGTTTCATTCCAAGATGTAATTTTATTTTTATTCATGTAAATTTATGTCAGTTCAAATGTAATAAGTACTCAGTCTCCCAAGGCTTCCAAATCAGAGTTCCAGATGCCAACACACAAAGTGTCAAATACAAAAACTTTCCACTTCAGCAATTGATCAAATGTAAAAGGGAGTTGTCTTTTTCCAAGGGTTTCTAAGTCATCATTTTCCACAAGCACTAAACCCTAATTTCCTGTCCCACTGATGTAATATCCCAAAATAGGGAAATTCTACAATAATCAGAATATCTTAAGATATTCCAAAATTGGAGATCCAGCAATACATGAACACAAACTAGAAGTAGCAATGAATAACATCATACCAAAATGTATGGAAACCATGGAGTTATTTTATTATACATATCAGCAGCAAATGAGTACAATATAAGTGTGCATAACTCAAATAAGCAAGGCAAATGAGCCTCCCATGAATACATATGCCAAAAGGGAGATGCTACTATATTGCAGAATGTTCATGAACATGTACAGCGCAGTCATATATGGTACATTGTTACATGGAGATGTGAAATAATAGAAACCTGCAAATAGATGGCTCATACAAAATTGGGAGAGAAGATTTAAGCTCCCAAACACAATTTCTAGTCAATCCTGGAAGGATTGGCTTAAATATGAAAAAAATTTAGAGTTGCAGTAGCAGCTACAACTCAAGAACTGGATGGAGATGGCTGAAGATGATGCATAAACTGAATGTGTATACCTCCTCCAATGGATCTTCCAAGTGAAAGGCTGATCCTATCACTAAAGATCTCACCCTCCAACAATCCTGCAGACCCTTGTTGCAATTGCACACTGAAAATAATGTAGTCTAGGAAAGGGACTGAGCTGTAGGAGAAAGGAAATATGTTGGCTGAGTGCTAAGATCTACAATAAGCTTCAAAATCTTCCTCGTCGGTGTCCCAAAGGAAATAAATTTTTCTCCTTTGAAAAAAAATCTCCGGAAGTGGTGTTGTCAACCCTCCACTGCAACACCCTACAACACAACCCAGCTCTAAACAGAAACTACATTGTAGCTGAAGGAGGTAGCTTGGCCTTGTTAAACACCATGTTAAACACACACATGGTTTATGAGGAAGATAAACACACACACACAAGAGAATCAACACACAATGAAAGATAAGCATGAGGCTTTCTTATTTTCCATTATACAAAGATGTACATTTATAGTACAATGGTGTGACTCTTGGTTTCACATTCCAAGGTCACTTGGACTCCATTGTGACTTTTAGAATTCCACATCTACCCATGTAGGGTTAGGTGTTCCAACATCCCCCCTTAATCCGAAGGGGTATGTGTGAGTCCAAGAAGAGAGTTGTAATACAAATCTGCAAAGAATACATGGCAGCACTTGGGCTGAATCAAATCTCTAAAATGTTGGAAAAAAGAGGTGGTTTAAGGATGACCACCAACACTGGAACACAATACTTGTTGCAGTTCCCAGAACTCTTCCAAAACTGGCAAGAAGATGAAGGCTTCTACTAGAGGAATTGTCCCTCATAAAAAAGGGAGACCTTCAAACTAAAATAAGGGAGGTCTACTACCTGTGATGGTTTTAGGATTACCAACAACTCTGGAATGCTTGAAGCATTTCCTGGAACTCAACCAAAGCTAGAAAGAAGCTGAAGGCTTCTTCTAGAGGAAGTGTTCCTCATATATGAAAGGGAGACCTTTGACCTAAAAGAAGGGAGGTCTACTACCTGTGATGGTTTTAGGTTATCCACCAACCAAAGATGATGGTTTAAGGTTGTCCACCAACCAAAGGCATGCTCATGGGCATCCGTGTCTCTGGCTACATCTCTGAATAACGAATTGTGGCTCAATCTCGCTTGAACTGCTGTGTCTCTGGCTACAACTCTGAACATGGAATGAGAGATTGTGGCTCAGGCTCGCTTGATCTGACGTCGAAGCTTGTACATGACCACCATTTTCCCCCTTGTCATGGACAAGGTGAGATGATGGCGAGAACTCAATTGCAAGTTTACTCAATATTCTTGAACATGTTCTGACATGCGACTTAAACATCTTCTTGGCTGCTGATGCCCATTGCCAAGAAGCGATCCATCCAAGATGAATCTTGGTTCTTTTAGGAGGCTTATTTTTGAAGCATCTGTCTAAAGCATGAGTGTGCCGACCACAGTGCTTGCATGGATGAAGATCAAAACAGTGATCTTTCATATGGCCAACTCGATCACAGTGTTGGAATTTTACAATCTTTTGTGGAAGCGGAACAGGATCTGGAACAGCTGCAGGTGAACTGTCATATAGGAATCCGGCACTCTAAAATATGATGGGCTTGGTGTAGTCTGGAATATGAAAGGACACATCCTTGTCATATCCAAGACTAGTTCGGTGCTTGTTGTGGACAGGCTCTTCCCAAGGTTTGATGGTGGGCTTGAGAAGTGCAGGCTGAGATGCTGCATCTGCATGAAAATCTGCTCTACTACAAGGAATTGAATGAGGATCAACTGCAACTTTACTGACTTGCTACTGATGGGAGTCCTTCTCAATCTTCTGAACGGAAACAGGTTCAGAATGGTGACTCTTTTGTTGAAGTTCGTCTTGTTGAAGTTGAGATTCCAACTGCAAAAACTCAATCTTTTCTTGTGCATCTAGCAAACAAATTTGAATGTTACAAAGAGCATCCTTGCTCATTTTTATCATATCATCAACATTTGAATGAATGAGGTTATTCAACGACTTTAATGCCTCATTGATTTTAGCCATTTTCAATAATTTAGGCTCAAAAAATAAAAGGGTGTCGGCTTCAACCGAAAATGCACCCGTTTACAATGTGATTCAATCAACAAATACAAATGACTCCAAAGAATTTTCAAAGTACAAAGTGTGCTCCTCAAATGATGGAGGGCAATCAACAATGAGTTACATCAACAACTCAAATTTACACTTCAAGTCTTGATTGTAGCTATGAATGAAGAAGCAATATTCACTCACAATGTGAGTTCAATACAAAATCTCTGCAAAATATTTTGTAAATGTGCAGCTGAAAACACTATGCAAGAAGCCTTTAAGGCAGCTAAATTTTCTTCTTCAAGGAACTGTTTTCAATGATGGCAAACTTGTCTTCAAATGTCAATTTCTTCAGAAAATCACCCTTATGCCACAAATCACACAATGTCAAATCTGCAATTTTCTCTGTGTATTCAGTCCATTTTCTCTTCATTTACTACTGTTCATTTTCTCTCTCTTCCTCTCTTTCTGCTCTTCCTCTCTCTTTGCTTTTTTTATTTTTTTTAATTAATTAAAAATTAATTAAAAAATGAATTAATGGGAATTAATTAGAAATGGGGGGAATTTAAAAATAAAAGGTTGAATTTTAAAAAGTTGTGGAGGGAGGGAAATTAATTTAAAAGGGGGGGAGTTATTATATGAGAAGGGGGACAGATATTAAAAAATATATATTAAAAAAACGAATTTAAAAGAGATAGGCGGTATTAGTTATATGGGTGGTATTATTCAAATATGGAGGCAGTATTAGTTTTTGTGGGCCTCTGTGTTCAATTGAGCGGGAAAGGGAGAGAATGTCGTGAGAGGGAGCGTTGGGAATGGCGTGAGGGGGCTGGGTAGCTGAGGGAGAGCCGTAGGTAGGACGCGGCGTTGGGAGTGGAGAGTCGTATGTGAGGGGGTGTAGGTGGGCGTGTAGGGTAAGGGTAAGTGTTGAGAAGGGAGGGACCGTGTGCGGATAACAGTGAGGGGTATGCGGTAGGGTAAGGGGGAGGGACATAAGTAAGGGTTGAGCGTTGGAGAGTGAGGTTGCAATCGAGAGCAAAGGGTGAGAGTTTAGCGTAGGTGGGTGCGTAGAGGGTGAGGAGGCGTAGGTAGATTTGAGTGGTGAGGCCGAGGGGTTGGGGAGGTGTTTGCTGGGGTGTAGTGCCGAGGGACCTCTCAGAATTTTTTTTTTTTAATTTTTTAATTTTTGTAATGTAGGTTGCAAGCGTAGGGATTGCAGAAATAATATTTTTATTTTTATTTATTTATTTATTTTTATTTAAAACAACAAAGCACAGTAAAAGAGCAGAAATTTCACCAATGTAGCAGGAAAGAGAGTATTTTTTCTTCTAGCAGCAGAATATTGGATAAATGCAGAATTAGAAATTTGTAAAAAACTCAAAAATCTTTCAGTGAAAACTTAGAAATCTCTCCAGTAGCCCAGTAGCAGGAAAATGGACTTTAAAAATGCAGAATTTTCCAAAAAAAATTAGCAGTAAAACTCAGAAATTTGCAGAGATTTTTCAATGAAAAAAACTCAAAAATTTTTCTAATAAAAACCAAAAACTTCTTCTTCATAAACCAAATTTAAACATTTTTTAGTAGCTCTCCAAAATGCAGAATTTAATGGGCAAAAATTGCAGGAAGAAATCAACCTTCAGATGCGTAGTGCTGATTTTCTTCAAAACCACTGCTGCTCTTCTTCAAAACAGATTCTGAATGCTGCTCTTTCTTCAAAACAAATTTCTGAATGCGGAAAAAATACCGCTGCAGAAATCTCTGAATTCTGCAAAAATTATCAAAATTTTTGTAGATATGCACAGGCCATAAACACAAATGGCTCACTCAAGGTTGAGCTGGTTATGGAGGTCTTAGCTTTGATACCATGTTAAACACCATGTTAAACACACACATGGTGTATGAGGAAGATAAACACACACACACAAGAGACTCAACACACAATGAAAGATAAGCATGAGGCTTTCTTATTTTCCATAATACAAAGATGTACATTTATAGTACAATGGTGTGACTCTTGGTTTCACATTCCAAGGTCACTTGGACTCCATTGTGACTTTTCACATTCCACACCTACCCATGTATGATTAGGTGTTCCAACAGGCCTCAAGCCTGGATGTGGAGAAATGAAGTGAAAGCTCCTTCAAGAGGCCTCTCTTGAAAGGAGAAGGAATTCCAAAACAGGAAATCCTTGTGCTAAGCAGCACTGCAACTCTGCTAAACAACGGGAGAATGCACAAAGTCTGAACAGACCAAGAAATAAATAATACATAACATGAATCACAATGGCTTCCTTTCCCTCCTTTTAAACAAGTGAAAGCCCTCTCACCATGGGTCCCACTCATTAGGGTTTCCTTCACCAAAGTGTTCTCTCCAAGTGTTCTCCACCTCCTATCCCAGCGTTGTTGACTTGGTCAAACTTGACATTGTCCTTGTGAAAATGTCCTCTTTCACACTTGAAGGTGTGAAATCCAGCTCTTATGAATATCCCTTTTCACATTATGATGGATTTTGTTCATTTTTCTGCAATGTATGGGCCTCCTTACCCATTTATTTATCTCCTAAGTGATATGAGAAAAAATTAATATTCCAATTAGCTACATGCTAATTTTGGAATATTACAGTCCTTCCCTCCCAAATTTTTCTTGTCCTCAAGAAACTGCAAGGATAGAACTGAGAAGCCTCCTCTTCTCTCCCTATTGCATCCTCATATGATAAAATCCTCCAAGGATCAAGATGTTGTATCATCAATACATCTCCAAGTTGTTCCTCCCAAGTATGCAAGCTAGCTTTTGGTGTGCATCCTAAATATATATCATCATGTAAAACATTCATGGAGGCAACAATGGGCTATCTAAAGGCCTTCTTGAGGCATGAGGTCTGATATACGTTGGGATCTACCATCCCCATACAAATCTCCCATCCCCAAGCTATCAACCATACAAAATGAGCCACCCTCCAAAATGGTAACTCATGCAAATCCTCCTCCACCTTGAGCTCCTGCAATGTAGGTGGGCTGAAAATCTGATCATGGTTGACAAGATAGCCTACCCCACGCTGTCCTCCTCTCCACTTATGATAAGTGTAGAGTGTTTGTTAATCCTAGGTTGCAATAATGTTGCCCTTGAGAGGCAAGATGAAGACTAGATCTTCAAAGATCTCTCCTCCAACATTGTGAATCAAGCTGGTCCAAATCATCTCATATATGATGAATAGGACATGATCATCATATGGCATCCAAATGAGAAGATCACTGAAGGTTCCATATATTTCTGGAAGGTACCAACAGTCTCCCAAGTGGTTATTGTTAGGGTACTATAATAATAGGGTTCATAAAATTTTGAATTGACTTTGATAAGTCTTGTAAATATGTACATACCTTGCATTCTGCAAGTTGTTTTCCCATATTTTGAAAAAATGAAAAATAATAAAAAAAAATCAAAAAGAGGGTAAAAGTCCTAAAAGAAAGATAAAATGTCTTAGAAAAATATATATCCCAAAAGAAAAGAAATAAAACCTGAAAGTGAGCAAGTCCAAATGCCAGTACTTTTACTTTTATTACAAGAATAATGATTATGTGCAGAGTGTCAATAAATGCCATAATCCATGATCAGTTAAACAGTTTAATATTAACTTTTCATGTTTTGAATTTCATGTTCAAGATAGTGAATAAAGATTTTTCAAACTGTTTAAACTTGACAAATCAATATATAGGTAGAAAATAATGAGGAGCTTAACAGCTTAATCTGAGCCCTCGGATGAAATAAGGTAGATTTAGATAGTTTTATGCTTTGAAAGGAAAAAAATTTAAGGTTGCAAGCCTAAATGCACCTATAAAGATAAAGAAAAAATGTCAGAAATACAAGATTGGGTAAGTACAAAGCAGTGGAGAAATCATGTAAATAATATATCAACGGGAAAAATCACCAATTTCCCCTCCTCCATGAGTATTCAGTATTCTAGGCTGTCAGTCAAACAAGCTCAGAGAATTTCTCTAACTTTTGTTGGGACCGGACCCAAGGCTCTATCACTGGTTAGTGGAAAATATTGGGTTCTTATGTAAAAAATCCTCATTTATCATCATTTACCCTTCATTCATGTACTAAATCCCCTTTTTCCTAAGTAAAAACACACTCTTACTTAGTAAAATTGTAATCCCCATATAATTAACTCTATCCCTTCATAAACATTCATAAAAACCCACAAAATCACATTTATCCTAAGTATTATTCAAAGAAATACAAATATGAGAAAATGATTGATTATTTTATATTTGGAGATAATGTGTACTTTGTTTTACATTTCACTCCCCTCTCATATTAACTTTTAAATTTTTTTATTAAATCCCTAAAAAATACCCTTTACTATATTATTAATTCCATTATATCTAATAAACCCCAAAAAACCCACTATTATAAGCTTTTGTTATCCCATGTGCTCAAATGAAAATCCCAAAATAAAAATCCCTTTGGTCTAAAAAGATTATCCATATGAAAATATCTCGCCCTATAGTTGTTTAACTATTCAAAAAAGTTAAAAAACTATATAAAATAACATATTATTATGCACATTTAAAAAAAAATGTCGCAGCATAAACCCCGCCCGCTTATGTTTTATTAAAAGAATTTTAAACAAATTTTAAAAAAAATAACATTGACCCCGCATATGTAAATATCATGAATAAAGCCCACACTTTGTACATTGTACTAAAAAACATTATCGCAATGTTTTAAACCATAATTAATCCCTCGATGCTAATGAGACTATGGTTTGAACGTGGTTTAAACTATTTTATTTCATAAATATTAACCCTTCTGCCCATGTAATAGCCCAGTCCCACCTTTTTTCCCTAATGCAATTGTAGAAATTATATGCACTAAGCATGCATATGTCCTTGATCCACCTGATCTCACACTATTTAACTTTATGCAAAATACTGAATCAATTCCACTTGTTAATATTTTGTGGATAATTTAATTGCACACACATGTAAAGCATAAATAAAAACAATAACACATAACACAGTTTTTAACCGGGAAAGCCTAAAGCTGAAAACCCCAACTATATATTATGTATCATGGAGATCATATGACAATCCTCATACAAAGCTTATCAAGCTCTCATTACAGTACAATCGTCATACACTAATCAGGACCAATCTTGCAAATCCATGCACCAATCTCTGCCCCCTGCTAGCCTGCCTCCACTACGCAATCCCTGCTGAAGAATAGATATGAATGAATTCAAATTACCCTTGCTTGCATTGTGCAATCCTCATTGGCATCTCCAATGTGTGTGTGATGCAATCAATGCATCACTATAGTCACAACAGATAGTCTATCTTTCCCTTTCACCTATCTCTCCACTGGGTCTCCACTGAAACTGCCATGCACTGTAGTTAACTGATGTATTGTTCAATTGATTAAAGAGTTATTATTTGTGAATTAATTAACCAATTAATTCACTCCACTCTCACTAGTGTATCATTCAGTTCGACTAGATAAAAATAGCTCAAATGAGTCTAACTGAGTTAAACTAAATACAACTCACTCAACTGAGTCTAACTGAGTTAGACTAAATACAACTCCATCAACTGCTCTTCCAACTGTGTCATAAATCCACCACTTGAGTTCTAACTGAGTCCTCCATGCATTAGCTCCAGTAAACCTTTGGGAATTGCGTAATTCCCTCAGTCCACTGATGTGCCACGTCTGTGCACTGAAAATAGGTGCTCCAAGAGAATAAGTTGTTGTTTAGTGTCTGATTATTATTAAGAGTTAATAATAATCGACATGCATCTATTTTTAGACCAACGATCTATAAATAGACTTCGCCCAATATTATAAAAATAGAATTTCATATATTTTTCCAACTTGACCAACCATCCACAAATAGCATCCTGCGACTTCTAAAATATGATCATCATGTCTAAAAATAGACATAGTCTAAAAATAAACTTGCGCCAAAAATAGCCTATGGCCCACTTAGTGAAGGTGACTCTTTTCACTAAGCTCATCATCTTGTTGAATCTAAACACTCCCTCTCAACAAGATAGGGATTATATTTCACCCCGATCCTGCCTCTATGGTATTCTAATTTTCTCCTGGTGAGCACCTTCGTCAGAATATCTGCATCCTGATCCTTCGTAGGAATGTACTGAAGCAACATGATCTTCCACTGCACACAATCTTTGAAATGATGATACCGGATATCAATATGTTTAGATCTATCATGAAACATAGGATTAACCGAGAGTTTAATGCAACTCTGATTATCACAATGTATCACTGTGGGATCTAAATGTGAACCGAACAAACCAACCAGAATCTTCCTCATCGAGATAGCCTCACATGCAGCTTGACTTGCTGCCATGTATTCTACTTCCGCTGAACTGAGTGCCATGGATATTTGTTTCCCACTGTACCAAGAAACTATCATAGATCCGATACTGAAAATACCTCCTGATGTGCTTTTTTTGTCTTTTGGGCTTCCTTCCCAATCTACTTCCGTGAAGCCATGCAGCTTCACCTCATCCGTCTGTCTTTACCATAAACCATACTCAGATGTACCCCAAAGATATCTTAGGACATGCTTTCCTGCCTTCCAAAACAGCTTGGTAGGCTTAACCATCGCTTATGAAAGCTGGTTCACCACATAGCACATGTTCGGTCTTGTATTAACTAAATACATGAGCGAACCTACCAACTGTCGATAAAAAGTGGCATCCACTACCTCTACTGATGTAGCATCCTCTTTCCTCCAATTTCTTGGAAGAGGAGTGTCGATAGGCTTGTAGCCTTGTATGTGAAAATTTTCCATTATCTCCCAGGCATACTTGCCTTGAGACACAAATAGTTCACCTTCCCACTGCCATATTTCCAATCCAAGGAAATAATGAAGGAGGCCCAAATCCTTCATCTCAAAATCCTTTGCAAGATCTGCCTTGCATGAGTGTATCAACTGCTCATCACCAATTAGTATTAAATCATCAACATAAAGTAAAATGATTAAAATCTTACCCTCCACCACAATCTGGTACAGGTTTGCATCTGCCTCACTCTTGGTGAAGCCAAGTCCAGTGAAATAACTATCGATCCGAGTGTACCAAGCACGGGGTGCTTGTTTTAGCCCATACAACACTCTTTTGAGCCTACACAGATGCGACTCGCTGCTGAAGATCTCAAATCCTTCAAGCGGCTCAATGTACACCTCTTCCTCAATGATCCCATTAAGGAATGTAGTCTTCAAATCCATCTAATGAATGTGCCAACCCATTTGTGCTAAGAGAGCAAGGATGGTTTGTATGGAAGAATACTGTGCAACAAGTGCAAAGTTTTCTTCATAGTCAATCCCCTCAATTTGTGAGAAGCCCTGGGCAACAAATCTTGTCTTATACTTCTCGACACTCCCATCAATAGCTTACTTTACCTTGTAGATCCATCTTGATCCTACAACTAATTTTCCCACCTGTCTTGGAACAATCTCCCAAGCACTATTTCTAACAATGGAGTCATACTCCTCCACCATGGCATCTACCCATGTGGGCTCCGACACTGATTATTCAAAAGAAGATGGCTCTGTCACAATACGCTTTCTCATAAGAGTGATGTATCTAGTATAACGGTCAGGTGACTGTCTATGTCTGTGCTATGATGTAGGAACTCCTACATTCTGTGTCGCATCCACTTTCAGTCTCTCAGCTTCTATGGTATGCTTTCTGCCTTGTTTGATGTTTGGTTCTGCATGAGTGTACTCCCCCACTCCATGAATCTCATCCTGTGGCTGATCCACATCTAGAGGCTCATCTTTGGGAAAAATAAGTTCCTCTTCTGCATGCAAGTATAGCTCCCTCTCAAGCGACAAATTCATGGCTTTCACCTCATTTAATTTTATATCCTGTCGCACAACAGTCATCTGACTGTCTGGAAAATACATCGATAATTATGGGGTGTTTCTGTGTACCCCACAAATATCCCAACTTCTTCAATTGGCTCTAGATTCTTCCTGGCGTCCTTTGTCACATGAATGTAAACAGATGAGCCAAAAATCTTCAAATGAGAAATATTAGGCTTCTTACCAGTAAAAGCTTCTTCAGGTGTACTCATGCCAAGTACTCTATGAGGACAACGGTTTTGCACATAAACCGCAGTGTTTCATGCTTCTGCCCAGAAGTGCATCAGTAGGCCCTAGTCATGTAGCATCACTCGTGCAGTACCCACGATCATTCTGTTCTTCCTCTCCGTGACCCCATTCTGCTGTGGGTTATGAGGTGTTGTGAGTTCTCTTTGAATTCCTTCTATGCTATAGAAGTCTTTGAATTCGCTAGAGATGTATACACCACCATTATCGCTCCGTAGAGCTTTCACTTGCTTCCCCAACTCCTTCTCCACCAATGCCTTGAACTCACAGAACTTTGAGAACGTTTCACTCTTCTTCTGCATGAAGAATATCCAGCATCTACGATAATAGTCATTAACAAATATCACATAATACCTATGTCTTGCTGTTGAAGCAACCGAGAAAGGTCCACATACGTCTATGTGAATTCTCTCCAGGATCATCGAAGCACGGTTCTCCTTCTCATGAAAGGTGGTCTTCACAAAATTACCCATAGTACATCCCTTGCACTGATCTAAATGTGCAAGAGTACCCTTGGAAAGTCCAGTAGAAATCTGCCGCAAAATCTTCAAAGTGCCATGGTGAAGATGGCCCAACCTCCTGTGCCATAATTTTCCCTCGTCCCGGCTCACCACTTCTTCTGCTTTTCCAACCATTGCAGCGCAGCCATCTACCTCCAGCTTGTATATATTCTTAATTATAACCCCTATCTTCTTGGTTTGACCCATTGTTTTATGTCGAAGGAAGGCTTTTCCCTCACTGAAAACAACATCATAACCTTTGTCTTCCAGCATTGCGACTGAGACCAAGTTCTTCTTCAGACCTAGAACATGCATAACATTCTTCAACAAGAATGGATTACCAGACTCCCTCTCAAAGGTAATGGTCCCAATTCCATTCGCACTGTACCAGCCATTGTCACCCATATCTATATGCATCTAGAGGTCCTTCTCCTCTAAGTCACTAAACAACTTTTTGTCTCCTGTCATATGGAAAGATGCACCACTATCAAGATACCACACTGATCCCATACAACTTGAAACCAAGCAAGCGATCAAGGAGAATTCAAGTTCAAATTGCGAGGCTAAGGCCTCTCCAGCTGCAGCTCCATCAGCCTTCTTGTTCTTCTTCTTCTGTGGACAGTTAGTGGCGAAATGCCCATGTTCATGACAGTGAAAACACTTCACTTTGGAAAAATCCTGCTTCTTGCCTTTAGCTTCAGATTTTGAAGGATATTTCTTCCCCTTCCCTTTCCTTTCTTTGGTAGCCAAAGCACAATTCTCTTCATCTTCATTCTTCGATGAAGATCCACCCTTGGTACCCCGCCTTATCTCCTCCTACACAAGATCCGACCAAAGTCGCTCCCATCCTAGCAGTTTCTCCCATCCATTGATAGAGTATTTGTAGCTATGCCAACTCTTCAGAATCCCAAGGAGAACCAAGCTCACTAATTCTTCATCATCAATAGTAACCCCCACACTTCCCAGTTCATCCTTGCAGTGGACAAACTTCGTGAGGTATTTTGAAATACTGTTGCCCTTATCCATTTTTATTTTTCTGAGCTTGTCTTTAAGAGCCAACTTCCTCTGGTCACTTCTGCTTTGGAACAAGTCTGTCAAATCCTTCCACATTAAGAATGGAGTGGCTTTCCCGCATGTTATTCATCAGTATTTTTCACCTGTTTTTGATGACTAGATTCCTAGCTGAGTTTTCTATAAGATGATCTCCATATGTCAATTTGTCATCTAGAAAACCCTCAAACAATTTTTTTCTTTCCTAGCCCTTCCTGTTAGCCTATGATCAGAGTAATCTTCAAGTTTTCAAATTCATGTCTTGTTTTAGAAAAATATCCCTATCTATAGTTGTCTTGGTCTTGCTTGTCTACTATCATTTTCCCCTTGGTTCTCATGAAACTCACTGTCCAATATTTGACAAAGTGTCTCCCTTCCTATCCTTGATCTTCTTGTCAAACACAATCAAAGTCAATGAAAGTTTCCCTTAAGTTAGGTAGTGGCGCTTTAGATAATCCCTTCCTCGACAAAAATAGCCTGAGCCATAATTCTTTGTTCAATACCAACCAGCCTGAATCAACGCTTAATCTGCAAAAAAACAAACCTTGATATACCCCTAGGTTGTGCCACTAAGAAGAATTGTTGTCTCAGTCCGGAAGAAATTCTACAAAGATCTAATACAGAAAGAGATGAGCATGTGCACAGTCTAAAATAATATGCTTAAGATTGGGAAAAATCTCCATAGAACACTAAAGGAGATTTTAAAGTTTCAAAGTCATATTGTTTGCATCTCTGTAGGGGACAAATTGAATGACAAACAGTTTCCAGAAAAACGCAAAGAGACAAATCCAAATAAGTCTCATGTTGAATTATTTGCCATCAGTAGGTGGAGAGATGTAATGATAACAAAGCAGGAGTGCATGTTTCAAAGGTAAAAAGTTGCCCTAAAAGCTGATACCATCATTCAAAGCCACATAAATACAGAGGACTGATATAAGGTTGATCTGTAGTGTTCTAGTTTTTCCTTCAAAGGTAATGATGCATAAGTTTTCCCAAGGACATAATCACAGTACATAAGAAGACAGTTTCTTCTTATGCTGCCTTGAACCTGGGATAAAAACACTAGTCAAAGAACAATTCAAATGTACCTCTGCAAACACAGTCCAAAAAATGTTAGTAAATGATGACTAGCAAGCAAATACTCTACATATACAAGTCATATGTTTTCTAGTCTTAGGGTTCACAGGGGTATTTAAAAAAAATATATGTAGCTCAGACCATGGCTCATAAATCAAAATGTCAAATTTCACTTTGTTTCCTATTTAAAATGATACCAAGCAAAGACATATATGGCTGAGAGATGACATAGTTTTGAGATAGATAAGATGTCATGAATATTTTAACCTCCTTCAAAAGAGAAAATGTTAGAAGACATCATGATAAGAAACCTCCTCCAAGCAAGAGCAGATGGTTGGGAACGTATTGATAACCTCCTCCAATGAAGAGCATATGGTTAGGAACAGGATCAATAGGACCTCCTTCATTTAAAATCAGAGGGCCAAGGTGTTTAAAATAACTTCAGAAATTGTAGACCACCTCCTTGATGAACAACATTAAGGCAAATTTTGGTTTAAAGGAGCCTCCTTGCTTCAAAAACAATGGATACTTAAGGGTTTCGAAGGCTGCAGTAAGATTGTTTTCATTTAACCTTTTTCAGATAATGTTATAGGTCACAGTTTCAAAGAAAGAATTGTCATTTATCCAAGTGCCTTTCCCAAGCAGATAGACAAAGAGCACTTTCATAATCAAAACCATGTTTCTTGTCTAAAAATTCAAAGGATACACAGTGCTAAGAGAGTCATATGTCACAAGCAAAGTCACAAGGGAAAAGTAGTTGGTTTGGCAAACTTAAGAATAGCCTTATTCACAGAGAAACAGAGGGCCAGCTCCCCAAATATTTACACAGTGAAGCAGCTGATTCGAAAGGTTGAAAGTATGATAAATCCATGTTTTACTCATAGTTAAAGGGCTCCTCCATTAAAATATGAAAGACAGAGTTTGAAATGACATATGGGTGTTTATTGTTAAGGGTTTGTTCGTAATACTTTTGTGAATGTTTGTCAAAGTATTATAACCTAGGTAAATGCTAAGAGGTCCCACAGGGCTAATTTTTAGGTTACAAGGGCCTCCAAAGATCATTATGGAGAAATGCAGTTTAAGAGAAATAAAACAGAGGTTAAAGAGCACCCGTGAAGTTGTCAAACATTGCTTTCTTCATGAAAGCAAAGAAATCATCTCCAAAATAAAACCTAAGGCATACAAAAGAGAAGGGCAAGTAAAACCATGCTATTCTACTGATTAGAGCATGGTATTTCGAAAATAGTTGAAGATGATGAGAAGTTGACATCCATTGCTATACTAAAGTTGACTATGGTAATACAAATAGCATGAATTTAATTAGGAAACCTAATGCAGCTGATATATCAGCTCTACATACCATCCACAGGGTGTTGATACTTAGAACATGCCCTTTAATTCATCTCTGCAAGTTGCAGACCTTAGCACCCATGGTGATTTTGGGAGGAAAACTGCAGAAGGCAATGCATCAGAGTGGTTTTCTTCAGCTGTAGATGTGCACCATGCTGCTTCAATGGTTATACCATCTGCTTCTAAACTAGCAAGCGCTAAATTTTCCATCCAAAAGAGAGAAATGATGGACCAATTGGACTTCACCACAAAAATTCCTTCTGGATTGGGGGATGATTTTCCAAGTGCATACAATGACAAGAAGGAAGATGCATTTTGTGCTGATGACTCTGTGATCACAGGTACTATTGATAAGTATAATGAGAGTGGTGTATAGGAAAGTGAAACAAAAGTCTTTAGAGTTGTTGTATGTCACGTAGATCAACCTATAGATAACAAGGCATAAGTAAGTCCGACAAAGGCATTGTTAATAGATGAAAGGAATATAGCTAGTCACTTGAGTGCAAATGTTGTGGAAAAAACATTCCAATATAATGAGCTCAGTCAATAAAGTGCTAACTAAATCTGAGGATGTGCATGATTCAATGTAAAACTTTGGGTCCTGTCTCTGATATATTTAAAGTTGAAGCCAAAATTAATTCTGAAAAATCAGTTGTTCACATTACAGAGGATAATGGAGATCACAGTCATCCATAGAAAATGGAGATTACAGTTAGCCATAGAGAATGAAGGAACAAAATCTGAGGAGGAGGTTTGAACTTTGGACCTATTTGATTGATAAATCTACCAAGTATTTCATTGGAAACATGCTTTACATTATGGAGCTCCACCCCAATATCTGCAAATCTGTTTTCCAATCTGAAGTTCTTATACCGATATGCAAGCTTCTCTCTATATTTGTCAAGACTGCACATAACTGTTGTGGAACTTGAATCATTAAAGCTGATATTGAAGGGCTGAAAATAGTGTCTTTGTAAGTCTCCCTTGAAAGAAAACTAAAGAAAAGCACAGTCTCTTTAAGACCTTTTTCGCTTCTTCAAAAAAGGGGACAAAATCTTGGTAGACACATAGCAAGATGGCATTAGGGTTCCAAAGGGTTACATTAGTGGTTTCAAAAAGTGATGATCTCCTTGATTCAGAAACATAGGTTTCGCTCATAGTTTTAAAATAAAAAAGCTTCCTACAGCACAAACTATGAATTACCATATGATTTTGGAAAAAAATTCCATTCAATATGACAAAGGTTGCAAAAGATAGAGGTTAAGGAGCGCCCGGGAAGTTTATTTGAAAATGTGTTTCTGACCCAACAGAGATGAAATTTACAAAAGTGAGAGAGGTTTTTGTCCCTCATACGTTCAAGAAGAAAAACCTCCTTCAGTTTCTACACAGGTATCATGGTTTGTGCGAAATGTGAAAAATACAGATGTCATGGGAGGATTTCTGCACCAGGATTCACCATTTTGACTAGTGTTGGGACAGTAAACTTTTGGACAACCAAATGGATACCAAATAAAAAAACTTAAGAATATTTTGAAATTATACTTCCATATATTTCCAACGAGTCATCTTGGGCAAAATTCTAACAACAGGAAGGCATCCAAAAGTAGCCTGCAAACAACACTATGTATTTTTGCACTAGCATTCACCATTTTTTACCAGTGTTGGGACAATCACTTTTTGAATAACAAAATGGAAACCAAATGAAAAAACTCAAGCATATTTAAAAATTATACTTCCTCAGATTTCCAATGAGCCATCTCAGGCCCAATTCCAACACCGGGAAGGCATCCAAAAGTGGCCTGCAAACAACACTATGCATTTCTGCACCAGGATTCACCAGTTTTGACCAGTGTTGGGAAAATCAATTTTTGAACAACCAAATGGACACCAAATGAAAAAAATCAAGCATATTTGGAAAGTATACTTCGATAGATTTCTAACAAGCCATCTTGAGCCCAATGCTGACACCAGGAAGTCCTCCAAAACGGGCTTCAAAAGTCCATGGCGCGCCTGTAAGTATTAACAGTGTATTTTTCTGAAGAGTGCGGCATGCCGGGGTTTTTGCGCAGCACGCCTATGCAGCCAAGGGTTATCTTGCATATTTATATAAATTAGTGAAGATAACACAGTCTTATATGAGAAAAATGGTTTTTTTTTAAAGACATTTTCTTAGTAACAAGAAGAAATAGTACAGACTGGAAGAATAAGTCCGAATGCTTGAATGAAGAAGCACAAAAATAATTTGATGAGTTTGTAAACATATATAATTTTCAAGACTCGGAATTTTTACCTTTTGAGGAAGAACACCATCTTGCAACTGCTCATTGCATAAAGACAGAAGAAAAGAAATATTATGAAGGAATATTACCAGATATTACAAATATTGTGGATGTTAATGTTAATGGCTTAAACAATATCCAATAGCTTCATGTATCTATAGAAACTGATGGTGTGGTCCTTCCTTGGCTGCAATGGGAAACTAAGCCTGATGAATACCAACAATTTGGGAGGAAAAATTTAAAAACCATCGTCATTGATAAGAAAGTCCAAAATTCTCTTGATGAGGAAGTGGAAAGCAATGGTAGTGTGAGCATATTTGACAGCAGAACTGAGCTTGCAACAAGCAACAATGGTAGCAATTGTAGTTGGAGCCCTAATAGTAGCTACATGTGTAACATTTCAAAGAATAACCCAAGTGTTGTTTAGAGCTTCAACTTGTCTTCTACAGTAAACTCTGGGGAAAGTATAAATGAGAAGTATGGCAGCAGGCATAAATTAGACACTTCTGTAGGAACTCTGAAGTCTAATTATGGCAAGAATCCAACTATGAGCTCTACATTCCAAGATGATGATTCTGTTTTCCATGCAAATAATGAGGCCATTCTCATGGAAAAGATGAATCTGAATAGCAGAATCGAATCTGGATGGATCATTCTATGTGGAACAAAACTTTCTTGATATTCCATCAATTAAAAGATGACATGATTTCTTAACTGTGATTCTAGAAAAGGAAAGTAGATAGAGTTTGAAGAGTCCTCAAAACTATTCAAGGGTGTCTTAACAGTGTTTACAAAGGGAAAACTTCTTGTTGTATCAAAAGAAAAGAAAATAGTGTTAAAGGGATAAAGGCTTGATCAGTTTAAACGAGGTTCTTTTGTGTTATGAGACATTGAAGAATGTGTACAACCTCCATAATCAAAGACACAAAGTTTTTTGAAAATCTTTTAAATTAGTTTGAGGAGAAATTTCAATAGCAGATTACCAAAACACACTTTGTTTGCCAAATCAAATAGTGTTCCTGCTATGAGTTTCAGGGATTAAAACAGTGATTTTACAAAAGGTTGTATCAGTTTGAAAATAGTCTTGTTTACCTTTTAAAAAATAGTGATAAACGATGAGGGCTTTGCAAGTTTGAAGGAAGGAAGTTTTCTTTGAATACTGAAGGATAATGCAGTACCAGGGAGGAGGCTTTAGGAACTAATTTGAAAATCTTTCCTATGCTATAAATGACTTAGAACACACCTAGTCTCTAAGAGAAAAGAAAACTTAGGTTGAGGTCTTTAAATCAGTTTGCAAGGGTGTTAAAACATTGATTTCAAAGCTTCTTTGATCATCTGAAACCACAGAGAGAGACATTGATTGGAGATAGGGATTTTTGTCAAAATAATAAAGATCTTCTTGCTGTGAGTGTTGAAAGAAAATTCTTGGCTGAAGCAAGGATAAAAACAGTGATTGAGGGAAAGAGGTTTCTGGTGCCAAAAACACAAGGATACTTCGCTTCAAAAAACCACAAACATGTCTTGTTAAATACCTCTTGGATCAAACACGATACTAAAGAGATGACTTTAGTGATGATTAGGAACAAGGCAAAGAGTCTAAACATAGCAGTGATAATGAAGAGAAAAGTGATGGGCAGTAAAGCAGTGACAAGGATAGGCAAGACAGCCCTCAAGCAAGCACTGATGAGGGAAAGCAAGTACAAAACTTGGATCATGAAGGGAATTCTCCAAAGCATGTGCTAGCTACCTCTCCTAGGCAAGGGCCCATGACTTCTTCACCAAAGCTAGAATGCCAAACAAAAAAGGAGAAAACCAAGAAAAGCTCAAAACTTCCCAAAGAGGGCGCCCAGTGAGAAAAAAGGAGAAAGACACCTCTAGGCTTGGAATTTTGGCCCGAGCTTCTAGAAATGTTTCTAAAAAGCCTTGAGGGACTTGCTCACCAAAATTGAGTAAATTTTGACATGTTCTTGTTTTTTGACACTTTTGGGCCTAATTGCATAAAATCATGGGCGCTGCCATTTTGGTTTGGAGCATCCTCAACTCTTGAGAGTGGTACCATTGGATGCATTAAATTCAAGGGAATATAATCAAAAATTCTCAGAGCATTTGAAGTTGTTTCGATCCCCCAAAGATGCAAAAAACACTCACTTTTTCAACACTCTGCCCACATATCAGCAAGGCTCATTTTTTGGGTTTTTTTTCACTCAATTCAATATTTGACAGACTTTCAGGCATAAGATTGGGAAAATTTAAGCTGTTCCAGAAATTAGACATCTAGAGCTTTCTGATGAGCCATCACGAGCCTCATTTCGACATCGCGAAGGCCCTCAACAGTCATCTGAAAGACAGGAAATTTTCTGCTAGTGCGCCCTTAGTGCTTTTTGGCCAAAAAATGCAGTTTTCTGAAGTGGCCTCTCCAAATGTGCGTTAAGCTATTTTGGGACATTATCAGTCATAAAAACTCAATATAATTCCCTTTTTTAGCATTTTTTAGATATTTTCATAGATATTTTGTGCCTTGGGTTTTGCAAAGCCTCAAGGACAAAATCAGATATTTTTGATGGGCCAATGAGCTTGCTAGTTGCACTAGGAGGTTTTCCTCACTTTGGCCTACATATTCCAAAGGCTTTCATTGTAAACAAGGCTGAACTTGATGAATATAAGCAATATATGCTCATATAAGCTTTGGAAGAAAGACTTGTCTCATGCTTTTGGATAGTCTCTTGGATGTTCTTGGATGATGAAAGAGGATTGTTGTTGGATTCCGTGACTTGGTAGAATGGTATAGTGTCTCTCTCTCTGTTTTTTTTTCCTAGTTTTCATTCATAATTCCATGTTCTTGATTGCTATAAGACAGTAGAGAATAGATTTGAGACATGCCCTTGGAGGCACCTCAAATTTCCTGTTTCTTTATAGCTTCCATGTTTTCTTCATTCTTAGTCATATTAAAGAATCCTTGATTGCTCTTTAATAACTAAAGAATAGTGTTTGCTTGTTTCATTTATGGTTTTATGCATGCTAAGTATGATTCACGGTATGCCCTACTTACTCATGGCTAGCCATAGCTCCACCTATGAAACCTCTCTTTGATTGATTAGATTGTCATTTGTTGAACCAAGGAGGTCTTGTACTGATCTTGCCCTTTGTCTAAAACTATGCAATCTTGTTTTCAAAGTGCCCAATAGCTTGAAGTACTATTTTTAGGCGTTCCTACATAGCGACCTGAGTTGTTTGTCTGTCTTAAATGTATTTCCCCAAATTCTGATAGCCATTCCCTAAATTTAGAGAGTCATATATCTCTATGCATGGCTTGAATGTTTATTTCTATGCATCGATCAGCTTATAGTTACATTTCTCATGATTAATGGTTAGCCCTACCATGTTTATGTCAGATATTAAAATATCTATGATTTAAATCCTTTGTTATTCACAAATTTAATGTCCATCTCACTCCATTTTGCCCAAAGATCCATTTTACCTCGAATCAAATCGGCCCTTCGGCAACCTTGTATCACCATCTGTAAGATTTCTTGACCTTTTCGACCCCATAGCCCAATTGATCTTATGGTTTTTTACCTATCTTATGTCTTTGATCGGTTCATCCCTCACAACCTAAAAAACCAAAACCAAAAAACCTACTTCATAACTAGCCTAGAATCAGAACACAATAAGAAAACACACAGATATCCCTTACACAAATAGAGAGAGCCCTCTCTGAGTCCAGGAAGGCTAGTTCCTTGGGCTCCAAAGACTGGTTTGATGTTACACTGTCATTTGGCTTGCCAATCAGCCAAATCACAGGACCCTAACATAATGGCGATCACGATGGGACTCTGAGTGATAAACAAACTTAGATTCCCTAAACTTTCTAGTAGCCTTAAGAATACTATCTGATTGACTTATCCCACCGCTCCCTAACATAATGGCGATCACGGTGGGACTCTGAGTGATAAAAAAACTTAGATTCCCTAAAATTTTCAGAAGCCTTAAGAATGTTATCTGATTGACTTATCCCACCGCTCACTAACATAATGGCGATCACGGTGGGACCTTCTGAGTTAGTGACAATCTAAGTACTCCTTAGTAACTCTCGAAGTCTCTTTCAAACTTAGAAAAACTTAAGTGTTGTCTGAAGAGTAGAAACTAGCTCCTTCACCATTTTAGCAAAATGATGAGTCAGTTATAGGAAAATTTTCTAAACCTCAAGGCTACATAAAACTCAAAAAACCCCAAAACATTCCTAGATTGGCTTTTCCCTAGTTACTGGTGGTGGACCATAGCTACATCTTTACAAAAACAACCAAGTTCCACCTGGCGACTCCACTAGCCTCCAGTAGGCCTAAAAACTCCATAAAAAAGACCAAAAAATTCATAAACCATACCTTTATGTTGACTCATCCTTTCCAAAACTTAAAACTTATGGTGCAAACTTTGTAATCAGTGACAAAATAAGTATAACTTAGCGATTCAGAAGACTTCACCTAAACATAGGAGATAAATAGAAATAATCTTGCAAATAGAACCATTAGCTTGTCCAAATATCCTAGCAAACTGTTAAAACCAAGTGAATCACTCTTCCTTGCAAGTCTTCATCTTAAATTTTGCTAGAAAAATTTTTCCCGAAAGCATCTTTGATAGTGTTGGTGGTGGACCATAGATCTCAAAGAAAACCACCTGGCGACTCCACAACTCTCAATAGACCTAAAGACTCCACTGGAGGAAGAACCTAAAACATGACCAGTCATCCTAGAAAGAAAAAGCACTCAGGCCTTAGTTGGATTCAAAAAATTATTGTCTTTATCTATAACTATGTTCTATCCTACTTTGAGCCTGATCAAGAATACACCAATGAGATCTACATTTATCATTGGAAAGATCTCAAACCTCGAAAAGCTAAGCCTCAAATTTCAGACCATGAGCAGGCTTATACACCTGTGCTTACCCCAGATTCACCTATGGAAAACCTAGAAAAACATGATCCTCATGCTACATTTCCCACTCTGGCTGAAACCTCAAATAGTCATAAATCTCCTTTTACACTACCTATATCCACAAAATTCCCAGAAAGATACAAGCCTCTGGTTTTACCTCCCATCTTCCAAGCCCTCCCTGCAAATCTTCAAAATAAATTACCCAGATTTGATGGAGAAAGCTCCAAAGTCACCGCTGAAGGGCACGTCCAAAATCTTGAGGATTTACTTGACCTTTATGAAATAGAAGAAGATAATGTGCGTATTAGAATGTTTGCCTTATCATTACAAGGAAAAATTAAGAGTTGGTTTAAAGACCTTCCAGTTGCAAGCATTACCAATTTTCATCAATTCACTCAAATCTTCCTAGATAGGTGGGTGGTCATGGGTAATAAATTTCTCATCATAAAGGAATACAATCAATTAAAAAGACAACCAGGGGAGACAATACAAAAATTTTCAGCCTGGTTCAATAAAGTATACCATGCAATGCCTGCTAACATAAAGCCACGCCTCGGATGTGCTCTCTTGCACTACCCAGATTATTTTGACCCAAAGATGGTTTTTTAGATAAGAAATAAAGATCCTTTGACCCTAGAAGAAATGCAAAGGATAGCAGTTGATGTAGAATTCAACATACTAAATAGGGAGGCACAGCTAAGAATAATTGAGAAATAAAAAGCAAATCAAGAGAGAATAATATCTTCAGAGGAAAAGTTGAAAAAATTGGTATATGATTTCAGCAAACTAGAGCATCTACTTGACAAGAAAAGAGAAAGACACAAAGTTAAGGTTAACACTGCTTATTCAAACCAACCTACACTTCTTCCTCAGGATGGACACAGTGAACTATTACAAGACAAGAGTTATAAACAAAATGTGCCTAATGAGAAAGTTGCAAATAAAAACATAGAGGAATGCTCTAAAGAAACTATCAGCCATTTTGAAATCACAAATTCTAAAATGGAAGAGGAATCAAAACCTTTAGGTTCCCTACCCTTATGCTTTAAATCATTCCAGACTTTAAAAGAAAATTTGCATCCTAAAGATCTCTTAGCAGTTTTTCAGGAAGCCCCTGCTCAAGTTAACTCTCACCTAAATCAAGGAAAGTTGATTGAAGAGGAATTCAAATCTGAAATAGAAGATAAATCAAAACCTGTAGGATCTCTACCTTTATGCTGGGAGTCATTTGAGTTCATAAAAGCAAATTGGCCTCCTGAAAATCTATCAGAAGAAACTCATGAATCCCATGTTTATTATCCCAAGCATCAAGAAGAGTTGAGTGAGGATGAATTCAGATCCAAAATAGAAGATAGATAAAAACTTGTAGGATCTCTACCTTTATGCTGGGAGTCATTTGAGTTCATAAAAGCAAATTGGCCTCCTGAAAATCTATCATAAACAACTCATGAATTACATGCTAACTATCCTTAACATCACAAAGAATTGGTTGAAGATGAAAACAAGCAAGAAATGAAAGAGAATCCACAAGATCTCTCTAAAGGCACAAGTGATGATTCATCATCTCTCATAAGTGAAGCCCAAAAAGACATTCATCCTCCAAATCAGATTTCCCAAGAGAAAGAAAATTATTGTAGCTATATCCAAAGAGAAATGAAAATGCCTCCCTTTTTAACTAAAGAGGAAATAGATCAACTCATAAACATACAGTCAGCCTCTCTTGATTCTTATCCTGATCTTAACTATCACATAGCAATAAATAGATTTAAAGATCAATTCAAAGAAAAAAAATTTGATAGTCCAATATGTATGGTTGGTGACATTAATTATAATGATGATTTTCCAAGGTTTGATCAATATGTTGATAATGATGATGATTTCCAAACAGAAGCTAACTTTGCAGAATACTCAGTTTTTGATTGTTGGGAGGAAGCTCAGTTTCATAAATTTGAGGAAAGTAACCAAACAAAACATAGCATCTATGACAGTGATGAGGAAAGCTCAGAAAATTTGGAAGCAAATGAAGGCTTTAAAATTGATGATCACAAGAATTTTGTTGCTCTTTTTTCTCAAGAAGATTTGTTGCCAAAAAGTATCCCTGCCAATCAAATTGATTACCTTCACACAGTTTTCAGCTCACCCTATCAAAAAACATCAGCTTGGCAAGATAACTACACTGCAATATATGATGAGTCTGACAGTTCAAGTGATCATGAGCAAGGGGAAGAGTTGCTTTACCAGGAGAGTCCCAAATATAGCCAGGTGGAAGAAAGAGTAGTCCTGAATGAAGCCTATATATCAAATCCTCGAGATCAAGTATTATTCCAAGATCCATTTGTTGTTTTCCTTGAGAAATCTAAAGGAGTAGTGGGTTCTATCATGAACAGTTTGCTGCCAAGAATGAGAAAAAACTTAAGCACTTCTCTCCAAAAACAAGCCAAATGGAGGTGGCCTTTTCATTACTTCAGCATCATGAAAGAACTAAACCAGAGTCACCCATGTAATCATCTACTTGACTGGTTACATTGGAAAAGAGAGTTCACCAAATAAATGTCTATTGTGTATAGATTAGATTAGGATAAATAGACAGCAGTGGAAAATAATCTCAGCCTTGTGAGCATCTTTTCAGTTCTAGATTGTTTTTTAAAAAAAGTGAAAAAGCATAAAATACAAAAACAGTAAAAAGTAGAAAAAGAGGGAAGTTTCTAAAAGCAATGGTAAAGCCCCATGTTCAAAAAATAGTCATTCGGAAAGTGTGCAAGTCTAAATGCCACTACTAGTGCTCAAATTTTTTGTTCAGTTATCTAGCTTAATCATAACTGAACATGTTTTAAATTTATTTGCTGATAAGTTAGTGAGAGGAAAAGATAGTCAACATTGTGTAAGCTTGAATTATCAAAGAGAGTATATTAGGAAAAGATACTGGTTTCACATGTTCAAAACAAAACCAAAGAGGATATCAGGGATGAAAAACAAACTATGTATCCTAGCCCTGATTTTTCTAAATTTCATTTTCATGCAAAATAATATTTGTGTGCAACTTGTCTTTCATGCCATAAGTACATGAAAAATCAGACTGTCTAATCCTAATTTGGTCATTTTTCAATTTCGTGTTTTAGATTAGAGAATGAAATCCTATCAAATAGCTTAATATTGACAGTCGATCTAGCATAGGTAGAGAAACAAAGAAGTTCATTAGTTTAATCTAAACACCTGGCGGATATAAGTGTAGAATTAGATAGTGTCATTTTTCAAAAATATTATGTCAAAGTGTCGCTAGTCTAAATGCACCCGAAAGAGGAAAACATGTTAGGAAATATAGTGGGGTAGGTAGAGATGTTTTTGAGGCTAATCATGCTATCAATTTTCAGAAATGGCATCAAGAAAGAATGAAATTTGCACCAATGGATAAGGCATTGGTCTTCATAAGCCAAAGATCTACAATTCTAGACACCTCCTGAAAAGGAGCTGCCCTCCCCAAATGGAGCCACTGTTAGTCATCAATATTTTTCACCTATTATTGATGACTAGATTCCTAGCTAAGTTTTCTAGAAGCTGATCTCCATATGTCAATTTGTCATCTAGAAAACCATCAAAAAATTTGTTGCTTTCCTAGCCCTTCCTGTCAGCCTATGATCAGAGTAATCTTCAAGTTTTCAAATTCATGTCTTGTTTCAGCAAAATATTCTTGTCTATAGTTGTCTTGGTCTTGCTTGTCTACTATCATTTTCCCCTTGGTTCTCATGAAACTCACTGTCCAATATTTGACAAAGTGTCTCCCTTCCTATCCTTGATCTTATTTTCAAACACAATCAGAGTCAATGAAAGTTTCCCTTAAGATAGGTAGTGGCGCTTTAGAGAATCCCTTCCTCGACAAAAATAGCCTGAGCCAAAATTCTTTGTTCAATACCAACTAGCTTGAATTAGCGCTTAATCTACAAAAAAACAAGCCTTGATATACCCCTAGGTCGCACCAATAAGAATACTTGTTGTCTCAGTTCAGAAGAAATTCTACAAAGATCTAATACAGAAAGAGATGAGCATGTGCACAGTCTAAAAGAATATGCTTAAGATTGGGAAAAATATCCATAGAACACTAAAGGAGATTTTGAAGTTTCAAAGTCATATTGTTTGCATCTCTATAGGGGGGAAATTGAATGACAAATAGTTTCCAGACAAAAGAAGAGAGACAAATCCAAATAAGTCTCATGTTGAAGAATTTTCCATCAACAGGTGGAGAGCTACAATGATAACAAAGTAGGAGTGCATGTTTCAAAGGTCAAAAGTTGCCCTAAAAGCTGATACCATCCTTCAAAGCCACACAAATACAGAGGACTGATATAAGGTTGATCTGCAGTGTTCCAATTTTTCCTTCAAAGGTAATGATGCATAAGTTTTCCCAAGGACATAATCATAGTATATAAGAAGACAGTTGCTTCTTATGCTGCCTTGAGCCTGGGATAAAAACACTAGTCAAAGAAAAAATCAAATGTACCTCTGCAAACACAGTCCAAAAAAGGTTAGTAAATGATGACTAGCAAGAAAATACTCTACATATACAAGTCATATGTTTTCTGGTCTAAGGGTTCACAGGGGTATTTTACAAAAAGATATGTAGCTCAAACCATGGCTCATAAAGCAAAATGTCAAATTTCAATTTGTTTCCTATTTAAAATGATACCAAGCAAAGACATATATGGCTGAGAGATGACACAGTTTTGAGATAGATAAGATGTCATGACTATGTTAACCTCCTTCAAAAGAGAAAATGTTAGAAGACATCATGATAAGAAACCTCCTCCAAGCAAGAGCAAATGGTTGGGAACGTATTGATAACCTCCTCCAATGAAGAGCAGATGGTTAGGAACAGGATCAATAGGACCTCCTTCATTTAAAAGCAGAGGGCCAAGATATTTAAAATAACTTCAGAAATTGTAGACCGCCTCCTTGATGAACAACAGTAAGGCAAATTTTGGTTTAAAGGAGCCTCCTTGCTTCAAAAACAATGGATACTTAAGGGTTTCGAAGGCTGCAGTATGACTATTTTCATTTAACCTTTTCAGATAATGTTATAGGTCACAGTTTCAAAGAAAGCATTGCCATTTATCCAAGTGCCCTTCCCAAACAGATAGACAAAGAGCACTTTCATAATCAAAACCATGTTTCTTGTCTAAAAATTCAAAGGATACAAAGTGCTAAGAGTGACATATGTCACAAGAAAATTCACATAGGGAAAAAGCAGTTGGTTTGGAAAACTTAAGAGTAGCCTTCTTCATAGAGAAACAAATGGTCAGCTCCCCAAAGATTTACACAATGAAGCAGCTGATTCAAAAGGTTGAAAGTATGATAAAGCCATGTTTTACTCATAGTTAAAGGGCTCCTCCATTAAAATATGAAAGACAGAGTTTGAAAGGACATATGGGTGTTTAATATTAAGGGTCTGTTCATAATACTTTTGTGAAAGTTTTTCAAAGCATTATAACCTAGGTAAATGCTAAGAGGTCCCACAGGGCTAATTTTTAGGTTACAAGGCCCTCCAAAGATCATTATGCAGAAATGCAATTTCAGAGAAATAAAACAGAGGTTAAAGAGCGCCCGTGAAGTTGTCAAACATTGATTTCTTCATGAAAGAAAAGAAATCATCTCCAAAATACATCCTAAGGCATACAAAATAGAAGGGCAAGTAAAACCATGCTATTCTGCTGATTAAAGCATGGTATTTCAAAAATAGTTGAAGATGATGAGAAGTTGACATCCATTGTCATACTAAAGTTGACTATGGTAATACAAATAGCATGAATTTAATTAGGAAACCTATTGTAGCTGATATATCAGCTCTACATACCATCCACAGGGTTCTGATACTCAGAACATGCACTTCAATTCACCTCTGCAAGTTGCAGACCTTAGCACCCATGGTGATTTTGGGAGGAAAACTGCAGAAGGCAATGTATCAGAGTGGTTTTCTTCAGCTATAGATGTGCACTGTGTTGCTTCAATGGTTATACCATCTACTTCTAAACCAGCAAGCGTTGAAGTTGCCATCCAAAAGAGAGAAATGATGGACCAATTGGACTTCACCACAAAAGTCCTTCTAGATTGGGGGATGATTTTCCAAGTGCATACAATGACAAGAAGGAAGATGCATTTTGTGTTGATGACTCTGTGATCACAGGTATTGTTGATAAGTATAATGAGAGTGGTGTATAGGAAAGTGAAACAAAAGTCTTTAGAGTTGTTGTATGTCACGTAAACCAACCTACAGATAACAAGGCAAAAGTAAGTCCGACAAAGGCATTTTTAACAGATGAAAGGAATATAGCTAGTCACTTGAGTGAAAATGTTGTGGAAAAAACATTCCAATATAGTAAGCTCAGTCAGTAAAGTGCTAACTAAATCTGAGGATGTGCATGATTCAATGTAAAAATTTTGGTCTTGTCTCTGATAGATTTAAAGTTGAAGCCAAAATTAATTCTGAAAAATCAGATGTTCACATTACAGAGGATAATGGAGATCACAGTCATCCACAGAAAATGGAGATTACAGTCAGCCACAGAGAATGAAGGAACAAAATATGAGGAGGAGGTTTGAACTTTGGACCTATTTGATTGATAAATCTACCAAGTCTTTCATTGGAAACATGCTTTACAGTATGGAGCTCCACCCCAATATCTACAAATCTGTTTTCCAATATGAAGTTCTTATACTGATATGCAAGCTTTTCTCTATATTTTTCAAGACTGCACATAACTGTTATGGAACTTGAATCATTAAAGCTGATATTGAAGGGCTGAAAATAGTGTCTTTGTAAGTCTCCCTTGAAAACAAACTAAAGAAAAGCACAGTCTCTTTAAGACCTTTTTCGCTTCTTCAAAAAAGGGGACAAAATCTTGGTGGACACATAGCAAGATGACATTAGGGTTCCAAAGGGTTACATTAGTGGTTTCAAAAAGTGATGATCTCCTTGATTCAGAAATAGAGGTTTCGCTCATAGTTTTAAAAATAAAAAATCTTCCTACAGCACAAACTATTAATTACCATATGATTTTGAAAAAACATTCCATTCAATATGACAAAGGTTGCAAAAGATAGAGGTTAAGGAGCGCCCAGGAAGTTTGTTTAAAAATGTGTTTCTAACCAAAAATAAATGAAATTTACAAAATTGAGAGAGGTTTTTGTCCCTCATACGTTCAAGAAGAAAAACCTCCTTCAGTTTCTATACAGGTATCATGGTTTGTGAGAAATGTAAAAAATACATATGTCAAGGGAGGATTTCTGCACCAAGATTCACCATTTTGACCAGTGTTGGGACAGTCCACTTTTGAAGAACCAAATGTATACCAAATAAAAAAAATCAAGAATATTTGGAAATTATACTTCTATAGATTTCCAACGAGCCATCTCGGGCCAAATTACGACAACAGGAAGGCATCCAAAACTAGCCTGCAAACAACACTATGTATTTTTGCATCAGCATTCACCATTTTTAACCAGTGTTGGGACAGTCCCCTTTTGAACAAACAAATGGACACCAAATGAATAAAATAAAGAATATTTGGAAATTATACTTCCATATCTTTCCAATGAGCCATCTCAGGCCCAATTCTGACACCGGGAAGGCATCCAAAAGTGGCCTGCAAACAGCACTATGCATTTATGCACCAGGATTCACCATTTTTGACCAGTGTTGGGAAAATACATTTTTGAACAACCAAATGGACACCAAATGAAAAAAATCAAGCATATTTGGAAATTATAATTCCATAGCTTTCCAATGAGCCATCTCGCACCCAATTCTGACATAGGGAAGGCCTCCAAAACGGGCTGCAAAAGTGCATGGCGCGTTTGAAAAATTGCGCGGCGCGCCTGTAGGTATTAACTATGTATTTTTCTAAACAGCGTGGCACGCCTAGGTTTTTGTGTGGCCCACCTGTGCAGCCAAGGGTTATCTTGCAGATTTATATAAATTAGTGAAGATAACATAGTCTTATATGAGAAAAATGGTTTGGTTTTGAATACCTTTGCTTAGTAACAAGAATAAATAGTGCAGACTAGAAGAATATGTCTGAATGCTTGAATGAAGAAGCACAAAAGTACTTTGATGAGTTTGTAAACATATATAATTTTGAAGACTCATAATTTTCATCTTTTGAGGAAGAATTCCGTCTTGCAACTGCTCATTGCATAAAGACAGAAGCAAAGAAAGATTATGAAGGAATATTACCAGATATTACAAATATTGTGGATGTTAATGTTAATGGATTAAACAATATCCAACAGCTTCATGTATCTGTAGAAACTGATGGTGTGGTCCTTCCTTGGCTGCAATGGGAAACTAAGCCTGATGACTACCAAAAATTTGGGAGGAAAAATTTAAAAACCATCATCATTGATAAGAAATTCCAAAATTCTCTTGATGAGGAAGTGGAAAGCAATGGCAGTGTGAGCATATTTGACAGCAGAACCGAGCTTGCAACAAGTAGCAATGGTAGCAATTGTAGTTGGAGCCCTGATAGTAGCTACATGTGTAACATTTCAAAGCATAACCCAAGTGTTTTTGAGAGCTTCAACTTGTCTTCTACAGTAAACTCTGCAGAAAGTAGAAATGAGAAGTATGGCAGCAGGCATAAATTAGACACTTCTGTAGGAACTCTGAAGTCTGAATATGGCAAGAATCTAACTATGAGCTCTACATTCCAAGATGATGACTTTGTTTTCCATGCAAATAATGAGGCCATTCTCATGGAAAAGATGAATCTGAATAGCAGAATCGAATCTGGATGGATCATTCTATGTGGAACAAAACTTTCTTGATATTCCATCAATTAATAGATAACATGATTTCTTAACTGTGATTCTATAAAAGGAAAGTAGACAGAGTTTGAAGAGTCCTCAAAACTATTCAAGGGTGTCTTAACAGTGTTCACAAAGGGAAAACTTGTTGTTGTATCAAAATAAAAGAAAACAATGTTAAAGGGATAAAGGCTTGATCAGTTTAAACGAGGTTCTATTGTGTTATGAGACATTGAAGAATGTGTGCAACCTCCATAATCAAAGACATAGAGTTTTTTGAAAATAGTTTAAATCAGTTTGAGGAGAAATTTCAATAGTAGATTCCCAAAACACACTTTGTTTTCCAAATCAAATAGTGTTCCTGCTATGAGTTTCAGGGATTAACACAGTGATTTTACAAAAGGTTGTATCAGTTTGAAAAGAGTCTTGTTTACCTTTTAAAAAATAGTGATAGATGATGAGGGCTTTGCAACTTTGAAGGAAGGACGTTTTCTTTGAATACTGAAGGATAATGCAGTACTAGGGAGGAGGTTTTAGAAGCTAATTTGAAAATCTTTCCTATGCTATAAATGACTTAGAACACACCTAGTCTCTAAGAGAAAATCAGACTTAGGTTGAGGTCTTTAAATCAGTTTGCAAGGGTGTTAAAACATTGATTTCAAAGCTACTTTGATCATCTGAAACCACAGAGAGAGACATTGATTGGAGATAGGGATTTTTGTCAAAATTATAGAGATCTTCTTGCTGTGAGTGTTGAAAGAAAATTCTTGGCTGAAGCAAGGATAAAAATAGTGATTGAGGGAAAGAGGTTTTGAAGCAAACACAGCATAGATATTTCCCTCAAAAACCAAAATAAAATTGTTAAATACCTCTTGGCTCAAACATGATACTGAAGAGATGACTTTAGTGATGATGAGGAACAAGGCAAAGAGTCTAAACATAGCAGTGATAATGAAGAGCAAAGTGATGGGCAGTAATGCAGTGACAAGGATAGACAAGATAGCCCTCAAGCAAGCACTGAAGAGGGCGAGAAAGTACAAAACATGGATCATGAAGGGCATTCTCCAAAGCATGTGCTAGCTGCCTCTCCTAGGCAAGGGGCCATGACTTCTTCACCAAAGCTAGAATGCCAAACAACAAAGGTGAAAACCTAGAAAAGCTCAAAACTGCCCAAAGAGGGCGCTCGGTAAGAAAAAAGGAGAAAGACACCTCTAGGCTTGGAATTTTGGCCTGAGCTTCTAGACATGTTTCTAAAAATCCTTGAGGGACTTGCTCACCAAAATTGAGTAAATTTTGACATGTTCTTGTTTTTTGACACTTTTGGGCCTAATTGCATAAAATCATGGGTGCCGCGATTTTGGTTTGGAGCATCCTCAACTCTTGAGAGTGGTACCATTGGATGCATTAAATTCAAGGGCATATACTCAGAAATTTTCAGAGCATTTGAAGTTGTTTTGATCCCCCAAAGATGCAAAAAACACTCACTTTTTCGACAGTCTTCCCACATATCAGCAAGGCTTATTTTTTGGTTTTTTTCACTCAGTTTAGTATTTGATAGACTTCTAGGAATAATATTGGGAAAATTCAAGTTGTTTCATAAAATAGACATCCAGAGCTTTCTGAGGATCCATCACAAGCCTCGTTTTGACATCGGGAAGGCCCTCAAAAGTCATCTGAAAGACAGGCAATTTTCTATTGTGCGCCCTTAGTACTTTTTAGCCAAAAAAAGCAGTTTTCTGAAGTGGCCTCTCCAAATGTGTGTTAAGCTATTTTGGGAAATTATCAGTCATAAAAATACAATATAATTCCATTTTTTTAGCATTTTTTAGATATTTTCATAGATATTTTGTGCCTTGGGCTTTGCAAAGCCTCAAGGACAAAATCAGATATTTTTGATGGGCCAATGAGCTTGCTAGTTGCACTAGGAGGTTTTCCTCACTTTGGCCTATATATTCTAAAGCCTTTCATTGTAAACAAGGCTGAAATTGATGAATAGAAGCAATATATGCTCATATAATCTTCGGAAGAAAGACTTGTCTCATGTTTTTGGATAGTCTCTTGGATGTTCTTGGATGATGAAAGACAGATTTTGCTGATTCCATGACTTGGTAGAATGGTAAGGTGCTCTCTCTATTTTGCTTCCTAGTTTTCATCTCATAATCTATAAGCTCTTGTTTGCTATAATAGGAGAGAAATATATTTGAGAATGCCCCTCGAGGCACCTCAAATTTCTTGCTTTATAGCTTCCATGTTTCTTTCCATTCTTAGTCAAACAAAGAATCCTTGATTGCTCTTTAATAACTGAAGAATATTGTTTGCTTGTTTCATTTATGGTTTTATGCATGCTAAGTATGATTCACAGTATGCCCTGCTTACTCATGGCTAGCCATAGCTCCACCTGTGAAACCTCTCTTTGATTGATTAAATTGTCATTTGTTGAACCAAGGAGGTCTTGTACTGAT
Organism: Pinus albicaulis; assembly: GCA_034641835.2. Lineage (NCBI taxonomy): Eukaryota > Viridiplantae > Streptophyta > Pinopsida > Pinales > Pinaceae > Pinus > Pinus albicaulis. The sequence goes on from CM076576.1 coordinate 91,463,432, forward strand.
CTTTCCCTTTGTCTAAAAGTATGCAATATTTTTTTCAAAGTGCCCAATAGCTTGAAGTACTATGTTTAGGCATTCCTACATAGTGATCTGAGTTGTTTGTCTGTCTTAAATGTATTTCCCCAAAGTCTGATATCCATTCCCTAAAGTTAGAGAGTCATATATCTCTTTGCATGGCTTGAATGTTTATTTCTATGCATCGATCAACTTATAGTTACATTTCTCATGATTAATGGTTAGCCCTACCATGTTTATGTCAACTATTAAAATACTTTGTTATTCACAAATTTATGATTGAAATACTTTGTTATTCACAAATTTAATGTCCATCTCACTCCATTTTACCCAAAGATCCATTTTACCTCGAATCAAATCGGCCCTTCAGCAACCTTGTATCACCATCTGTAAGCTTTCTTGACCTTTTCGACCCCATAGCCCAATTGATCTGACAGTTTTTTACCAATCTTATGTCTTTGATCGGTTCATCCCTCACAACCTAAAAAACTAAAACCAAAAAACCTACTTCATAACTAGCCTAAAATTAGAACACAATAAGCAAACACACAGATATCCCTTACACAAATAGAGAGAGCCCTCTTTGAGTCCAAGAAGGCTAGGTCCTTGGGCTCCAAAGACTGGTTTGATGTTACACTGTCATTTGGCTTGCCAATCAGCCAAATCACGGGACCCTAACACCGTGAAGGCTGGACACAATATGGTCCTTCACACCTTCCAATAGAATCCTTCTAGTCTTTGTTGTCTTCTTTTGCCATGCGTCAACTAATGCAGCATCACTAGATCTCGGCTTAGGAACATCGCTATCAATGAACTCCTTCAGTCCATTATCCTCCAGCACTGCCTCAATCCTATCCTTCCAGGCTATGTAATTCGATCTCCCATCAAGGGCATACTCCAATCGCAACCCATTGAAAGCCATTTCAATGTATACTCAACTTCTGCACCGAGAATCTTCTGCAGCAAATTTGAATTGTCCACCAGCACAAACTCACTTTACAATTGCAATCTTCAATTAACAATGCTTTGACACCATGTAGAAATTATATGCACTAAGTATGCATATGTCCTTGATCCACCTGATCTCACACTATTTAACTTTATGCAAAATACTGAATCAATTCCACTTGTTAATCTTTTGCGGATAATTTAATTGCACACACATGTAAAGCATAAATAAAAACAATCGCACATAACACATTTTTTAACTGGGAAAGCCTGAAGCTGAAAACCCAAACTATATATTATGTATCATGGAGATCATATGAAAATCCTCATGCAAAGCTTATCAAGCTCTCAGTACAGTACAATTGCCATACACTAATCACGACCAATCATGCAAATCCATGCACCGATCTCTGCCCCCTGCTAGCCTGCCTCCACTATGCAATCCATGCTAAAGAATAACTTTGAATGAATTCAAATTACCCTTTCTTACACTGCGCAATCCTCGTTGGCATCTCCAATGTATGTGTAATGCAATCAATGCATCATTATAGTCACAACAGATAGTTTATCTTGCCCTTTCACCTATCTCTCCACTAGGTCTCCACTGAAACTGCCATGCACTGTAGTTAACTGATGTATTTTTCATTTGATTAATGAGTTATTGTTTTTGAATTAATTAACTAATTAATTCACTCCACTCTCACTAGTGTCTCATTCAGTTAGACTAGATACAACTAGCTCAACTGAGTCTAACTGAGTTAAACTAAATACAACTCCATCAACTACTCTTCCAACTATGTCATAACTCTGCCACTTGAGTTATAACTAAGTCCTCCATGCATTAACTCGAGTAAACCCTTGGGAATTGTGTAATTCCCTCAGTCCACTGATGTGCCACATCTGTGCACTGAAAAAGGTGCTCCAAGAGAATAAGTTGTTGTTTAGTGTCTGATTATTATAAGAGCTAATAATAATTGACATGCATCTATTCTTAGATCAGCGATCTATAAATAGACTTCTCCCAATATTCTAAAAATAGAATTTCATCTATTTTTCCAACTTGACCAACCATCCACAAATAGCACCCTACAACTTCTGAAATATGATAATCATGTCTAAAAATAGACGGTCTAAAAATAGACTTGCGCCAAAAATAGCCTACAGGCCCACTTAGTGAAGGCGACTCTTTTCACTAAGCTCATCATCTTGTTGAATCTCAACA